>JAUMIR010000004.1:176322500-177572500 GCA_030847615.1 Gambelia wislizenii
TTGCCACCACTACTGCCTTGGCTCCTGGAAGGCAATCCATCAAGGGCTTGGCAGAGGAGGCAGCAGCAGCAAGCACCTGGAGATTAGGGATCTACTCTCCACTCCCCTTTGGCTCCTGGAAGGAAATCTCACCAAGTGTCTGGTGATTAAGGTTGTAATATCTGCTCCCCTCTCCTCCCAGCTTCTGGAAGGAAATCACCAAGGGCTTACCAGGGGAGGCAGCAGTGGCTGGGAGGACATGGGCCACAGTTTCTGCATTTTGAAGGAAAGAGCAGAATCACTGCTGCAGCAGAAGCAGGAAGAACCCATGCCTGGTGCCCGGTTCTTGCAATTGCAACCTGCACTACTACCCTGTGACCGCATCTCAGCCTGGCTGCAGTCTCTTGCAGGTTAAAAAATAAATAAATATTTATTCATTTCAATCTGTGGATGCTCAAGTCCCTGGATACCAATCCTGCAGATAATGAGGTCCCACTTTATGTCCCTAGAACCAGCCACTGTACCAGAGGATTAGAGAACAGCCAGTGTGAAACTGTAATTTAAAAAGGGATTCAGGGCGATCCAGTACTCTGTAGATTTAACAGTGACTGCAGGTAAATTGGTGGAAAGTGTTATTAAGGATAAAATCATTAAACATATGAAAGGAAAAAAAGTCAACAAAACAGTCAACTTCTACAAAGATAAGTCCTGTCTCATTAACTTAAGGTGTAAATAAAAACATAGACAGAACAAACTGATAGACATTCTCTAATCAGACTTCCAAAAGGCTTTTAACAAAGTCCTATGTCAAAGACTCCTCAAGAAATTTAACAATCATGGGATAAGAGGAGATGTCCTCTTATGGGTTGAAAACTGACTAAAGAACAAGAAGAAGAAAGTTCCAGTAAATATTCAGAAACAAGCTGTGGGATCTGTACTGGAACCAGTATATTTTATTCATAAATGATCTGGAGTCAGGATGTGGTCAAATTTACCTAATTATTTAGACTTATGAGAACAAATATCAATTGTAAAGTGCTCTAAAAGGATCTCACCGAACTGGAAGAATGGGCCATAAAATCGCAAATGAGACTCAAGGGAAGCAGTTCAGTTTGTGCAAAATACATCATACTGGGGCAAAACAAAGAAACAAACACCACAGCTTCTCATATACTCTGATGGATCTGAGCTGGCTGTGACTGACAAAAAACCCTGATCTTGCAGCTCTGGTAGATAGCTTGATGAAAATGTCAACTGCTATGCAGCTGCTGTAAGAAAGCTGAATTTCATACTGGGCATTAGAAAGAGGAGTGCAGATAAAATTGCAGTTATCATACTGTGCTTATACAAATCCATAGTACAACAACATCTGCAATGCTGTGTATAGTTCTGAGGCTCTTTCATATATTACATAGTTCACTTTAACTGCCATGGTTGCATCCTACAGAATTCTTAGATTTGCAGTTTAGGGAAGGGTGTTTAGAATTCTAAGCCAGAGAGCAACTCTGGTGCCTCTGACCAAAGTAAAACCACCAGGATGCAGCCATGGAAACTGAAGCGGAATATGGCATCATATCTGTGTAGTGTGAAAGAGCCCCAGGTCACTGCACTAACAAGTGTTATTGTAGAACTGGAAAAGGTACACAAAACCAACATGATCAAGAGACTGAAGCAATAGTCCTATGCAGAAAGGGCAATCTGGACTGTTCAGCTTAGAAAAAAGGTAAGTAAGAGGAAATGTGGTAGAGCTGCATAAGATCATCTATGGTACAGAGAAAATAGACAAGACAGCAGCATTTTTCTCTGTCACACAATACCAGAAACCATGGTCAACCACTGAAGCTGAAAGCTGGAAGACTCAAGACAGATCAAAGGAGTACTTCTACATACAGCACATATTTAAGCTGTGGAACTCACTGGCCCAAGATGTAGTGATGACTGCCACATGGATGGGTTGAGCCTTAGTTTTGAGGAAAATGCAGGGTACAAATGAAGCTATCTAGATCCCTCCCAGTTGTGCTTTTGGTATGGCTTTAATGGATGATATGTTTTAGAAGACAAAAAAGTGCAGCCCAGCTGATGTGCCTGGACCTTTCAGCAGTATTTCATCCCAAGAACTATGATGTCCCTCTGGGCTACCTCAATGGGATGGGTATTCTACTGTTCCAACAGTTCTTGACAGATAAGATATAGAAGATAATGTTTTAAAATCTTTAAGGTGATAATGTAAAAACTTTATCAGACCAGGCAAATATGGTGTCATAAGGACGCCTAATGATCACGAAAGGGTGTACATACCAGATGATGACGTCCTTTCGCAATCATGTGCTGTCAATAAGGCATACTTTTTTATTGATGGTCCAAGCCATCAATAGATCTGCCGTGGTGCTTTGTTGTCACCATTGCCAGCGTCTGAAACTTCGCACCATTGTGTTCAGTGAATACAGCGTCAATTCGCAGAACACTTCCAGGTGAGATTGGGACAGCCAGGCAGGGGACACTCTTTTTTTTACCTCCCCAGTTTACTTGGGACTTTTAAAGTGTGTTCCTATGCTTGAGCCTACGTTTTATGTTTTTATTTTACTTTAAATTTTTGAATTTGCCATGCTAGTGTCTTCTCACAAGAATCAACAAGATCTTGAACCTGGAAGTAAATTCATGCTCTGTTTATGCCAGGGATGCTTCACTGATGCTGCTAAAGGTAGGTATGGTAGGGGGTTTCTTTTGATGGCATAAAAACATAACCAAATATGCTGGCAAAAGAACATTAATGGGGGGTGGTCTGATAAAGTCCTCTTTAAAAAGATATTTACTTAAACATTGTAATACCTCTTGAGTGTGTTTTATCCTCTTTATTCTAATTGGAGCAGGATAAATACTTCACTGTTGTTTTTATAAATGTATTTCTGTTTCATTTATTTAAGTTTTAAATATTGTTAACTTTGTTCACCATCTTGTATGCCCTTTCAGGGAATCTGTGGGGATAGAAGCATTTTTTAGATAAATAAATAAATAATGAATAACATTTTTGCTTCCCAAGAGTGAAGATGTGCACCTGTGTCTGAAGGAAGCTCATATTCGTTTGGCTGTGATCTTTTACTGGAAGACGGATTCTTCAGTTCACATCCAGAGTGTGCGCCTATGAAAAACTGTTGTTCCTCTTTGCCATTGCAACAAGAAGATGGTACTGTGGGGGAGTTTGAAAGTAGAGAGAAGTACATTAACAGTTCATAGGAGATACCACTGTCTGGATTTTCATTTAACACAGCAGCTTGTCAAATTCTTTTCTCATTCAAGTTGTATGTGTGGTATGCCATGCACACTTTTCTCATTCAAGTTGTATGTGTGGTAGGCCATCCATTCTTTCCAGCACAGGAAGCTCTAGTCTTAGTTCCACCAGCTCCCCACAAGCGTACCTGAGTGCTGATGTTGAGACAGAACAGCAAGTGGACCCTCCAGCTGATGAATCCCAGCATCTCTTCCACCTGCTTGCAGAGAACTCAGCCACCGGACCTGCTTGACTAACTCTAGAGTAAGAACAGCCAAGGTACTCTGACAAAGGAAAAAAAAAACATTAGAGGCTATCAGAGCAACTCCGATGGAGTATTTATACACTTTCATTATACACACCTTTGTTCTGCCATCAAAGCACTCTCTTCTAATCAAACAATCACTACTCTCTTTTAATGACAGAATTAATACCTGACGCTTACCCAGGTGAAGGCATCCAAGGGACTGTAGAGATGTGAGAGGTTCCCATATCCACCAGCTTTATGTTGTTGATGCCTGCCATGCCAGTTCCAAAAATAAAGACAACAAGAAAATAATATGAAATTGGGAGAATAAGCTTGCATGCAGGCTGCAACTACATTTGAGGGACAAGGCCATATGCATAGAGTATTCAAAAATATAAACACAGACTAATACTAGTGGGGTAACTCTTGGGCCTTGCTCTTAAGGCTAGAAGGAGAACCTTCGCTGTGATATGTCTTTTCGTGTTGTTGTATTAGCTGCTTGGGGAGGGAGGTGCACTGTGGGCTCAGCTCTGAGAAGTTCCTTAATGCCCGAACCAAAAGAAGAGGAGGAAAAAGAAAAAAAGTGAGAGGGACCTTATATCCCTAGGTCAAGCTCAAACTAGCAACCCCACATTCCAACCTTGTGCTCTATCCAGGTGTAGGTAGAATAGAATAGAATCTTTATTACGGTCATAGACCAGCACAGGTAAAAAGGGGATACAGAATAAAGGTAAGATCACAGAATAAAAACAGGCTAAAAGCAGTATTTAAAATGTTAGCTCCAGTATAACAAGTATAACAAGATAACAAGACTAGGTTGACACTATTCTACTGCTGAGGACATTGTCTGACGAATTTTAACCGCAGCTGCGCAGAATCTGGCAACATTATAAGTTATTCCGGGGTTGGTGTCTGAAAGCAACAAGTTTATGTAGAATTGTCCAGTGTGCCCTTGATATTTATGCAACAGGGGTGAAATAAGTCTGAGACGTATGTCCCTGTAGTATGAGCACTGGAGTAATACATGCTCTGTTGTTTCTATTTGGCCTGAGTTGCAGGGGCACAGTCTGTCTGAGAAGGGGATCTTCTTGTATCGGCCTTCAAGGACAGCTGAAGGGAGGGCATGACACCGTGCAAGAGTAAAGGCCCTTCGATGTTTAGGTATTTCAAGTGTTGCTAAGTATGCCAAAGGTGAGGCCAGATATCTATTGGAGTCACTAGCAATGAAGGTTGGAGTACTGGCTATGTCCAGTTGTCGCTCTATATCTGCTACCCGTTGTTTGATAGTAGCTTTTGCCCTATCATATCCCAGGCTTAGCAGAAGAACTGGGGAAAGGCCCAGCATTGAGATTTTAGTCATCACTGTCTGTTTCCAGCTGGATTGGAAATCATCACTTAAGGTTAGTGGAGCAAGGCCAGTGGGAAAGAGGGATAGTCTGAGCCAGTAGTTGAGTATGGTCACCCACACTCTGGCCTCCATTTTCATAAATCCTGACTCCAGTCTCAGAGCTGCGTTAGAGACACATTTTGGAGTTTGGAAAGCTGATCTTAAGAATTTGGATTGGACAAGTTCTAATGGAGCAGGGTTGGGGAAGGGTCCCAATTGGGATCCATAAAGCAGTTGTGCTACTGGTTTGGCTTCAAAAAGTTTGAGCGCTGCAGGTAAATAGTGGCCTCCTCTTGTCTTAAGAAATTTGAGAATGGTTGTTGTGCTCCTCTGTGCATTGCAAGCAGCATACTCTCCATGCGCTTTCCTACTACCAGTGGCTTGAAAAATTACCCCCAGGTATTTGAAGCAAGAGACCTGTTCAATCTTGTGGCCATCTATATTCCAGTTGTAGTTCTTGGGCCTTTTAGCGAATGCCATGATTTTAGTTTTTTGATAGTTGAGTTCTAGCTGTTCCACTCTGCAATAATATGTTAGTGCTCTTAGGGCTCTTTTTAGTCCAATGGGAGTTCTTGAAATTACTGCTGCATCATCCGCATAAAGCAGCATTGAAATATGCCTTCCCTTTAATTTTGGGGGGTGGAAGTTAGTGTTGTTGAGGTGATCCACCAAATCATTAATGTAGAAGTTAAACAGGAGTGGAGCTAGAATGCAACCTTGCTTGACACCCTTCTCAGTGACAATGTCATTGGTGAGATGTCCCTGGGGGTTACATCTTACTTTTAATGAGGTCCCTTCATGCAGCATACGAATTAGATGGAGTAAACGTCGGTCGATCGAAGAAGCCTCCAGTTTTTTCCACAGTTTGATTCGGGATATAGAGTCAAAAGCTGCTTTAAAGTCTATGAAGGCAGCATAGAGAGAAACTGTGCTGCAGGTGGAGTATTTTTCAATAAGGTGGTGGAGTACAAGGCACTGATCTATGGTGGAGCGGCCTTCCCTAAAGCCAGCTTGTTCTTCTGCAAGTATGTTTTCTTGTTCCAACCAGGTCTGAAATTTCCACTGTAAGTGTCTTGCATAGAGTTTGCTGATTGTACTGAGGAGACTAATTGGTCTGTAGTTGACAGGATCATCCTTGGTTCCTTTTTTATATATGGGGACGATGATTGCAAGACCCCAATCCTTGGGTGCTCGACCATATTTGTCGATACAGGTGAAAAGTGAGGCCAGGATAGGGGCCCAAAATTCAAGGTTGTTTTTAATGGCTTCTGGAGGTATTAAGTCTTCTCCTGGAGCCTTCCCCATTCTCAGCTGGGCTACAAGGTTCTTGATCTCTGTCGCTGTCACTGGTGGCCACTCTTGGATATTTTCTATATTTTGGCTAGTGCATCCACTTTCAATGTAGTTGTCCTTATAAAGTGCTTGAAAGTGATCCTCCCATATCCCTGGAGGGATGTGACAATCCACTGTAGCTGGCCCATTTCTCTGGGAATTTGATGTAATATGCCAGAATAGAGCTGTGTTGTTGGATCTGACTGCCTGGATAAGTTGTGTCCAGTCATTCTTCATGGCTTCTTTTTTCTTGTTCATCAGCAGCTTTTTGTAGTCTCTTTTCTGCTGAAGCAGCATTGGTGCAGCATCTGGAATGTTATCAGACAGGTAACCTTGATAAATATCAATGAGGGCTTTTTTAGCATTAACACATTCCTTGTCAAACCATGGTTTGGAGTGGTGCTGTTGTTGTTTCCGCTGATGTGCGCTATTTTGACAGATTAGATATTGGTGTAGAGCTTGGGTAAGTGTATTG
This sequence comes from Gambelia wislizenii, assembly GCA_030847615.1. Classification (NCBI taxonomy): domain Eukaryota; kingdom Metazoa; phylum Chordata; class Lepidosauria; order Squamata; family Crotaphytidae; genus Gambelia; species Gambelia wislizenii. The sequence goes on from JAUMIR010000004.1 coordinate 176,329,189, forward strand.
TAATTTTCCAAGATTTCATCAGGGGACTCAGCTGATAACAGGGCAGTCCTAAGATGCTGAAGTTGGTCTGAAGCCAATACCTCACTTATTGTTTGGTTTAGTTGGGGGGTCCATTTAGCTCGGCGGTAAGTCCTTCCTGATGGTGTCACAGAGAGATGATAGCGCTCCCTGGTGTGTGTCTCCTGAGTGAAGTCGCTAAGCTGTAGCCGAATTGGTAAATGATCACTTTCAAATCTGGGCATAACTTCTAATTCCTTGGCATAGGGAAGAAGGTCCCTGGAAATGATTATGTAATCAATGGCACTCATTCTGGACCCAGAGAGATAAGTGAATTCAGCTGGGCAGTCATTTTTCAGGGCACCATTTAGGATTTGAAGGTTCAGCCTGAATGCTGTTTGATCCAGACAAAGTCCTGCAAAGTTTGATTTCTTGTCCTTTGAGCATCGGATGAGGTGGGTTCCATTGTCTTCAAAATCAGGAGGAGGGCATTTGTGATGGGCATATAGGGTATGATTATTGGGGCCCAGTCTGGCATTCAAATCACCTCCCAAAATTACAAATGCATTTGGGTTCTGCAACATGAGATTAGCAGTATATGATTCCAATTCAGCCCACAGGCCTCTGATTTGGGATTTCTTCTTCATTGGAGGCATGTAGGCATTTATTATCAGCAAAGTGCAATGGTTAAATTGAATCAGCACTGCCATGGCATGTGTTTTAAAAGTGGAAAGAGGCCTTGTTATGGCACGTAGGGTGGTGGAGACCAGGACGCCCAGGCCGCCTCTAGCTCTTCCATGCTTTTTCCCTGGCTCTGCCGGAATTGAGAATGAGTGAAAGCCATTTAATAACAGATCCTTATTAGTCCATGTTTCCTGGATCAGTATAATGTCATATTGGGTGAGGAAGTCATTAGGACAGGGATCTCTGTGGGCCGTCGGCCACCCAGCAATGTTCCAGGTCATAAGGGTCACCTTGTGCTGGTCTGTTGGAGGTCAGGCAGTCGCATTGCAGGGCACAGGCTGAATGGGTAATTCATCTGATGGCAGTTGGTTAAATGACTTGGTTGACTGTGGCTGTGTCCTCCTCTGTGGATGGAGGGGTAGTGAGTCACATTCCTGTTCTTCTTGCCCTGCCTGTTCTGGAAGGGAGATTGGAAGAACCAATGCAGCATGGGAAGTGAAATGAGGATCAGAAGCAAGCAAGGATCCCATCTCTTTAGTGAGGGGGGCATTCTTTGGCTTAGGAGATGAGGTAGGTGGCAGTGAAGACTGTTTTTCCCTTGAGCTAGGTTTGCATAGGGATGCTTGAGTCCCCTGGGGTTTAATTGTAGATGGGGGTGCATCTGCAGTATATTGCATTTGTGGAGGGGTGTTGGCTACAACTCGGGATTTCAAGGCTTCCTTGATTGTGAGTAGAGAGTCATCACTTTCACTTTCACTGTCATAAATATCAGAATAATGCACTGACAGTTTTCTGCGAGGGGGGGCTGATTTCAATGGGGCTGGATTGCTGTTAGATTGACTCAGGATGGTATCTTTCATCAGCTGTATTGTGGGAGCGTGTTCCCAGATTTCTGTGAGTTTTTCTCTCAGTTTATTTACTTCATTATTAATAGCCTGAGTTTCTTCCTTTAAGGTGTGTTTAGGTTCTCCCTCTTGGTGTGCAGAATTATTGCTTCTTTGTGTTATTGTTGCTGTTTTCCCTGTGATGAGATCACGGACTATCTCATCCTTGAAAACTCTGTTAATTTCTATATAATGTGCATTCCAGAGGAAATTTCTTTTCCGTAACAGCCTGTTAGGAATATTTGCCTGGCTAAAGGTCAAAAAAATTCGCTTGGTAGCTCTTGAGCTGGGCAAAAAGTGGCAGTCTGTTAAATCAATTGTTCTGCTGTGCATGTTTAAAAGTTGGGAAAGGTATCTGATAACAGCCTTCTTCCCGTTTAACAAGTGCCTGTTGTGATGTATTTGCAGCAGAAGCTCATTTTTTTTTAACACTCTGCTGTGGTTAACTGCATCCTGTGATGTGGCAGGGCACGTCATTTCCTCCAAATCTGCTACATTTTTAACCCCCTGTGTACCATATGGGTTTTGCCTTTGAAAATCTTGTTGGGAAAGCTTATTGGTAATGTTGTTTAATCTTTGCAAAATAAGAATCAAAGTCTCTATGGACAGTTTGCAGAAATCATAAAAGAGCTGAGCGCTGTTATTGTAGGGAATGCTGCCAAGCTCCGGGAGTTTGACTTTGTTATCAACTTTGTTTTCAACTTGCTCTGTCCCATAATTTATATTTACACTTTGAGGAATTGGGGAGGCTGTTTTGTTTAGTTCAAGTGTCTGTAATGGCTTAAGGAGTAAAGAAGGAGCCGTTGTTACAGATCTGTTACTCACGGGCTGTGTTGTCTCTGCCGCTGGGAAGAGTGAGTCAATCCTCATCTGTTTTCCTGCTTTGGAGGATTCCTGTTTGTCAATATTATTACAGGGGCTCGTCCGATTTCTTTTCTTGCCTTTGGATGGCATTTTGGAGGTATATATAGGTGGTAATGCCAGATGTTAGTGGGAGGACAATTCAGAAGTTGTTAGTCTGTCGCCATCTTGCCCCTCCTCCAGGTGTAGGTAAACTGTAGCCCATGGGCCATATGGGGTCCCCATGGCTACTGTTCAGAACTCTGTTCCTCCTGAACCTCACGTTTCGGCTTAAAAGGGTCCCTTGCATGTGGACAATTTTGCCACATTTTCAAACTTCACAATCTGTTTTAGGCTGCAGGAAGGTCTGACTTTTCAAACCCAGAAATCACTCTGGGGGTATCAGTAGTGTCCTCTGAGGCCCAGGGAAAAGAGGGGGCAGTGGGCCTCTACAGGTTGACCACCTCTATTGCAGTGAGCTCCTGTTAGGGTGTAGTTGTGACTTCCCTTGTGGCTGATCATGGTTCTACCCTTTCTCTACTTGGCAAGACAATCTTTTTCTCCTTCAGTGGCCCTTGCTCCAAGAGTGTGTTCTATTCATGATCCGTTAAGAGAGATCTTTGGATGCTGTGTCATACAGATAGCCCCTGAGTTTTCTGTCTTTCTTTGGAACAGACACAGGAGGGATCTTGACAAAAATGGAGGAGGTGATAAATCTTTTTAATTTTAAAGGACCAGATGGGTTGCAAAAGAAAGAGACATTCTTGGGTCCGTGGAACAGATATCCGTGGTTGGGGTGTGTCCGTGTCCTGTTTTTATAGTTAAAAATACATTTGATATTATATCTACTATTATAAAGGTTTGCTGTTACTATTCTACATTACATGTTTCAGTATGTGTGGTTTGGTTTAGGCTATACAACTTTCTTTCTTTCTCCTTGCTAGGTTGTTTGGATGCTGTTGTATATTTAACATTTATGAGCAGTGTGTGGTATCAGGGGAATTGAACTCTCTGTGAAGAGATGGTTCTGGCTCTTATTGCTAATATCTATCAATGTCACAGTAGCTCATACAGTGGAAGGTGCTGTGTCATCAATACATCTCTCAGGTTGTTTACTGGGTGGGAGGACATGGTGGGCTGTTTCTGGCATCATAAGTGGATTGTTTCCACCTGTCTCTCCAAACCACAGATCTAATTCACCTGTGATTGCCACAAAACTCCAACATCCCACTGGATGTGACTGGTGGTACTGCTGGTGTTGTCATGGACAATAAGGGTGTCGTTGTGGCTCCATTCTGTGCTTTTCAGAGCTCTGCATTTCCTCCTTGCATTCTGAATGTGTGTGTGAGATGGCAGCATGTTTCTACACATAGAGTACTGAAGAGATTGTTCTGCCTGAACGGTTTGCAAATTTTTCCTTGGGCCCACATCTATACCTCAGAAGACTGGTTCCTCCCTTTGCACACATTCTGTGAGGCTTCTTGATATTCCTTATTCATGCTGGTTGGGGACTTTTTCTTCTTAAACAAAGCAAATTAACATTTACTGGATTTTAAAAAAATCTCTGATCTGTTTGGTTGCATGACTGTAGTATTATAAGTTGCATGATTAAAGCTGCTGAATCTAATTCCTATTATCTCCTCTCATATTCCAAGTCAAGAACCAATGACCATTTAATGAACCAGATCTTTACTAAATTTGTATCAGCTATGGATTTTCCACAAGCCTCAAGATTCTGGGAGATAGTTGTGAAATCATGATAATGTAACTTGGACTGTATTTTGGTTCTTGTGAGAAGACATGAGTGTGCTTAAAAACAGCAAAACCCCCTTAATTTGCAAAGTAAACAAACAAAAGAAGCCCCTGGGACTCTGATATTGAGAGCCATTGACGGCTTGTCCCGTCAATTTAAAGCAATGCCTTATTTGTGGCTGGTGCACAATTTGACCATGCAAACATGACAATGTCATGCGATAGTGGGAACCATTCGCACTACTGCGACATTGTAATCGTGCGATTTTTGCCGCATCTTATAAAGTCCATAGTGACAGTGGTTCAGAAGAAACAATGGAGAAGTCTAAAACTCTGGTATACTGTAGTGGACAGCAGCAATTTTGTCCTCCTGCTCTTTTAAATTCTACTTTTATTTTATCAAATAATGATTTCAACTTTTAAGTATGTTTTTAAATGCCTTGCCAGTACAAATATTACATATAAGTTACATTTCTCCCCACGTTCCGATTATGGGTGGTGCTATTAGTATGTTACAGGAGGCGCCATATTATGTACTGTATTATGATTTATTTATTTATTCAATTTATATCCCGCCTTTCTCCTTACCTTACTCAAGGTAGTCTGCACATTTTAGAATGGAGTGAGACCAACAGCCATGTATATTAATTCTTTCTTTCTTTACAGTTTTAGAATTCTGACATGATCTCATTTTTGACCTTTATTAGTGAAATACATCACAGATCAATGTCGACCATGCAATTCAAAATACTTCAAGTGGTTTCATGTCAGTACCTCCTCTGGCAACATGACAGCCTCTAATCTGAATTTCATCAGTGAAATTATGAATGCTTTCATGACAATGACAGTATCCAAACCCAAGCTTTCCCATAACAACTGGGGATGTTATAATGCTTCAGTAGAAGTTACACTCAGGGGTAGTCCAGATGGTGAAAAAAAAACCCTCTTAGAATCCACAGGGAATCTCATGTGTCCGAATGAGATCCTGCAGCAGTCCATCCTTTTTGGAGGAAGGGAGGAGTAAAAGTCAAGGAAAGTCTGCGGCAGAAGCCTCTGGGACTTTTCCCAAGTTTTTAAAAAACTGTGACAGAAATGTGCACCCTTGCCAGTTAGGACAGCCAAATCGCATTGCATCACATTGCTGAAGAGGACTGCTATTGGTTGGACACGTTCAGGGACCGAGTTTGCTAAAATGGCAGATTACAGGTCTGCCATGTTGGATTGTCATCGTAGCGATTGTGCGCAGAGACAATGAGGCAAACTTTCTCTCCTTCTTTTTCTCTTTATTTAAGCAGAAGATTGCTCTTCTGCACTTTGGATTTAGTTTTTTTTTTTTTAAATACTGTTTGGCAGGAGCAAGTTGGGGAGTACAGAACCGTGAGTAATTCACTTGCGCCTGCCATCTTGATTCACTGGCATGCCTCCGTGCGAACAGCAAACACAGAGAGCTTTGCACATCAGCGACCTAGGGCCCATCTAAACGGTGAAAATACCCCTCATGGAATTCACTGGGAATCTTACCAGTCTAAACAGGATCCAGCACCAATCCACACTATTCAGAAGGAGGGGGCCCCAACATGGCAAAAACAACAGGGTAAAAGCCTTCGCAGATTTCCCTGTACTTTTTCAAAAACTGCGAGGTGGGTGCACATTTTTGCTTGTTTGGACTACTGAACAATAATAAACTTGTAGGGAAGCACAAAGCTAATTGGCTGGGTGAGAGCAGGGGTGGGGCTTGCTAGGAGGGCAAGTGCCTGTTGCCGCCATGTTGGATTTTCACCTTAGCAATTGGTCGCTAAGGTGATAAAAAGTATCAATATTCTCTGTTTTGCTTTTTTATACAATTGGAGACTCGCTGTATCCCACCAGTGCACCTTGGGACGACTAAAAAAATCTGGCGGCGGTGAAGAACTAACACAGGAATGCAGCCATCAGGAATGCAAGGCTTATGAGAGCTCCCACGGCCAGAAAAACCATTTAGACATGTTGCTTCTGCTGCGAGATGCCAATAGTACGAGGTATTTGTGATTTTCCCCCTTGTGTAGATGGGCCCCTTGCCAAAAAATCATTGAGACAGATGACAGCTGCTGCGAATGGGCCTTTCTGCGCCCATTCACATTTTATTTCCTCCTCTAGATGGGCCCTGTGCCTCTTCAGTAAGATCCCAGCCAAGTTCCAGCGAGGATACATTTGGTTATATTTTTTTAACCTCTACTACCTTCACATTTTTGTTCATAAGGTTCACAGAATACAAGCACTCATTGCATTCCCTTATGTTTCCACGCAGTCCCCCCCCCCGGTGTTCTCAGGGCCAGTTTAAGGGTCCTGCAGCACCCACAGCTGCATGGGACCCCTGTCATTGTGCCCCCCCCCAGTAACCCTCCTCCTGCAAAAACATTATTAGTAATACAGTTGTCCTTTCATATTCACTGGGGTTTTGTTCCAGGACCTCCCGTGGATACCAAAATCCGTGAATACTCAAGTCCCATTAAATGCAATGACATAGCAAAATGGTGTACCTTATAGAAGATGGCAAAATCAAGGTTTGCTTTTTGGATTATTATTTTTTAAAGAATATTTTCAAGCCGTCATTACTTAAATCTGTGGATACCAAATCGGTGGATATGGAGGGACAACTGTAATCTGGATATCCTGTATAGGTTAGGTTAGGTTAGGTTACATTGACCTGAGATAAACATATGCCCCCTCCAAATACAGTTGTCCCTCCACGTTCACGGATTTGACATTCATGGTTTTAAGTATTCACGGCTTGAAAATATTCTTAAAAAAATAATAATCCAAAAAGCAAACCTTGGTTTTAACATCTTATATAAGAGACACAATTTTACTATGCCATTGCATATAATGGGACTTGAGTATTCACGGGGAGTCCTGGAACCAAAGCCCAGTGAATGTGAAGGGACAACTGTAAAGCATTTCAGCCCCCCCCCCAAATTCCTCAAACCAGCCCTGCGTGTTCTCCCTGCACCCTTGTTTTGTGAGGCTGGGGCAGACACTGACCTCTTCTTGGCGCATTTGGGCTCCCCCTCGTGGGGCTGGACTGGGGCCACAGGGCGGGGGCGGGAAAGGCTGGCGGCTCCTTCTCCAAATGATCTCACTGAATGGGGAGAAAGAGAGAAGCGGGGAGAGGGTTGTGTCAGGCAAAGAGGGGTGCAGGGAAAATATATATACTGTATTTAGTTTTTATATACATATATATAAATATGTGTGTGTGTACATATGTGTGTGTTGTATGTGGGTATGTGGGTATATGTATATATACACACATACATATACACACACAGAGTATATAAGCTTTGTAAAGGAAAACCTCTACACCCACACACACACACAGTATATAAGCTTTGTAAAGGCAAACCTCTATACATACACACACATACACACAGAGTATATAAGCTTTATAAAGGAAAACCTCTATACACATACACACACACACACAGTATATAAGCTTTGTAAAGGCAAACCTCTATACACACACACACACGTTATATAAGGTTTGTAAAGGCAAACCTCTATAAACACACACAAAGTATATAAGGTTTGTAAAGGCAACGAGATGAGCTTGAGTAACTTTTAAAAAGCACTAAAGACGGATCTCTTTCGGCAGGCCTTTCCTGATTATCATAGAATCATAGAATTGCAGAGTTGGAAGAGACCACGAGGGCCATCCAGTCCAACCCCCCTGCCACGCAGGAAATCACAATCAAAGCATCCCCGACAGATGGCCATCCAGCCTCTGTTTAGATTAGATTAGATCCCAGCCTTAGTCGTGCTGGCTATTGATTTTTTTTAATGTGATTTTAGATTAGCTGGTTTTTAAATTTCATACTGGTTTAATATCTTTTTATGGGGGAGGGTGGGGGGGGTGTTTAGGGATTTTAATCTGCATTTGTATTTTAATTGTTGTAAGCCGCCCGATTGTTTTTAACAGAGTGGCGGGGTAAAAATAAATTTTTTTATTATTATTATTATTATTATTATACATACACAGAGAGAGAGAGAGTATATAAGCTTTGTAAAGGCAAACCTCTATACACACACACACACAGTATATACGCTTTGTAAAGGCAAACCTCCATACACACACAAACATACACACACAGCATATAAGCTTTGTAAAGGCAAACCTCTACACACACACACACACACACACACATACAGACAGAGTATATAAGCTTTATAAAGGCAAATCTATACACACACACAGTATATAAGCTTTCTAAAGGCAAACCTCTATACACACACAGTATATAAGCTTTGTAAAGGCAAATCTCTATACACACACACAGTATATAAGCTTTGTAAAGGCAAACCTCTGTACACACACACAGTATATAAGTTTTGTAAAGGCAAACCTCTGTACACACACACACACACACACAGTATATAAGCTTTGTAAAGGCAAACCTCTGTACACACACACACAGTATATAAGTTTTGTAAAGGCAAACCTCTGTACACACACACACACACACAGAGTATATAAGCTTTGTAAAGGCAAACCTTTATACACACACACAGTATATAAGCTTTGTAAAAGCAAATCTGTACACACACACACACACACACAGAGTATATAAGCTTTGTAAAGGCAAATCTATACACACACACAGTATATAAGCTTTGTAAAGGCAAACCTCTATACACACACACAGAGTATATAAGCTTTGTAAAGGCAAACCTCTGTACACACACACAGTATATAAGCTTTGTAAAGGCAAACCTCTGTACACACACACACACAGTATATAAGTTTTGTAAAGGCAAACCTCTGTACACACACACACACACACAGAGTATATAAGCTTTGTAAAGGCAAACCTTTATACACACACACAGTATATAAGCTTTCTAAAGGCAAACCTCTATACACACACAGTATATAAGCTTTGTAAAGGCAAATCTCTATACACACACACAGTATATAAGTTTTGTAAAGGCAAACCTCTGTACACACACACACACACACACAGTATATAAGCTTTGTAAAGGCTAAACTCTATACACACACAATATATATATATAAGCTTTGTAAAGGCATACCTCTGTACACACACACACACAAACACACAGCGAGTATATAAGCTTTGTAAAGGCAAACCTCCTCGGCTGAAGCTCCACAGTAAACGCCACAACATCTTTCCGTGCTGAGGAAACCTCCAGGACGGTCGGGTGCCGGCCCACTTCGGGAGGGCAGGGCGAGCATCTCCGACCCAAGCTGGGATTCACATGTGCACATTCCTCTCAGACTGTCTCCCTGTTTCGCCTTCCAGGATATTGTAGCACGAGTCTGGTTTTAAATGGAACAGGTTTCTTGAACTTAAAGATAATAATAAAACCAATTTTAAAAACCACATGAAAGTCAACAGAGCCTGAGTCCACTTGGTGTGACCCAGCGTGGGCCAGGAAGGAAACCAGAGACGGGCTTTTGTGGCATTTTGAGGGATGTTTTGTACCTGTGGTGGATTTGGGCTTGGAAATAGCAACCTGCTCCTGCAGGGTGGTGGGTTATATATCAGAGTTACCGTACATTGCTCTTCTCAGCCACGCTCTTCTCCTCTTATATGGACATATTAGGCGGACATAATGCATTGAATTGCATTTGAATGTTGCAGCAATATTTCCTTTTTTAAAAAAATCGTGCAATGTAAGAGCTGGCTAGCGCTCGAGGGCCAGTTTCTATTGCTTTATTTTTGTTCTTCGTGGGCATAATGCTGTTCCATCACAGCCACGTTAATTCCCTGTAGACCTCGCTGTTTTGTGTGCACAGACGAATCTGCCGCGGGAGGGAAGAAAAGAAAGACTTAAAAGTGCGAAACGATCCTCGAAGTTGCAACCCGAGTGTGACTCTAGAAATTTATACCTCTAGTCTCGCAAGCGCCTGGCAGAGTTGTCAAGTAGAGCCAATGGCGACGCTGCGCCTCCGATTGGCTTCCGTGAGAACCAGGTAGTTAAGAGAGAAGGGCCAGGTAGTTGTATGGGTCCTAAATCCCCACCGGTCTAAGCTTGAAAGCCAAGCAGAGTGTGCCCTGGTCAGTACTTGGATGGGAGACCGCCAAGGAAACCAGGTGATGTAGGCTAGATTTCAGAGGAAGGAAGTGGCAAGACCACCTTTGAGTGTTCCTTACCTAAGAAAACCCTGTGAAATCCATGGGGTTGCCATGATATCAACAGGCAATCCTGCATACTCAGCCACACAGATGGTTCTTCAATGGAAGAAAGTGAAAATCTGATCCATGCCATCACAAACTGGATCTCCTGATTTCATACATTGTTGTTGTTGATGTTTTGCAAAAGATGCCACTCAGACCTGAAAATATTCTTAAAAAAATAATAATCCAAAAAGCAAACCATGATTTTGCATCTTATATAAGGGGCACCATTTTGCTATGCCATTGCATATAATGGGACTTGAATATTCATAGAATTATAGAATTGTAGAGTTGGAAGAGACCACAAGGGACCACATAGATTTTGGTATCCACTGGAGGGCCTGGAACCAAACCCCAGCAAATATGAAGGGACAATTGTACACATCATAAAGAAATACAACAAATCTGGACAATGTAGCACATTATTAACAGTCCTTTCCCCATGATGAATCAATCCTCAACAGCCTGTCCCCACCCAAAAGAAAAAGTCTTCACCTGTGTTAGCAGGCCCTCAATATAGCCTCTCTAGGAAGGCTGTTCCAGAGCCTGGGAGCAGCCACCAAGAAGGCACTCTGTGAGGGGTGGTACAGGTACACATTTATCTGTAGGATGGCAGAACGGTGTGGATCCACGGCATGAATCAACATGGATCCACAAGATTTTTTTTAACATGGGATCCATTTGAAACAACTGCCAAATTATGGGTCACAGAAAAATCACTGATGGGATACATTGCTTCGCTACCATGATGCAAAATCTTGGATCTAAGGCATGGATCCTCAGAGATCTATTTGATTTTTACATACCCCAAAGCACTGCAAGATCATGTGGCACTTTTGTGCCAATAGACTTAATCATAAATATAATAGATACCATATATTACTATAACTACCGAGCAAACATTTGGATCCAAGGCATGAATCCTCACAGGTCCAGTGATTTTTTTACAGCTCCTTCCCCACAAAACAGTGCTCAAAGAATATATTTCTGTCTACAGACTGAACCATAAAAGTCATGGCTCCCATATTTCAGTGCTCAGCAGTGATGAAAAATATGGATTTAAGGTGCAGATCCTCACAGATCCATGTGATTTTTACAGGGGATCTGTTTGAACTACCCCTCAAATCATGTATCAAGTGTGTGCCCACAGAGCAAACCTTTAAAACCATAGATGATTAATAATAATAATAATAATAATAATAAATTATTTATTTATAGCCCACCCAATCACAAGGAATCCGGGCATGTTACAACAATAAAAATACATAGAACACAATAACATTCAAAATTAGTCCCTTCCCACCCCACCCCCATCCAATACTAAAATTATAATTAAATAAACACAGTTTAAAAACAAGAATACAAAAGTTTAAAAAGGCAGATAATTGGTGGACAGAGCGACGTAGATCACCTTGTGTGGGGAGAGGAGTTAAGTTGGGAAGGCCCGCTGGAAGAGATCCGTCATAAGAGCCTTTTTAAAGGCTGTAAGAGTAGAGATGTGATGGGTCTCCTCCGGCAGGTCATTCCACAGTTTTGGAGCAGCAGTGGAGAAGGCCCTCTGGCTCACCGATGTTCGCCTAGATTTTTTTGGCTGATTCCCCAAGCACCTTAGTGTGTGGGGTGGACAATATGGAAGAAGGTGATCCTTTAAGTATTCTGGTCCCAAGCCATGTAGGGCTTTAAAGGTAATAACCAACACCTTGTACCTTGCCCGGAAACTAATTGGCAGCTGGTGAAGGGACTTCAGAACCGGTGTTATGTGGTCATTACAGGAAGTACCAGAAATCAATCTGGCTGCCATATTTTGTACAAGCTGAAGTTTCCGAACTTGGCACAAGGGTAGCCCCATGTAGAGCGTATTACAGAAGTCTAATCGAGAGGTCACCAGTGCATGTACTGAAGCTGATAAGAGGCGCTCCTGACTGTCGCATCCACCTGAGCTGTCAAGTGAAGTGACGACTCAAGGAGCACCCACAAGCTGCGGACAGAGTCCTTCGCGGGAAGTGTGACCCCATCCAGGACTGGCTGACATAACTCCATTCCCGGGTTCAGGTTTCCTATGACAAGTACCTCTGTCTTACCTGGATTCAGCCTGAGTTGGTTTTCCCTCATCCAGTACATTACCACCCCAAAACAGGCATTCAGAGGAGAGATGCCATCCTTAGTCACTGCATCAATCTGAGACATAGAAAAATATATTTGGATGTCATCAGCTTACTGATAACAGCCCGCCCCATGCCTCCCAATGATCTAGCCCAGTGGCTTCATGTAAATGTTGAATAGCATTGGGGACTATCCCTTATCTAGAATTCTGAAATCCGAAATACTCCAAAATCCATCATTGTCCACATGGGTGGCTGAGATAGTGACACTTTTGCTTTCTGATGGTTCAATGAACACAAACTTGGTTTTATGCATAAAATTATTAAAAATATTATGTATAAAATTACCCCCAGGCTATGTGTATATGGTGTACATGAAACATAAACAAGTTTCATGTTTAGAATTTCATGTTTAGACATGTTTAGATATCCAAAACATTATCATGTATATGCAAGTATTCCAAAATCTGAAAAAAATCCAAAATACAGAACACTTCTGGTCCCAACCATTTCAGATAAGGGATACTGAACCTATATCCACACATGGGGTGATGATGATATCACTGCAAAAGATGGCAGCTTCTGATCTTCTAACATACCCTGAATACATACACAGATATTAGCAGAAATGACTCCCTATAAAGATCACAGATACTGTGCATTGAATTTGGGCCCAGATTGTGTTATGACTGGTTTGTTAGAACCCTTTTTGAGTACCAGATTTATGGCTTGTCTGCATGGGCAAAAAACTGCTGTACTCATCTTGTAGCTGCAGTGCAGTTGCCACAGGACATTTGCAAGGATTCACATCTTCATTAGGGGTTCTGCATTTCAGGGGAAAACCCAGATTATTGGCTGTGTGGCGGCTGCAGATTGGCGTCAGTGTGAAGCTGGGGGAAGCACATCCAGTGGGTGGGACTCTGTTCTGGTGCTTTTAATTTTTTTTAAAAAAATCAGTTGTTGTCATATCCGTATAAGCATATCTCCTTTTATCTAATAATACAGTACTCCAGAACAACATATATTGCATGAATGAGCAAACTGAAAAAACAACAATGGAGCAGTCCCAGCAGTGTGGACAGAGGTCTGTGGGTTTTCTTCGCAAACAAAGGTTCAGGAAGGACTCATCCTGCACTTTCTGCAAGCGCGCTGATGACTAAAAAGGCCAATCTGAGATAAACAAGTCCGGTTGCAGAAAGCACAGCAGAAGGTCTCCTTGGGTGGTGTTTCCGGGTTGTGATTCTTTCTGCGTTGCCATTTCTCTTCAAGACTTGTTCGGTGTGAGTTCTCAAATAAGGCTGCAGCATTGTGGATAGTGCGTCTCCATGCTTCCCTATGTGAGCCAGGGCGGACCATTGTTGGTGATCAATTTGGCCGGGCCTGAGATGTTGTTTCAGGGAGTCCTTGTATCGGTTTTTTGGAGCGCCCCTCTTACGCTGACCCGTGGCGAGTTCACCATAGAGTAGTATTTTTGGGAGGTGATGGTCCTCCATCCTAGAAACGTGCCCTGCCCAGCGCAGCTGTGTTCTCAATATCATGGCCTCAATGCTGGTGATCCCTGCTTGCTCAAGGACAGCAACATTCGTCACATAGTCAGTCCAGTGTATATTTAGGATTGTGCATGTACAGTGCTGATGAAAGCATTCGAGGAGTCGTAGGTGGTGGCGATAGGTGATCCATGTTTCAGACCCATTAAGGAGAATAGACAGTACAATGGCTCTATACACACTGATTTTTGTGCTTTGCCTCAGGTGTTTATTGCTCCAGACTCTTTGTCAATCTTGGCATCTGAGGAGATGATGCTTCCCAGGTAGGTGAACTGCTGAATGGACTTAAGCACAAATTTACCGACGGCAATGTGGGGATGATGGCGTTCGTCCTGTGGTGCAGGCTGGTGAAGAACTTCCGTTTTCTTAAGGTTGACTTCCAGCCCAAACAGCTCTGCAGCTGTTGCGAAGCAGGATGTAGTAATGTGACATATAGGACACGCAATCAGTGTTGGACCACCCTTTTACATCTATGCAAGGTCACCTATAATTACAGTGTGGTGGGATATTCCAGAGAAGCCCCAGTGATTGTGACATTTATGGGGCCGCCGTGGATCAAAAATATCTTCAGTGGCTATGAGGCAGGTTCGTGGCTTCCTACCAGTGTAGACAAGCCCTTAGTTCCCTAAAAATACCCCCTAGGAGTGGACTGTGATATAGAGGACATGGTATGTAGAGCTGTAATAAATAATGGCAACAGTTCTAAAGCAATGGGGAAGGTAATTGATTATACTAAGCAACTAAAACAAGATCTTCGTTAAGAGCGGATAGAAGTCATCAGGCCCCTGAAATACAAGGAGAAGGCCTTAATGGAAAAGCTTGATGGAATTCAAACAGCAGTTAAGGAGGAGCTTGAATTAGGTATGCAACATCAAAGTGGAATTCAGTCCTTAGTACAATACAGTTTAGAGATTCAATCATGTCTAGAATCTTTAGAAAACAACATTTCCTATGAACAGGACTTCCCAACCATATTGATAAACATGGATTATGGTGAAGGGGTAGGCATATTTTGGGGATTAGGGATTTGCATTGGCTCCCACCCCTGCTGCACCCCCAATTTTATTTTTGTCCTTCAGTTCCCCCAATAGCCCCTTGAGGGAAGGGGAGGCAATTTTGCCATTTTTCTGCCCCCCAGGCTGTTTTAGGTCCAGAGAAATACTTTTCCCCCAATAGGAAGTGACCCTAAATGTGGTAAAATTGCCACCGGGGTGTTCGGTGGCATTCTAATTATTATTATTTTTTTAATTGTGGAGATTGGTGGGCCCACAGGCTGTATCTTCTCCCTGCTTTAAATAGTCTTGAAGAAGTAGAGAAATATGTTGCAGAATGAGTTTAACTACTTTTTCCTCCAGAGAAGGAGCAAAAGATCCACCACTTCCTCTTTTATTCCAGTATTCTTAAACAGAGTGGGCAACAAAATTGTCCAGAAAAAAAAATCCCATGAACTTGATATAGTATGGTCTATACTAGAATAACACTGTTTCCTTTTGTGTTCCAGCATAGATGTTGAGATTTACAGTTGTCCCTTCACATTCGCGGGGGTTAGGTTCCATCGACCCCCGTGAATGTGAAAATTCCGCGAATAATGACAGCCCTCCACCCGCCCTCCCCAAGCAACCCCGAGGCCTCCGGAGGCCTCGCGATCGCTTTTCCCTGCCGCCCCCCGCCCTCCCCAAGCGACCCCCGAGGCCTCCGGAGGCCTCGCGGTCGCTTTTCCCTGCCGCCCCCCGCCCTCCCCAAGTGACCCCGAGGCCTCGCGGTCACTTCTCCCTGCCGCCCCCCGCCCTCCCCAGGCAACCCCGAGGCCTCCGGAGGCCTCGCGGTCGCTTCTCCCTGCCGCCCCCCGCCCTCCCCAGGCGACCCTGAGGCCTCCGGAGGCCTCGCGGTCGCTTTTCCCTGCCACACCCCGCCCTCACCAAGCGACCCCGAGGCCTCCGGAGGCCTCGCTATCGCTTTTCCCTGCCGCTCCCCGCCCTCCCCAAGCGACCCCGAGGCCTCCGGAGGCCTCGCGATCGCTTTTCCCTGCCGCTCCCCAGGCGACCCTGAGGCCTCCGGAGGCCTCGCGGTCGCTTCTCCCTGCTGCCCCCCGCCCTCCCCAGGTGACCCCGAGGCCTCCGGAGGCCTCGCGGTCGCTTTTCCCTGCCACCCCCCGCCCTCCCCAAGCGACCCCGAGGCCTCCGGAGGCCTCGCTATCGCTTTTCCCTGCCGCTCCCCAAGCGACCCCGAGGCCTCCGGAGGCCTCGCGATCGCTTTTCGCTGCCGCTCCCCAAGCGACCCCGAGGCCTCCAGAGGCCTCGCGGTCACTTTTCCCTGCCGCCCCCGCCCTCCCCAAGCGACCCCGAGGCCTCCGGAGGCCTCGCGATCGCTTTTCCCTGCCGCTCTCCAGGCGACCCCGAGGCCTCCGGAGGCCTCGCGGTCGCTTCTCCCTGCCGCCCCCCGCCCTCCCCAGGTGACCCCGAGTCCTCCGGAGGCCTCGCGGTCGCTTTTCCCTGCCGCCCCCCGCCCTCCCCAGGCGACCCCGAGGCCTCCGGAGGCCTCGCGGTCGCTTCTCCCTGCCGCCCCCCGCCCTCCCCAGGCGACCCTGAGGCCTCCGGAGGCCTCGCGGTCGCTTTTCCCGGCCGCCCCCCGCCCTCCCCAGGTGACCCCGAGGCCTCCGGAGGCCTCGCGGTCGCTTTTCCCGGCCGCCCCCCGCCCTCCCCAAGCGACCCCCGAGGCCTCCGGAGGCCTCGCGGTCGCTTCTCCATGCCGCCCCCCGCCCTTCCCAAGCGACTCCCGAGGCCTCCGGCGGCCTCGCGGTCGCTTTACCCAGCCGCCCCCCGCCCTTCCCAAGCGACCCCCAAGGCCTCCGGAGGCTTCGCGGTCGCTTTACCCGGCCGCCCCCCGCCCTTCCCAAGCGACCCCCGAGGCCTCGGGAGGCCTCGCGGTCGCTTTACCTGGCCGCCCCCCGCCCTTCCCAAGCGACCCCCGAGGCCTCCGGAGGCCTCACGGTCGCTTTTCCCTGCCGCCCCCCGCCCTTCCCAAGCAACCCCCGAGGCCTCCAGAGGCCCCGCGGTCGCTTCACCCTGCTGCCCCCCGCCCTCCCCAAGCGACCCCGAGGCCTCCGGAGGCCTCGCGATCGCTTTTCCCTGCCGCCCCCCGCCCTCCCCAAGCGACCCCGAGGCCTCCGGAGGCCTCGCGATCGCTTTTCCCTGCCGCCCCCGCCCTCCCCAAGCGACCCCGAGGCCTCCGGAGGCCTCGGGGTTGCTTCTCCCTGCCGCCCCCCGCCCTCCCCAGGCGACCCCGAGGCCTCCGGAGGCCTCGCGGTCGCTTTTCCCGGCCGCCCCCCGCCCTTCCCAAGCGACCCCCGAGGCCTCCAGAGGCCTCGCGGTCACTTTTCCCGGCCGCCCCCCGCCCTCTCCAAGCGACCCCGAGGCCTCCGGAGGCCTCGCGGTTGCTTTTCCCTGCCGCCCCCGCCCTTCCCAAGCGACCCCCGAGGCCTCCAGAGGCCTCGCGGTCGCTTTTCCCGGCCGCCCCCCGCCCTCCCCAAGCGACCCCGAGGCCTCCGGAGGCCTTGCGGTCGCTTCTCCCTGCCGCCCCCCGCCCTCCCAAGGTGACCCCGAGGCCTCCAGAGGCCTCGCGGTCGCTTTTCCCGGCCGCCACCCGCCCTTCCCAAGCGACCCCGAGGCCTCCAGAGGCCCCGTTGTCGCTCCCCTCACCACTTTCCCTGGACTCCCCTCGCCTCCCCGGCCCTCCCCACTCCCTCCTCAGGCCTTCATGGGGCCTCCGGAGCACCTCCGGGGCCCCCGTGAAGGCCTCCCCAGCCCTCCCCACCCCCTTCCCAGGGCTTTCACGGGGCCTCCGGAGGCCCCCTGTCGCGGTTTTGGGGGGGCCCGCGGGGGCTCTCCCAAAACCGCGAATAATCAAAACCGCGAATGTTAAGTTCGCGAAAGTGGAGGGACAACTGTACTTGATAACATTGTCAAACAATATTGTAATAACTTCTTTTTATTATTTTTGTACTAATTATTATATCCTGCTCCAACAAACCTGATTAGGTTTGTATTACCTTATTCCCTAATAATCAGGTTATTACCTAACTTTTAGTTCTTCCCTGTTTAACCCATACATTGCCTTCTAATTCTTAACAAAGGTCAGGAACATGGCTTGCCAGTCTTCCTGGCTGATAGGGGAATTACATTTTGTAAACTTGTCATTTATGTTTACCAGTTGGAAGGAACAAAAAGTATTAATCTTATATACAGTGTATAGACAGTGTAACTGAATTGAGTTAAATTAACTCCATTAGACTTCATGGTTTAGACTCCTCCAAGAAATGCTACACAGTTCAAAGATTTATTTCTCGGGATGATCTAGACATTTTAATAATAATACTATAGTATAGGAAATTCATTAAAAATACAAACTTGCTGCTCTGATTACAGGGACAAAATTAAATGAATGTTATACTACTGTATGCTCTTCAGAGTCACAAGACATTATGCACAAAAAAGTTATTTGGGGCTAACAGAGGGCTTAATCAGACTGCCTCAGAGTATCAAGAGTTTCCGATTCTTTTTGTTTTGATTGTACCTGCATATTCACAGGTAAGGTTAGCATTTACTCCTCTCTTGAAATATATTTCCCTCTCTCCCTTGTGTCCTTCCCCATCATCCTTCCATTGATCACATGTCACATCCAATCTCATGCAACATTTCAGAAATTGATTTTCATGCATTTCCACCATTTTTTAAAAAAATTCAGGAGTTATAGTCAAAGTGCTAGAGTGCTTTTAGTAATATTATACTAATAAAACATTGGGATTGTTTTGTTTTAGTGCTAACATTCCTTTTTCTCTTGCTTGATCTCTTTTGAACCTGTGTTCTGAAAATAATAGCTGTCTTTACTTGGCAGCCATCTTTACTGGGTCTGAAAGAGTAGAAACACATGGCAAATAACTAATACATTTCATTTCAGAAAGTATTGGGTTAACTTAAACCAACCTAAGGAGTGGGGAGGGATTTCCAGAGCCCAGGGCAGTCACTGAGAAGGCCCTATCATGAATCCCCAATAATCATACCATACTTATCAAGTTTGCAGATGACACCAAATTAGGAGGGGTAGCTAATACACCAGAGGACAGGATCAGAATCCAAAATGACCTCAACAGATTAGAAAGCTGGGCCAAAACTAACAAAATGAATTTCAACAGGGAGAAATGTAGGATACTACACTTGGGCAGTAAAAATGAAATGCACAGATGTAGCATGGGTGACACCTGGCTTGATGGCAGTACATGCAAAAGGGATCTAGGAGTCTTAGTGGACCACAAGCTGAAATGAGTCAGCAGTCTGATGTGGCAGCTAGAAAAGCCAATGCGATTCTAGGCTGCATTAATAGGAGTATAGTGTCAAGGGAAGTAATAGTGCTGCTCTATTCTGCTTTGGTTAGACCTCCTCGGAATACTGTGTCCAGTTCTGGGCACCACAATTCAGGAAGGATATTGAGAAGCTGGAATGTGTCCAAAGGAAAGTGACCAGGATGGTGGGAGGTCTGGAAGCCATGCCTTATGAGGAGCAGCTTAGGGAGCTGGGCATGTTTAGTCTGGAGAAGAGAAGATTGAGAGGTGACATGATAGCCATGTTGAAATATTTGAACGGATGTCAAACTGAGGATGGGGCAAGCTTGTTTTCTGCTGTTCCAGGGACTAGGACATGGAGCAATGGGTTCAAACTATAGGAAAAGAGATTCCACCTAAACATTAGGAAGATCTTCCTGACAGTAAGAGCTGTTTGGAAGCGGAATACACTGCCTCGTAGTGTGGTGGAATCTCCTTCTTTGGAGGTTTTTAAACAGAGGCTAGGTGGCCATCTGTTGGGAATGATTTGATTGTGTATTCCTGCATGGCAGAGGGTTGGACTGAATGACCCTTGAGGTCTCTTCCAGTTCTATGATTCTCCAAAGGTGGTGGGACGGAAAGAAGGGGACTTCAAGACCAAGGCAGACCTCTGTGGGGAGATGACATCTGTCAGGTAGACTGGACCTAAGCTGTACAATGTCCTCTGTTATCTGCAAGTGTAAATGAAATTCTGTTATCAGGAGTCCATGAGTCATGGTCAAAAGGATGCCAAGTTTTAGTATCAGGAATAGGTGTTGTCAGGAGCAAGAGATAAAACAGGTGTGCGTGCAGGATCAAAAAACTCAAAACCAATACCAGAAATTCAGAGGTTATCTGTAGCAGAGTTGTTAAGCAACTTATGCAGTTTATGACTCTAGGTCTAGGAGTCATAAATTCTATGTTTAGTGGTATCTTTCCTCATTTGTAAAATTATTTAAATTTTGAAACCTGTTAGAGATCTTGAGAATGTAAATCATATCCCCGCCCCCATTTCTTTGATGAAGATACTAAACCACTGACTTTAATATTAGTGGTTAGGTTGTGGGAGCTGGTATGATTTTATATAAAAGATTACCAGATTGACTCTACTAAAAATGCCAGATCTTTGATGACTTTTACCAGCTTTTAATGTAGTGCATAATAGTTCCCTTCAGAGTTCTTCACTAAATGTCATCCTATCCTTTGATATAGTAGAAACTTTTGAAAAACTGAACTGGACTTGACTTTTTCTGATGTACAAAAGGATAGACATGGCCAATCAGTTTATAAATGAGTTACAAGTACACTATCATACTCAAAAAGCTATCATCTGCACTGATGATGTTTCCTCCAATCAAAGTCAGGTCTGGCATTAAGCAAGGCTGTCCACTTTCCCCTTTACTTTTTTGTTTTTTCCCTTGAACATTTTGCTTATCTAGTTAGGGAAGAGTTGGAACTAATGGGAGTCTCAATTAATGGTCAAAACTGTACTGTGAAAATCATTTACACAACACATAGCCATAGCCAATAACGGAAATGTCACATATTTTAAACATTCTTCACCACTTTGGTCAAATTCTTGGTTGGAAATTAACAAGGTGAGGGGGATCTAAAATTCTTCTGTTTTTATTAGAAGTATATGGGCATCAACACATTTATTACATAACAAGTGGGAATAGGCAATGGGAGCTAGATTGATCCCTGGAGATTTTCACCTTTGTTATTTCCTCATATTTGGGTACTTAGTCTTTTTGCTTCCTTTCTGCCTGTTGAGAACAATTCCTCTTTTTCCAAGAGGCCAGTTTCCTTTGTCCCATTTTTCTGGAAAGGGGGTAGCCACGAGGGGTTCCATGCATAAGAATCAGCTTTAAGGGCTCTTGCAACCTCTTGTGCAATGAGCACACACACATTTACATCAGAGTTTATAACACTGTCTTTAATTTTGTTCAGTTTATTAACAGGAACATAAATGAGCTTCAGCCTCCTAAAATACATGCAGACTTTAGGAACAATGAAATAAATTATTGATATATACAACTGAAGCCCATATCTGCATGGGTTCAGTTCCTGGACTTACTGCAGATACAGGAAACTGTGGATAACAGCAAACCATATTAAAATAATGGACTTCTGTTAAAAACATACCATAGTGTTGCATTGGAGGACCTAGAAGATGCTAGAGAGGATGCCTGTAGGCATTTTCCAGCGCAACTCTATGGTATGCATCCCTACTTTGTTTCCCACAGATAACCGAAACCAAAGATATTGGTTCATGGGTACTGGGGTCTGGATGTATATATAGTTATCTATATATTATATACTGGAACTTCTTTAAACAGTTTTACTCACCCCATCCAATGAATTATCAATTCACACCATGATGACACAAAAATATGGATTACTGGCATAGATCTCTTGGATACAAACAATTATTTCATGGGATTTACCTTGCTCATGCTCAGATCAAAGAATACAGTTGTACTCTAAGACTGGCCATAACAAACATGGAACCTGTCCCATGCCACCATGAAAAGTCAAAGCTCATCTATTCATGTCATTTTTACAGGATATCTACCTGGAACCATCCTCATTCAAAGCACCTATTCCTTCCCACAGACTGAACTGTAAAAAAATGCAGGTCCTGTATATCACCATGGGGTTGTTTACACGGGCAAATATTCCTCTAAATATACCGCTAAGATAGCTCATAGTTCCCACGGATCACAGCACAGCATCACCTCATTCAGAAGGGGGGAAGGTAAAACACCCAAATATAGCATGCCAGGGGATGTCGCTATTTTTGCCGGTATATTTGCAATGTAGTGCATTATTGGCAGTGTAAACCAGCATTCCACTAAGGGTTAAAGCACAGATGCATTGTGATTGATTGATGATGCAGGGGTGGGCTTAAAAGAGGGACAGGGAGGGAGGCAAAGACAGTAGCGATTAGAGAGGAAACTTGCAAAAATCCTGTCTGCTATTTTGCAAGCCAGTTTGCAAACAAAAAGGATTCCCAACAATTTTTATTCAGGGAGCATTCCTTCTCATCCTCTCTGCTGTTTTGAAAGTATGTAAAAGCTCAGTTCGTCAACTTTTTTCCTGTGCATGGGGGAGGGAGAGAAACCATTTCACGAAGGGCTGTAGCAAGCTGAACTGCTATTCCCCCCCCTCTCTCTCTCTGCTTGGTGAGAGAGAGAGATGGGGGAGGCTGGAAAAACTTGCGATCCAGGGCATGGCAGCAAGGTCTTTTAGCAGAGAGATTACTCTCCCTCTGCTTTATGGAGTGAGTTCATTTTCAGGCAGATTGACAGAGACAGAGCCACTACTTTGATCTCCCCCCTGCTATTTCTGGTCTATGCCCTTCCCCATAAAGCCTTTGTCTGCTGGGGAGGCCACGCCCCCCCCCCACTTATTCAAGTCTGAACTTAAAAGCGACATAATTAGGAAAAAAACCTGACTGGCACAGCTGCGGAACAGAATTAAAGTGCAAGTTGCCGCAATAAATCTGCTGTGTAAACCAGCCCCATGTCATTGTGGCACAAAAAAGAAAGAAAGAAAGAAAGAAAGAAAGAAAGAAAGAAAGAAAGAAAGGAAGGTCGGTCTCAGGCATGGACCCTCATGGATTTTCTGAATTTTTAGTAGGGATCAAACTGTGTCTCTGCTTTGAGCCATAAAACTCACAAATCATCACCAAACCACCTTGGTTCAAAAATATGTATCTCGGTGATTTTTTTCATGGGATCCACAAAAAAATTATGCTGAAATTAAAGAACACATATCCATAGAATGGACTGTAACCGTCATGGAACCCATGCATCATGTTAGAAATGGATCCAGTGTTGAGATCCTCACTAATTTGCAAGATTTTAAAATGGGATCTTCTAGTAAACTACACCCAAATGACAGAATTTTCAAATTCAAGTTTTAAAGTTAGAACTACTACTACTACTACTACTACTACTATAGTCTATTTGCTCCTTAAAGGCAGACTAACCTTATCTCTGTTTTTTCCCATAGTATCTGGCAGTATTTATTATAGTATAGACTTAGACTAAGGTGTTTACCACATAGAGGTCCGAAGGTGCAATGATTCCGTCATGTAAATGACGGATTCATGTCTGTTTTGCACCACATGTATCAGCCCATTCTGGAACAGAGGCAGAAGAACAAGCAAGTGTTGTGCTTTTTGCGCACCACCTTTGTGGGCTATGCCCCTCCTTTCCGTCATTTCCGCATTTTTGCATCAATCTCTTCCTTCTCACGTCATATTCTTGCATGATTGTGCGTATGTGCAGTTTTCTAGATCTTGCCGTGTTTGCATTTGTATTTCGTGCGATCTCACAATAATTCAGCCTCTGCCCGGTATTTCCATCAATTAGCGCATGCGTACTTAGCAGCATGTTTGGCGCTATTATATGACTGAAGCACTTTCAGGGTGAGCTATTTCCACGTTCAATATGCCTGTCACATGATTTCACTGATCAACTTTGTTGAGCTATGCTTCTTCAACATGGTGGGGAGAGCTGGCAAAGCAAGCCTATCTGTTTTCCACTTTTCCCTGTTTTACTGTTCATGCATACACGGTAAGGGATTCTGCACAGTTTCAAGGGAGGCTGCCCTGGTGGGAGCCTGAGGATGGCTTCCTTTCGTGGGTCACGAAGGCAGCAGCCCCAGCTGCCCGCCCACTCGAAGCAAGGGCTCCCTGAAGCCTGGGGCTTGCTTGGCTCCTTCCATTCCCTCCACCGTCCCTCGCCTTGGCATATACATTCACTCTCCCCCTCCACCGGTTTCCTGTTCCCCAAGCATAGGTGTGCGCTCTCCCCCACCCATCCTCCCTCCCTCTGCCTTGCAGCTGGCTCAGCTTTGTGGCGGAGAGGGGCGTCGAAGAGGAGGGTGAGAAGGGGTCTTCCTCTTCATCTCCCCGCTTCTCTTTGTGGGGAGACGCTCCCCAGCCCACCCCAGTCTGTGGGGAGTGTCTGTGTCTGAGGGTAGGTGGGTGTCTGCAAGCGAGCAAGTGCACCTGAGCAAGAGAGCTTGCTCCCCACTTCCTCTCCCTCTCTCTTCCCACAGCCGACTCAGCTTCCCTTTCAGCTCCATCAGGCTTTGGGGCTCCTGGGTTGATGCAGAGCTTCTCCTGGATCTCAACAAAATGGCCACCGGAAGGTGAATTGGGAAGACTGTGGGGGCAGAGTGAATACTCAGCAGCCTAGTCATGCCCTCGCTTGATCACGTGATGAAGAGTAGATGGAACAAGCATGCAATTTCGCACCACATGTGTTTTTCTTGTGGGAGTTTTGCATGACTAAGGCCTATTGACGGGGGGAAATCATCAATTAGTTGTAGCGCACCAGAGATGGAGACGGAGGGAACACTGAATACATATGGGGTTGTGTGGGCCACAGAAATACAACCAAATACTGTAGCACTTTCACAACAGAAAAAAGCCTTGTGTGGTAAACGCCTTAAGACCACAGGGCCCTGCTTTTCCTTTTACCACTAGGAAATAATTAGGAGGCTGGTATGGTGGAGCATTACATGACTAAGCCATTTCAAAAAAATTGGCTACGTTGCCTTACTTTAGGAAGTGAGCAATACAAAGCTCTAAGCACTCCCAGGGAGTGTGCTTAGCAGCAGCAACAGCTGCAGCAACAGCAGGCTTTACCAGTGGCATCTGCCTATTAATTATGTCCTAGTGGAAGTAGCATCAGCAGGGCCATATGCTACTCGGTGGCACATACCTCTTGCTCAAAAAGACTAGGTGGAGATCTATTTGCGACATGACTTCTCCTTTGCCCTTGCCTCCTTTTTGGCTTTTCCACCAAATCTTAGACAGCAGAGCAATTCTGCAAAACAGTTCACTCTGTCAGGATGTCTCTGAAAGCAGCCAGTTATAAAAGGTATGGAAAATGGAGACCAATGTGAATATACAGACAACATATTCAGGATGGACCAAAAAGACTTAGCTTTCTCAAGTGCATAATTAGCTTATGGAGCTTATTTTAATAAGAATGAGTAATTTTTGAGATGTTTTTTAAAAAGTAATGGTAGAAATGTATGAGGCCCATCAATGTATGATAGTTAGCCATGGCAATGACATAGACCTGCCATGCAGTGTTAATGTTTGCTATGGCAAGTGCTAGAATCAACACAGAATGAAGAATTTGGGTTCGGAGTGCCAAGCTAAATTCCTTATACATACATTTGATAAATGAGCAAAAATGAAAAAGAAGAGAAAAGGTAAACTACTGTTTGCCTAATTGGCTGAGATTGTCTCCTCCATGCAGAGATTGTGCCCCGGGGGACAATGCTGGCATCCCTATTTTGCCTATTAGCCCCATTTCATCCAAGGAATACTTGATGCAGAAAAAACCTCCTCAAACATGACTGCTGACATTTGCTGCTCTCTTAGTCGACCAACAGCTCCGGATATAATACTTTAACAAGAACTAGTGCTCTGATAAAAAGAAACCAAAGTTCAGTCACCCTAAAATAAATAGAATAAAGCCATGTCACCGACCTGTTCCTTGTAAATCCATCCTAGATTCTTCTCTTTCTGGAGTAAGAGTGATTTAATTGTGTTCCCTAGCCATGGCACTGACAAAGTCTTTTTAAAGCAGGCCCTTAGAAGCATGTCTTATAGATGTAAAGCCTCAGGGTTCAACAACATTTTCCAGGATTTTAGCAACTGCCCTGGAGACCATGAATAAAAAATTCAGAAACAATATTGAGAAAGAATGAAGGAGGAGGGCTCTGATTTTTGATTTTTAAAAATTATTTGCAACATACCCACACACACGTTGTTGTTGTGAGCCATCAGATTGTTTCCAACTTATGGTGAACCTATCATGGGTTTATTTTTGGGAAAGATTTGTTCGTGTGTGTGTGTGTGTGTGTGCCTTTGCCTTCTGAGGAGATAATCAGACGGGTCCAAAAAGTACCTTACCAGAACACCAGGATGACGTTTCTGTCCCGCTTATGGGACCCAGTTTCATATGTCCTCATCATGTTCTGCTCCTGTGCTGCAGCAGTTAGTAAGGCGGCACTTTTCATTGATGGGGAACTCTTGTCAATGAAAAGCACTGCCTTACTGACTGCTGAAACACAGGAGCAGAATGTTAAGTGGACGACATCGTGTGAAACTGGGTTCTGTTCACAGGACAGAAACATCATCCTGGCGTTCTGGTAAGGTACTTTTTGCTGCATCTGATAATCCCCTGAGTCACTGGAGGACAGCTGTGTGTGGCTCAAGCATTTGTGAGTAGATGTTTCGGGAAATTCTTGGGCACCATGCTATATCATTAAAGGAAGTTCATTGTTAGTGGGGAGGTGGAGTTGGCAGTCGCCAAATGGGCATTCTGCTCCAACCAGGGAGTGATAAGTATGACTGGAATAGTGGATGCTATTCATATTCTTGTGATTGCCCCTGTGGCCAGGGCATAGATGGTCTACAGCTGTCCAAACCAGAAGGCAGAGAAGTATCATAATGCCAAGTATTGCTAACTTGCCTCAGAGGGTACTGGACTCTCCATCTTTGTAGGTTTTAAACAAAGGTTGGATGGGCATCTTTCAGAAGTGCTTTAGTTGTGTATACCTGCATGGCAAGGGATAGGACTAGATGGCTCTTATGATCCCTTCCAATTCTTAAGATTTCTATGATTCTGTGCTCCCAAGTGACTAATATGCTTTTTAGATGTCTGCATTTACCAGTGAAAGGTCTGGGTGTACAGTTGTCCTTTCATATTCGCTGGGGTTTGGTTCCAGGACCCCACCCCCCATGGATACCAAAATCTGTGAATATTCAAGTCCTATTATATGCAATGGCAGAGAAAAATGGTGTCCCTTATATAAGATGGCAAAGTCAAGGTTTGCTTTTTGGATTATTATTTTTTAAAGAATATTTTCAAGCCGTGAATACTTAAATCCGTGGATACCAAATCCATGGATATGGAGGGACAACTGTAATTCATTAATACAAGAAGTGTTAGCATGTCACTTTGTTCTTCTTGATTTGGGATCCAAGCAAAATATAAGTTCTGGTGTCATCTGTGTCTTTCAAGGTCTTTCACCTTTTCTTGTAAGTATTTGCTCTTGTTTGCTGTCCTCTGAATATAGGGATCATAGGCTGCTCCAACCCCCACCATCTCATTAACTGCATTGCCAATTTCATCTAAGGGCTTTCAGAGGATACAGAGGTTTGCATTAACCATCTTCAAAGCTGAGTATCTTTGCAGATCTCAACAGTCTGGAAAACTTACAAAACTCTGGAAATAGCACTTTAAATTATTTCCTGTCTTAGTGTTGTTATGTGACACGATGGCTGGGTTTTCCTTCTTCTCCTCACTGATTATACAAGGTTATACAAATATTCCTCGCAGGTTATACTCATAGGTTATAGAAATAATTAGGAGAGATGATATAGCTCAGTGAGGGGCAATGGGAGAATTCCTTAATGTAAATTATACTGCATTTACTCTGAAAATTGATTTAAGAATGGTTAATTGTATTAAAAATACCATTAGTGGAAAACCTGCACATATGAAAATATTGTGTAAAAAAAAATTGGCTTTCTTCCCTTCCCCAACATTTCTGATAATTAATCATCCTTCTCTGCCCCCCGCCCCCAAATGGCACAGGAATTTATGATATGAAAGACGGGAAATCCAAAGAAATATGGTAGATAGAGACTCATTCTACTGAAACCATTAAAAACTTGGGCTCTACATGGGGCTGCCCTTGAAAAATGTTTGGAAGCTTCAGCTAGTGCAAAATGCAGCAGCCAGACTGGTGTCAGGTATGCATTTTAGAGTCCATATAATACCCGTCCTGTAAGAACCGCACTGGCTTCCAATTTGTTTCTGAGCTCAATTCAAGGTACTGGTGTTGACCTACAAAGCTCTAAATGACTTGGGGCCAAGATATCTGAAAGACCACCTCCTCCCGTATGAGCCTGCCAGAAGTTTGAGATCTTTACAGGAGGCCCTGTTGCGTCTCACAACACTTTGTGAAGTTAGGCTGGTCGGTGCATGTAACAGAACTTTCTCTGTAGCAGCGTGTTGACTGTGGAACTCCCTACCCAAGAAACTTAGGCTGGCCCCATCTTTTAAGCTTCTGGTGGGCAACCAAAACAGTGCTATTCCACATGACATTCAATGTTTGAAAGTGTTGTTTTAACAGTTTCAAAACTGTAATAGCAGATTTTTTTTAAACTGCTTAGGAGTTTTTTCCCAATTTTATTTTATGTATATAGTACATTTATGTCAATCCTGTTAATTTATACATTTTCTACAGCATACCGCATTTTAATAAACAAAATTTAAAAATTTTCCCCTATTTTTTTTGTATTTCTTATTCTTTGTCCTTTTCGTCATTCTCTTTTACATTTTTCCTTCCTAAATCATTGCTGATTTGTACTGCTTACTCACATATTCGTTAATACAGACTTTGTGATCTTATTTAGCAGCGTTTCTCATGTCAACCACCTTTTCTCCTGTATATATGTAAGTACTCTTATACTCTGGTTTTTAAAGAGTGATTTAATGTGTTTAAAAATGTTTTATCTTTGTACTGTTTTTAATTTGTTCATTGCATTGGGAGCCCTTGTGGGTCAGGGGGTGATACAGAAATGTTTTAAATAAATAAATAAAATTATGCTACTCCACCAAACTCCTAAGAAGCCATTTCATTTCTAAACCAGTGTTTGGCATCAATAATGGACTGGATGAGAGTGAACAAACTGAATCTTAACCAAGACAAGACAGAAGTGCTCCTGGTCACCATCACGGGATAGCGCTTTAGCCTGTGCTGGATGGGGTTCCACTCCTCCCAAAGACATAATAGATGTCTGATCTCGTCATGGTTTTTAATTGGCATGGGTTGCCCATGTTTCTTGATACAGTTCAAAGTGCTATAAAACCCTATACAGATTGAGACCTTATTATCTGAAGGACTGTATTCTTTTAACCTATCTGACAGGTTATGGCTGGCATCCTATTAGTTAATCCCAACTAGAGTAGACCAATTGAATTAATTGTTGAATAGTGAATCAGTTAACACATAGGTAAATCAATTCCTTCAATGGTTTTATTCTTGTCAGACCTAACTATAGGATTTAGGCCCATATCTCCCCATAGGAGCCTGCCCAGGTCCTGAGATCCTCAGGACACACCCTTCTCTCAGGCTGCTGACATACTGCAGAAATAATGCAGTTTGACACCACTTTAACTACTATGGCTCCATCCTATGGAATCCTGGGATTTGTAGTTTGTTGTGGCACCACAGCTCTCTGAGAGAGAAGGCTAAATATCTCACAAAACTACAAATCCCAGAATTCCATAGCATTGAGCCATGGCAATTAAAGCAATGTCAAACTGCATTATTTCTGCAGTGGGGCAGCAGCCTCAGTTTCAGCATCACAGGTATTGCTGTTTGGGGATACAAGATAGTGCCTTCTTGCTGGCTTTGGAGCTCCCTTCCAATGGAGGCTAGAATGGCCCCTTCCTTGCTATCCTTCTGCTGGCAGGCAAACATTTTTAAAAATTCCAACAGACATTTGAGAAGTGAAGGTTTTTAACAAAAGGACCTAATGAGAGGGCACTGTACTCTTTTAACAGTACTGTTTTTAAAAATTATTTTTAATTATTAATTGTACGTTTTAATTTTTTAAATGTACAATTAAGCCCTGGTGGCGCAGTGGTTAAATGCCAGTACTGCAAGTCACCACATTGTAAGTTCGATTCCAGAGGGCTCCAAGTTTCGTCTCAGCCTTCCATCCTTTCGTAGGTTGGTAAAATGAGTACCGGTACCCAGCTTGTGGGAGCAATTAGCTAACACACATCGGAAACTGCTTAATGCAGTGTAGATGTGTAAATTGCTATTGCTTAAAACAATTTGTAAGCTGCTCTGATAGCCTTGTGGCTGAAGAGTGGGGTATAAAAAAAAGTTGTGGATAGTTTAATTCCATTTTAATGGTGATCTTTTCTAGGTTTTTAAATGATATTGTGTTTGTTTTAATTTGTAAGCTACCTTGAGCCCTAGTTATGGAGAAAAGGCAGAGTATAAAGTCAACAACAACAACAGCAACAATGGTTCAAGATTTAAGAAACCTCTCGTTCCAACAACTGAGGCTACCACAATCCAGTATAAGATAAGTATTCAAATGATTGTTAACATTGTTAATGAAAGGTCTTGAAACTGAGGAACAAAAGTTGTTGAGGCAATGGTCATTTCCTCTGCTTGTTGCTAGCATTTCTCAAATATTTCCATATCCCTATATTCTAAATTGTTGTTGTTCATACAACACCAGTTAAACTGAATACACAATATCAGAACTGTGCTGGTGGGAAAGCGGAGAAAGGATACTTTCCTATACATGTCATTCAGAAGTTCTCATTTCAGCAGATTCATTATGGGGTAGAATATTACAAATGGTGATGAAATCATGCTATTGACATTGTTTCTAGGAGAAATGAAAGAAATGAATAAACAGACACTGTCGTTTTATTAGTTGTAGCACATCTCAAAATGGAAAATCTTGAAATATGATAGAATATTTCTTTGGAGAATTGTAAAAAGGATAATAAAACAAGGCAGATTGAGTATGGTATCCTTTTATTACATTCATAATAATGAACACTATCATAAATGCATATCTCTGATTATGATTCTCTAATCCATATATGCTTGCATGGTATTAAGGTACATGTCCCACTTGAAATAATTATTTTCATTCAAGTTTTATTCAGGAGGAAATTGCATTGAGTGTGTAGCATAGCCTACCAACCATCCAGTCCACAGTTTTTCAAACCAAAATGGTCAACAAAGAAGCTTGATATCCTTTTCCTTCCAGCGAAGTGTGTGGCATCCATGCAGGTATGCTTGCAGTGGGAGACGACCTACCTGAAATAGAAGGTGTACAGACTGCTCACGGAGGGGTGCCCATGTAGGGGCCAGGCCAGCTGGAGATCTGATTCAACTGTGGGTTCCTTTTCCTTCTGTATATATTTCACCCTCCTCCCATAATCAGCAGTTTTCTGTTTTTCATGTCTGATCAATAAATGTTTTGTGCTACAGCTGTGCCTCTGCTTAGCTCATTGTTGTCCTTCCCACTGCTTCCCACTCCCAACAGCAGGCTAGCAATGCCTCTTCCCTTACAGGTTCCTCTGCTTGCATACCCACTTCTTTAATCACTGCTGGCTCCACTGTTCTGAGATCTGACAGTGCTTCTGAGGTGGAGCAAAGCCATTGCATCTTCACCAGTTCCCCTGTAGATTGGAACTGTCCTGCATTTTGGCTATTTAGGCCAAGCAGATGTGTCCACCCATTATGCAATTGCCAATTGCAGATCATTTGGGTTGTTGATTCTTGATTGTTGCATGACCAAAGGATGCCAACAGCCTGCTTTAGGTTGTGAAGTCAGCTGTGCAATGGTGTGATCCAGTACAGAATGGTATAACTGCACTAATATTTTAAGAGAATCAAGAAATACTTAGATGCTCAGATTATCCAAAGTTTCATGATAATAGGGACTGGCATCCTGCTGCAATTTCTGGGCTGGTGGGGAGTGGAGGGTGGGGAGATGGGCAAGATTTGTCCAGTTATTTTCCTGCCACAACAACAGGCATATTCTAGGACCTGGGTCCTCTGAGTGTCCCTGAAGATGATGCCATATCTGTGTATCCAGCTATAGGAAAATAGCTGGGTGTTTCTTGACTGCTCCCCAACTCTCTATCGGCCAGGCAATGGCTGTGTTGAGGGCAGGGTGGTGTGGGCTGAGACAGAGAAAAGATTATTTTTTTTTTGTGGGGGTGAGGTGGACAGGAGGTGTATCATACATAGTTATACACGATATTCCTCCTGATCCTGGTTAGGGGTACATAATTACATACCATGGATCATTATCCAGTGTTAGGGTTGCCAAACTGAACACAAGAGAGAGCTCCTGTATCTTCAATGGTTGTATAGAAGAGAGAATTTCAGCAGGTGTTGCTTGTCATGCAAACAGGTAATAAGCAACACCTGCTAAAATCCCCTCTTCTACACAACCATTATATGTACAGGAACCCTCTCCCATTTTCACTCTGGCCACCCTATCCAGTTCTAATCCAATTGATAGATTCATAGAATTGGAAGAGACCACAAGGGCCATCCAGTCCAACCCCCTGCCATACAATCAATAAAATCATTCCTGACAGGTGGCCATCCAGCCTCTGTTTAAAAACTTCCAAAGAAGGAGCTTCCACCATACTCCGAGGCAGTGTATTTCACTTCTGAACAGCTCTTACTGTCAGGAAGTTCTTCCTAATGTTTAGGTGGAATCTCTTTTCCTTAACTATGTATGATACACCTCCTGTCCACCTCACCCCCACAAAAAAAATAATCTTTTCTCTGTCTCAGCCCTTGAACACATTGCTCTGTGTCCTAGTCTCTGGAGCAGAAGAAAATAAGCCTGCTCCATCCTCAGTATGACATCCCTTCAAATATTTAAACATGGGTATCATGTCACCTCTCAACCATCTCTTCTCCAGACTAAAGATGCCTGGCTCCCTATGTCAGGGGATGATAGGACACTCAGTCTCCAGCAGAAGCCAAAAAACTATCTCAGCAGACTTAATAGCAACCCATTCCCAAGAATACTCACACACAGAGTGTTTGACGTCCAAATAAGCAGGAGGCACTTTTATCTTCAAAGTCAAACAGCTGCAATATATACACAAATATTTACAATTGAAGGACAAACTGCTTCACCAGATATCACCATTCACAAGAACAAGAGGAGGAAGTGCACTCTGTTCTGAGCTCTCTCTCTCTCTCTCTCTCTCTATATATATATATATATATACACATATACAGGACATTGCCCTCTAGTGGCCTGAGTAGGCATGACTTGGTAGTTCATGCAGTCAGCCATTATGAGTCAGCATGACTCTGCAGTGTTCGGCCATTTTATAATGGAGTTCAGTCTCTAACTCCTGACAATACCCTCCAAAATGGTCAAACTACTGCATAGAACACGTTATCATCACAACATAACATCATTAACATACATTGTTGGAGATCAATCGTCTGTCTGTTGACCTTCCCTTTTGACACCTTTCACTTTACACACTAGTGACAAGGCCCAGCTTCTTTGCCATCTCCTCATGGCTTCCTGCTGGAAGGGCTTTTGTGAGCAGGTCTGCAACATTGTCCTCAGATGGACAGTAGCTCAGACACAAGACACCTTCTTGTATTAACTGCCTCACATTTTGGTAGCATACCGCAATGTACTTTGTCCTGCATTTCCAATTTTCTGCTTCTGCCATAGCTATGCAGGCTTGTGAGTCCTCATGCACCTCAATAAGCATTTGGCATGGCTCCCCAAGATCTGCAAGCATCTGCCTTACCCATTGTACCTCACTTGCCATCTCAGACAAGGTTGTGAATTCAGCTTCAGTGGTACTAATGGCCACACAGTTCTGCTTTCTTGAGCTCCACATTATGGGGCTCTCTGCATACCTGACCACCACCCTGGTCACTCACTTCCTGTCTGAAGTCTCAGCAGCAAATGAGCTGTCCACATAGCACTCCAGGGTCACCTGAATTCCTTTCAGCTTCAAACCCTCTTCAGGGCTTCCCAATCCGCCCTCCTTGACTTGGAGACTCTTCTGCTGAGCAACCCAACTGCAAAACTGATGTCAGGCTTTGTGTTGTTTGCAATAAACAACAGAGTGGCTACCACTGAGTGGTACAGGTCTGGCCTTTCAAATTACTGTTCTGCCTCCAAGTTCACAAAATCAGTGGTCATTGGGGTCCTGACCACTTTTGTCTCACTAAGTCCACACTTGGCCACAAGACTGTCAATTTTCTTTTTCTGGCTTAGGAAAATTTCTCCAAGACTGGTTCTTTCTACCTATACTCCTAGAAAACATCTCAGGCTGCCTAAGTCCTTCAACTTGGACCGGCTTTCTAACTCTACCTGCACTTTCTTGGCATCACTGGCACTCTTTGCTGCCACACAAAGGTTGTCCACATAGATAACTAGCATGACAGCACTATCACCTGCCCCCTTGGTGTACACACAAGCATCTGCGATGCTCCTTGTGTAACCTAGTGACACCAAAACTTAGTGTATGCACTTGTTCCAGCAACGTGCACTTTGTTTCAAGCCACAGAGCGCTTTGCGTAACAAGTACACCTTGCTCTCACCTGCACTGTCATACCCTGGGGCCTGTTCCATGAACACTTTCTCTTCAAGAACAGCATTCAGGTATGTTGTTTCAAAATCAAAGAGTTGCACAACCACCTGCCTCTAGACTGCTACAGCTATCACTAACTAACCTAAGACTTTCTGGCTTTGCTGTGGGTGAAAAAGTTTTGTCAAAACTGGTATAGTGCTCCTGCGAAAAGCCTTTTGCAACCAAGCGTGCTTTACACTTTTGTGTCCCATCAGGCATGTCCTTCAGCTTGTACACCAACCGGCAACCAACAACCTTTTGGTCTTTGGGCCTCTCTCCTACCTGGAACACTTTCCTCTCAAACAGTGACTCGAAACTCAGAGTCCATGGCTGAGTTCCACTTCTCCTGCTCTTCCTGGGGAAGTTTTAGGAGATCCTGAAAACTTGCAGGGTCGTCTGCCATGACACTGCATAGCCTGGATTCCTGAACAACAAATCTGTCAGGAGCCTTTCTGACCCTCAATGACCTTTTGGGGATGAGCACCCTAGTTCTGCCTGACTCATCCCCCCTTGCATTGTTGCTGCTTTCTCTCCCTGTGTCAGGCTCAATGCTTGTTTGTGATGGTGTGTGTGTTGGAGTGGCATAGGAAGTGTCAGGCTTTTTTTTCTGTGCCTCCCCTTCATCATCAGGCACTACAACCCCTCTGTTTGTGGGACTTTGGGGAGTTGTTGGCACATCCTTCCCCAAGGGAACAAACACCTCCTGATTGCAATGCAATCTGTGCCACCCTGACTGCACTTAAAAGTTTGCAGTCCTGGAGAACACAAATTTTCCAGGATGGAGGGAAAACACGTACTTATTACCCTCATAGCCTAGGAAACACAGCCTCCTGGTTTTAGGCTGCCCAGGCTTCCTTAGGCTTGTGTGAATCAGTACATTTGCATACTGTCCAAAAGTCCTCAGGTGCCTCAGGTTTGGTGCTCTACCATACAATAGACAATATAGGGTATGGTTGACACCAGACGTCCACATTCTATTTAAATGGTAAGCAGCAGTCTTCACTGCCTCCCCCCACAGCCCAGCTGGGGCTTGTGCACCTTCTATCATGCCCTCCATCATGCGCTTCAACATCCCAATTTTCCTTTCTGCAAGCCCACCCTCCCCTGGAGACGCTGGGTTTGTGGTCTTGTGTCTAATACCCCTCCTACGCATCCAGGTCTGCAGACTGTTGGATAAGAATTCCCCTCCCCTATCCATCACCAGACTGCAAACCTTATGAGAAGGAAATTCCCATTCCACTGAGTTCACCCACTCACAGAACCTATCTGCAGCCTGACTTTTCTCCTTCAGTAAGTATACATAAGTGTACCTAGTGTGTCTGTCCACTATCACAAATAATTAGTGGTGACCCCCTTCAGTGGGCTTATAGGGGCCTGATAAATCAGCATGGACAACTTCAAAGGGTCTCTTGGTGACACACTGGGTCTTTTTGACAACAGGGAAAACCTTCACTTTAACGTTCCTGCACACTGCACATTCTAAGAATCTTGGGCATTGTTTCATGCTTAAACCAGGGCACACTTTTGCTAGCTCCTTTAACCCTTTGTAACTAGCATGGCCCATTAGCCTGTGGTAGTAATGAACAAACTTATATGGTAGGGGCACATTGTCTGCAGGGTACACATTTGTCACCTTCCCTTTAGGCAACATGTAATACAACCCATGTTTCTTTATCCCTTTTGCACAGACATATTCATGTTATGCTTTTCTGTTATTGTACAGGGTCCCCCCTCAAATATCACTTTATAACTATCAGTAGTCATTTGGCACACACTCAATGTACAATTCTCCAGTTTGCTAAGACATAACACATTTTCAAAATCTTTACCAAAAGATGGCACATATGTAGTGCCCATTTTCTGCAGCTTGCTGGAAGCACCATCTGCAAGGGTAGTATTGGTTATAGAGGCATTTTTAACATTGCTTAACAGCTTTACATCATTTACTATATTGTGTGTCGTTCCACTATCAAATAACCAAATTCTTCCCTCAGTACCATCAGGATAGTGCTTTGCTACCAAGGCATGGCTTGCAGCCTGAGAGGATGCACCCCTCCTTTGCCCTGTAGCTGTGCCACCCCTCCTATCCAGTGCAGGCATCCTACAGTCCTTCTGAAAATGTTCAGGCCTTTTGCATCTGAAACAACATTTCACGTAGCTGCAGGCTCCTTCCTCCACATCAGATGCCTCTGGGTGTGTTTCAGTGCTCTCCCAATTGCATCTGGTAATTTGTGGCTGTTTATTCCCCTCCATCCGGGAATCAAATTGCTTGCATTGGACCTCTTCCAGAATACGCCCAGCTACCAGGTCTACAGACAAATCGTGCCCCCCGGTGGTATGCAGACTGTACATTAGGAAATCCCATTCCTTTGGCAAACTGCCCAATAAAATAAAACATTTATGGGCTTCTGGAATGTCCACCCCTCTATTGGCCACCTCTTGAAAAAGCTGCCTCATTTCCTCCAAATGGGCTTTCACGCAGCCTCCAGTAGACA
The DNA here is from genome assembly GCA_030847615.1 of Gambelia wislizenii. NCBI lineage: Eukaryota > Metazoa > Chordata > Lepidosauria > Squamata > Crotaphytidae > Gambelia > Gambelia wislizenii. Next base: position 176,366,231 of record JAUMIR010000004.1, read on the forward strand.
GCTTTGTGTTATAAAGTCTCTTTGTCCACACCATCTTGGAGAGGCAGGACGAATTCTTATGAACCGTTTTCAAAGCTGTCCAAAGCTGAAAGGCTGTCTTTGCTGGGGCCGCGTGTATTAACTGGGGGGCTGAGCGATAAGAGAATTGTAGCTCTAGCCTTCTGGTATGCTAGCCTGAACATTGCTATTTCATCTTCTGAACCCTCTGGGACCACAGTTTCATTTTCCAAAACGTGCCACAAATTGTCCTTAATTAATAAAGCCTCCATAAATAAACTCCAGGCTGGATAATTTCCATCAGCTAATTTCTCAAAACGAATGTGGCTAGTATCTGCCATTGTGCTGTCTGAATAAAAAAAAATCTCCAGCTATGTAACACAAAACAGCTGGCAGCTGGCAGCTCTTCAAGGCTGCTTGAAGATAGTCAGCCATTATGACTCAGCATGATTCTGCAGTGTTTGGCCATTTTATAATGGAGTCCAGTCTCTAAATCCTGATACCCTAAGCCGCTCCTCATAGGGCATGGCTTCCAGACCTCCCACCATCCTGGTCGCTTTCCTCTGGATACTTTCCAGCTTCTTAATAGCCTTCCTGAATGGTGGTGCCCAGAACTGGACATAGTATTTCAGGTGAGGTCTGATCAAAGCAGAATAGAGTGGCACCATGACTTCCCTTGATCTAGACACTATACTATTAATGCAGCCTAGAATCACATTGGCTTTTTTAGCTGCTGCATCACACTGCTGACTCATTTCAGCTTGTGGTCCACTAAGACTCCTAGATCCTTTTCTCATGTACTGCCATCAAGCCAGGTGTCACCCATCCTATATCTGTGCATTTCATTTTTACTGCCCAGGTGTAGTATCCTACATTTCTCCCTGTTAAAATCAGTTTTGTTACTTTTGGCCCAGCTTTCTAATCTGTTGAGGTCATTTTCGATTCTGATCCTGTCCTCTGGGGTATTAGCTACCCCTCCTAATTTGGTGTCATCTGCAAATTTGATAAGCATACCCTCTATTCCCTCAGCCAAATCATTGATAAAGATGTTGAATGGCACTGGGCCCAGGACAGAACCCTGTGACACCCCACTGGTCACTTGTCTCCAGGATGAAGTGGAGCCATTGGTGATCACCCTTTGGGTTTGGTCAGTCAACCAGCTACAAATCCACCTAACAGTTGTATTGTCTAGCCCACATGTTACTAGCTTTTTTGCAAGAATATCCTGGGGGACCATGTCAAATGTCTTACTGAAATTAAGACACACTACATCCACAGCATTCCCTTAATCTATCAAGTTTGTCACTTTATCAAAAAAAGAGATAAGATTAGTTTGGCATGACTTGTTTTTAGGAACTTGAACTCTCCATCCTCTGTTGGGCATTTGGCCTGGTGAGGAATGCAGCTCTGTGTTGGAAGTGAAGAAGCATCAACGCTTGTTTACAGTTCTGTGTGTTTGACTGATATGTGTTTTCAAGGTTTTACTTCCTACTTGCATGCAGAGGTCAACCCCCCCCCTTGCTCCCAGAAGTTTTAGTGTTTTACAACTCTTTGTCTCAGAAGCCTGAAGCTAGAGTCTAGAAGCCATCAGACATGAGGCAGCTCTGCTTCAATATGCTTTACATCCACTCATGAGATTCAGCCTTAGGGACTCTTCCATCCAAGTTAGATAACTCTCTTCTATCTATCTATTTTTTCTTTCTAAGATGTATTCTCTGCCATAATAAATGTAAGTTTTGTTTTATAACCTTACTGGAGCATCCTGCATGTTTTTATCCTGTTTTGTACCAGAAGCTCATATTGCACTTGGGCTTTGCTGCAATCTGCTTAATATAAATACCAAAAAATTCCAACACTCTGTATCCTCTAGACCACTGGTTCTTAACCCTTTCTTTAACAGGGACCCCTTTTAAATATATTTTCTTGTTGCAGACCCCCAAGACTTAACTCAAGATTTAAAACAACAGGAGCAGCAGCAGCAACAACAACACCTGAACACTGAACCATTAATAATTACACCATCCATTAAAACTTCCCCCAGAGGCACTGGAGGGAGAGGGAAGACCAGTTCTTCCCACCAGTTATTTCCAGATTGAACTATAATGTGCAGGGCCAGCGTGCCAGCCAGCCTGTCTTTGCCTTGGCTTCTGTCATGTGGCTGCTCTGCTGTGTGGTGTAGGTGAGTTGACTTTCTCCACCCTTTTCTTCATCAGGAGGGGAGAAGACCAAGATGGGACACTTAAAATAAGACCTGAGGCAATACACGGGAGGGGGAGGAACCAACCTTTTCTTCTAAACTCTCTCTTCAAACAGCAACACCACCAACAAAAACCCTTTGTGCCCCCAGCTGTAGGCTGAGGCAACTGTACCTCCCTCACAACACCTCCACCAGCACCTCAACTGCTCCTACACCCCCAAACTCAAGTTCCTAAAGTTTGTAACATCCTCCTCCATACTGAAAGGGGAAGAGAAGATACAGATGTTTCTTCACTACTATGCTGCTCTCACACGTGGGGTCAGACTTACCCCACTTTCATGGTGTGCATGCCTCCCGAAGCAACATGTTGGTATTTGCAAAGCTTTCACACGCACATTTCTGCATTGAACGATTATCATGGGGAGAGATCAGATAGGAGGAGGAAACAAGGGGAAAAAAGCAGGGGAAGAAGGGTCCCACCAAAATACCAGCCCTTGAGACAGTGCCACAGTCCTAGAAGCCTGCCTTTACGGTTGCTTCTGGAAGAAACTCCCAGCATGCTGGATCCTCTGCAAACTACAATCAGTTGCCTTGGAGTTTTGGTTAAAGTCCTCCTCCTTGTTTACCTTCTGTCTCTCCCTCAGTCTCAGGACTTTATCAGACCACCCTCTAGAAATGTTCTTTTGCCAGCATATTTTGAACTGTTTTTATGCTGGCAAAAGAACCCCCTTTATCAGATCTACCCTAAAGAGGCAGCCCCAGCATAAATGGAGCACGGACGGAGCTCTGTTAACTTCCTGGTCTGAGATCTTGCCGATTCTCATGAGAAGATGTGAGTGCAGCAGATTTAAAAAACAAAGCAAAATTAAGACATGAAACATTCACACAAGCACAGAAACACACTTTAACAGTGAAAAGTACACCGGGGAGATTCATAAAAAGAGTGTGCCCTACCTGGCTGTTGTGATCTCACCCGGAAGTGTTCTGTCAATGACTCTGTATTCACATGAGCACAATGACTCAAAGTTTCAAATGCTGGCAATGCTGGCAAAAAAAGCACCACAGCAGATCTATTGACAGCTTGGCCCGTCAATAAAAAGGAACAGCTTTTGGACAGTACAAAATCATGAAAAGACGACATCATTTGATATGTGTGCCCTTTCACGTTAATTAGGCGTCGTTATGACACCATATTTGCCTGGTAAGATAAAGTCCACTGTCTCATCTCCCAGCTGAAGGGAGGCAAAGGATGGCTGGCTGGCTCTTCTGTCACTCAACTGCTCAGCCCACCTCCTACCCACAGTGGAGCGGCCACCAGGCAATGAGCAGGCCCAGCCAGCCAGCCAGCCAGCCTTTGCCTTGCTCTTTCCCTTTCCCTCTCCCTCCCCTCCTTTCCAGCTGAGAGCATTCCAGTCTCCCAACAAAAATGCTTCAACACCAGCTCAGCAAAACATTTCTGACAGGAGACTGTGATGCTCTCAGCTGGAAAGGAGGGGAGCAAAGGCTGACTGTCAGGCTCCCCTATCACTCAGCCCACCTGCTACCCCACAATGGAGTGGCCACGTGACATGGTATGTGCAGGCCCAATCAGCCAGTCTTTACCTTGGCTCCTGCTGAGCAGTTTTCAAGCCTTCAAACTGTCATAGTCCCCCTGTGGAGATATCACAACTCAGACCACAAGTTAAGAATCTATGCTCTAGGGAAACTGATGAGGAAACACAACCTCCAAACAATCTACAGACCAATGAAGAAAATCCAAGAAATGCTACACTCAGCGCAGGACAAAAGAGACCCTCACACAGCTGCAGGAATTTACCGTATACCATGCAGCTGTGGACAAGTTTACATAGGGACCACTAAACGCAGGTGTGCAAGCACGAATCAAGGAACATGAGAGACACTGCAGACTGGGCCAACCAGAAAAATCAGCAGTAGCAGAACATGTTATAAACCAACCTGGACAACATGTTATTTAAAAAACCAAAATTCTGGACCAGGCCAACAACTATCATGTCAGAATGCACAGAGAAGCTATTGAAATCCACAAACACCTAGACAACTTCAACAGGAAAGAAGAAACCCTATAAGTAACCAAAATCTGGCTCCCAGTTTTGAAGAACGATAGAATCAAAACTCAACACTTACAAAGGAATTCCACCCAGGGGCAGGGGGAGTTCTAGCAGATAATGGCCCATCAACCAACCATTAGCCAAATAGACACTAACGAGCTTTGCATTTCTATACCCATAAACTAACCATTCAATTACACAAATTTACATATACTCCCCAACAGGTGTTCACAGCATATAAACTCCACATACACTCCTACCCAACCATTCTCTGAAGATGCCAGCCACAGATGCAGGTGAAACGTCAGAAAGAAACTATTCCAGAACACGGCCTCACAGCCCCCCCCCCAAAAACCCCCCAAGGAAAATCTATTACCTCTGTAGTTTGAAGGGAAGTTTAAGAGCTATTGCTTGGGGTTCCATACAATATTACATATACAGTCCTCCCTCCACATTTGTGGCCTCCACACTCGCGGTTCCACATATTCGCAGTTTACTGCTCTGGGGAGGGGAGGGGGGGAGTGGCGACGGGGCCTCTGAAGGCCTGTCGCCACTTTCGGGTGGGTGGGGGTGGGTGGGGGGAAAGTGGCGACAGGGCTTTCGGAAGGGCGGGGGGGGCTTTTATTATTTGCAGATTTTTCACATTCGCAGGGGTCTTCTGAAGCTAACCCCCGCAAATGTGAAGGGATGAATGTACATTATTAGGTGGTCTTCTTGAAAAAAAAAAAAGCAAAAATTGGATCAAGTGTGTGAATATGAACATATGACAGAACTTGTGTCTTCACTGCTTGTCTCTTCCTGTTTTGTTGCTCAGTTGGGCTTCCTCTCACTTCACATAAGCTCATCTTTTAATGAATCAGTAAAGAAGTTACAAGACAAACTAGAGCAGTTTGTAATAGTAGATATACCTAATAATATCACAAGTCCATGATCCAAATCCATTTTACTTTGTACCAGGCCATAAGGAGGGCAGTCAAATCTAACCATCAGGATTATATTAAGGGGATTATTCTACCTGAAGAGGCTCTCTGAACTTCAAAGAGTCACTCCCCCATCAATATGTTAAATATATCCCAGAGCAATTAAGTATAGCAACTTTGTGAGGAAGGAACGTTTAAAACTTTGCATATTTAAGATACCAATGTGAGAATTTTACTGCCTGGAAATGATTAGCCTACATGTGGCAAAAAATGTACATGGGCTTTCCAATTAAGGAAGTGTCATAGAAAATGGTCACAAAAGTGATGAGGCCACAAGAAAAAAAAAGGTGAGATTTTGCTTTGAAATCTCTATAGATTAGGTTTTACACTGAACAGAAGCCCTGGTTTGCATGCCCAGAAGGGTTCCCATGCTGGATGTTGTTGCAAGGGGGCAACTGGCATCAATCCCACCCACTGATGGAGCTCCTGATTTTTATTTATTTTGTTTTTGCAAATAACCAGAGTACTGTCATGGTATTTTTGCCAAAGAATCAAATAATATCTCTGGAAAGGGAATTTTCTTGTTTGTTTAAAAGCTATTTTTGCAGTGATTCCCCCCCCCCCGCCGCCCCCATTAAACAAACAACAAACCAACATCAAGTGATTGGGTAGTAGTGCAGTAGTAGTAATGACGCTTGGTCATTTAAAATGTCCATGAAACTTTAAATGTGAAAAAATGAGAAATTGATGAGAAAAATCTACTGTTATTGTACCCATGTTACTTGAGGAAGGGAGTGGCCAGCCCTGCAAATCAGTCCTCTTTGTAGCCATTTGATCACACCAAAGGCAAAGGAAACAGGAACAGTGCCATATCCTCCAGCATTTCACAGATGAAAAAAACGAGAGTGTGGCCAAGCAACATCAGAGTGTGGTCAAGATGGCAAATGTTAATGAGGAAGACCACACAAGCTAGGAGTGGCTGCAGCAAGTTGCTGAGCCTGCTGGGAAGGAAAAGATTCGAGCCCTCCTGTCCTCTTCCCTCTGCTGAATTAATTGAGTGCAAACTACTGCACTTTTAACTAGTTTGAAACAACTGAAGTAAGCCAAGGACAAAGCGGGAAAACAGAAGGAGGATAGACAACCTCAGACATTTTAAAAGTGGCTGAAAAAGTGGGATGCTAGAGGATTAATCTGGACTGTCCTTACCAAATCAGGACAGTTGGAGGGTATGCAGAACCAGAAAGAAAGAAATGAATGTGTAAGAATAAGCAACTGCAGTTTGGGTTTTGTCAGTGATTCTGTCTACTGGTGTGAACCCCTAACTCTCAGCGGGTAGTACTGGCATTCTATTTTTCTTGGCACTTCTAAACAAATTGAAGCATATATAAATAGATAATAAACAATAAATAATATTATAAGGTCTTCCCTTCTAAGCGTGAAGAATGGAACGCTATACAAAGGGAGGGGGAGAGATCCTTTAGCTGTCCCTTCTCAGCCCCAGCAGGAATAGCTGGCAGTGGTAGAGATAATGAGGGCATAATGCAGGAATGGGCAACTGTGGGAGGTTAGGGGACCACATTACCCCCCCCAAGAGATCTTGGGAGCTGTACCCCCTACTGCAAAAACAAAACAAACAAACAAAAAATAAATAAATACCACAATTTTTGCCCCCAAATGTCCCCAAATACCCTTTAGGACAGTGTTTCCCAAAGTTTGGTCTTTCAAGTGCTTTGGAGTTCAACTCCCCAAATTCTAGAGTATTGGCCAAGGTGGCTGAGGCTTCTGGGAGTTGAAGTCTAAAACACCTGGAGGACTAGATTTGGGGATCACTGCTTTAGGAGCTGTAGGGGGCATTCTGGCCATGTTTTAGGCCCGGAGAGGCCTTTTAGCAAAACAGGAAGTAACTTCTAGTTTTACTTCTGGTTTTTAAAATCATCATCATCATCATCATCATCATCATTTTTCCTATCCTGCTTTTTCCCCAATTTGGGATTCAAAGTGGTGTTCAATAAAGCCTTTCCTGGATCTAAAATGGCTGAAGGGGGGCAAAATGTCCCTAGCATCATTATTTACCATTGGTGCCCCAAGCGTGTCAAGGACAAACCTCTGCACACGCCGGTTAGGATCGGTTAGTAACTGGCGCCTAGGATTCCAAAGGATGTTGCCCATGGCTAAAGTGGAATACTGAGGTGTGGGATGCCAGAGGATTAATCTGGACTGTCTCTACAAGTCATTATACCCATGTTCCTTGAGGAAGGGAGTGGCCAGCCCTGCAAACCAGTCCTCTTTGTAGCCATTTGATCACACCGAAGGTAAAGGAAGGCACAGAGGTGTGAAAGGATCACAGATCTTTAGAAATGTTATGAATACAGATGGAAATGTATGCCAGCCTGGAGTACATAGTTTCCTTCCCAGTGTTTTCACTGTGTGTGAGAGAGTTACAATGAAGAAACCACTCTGAAAGAGAGAACACCCCCAACACTGCCTTTTTGCCCCACCAGTGTATGCCCAATGGAATAAATTACAGTTGTCCCTCCGTATCCACGGATTTGGTATCCACGGATTTAAGTATTTACGGCTTGAAAATATTCTTAAAAAAATAATAATCCCAAAAGGAAACCTTGATTTTGCAGTCTTAGATAAGGGACACAATTTTGCCATGCCATTGCATATAATGGGACTTGAGTATTCACGGATTTTGGTATCCACTGGGGGTCCTGGAACCAAACCCCAGCAAATATGAAAGGACAACTGTTGTTCCTCTACCTTTGGACTCTCCCCCTCTCTCTCCCCCCCCCCTCTCATCTCTTTTATGGCTTCAACACTGAGGAGTTTGTTAGTAACACATCTAAATAAATACATAGATTATTCATAATTATTAAAAACAATGAAAATATTAGACAGTAGTTTCTTCATATTTTTTGTAAATTGGTCAGTTGTTTACCAATTATGTTGGAACTGGGTTCCGGAGAGAGAAAAAGCTGAAGATCTAATATGTTTTTTTAAAACCTTAATATGCTCATTAATAGAAAAAAAAAAAAGGATTTACCCTGTTGCAGGGGCACAACGGAGATGCTATAGTAGGATTAAGGCACCACCCGTGTTCCTGGTGGGTCATGAATCATTGTCTCCTAAGGCATATTTGCAAAGCCTGTTCTATTGGTAGAAATATGTATCTGTGGATTCCCTTTGACATTTTTATTATTATGAGAGAGTTCCCCTGAAGGGGAATTAATAATGATAGTGCTGCTTTTGTACATACAAAAATAAATACGGAATCCAATGGCAATTGTTCTGTTTCATTTAGTTTCCATCAGTACCAAAACACCCACCTTTCTGCAACACTGAATTACAGCATACTCTCATCAGAGGAGAACTATATCCAGGAATCAGTATGATTAGGATGGAGACAACAGTCCAAGGTGGCTGAGGGTAAAAAAATGAAACATATAAATGTTAAAATAATGTCAATTATTTAACATCCCCTTTTTCATGTTTTGAAATGACAGACCATATCTATCAGAATGGTAGACAAAAAGCCGGATATTACCTTTTTCAAGAGCTTAAAAGTAGACACCTAGGTGGCACGTTGAAGTCCTTTCACCTTTCTACAGGTTTCAGCTCTCACTGACAATATTCAGCCACCAAACAGCCGTGAAAAAAAGAAAAAGAAAAACATGACACTGGGATAATGTCCCTGTTTGCTTTCAACTCTAAGGTTAGTTTAGGAATAGAATCAACTTTCCAACATATTGTAAATATATTTTTCCTCACTTCTCTTCCAGAGAATAATCCTGAATCTTCATTTTCCATAATGTAAAGTATCAAGGATCCCATAACAAATTTTTCCAATAAAACCCACCATAAATGAGTAAATGGGAATGGGCTTTTAATTATATGCTGTTTGATTGATTTTTATATTCTGAACAATCATAGAACAATCATTTTCTTGAATTTTTAAATGGTTTTAATTTTATAGATTGTTTAAATAACTTTTAAATATCTTTATATGTATTTTACAGAGTTTTTTTGGTAAGTTTTAAATCTGCATTGGTGTTAATATTTTGTAAACTGCCTTGAGCTCTAGTATTGGAAAAAGATGAAATATAAATCAATAAATTAATAATAAAAATACAGTAATTATTGTTGTTATGGGCTTTTAAGTTGACATTGACTTTTGGCAACCGTATCATAGAGTATTCTTGACAAAATTTATTCAGAGAAAATTTAATAATGTGTTTAAGACTCAAAGAGTGTGATTTACCCAAGCTCATTTCTAACCTATGGAGACCCTAAGGTAAACTGATCACAGTGTTTTCTTGGCAAGATTTGTTCAGAGAGGGTTTGCTTTTGCCTTCCTCTACTTCTGAGAGAGTGTGACTTGCCCAAGGTCACCCGGTGGGGTTTTATGGCTGAACGATGATTCGAACCCTGGTCTCCAAGTCGTAGTCCAACGCTCAAACCACTACACTACACTGGCTTTCCTGTGATTATTTCCTGATACATCTCCTCTGATTTTTGTTTTGTTTTGTTTTGTTTGTATTCAATGCACTGGTTTGATTTGGATGCATATTGTATTTACAAATCAATAAAATATGTCCCTCATAAGACATCTAACAATGTAACAATTTGCAGTTATGATTATTAGTAACTATAGTAAGTTGATCCTTTTTCTGGCCTTTTCTCTTTCTTTGTTTTGTTTATTTATGTTGGTTATTTGTCAAGATTGTGTGTTGTGAACTAGTTTGTATGTTTTAAAATCTAATAAATATAAACTTAAAAAAATGTCCTGCAGAGTCTGCTGAAGATTAAAAAGCTAAGATGTCTACCTAGCATACATTTTGCATGGCAGCCAATGCCCTCACAACTTATTTATTTAGGTATTTATACTCTGCTCTTCAGCAACAAAGGCTCTCAGAGCAGCTTTCAAATTGTTTAAGCAATAGCAATTTACACATCTACCTCATTAAGCAGTTTCCAATGTGTGTTAGCTAATTGTTCCAAAAGCCGGGTACTGTACTAATTTTACCAACCTACGAAAGGATGGCAGGCTGAGTGAACCTTGGAGCCCCGTGGGATCGAACTTGTAACGCGGTGGCTTGTTGTGTTGGCACTTAACCACTGTGCCACCAGTGGTTTCCAGAACAGTGTATGGATATTCTTCAGAACAAAACTATTTAGTGATGACTTTAAGTAAAACAAAGATACAGTCATCCCTTCACATTTGCGGGGGTTACAGGAAAAAGACCCCCGCGAAAGTGAAAAAAACCACGAATAAAAACAGCCTTCCTAAACACACACACACACACACACACACACAGAAACTGACCCAGCCTCTGAGCATTTAAGGGCGAAAGAAAATCACAGCCCCATGCTGTGAGCACACAAGCAAAGTCCCCCCCCCGCCACTCCCCTCTCTGTGTTTTAACAAACTGAATGGCTTCTTTAAAACTCACATTTCGCCCCATGTCTCCTCATGGCCAAAGAAAAGCACAGCGGCAAACTGAATTGCTTCTTTAAAACTCACATTTCGAACCTTTCCTACACACATTCACACACAGGGAAGGTGCGGGTGGGATCTCCCAGCAAGCAACCGGACCCAGCCTCTGAGCATTTACGGAGGAAAGCTTCCTGCTGGCTGAAAGAAAAGCACAGCCCCATACTGTGAGCACGCAAGCATTCCTCCTTAAATGCTCAGAGGCTGGGTTGCTGGGAAATGCCACCCGCACCTTCCCTGTGTGTGAATGTGTGTAGGAAAGGTTCGAAATGTGAGTTTTAAAGAAGCAATTCAGTTTGCCGCTGTGCTTTACTTTGGGCCATGAGGAGACATGGGGCGAAATGTGAGTTTTAAAGAAGCCATTCAGTTTGTTAAAACACAGAGAGGGGAGTGGCAAGGGGGGGACTTTGCTTGGCCTTAGACCCTCTGAGGCTGGTGTGGGGGTTGCTTGCTTGCTGGGATCTTCCCTGTGTGTGTATGTGTGCAGGAAGTTTTTCTCCTTAAATGCTCAGAGGCTGTGTTGGGGAGAGCATGAGGGGAAGGAATTTCTGCAAATACATAAAACCGCGAAAGTCAAAGCCGCGAATGTAAAGGGACAACTGTACTTGCTATAAAAATAAGCAGCATGTGACTGGTACAACCAGAAAATCTGTCAATGAAGAACCATCTAAACATTTTGCCTGGCAACATCCTGGTTCTCTCCCTGACTAAACACATTGGCCAGTATTCTGCATCAGTTACATTGTATTTATGCTAATTAAGTACACTTAACTAAGTAACTTCTCCTGGACCACTCCCCCCACAACCTGATGGAAACATCATTGTTCTGTTGTTACTCTAAGAGGTGGTGGTGGTGGGGTGATATCAAAATCTCTATTGTTAGCTGGGGTAATTATTAGCTCAAATGGATGCCTGTGAGAGGAGGGTAACTGTGGAGATCTTTTCACCTATGTATAACAGTACTAACTGAAGAGAACTCCAGGTTAAAGTGAAATAAAGTATTTTTATTGGAAATAACACAAAAAGCATTCACACACACAACACATAACTAAGAATCACACAAGGCTATCAAAGAGTAAGGTGGAAAGATTGGGTAGAGGGAGAGATTCTGGAATATAGGGTGATAGTTACCAGTCTTGAAGAGCAGAGTTTCAGACTCAGAAGTCTGAAGGTGGCACTGGAGGTTCTGATCCAGAGGAACGCTGAGAAAGAAAGTGGCCGGGTTCGTTCACAGTGGCACACACATCTATTGTTGGGGGACTAATATTTATACCCCGCTTCATATCTTGAAGGGCTACTCTGGCTAGGACAAAGCCTGGATGGGTTGTGAAGTCGAAGGCTTTCACGGCTGGCATCCATAGATTTTCCTTGGTTTTTTTTCCAGGCTGTGAGGCTGTTTTCTGGAATAGCTTCTTTCTGAATAATGTTCCTTGATTTGTGCATGAGAGACACTGCAGACTGGGCCAACCAGAAAAATCAGCAGTAGCAGAACATGTTATAAACCAACCTGGACACAACATGTTAATAAAAAACAAAGAAATTCTGGACCAGGCCAACAACTATCATGTCAGAATGCACAGAGAAGCTATTGAAAGCCACAAACACCTGGACAACTTCAACAAGAAAGAAGAAACCCTACAAGTAAACAAAATCTGGCTCCCAGTTTTGAAAAACAATAGAATCAAAACTCAACAGTTTACAAAGGAATTCCACGCAGGGACAGGGGGATTTCCAGCAGATAATGGCCCATCAACCAACCATTAGCCAAACAGACACTAACAATCTTTGCATTTCTATAACCATAACATATACTCCCAACACGGGTTCACAGGATATAAACTCCATACACACTCCTACCCAACCATTCTCTGAAGATGCCAGCCACAGATGCAGGCGAAATGTCAGAAAGAAACTATTCCAGAACACGGCCTCACAGCTGGAAAAAAACCAAGGAAAATCCCTGGATGGGTTTTCCATTCAGTAAACAAAAGAAACTGAAACTGACATGATTGTGTTAATGGCTGCGTGATAGGAATTGATGGTTAATGACAACCTTGCAAAGCAGGACAAGCGGGGGTTCTGATATGAGATTTTCTTGGGATTGGGGTTGGGAAAGTAACTTGATTGTTTAGTTGGATGCAGGGACAGTTTAAGGAATTTTGCCCCCCCCTGCAATGCTTTATTTTGGGCCCCCCATATGTTTATCTCAGGTCAATGTAACCTAACCTATTCACAGTACAAGATGTTCAGATTACAGTAGGACTCCAGTATCCACGGATTCATTATCCATGGGACACAAAACAGTACACCTACCATAGAGTCTTCCTAGAAAATGTGTCCTCCCTAGCCATTTTCTAGGCCCTCCAAGGCAACTCTATGGTATTTTATACCAGAAGTCCCATTATTTTCAATGGTGTTCACTATTATCCACAGTTTTCAGAATTCATTCCCGCACAGAACCAATCCCCAGTGAATAAGGGGGCCTACTGTATTACATAATTCGCTACCAATAATTTAGTTTAAAAACTATATTATAGGCACTAACAAAATATTTTTTGTTAATTAGCAATTAATGTAATGGTGTAGATTTCCTCCAAAAAAAAAAAAAAGAAAAAGAAAAGAAAAAAAGAAAGAAAGAAAAAAAAAAAAGAAAGTAGACTACAAGCTAAACATGAGTTAGCAGTGTGATGCAGCAGCAAAAAATGCCAATGCGATTCTAGGCTGCATTAATAGGAGTATAGTGTCTAGATCAAGGGAAGTAATACTGCCACTGTATTCTGCTTTGGTTAGACCTCACCTGGAAGACTGTGTCCAGTTCTGGGCACCACAATTCAGGAAGGGTATTGAGAAGCTGGAATGTGTCCAGAGGAGGGCAACCAAAATGGTGGGAGGTCTGGAAGCCATTATGCCCTATGAAGAGCAGCTTAGGGAACTGGGTATGTATAGTCTGGAGAAGAGAAGGTTGAGAGGTGACATGAGAGCCATGTTTAAATATTTGAAGGGATGTCATACTGAGGATGGAGCAAGCTTGTTTTCTGCTGCTCCAGAGACTAGGACATGGAGCAAAGGGTTCAAACTCTAGGAAAAGAGGTTCCACCTAAACATTAGGAAGAAGTTCCTGGTGGTAAGAGCTGTTCAGCCGTGGAATGCACTGTCTGGGAGTGTGATGGAGTCTCCTTCTTTGGAGGTTTAAGAGAGGCTGGATGGTCATCTGTCGTGAGTGCTTTGATTGTGTGTTGCTGCAGGGCAGAAGCCGATTGGATGGGATAGCTGTTGGGGTCCCTTCCAGCCCTATGATTCTATGATCCTAGGCTGCATTCAGAGCCTGGGAAAGTTACTTTTGGATTACACCTCTCAGAATCCCCCTGCCAGCACTCTTCTCAAGGTGTGGTTGCATTGTTCCTCTTCCAGCATTCTCTAGCCCAGTGGTCTTTAAACAGAGGTTGGATGGCCATCTGTCAGGGGTGCTTTGATCGTGATTTCCTGCATGGCAGGAAGTTGGACTGGATGGCCCTTGTGGTCTCTTTCAACTCTACAGTTCTATGATTCTATGATATCCTCACAGGGGGTCCACAAAGGCTTGAAGGCTGCTTGGCCTACCTCCTCCCTGTAGTGGAACAGCCATGTGATAGGAAACAAGGCAAAGGCTGGCTGGCTTGGCCTGCACATTGCCATTCAATCTACTCCAGCCACAAACATGCAGGAAGAAGCAAGAGTGCCTCTGAGGGAAAGGTTAATGGATGGTGTAATTGTATTGTTTTTGTTGTTAGCTATTATTATTAGAGTTTTAAATCTTGAGTTAAGTCTTGGGGCAACAAAAGATATTTAAAGGGGGTCCCTGGTAAAGAAAAAGTTAAGAACTACTGCTTAGGCCAATGGCTCTCACATAGCACGAATGGGATACTGGTGTTTTAGTGACAACAATAAAACCATTGTTCCCAGTAATATTACTCCAAATTTTTATTTATATTATTTATATTCTTCTGTTAAATGAACCAGAGTGTTGTAGAAGTTTCAGCATTGCCCTATCACTGTGGAGACCAGGGTTTGGATCCTTACTCAGCCATGAATACCCACTGGCTGACTTTGGGCAAGTCACACTCTCTCAGCCTCAAAGGAAGTCAAAGGCAGACCCTCTTTGAACAAACCTTGCCTAGAAAACCCCATGATAAATTTGCCTTAGTCAGAAATGACTTGAAGGCACATGGGCAAACATACACAAATTCCTTTTGCAGGCTGAACTCAGTTGGCAGCAAGGGGAGGAAGCTGAAGAAGACCAAGGGGTGAAGGGAGGGAGGAAGGAGAGAGAAGGACAGGTTAAGAGCAGCTGGAAAAATGGGCTGGAGGGGATCTATGTGGAAGTTAGGAAAAGAAAGAAAGAAAGAGAGAGACAGCGACAAAAAGTCAGAAAGAAGGGAGGCAAAGAAAGAAAGAAGGAAGGGAGAGAGAGGGGGGATAAAAAGAAAGAAAGAAAGAAAGAAAGAAAGAAAGAAAGAAAGAAAGAAAGAAAGAAAGAAGCCTTTTCTGAAGATAGAGCAGGGGAGAACAAGAGATGATCCCCCCTTCCCTCCCCCCTCTCTCTCACACACACTCACCCCTCTCCGACACACGTTTGACGTTTGACGATGATCCTGGAAGGAGGGGGGAGGGAGCAACAAACTCCCTCCAGAATCAGCCACCCAAAGAAAGCTCCGTCTTTTTCTTTTTCTTTTTCTTTCTAGTTTGGGAGATGCTGGTTGTTGTTTTTTTTAAAGCCAGCAGGAGTTTTTTTCAGGAGGAGGGTAAGGTCCAGATGGGGCCTCCTGCCTGTGTGGGCCCCTGCAGATGCTGCTTTGGCATTTGGTTAAGCCGGCCCTGGTTGGATGACTCATTGCTGAGGTGCCCAAGAAGGAATCAGCACATACCTCCTTAATGGTTTTGTTTACCAAGGGGCTTCTGCACAATCCTAGTTTGGCTTGCTTGCTAAAATATTTCTAAGACACATCCCAGGTCCTGTGACCTCCACCTGACCTCTCTTTGGATTACCACAGAAATAATCCAGTTTGACACTGTTTTAACTGCCATGGCTCAATGCTATGAAGTTCTAGGATTTGTAGTTTTGTGAAATACTTAGCCTTCTCTGTCAGAGAGCTCTGTTGCCACAACAAACTACAAATACCAGGATCCCATAGCATTGAGACGTGGCAGTTAAAGCGGTGAGGGGCAGTTAAAGCAGTATCAAACTGGATTATTTCTGCAGTGCCTATGCAGCCTCAGCCACCCATGTGGACAATTTTGGATTTTAGAATATTTTGGATTTCGGAATTCTGGATAAGGGAGACTCAGCCTGTATCTGTAATGTCATGTGCCTGTAAATAATGTTTTGGCTCATGATTAGAAGGAAGCATATATGTGGTAAACTATTCCATGGACAAATAAGCCAAAATTTCTTAGATGGGGCATACTGTTTCTTACAGATGGAGTACTATTTATTACAGAGCAAGGGGATTAATTTTTATTAGACCTTGTTACAATATTGCCAGACTGCCTCTACCATAAGCTGCTAGAGCTAGTTAACCTGGCTTGAATCTTCATTCAAGCCTTTTCATATTTAAACTGCTTAAAATTGCTCTAAAACCCAGCTTAGTCTTAAACTGTTCAAAAGGTTTCCAGTCCAGCAATTTAAGCAGTCTAAGCTGATCTGAAAGCATACACTTTACACATTGCGCTCACATTGCCCCCAATACTATATGTAGTGGAACTTTAATCTAAAAAAAAAAAAAAAAAATCTGCCAAAAGTGTGCACACTCCCATATTCTATGTTCAGAAAAGCTTCTAGTTAACCTATTGTTATCCTAAAAGCCCTTGGCCAAAATAAGAGTATCAGAACAAGAAAGTAAACAAGTCCAGCAGAATCCAAACTGCATAAAACCAAATAGTGTGAGAAATTCAGAAATGTCTTCATTTATGCACCCATGCAGTATGATTTGTGTACACTTGTTATGCTAAACTTCAGTCCTATTCACTTCATGAATATGCCTGAAATAAATGCATGAATGGCAGTATTACACAGGGTTCTCCTTATATTAATAGATAATACCTTTGTGAGAGGCCATGGGGATGAGGGAGAAAATAGGACATAATATCTTAGTTGACATTGTTCCCACAAGTGGTGAATTATTATTTTTTTTACTCATTCAGAAATATTTTTTTAGGAAATTTAAATTGTTTTCACCACCCTAGCACTTGCCAGATATGTAGAAATCTCACAGTCTGATGACTGGGATCTAGAAGGTATTTGGTTGGGGAAGACTCTCCTAAAGCATGGTACTAATAAGCTGTGCAATTATGTTTTGCTGCTAATTATATCCTTGGATTGGCCTTTTCAGTCATCAGCGCACTTGCAGAAAGCACGGGATGTGTCCTTCTTGAATCTTCGTTTGCGAAGAAAAGCCAGAGATATCCTTCTGTTCTCACTCCCCCCCATCCATATCAAGAAACTTATTTTCAGCTCACTCATATGTTCTGAGTAGCATAGAATGTTTGAATGACTTCAAATATTGAATATGGACAACAAATGCCCACAGGTGTTAAAATCACCAGCAACTGCAACTGAGGAAACCTCACTTAAAATTATACACAATGGTATTTTACACTACTATAAAACTAATAAAGTAAAACTAGTAAAACCAGTAATATAAACAAACAAACAAAACAATACACTTTCCTTGATGTGTTGGAAAATATGTGGGGAAAAGGGATATTTACACCTATGACTCAAATACCCTAAAGTGCATGATTACTGGTTAAAAATCTCAAATACTACAGAGAAGATTATTATTCAGTCTATCACACCATGCGGTAAGCTATTTTTACTATCTATTTTTGGACAAGCAGATAAGAACATATGACACCAGAAGCTAATGTCCATGTTACTAACAGCAGCTCACTCGGACATTTAAAAAAGTTGGAAGGACTTAGCCTGAATATACTGTAAATAGCTAGTGGGCTACAGTGTGACTTATTGTACAAATGAAGAGGCTGAGTTTTACTGCTTCAAGAAATGTAGTATGTGGGGAAATAATCATTGTAATGTAAAAGCAATCTTGTGTACCTCATTCACATCCTAAGATAAGTCTAGGGTTTTTCCCCCTGCATGTTTTTGTTCTCCCAAGTTCCCTTTCTCTTATTTCACTGGGCACTTCCAGCCAACTGGAGTGCTGGGTCATTCCACACATGACCTAATTTAAATTTTATTGCTCTGTGTAAGTTCTCTTTTAAGTTAGAGTCTCCATGAGGCTGTAGCCATCTTAAGCTATATTATCTTTGTTTAGCCATCTTTCCTGAAACCATGCCATGATGTTCACCATGCAGCCTCTTACCGCTATAGGCTGGGTGAGTTTTCCTACCCTAAATACTCTTAGTCAGTTAGGAACCTCTTTTTAAAAGTTTGTTTTAGTATGTAGATTGAGATTGATATACCTTCAGTAAACTTTTATTTGCATTTTAAACTGACTCCTTTGTTTTTGTAATGAGTCTAATTTAACTGGCTGATCTCAGACCTCTGAACACACCTTTTTAAAATGTTAATTGAGCTTTTGTTTGCATTCCTAAATTGCACTCTGCATGAATTTAAAAGTAAATTATTTTTAACTCTCTTTTTAAAAGAAGATAATTCTTGTTGCTTTTTAATACAATTTTATTTTTTTTTAGACTCATTACTCCTACACGGAAGGGTTTTGGTTCCCAGTTTGAAGACTGAAAAGCTCAATTTAATTTTTGTTTTGCAAAAGTTTTGTTTTTCTTTTAATCTGATCACCTCAGAGGTGCTGTTTTTTGGTCTCTCTTGGCTTGAAGACAAAGGCAATAAAGCAATAAAAGCAATTATGGCTGAATTGCAAGCAGCTAGCCTGTCTGCCTTTTTAATCATGGAGAAACTGAATGGTCCAAATTATAGAAGATGGGCTTTTTCTTTTGAAACATACCTGAAGGCCATGGGACTTATTGATGTTTTACACAATCCCAGACTTCCTCAGGGAAGAGAGAGGAATGATTTTGATAGGAATGATCAAAAAGTATTAGCATTCATAATTCTAACAACTGATGAAGGATTAGTCTGTGAAATCAAGGATAAGAGAACAGCAAAGCTGCTTGGGACACTTTGAAAGATCTATGTGATGTTCCATCCATGGCAAATAAAATTGCATTGATGATGAAATTTGTAAACATGAAATTATCAAATCCAAAATGTCTAGATGAACACATTAATGATTTCAGAGCTACTTTAGCAGAATTGCAATCTCTTCGAGAAGAGATTCCAAAGTCTATGCAAGTTGGGATTTTCTTAGCAAGCTTACCAAAGTTTTACAATCCCATCATAAACACTTTGCAATTGAAAAACGATTTAACCCTACCAGAAACCTATATTCAAATAAGAGAATTTCAACATAGGCAAAACTTGATACAAAATGACAAGTCTGAATCCAGAAATTCTAACTTTAACCAGCAAGTTAGTTTGGCTGGAAAAGAAAAGGAGCATTTTAAAAAGAATGCTACCCACTCCAAGCCCTCCTCCTCTTCTGAGCCAAATGGGGTGCAATTAAAGGCTTCAAAGGGAAACAGACAGTCATTCTCACAGCAAGGTATGACTAGCCAGAGGCAAGAGAATGCAAAAGGCCATAGAGATAGAGAAGCTAATGCTAAACAGAAATTTCACATTGGATTGGCTTATGAAAAAGTAATGCAAGCTTCTGGAAATCAATATAAAGATGCCTTCATTGTAGATTCCGGCGCTAGCAACACATTTGTCAATAAAAGGGAATATTTCCAAGATTTTAATGAAGAAGTAAAATTCCCTGTGTTTCTTGCCAATGGAGATTCTGTTATAGTGCAAGGAATTGGGACTGTGTATCTTCCTATGAAATTGGGAGCTAGGACAGAGATATTGAAAATTGTGGATGCTGTTTATGCCCCAGAGCTCAAGAGCTCCCTCTAGTCAGTCAAAATGAGCACATCTAGAGGCAACAGAGTAGTTTTCAAAAAGAATGCATGTTATGGTCTTCATGGCAAACAGTTGATTTTTAAAGGCACTCTAAAGGATGATGGCCTTTATCACATGGAGATCAGTGACTCAAATGCCAATGTTGCCACTCAGTGTAAACACAAAGACTGCATAAATTTATGGCATAAAAGGTTTGCTCATTGAAATGTTGAATGCATAAAGAAATTGGCTAATCAAGAGCTAGCAAAAGACTTTCATTTCAAGAACTGTTGTGTGAATGAAAGGTGTGTGGAATGCATTAAAGTTAAGGCTACTGCACCTTCACACAAGCCTCTCACAGAAAGACAATCTACTAAACCTCTTGAGTTGATACACTCTGATCTCTGTGGGCCATTTAGACAGAAATCAGTTGGTGGAAACCTCTATTTCATGACCCTCACAGATGATTTCAGCAAATACACCCATTGCTACCTCCTAAGGGAGAAAAGTCAAGTTTTTGTAAAATTCAAAGAGTACTTTAAATATATCACTAATAAATTCAATTATAAAATTCAAAATTTGAGGACGGATAACGGGACTGAATTTGTCAATACTCAATTTGATGAGTTCTTAAAGGAACATGGCATCAGACACCAGACTATTGGGATTTATAGTCCTCAACAAAATGGTTTATCGGAGAGAATGAACCGAACTTTAAAGGTAATGGCAGTTGCAATGCTTTTGCAGGCTAACATGTCTAAAGCTTATTGGTCTGAGGCAATTCTCACAGCCACATACTTATATAATAGACTTCAAACCAGATCCAGAGATGTTACTCCATTTGAATTGTGGCATGGTGTGAAACCCAGACTGAACCATCTCAAGGTTTTTGGATCAAAAGCTTATACATACATTCCCAAACAGAAAAGAGACAAACTGGACTGTAGAAGTGAAGAGGGAATTTTTATTGGCTGTGCCAAAGGTGCTTACAAAATCCTGAACCCTGATGGACGAACAATGAGAATAACAAGTGCTGTTTATGTTGATGAAAGACCTCAATTTAATTCTAATCCAAACAAAGATTTCTATTCAGATGTGTTTGCAGTGGAAGAAGACCCTGACCCTGATTCTCAGCGGCAGCCACAGCGTGTGCAGCTCTTTCACCCTCCTGCAATTGCTTCACATCCAGAAGGGGCTCCCTCAGCCCATGACTTACCAGAGGATGGAGGACCGGACGGTGCACCACAGGCAGAGCCAGGAACTCAAGTCCAGGTGAGACAATCTGCGAGGGGTAACAGGGGAGTGCCTCCTTTGAGATTCTCCTATCTAGCCACAGGGGAAAGCCTTTTGGAACCCTCTGACTGGCAGAAGATCTGCCAAAGTCTGATTCTGAGAAATGGGTGGAAGCAGCAATGGAGGAAATGGAATCCTTATATAAGAATAAAACTTGGACTTTGACAGAATTGCCAAAAGGCAAGAAGGCAATTGGCTGCAGATGGGTCTTTACAACAAAGCAAAATGCAAATGGGGAGATTGAAAGATATAAAGCCAGACTTGTAGCTAAAGGTTACAATCAGCAATTTGGAGAAGATTTTCATGAAACTTTCTCCCCAGTAGTTACACACACAACTATTAGAACCTTATTGGCTGTTGCAATAAGCTTCCAAGAAAATGCATGTACAACATCTAGATGTGAAAACAGCATTTCTTTATGGAGATCTAGATGAGGAACTGTACATGGAACAGCCTTCGGGATTTGTAGTACCTGGAAAGGAGCATCTAGTATGTAAACTTGAGGAAAGCTTGTATGGATTAAAGCAAGCAGCCAAGAAATGGCACGAAAAGTTAAATCAGTTCCTTATCGAAGAAGGATTTACTGCAGGCACTGTTGACCAATGTGTTTACAAAAGATTCAGAAACAATAGATGGACTTACATTGCAAGTTATGTTGATGATTTGAGTCTGTGCAGTCAAGACAAAGCAGATAGTCAAGAGATACTCCTGAATCTCCAGAAAGAAATAGATAGTAAAAGTTTGGGAGACATCTCACACTATCTTGGAGTACAAATTGAAAGAGACCATGATGGAAGCTTCTTTCTTAATCAAAAGCAGAAGATTATAGATCTTTTGGACTGTCTTGGCTTTCAAGATGCAAAAGATGCTCAAACTCCAATTGAAGTAGGTTTCTTAAAGAGCAATGAGGCATCTGAACCTTTGAGAGACAGTGAAAAGTACAGAACTGCAGTTGGAAAACTTCTGTACATAGTGAATTTCACTAGACCTGATATTGCAAATGCTGTTGGCATCTTATGTAGAATGGTTAATTCTCCTACTCTTCGAGATTTTAATGCAGTGAAAAGAATTTCAAGATATTTAAAATCGACCGCTGACTTCAAACTGATGCTGCCAGCATGTGACAAGCCACGACTGATTGCCTATGCAGATGCCGATTGGGGCAATGATTTGGTGGAGAGAAAATCAACCAGTGGAAACATCATCTTTTATGGTGGTGGAGCAGTAAGTTGGACAAGTCGGAAGCAGAGTACAGTGGCAGATAGTTCCACAGGTGCCGAGTGCGTCTCAGCGAAAACAGCTTCTGATGAAATCAAATGGCTGCAGAATTTGCTTCTGGATCTTGGGATAGAGGAACCAAGCCAACCATTTTGATGCAAGACAATCAAAGCTGTATCAAAATTTCTCAGAGTGACAAGCCTCTGAAGAAGAACATAGACATTGCTTTCCACAAGGTGAGAGAAATGTGCGAGAGTCAACTTGTTCAACTGGAGTACTGCAACTCAGAAGAAAAGATAGCTGATATTTTAACTAAGCCTCTTTCTAAGGAAAGTTTCCTTAGACTACGAGAAGAAATAAAGATTGTCCATGGAGTACCCTGCGATTGAGAAGGGGAATGTAGTATGTGGGGAAATAATCATTGTAATGTAAAAGCAATCTTGTGTACCTCATTCACATCCTAAGATAAGTCTAGGGTTTTTTCCCTGCATGCTTTTGTTCTCCCAAGTTCCCTTTCTCTTATTTCACTGGGCACTTCCAGCCAACTGGAGTGCTGGGTCATTCCACACATGACCTAATTTAAATTTTATTGCTCTGTGTAAGTTCTCTTTTAAGTTAGAGTCTCCATGAGGCTGTAGCCATCTTAAGCTATATTATCTTTGTTTAGCCATCTTTCCTGAAACCATGCCATGATGTTCACCATGCAGCCTCTTACCGCTATAGGCTGGGTGAGTTTTCCTACCCTAAATACTCTTAGTCAGTTAGGAACCTCTTTTTAAAAGTTTGTTTTAGTATGTAGATTGAGATTGATATACCTTCAGTAAACTTTTATTTGCATTTTAAACTGACTCCTTTGTTTTTGTAATGAGTCTAATTTAACTGGCTGATCTCAGACCTCTGAACATACCTTTTTAAAATGTTAATTGAGCTTTTGTTTGCATTCCTAAGTTGCACTCTGAATGAATGTAAAAGTAAATTATTTTTAACTCTCTTTTTTAAAGAAGATAATTCTTGTTGCTTTTTAATACAATTTTATTTTTTTAGACTCATTACTCCTACAAGAAATCACAATGAACTGGAGATAAAGATGACTTTAGGGAAATTTCCCTTCCCTTCATGCAATAAATAAATGATCACAAAGAAGCAAATACACCACAAGAAACATTGTCATATTTTTGAACTTTGTTTATTTCAGGAAGACATACAAGGAGACATATATATTTCTGCTTACCTTAATTGGGACAATTGATGGGACACATTTATTGATAGTTATACCTTAACATGATCTGTGTCTCATGGTATTAGCAGCATGGTTTAGTAGTTTGTTTCATATATTTACTGTTGTACTAAACTAATCTGAAAATGAATTGGACATAGCTCCCACTTTGGAAGAGACCCTTAAAGCCATACAGCAGATGAAAAACAGCAAGGTAGCAGGGATTGATGGAATCCCACCTGAAGTTTGGAAATACGGAGGTCATGTATTCCATGTAAAATTCCACGAACTCCTTGTGAATTGCTGGGAAAAAGGGGAACTGTCATCAGATCTCCAAGATGCAGTCATCATCACCCTGTACAAGAAAAGGAGCAAAATCCGATTGCTCAAACTATCGAGGGATAACACTGCTTTCTATTGCTGGAAAAAATCCTTGCAAGGATACTCCTGAACACATTAGTTCCTGCTATTGCAGAAGAACTTCTTCCTGAAAGCCAATGTGGCTTCAGAGCCAATAGGGGTACTACAGATATGGTATTTGCCCTTAGACAACTGCAAGAGAAATGTAGAGAGCAGAACAAGAGTCTCTATGTAACATTTGTCGACCTCACCAAAGCCTTTGACACTGTGAGTAGAAAAGGTCTGTGGCAGATCCTGGAAAGGCTAGGATGTCCCCCCAAATTCCTTAAATGATTGTCTTGCTACACGAGGGCCAGCACGGTCAAGTCAGATATGGCAATGCTTTTTCAGAGCCCTTTCTAATAACTAATGGAGTGAAGCAAGGTTGTGTTCTTGCTCCCACTTTATTTACAATCTTCTTTAGCACGATGCTCCAAAGGGCTACAGCAGAGCTTGAAGAAGACGGCATCTATATACGTTACCGTACTGATGGTAGCTTGTTTAACTTAAGCCGTCTGAGGGCTCGCACTAAGACTCTAAACTATCTAGTCTGTGAGCTGCTCTTCGCTGATGATGCTGCCCTTGTTGCTCACACAGAAGCAGCTCTGCAGCACCTAACATCCTGCTTCGCAACAGCTGCAGAGCTGTTTGGGCTGGAAGGCAACCTAAAGAAAACAGAAGTTCTTTACCAGCCTGCACTACAGGATGAACACCACCATCCCCACATTGCTGTCGGCAAATCTGTGCTTAAGTCTGTTCAGCAGTTCACCTACCTGGGAAGTATCATCTCCTCAGATGCCAAGATTGACAAAGAGATCGATCACAGATTAGCAAAGGCATATAGCACATTTGGAAGACTTTACAAAAGAGTCTGGAGTAACAAACACCTGAGGCGAAGCACAAAAATCAATGTGCATAGAGCCATTGTACTGTCTATTCTCCTTTACAGGTCTGAAACATGGGTCACCTATCGCCGCCACTTACGACTCCTCGAATGCTTTCATCAGTGCTGTATACTCACAATCCTAAATATACACTGGACTGACTATGTGATGAATGTTGCTGTCCTTGAGCAAGCAGGGATCACCAGCATTGAGGCCATGATATTGAGAACACAGCTGCGCTGGGCAGGGCACGTTTCTAGGATGGAGGACCATCGCCTCCCAAAAATAGTACTCTACGGTGAACTCGCCATGGGTCAGCGTAAGAGGGGCGCTCCAAAAAAAAAAAAAACCGATACAAGGACTCCCTGAAACAACATCTCAGGCTCGGCCAAATTGATCACCAACAATGGTCCGCCCTGTCCTCACATCGGGAGGCATGGAGATGCACTCTCCACAATGCTGTAGCCATATTTGAGAACTCATGCCGAACAAGTCTTGAAGAGAAACGACAACACAGAAAGAATCACAACCTGGAAACATCACCCAAGGAGACCTTCTGCTGTGCTTTCTGCAACCGGACTTGTTTATCTCAGATTGGCCTTTTTAGTTATAAGCGCACTTGCAGAAAGCGTGGGATGAGTCCTTACTGAATCTTTGTTGGTGAAGAAAAGCCAGAGAAACTAATCTAAAATGTGAAACTCAACTCAACTGAAATGCCCAATCATTACCATCTTCAATATGTTTCAGAGCACCCTATTGTTGTGTCTGGAATCTGACTATTTTATTTATTTGTATATTTTAATTTTCAATTAAATAATTTAAAAAATCTTTTTAAAAAATGATGGGAGCATGGCTTGCTATTCTTTTTAAGAAAATGAGAAAGCATAATAGAAACAAGCTATGTAGGTACCCTCTCTATCCTACGCAGACATATTTTATACAGAAAAGGCATGTAGTAAACCTGGTACCCTCTCTATCCTACGCAGACATATTGTATACAAAAATGAGAGTTAGTTTTGGTGTTCTACATAATAACAGTGCTGTTCTTTAAAAAATATAGGAACAAGGTGTCTGGATTGAAATTATGAGCTTCAAAAAAATAAGTAACTGATAAAATTTCAGTGTTGACTTAAAAGAATTACTGAATGACATATCTCTAACCCGACAGAGGATAGATCGAAGTATAGTAACATTAGGATTTTGTGAGTGACTCAAACCCAGAAAAAAGTAAAAATGACCACAAAGAATCTTTCAAAAGCCTGATGAACACAGGCAATTACAATACATGTCAAACCAGAATGCCTTTCAGACGTATCCACGCTCTCCTTGACTTTTCACTTTCACAGATGTGGACTTTCTTATGATTCTGCTGTGTGAGTTGCACTAGAGCTTATTTAGGCATGTTATGACAAAGAGAAAAGGGCCACCAACAAGTGCTAGTTTGTTTTTGTTTATTCAACTTTTTTGCCACAATAAAAATATTTGTCACCTTCACTGCAGAGTATCCTGCATGCATCAAATGGTTATAAGGCCAATTAAATCTAATCCAATTTCATGTTGTAACACAACAATATATGGAAACATCAAAGATGCTGCTTTCCTCTATCATATTACTGAGCTTTGTACAGACATACTGGCGGATAAAGCCTTCCCTGGTAGCTGGGAACAGCATGGTTGTGACAATCCCCAAACCAGGAGTAGACACCTGTCAACCAGAAACATATGCTTTTAAAGCAGGCTGTCATATGGATATAATGGCATAGCATCTCAGCAGTGTTATAATGATCTAATGATCCATTTCACTTTCATGATGCAATTGGATGGGCATACACAAAAAACTAATTGGCCCTTCTTTCACTTGATCCCCTTAAAGCTTTTCACTAATGGATATGGGTGTGCTTTTTAAGGCTACCTTCACAACATAAAGTTTGGAAACTTCTTTTTAAAATTTATAATCAGACTTTATATTGTCTTGAAAACAATTATTAATTCCAATACAACAAACTCTGAATGTAAAAACAACATAGACAGAGCAGGAAGACTGATATATTCCCACTCCTCTCCATTTTGCTATCGCCGTGGAACCCATTACATTTAATAAAGAGAGTTCAAATTAATAAGAGAACACACCTGATAAGCCATTTTGCACATACAAAATATTGTATTTTGCTTGTGTTCTGAACTAGGACTGGAGCCGCTCAATGCCTTCTCAAAAGATGTCAAGACTGGCCCAAGTCACTACTGTACCGTCAAAAAGGTTTTATTGATAACAGTGGCAGCAGGTGTTTTATACCAAAGTTTATATGTCCTTCATCCAATACGGAGCCAGAGTCCCCTTGTGGCAGGTGGTGGCTTGTGAACCTAGCTGAAACCTACACTGGGCCCCAGAGTTTCTGGGGCATAGTGAAAAGCAGGAGTCTTAAATAGCAAAGGTCTCACAGAATCCCTACTATGTAAATGCAAGCTTCCCACCAGGATGGAGAACAGAAAAACAAAAGCCAACTGGCTATCTCGTCTTTGTCTCTCACCGGCCTTATCTACATGGGCTAAATACCCTGGTTTGCCCTCATCTGAGAGCCCTGCAGTTTATATGACACAGAGCATTTGCCCCAATCTGGCCCCAGGCAACCCTCACCCTGCTGGAAGATATAGGGCTCAGGCAGGGGCAAGTTGGGTAGGGCCTGATAAATGATTTCCATTTCTTCTGGGGGAAATGGATCAGGCCCCATGTGTCCACGGGAGCCCATTCATGCAGGCTGTCCTATCGCTCCAGCTGCCTGTTGCCCTTACTCTTCTGGGTCTAGGCAGCAGTCCTTCAGCATGTGACTAAGGCTGGCCACATGCAGGGGGGCTTGTCACGTGGTGTGGACTGGCTTCCTGGATCCAGCAAAGCAAGAAAATGTTGCCACGCCTGCAGGGGCAGGCTGGCAGTCTTGTTTGGATGCCAGCCCATTTGGTGATGGTAATGTGGGAAACATGAGCCAGCTCTACAACCAGGATATGCCAGCAGGGAGCCAGTGTATCTTGGTTCATGTAGATAAGCCCATAGTTTGAGATTCCCACAATACAAACAAATAAATAAAGTTGTGTTCTCATGCTTTGGAAAAGCTCTGTCAGGATGAACAGTGAGGCCCATTCCATGCCAACTTGGAGCTGTATGATAGTGGTGAAAGAACCAGACAGTACTCCAAGCTGCCTGTCATGGTGGCATGTACTACACTCTCCACAGCAGATATATTTGAAATACAATGGGATATTACTATCATTAATTAAAAAAACAACAACACACCTATATGATACTTCTGCTTTTAAGAGTATTCTGATTTTGTTACTTGATTCCTTTCAATAGGGCCGCCTAACACTCTGAAATTACATTTTTTAAAAATGTAAAGTGTTCAGTTTTGTATGTTCTGTCCTCTGTTACAACAAAACTCAGTTCCATCAGAATAATATAAGAAATGTCCTTGTGACAATAAATTGAACAGAAAAAGACAAGGTTCCCCAGTCCCATAACTTTCTACTACACATAGAATTAACTTTTCTGGATAGGACACTGTTTGTGGACCCAGACCGTACTACCCCGCTCCGCTCCCTTAAAGAAGACACATACACTCCCATGTGATGAACAAGTTTGTATTGAGTACAAAACATGGAAAATTGGTTAAGTACAGGTTAGTAGATGATGATTGGCAATAAAGGGCCACAACTTTCTGATGGTTGCAAAATGGTTGGCACTCATGCATGGGTCGTGATCTCCTCATTGCCCAACCCAATGTTGGGTAATGGACTCACGTCGGACACCTCCGACCTTCCTGGAGGAGAGAGCTGTTGGCCAAGCTGCCCTGCCTGACACTCTCTCCTCCCCTGTAAACAAAGTGTTAATTAAGCAACGCAACAGGGGAGGGGGATCTCCATGATCTTGAACTTAAACTCGAACTTGACGGAGACCCCCTTCTTTCCCCCTTTACCAAGATCAGGACCCATGCCATCCGCCACAAAAGGTGTTCCCCCATGGGGACTGCCTTCCGCCAACCATCTCCTCCACCATCCATGGGCAGCCCTGCAGTTCCTCCCCGCAGCTATCTTCCTCTCCGGGCATGTATATTCTGTGTAGGCCTCCTGGTGGCCTCTGCGGACCATCCGCACCGTGTTGCTGTAATGGCTATTACACTCCTGGACACCACATTACCACACCTTCATGAATACATATCTCGCTAATGGTGATCCATCCTGGGCCGAATCGAGGGTCCATGCCCCTTGCTGTGCACCTTGAGTAGTGGTGTATCACATTGGATAGCCTGGCCGCAGATACAACGCGGTAGGTGATATGTCCAGGCAAGGCAGGCTCTCCCCGATTGGCCTGCCCTTTCGCGCTCCTTCTCAACTGCAAAGCAGGCTGGGAAGGAGGAGGTGGGTAATGGTAGCCCCCAAGTTGGCTGGCCATGTGCTGGAGGAGGAGCGTCGTGGGGGTGCCAGCCGGGCTGCAAACTGGCCCACCGGTGAGCCGGTGAGCCCCCTTCTGTCTACAGGCATGCATTGTCCCTGCACTCTAGCAAGAAATGAATATAGAAGGATGAGTATTCTCTCCTCACCCCAGCACAGAATGTTAGGTGACATCAATGAGCTTCCAACAAGAACTGAAATTGTAAGAGGAAAAAAAAAGCCATTGATGGAAATGAAATTACATCAAAGATACTTTTACTACTCTTCATAGATAAACTGCAGGAAAATGACCAGCCCCCCCCCCTTTAGAAAGCTAATCTTCTTTCTTTGGCAATTAATACCATCAATCTGCTAGCTAAACTGGTCTGGCTAAAAGTTCCTGGCTTTCCAATGTGATGCAACTTCATATGAAGAGTTTTCTAAAGGTAATTTATCAGGGAGAAACTGAACCAGTAATCTGTAACTACCTTTCATGTTTGGTTTGGTAATTTGGGAGATTTTCACATTATACTGTTACAGTGTTACTATTCCACTTTATTTGCTATGACTGCCTCCTGTGGAATCCTGGGATTTGCAGTTTAGGGAGGGGCATTTACAACTCTCAGCCAGAGAGCTCTTAGGCCTCACTTAAACTATAAAACCCAGAATTCCACAGGAGGAAGCCAGAGCAGTTAAAGTGGAATAGTAACACTGTAACAGTGTAGTCTGAAAATCTCCGAAGTTTCAATTATGCCACCATCTTGAATGAGACATGACTGCTATGAAGAAATATTGGGGAAACTTCATTTTAATCAAAGATTGGGGTTTCTCAGTGATTTTTCTCTTAGTTTCCCTTGGCAATCAATGATTTAACTTTACAATTAAATCAACCCATCTGGCTAATTAGCATGTAGCTAGTTCAGGTTTATCAGTTAATTCCAAACTTTGCCTTAGAAACCGAGGGACTTGTCCCATCTACCATATTTGACAGAAGTTTAATAATTTAATTCTTGCAGGGTTCCTCTTGCTTATGAGGATGGAAAATTGCATGTGAAACAGCAGCGTCCCCTGCTACCAACTTCTTCCACATATAAGAACTGGGAAATGGCAAGGAGGATTCTCCTATTCTTGCCATAATTAATCCCATTGGAATACAGTTAATTAGCTGCCTACTGCACATATCAAGCTTTGATTAGCAAGGCAAATAGCCATTCTGGCTCTCCATGAATGCATTACAAATACTGCACTTTTTCCAGAGGGAATACTGTCCTTCAGTTTATTTTGTAATTTACCTTTCAAACATAACCCTGTGTTAGAATTAAACACCTTCACACTCAACAGTTATTTTCACAAAGGCCCATTTTCATGTATTGTGTAACAATAAAGACTTTTGCACAGAGAGGGTTGTATGCAGAAATGTGGGAGGGAAAAAAATCTTAACATATGAGATTAATTCATGGTGAGAGTGAAAAATATCAGCTAAATATGGACGCTGTGGGAATAACTATTACAAAGTTTTTTGAAACAAGTATTCAAAAGAGACTGCAGACCCATATTCATTTAAATCAGTATATATGTGGATAAAATGGCAATATAAAATTTCCCCTTATGTCTTCTCTTCTCTTCCATACAGGACTTTATGATAGCTAAATTTCCCAATTTTATGCAAATGATCTAGTGTAGATACTTTTGTTCACATGAATTTGTACAGAAAGTTGGTTTAAATAGATATTTCCCCAAATCCCCAAGAGACATAATAATCTGATTCTTGTGCTTCCTCAGAAAGCTCTAAGCAAGTTTTGCTATCTGCAGAATCTAGGATATAATGGAAATAAAGTAGAAGTGTTTCATAAATTGGCCCCTGAAACTTTAAAGAAGTGTTATTTCAAACCCTTTACAGAGCTATTGCAGAAAGCAGGAGTGGAATAAAAAAGAGAATTCCTGTTTAAACTCGTAGGAGATTTTCAGATGGGGAAATTATTCCCCGGGGAGATCAGGACAGAATTGTTTCTGTCCCGGAAGCAGTGCCACGCTTCACACGCCCACTTCCCTCTCCCGATCTTCCGTCGTCCTGACGCTGTCCTTTTTCTAGTTCTTTTTATTAACGATGAACTCTCGTTAATAAAATATCACGGAAGGGACCGGCAAGGAACTAGAAAAAGGACAGTGTCAGGACGACAGAAGATCGGGAGAGGGAAGTGGACGTGCGAAATGCGGCACTGCTTCTGGGACAGAAACAATTCTGTCCCGATCTCCCCGGGGAATAATTTCCCCATCTGAAAATGTCATAGTCACACAGGGCAATAATACACTGTCAGTAAATACAGTGGCACAGATGATGAGTATCTGTTAGCCCTTGAAGTTCTCTTTCCCAGGTAACTGGAGGAAGAAGCAAGGAAAGAAAACCTCACTGCTTCATAATGAATAGCCGCCAATAAAAGGCACAGTTGGAAAATGTCACCAAAAAAGGGTCAACAAAGGGAAAATAGCAATATTACTTGATACCTAAGTAATATGACTTTGTTAAATCACTATTTTGAAGGGTCAGAGATATATCTGTTATGCTTTCAAGTTTGACAACCAATATAGTGATTTGTTTCTTAGGGGTCAGTTACACGGCAGTTTTTATTGCGATAGTTTGTGCTTTAGTGCATTTTTGCACCAGTGCTGCATAGTTTACATGATTTAGTATGAAATTGGTTGATCTGGTGAGTTTTTGGCTTTGTAGTTCACATAGACAAAGGTGGGGGGCATGGCCTCCCAAGCACATCTGGGGGAGATGCTGGGAAGCTGAGAGGGAGGGAGGGAAAGAGAGAGAGAAAGTGCTGGCACCTTTCCCTCCCTCTTCTTCCCAAAGCAAGAAGGGTGGGAGGAAGGAGGGAGCCTTTCAGCCACCAAGGAGCCATCCCCTGTCAAGCCCCCCTTCCCCTCACCCCCCCTCACACACACACAAAAGCAATCACAGCAGGGCGAGGGAGCGAACGGCCGGCTGAGCAGATCACTACTCAATCTCAATCTCAATCTTAATCTCTCTCTCTCACACACACACAATACACACACAGATGAACAATAATTGGTGGGGATCCCTCAGCTGCAGCAGCCAAGCAAGCCGGGATGCAGACAGCTGGGCAATTGGGAATAGCACTGGTATAACAAGTGGCTGGATCTTTTCATTTGAGGCTCCTCGCATCTTTTGAAAGTCTGCCCCCTCCACAGTCAGTCCAACTAATCATGGCTCAGCTCTGCTGTGACTGTTTTGGGAAGATTGCTGGTAGTTCCCACAGACTTTTGCGAAATGGTAGTTCACCCAATCGATAGTGCGCTAAGTCGTGCTACTTTTTAAAAAAGTCGGGAAAAGTAGCAAAAGCCCTTATTACGCTACTTTTGAATTTTTGAGCTCCCCCCTTCTGAATGAGGTGATATTGTAGCGCAAAGTGTATGGACTATTAGGAATCTTAGCAAATTCTTCACGGACTTATTTTGCTGTGTAAACGGGCCCTTAGTAGTACAATGCCATTTTGATGGTAATGCAGTTTGACTGTTAGGGTCCTTGGATATCCCATCAATTTAGCTGTTTGTTTCTACTTCTGAGCTCAAATTATAAGCTTGACAGGATCCCTGAACACTCCATGCATGTGTCTCTAATGTGTTTTCTCTTCTCTACCCGATTTCAGCCTTTTTAAAGTTATAACTTGCAGCTCCTTTTTGTCAACTAATAACCAAACCATTTTCTTCAGAGTTTAAAAAGTTTTAACAGCCAAAATAAATATGGGCATTATTTCCCCTTGGTATAATTTCCCAGAGGTGACCTGCTTTTTGCTTTCTGATTGAGGGCCTGAGTCTTTCCAGTGTTCTCTCCTTATAGAGATCTGTTTATGTGCTGTGGTTTATGATATGACCTTACACAAGCATTAGAATCACAGAAGAAAATGTCAGGAGTTAGAGTCTGAACTCCTTTATAAAATGGCCGAACAACTGATGATTCAGTCGGATCATAATGGCTGACTGATCCAGTTGGATCATAATGGCTGACTGCATAATGGCTGACTGCAACTGATGATCCAATCGGATCATAATGGCTGACTGCATGAACTACCAAGTCATGCCTAGTCAGGCCACTAGAGGGCAATGTCCTGTATATACAGTATATATATATATATATATATATATATATATATATGAGAGCTCAGAACAGAGCTCACTTCCTTCTCTTCTTCTTGTGAATGCTGATGCCTGGTGAAGCAGTTTGTCCTTCAGCTGTCAATATTTGTACATATTTGCATATTGCAACTGCTTGACTTTGAAGATAAAAGTGCCTCCTCCTTATTTGGACGTCAAACACTCTGTGTGTGAGTATTCTTGGGAACAGGTTGCTACTAAGTCTGCTGAGGTCGTTTTTTGGCTTCTGCTGGGGATTGAGTGTCCTATCATCCCCTGACAGAAACTGGAAGAGAGGCATCTTTTTTTTTTTTAAATGGATGTTTATACAGTATAACCTAGGGGAGCACCAGGTGAAAAGAAGGGATTGGGAAGTTTCTGGTGGTGGGGTGTAAAGAGTGGTGGTGGGCTGCTGGATGGTGTAATATGAATGTGATGTCCCATTCTGTCCCTGGGCAGACCTTATGACCCCTGGGGCAGAAATGGGGGTCATACAGGGGCAAGCTGGGGTAGGGCCTGATACAGTGGTTTAACAAAATATCTGGGGCACATCTACACGAGGAGAAAAAAAAATCCCAAATACTTTGTACTATTGTCATTTGCAGCATCAGCAACATGTTCAAATGGTTTTTCTGGCCTCAGAAGCCTCCATAAGCCTCACATTTCTGATGGCAGCTGCGAGCGATTTACTCACATTAGTTCTTCACTGCTGCCAGTTTTTTTAAAAAAATCATCCCAAAGTGCGCAAGTACGATAGAGCGATTCTTCAAAGCAAAACAGAAAATATTGATCCTTTTTAAAATCACCTTAGCGAGCGATCGCTAAGGCAAAAATCCAACATGGTGGCAGCGGGCACTTGCTCTCCTAGCAAGCCTTGTCCTCCTAGCAAGCCTTGTCCAGCCAGTCAGCTTTGTGCTTCCCTTCACGTTTTGTTCAATAGTCCAAATGAGCAAAAATGCGCATCCACTTTGCAGTTTGTGAAAAAGTATGGGGAAATCTGTGAAGGCTTTTACCCCATTGTTTTTGCCGTTTTGGGCCCCCTTCCTTCTGGATAGTGTGGATTGGCGCTGGATCCTGTTTAGACTGGTAGGATTCCCAGTGAATTCAATGAGGGGTATTTTCACCATTTAGACAGGCCCCTGGTTTATTCTGTTTCCATTGGGAGGAAATGGACTGGACCCCTCATCTCCTCGGGAGCCTGTTCCTGCAAGCAGTCCCATCACTCTAGTTGTTGGTTGCCCTTACTCTTCCAGGTCCAGGCAGCAGGCCTGCAGCATGTTACTAAGGCCGGTCACATGTAGGGATGTGACAAAAGCTCATAAGGTTCATTGAATTAAGCAAGAATTAATGTGTAGCTTGAACAAAAGTGTTTATGAGCTCTGAAATTTGGGACATTTCAACCAGATGTGAGCATTTTCAGATACTTGATTTGCAAATGTATTGTTGGGGTGGGTGAGTCAAATAAAAAATTAAATGGGCAGGGGTTTTATTGCCATTTAGAAAGGGTCTTAGTTGAGCATTTAACACCAGGGAGTTTCTGCTACTATAAATACACATCAACAAGATCTGTTTGGTTTTAAGCTTATCACTGACAATCATCTTACCCTTTTTAGAGTCTATGGAGTGTTGGTGCATGCTTAACTTGAAATAGCTGTAAAAATCTTTTTTTTTTTTTTGTTCCATGGTAGGGAAAAAATACACCAAATATGTGATTGTTCTGATTGAGTCTATGGCATCCTTTGGAAAAATCATATGAAATCAGGATGATCCATTTTTTTTAATTTCATGGAATCTGACTTTACTTCCCCCAGCTTTCCTCTCCCCCTTCTAAATTAATACTTAAGGAAAACAAAACAAAACCTTTCCCTTGTTTGGCCATCCCACTCACTGCAAGAAAGCTTCCATCCTTCTTTATGTCAGAAAATATAACATACACAGGCAAATATTTCCCTAAGATTGCTCATTGTTCCCATGGATCGCACAACAGTATGGGGGAAGGTAAAAAACCCAAATATAGTGTCTCAGGGGATCTCGCTACTTTTGCTGACTTATTTGAAAAGTAGCGCGACTTAGCGCATTATTGATGGTGTAAACAGCCATTTCGCTAAGGGTTGTGTGAATTACCAGCAATCTTCCCAATACAGTTGCAGCAGAGCTGCACTGTGATTGGTTCTTATGATGAAGGGGTGGTCTGGCAAGATGGTTGAGTCAGGATTGAGACTCATTAGCGATCAGGAAATCTTAAAATCCTTCGTGTCTACTGCTTGCTTTGGTGCCAAGGGAAGTCTGTACAGGGAGCTGCAGGGGGGAGGCAATGGCTCGGTGTTGATAAGCTGTTACCCATGGAGAAAAAACCCCTTCGTGTCTGCATTTTGATTTGGGGCCAGGGAGCTGCAGGGGAGAGGCAATGGCTCAGTGTTGATCAGCTTTTACCTACAGAGAAAAAAACCTTCACGTCTGCATTTTGATTTGGGGCCAGGGAGCTGCAGGGGGGAGGCAATGGCTCAGTGTCGATCAGCTGTTAACCAAGGAGTTGGGGCTAGGGCAGACATTCCTATTGCATTCTTTGTCCTTCTCTCCAGTACTTGGCCAACCCCCCCCCCCACATTTGCCTGTTTGAATCACAAAGCGGAAAAAAAGAGCAACAAAATACAACTGTTTCCTCCATACACCATGTAAACTACCCACCACTGGTGCAAAAAAGCGCTAAAGTGCAATTTATCACTACAAAACCGGTCGTGTAATTGCAGCCATAGGAAGCTGTTCTTAGTATATTGAAAATAAGATGTTGATTTTTATTTTTATTGCAAATGACTGGATTCAAATCACCCAGTAGGTTTCCATGGCTGAGCGGGGTTTGAAACCCTGGTCTCCAGAGTTGCAGTCCAATACACAAACTATGCCGGCTCTCAATATTAATCTATATTAATATAGTTTTCCCTCCATATCCACGGATTTGGTATTCATGGATTTAAGTATTCACGACTTGAAAATATTCTTTAAAAAATAATAATCCAAAAAGCAAACCTTGATTTTGCCATCTTATATAAGGGACATCATTTTGCTATGCCACTGCATATAATGGGACTTTAGTATTCACGGATTTTGGTATCCATGGGGGCTCTTGGAACCAAACCCCAGCTAATATGAAGGGACAACTATATTAATCTATACAATTAATTCTGATTGCAGGCTGTGCTCTCTAGGACCCAGCCCTTCAGCCCAGCCTGGTAGCGCTGTGCCACAACAATGCCCGTCATCCCCAACCATGCAAGGTGGAGGTGAAGAAGAAGATCCACTCTGAACCAGTTATTTGGTTTTGTTGGGAAAATTTAAGCATTCTCTTTCTTCCACACTTCCTTGCTATTAGAGCAAGTGGGTAATAGGTAGATAGAACAGGATTTCCTCCATTTTGAAATATTTCTTTCTCTCTCTCTTAGTTTACAACTCCCCACGCAGAAAGAGTCACAACCCGGAAACATCACCCAAGGAGATCTTCTGCTGTGCTTTCTGCAACCGGACATGTTTATCTCGGATTGGCCTTTTCAGTCATCAGCGCGCTTGCAGAAAGAGCAGGATGAGTCCTTCCTGAATCTTCGTTTGCGAAGAAAAGCCAGAGAGAGAGAGAGAGTTTGCAACTACAGCAAGCAAGATCATATGACCTAGTACAGCCCTGTTGGTAATTGGTGATAGAGAAATTTGTCCCTTCTCAGGCCCTATAGTTTGCATGCTTCTCTGTCTAGCTTTTTTCTTAGGCAGCCCTATCATTCTGCTCTCTACTCCTTGAGCTGGTGGTGGCAAGATGGAGTCTTTCTCCTTCACCCACATCTATTCAGTAGGTTAGTTAGGATTTAGGCCTTTTATGTACACTATGTGTATGTATGTACGGGGTATGTATATATATAGTAAAGTTTCTTAAGTTGTTTAACTTGAAGCTGCATATTCTTTTTTGTCATGGGAATTCAGGGCAAAGTAATGTGCATTTGAGTCACACCTCCTTAAACTGCTACTCTGCTAGAGGGAAGTTAACATAATTTAACTTTATAGAGTTTCAGGGGCAGAGCAGGGCACTGGGGGTGCCAGTAGATTTACTGCTCCTGTACTGATGATAAAGGAACAGTGTGACACCTTATTGCCAATATTAATATAATATTATGCCACATCTCCTCCACTGTCCTACCTTTCCCTAACTCCTGCATAGATCAACGCCACTGCAGAGAATACTAGAATTGTAGTTCAGAGGGAACCCAAGGGGTCAACTAGACCAACCCTGGAAAATTTTACCAGAGTCGGGGAAAGGTCCTTTTGGAACAACTCCCAGAATACTGCAATTCTTTTCTTTTTCATTTTTTCTTTTTCACTTACAAATACATATAAATATTTATTAGTTGCTTCTATTTGGACTTTCTGTCTCTGTCCTGTGTCCCCAAATGTATGTATGTTGGGGATCCTGCTCTCCCTTCCCAATGTATTATACCAAGGTAAGACTCCCTGCACTCCCTGTAGCTGCACTCAACCTGATGTGTAGCCCACTGAAAAAATCCGTTGTATCATTTGCTTAAGAATTAAGGTGCTTTTTATTAATTAGTTACATTGTGTCTTTACAGCAACCCTGCAAAGTAGATCATGATTGAAAAACAGTATGACTGGCCCAACCTCAGGGACCTTAATTGTGTTGAACTACAACTCCCTTCATCCTCAGACAGCTTGGTGGCTCAGGATGATGGGAGTTGTAGTCCAGTCCAGTTGGAGGATGCCACAAGGCAGATCTATCCTGCAAAACCCACTTCATTCTTTCCTTACTTTGCTTGTGTGTGTGTGTGTGTGTGTGTGTGAGAGAGAGAGAGAGAGAGAGAGAGAGAGAGAGAGAGAGAGAGAGAGAGAGAGAGAGAGAGACAGAAACATAGCAGAAAGTCCAAAGCGGTTTGCTTACAAACCACATGCACAAATGAAGAGACAAACTGAGATCAGAGCTTTCCTTCTCCAACTCCAACTCCCCCACACATTCTCTTTTGTGAAAATCCCTTCCTCCAATATCTTTAGAATGTCAGAGGGAGGAGGAGGTAAGAGGAAAAGGGGAAGGGAGGAATTGTATTGTAAAGATTAAACACATGGAGTTTTATGGTAGGTAGGAGCAAATGGAGAGCTACTAATTCCAGACAATTTAGTGTTTTATGGGATTATAGCCCTCTCCCCCCACCATCACAACTGTGGGGGAAGAGATAGAACTGACACAGAACTCCCTCTGATGTCTTACCCACAGGCCATAGTACTGCCTCTGAGCATGTGCAGAGCACCTTTCCTTTTGCAAATGGGACAAAAACTATAAGGCATATTCCTTGAGGGCAGAATAGCTTGTACTTCATGTATACTGAATGGGACACCTAAAATCCTGTGCAGGTATACCTCAGTTAACAAATCCTGTTGCATGACAACCTCCATCAATGTAGTTTAACACTACAGTTTGATGTAGCTGCCCTCAACCTATGATGACCTCCTCTTCACTGTTGGATTTCAATTCCCATTATCCTCAGCCCTGGAAAAAAAATACTTTTTGGATTACAGTTCTCAAAATCCCCTATGCTATCAAAATATATAATCTAACATTAAGCCACTTCTCCTCCCAGGAGATCCTCTAAGATTCTATGATGTTTATTCCCACATTGCAGGAATGGATGGAAGAGTCCACCAGGAAATCTCAGCTGCTGTAAACACTCTATTTCAGAGGAAGGAACTGGCATAACCACCTCTGAGGAGTCGTTGCCTAAGAAAATCCCATTAAATTCTTGGGACTGCCACACACTTTGCAATCTCTGCTGCAGTCCCTGTCACCGAGTGGGCCATATTTGGCCCTAGAGCCAAGTGTGGCCCCAAGGTTGTTTTTGCAGCCATTGGTTCCTCTATCCTATCACCTTGGCAATCCCCAGAACCAGGGCTGGTTTAAGGAATTTTGGGCCACCCTGCAATGCTTTACTTTGGGGCCCCCATATGTTTTTCTCAGATCAATGTAACCTAACCTATTCACCATACAGGATGTTCAGATTATAGTAGGACCCCTGTATCCATGGTTTCATTATCCATGGGACACAAAACAGCACACCTACCATAGAGTCTTCCTAGAAAATGTGTCTTCCCTAGCCCTTTTCTAGGCCCTCTAAGGCAACTCTATGGTATTTTAAACCAGAAGTCCCATTATTTTCAATGGCGTTCACTATTATTCATGGTTTTCAGAATCCACGCCCCCCCTGAACCAATCCCCAGTGGATAAGAGGGCCTACTATATTACATAATTTGCCACCAATAATTTAGTTTAAAAACTATATTATAGGCACTAACATAATATTTTTTGTTTATTAGCAATTAATGTAATGGTGTAGATTTCCTCAAAGAAAATAAACAGTAGACTAAAAGCTAAACATGAGTTAGCAGTGTGATGCAACAGCAAAAAATGCCAATGCAATTCTAGGCTGCATTAATAGGAGTAGTGTCTAGATCAAGGGAAGTAATAGTATCACTCTGCTTTGGTCAGACCTCACCTGGAATACCGTTTCCAATTCTGGGCACAACAATTCAAGAAAGATACTGAGAAGGATGGTGGGAGGTCTGGAAGCCATTACGCCCTATAAGGAACGGCTTAGGGAGCTAGGTATGCTTAGCCTGGAGAAGAGAAGGTTGAGAGGGGACATGATAGCCATGTTTTAAGTATTTGAAGGGATGTCATACTGAGGATGGAGCAAGCTTGTTTTCTGCTGCTCCAGAGACAAAGACATGGAGCAATCAACTCAGACTACAGGAAAAGAATCCACCTAAACATTAGGAAGAACTTCCTGACAGTAAGAGCTGTTTGGAAGTGGAATACACTGCCTTGGAGTGTGGTGGAGTCTCCTTCTTTGGGCTTTTTTTAAACATAGGTTGGATGGCCATCTGTCAGGAATGCTTGGATTGTGTGTTCCTGCAGGGCAGAAGCCGATTGGATGGGGTGGCTGTTGGGGTCCCTTACAGCCCTATGATTCTATGATCCTAGGCTGCATTTAGAGCCTGGGAAAGTTACTCTTGGATTACACCTCCCAGAATCCTCCTGCCAGCACCCTTCTCAAGGTCTGGTTGTATTGTTCCTTTTCCAGCATTTTCTAGCCCAGTGGTTCTTAACTTGGGGTCCGCAATGTCCTCACAGGGGGTCCACAAAGGCTTGAAGACTGCTTGGCCCACCTCCTCCCTGTAGTGGAGTAGCCACATGACAGGAACCAAGGCAAAGGCTGGCTGGCTTGGCCTGCACATTGCTGTTCAATCCACTCCAGCCACTCTTGCAGGAAGAAGCAAGAGTGTCTCTTGAGGGAAAGTTTAATGGATGGTGTAATTGTATTGTTGTTGTTGTTAGCTATTATTATTAGCTATTATTATTAGGGTTTTAAATCTTGAGTTAAGTCTTGGGGCAACAAAAGATATTTAAAGGGGGTCCCTGGTAAAGAAAAAGTTAAGAACCACTGCTCTAGGCCAATGCCTCTCACATAACACTAATGGGATACTGGTGTTTTAGTGACAACAATAAAACCATTGTTCCCAGTGATATTACTCCAAATTTTTCTTTATATTCTTTATATTCGTCTATTAAAAGAGCTAGAGTGTTGTAGAAGTTTCAGCATTGCCCTATGACTGTGGAGACCAGGGTTTGAATCCTTACTCAGCGATGAATACGCACTGGCTGACCTTGGGCAAGTCACACTCTCTCAGCCTCAAAGGAAGTCAAAGGCAGACCCCCTTTGAACAAACCTTCCCTAGAAAACCCCATGGTAGGTTGGCCTTAGTCAGAAATGACTTGAAGGCACATGCGCAAACACACACAAATTTCTTTTGCAGGCTGAACTCAGTTGGCAGCAAGGGGAGGAAGCTGAAAAAGGCCAAGGGGGGAAAGGGAGGGGAGAGGAACCAAGACATGTTAAAAGCAGCTGGAAAGATGGGCTGGAGGGGATCTATGTGCAAGGAAAGGAAAGGAAAGGAAAGGAAAGGAAAGGAAAGGAAAGGAAGAAGCCCTTTCTGAGGGAGACAACCCTCAAATTCCCTGTCTCTCTCTCACACACACACTCACCCTCGCCGACATGCCTCTCCCTCCAGCTTCTGCCACGGAGGGCTGCTGTTTGTCTCTTTCTCTTTCTTTTTAGTTTTGGAGAGGATGTTTTGTTTGTTTTTTTAAAAAAGCCAGCAGGAGGCTTTTGGAGGAGGAGGGTAAGAGGGGGCTCCTCCCGGCTGTCTCCTGGCTGTCTCCTTTGTCAGATTAAGGAGGCCAACACGGGGCCCTCTATTGACCTTGGGGCCCCCTCTTGACCTCGGGGCCCCCTGCCAATGCTGATTTGACAGACAGGTTAAACCGGCCCTGCCCAGAACTCAACAAATTCGGTGTATGTCTGTAGAGAAACTTGAGTAGGGTGCTGAAACTGCCTTTGCGTTTTTCCTGCCTTTTCTTTCTCCTTCCTTTTTTGGATGGACTGTATCTCACAGAATCCCCATTCAGCACAGCCAATGAGCCATGTTGGCTGGGTGATTCTGAGAGTCATGGTCCAAATATTTTACTCTTCCCAGGCCATGCCAGCTGACATATGCTGGGAGTTTCAATCCCCAAAAGTAACTTTTCCAAAAAGGTAACTTTTCTAGGTCATGCTGGTTAGGGGATTCCCCACATGTATGTTGGGGGTCCTTCCTCCTCCCCAGTGTATTACACCCAAGTAAAACTCCCTCCCCCCCCTCCCACCACCGCAAAATTTGCAAGCACTAGTTTAATGCTACAGTTTGATGTAGCTACCCTCAACCTGGGATTAGCTCCTCCTGACAGTTGGACTTCAATTTCCATTATCCCCAGCCAGTGGGGGTGATGGGAGTTGCTGTCCAACGTGCAAACTGTCTCATAAGCAGCCCTTTCTGCCAAAGTGATGGCAACATCTAGTGATGTAGTGAGGTAGCCAACATACAGACATACTACATGCAGCAGGTGGAGAAGGCATTTTACTGCCAATTTGAGCAAACTCTCTTAAAAGTAGCCCCTTTGTACCCCAGGAATGGTTAGCAAGAGTCTTTTAATGGGGTCTGTTATCCTTCTAGCTATGTTTTTATGTATTTTTAAACCATATTAATTTAGTGTTTTAATTGAATTGTTTACTTAGTGTTTTTTTAAAATGTAGCAAAGAGAATTTAGCTGTACACTGTACTTCGTTTTACTTTATTCTAGGCTGTACCAGAACAAAAGTAGGATAGTAATTAATAAATTAATAAAATCACATCGAAGTCTCTGGTCCTGAGGTATCAACATCACATCTAGCATCCCTGTATGACATGACATAGCTAAGAAAATTGAGCAATGAGCAACTCCTCTAATTATGCAGGAATTCTCAAATATGTGTGATGTTTACATGAGTGAGGAAACACTTATTTCTTCACATAGCAGCAAGAAAGTAATAAATTTTCCTGTCCTCCCTTCATGCACAAGATGAATTAGGCATACATTTATATCACTAGTCACATGCAGGGGGCATTGTCACATGGTGAAGCTGGCTTCCTGGACCCAGCAGAGCAAGGTAAATGGCGGCAGTAGGAGCAGAGGCAGCTGCAGTGAGGGGCCAGCATTCTGCCAGGACTCCAGCCCATTTAGTCCAGGTAATGAGGCCAGAATGGTCTGATCCATGGCTGGGATACGCCGGCGGGCAGCCAGCATATCCTGGCTCATGTAGATAAGAGCTTTGTTAACAGTTCAAATCACTATAACAGGATTTGTGTGTGTCTTCAAGTCACCTGTGGACTTATGGCAACCCCATTAATTTCATAGGGTTTTCTTAGGCAAGGAGTACTCATTAGAAGTGGTTTTGCCAGTTCCTTGATTTGCAAAATATTTATTTACTTCCTGGTTGCTATTATTTCATTTACACAACTATTTTGCATATGTAAAATACTGTATTTTAAATTGGTTTGTTTTTTTGTAAGCTTTACAACATAGTTTCTAATTAAAATGCATAAACTGGGGGTTATTTTGTCATTATCTATGAAATTGCTTTTTCCACAGAAGCCTCTTTTATAATAACCACCAACCCTTCTGTATTCCAGTGAAAATTATCTTGCTACACCTGTGAAAAGATCTCACTGCTTAAAAAATGTGTTTTTGGAATTACGGCCAGCTTATATTGAACAAAAACTAAAAAAAGAAAAAAAAATCCCCCAA
Organism: Gambelia wislizenii; assembly: GCA_030847615.1. NCBI lineage: Eukaryota > Metazoa > Chordata > Lepidosauria > Squamata > Crotaphytidae > Gambelia > Gambelia wislizenii. Next base: position 176,409,664 of record JAUMIR010000004.1, read on the forward strand.
AGACATGTATTTGAAAAGAATTACAAAACATACAAAACACTGTACTGTAGTGCAAAAAACAAAAAACGAAACCCAAATTCACAGAAAAAAGGGGGAACGCATGTTTCATAAAGATATAATTTAAACAAAATATTTAAAACTAGTAGTAGCAGAGATACACTTACTGCTAGTAAAGATACAAATTATGGACTCCCTGTGTCTGTCTGTTTTGATGAACACAGTTTTCTTCAGAAATTACTATGAATGCAAGTCTTGTATAGTAAGTCTGAGGACTTTTTCGGACGGCAATTTGTAACGCAAGCAGGCTCGTCCCTGTTGCGAGGCTGCTGCGCGGCAGGGGGGCTGTTTCGGATGACGCTGTACCCCTGCAGATACTGTTCCGGAAGAGCTGGGAGGCTGCAGCGCCATATTTGGCCATTTTCTAATCACAGTCAACTTCCGCGATTAGAAAATGGCCAAATATGGTGCTGCAGCCTCCCAGCTCTTCCGGAACAGTATCGGCAGGGGGACAGCGTCATCCGAAATGGTCCCCCTGCTGCGCAGCAGCCTCACAACAGGGACGAGCCTGCTTGCGTTACAAATCGCCGTCCGAAAAAGTCCTGAGATACTAATAAGGTTACATTGCAGAATGTGGAAAACTTCCTACAAAGTTGGGCAGTTCCAAGTGAGAGTACAAACATTCAAGTGACAACAAGTCAATACAAATATAAGAAGGATACCTGTTCAATAGAATGTATGTCTCCAGTTTCTTAAGCCCAACAATCAAACAGCATGATAACTACTTCAGGGAGGAGTTAGCCTATATTAATGCTAAGCCGAAACTCATATCATATGTACTTTCCCCATTCCCTCCTTTTTTTCTTTCCTTTTTTACTTTGTTTGTAATCATACTTTAAAAAATCTAATAAAAATATATATTTAAAAATATCAGTGTGTGATTATGTGTTCACTAAGCATTCCATCTTTTGAATTGTTAAGCAGAAATGGTCTTGAAATCTCCAGTTTGTTTTGCAAAATGTATAAGCAGGACTACAACAAGCTTACACTGTATACTTAGAGGGAGGTGCAATGGAAAAATGACTCGCCTTTACCACCATCTCTCATGGGACCAGAAAGGGAGAAGAACAGAAGCATGCTGACACCATGCGTTAAGGCAAGGCGGGATGTGTGGCTCGGGCTTTACTGTTGCTTCCCTTCTCTCATGTGATAAGTCCTCTAGTCCAACGCTCAAACCACTGCACCATGCCTGGCTCTCACGTGTGTTGTAGGTTTCTTTTTTCTTGAAACTATGGTTTGCAACAAATCAACTGGAAACATTTCTTGTGGAAGTCTTGTCATATCAGATGTACATATTCAGTTCTTCTAGGAGGAGAATTTAATATTGAGCAGCACTCATTGAAATTTGATATCTGCAATATTTCCAAATAAACCATAGTCTGGGCTATAGCACACAGCACTGGCTATAACCATCAAAATCACCAAAGGAACAGGTTAAATCACCAAAGCCAATTTAATTAAATTTAACAAGCTTCAATAAGTATGAAGCACTGTTGCCAGCTAAGCTACTGCATTATTCACTTTTACATGTGCAAGGCCTTTCCATTAATATTTGACTACAATGAAATTAAATTAAAAATTTTCTACTTCAGTACCACTCAGTACTGCCTTACTGAAAGGATCCAAAGGTTCTCAGACAATGCAGAAGATAAGTGGCACTCTGTATAGAAGCATGTTAGCAAGAGAAACAGCATTAACAGGGCCTTTGCTACCAGTTCACTGTTCTTTCACTACCAACATGTCTCCCTACCTTGGAGCATTTCACAATCTTTTCATTTGATTTGAGATGAAGTGTGCTTGGGGCTCGAGGCCTATTCCACCCTCCACCTTAAACCAATACATAAAAGTTCTTATAAAATAGCTCCAAAGAATGTATGATTATGTAAGTTTAGAACTCCCCCCTCAATGTTTCACATGATCTGCCTATCCTGTCCTCAGCTGCTTATTAGGGGCTTGAAAGTGTCTATGGGCTTGTCTATACTGGCATATTCTAACCCCAGAGTGGGCTCATACACCGCCCCCCCCCCGTTACCATGCCAAAACGGGCAGGATTCCGCAGGCACATGGCAGCTGTTGCATGGACATGCTGGCTGGCATCGGCAGGTGCCTGTCATCTGTCACATTATCCTGAGGCCAGGCAGGTGTCCCCTAGCATATGATCAAGGCTGGTCACATGCAGGAGGGCCTTGATCATGTGCTGTGGGCCTCCTTCCTGGCTGCAGAATTGACTCCAGTGGCGGTTGTGTCGTCATTCAGTGATGCAGACCGACTTGCAGGTAGAGATCCTGCATTGCCATTCAGGTTTTCCCACATAACATGGATCTTCCTGGGTGTTTTATTAAAATGTTTTAAATGGGTTTACCCCAGCTTCCCCCCTGGCTTTGCTTCAGATGTCATCAGGACTGCCCAAAGGCAAAACAGGGCCAGAGCCCTGCATCGTTTGGACTACAGGGCTCCAAGGCGGGAGCAGGTTGGTGTAAATTGCCCATCTAGACAAGTCCTATATCATTTGTGACTTGAAAGTTCATCTGCTCAGGCATCAATGGTGATGGGAGAGGGGAGTACAGTAGGACCCCCTTATCCACTGATTCATTATCCACTGATTCAATTATCTACGGGACACAAAACAGCACACCTACCATAGAGTCTTCCTAGAAAATGTGTCCTCTAGCCATTTTCTAGGTCCTCCAAGACAACTCTATGGTATTTTAAACCGGAAGTCTCATTATTTTCAATGGTGTTCGCTAATATTCACGGTTTTCAGTATCCACGGCCCCCCAATAACCAATCTCCAGTGGATAAGGGAGTCCTACTGTACTGCCAAAATTAATCAAGAATGTTCTAAAGTCATGACCAGGTACACATTCCTATGTGTCATTGCCCAAATGAAGAACACCTTACATATAAGTGCCCTAGCCTTATTCTAGATGCCATTCTACTGGGAGTACATCAATAAGGTCCATTCTCCTCAATCTTATTACCATACACGATATTGGGATTCTGCTTCCCCAATGACTTTTGGTTTCAGCACCTCTGAAGGCACAACTGTAATACAACTAGCTCTTCACTGCCTACTTAGCTTGGTGCCATCAACACTTCTGTTGATAAATCCACCCATTCTTCCTCTCAGGGCTTGTCCAAACTATTGCAAAAAAGTGTGATCCCTCACTACAGAAAGCCTTATTTATTACATGGGTGGTATTTTTAAACCCATATGGATGTCTCCAGAATGCAGGGGGGGGGAGGATGAAGGAAGCTGGGAAGGCAATTTGGCCAATAAACATTCCAATTTCATAATGTTATAGACCATTGGCAAATGTTGGATCTCTTCCGTGTCTTTACTCACGATTGACTCTAAAGATATGGACGGGCACTCCTTTTTTAAAAATAAAAATAAAAATAAAAATAAAAATAAAGGTATAGTATTCCAAAAACCTTATGTTCTACCATAAAGGCTCTGTGTTCCCCCTTCCATCTAGTGAAGAGAAAGAGGAATGCCCTTTAATCAAAACTAGACAAACACATGTCTTTTTCAAAGCATTTTTTGTGGTGTACCCTGGAATAAAAAATACCCAGCCTCTAGGTAGGAATAAAAAATTGCTGTTTGTGCTGGGAATTACATCTGGGTGTTTCATGAAAAGAGAAACGCCATGATTGTTATTTTTTAAAAAATATAAAGGACTTTAGCAACAAATAAAGCGATCAAGAGGAACATTTCCTCCATCTGTTTCCCCCCCCCTCACACAGAGTAAACCATAGGGTCATTTAACTCCCGCCCTGGATTGGTCAAGTGGGGCTGTGTGATCCTTCTATGGTCATGCCTTAGTACAATTCACTGACAGGAGGAGGTTTCAGACCCTTCAGACACACATGGACAGAAATAGCCAGCCGGCAACCATTTCCAGTACCCCAGTCCTTATGTACCTTAAGGTATGGGGTCAGAAAAAATTATGTTCTTGTTTAGAAAGGATTAATAGGCCCACATTACACTAGCCCCAGCACTGTTTACCTTCATGTGAGGACAAAATATTAGAGGATTTATACCTGTACTGTTTACTGGTAAAGTAGGGACTAAGTCTACCTTACAGGTTTGATGTAGATGATTACAATAACTGAATACTTAATTGCTTACATTTAATTAATGTTGTTGGTACAATTATTCCCATGTAATGAAATGTAAATGTGTTTATTCTGGGGTTTCTCAATTTACATTGCTGTTCAAACATTCAAGCTTCTTGACTAACAGACAATAGAAATATGAAATTGTGGCTGAGATCTTGCATCAAGCAGGAGGAGTGTAACCTAACAGGGGCTGCCACTGATCAGATGGTGTGCATCCTCTTTTCCCTTTATCTTGGAGCCAAGATAGGCTGCATCTTTCTCCTCTGAATTGTCTTTCTCCTCGCCGCTCTCCTCAATAAGCAGCTTTGGTGGCAGCAGCCACTCCCAGGGCTTGACAGTAGTTGTGGGGTGGGGGCGAGGATGGATGGGACCAGTGGCGGCACTAGGGGTGTGGGGAGAGGCGGAACTGCAGTAGGTGACACCATTGGGGGAGGGTTAACTCCAACTATTCTCTATTCCAGCAACAGGATGCTAGCCTTTAAGTAAATTGATTACATAAAAAAATATTGATTTAATTTTTTGAAGATACCGGTAAGCTTTTGTGTAATTAATTTGTTTCTAGTGATTTCAGTTTTTTCCAAAATGTAGAGTCCCCTCCCTCCACCCCTTGTACAAAAACTGCAGTAAAGAATGTTTAGTAAATCTCACACGCATCTTTTCAATATTTTATTTTTATGTTGTTATTTCAGACATGGCTTTGTTTTACTGCACAGTGGAAGAAATGCAGTAGGATAGTATTCCCAGATTGTTAAAGTGATTTTTTTTTTATTTAAAAAAATGCACAAACAAAACAAAGGTAAACTAAAACAAAAGACACCCACACCTTGGTAGAGCCAGTACAGTAGTTGTAGCATTGGACTAGGACTTGGAAGATCCAAATTCTATTCCACAACAGAGCCATGAAGCTCACTGGGTGACTCTGGGCCTCTCTATCTGTTTGACCTACTTCACAGATTTGTTGTGAGGATAACATTGGGAGACCTTCTTATGCTGCCTTGAGTTCATTGGGAGAAAACTGGAATGTAAATGTAACTAATAAGCAACAATAGGAAAGTTAATGTAAACACATGATGTCAACCCACAACTTTCCCTCCAAATACTCCCTGGTGGTGCAGTGGTTAAATACCAGCACTGCAGCCACAACATTGCAAGTTCGATCCTAGAGGGCTCCAAGGTTGACTCAGCCTTCCATTTTTCCATAGGTTGGTAAAATGAGTACCCAGCTTGTGGGGGCAATTAGCTAACACGTTGTAAACTGCTTAGGAAGTGCTTTGGCACTGATAACCGGTATATAAATATTGATGCTATTGCTATTGCTATTGCTACTGTCTGTTCTCTTCTATGCTTCCATTTTAAAATGGTGGGAAGTGGTTGAAATCTGCTTTGAAAACATCTTGTAGACAATTAAAACTGAATTTCACAGTATAATTTTACAGCAGAAACATACATGGTAGAAACATGTTGATTTTTTTAATGCTTGCAAAACATGGTTTGTAGGGGTGAAGCAACATTATTCTGTGTACACTGCTTGATTTGGGCCTGTGTTGTACTGTACATACAAAACCTACTTACAGGCTTGCTGTAGATAATTACAGAAACAGGTACCATTGAATTTAGCTCTTGCATGGTAGAATCATACTTTTTTTAGAAACTCAAATTTAAATCATATTTTAAAAATCAGGGAATCTGTGTAGATAAAAATTAACATTAACATTACAATCCTTTCATTTCACAAATAAAAGACATCATATAGAGTATAATTCTATTTTAAAAATTATAAAGAAATATACTGAAAACATGAAAAAGTAGACTAAAATTAATCTGTCGTGTCTAACTAAAGTAGAGGCAATTAAGATACCAAACCTTCCAAAATGACTGTTTCCAAGATAGGCTCTCACACACAGTTCTATTCATGATTCTTACACACATGCAACTTCTCACATGCACACTCACATATATACCCTTGATGTTTAAAACATAAATTGTTACTTTCCCATCAACTTTTCCCAGGCTTACAGTCTCCAGAGATTAAATAAATCCACATTCCAAACTAGGCAGCTGCAGTGATGTATCTCCACCAGAGTGTCATAACCAGAGAAGACAGGAAGTAGAGCCTACATTCCAGCTTCTCACCGTGATGGGAATTGTTTCTGTATGATTTCCAACTGGGTTTAGATTGGGAGCCCACAAAAAGAGCTGAAAAAGAAAAAAAGAGCTGCCTAAATGTTCTTGTTTCCACAGCCTTGAGCTCAACACTTTTGGTACCTCAGATGCAGATAATATACTGTATCCAAAATAAGAAAAAACAAAAACAGCCAGTAATCTTATCAGTGAAGAAACTAATAGGAATACTTTGCTTAGGCAGAGAAAATTAGCCTTGTTATGCTTGTTTATTTTCTATGCCTAAATTAGTCCCTTCTTCCTCAGGCTTGTCTAGACAGGTAAAATATCCCCTCTTGCCCCCATCTCAGAGCCCTGCAGTCCATACGATGCAGGGCATTTGCCCCATTCTGCCCAAGGGCAATCCTCACCACCACCAGGTCTGAGACGGGGGGGGGGAAGGCGGGGTAGGGCCTGATACAATGTTATAAGGTAATACCTCTTTTAATCCATTCCAGCTGGGAATGGAACAGATAGGGTTCCGCAAGACTGCAGGAGACTGTCCTGGCATGCTGGATCTCGCTGGGGCTGTGGTCTCCCTGCTTTCCTGGGGGCCGTTTACACGATGAAAATGTCCTGGGAAGAATTCGTGTCGATCCCTGGCAGTTTACACGTACATCGGGTCGGGTACGTGATTTTCGGAAGGGGGGCCACCTTTTATCCCTCAACCTGCGGGACTTCCAGTCCCGCGGTTTGTGCTGGTTTTTAAAAAAGCCACGGGAGGATTCGGAAAATCGGAAATGTAAACAGCCTGGGACAAAATGTCTCGGTACTGGGATGACCGGAAATGGTGACTGGGGGCAGGCTTAGAGATCAGCGACCAGAAAAAGAGGGGCCAGTCACCCATTCAACAGATTCAGCCTCACCAGCTGAAAACAAAGGCATCCCTTCCAGCTGCACGAAGGTTGATGTGTGTGTGTGCACGCGCGTGTACTCAATCACCTTTTTAAATGGATTTCTACACTGCAAACCTTTCAGCTTTACCTTTTCCTCAACTGCATGTTACAGAGAGATCATTGTCACCCATTCATCCCCTGCCTTGGTCACCTCCCTTGGTCAGAACGGGCACATTAAAATATTCAAGCCTCTGAGCGAATTAGCACCCTTTAATTTCCCCTCTCTGTGTTTGTGTCTTCCAAAACGCCTGCCTATAGCCAGCTTGAAATCTCTGCAGTGTGCTGTTAGGGTTAATATTTTAAAGAGGCAAGGGGAAACCCAAGCGGCTTGATTTCAAAAGGAAAGCACTCAGCTTGATTTCAAAGCACTCAGCTTGATTTCAAAAGGAAAGCCCTGCGTCTGAGTGAAAGATCTGTCTGGATCTTTCAAAATGCTTTCTGACTCTTCTGAAAGGGTTAAAATTTTAAAGAAGCAAGGGGGAATAACAAACCTCTGCCCCCCTCTCCCCCCCAGCCAGCCAATAGCATCGCTCCTGGCGCAGAACTCTAAAGGAAGTGTGTCACCGAGGTTGTGAAAACACGAGTAATCGCATCTTTGATTGACAGCCAAAAAAAAACCTAAACAAAACCGGAACTTTGGACGTGTAAATATCAGTCATGGGACCACGCGGGATATCCAGATCAATGACATAAATCGTATAAACAGCGAGGGGCAGATTCGTGATCACAAAGTCACGGTAAGCAGCGCGACAATTTCTGTCGTGCAACTGGCACCCTGGAAGGCAGGAAGGAGTCCCACAGCGTGTGATCAAGGCTGGTGACATGCAGGGGCCCTTGGTCAAATGTTGCTGGCCCCCTTTCTGTCTCCCAAGCCAGCAAGGAAAATGGTGGCAACAGCAGCAATGGGCTGGCCTGCTTGTCAGGACTTCCTCCCATCCCATGGAGCGAGCGGGGAGCAACATGCCAGATCCAGGGAGCCACCGTATCCTGCCTCATGTAGATGAGCCCCTAATTTCCAATTGGATTGCTCATCTCAGAACCTTAAAAGGTTGTCTCTTCAGAAATGTTGGGTGGAGAAAAAAATTAAATTCTTCTCTTTTCCCTTGCGAATATCAGCATTTAATTCTGGATTATCTCAAAATACAACATATTAAATGGTTTTGGCAGGCAAACTATAATAAAAATGTTTGTGATGTTGACACCTAGTTCCTCAAAGGACAGACAAACAGAAAATCTTGGAAGGCTGTACTGCCAAGGTTGGGTTGGGGTCAGGAAAGGAAAGGAAGATTCATGAAATCCATCTTGGTTCCCAAGGTAGAAAGTGAGCCCATTGTTTAATTTTTTCCCCTGTAACCTTCCAGATAAAGCAACTAATTGAGGTTGTTACAAGAAGATCACTGTGGCTTGGATGAACATGGAAGTAAGGCAATCAGGCATACCTCCCATTAGTCCTGAAGTTGTGTTCTTATTCCCAGTTCCTATTTGCTTATTTGCACAAAATTAAAATACAGCTCACTCTTTTGGTTGAATGAGGATGTGAAGTTTTATGTCTCCAAACTCCCTAAACTCGTAGCTATTACGCACAATGCCAAGACAAGGAATAACTTTCTTGCAAGACAAAAATAATTCCAAAGAAGTTAGTCCTGGGAGCGGGGGCTTATTCTTGGAAGGAAAAAGGGAAGATAAATGAAATCAAACTAGCACAAATATGCTTCTTGAAGGTGGGTAGCCATCCTTAATTTTAAATTATATTTTTTTATCCACATACATTTGTTGAAAAGTGTCCTTCTCTGTATGAAATAAGGTAGTAGCTAAAAACCCAGAAGTAAATAAGTAAAGTAATTTGTCATGGTGTGCATAGGTACAGGATGTTTGAAGGGATGTTATACTGAGGATGGAGCAAGCTTGTTTTCTTCTGCTCCTGAGACAGGGACACAGAGCGATAGTTCAAACTACAGGTAAAGAGATTCCACCTAAACATTAGGAAGAACTTCCTGACAGTAAGAGCTGTTTAGAAGTGTGGTGGAGTCTCTTTCTTTGGAGGTCTTTAAACAGAGGCTGGATAGCCATCTGTCAGGAATGCTTTGATTGTGTATTCCTGTATGGCAGGGGGTTGAACTGGATGGCCCTTGTGGTATCTTCCAAGTCTATTATATGATTCTATGTTTCGATGTCATTTTAGCTGAAAGGTTCATTGAGCAAAGGACACAAAGTCAAAGAAGTATATTCTTGAGTGTTGGTTAAGTTTAACTATGCTAAAAAAAGAAAAGAAAAGCGTAGGCTTCAAGGAGATACTTGACCATGAAATGGTAAGGTAAGGATGGATACCTTGAGTGATTTAGGGCTTGTCTACACTGGCCAAATAAAATGACCTTACCTCATTTTCACTGAGAGCTGTCCAAATGATGTATGGCTCAAATCTGGTTCTATTCAGTGCCTCGAGGATTTAATCTGCACCAAAAAGTGGGCAGGTTTGAGTGGAAAATCCAGATATTCATGGACTTGTGTAGGCTGTGCTCCATGGCAATGTCAGTGTGGGGCTGGGGGGAGGAGTTTTGGTGGGTGTGTTGAAGAGGTCAGGAGGAGGCCCCCTGGGCCAGGTCATCTCTTTCCCTGTTTCAATTTCACTTTTCAGCTGTTGCTTCATCACCATTTATTTTGCATATGTGGCAGTTGTTTGGAGAAGTACATACCAGCCTATGCATATTGTTATTAGTTGGGAGTAAGTTTGCTTAATAGGGTGTCCAAAGCCCTTCTGAGCTTTGGTAATGATGTATTTACATTCACATGCATGGGGGGAGGGGGAAAATGGAACAGTCATATGCATACTGCATACTGCAGTTCATCAGACCAGGGTGAGTTCGAAAGGGAGAACTATGTGTGGAGAGTGCTCCCGAACTCACCTCAGTGTGTGTGGTGATCATGTAGACAAGCCTATGGTTGCGGCAGATCAGGGAAACCTGAAAGTAAGCCGGATTTTCCTGTTGGTATAGATGAGCCCTTAGAAAACATTCCTTAATTCAAACCTCAGGCATTGGAAACTCTCTGATTCTATATTGCAACTTTCTTGTTCTTGATCTTGTTATATCTTAATCTTCCATGCACTGGAACCACTATAGTTCCTTGTTTGTAGTTAATATTTGATTTGCTTCTCTGTTTTAAACTCATTGACATATGTTCCGCCAGCTCCAGTCCTCCAGCATATAGTTGTCCTGCCCACAGGTTTCACAGTTTTGGAGACATGTCTCATCTTTAATCTCTGGTAAGAGAGCAGCAAAGAGAATATAGTGGCCAGATCTTCCTGTTAGGCCTTTATGCAGTGAGCAACAAAACTTTCCTTTAGAAAGATTTGATCATCATGATGCTAGCCACCGTGAGATTTATTTCATTTTCAGCCAATATTTTTGCATTTTTAAAAGGTTTTGGAGTATATGGAGCTAGGGTTTGTTGTTGTTTTGGAAGCAGTTTTAACCCATTTTGAGTAGTTTTGGGGCAGAAACTATGCAATAAAAACAAATAAATGGGGGGAGGTTGTAGGCTTTGTGGGGGCTTCAGGGCCTATCCTTTGGGGCCTGGAGGGTCACTTGTGGCCCCTGGGCTAAACTTTTACTTCCTATATTTTAAAACGATGTGACTGCATATCAATAAAGGTTGAGTAGTCAATGGAGATTTTCAGACAACACTGTTATAGTGTTACTATTCCACTTTATTTACTATGGCTGCCTCCTCTTGAATCCTGGGATTTGCAGTGTAGGGAGGGGCATTTACAACTCTCAGCCAGAGAGATCTTAGGCCTCACTAAACTACAAACCCCAGAATTCCACAGGTGGAAGCCAGAGCAGTTAAAGTGGCATAGTAACACAATAACAGTGTAGTCTGAAATTTTCCTTTATCTGAAATGCTTGGGACCAGGCAATAAGAAGATAATCTGTACAGACATCTGCAAGGAGAAAAGCGGCCATTTTTGCATGCCTAGACATGCTCAGAAAAGGGCACCAACTACTTCTGCATGACCCCTGTGTTTTTTTTTTTACCCTTTATGTCTTTGAAACAGGATTGACAAATATCAGGACCTGGCCCTGAATCTCTACTTTTCATGCATCCTCTCCAGGAGATGAGGATACAATTTTTTGAGTTTTGGTGGGCTCAGCTCCAGGGAAGAGGAAAAGTGCATGTATGTGTGTGCATGTGCGCACACACCTTCAAGTTGCCTGTTGACCTATGGTGACCCCATGAATTTCATAGGGTTTTCTTAGGCAAGGAATACTTGGGTGGTTCTGTCAGTTTCTTCCTCGGAAATATAGCCTACAGCACCTGGTATTCATTGGTGGTCTCCCATCAGGGCTCATTCACTTTGCTTCCAAGATCGGGCCAGATCTGGGCCTTTAGGGCATTTAGAGGAAAGGACTGTGTGCAAATCTCCAGCTCAGCTGGTAGAGCAGCAGCTGGCTACAATGCACAAGCTTTAATTTATCTGTTGCTGCAACATGTCAACACACTCAAGCTGGGAGGAGTCTATGTATTTACTTAGCTAACTTTTTCCTTCCTACCCAGTCATTGTGGTGCCTGGGCTCACCCTCCATCCTGCTCTGCATTCACTTTCTGGCTAGAAGCAAGTAGGCTAGATTAAATGTTCCTTACTCACTAATTCTCTAATAATCGCCTCATTTCATTTTCATCTGGGAACATCTCCTTTAGCTAAGATTTCTGGCTTAATTTCCAAACAGGGAAATCTCCCTCTCTCTCCCTGTGTGTGTTTGAATGATAATATGAGAACAAATATGGTTGGTACTTAATGCATAATGCTTCATGACATCACTAGAAGCAGTGGTTTGCTTCTAAAATCTGTACTTTGGAGCTGAAAGATGGATGTTTACTAATAGTCTTTTAAAACTACTAATGAATATTTTTCTTCTCCTAATTGATAATTAATTAATTAATAGGCCTTTTTTAATCCACAGAGCCTCCAGCTACAGGGCTTGTTTATTTCAGTGGTTCTTAAACTGTGGTCCATGGACCCCCAGGGGACTGCAGTGTCCTCAGAGGGGGTCCACGAAGGCTTGAAGGATACTCGGCCCACCTCCGCCCTGCAGTGGAGCAGCCATGTGACAAACCAAGGCAAAGGCTGACTGGCTGGCTTGGCCTACACATTGCTGTTCAATCTGCTCCAGCCACAAACTTGCAGGAAGAAGCAGGAGAAAAGTCTTCCCTCCCCCTCCAGTGCCTATGAGGAAGGTTTAATGGATGGTGTGATTATATTGTTGTTGTTGTTGTTGTTGTTGTTGTATTAAATCTTGTTGTTAAGTCTTGGGGGTCTCCAGGAACAAAGGATATTTAAAGGGAACCCCTGCTAAAGAAAAGGTTAAGAGCCATTGGTCTATTTGGTGCTAAGTTGGTGTTTGGAAGTGGAGGCTAGTTTTCCTCTAGAACTATAATACATTGCATTTTCTAATTTCATTTAAATATACCAGGATCTTCAAGAACAAAATTGTACATACAAATAATACATGTTTTCCTCATTCTGAGACTTATTCTGTGTCAGTACATCTGAAGAGTATTTACTCGTTTGGTGTCCTGAGTTGGACTGATTTCATTTCTGGATGCCCTTGTTTGCTGTTATGAGCAAAACCATTCCTAATTTGCTTTTGGAAGTCAACACTATTTTGTTTCTGTAAATGCAGTATGTTGCATGTTCTAATTTCATCAAAGCAACCCAGGATCTACAAGAGTCACTCAATGCATGTGAAATAAAAAAGACATCAGACTTGGGACTTTATCAGATGAGCCCCTTAAAACATTCTTTTGCTGGCATTAAAAAATCCATTTTTATGCCAGCAAAAGAAGGCTCCTCACCACACTTACCTCCTTTCCCAGGAAAGGCTTCCTTGGCAATGAAAGAGGCTCTGTTCACTTCCTTGTTCAAAATCCCACAGATTCTCGCGAGAAGACGCTTACGTGGGAAATTAAAAAAGAAACAAAAAGAACACACAAAAAGTTAAACAAAGCATAAGAACATACTTTAAAAGTCCTAAGTAATCTGGGGAAGGTCATAAAAAGTGCATCACTTATCTGGATGTCCTGATCTCATCCGGAAGTGTTCATGCCGGACCAGCCATTCACACTGCATTCAAGTGAATACAATGGCACGAGGTTTCACATGCTGGCAATGCTGGCATTAAAGTACCACGGGGGAATCAACTGATGGCTTCAGCCATCAATAAAAAGTTATGGGTTTGGGTCAGGATATAAACGTGAAAGGGCAACGTCATGTGGTATGCATGCCCTTTTGCATTTATGTGGCGTTGTTATGACACCATATTTAGTGCATCTGATAAAGTCCTTGGAAAAATCAGTCTGTTTTCTACTCATATACAAACTCAAAGTGAATGTGTAACTTTCTTCAGCAGCACTGCAGTCCAGACTTTATTGATTAGTCTTCAGCATATCAATCTTCCATGGTTTTCAAGTACCTTAATGCTCCCAATCTTGCTGTGGTTTGGATCGTCCTTATCAAATCTTTCAGAAGGAAAAGATTTGTTGTCCCCTGCTCACAGGAAGATCTGGCCACAGTATTCACTTAGCTGCTCTCTTGCCAGAGATTAAACATGAAAAACATGTCTCCAAAACTGTGAAACCTGTGGGCAGTCCAACCATATGTTGGAAGACTGAATCAAACTTTCCACACACACCCTCACCATGGTGGAGCTGGTAGAACATATGTCAATGAATTTAAAACAGAGGAGCAGATCAAATATTAAATACAAACAAGGAATCACAGTAGTTCCAATGCACTGGAGAATAACATATACATCCTTTGTCAGCAATAGACCCTGGATAGTTTAAAGATAGTAGTTAATGTGAATGGTCTTGGTTCTGTTAACAAGAGAAAAAGAATTCTGCAGATGGTAAAATCACTAAGTCAAGACATCTTTCTCCTGAGGAAAACCTATCAGTGCAGCAAAATTAAACACATCCTTTTATACCCAGTGTTTGGTGAGCAATTCTGCACAGGTGGATCTTCTAAGGCAGCAGTTCCCAAACTGTGCACCATTGTCCCTTGGTGTATCACAACACATTCTCATGAGCGCACTTTTTGGCCAGTTTTTAAAATGTCCCAATTTTTCTCTCCCAATTGCAAGATTTATTTTTTTAAAAAACCAAGAAGCAAAACTATAGGGCAAAATATCTACAGCACCAGCAGTTTAGGCTGTTCTTCCTGAGGGGAAGATGAAGGCTCAGCTCTGCTGGGTGGAGGAAGTGGAAGTGAAGAGGAGGAGGGTGGTGACTCAATCCTTAACAACCTTACCAGCTGGAGAAAGTAGCAGTAGTGAAGATGAGGAGTAGGGCACTGACTTGCGACTTAGTGATATGTCGCTGCTGCTGCACAGCAGCAACCATGAGGGTGGAGGCTGCCACTTCCTCCTTCTCCTCTTGGGGTGTGAGGCAAGATGAGAGCAGCGTGGATCCTGCTTCAATAAGGGCTGCCACCACTGCAATCACCACCACACTCCCTTGGCTCAGCACTCATTCAATCACTGCTCCCCCCACATGGAACTGAGCCAAAGAGGGCTATGATGTTGGCAGGGCTGGTTTAAAGAATTTTGGGGCCCCCTGCAATGCTTTACTTTGGGGCCCCCATATGTTTTTCTCAGATCAATGTAACTTAACCTATTCACCGTACAGGATGTTCAGATTATAGTAGGACCCCTGTATCCATGGATTCATTATCCATGGGACACAAAACAGCACACCTACCATAGAGTCTTCCTAGAAAATGTGTCTTCCCTAACCCTTTTCTAGGCCCTCCAAGGAAACTCTATGGTATTTTAAACCAGAGGTCCCATTATTTTCAATGGCGTTCACAATTATTCATGGTTTTCAGAATCCACGCCCCCCTCAAACCAATCCCCAGTGGATAAGAGAGGCCTACTATATTACATAATTTGCCACCAATAATTTAGTTTAAAAACTATATTATAGGCACTAACATAATATTTTTTGTTTATTAGCAATTAATGTAATGGTGTAGATTTCCTCAAAGAAAATAAAGAGTAGACTACACGCTAAACATGAGTTAGCAGTGTGATGCAGTAGCAAAAAATGCCAATGCGATTCTAGGCTGCATTAATAGGAGTAGTGTCTAGATCAAGGGAAGTAATAGTATCACTCCATTCTGCTTTGGTCAGACCTCACCTGGAATACCGTTTCCAATTCTGGGCATAACAATTCAAGAAAGATACTGAGAAGGATGGTGCAAGGTCTGGAAGCCATTACGCCCTACGAGGAACGGCTTAGGAAGCTGGGTACGCTTTGCCTGGAGAAGAGAAGGTTGAGAGGTGACGTGATAGCCATGTTGAAATATTTGAAGGGATGTCATACTGAGGAAGGAGCAAGCTTGTTTTCTGCTGCTCTAGGTTCAAACTACAGGAAAAGAGATTCCACCTGAATATTGGGAAGAACCTCCTGACAGTAAGAGCTGTTTGGAAGTGGAATACACTGCCTTGGAGTATGGTGGAGTCTCCTTTTTTGGGTTTTATTAAACATAGGTTGGATGGCTGAAGAAGACCAAGGGGGAAAGGGAGGGGAGAGGAACCAAGACATGTTAAAAGCAGCTGGAAAGATGGGCTGGAGGGGATCTATGTGCAAGGAAGGAAAGGAAAGGAAAGGAAAGAAAGAAGCCCTTTCTGAGGGAGACAACCCTCAAATTCCCTGTCTCTCTCTCACACACACACTCACCCTCTCCGACGTGCCTCTCCCTCCAGCTTCTGCCATGGAGGGCTGCTGTTTCTTTCTCTTTCTCTTTAGGTTTGGAGAGGCTGTTTTGTTTGTTTTTTTAAAAAATCCAGCAGGAGGTTTTTGGAGGAGGAGGGTAAGAGGGGGTTCCTCCCAGCTGTCTCCTGGCTGTCTCCTTCATCAGATTAAGGAGGCCAACACGGGGCCCCCTCTTGACCTTGGGCCCCCCTGCCAATGCTGATTTGGCAGACAGGTTAAACCGGCCCTGGATGTTGGTGGCAGCAGCAGCAACACTGCTAGGAGCAAGTTCTGGGCTGCTCCCATATTGCATCACACCCACAAGAGTAGTAGTAGTAGTACTAGTACTAGTAGTAATAAGTGGCACCCTCAGTCATTATGGCTTTTGGTGCGCACCAGCAAAAACATGTTGGTAAGGGCCAAGTCACTGCCCTTCTTGTCTTCATTTCTGCCACATCCTCCACCTTTTCTGCCTTCCACCACCTGGCCTAGCTAAATCTTCACCAACCATGTCGAGTTGTTGTGCCTCACCATGGCCTCAGGGGGAGATGCCAGAGCTGGCGGTGCTCCTGCTCTAGCCTGGCTCTTCACTGCTCTCCCAGTTGAGCAACTGGGAGGTTAAGGAGCAAAAGCTGGTGCTTCAGCAGGGCTCAGAGGGAAGGAAATGAGAAGATGGCAGCAGTAGCCATCTTGTAAATTTGTGACTGTGACAGAAACAGCAACCGCAGTGTTGGCTGCTTTGAGAGCACCTGTTGGAATTGGGAGATGAAGGAAGATGGTAGTGTTGGTTCTCATGTGTGAAATGTTGGATGGTATGTACGTTCTTAGGGCATAAATACTTAGTTGTTTGGACCTACTTAATAAATGGACCTTTAAGGGGACTTCCAGTAGAGAGGGCATCATGTGAGGTCATGACTCACAGAGCTCGTGCAGTCCGACTGCTCAACTAGGGGGAGAAACCCAGATATCGTAAGACTCAAGGGCGAATCTGGCTGGGAGAAACAGGCAGTCAGAGGGGCCAGAGAAGACCCAAATTCCAAGCTTGGTGTGTTGGAGAACGACAGAAATTGAACGATAGAAATTGAAACAGCCCAATCGCAGACAGCTGAGGGGGTTGGAGGCATAACCAAACCCTGGCTAGAGTTGCAGCTCACCTGCTGCGATAACGACACCACCACTTTTAAATTTAATTTTTTTCTAGACTGGAACACAGGCAGTAAGTGAACTTTCCTTTTCTATTTTGGAAGAAAACAACTGGGCAGATATTTCTTTTTATGTACAATTAAAACACAAGCTTGAAAGCCAGTGAAGAAACTGGGCTAGAAGTGTGTTTTTACATCCTGGAAAAAAAGATCAAGTGAATTTAAGTGACAGGACAGGGTGAAATATAAGTATGAATAAAAGTGTGAATTTATGTTAAGATAGAATGACTAATAAACTGAGAAAACTATATAGATTGAAGGAAGCTGAAAGAAAATGGAAACACTGTAACAATAGAATAGAAGTAAAGACAGGAGGAAAACAGCGGAGGAGGTGGAAAGAACCTTAAAGAAATAGAGTTTGTGGTGATACTACACACAAGGAAATGAAAACAAAAGGCTCTTAAATTGTAGTAATAAGTTGGAAGAAGCAACAACAATAAAAGGGATATAAAATAGTGGGTGTCTGCCCCTGATGTGAAAGGGTAACAGTGAACAGCGGAGAACGGAAGCCTCTCCTCTGTTTTTTTTTTTTTAAGAACAGCAGACTGCGTCTTAAACTGCAGTCACCAGTTTGTCGAAAAAATTAATAGAAGAGAAAGGATCTGGCTAAACCTTTTTGAAAAATAAAGACTTGTTGGAGAGAACATCTTTGATCCATTGTCCACTCTTACTCCCTGATATCTGGAGTAAAAGACATGGAAGAGTTGAAGGAATGAGAATTGAAAGGAAAAGAACAGGTCTGAGAAGGTGTGGAGCGGACTGGAACAGAGTAGAAGGATGAGCGATAAATAGAAAGACGAAGGAGAAAACAGCACGATCAAGATGAAGGGTAGACTGAGTAACAACATATAAGAGACTTACATTGGAATAAAGGATAAGAGTAAGGAGTGGACATAAATAGAGATAGAACGGAAGTAGAATAAGAATAAGATTTAGATGGAATAAAGGAGGGATGGAGTGGTAGAGTGAGAGAGGAGTTAAAAAGTAAACTTAGACGGAGTGGTAGAGTGGGAAAGAGCAAAGAAAGAGGTGGAGTAATAGCCTGTTGGGGAACTCATAAAGAGGCAAAGATAAAGAGCAAAGTACAGTAGAATAAAGTAAGGGGAAAGTAGAGAGAAAGAGAAAGAACAAGGAATTAGAGGGAAATAAAAGCTTCATTCAAGCTACCAGAGGGGACAGAAAGGAGGAAAGGAGGAAATAGTGGAGAAGAGTAAAAAGTGAGATCACTGATTGTTTAAGGAGGGGAAGTAAGTTATTACAGAGTTATAAAACCTCAATAGAAGTAAATATCTTAAGATTTATACAGTCTACAATACAAAACTATAGACTATACAATCAGTATATAAATACATAATTATAATTTATATATTGCTCTACATATAAATTGCTATTTGAACTGGCAGGTAAATGGATATAAATTGATGTAAACTGATGTAAATTGACAGAATTGTAAACTGATATTTTAGAGAGTGTAGATATATAAGGGGCAAGTATATATACATAGGGGGTAAGGTATAAGGGGTAAGGACCAACAGTGGTCCGCCCTGGCCTCACATCGGGAGGCATGGAGACGCACTATCCACAATGCTGCAGCCTTATTTGAGAACTCACGATGAACAAGTCTTGAAGAGAAACGACAACGCAGAAAGAATCACAACCCAAAAACATCACCCAAGGAGACCTTCTGCTGTGCGTTTTGCAACCGGACTTGTTTATCTCGGATTGGCCTTTTTAGTCATCAGCGTGCTTGCAGAAAGCGCGGGATGAGTCCTTCCTGAATCTTCGTTTGCGAAGAAAAGCCAGAGAGAGAGAGAAGGTATATTCATACTAATACATCTATATATTAAAGAGATCATGTGCCCATCGTATGCCTAGCAATAGGAGTATGCCCATATCTAGGAAAGCTCTAGCACAAACTCAGGCTCAAGCCCAAACACAGTCTAAATCAACTAGGAGAATTTCCATAGATATGGCAACTAAAATTGCGGACACAAATCAAATGCTACTAAATGAATTCAAGAAACCGACTAAAGAATTAAAACTGAAATGAAAGACTTAAAAGGGGAAATAAGAATAGACATCCAGAAACAATTGGATAAATTTGGCCTCCAGTTAGAAACAGCTAAAAAAGATATAAACAAAATAGGTAAGGAACTTCAAGAATTACAAACCAAAACTAATAATTTAGAAGAGAGGACTAAGCACCTTGAAACCCAACTAAAACAAGAAAATAACCAAAGGATTCTACAAGAGATTAGACAAAGCTCTAAATGTATTAAAATTAGGGGATTACTGGAACAAAAAATGAAGATTTATTGACAAGAGTTATTCCAGCCATAGCGGAATACATAGGCTGGATACCGGAACAACTGGATGTAGAGGTGGACAAATTGTATAGATTAGAATCTTGGATAGCTAGAAAGAAAAAATTACCACGAGTTATTGTCATCTATATATTATTAGGGAAAGAGCCAAAGATATAGTGATTCAACAGAGTTTTAAGCGTCATTTAGTAATAGAAGGACAAGAGGTCAGAGTATACAAAGATATACCAATACAGGTCTTTAAAAAAAGGAAAGATTATAATACCCTAACTCAGACTTTGAGAAAGAAAAAAATTCCACATGGAACAAAGTGGAGGGAATTGCATTCCCATATAAAAGTAAAAGCTATTCGATAAACTCAATATATAAGGCAAAAGATTTTTAAAGGAAATTATTGGAAGAACCAACAGATAATAAAGAACATAAAGAACTGGAAGTAGAGAGATCTCGGGAATACCCACAAGAACAAGAGTCAGAAAGGGAAAAGAAAGCCTGTGTGAAAATCTCCTAAACCTTCCCTCAGAGGCACTGGATAGGGAGGGAAGACTTTTCTTCTGCTTCTTCCTGAAAGCTTGTGGCTGGAGTGGATTGAACAGCAATGCGCAGGCGAAGCCAGCCAGCCAGCCTTTGCCTTAGCTTCTGTCACATGGCTGCTCCACCATGGGGAAGAGGTGGGCCAAGAGGTGCTTTAAGCCTTCACGGCTCCCCTGTGAGGACATCATGGCCCGCTGGAGGTCTGTAGACCACAGGTTAAGAACCACTGGCCTTAAAGCATGAACCAGTGGATTCCAATTACAAGAAAAGAGATTCTCTCTAAACTTTAGAAAGAAATTATTTCCTGTAAGAAATGTATGAAACTGGAATAGACTGCCCCGAGTGTTTGTGTGTGTGTGGACTCTCCTTCTTTGAAGGTCTTTAAACAGAGTTTGGATAGACATCTTTTGGGAGGACGAAAAAGAAATATTAAGAGGGAAGTCAGAAGAAGAAGAAGGAGAAGAAGACCAAGAACTAGAAGAAGAAGGTGAAGAAGAAGAAATAGAAGGAGAAGGAGAAGTATTCAAAGGATTAGGGTAAACTACTGGAGAAGATATCTAGTTATAACCCCCCCAAGATAATACTAAGGAAAAGATTTAAGAATAGGAGAGATCTAAAATTAAATTAAAATGATGGATAAAATCGTAACATGGAATGTTAGAGGGTTAAATAACCCTACAAATGGTAATTAGTTTTCCACCACTTAGAAAGACAAAAAATAGATATTGCATGCTTGCAGGAAACGCATATAAGAGAACAAGATAAAAAGTTCTTAAAAAATCTGAAACTGGGAGAATTACATTTATCAAAGAATGATAAGAAAAAAAGAGGAGTGGCTATCTATGTGAATAAAAGAATAGACTCCAAGGAAATCTTTAATGATGTGAATGGTTATTAACTGGGAGTTGAGGTGAAATTAAAAGAGAGAAAAATCTTGTTGGTAGGAATATATACACCACAAGAGAACAAGAGCAAATTCTTCCAAGGTTTATTAGGGAAAATATTAGAATTTGACTATTCAGAGTATATTCTAGCTAGGAATTGGAATGGAGTTCTAAATTCGAACCTAGATAGATCATTAAAGGCATACAAGGGAAATAAGTGAGGAAACCTACCGAAAGTGGTTATAGAAATAATGGAACAATTAACACTCCTAGACATCTGGTGACATTTAAACAAAACGGAGAGAGATTACACATTTTATTCAGATCAATACCAAAGTTGGTCCAGAATAGATACGTTTCTGATGTTGAAGACACTGTGCAAAGAAGTTTGAAGGGTAGAGATCTTACAGAAATTAATTTCAGACCACACCCCAGTAATATTGGAACTGGGATATATGAAAAAAACAATATAATTGGAGATTGCAAGATGTTATACTAAAAAGGATATAATAATTGACAGAACCAATGGGATGCAGGAAAGGCAGTAATCAGGGGTCATTTTATCCAGCAAGAAGTAGAGATCAAAAAGGGAAAAGAAAAATAAGAAAACAAAATTTTAGAAGAACCGACAAAGAAAGAGATGGGATTAAAAACAAATCCAAAAAATGAGAAAGCAATTAAAGAGTTGTCAGTATTGAGGAAACAAAATTAGAAACAGAAGCATCAATAGAAATAAGTGCACAAGTGAAATATGCCCAACAGAAATACTTTGACCATCCGAATAAACCAGGGAAGTGGCTTGCATATAGATTAAGGGGGAAAAAAAGGGAAAAAAAAGTGATATCAGAGATAAAGTTAGAAAAAGAAAGGTTTACTAAACAAAAAGATATTATGCAGATTTTTCATGATTACTATTGCAAACTGTACAAAAAATATCCAAAAACACAACAAACAGAGGAGGAAATTAAGAAATACTTGGAGAAAGAAAATATACTACAAATTACAGAAAAACAAAGGGGAGAGTTAAACAAGTCGATCACTATAACAGAGATAAAAGAGGCAATAAAGAAAATGAAAACAGGCAAGGTGCCAGGACCGGATGGTTTTTCTACTCTTTATTATAAGGAATTTGCAGAAGAACTAATAAAACCTATGCACAAGTTATTTGATGAAATAAATAAGGGCGCCTGCCCAGATTCATGGAGAAATGCGAATATAGTGCTAATACCTAAGGAGGGAAGGGACCCAATCTTAACAGCTAACTATAGACCCATATCACTCCTAAATATTGATTTATAAAATCTTTACAAATATATTAGCACAAAGACTAAAAAAAGTACTTTCAGAATGGGCATATGAAGATCAAAGTGGATTACTACTGAAAAGACAAACAAAAAGATAACTTAAAAGTATTACTTGATATACTAGAATACTATGATAAACACAATGAGAAAAAACTAAGCTTGATATTTGCAGATGCCAAAAAGGCATTTGACAACATGAGGTGGGAATTTATGATTGCAGTGATGAAACAGATGAATATGGGAACAGATTATACAGACTGGATAAAGTAGATATACAATAGACAAGAAGCCCAAATCATAATTAATGGAGAAAAGACAAAGCCTTGTCACATTGAAAGAGGAACTCGTCAGGGATGCCCACTGTTGCCTCTATTATTTATTATTGTTTTAGAGGTTTTAAATAGGAACATAAGGTTAGATCCACAAGTTAAAGGCCTAAAAGTTCAAAATCAAGAATTTAAATATACATTTGCGGATGATTTAGTTTTCATCCTGGACGATCCAATTGAAAAGTATTTAAAGGTTGGTGGAAACTATATAAGAGTTTGGAAAATTAGCTGGACTGAAAATAAACAAAGAAAAGCCAGTTATATTATCTAAAAATCTAAATAAGAAGAACAACAAATAAAAGAGTTATCAGAATTCAAGATAGAAAGGAAAATTAAATACCTGGGTATAACATTAACAAACAAAAATTCAGATTTATTAAAAAACAATTATGTAAAGATGTGGAGTAAAATAAAAGAAGATATGGAAAGGTGGAGTAAACTAGAACTCTCATTATTAGGGAGGATATCAACAAACTACACATCCTGGGATTCCATGGGATGGAGCCATGATAGTTAAAGTGGTGTCAAACTACACTATTTCTTCAGTGTATCAGCAGCCTTTAGGAGCTGTTTATGTTTAGCTTGGAGAAGAGAAGACAAAACGCTCATCTACATGGGTGATTTACCCCAGCTTGCCTCCATTCTGGAGTCCTGCAGTCCAAATGATGCAGTGTATTTATCCCGATCTGTCCCCAGGCAGTCCAAATGAACCCCGGGGCAGATATAGGGCTGGAATGGAAGCAAGCCGAGATAGGGCCCTTTATCACATTTTTAAAAAATACCTGGTTCAATCCAGTACTGCTGGATTGGGCCCTGCATGTCTGTGGGAGCCTGTCCTGGAATGCTATCCCTTGCTGCTGCCGCCAGTTCCCTGGCTCTCCTGGAAGCATGTCACCGAGGCTGGGCGGCTTCAGCGACAGGGCCGCGTACTGTTTGGACTACAGACTGCTTTCTCCAGGTAATGGGGGGAGGGGACAGGCCCCCTCCGCAGCCAGGATATGCCAGCAGGGAGCTGCTGTATCCTGGTTTGTGTAGACGAGACCGGAAAGGTGTCATTGTAGCCATCTTTAACACTACCGGAATTTTGGGGGGCCCTGCAATGCTTTATTTGGGGACCCCCTATGTTTATCTCAGGTCAAGGTAACCTAACTCAACCTAAGCTATTCACAGTACAGGCTATTCAGATGATTACTAATAATGTTTTTGCAGGAGGAGGGTTACTACGGGCTCCCCACAATGATGGCCCCCCCTGCGGATGCTGATGCCGCTGGTGCTTTAAACCAGCCCTGATCTGATGTCATGTAGAAGATTGAACAAGCTTTTTCCCTGCTGCTCCAGAGTCTAGAGCAGTGACACTTAACATTTTCTTTACCAGATACCCTCTTTAAATATCTTTTGTTGCCATGAACCCCCAAGATTTAACTCAAGATTTAAAACCTGAACAACAACAATATAATTACACCGGCCATTAAGGAGATTTTCACACCGGGGTTGAAAGCCCGGTTCTGTCCTGCCACCTCCTCTCCATTCCTGCAATGGAATGGCGGTAAATGTTCGCACACTTAACTCCATTCCATTGCAGGAATGGGTGTCCTCCGTCCTTGCCCGGCCGGCCGTAAATGCAGCCATCGTAAGACTGTTTTTACGAGCAGCCAGGGGAAATCCTGCTCGTTCTCCCAAGAGAACGAGTGGGAGGGAAATTTAAAATAAACCCTCCTAGCTGTCAAATAAAGTAATAAAAAATAAAAATAAATAAAAATATAAGGAACCTGGGGAAGGCAAAGGTTGGCACTTACCTGGCTGTCCAGATCGTGGCAGGAAGTGCCCGCCATGGAGCTTCTGCCTGTCCCTGTCATTCCAGAACAGGGATGTCGATCTGATTCGCACACCCGTGTTCCATTTCAGAAATGGAACCGGGTGCTGAATAATGACAGTTAGGGAACGGAACAAGGTAAACATGTCTGAAAGGAAAATCTTTCAGCAACTGGGAATTCTGTACTTGTGTATTCCTGCATGGCAGGGGGTTGGACTAGATGGCTCTGTGGTATCTTAAAACTCTAAGATTCTATAATTCTGTGTTTTTTCTACAGAGATGTCATTATGAGTTTGATGACAGAAACTCCTGTCATCTTGCTTGAATTATTAAGAAACATAGCCAAAAGGAAAGGTTTTAGCACACCCTAAATGAAGTAAATAATGAATAATGAATTTAAAATCATTCATGTAAAGGCTAATTAAATACCCAGTTCCGAAGAACAGCATTAAAGGACATTTCTGAGCAATTTGGTACTCCTTCAGGGATCAGAATATTTTTTTAAAAAAAATCCAATATATTTAACTTCAGTACTCCTCTTTAAACTCAGCTAGAAATTCAGAGGTAACTTGGTAATTCAATTTCCTTGTTTTAAGTGCTTTGGTGTTCATAAACCAAGGATCTTGATCAATTATAAGGAATTAAGAGCCTTTTGTCAACTGGTTAAAAGTAAAATTAAAATATGGAAGAAACTGAATTTATCATTACTTAGCAGATTGCTACACTGAAAGCCTATGCGCTACAAAAGCACTGTTTACTACATGACATTTTAGTACAGCCTAGTAAAAGTAGAGGACTACTGTGGCTTTGACTTTCTGGAAAGATTGCACATGATAGGGCTGTCCAGTATGCTTCTATGAAGCAGGGTTAATATTTCCCTTCTTCTATACATAAAATGTATCCATCTCCCCAAGTGATGCTGGTGTTAATGTGCCATTTCATTTTAGCTATTATATCAAGAGGTATATGAGTGGGTTGAAATTATATTCCACAACCTAAAATAAAGAGACAAAATTGTTCTTTAACTGTGCTTGAAAGATCTCCAGCAAAGCCTAGCAGCATTGTGGAACTAGCCAGGGAAGTTCCATCTTCTCCTCTATTTCACTGCAAAATTAAGGTCAAAATTATTACAGATTCCATGTAGCCAGCATAGGAGGCCCTTTTGACACACCAACCCACTGTGTGTTGTGGCTGAGCCTCAGAGATTATTCACAGCTCTAAAGTACAAGTCTAGGGAAACCCCTTCTACATTCAAACCACTTCAGGGTGCTCACCATTGACTGTTGCTGATCATATTTTCCATAATGACCTGCCATTGTGACTAGGCTATTTCACTATGCCACACTGAAACCAATTTCTACCATTTTAATTCAGATGACAAGAAACCCAACAGCATCGCATTTGGTGGATTCTCTTTCTTTGAAGGTTTTTAAACAGAGGCTGGATGGCCATCTGCCAGGAATGATTTGATTGCGTATTCCTTCATGGCAGGGGGTTGGACTGGATGGCCCTTGTGGTCTCTCCCAACTCTATGATTCTATGAGAAAACTCTTGCTGAGCCACAGATCAACATGTAATATCTTTACAGCAAACAGTGATGCTGCAAAGATCTGAAAGAGACTGTAAAATAGCCTCCTGTCCTAGGACACTGGTGCAACTGCATGCTATGGTCAGAATTGTTTTGGTCTTTTACATGGGTAAATTCCCCTACAAGATGCTGGATATATTTATCCTTTGTGCAATACCAGCATTCAAGATTGTGAAAGCAGGGCTGCTTATGTGGTGCTCTTGCATGTGCAGATGCACACACAACCGATGCACAACTGTCTGCCCCTGCTGAAACTGATTATAGTACAGTATTCCTTTGTTTATGCATTTGGCTATGAAGTGTTGCATACAGAAATTGGCATACCGTTGCATACAGAAACTTGGCATACAGAAATTGACACGATGTTAGTGCTCCAAAGGCTTAATGATACTGAGATGCAATCTCAGGTGACTGAGATCAAGTCTTGCCAATCCAATAATTTTTATGCTCTTTTAAGCCACTGTATTTATCCTTGCCAAGATATCCAGTGGATTTACCAGATATTAAAATGAGGGTAGCTTCACGCAGGCAAGATTAAATGTTCTCCCATTGGCAGATTGGATGGAGCAACATAAGAGGGTTTCTAAGAAGGACAGAATATGTGGCTGTAATTCTGTGTCAATAGAAGATATAATTCATGTACTGCTTAAATGCTCTATTTACAATGATCTTAGAAACAACTACATTTATCCACTGTTAAGATCATTGAAGGGAAGCTAATCTTTTGTAAAGGTTTGTTTTCTGTTGTCTGATGTAGAGAAGTATGTATCTTTTAGAACATCTATTCCTTCTTAAGGCTCTACAAATACGTACTATAAAGTTTCAAGGGGGTATGGAAAATGATTCAACCCTTAAAGGTTAATTAGAAGAAATTTAAATTGTTTAGATTTTTTCTCTATCCCTCTTTTTGTTTTATAATTGCGTACAATGGCTGTTTGCTAAAACACAATAAATGAATTATTGGAAAAATCTTACTGGAGAATTTACACTATGCAACCCTGATGTAAGATCTCAGTCAATGTGGGCTGATGTGGCCTGCCTAATTCAGGAGCACATGTCACATCCCTGCATTCCCATGCTCCTGTTTCAGGCTTGGATGTAGGGATTGGTGGGAAGTCCCATTCTTTAAGATAATGGCTATTAAAAAGCAATCAACATCTGAGTTATGCATATACATGGGACCTGTAGGAACAAATCATCTTAAATTTAGGACTTTTTCGGATGAGGGTTTATAACGCTAGCAGCCTCGTCCCCGTTGTGAGGCTGCTGCGCTGCAGGGCATCCCTTTCGGATGATGCTCTGCCCTGCTGATCCTCTGCCGGTACTGTTGCATAACTGCGGGGACGCAGCAGCATTATATTTGGCGGTTTTCTAATGACTATCAACTTTCGTGATTAGAAAACCACCAAATATAACGCTGCTGCGTCCTCGCGGTTACACAACAGTACCGGCAGAGGATCAGCAGGGCAGAGCGTCATCCGAAAGGGATGCCCTGCAGCGCAGCAGCCTCACAACGGGGACGAGGCTGCTAGCGTTAAAAACCCTCATCCAAAAAAGTCCTTAAAATAGCAACTAAATTGCAAACGTAGGCCAGAATCCAATCTCACAATGTATGTAACATAGCTTTATATACACTTAGCTACATAGCAAAGGTGCTAAGAAACTGTGTCAGTGAATTGCAAAGTTGTGTAACAGGATTTATGAAAGTCCCCAGCAGGATTCTGACCATAATATATTTTTTTAAAAATGTTTTTTATTCAATTTTAGCATTTCATTGAAATCAAAATATAAAAGCCAAAGTTTGTATTGCCACCAGGTAACTTATAAACTAATTTCAAGAAGATCATCTCTGAGGATAAAGAGAAACCAGAAAGTTCTCTAAATTGATAGGAGATATAGTCACCTGCCCTGAATCACTTGCTCATTATAGCACCCATAAAATGTGGCCATAGTGTTTGTTATAGAATAGCTACATGTTTGCAAGTCTTTGCAGTTTTGGCATCCAGCGAAATTATTGTGGTTAACTATACACAACGCGATGTTCTATACTCATTTCAAGTAACCTTATCAACTTTTAATGCCCTTACAATGGGGATTTCAAGGCAGCTTGAGGAAGGACAACCCTGGCACTAATATAGAAGATTCATATTCTTTCTTCAGCACCCTGGCATATGGGTGCTAGTGCTTGTGTTTGCTACTGATAAATGTGTAATGTATTAAACTATAATGTAAACCATCACATGCCTTCGTGCACCTTAGCCCTGAGGTACTTCCACCTTTGTAAGAGGAATGTGGTTTCCTTTTTAAATGAAGTTTATCTCATGCTAAGCAGTAAGATTAAACACAAGGAGCTGAAAGAAGCTGCTGAATGGGAGGAACTGCCTTAATAAATAACATTAATAATTTATCCAGTCCAGGTTTCTCCCTTTTGCTCAAAATGAAATATCTGCCTGTTTGAAAGCCCACTGAATAAGACCATACCTTTGCTTTTGTGGGGTTCAGATTAAGGAAGAAGATGCTAAAGGCCTTATCTACACTTTAATTTTCAAACCTTCACACTAATGCCAAACTCATTTAAGAAGCCGCTAAGTCACTGTCAGTTCTTTTATTTCTTTCACTGCAGCTTGGATGCATTTTCCCCCTACTGTAATACCAGTGAGCTGAGGATAGAACAGAAATGGCATTGTGTTTTTTCCTGACCTCAATCATAGATATACAAATTAATGAGATAATATTTTTTTCCTCCAATTTTTCCATATTATATACTATTCAAAAGCAAGAAAATAACAAAAACTGTTTGGAAATTCAGAAGAAGTGAAAGAAATGAGGCATATTTCAACACATCACTATCTAAAACAAAACCTCATCACATGATGAAATGTCTCCCAAGGCATCTAATCAAAACAAGGACTATTTCCAGAGTTCAATCAAGAACTTAAGGCAGACTGAGTGCTATAATTAAGCGACTGGAATTCAAGATTTTAGGGTTTGTGGGAGAAAAGCAACACATATCCAAAATGGCAAATGTGGCAATTAAAGTAGACATAGAAGTACTGAACAAGGAGAACTGTCACTCACATGGATATATTGAGGATTGGAAAATTGTGACAGATACCAGATGAGAGGATGTGGGATAAAATTAGTGCCAGGACATGGTGTAAGATGAGGGCTATAATGTTTTTCAAGAACAGATATGTTTTGGATTTCTAAGAATATGGCCAACTTAATAAAAGGACACACATTTTGCCAAAAACTTTTCAGACCATAATCCCTTCACCATGTACCTGAAAAGGCAGTGAATGAAGTTCAGATAGAGACTTAATGAATATTTTTGAAGATTGAAATATTACAGCAATGTAAAAAAAAAGGAGACTTTTTTTGAATTTAATTTAAATAAAGAAGCAGATCCTACTGTAGTTTGAGATGCAAGTAAAGCTTATATGAGAGAATTTATAAAACATGGCTCTAGAATGAAAACAGAAAGAGATGAGAAAAAGAATAAATTGCTGCATGAGATACAAAGCTCTAAACTTCGTATCTCATGCAGCAATTTATTCTTTTTCTCATCTCTTTGACAAAGACACCAAACAAAAGATTAAGCTATTTCTACAATACCTTTCACTGTTTACAGTATAGTAAATGAATCCCAAACGACTATATTTTAAATAAAAGGATTTTGAATTGGTAAATAAACTCGGGAAGTGGCTCTCCTAGAAAGTGAGACAGGAAAGGATTAAGAAAACTGTCACAAAGATTAGGAAGGGAGATCAGTGTGTAATGGACAATATGAAAATACTAAAAGCCTTTGAGAAATACTATAGAGATTTATATGTGAGAGGGAATGCAAAAGACCCAGATATGGAAGATTATTTGGACAGACTCCAATTGGAAAAACTATGTTTGGAGCAAAACAAAGTTTGATTGGGTTTGTGACAATGATGGAGCTTGTTGAGGCAATTAAAAATATGAAAGTTGGAAAAGTTCCGGGCCCAGATAGACTATCTGCAGTATATTATAAGAAATCTGAAGATAAATTACTTCAGCCATTCAAGATGGTGTGTGATAGAATAATAATAAAAGGAAATATGCCAGATTCTTGGAGGAATTAAAGTGATTCACAAAGAAGATACAGACAAGACACTAACAAGGAATTACAGACCCATGTCATTATTAAAGAACGACTGACTATAAGATATTCACTACTATTTTGGCAAACATAATTGAGGAAGCATATTTCTCAGAATATTCATGAGGACCAAAGTGGTTTTTTGCCCAAAAGAAAATTAAGGAGTAGTGAAAGAATGGTCTTGGATATTATTGAACATTTGGAATATCACAAAGAGAAAAAGACTGATATTTTTTATTTCTTGGAACTACATATTTCAAGTATTGGAAAGAATGGAGAAAGTTTTATGCAGGCTGTAAACCTAAGGTATTGAGTTCAAAAAGCCCAGATTTTGGTAAATGGGAATGCAACAACTCTGACTGAGATACAAAGGGGAATTAGATAAGGATGTCCCCTCTCACCCCTTTGCTTTTTATTCTGGCATTGGAGACTCTAGTGAGAGATATCAAACAAGGCGACAGAATTCACAGAGTGAGAATTTAAAAACAGCAGTATGAATTGAGGTCATATGCAGATTATCTTGTGATAATGACAGAAAATCCATTGGATTCAATGAAGGTTCTTTTAGAAATAAATACCGTATATTCCTGCGTATAAGACTGCTTTTTAACCCTTGAAAATCTCCTCAAAAGTGTGGGGGGGGTCGTTTTATATGCCCAGCAGATCTTTTCTCCTGCTGTGAGAATGACTGCCTTGTCTTTGAAGTGGTAAATTCCCTGGGCAGTTTCCCCAGCAGATCCTTCCCCCTGCTGTGAGAATGACTGCTTTGCCTTTGAAGTGTTAATTGCCCTCCATTTACAGATTGTATTTTGGTAAAATTGCCAGGAAGATTTCCATTTGCATAGTTTTGGGGATTTCCTCTCCAGGAGTTTGCAAGTCTGCCAATGTGGCTCTAAAATCATTAATGTGCTCATTCAAAAATTTGGGATTTGATACCTTCATATTAACCAATTTCATTATTAATGAAACCTTACTTTCCAAAGATTGAACACCACAGAGATTTTTCAAAGTATCCCATGCTTTTTTAGCTGTTCTCAGTCCTTTAATTTCACAGACTATTCCATCATCTACAGCCACTGAACTGGCTGGCTGGTAGGGGGCAGACTTTCCAGCCAGGTGGCTGGCTGGATGGGGGGGGGGCAAAGTCTATATTTTAACTTAAAAATTGGGGGGGGTCATCTTATGTGCCCAGTCATCTCATACGCCAGAATATATGGTAAGTTTTTTGGGTCATATTCTGGGTTTAAAGTGAACTGTGAGAAAACAAAATTGTTGACTAAAATATGTCTTCAAAAGAAAAAAAAATGAGTTAAGAGGAAAATGAGTTAATCACTCTTTCTAATTTTAAACTGGAAAAAGAGGGATTAAATATTTGAAAGTCATAATTATGAAGAAGAACAGTTTATTGTTTCAAAATAACTATGAAAAAGTTTGGAAAAAATCAAAAGAGACTTGGGAAAAGAGGGATTAAATATTTGGAAGTCATAATTATGAAGAAGAACAGTTTATTGTTTCAAAATAACTATGAAAAAGTTTGGAAAAAATCAAAAGAGACTTGGGAAAAGAGGGATTAAATATTTGGAAGTCATAATTATGAAGAAGAACAGTTTATTGTTTGAAAATAACTATGAAAAAGTTTGGAAAAAATCAAAAGAGACTTGGAAAAATGGGGAAAGTTAAATCTATCTTTTACGGGGAGAACTGTAGCAATAAAAATAAATGTGCTGCCAAGCAACCCCCATTATAAGAAGTGGAATACCTTTTCTTCAATGGCAGAAATACATTTCCAGATTTGTCTGTCTGACAAAGAAACCCAGACTAAACTTAAAACATTGTATGATGCTAAAGAAAGGGGTGGTTTGGGACTTCCGAATATCAAACTGTATTATGATGCCTGTTGTTTTGTGTGGTTAAAGGAATGGATTTGCTGAGAGATTTAGAACTTGAAACTCATGATATAAGATTTGAGTGGCATAGTTATCTTTGGTATGGTTAAGTTAAGGTACATGCACAATTTAAAAATAATTGTATTAGGAAGGCTGTTATACAAGTTTGGTATAAATATAAGTAGAAGTTTCCCCACAAGATAATATTAACCACCTTACTGCAGGAAGCTTTTGTCAGGAAATAATGGGTTAAAAATCAGACATGGTTGTTTTATTATGATATTTTGTATGTTGAAAATGACAGGAGCTGTCCAAACACTGCCCGGGCAACCATCTAAAGGCTGATTACTACACAGCTGATAGCAGACACACACCACAGTCGGCTATTTATAGGCAAAGGAATCAAGGCAGCATGAAGTCAGACACTTACTTTACTAGCAAGCAAATATGAGTTCATGAGCAAAATCCAAATAACATGGGGTAGGTCTGGCAAACAGAGTTCAAAGTAGTCTAGCAGAATCCTAGTCAGGCAAACAGAGTTCAGAATAATAAACACAGTCTGGGTCAAACACAGCAAACAGGAACATGATGGGTCACCAGGTAGGTCAGATAATCCAACAATGCTTGGAGGTCCGGGCTGTGTGTTTATAGCTCAGCGGCTAAAATAGCTGGTGCTTAGCTAATTGCTGCTTGCTATAAATATGCTGAGACTGCCTGAAGCCCTCCTTTTGTTGTCTCCATGCTGAGAAGGTGGGTATAGGGACCTTGTCCTCTGTATCTGAAGAGACAGGGCCTGCTGCTGGAGCTGGTACTGCACTGTTGTCTGTCTCTGAAGCCTGTGGCTATGGAACACCCTCTTGCTCTGGTTCAGCAGGTCCTGGCATTTTAAAAACTGACACATCTGGGGCCTTTCTAGACTGCAGAAATACAGCAGTTTGACACCACTTTATCCACCATAGTTCTATCCTATGGAATCCTGGTATTTGTGAGGTATTTAGCCTTTTCTATCAGAGAACTCTGGTGCCACAAAAAACTACAAATGCCAGGATTCCATGGCTGGAGTCTTCTTGATGCACATGTAGTTTGGTGCTATGCACGTGTATTTCTTTTTAAGTTTGTTGCAAAAGGGGGTGTCCAGTATTGCCTTGTGCAATGGCTTCGCTCACAGAAGCCTGCTTCAAAAGGCATAGACACCTTCTGCCTTTAGTGACCAGGGGAGGGCATGGAGAGCCTGGTCAGCACCTGGTTGCATTTAGGAAAGATGAGCAACTGTCAAACATCTGGATCTCCAGCATACTCACTGGAGATTCAGGAGGACAACTGCTGCTTCCCTCCCAACTGCACAAGTGCAAACAAAAACTGTCCAGCTGCCCCATGTCCTCCCGCATCACTGAATGGCTGTGGGGATGTGATTGCCATGGAGAAGCTGCCTTCCACACAGTTTAGAAGTTGCCATATAGTAGAACAGCACAGGCAAAGTGTTATGCTCAGCCGGCATGGATGTGTGATCTCTGCACTCACCACTGTTGTGCAACACTGCGAAAAGTGGGACCACTAGCATAGTACTCTGACAGGATTCAACCTTAGTGAGATAATAAGCCAATATGTTAAAGGTATGGAACTATGACCATCATTTCCTATCAACCTTTGTCTACCACAGGACTAGCAACAAACATTGTTCTGCTAAAATACCTAACATGTATTCACTGGAGAAAGTGAGAATAATGGTATCAAGGATCTGACAATATGGGCTTCATGAATAGGTAGTCAAGGCATATGTCATGCTGGCTTGCTATGCCAGCATGGGAGCTCATCTTCACAACTTACAGGATCACTATTGGAAAATTCCACTCCTTATTTGGAAATGGGGAGTGGGTGGGAGACCCTCATTAAATAAACATGACGTCACATCACCTGGCTAGATAGCCACTCTGATTGGGCACTGGCAGAGCCAATCAGGAATCAACAAGAAGGACTTTTTAAAGTTCTTTATCCTCCCTTTGTTCTGAGTCAGACTGGCTGAGCACATGGCCAGCTAGATGGAGCTAGCTAAGATGGACTCTGACCCCATGGCCTAGCTCTGGGCCCGATGGCCTACACAACCATGAAATGCCCCAAAAGACAATCTGTGATACGAAAGGGTTGGGAGGAGCCAACCTTATCCAGAGGCCTTCAAAAAGGATCCAAAAAGACTCTGATTCCATCTACAGAGAGTGTAAGTTAGTCTACATGTAGTAGTTAGGGAATGTGTAGTTAGATTGCGTTAGATTTTATGGTTTTATTTCTAAGTGCTCTGAATGAATGTATTTGTATAATCCTTAAGCTGAACCTGGGAATGTTTTACCTTCTCAAGTGACATAGATCCTAAGATTGAAATAAAAGCTTCTGTTATTTCTCAACCTCGCCTCGAAATTGCCTGCTTGGGTCAGCTATCGAGAACCTTCTCTAGAGTAGAGAAAAGAGTTATTATTGTTCCTTTATTTCATCTTGTCTATGATCTCCTTGCCTAGACAAGAAAAACCAGCAAAACCGGGAGTGGTGGCAACGAAGAGGAATCCCTGGGTTTGGCATAGGAGTAAGGGCCAACCCTGGACTTCAGGCAGCAGAAATCCTTGGGTGGGCCGTTATGACAGCATATAATAACAAGGTGAATTCAGAAAAATAGAATATTTTAGTAGTAGCTTGTGGCTGTGAGGGAGTTTGAAGCAGTGTCTGGGAAGTAAATTGTTGAACAGGACCACCTACAGTTCTGGTAGACATTTTTCTGTGTTCGTTTTTAATATTGTTGTAATTATTAAATTTAATAATTTTAATAATTACAGCTCTAACTAGGAGAAATCTAATATTTCCCTCTAATGTTTGTGTTCTGTTCATATAAACTGGAAGAATAGCAACATAGGGAACTACAAATGTAGGGGGTGATTTTGCTTCTTGTAATAATAAAGGAAGCCCCAGGGATCTTGACAGTGTAGTATGCCAGGGAATTAACATATTATACTTGGTTGGGGGGATAGGGATAAGGAACCACTACAGACAAATTGAGGGTAAGATGGAAAAATCCATCCATATCTTCCTCTCCCTCATAAATTTCCACCAACATCAGCTCAGAAATATCTTTATATATCGGATACACACCACATAGCATCATGTAGGAACAGCATATAGCAAATAGCAATAATGAGTAATAAACAACAGTAGAGAGGGCATGTGGCTTCTGAGCAGAAACTATGCAATGAAATAAGCATTTTGGTCATTTTGCATGCAGTAGACAAATAGGTGCAGAGTTTTGTTTCTATTTGAATAGTATCTTATAAGCACAAACTTAGGGCTTGTCTAGATGGGCTTTTTACCCCATCTTGCCCCCATCTTGGAGCCCTGCAGTCCAAATGATGCAGGGCTCTTGCCCCGTTTTGCCTTTGGGCAGGCCTAACAACATCCAGGGCAAGATGGGGTGCGGGGGAATACTGGGTAAAGCCTGTTAAAACAGTTCATTAAAATACCTGGGGGAAACTGCCTCATTTCAGGAAAAAAATGGATCGGGTTCTGCGGGACCGCAGGAGTCTATACTGGCCCACCGGTCTGTCTCTTCAGCTGCTGCCACTACTGTTTGTGTCACACTGTCTGAAGCCAGGCAGGAGGCCTGCAGCATGTGACCAAGGCTGGTGACATGTGACATGGTTTCAGTGACATGGACAACAATTGTAGTGGCTGCAGAGATGGGCTAGTGTGTCTGTGCAGACCCCATCCTGTTTTGGGCAGGTAATGGAGGGACAATGGGCCTGATCTGGGGGCGGAATACGCTGGCGGGAAGCTGCCATATTCTGGCCAGTGTAGGTGGTGTGATTTGCGGACAGTGAAATGTTTACTAGCAGAGAAGAAACACAGCACTGAAGACCCTCTTTTGGTTTGACTGTATGTATGTATGTATTAAAAGTTGAGATGAAACAAAAGGTTTAAGGAGATTATCAGACGGGCTCTTAAAACCTGTTCCTGTTCCAGCAACCACCCACCCACACTCCTCCTGTCCCTGTAACTGAATTAAAAAAAAAAACTGTTCAGACACATACCTTAATCCCAGGATAGAAACTGCTCCCCGCTTCTCCGGCAGTCCAGGAAGTGAATGGAGCTCTCATAGAGCCCCCCCTCCCTGGAGACCAAATCGCATGGGGAATTTAAAAATTAAAAAAACCTCAAACCTCAAAGTACACCAAGCACCTAAACACCCTTAAAAAAATCACCAAGTAACCCAGGGAGAGAACAAAAAAGGCTGTCACTTACCTGGATGTCCAGATTGTCACCAGAAGAATTTTCTACTTACCTTCCAGGACCTTACAGAGGCAGGCAGCCGGGGGGGGGGGATTTAAAAATAAAAATACAAGCACACATCTAAAAATTGAAACAAGCACCAAAACACTTTTAAAGCTTTAAAAGCAACACGGGGAGGGTACAGAAAAGGCTGTCACTTACCTGGATGTCACAATCGTACCCGGACGTGTATGACTTCTCCAAGGTCAGCCAGTGGATTTCCATGGCCAAGTAGGGATTTGAACCCTGGTCTCCAGAGTTGTAGTCCAACACTCAAACCACTACACCATGCTGGCTCTCCTAGCTTTTGAGTAATATAAGTCTCTGCTTTACAGCGATGACTTTGGCTTGTCCCCTTGGTGTTCACACAGGCATTAAAAGACATGGGGAACATTTCAGGGGAACATTTTTTATGGATTGGGACCCTCCACAGGAGTGAAAATTCTGGGCTGACTTTGCTATGAAATACCTGTTGCATTCTTTAGCATTCAGTAAAAATATAATTGTATAGCTGTGGCTCATGCTAGTTATAGAAATGTTTGGATTTCTTGGGGAGGCTTGGAGTCAACCCAGCCCACATTCAAACAACAGCTCTAGATTCAAGACGCATTGCAACCACTGTGTTGATTTGGGACACCTTTTTATTCAGGGCTTGTCTACACAGGCAAAAAAAATCTGCTTCAAATTGCAACTTCCTGGTCTGCAGTAACCCCACACACATATTGTTAACATCACACACATCTTGTTAAAGTGAAATGAGAGCGGCATTACCAGCCACACACTTCCCCTAGGTGAGCTCACTTTGGTGTAAAATGGCAGTTCTGCTATGATCATGTGTTCTATATTTTGCATTATTTTTAGGCACACAGTCATGGCTGCTCCTTCCTGTCATGCATGCAAATGTGAGAATATGCAAATAGGCAGAGCTGTGCTAATAATGATATACAAGTATCTGCACAAATGCACCTTCAAAAATAATAGCGACTGCATGCTGGCAAAACATAAATACAAATGGAGGAAGTAACTGTTCCTGGCAGGAGTGATCAGCTCCACACTGAAGCCAACTCGAAGGTGGCCACACAGACAATAAACTGGATTTTCCAGGAAAAATGTGGTATAAAAGGTAGTTTTTTAAAAATCTGATCTAAGCCCTCAGTCATCAAAAAGAACTGTATTCGATTTAAATCCTCCAGAATGCTGTGTGTTCTACCAGCCCCTGGTATGATGTGAGTACATTTTTTCTGCTTGTGCAGACAAGCTCTTAGTCACCAAAGGTTTGAATTAATCACTGCAGCCCTAGTACCTTTTTCTGCTTTACTTTCTAGTTGGTGGATTGATATTTTTCCCTGTCTCTATTTCTAGTGTGGATGATGCCTACAAGGCTGATGGGGAGATTTTATTGTTTCTATGTGCCTAGGCCTTTATTTTTAAATTTCTTTATTCTTCAGGCTTTTCTGAAAAGGAGGGGGGATGTTGCATCTGTCCCATATGGTCTGTAAATAGGGATGTGTGGCAACAGCTGGCTCACAGAATTGAATTAAATGAATATATAGTATAACACCTGGAACTCATTCATGATTCTGGTACCCTTTGCCTATGGATCCTATTTGTTTTCATCCTTCTTTTCTTCTTAAATAAGTGCACACTCCTATGAACCAACCTTGTTTCAAATTTTAGCCAGACAAGCTATGAAAATTATCACTGCACTTTCATTTAAACTTCCTACTAAAAGAACACACTCTCCAAACAGTTGCCTATTTAGTATGCCCTACTACCCCCTCCCCATGGTATCCCATAACTGGAAATAATGGGCATTTTTCAGGGTCAGCTTGGTTGGGGCAAACCAAAGGTCAGTTGCATGTCACAATGACCTGGGATGTGTCTAGAAATATAATGGCAAGAAAGCCCAAGCTAGGATTATGCAGAAAACCCCTTAGTACAGTTCTTAAGGAGGAATGTGCTGACCCTTTCTTCCAGCCCTGAGCATTTCAGCAATGATTCAATCAAGCAAGTAACCATTCCTTAATCTGTTCCTATGGAAAGTGCTCCTATATCCCCTCCTGTCCAACCTTGTGAAGTGGTCGCAAACCCATCCATTTCTATTTCCCAGCAATTAAAGCAATCAGCTGAGTTTCGGTTTCCTTCGTCTCTCCCGTGGGAAAGCCTTTTGGGGTTTGTCAGAGTACCACTTCAGGATATGAATTAGGGTATAAATATTAGTCTATCAACAATAGTAAAGTGTGCCACAGATGGACATTGGCACTCTTCTGGATTCTCTGTGCCACCCTCAGATGCCAAGCTGAGCATCTTTGCTGCACAGAACTCTTCTCTTTAAGACTGGTAACTATAACCATATTTTCCCAGATCTCTCTCTATCCAGCCTCCCCACCTTTCTTTCAAATAGCTTTGCATGGTTCTTAAGAGTGTATGTTTTGTATGCTTGCATATCCCTTGTGTTATTTCCAATTTAAAAAATTACTTTATTTCACTTTAACAGGAGTGCTCTCTATAGTTAGTACTGGTATACATAGGTGAAACGATCCCTGAAGTTATCCTCCGCTTGCAGGCTTCCATTTCAGCTAATAAATCGCTCCAGATAATGATAGAGATTTTGGCATCATGGGTGGAGCTCTAAAGCACCCACAGTACTTCTTAGGGTAACAGCCTGAAGAGATTTTGTGCAAAGAGGCCTCCCGTGAAAAGGCCATCACTGAGATGATTCATTACCCTTCTTTGGAGAAATACAACAAGATTTTAAGAATCCTCTTGAAATAAAACTCTGCATAATTATAGTGAAACTTTTTTTTTTTCCAGGGAGCTCATTCATGTCAACTACAGGATAGGAATGGATCTTGTATTTACACTACAAACCAGAATGGATTTTATACAAGTTATACCCAGATTTATGTTTATATACAGCATGCCTTGGAGAATACTGATAATAGTAATTTGTTCTGATGTAAGACATCCCTGATACAAAAAACAAAAATCTATAAGTAGAACTAAACACACATACAAGCCATGGTATTTCCTGTGAAGGGAAAATGGTCATTAAACCATTGTAAGTCTCTAGTGTCCAGAGCTGCTGTTGTTGTTGTTAACTGCTGTCGAGTCGATGTCGACATTGACTTATGGTAACCCTATGAATGAGGGGCCTCCAGGTCACCGTATCATCAACAACCCTGTTCCTGTCTTGCAGACTCAGAGCCATCACTTCCCTGATTGAGTCTATCCATCAGGAATGCAGTCTTCCTCTTTTCCTACTGCCTTCAACCTTCCCAGGCACTATTGTCTTTTCTAGTGAGTCATGTTTTCTCATGATATGGCCAAAGTACGACTGTCTCAGTTAAGTCACCTTGGCTTCTAGGGAGAGTTTAGGCTTGGTTTACTCTAGGACCCTGTCATGATTTTTTAGCAGTCCATGGTATCAATAGAACTCTTCTCTAGCACCACCTTTCAAATAAGTTGATTTTCTTCCTATCAACTTTCTTTACTGTCCAGCTTTCACAACCATACATAGAAATGGGAAATACATTGGCATGGACGATCCTCACTTTATTTCTTTATACTTCAGAATCTTGTCTAGTTCCTTCATAGCTACTCTTTCCAGTCCTAGTCTTCTTCTGATTTCTTGACTGCAGTCTCTGTTCTGATTAGTGATTGAAACAAGGTATGGAAAATTTTGAACTACTTCAATGTCTTCATCACCTATTTTAAAGTTACACTCCAGAGGAGCAAAACCACTCTTCCAGCCTGATGCTGCCCCTGGAGCAACTAGACACTTGCATCCAGTTTTTTGAGAAATGGCAAGGGCCTCTGGCTATGCACCAGCACATGCAATGCCTTCCAAGCTCCAATTCCTGGGACATGTTCACCCCCAGGAAAGAGAGGGAGAGAAGGGGGAGCCCATGCCTCTTTCTGTAGCTGGCAATAGACCGCATGGTGCAGAGAAGGAGGCTATGCCCAGAAGAGGTGTCTGCCATGTATGGCAGGCAAATAGGAAGGAGGTCTTTAAACAGAGGCTGGATGGCCATCTGTCAGGGATGCTTTGATTGTGATTTCCTGTGTGGCAGGGGGGTGGACTTGATGGCCCTTGTGGTCTCTTCCAACTCTACAATTCTATGATGCTATGAATATATTAAGAACACCCATTCCCTACAGAGAGACAATGATACCCAGTCTCATGAATTTAAAGAAAGGAAAACTTAAAAATTGACATTGGAGAAGGGTTTTCCCAAGCTAAAATGGGTTTTCCAAAGCCCCTAACAACCTGCAATCTGATCTATGTGTCTTGTTTTAAGAGACATTAGCCCTGTCCCCAACTTTCCATGATGCAGCAATGGACAAGCAGTTGTACTCTCTGAAAGAAAGCTTTCCCCCCCTGCCAGCACCTTTCCAGCCCCTTTGGTAAACTTCTTCCTGGGTTTGACTTCCATCAGCCAAGAGGTGGGGGAGGCAGCGGCGGCAGTCTCCAAGGGCCAGGTGATTGCTGTTTCTGCCTCCCCTGCTAACCCCTTCCCGGGATTGACTTCCATCAGCAAGGTTGCGGGGGAGGTGGCGGTGGCAATCTCATTCTTCCTGCTTCTTGCATATCAGCTACTGCTTCTGTCTTTTGAAGGACATAAGAGAATTACCACATCTGAAGGAGAAAGAATGTGTGCCTTGTGTCTGGGTCTTGCCACCACAGTCTCCGCTATTGGCCTGGGACCACTTCTCACCCTGGCTGCAGTGGGTCGGAGGTTATTTTAATTTTTACATACCGACTTGACCATCCACATTTTTTGGCATCTGGGTGTGTGTGTCCTGGAATCAATCCCCCACAGATACTGAGGGCCCATTGTACTGTGCAGAAGGAGGCATGGATAAATGGATAACCCCTATCAAGTGTCTTTTACCATGAAAATCCTACGATGAGACAATTCAAAATGAAACAAGAGATAGCACCCAGAACTTCCATGCTGCAGTCTACAGCATTAAGAAGGTTAACCTAATCACTGCAGTGCAATCCCATGAGTCTTTGGTGGAGCTCCCTTCCAGTATCCAGCTTTTTTCTATGTGATTTTAAAGGGGTTTGCTCAGCATTTAGGATGTGATATTGTTTCAGAACCATCACAGGCAAGCCAAGGAGGGTGATGATGAGAGTCAGCATACAAACAGAGCAAACACAACTATGGTTGGGGCTCATAACCTCTCCTCAGATGGATTTCTCTACATTTCTTTTGCCTGCACTGATTCCTTATTCCTATGCCAGTTTAATGAGTTAATGCCCAAATACATTATCCTTTCTAGATCCCTGGTGCTTCCCTTATTATTATGAGGACCAAAATGATGCTCAAAATGGAAATTCCCAGTGGTCTGTGTTAATGTTGCCATTCTTCCAATTGGAGGGAATGAAAACACTGGAGGGAGAAAAAGATTTCTCTGGGCCTATTGACAGAGCTGTATAGTTATTAAATTGAATAATTCTTTAGCCAACTTCTAAGCAACTTGTATATTAATGTTTAATGATGAAGGATGCTCATAATCAAGGCAAGATCCCTAGTGTCAAAATGCTTTATGTGGTGCCTTTGGGAATGTCATTGTGAATGCAGTCCTTCAGAGCTTTTTACCCCCACTTAATAAAACATGGTCTTTTCCACACACTTTTTCCTAATGCTTATCTTCAACCACATGCTTTGTCCTAGGATATTATTAAGTTATTGTTAACAGGAAGGCTATGAAAATACAAAACAGAGCAGAACAGTACTGGACTGCTATTGCTGCGGGCAAGGTTGGGGCTGCACTATTTATTTGCAATATCTACATCCTCCTTTTCCTCTGACAAGTTCAAGGGAGCATACATAGCTCTTTTCCTCCCCAATATATCACCACAACAATCTTGTGGGGTAGGCTGAAGAAGAGAAAACAACTGGCCCTCACATGAAGATCAGCATCATGCCTTACAGTCACTTTTATGGCTCCACTGAGCCTTGAATTAAGATCAATCAGGTTCCAGTTCAGCATTGTAGCAAACTACCACACTGGCTGCAGATGGTCTCATAAAATTAGTACTGTGCTAAAAACATTTTCCATATTTTTCACCTTTCTGATTCAATTGGATACAAAAATCATCTTTGAAATGTTTTAAATCCAGAAGAGAATTTAAATGAACTTAGAATTATAGAGTTGGAAGAGACCACAGGGCCATCCAGTCCAACCCCCTGCCATGCAGGAAATCACAATCAAATCATTCCCGATAGATGGCCATCCAACCTCTGTTTAAAAACCTCCAAAGAAGGAGACCCCACCACACTCCGAGGCAGTGTATTGCACTTCTGAACAGCTCTTACTGTCAGGAAGTTCTTCCTAAAGTTTAGGTGGAATCTCTTTTCCTGTAGTTTGAACCCATTGCTCTGTGTCCTAGTCTCTGGAGCAGCAGAAAATAAGCTTGCTTTGTGTCCTTATGGATTGGGAGGTGGGATTTTGTTAGTTACGAGGTGGTTGACAAATGAGAAATGTCCAGAGAAGGGTGACTAAAATGGTGAAAGGTCTGGAAACCATGCCTTATGAGGAGAGACTTAAGGAGCTGGGTATGTTTAGCCTGGAAAAAAGACGGTTAAGAGGCAATATGATAGCCCTTTTTAAGTATTTGAAGGGGTGTCACGTTGAGGATGGAGCAAGCTTGTTTTCTACTGCTCCAGAGACTGGAACACGGAGCAATGGATGCAAGCTCCAGGAACAGAGATTCCACCTCAACATGAGGAGGAACTTTTTGACAGAAAGAACTGTTCGGCAGTGGAACACACTCCCTCGGAACATGGTGGGGTCTCCTTCCTTGGAGGTCTTTAAACAGAGGCTGGATGGCCATCTGTCGGGGATGCTTTGATCGTGATTTCCTGCGTGGCAGGGGGTTGGACTGGGTGGCCCTCGTGGTCTCTTCCAACTCTGCAATTCTATGATTCTATGATTTCTCTGGTAGGAATTCTGCATTGAACAGGGGGGGCCCCCTCATTTTTCCTAGCTTCATTTTCTATACATTTGCAAGCATTGCTTTTAACAACACATGTGGGTTATAGTTCAGTCAAATAAATTTTTTTCACTATAAAGCAAATTTAGCAAACTTTCCTTCTAAGGAATTGCTCCTATGGCCAGTGCCTCTCTGGCTAAAATTTTTAACAGTCAGGTTGTCGCATTCTTCCTCATCCTCAAAACCATCAGGATGATGATGATGACTAAATACATTGGGGAGAAAGAGGTATTTATGACAATGGTGGATGACAATGACAACAACAAGTTTGTTTGGGGGGGCAAGAGAGGCAGAATTGGAGGGATAGAGGGTGGAAAGGAGAAAGAAAATGAGTGTAGCTAGGAGATGTGGGGAGTATACAGACAAAGAGAAAATGAGAGGGATGGGGGAAGAAGGAGAAGACAAATGTAACTTGGAGAATTGGGGAAGAAAGGTGGGGGTTAGGAAAGAAATGAGAAGACGAGTACAGCTATGTGGAGAGAAGAGAGAGAGAGAGAGAAAGAGAAAGAAAGAGGAGGAGGAGGAGGAGGAGACATTTAGCCAGAGTTGTGGCAGAAGTGTACCAGTACCAGTAGTGGCAAGAAAAACTATTACAGTTTTCTGATTGCAATTGGCCAGTAGTCCCAAAGGAAAATGGTATGGAGCCAAGAATTATAAGAATTCTTGTGGTAGTTTCTTTGCGGCTCCCATTCACTTATGGATTGTACCAATATGACTACAAATGGCCTAAAGGTATAAAGATGGTAACATCCCAAAATGAAACTAAGCTGATTAGGGTATGATAGAGAAGAAGAAAGCTGCTTGCTGTGCCGTACGTCTCTCAAAATGGATCCAGTTGCTCTGGAAGATGTCAGAGGGCACTGTAACAATATACAGTCTTGTATAATGTTAAACTTGTGGTGCTGTGTGGTTACTGAACACTAGTTTCCATCTTGGTTAGGACTTTTGCAGTCTGCTACATGATTCTCAGCATCTTGGGCTCAGGTACCTACAAGTTTGGTTTCCTTGAGTGCTTGAACATCTAGCTCTTCACAGAACACCGTGGCCTAGGGTCACATGGCTGATCCTGCCATAAGGCACCATGAATTTAGGGAGGAAATCCACATAAATATCATACATCCATTTTCCTATTATGTAAGGATAGAGGTCCCTCAGCTTTTCTAATG
The DNA here is from genome assembly GCA_030847615.1 of Gambelia wislizenii. Taxonomy (NCBI): domain Eukaryota; kingdom Metazoa; phylum Chordata; class Lepidosauria; order Squamata; family Crotaphytidae; genus Gambelia; species Gambelia wislizenii. Next base: position 176,454,117 of record JAUMIR010000004.1, read on the forward strand.
TTCCCAAAGAGATGTTTTGGCTATCGTGAAATATTTGTAGTCCACTGATTTAAGAGAGTCATAATTTGGATTTTTCCTGGATACCTTGCAAAGTGGACAATCCTGTATTTTGAATATATTTGGACACCCTCGGCAACTGGTGCACAAATAGTGGTGGAACTCAGTTGCTAGATATGTGGAAGTGGTGATGTTTCCATCATTCACATGCTCTGGTCATGCCCAATGGTGGCCCCTTGGTATGGGCCAGGTTTGCAATGGATTCTTTGGATATTTTGGCTCTTCCAGGATGATGAGATCCCCGGGGATTTACTCTGGAGCAACAAATGTGGACCATCTGCACATTCCTCTGGAAAAGAACATGCCTAAAATGCAAAAACTAGAGAGCATCTTAGTGAGCTCATGTATAAAATAGTTACATCCCTGGATGTTGTGTAGTGATTTTCTTTTCTTAAAATGCCCAATTCATATATGATTTTCCTACTGTTGGCTTTCTTTGTACATCCCAGACAGAGGGTTAAAAATGGAAGACACAAGGAGCAAATAGGAAAAGAATTTAAGTGACAATGAAAGAGAAACAGCATTTTAAAAAAGAGCATGTACATGTGTGGTGCAGAATAATAGGTACATTAAAATTTGTAGATTTAATAATAAAAATGCATATTTTCAGACTATTTTAGCCTATTGTTGGTGACAAGGTTTGTAGCAAGTAGCACACGCTTAACAAGAACATGTGTTTCTTAGCAACAGCTTGAGCTATAGAAGCTGCCTGTTTAGAACGATGAAACAAGGGCCCCTAGAAACAAAGAGAAATGGTACTTAAAGGGAATTGTTCATAGTCTTTTATATATATTACCTTTATATGCATTGTCTTACTTCATATTTGTCAAGGTCCCCTCCAAATAACTGCTGTGACAGAATAATGTAAATCTTACTCTCAAGACCCGAGTGCAGGTTTATTTTGCCTCACTTCATAAAACACAGCAGAAAACAAACAGCCAGCTCAGCATGGGAGAAAAAGCTGAAAAACATGTTAACACTTGGGTGGCTAACCAGAACTGGGTTTTGTGTCTAGGGATTATGCTTTGTTTCTATTAAGTTCTGGCTTGAGCCCTCCCCAGAAAATCGGCAGCTCCAATTTGATCTCTGAATAGCATCAGGATTTATTCAAGTTCTCTCTCTCTCTCTGGCTTTTCTTCACAAACGAAGATTTAGGAAGGACTCATCCCGCGCTTTCTGCAAGCGTGCTGATGACTAAAAAGGCCAATCCAATATAAACCAGTCCAGTTGCAGAAAGCACAGCAGAAGGTCTCCTTCGGTGATGTTTCTGGGTTGTGATTCTTTCTGCATTGTTGTTTCTCTTCAAGATTTGTTTGGCGTGAGTTCTCAAATAAGGCTACAGCATTGTGGATAGTGTGTCTCCATGCCTCCCAATGTGAGGCCAGGGCGGACCATTGTTGGTGATCAATTTGGCCGAGCCTGAGATATTGTTTCAGGGAGTCCTTGTATCATTTTTTTGGAGCACCCCTCTTATGCTGACCCGTGGCAAGTTCACTGTAGAGTACTATTTTTGGGAGGCGATGGTCCTCCATCCTAGAAACGTGCCCTGCCCAGCGCAGCTGTGTTCTCAATATCATGGCCTCAATGCTGGTGATCCCTGCTTGCTCAAGGACAGAAACATTCGTCACATAGTTAGTCCAGTGCATATTTAGGATTGTGCGTACACAGCGCTGATGAAAGTGTTCGAGGAGTTGTAAGTGTTGGCGATAGGTGACCCATGTTTCAGACCCATAAAGGAGAATAGACAGTACAATGGCTCTATACACACTGATTTTGTGCTTCACCTCAGGTGTTTATTACTCCAGACTCTTTTGTAAAGTCTTCCAAATGCGCTATATGCCTTTGCTAATCTGTGATCGATCTCTTTGTCAATCTTGGCATCTGAGGAGATGATGCTTCCCAGGTAGGTGAACTGCTGAACGGACTTAAGCACAGAGTTGCTGACGGCAATTTGAGGATGATGGTGTTCGTCCTGTGGTTCAGGCTGGTAAAAAACTTCCGTTTTCTTCAGGTTGACTTCCAGCCCAAATAACTCTGCAGCTGTTGTGAAGCAGGATGTTAGGCGCTGCAGAGCTGCTTCTGTGTGGGCAACAAGGGCAGCATCATCGGCGAAGAGCAGCTCATGGACTAATGCTGTAAGAAACAGAGAACCTACAAAATACTTTTATTAAAATCTTTCTAGATGTGCAAAAGGATGTCTTAGGGCTCATCTACCTGAGCCAGGATTTGCTATCTCCCTGCCGGCATTTCCTGGCTATGGAGCTGACCCTATATGCAGGGCCTGATCTGGGTTTTGGCTGCCTATAACAGGGTAAATTGGGTATTTTTCAATAACGCTTTAATGGGCCCTACCTTGCCTTCTCCTTGTCTCAGCCCTGTATTTGCTCCAGGGGTGGTGAAGACTGCCCAGGAGCAGAACAGGGTAAATGCCCTGCATCAAATGGATTGAAGGGCTGAGACGGGGGCAAGACAAGGTATTTAGCCTGTGTAGACAAGGCCCTAGTCCTTTGGCCTAACTCACAGGTATTGTCTAGATGATGAAAAAACTCCTCATAGAATATGAGGAGAATACCTTTTGTTCCAATGAGATCCCACAGTGATTCACTGTTTTTGGAAGGAGGGAGGCAAAACACTTAATTTACTGCATGGGGAAAGCCTTTGCGGCTTTTCCTGAATTTTTAAAGATAATGCAAGGGAATGCGTATTAGCGCTTGTTAGGACAACTGAATGGATTTGCTGCGCATTCTCAGAGAGGGTGGTCAGACATGCGTGGGGATGGGCTTTCTAGCAAGACAGTGCCTGGAAGTGCTCTGTTGGATTTTCGTGTTAGCAATCATACACTTTTTCCCTCCACCAAGGTACCCAAATAATTTTTTATTAGAAGGTTGCACTTGCACACCTTTGCTTTAATGTTAAAAAAATAGTGTGCAGCAGAGGCGTCAGCCTATAACACACTAATGTATTGCTGCCATCTTGAATCATAGGTGTGTGAAATTCAAATGCAGATAGCTTCTCAGCATATCGTTTTTGCTGAAAGACCATGGAGACAAAAGGGTGCTGCTGTGAATTTGCTATAATACACAGCAATGAGCATTATATCCTCTCATCTAGACTAGCCGACAGTCTTTGATTCGGATAAAGAAGATTGGCAACACTGCATATTAGCTGTAACAAAACTTCAAGAAACATTTCACTCATCCAGATAGACACACAGAGAGAGACTTTTTCAGACAGTGGGAAAAAAATCCCAAGGAGAACGGGAGAATGGGGCTGTTTCGCTTACAGAGCCCCTTTTCAGACAGCCCTGTCCTCCCCCCGACCTCCTCCTGACCTTCCCCCATGCTGCTGGTTTTGCTTTTTATTGATGGAGAACCTCTGTCAATAAAAAACGGGCAAGCAGCATGGGGGAAAGTCAGGAGGAGGCTGGAGGAGGATGGGGCTGAGTGGAAAGGGGCTCTGTAAGCAAAACAGCCCTGTTCTTCTCCTGACCTCCTTGGTTCCCCCCCCCATCTGAAAAAGTCCAGAGAGAGAGAGAGAGAGAGAGAGAGAGAGAGATCACATTGATATTTTCCCCAAGCCCACAGAATATATTTTTCCACCAAACAAATTAGGAGGGAATAACACCTGCTCACTAATGGTGATACTAGGAGAATCTTTAAACTTGGTATCAAAAACGGTTGGCAATATTCCCCTGAGTAAGCAAAATTAGCAGAGTCTCTGTTTAAAAACACACAACAAAGCGTAGCGATTCCAGACACACAGGGTGAGTTTATATGGGCAAATATTCCTCTAAATATACTGCAAAGATAGCTCATAGTTCACATGGGTCGAGGCACAACATCGCCTCATTCAGAAGGGGGGAAGGTAAAACACCCAAATATAGTGTGGCAAGGGATGTTGCTACTTTTGCCAGTATATTTGCAATGTAGCACATTATTGGCAGTGTAAACAACCATTCCGCTAAGGGCTACAGCAGAGCTGCACTGTGATTGGTTGCTATGATGCAGGGGTGGGCTTAAAAGAGGGGGAGGGAGGGAGGGAGGGAGAGTCAGTAGTGATTAGAAGAAACTTTTTGAAAAATCCTCTCTGCTATTTTGCAAGCCAGGTTGCAAACAAAAAGGATTCCCAACAATTTTCAGTCAGGGAGCATTCCTTCTCCTCCTCTCTGCTATTTTGCAAGTATGCAAAGCTCCTCCCATCAGCTGTGATCCTGTGCTTGGGGGAGGGAGAGAAACCATTTCACTAAGGGCTGCAGCAGAGCTGCACTGCTATTTTTACAGTCTGTTTATTTGGCTAGAAAATGCTGTTAAGCAAGGAGAAAAAACCTTCCATTTGATTTGTGGGCAGGAAGCTGGGGTGGGGGGAAGAGGCAAAGAGTGACTGCCTCTAGCTGTTAAGCACACGGAGTTGGGGCCAGGGCAGACATTCCTATGGCATTCCTTTGTCTCCTCTCCAGTGCTTGGCTATGCCCCCAGCACATTTGGCTGTGTGAATCTCAAAGTGGAAAAAATCAAAGAGCCACAAAATATAGCTGTGTAAACATATACCATGTAAACTACCCGCCACTGATGCGGGAAAGCGCTAAAGCGCAACTTAACACAATAAAACCTGCCTTGTAAACGAGCCCATGGACAATTAACAGCCATCCAGCCCTTTGCCCCCCTTTCCACACTCTGTCTAGCTAAAACAAAGAAAGTACTTCAAGGCAGTTTTAAAATCATATAAAAACTTTTTTACTCATGAACATCTTGTGTATTTCCAAAATACACAGGCAGAAAACTTGAAGATAGACAGGAATAACAAAAATATACCTTGATTGCTACATCTCTAAGATAAAACATGCAGGAGCTTGTCCTGAGGTGTCCTGCCTTGAGGACATTTCAATGGCAACTCGGGACCTCCAGACAAAGGAAACTTAAGGAACCTCCTTCTTCCGGAAGACACACAGTAAACATCTCAGGTCACAACAGGAAATTATCTAAGCCTCTGTGATGCATTCAACCTCTCTAACGGTAAACAACCCAGCATGTTAGATTGCCACTATATTCCAACACTCACAACACTAGTTCCCCATGAACCTTCACAGTATATACATAATGCCACCTCTTTATCTATTGGGTGAACATCCAATTACCAATATATATTTGAAACACTAATGTTTGTCAGTGAATGCCTTACCTTCACATCAGTCTAAGTAGAATCTAAGCATTCTCTCTTCTCACATTTGGAGAAGCCATCTCTCTCAGTGAAAGTGAGGGGGAAAGCTGTGTTCAGAATGTGCTGTTTCATACTCAGGCTTTTCAAGTTGCTGTTTTCCCTTTCATGAACTTCCCAGCTTCCCAAATCTGTATTGCTGGGATACTGGCCCTTTAAAGTGCAACATTAAAAACCAAACTCCAGGAATGGACCAAAAATTAGTAGAGCAGAAAACGCCAAATGATGCAGACCTAATTCTGTAAGTGTTAGACGTGCTGCCAGGCCTTTTGCTTCTTAGTGCTACAATGGGATCCCTTTGCAGTCTGCATTCCTGGAGGAGTCAGGGAGGGGGACATTCCCTGCTGACTGTCAGTGGAGTGGGCATCTGTTCTACCTAAAGCAAACTGCAGCTGTGTGATTTACTATAGGAAACTGCATGTCCCCCTCAACTGTCCTATACAAGGTGGGAGGCAACTATGTATGGCAGTGTCAATTGGAACTAATACCTTATCCATATATCAGAAATAGGTATGAGAATGGGAGGATTTAAAATAAAATAGAATGTTTTTATTGGTCTATTTTCCCTTCCCCATCTTAGATCAATGTTTGTAGCTCAATGGAGTCTGAAATACAAACTAAATGTTTTTTAAACTCCTCCCTTCCCCAACATTATAGCTTAGTGAAAGCCGAACACAGTTGTCCCTCCGTATTCACAGATTTGGTATCCATGGATGTATGTATTCACGGCTTGAAAATATTCTTCAAAAAATAATAATCCAAACAGCAAACCTTGATTTTGCCATCTTATATAAGGGACACCATTTTGCTATGCCATTGCATATAATGGGACTTGAGTATTCATGGATTTTGGTATCCACAGGGGGGCCTGGAACCAAACCCCAGTGAATAGGAAGGGACAACTGTATATGTCTATGACCTGAGACCTGTCTAGCCAATTTCAAACCTTGCTTTCTCATTTGGAATTTGAAAGCCATAGGAATTTCAACTGTGAAGGCTTCTGGTCCAAGCATGTGTGTGCGGGCATCTTCAGTGGCAGGATGAGACACTCGTTCCTGCTCAGACAGCAGGCTGCTGGTGGTTCCAAGCCCTGTACTGGAACAGACCTGCTCTTCCCCATATGCAGCCTAACCTCAGTGTGCCGTGATAAGGCTCCCTTGTTTGTTCTATGCCTCCTCTTCATAATGAGGCAAAGCAGCATCTAACAGAATTGTTTCAGCTTGAGCAGGCAATTGGGCCAGGCAGTGATGCTAATAAGCACCAATCCCCTCTTTCATCAGATGTCTGCCATTTCTACCATGGTCAACATTATTATCACTTCATATAACAGACCCTGGAAATGACACTCAGAATAATGCAAATCCCCAACCAAGGTCATGACCCTCAAACCAACCCCCCATTTACTTAGACTTGTCTGGAAGTGGTGTGGAAAGTCGTACAGTACGTAAGTGGAGTGTTGATGGACACAGAACTGGCATTTGTGGTGGAGGATATGTAGCTGAGAGCTGGAGCAGAGATTTAGACTTCTAGGCAAAAGGCCCCACGTTCTCAGTGAACAAGGACAGGGGCTTGTTTCTGAATCTGCTGATACTGAGACATTCTAGCCACAGGCAGCAGGGTTGTTTTCAGCCCACGGTGGAAATTTCTACTTATGTCTTTTGCTCATGTATGCTGTTGCCATCTGCTTTTCAGAAACTCAGGACAGAGCCTTGAGCTAGATCAAGGCACAGCTGGAAAACATGCACACCAGCTTCTCTGTGACAGCAGGCTAAGTTCTTGGAAGTTTAACTGCTCTCCCCCAACTGCTTGGTAAGCTAGTCAGTTATCACATAGCAAGGGGAAAAAAAGATTGTTGGATGGGGGAAGATGGGGTACACAATGTCATCCACCTGTCCAGTTACTTTGAGTTCACAAAGGAGGAAAAAAATACAAACAGATATCAGGTTAACAGTCAAGGAATCCATGCAGGAACTTTTCCCTGAAGCAGGACTACCAGCAGCTTTGGAAAGTCAACAGCAAAAATGGGACATGGAGAGCAATTAAGCAAACATAAAATAGGATTAAAAATAGATATTTAAAAAAGACACAGGAACAGGCATATTCTTGTTTAGTTCCAGCTCATCAGAAGCCTCTGTATGCTTCTCTGGTTTCTAAGCTATCTTACACTTTTCTTTCTCATTGAATCTTTCCATTTCTTATGAGCAACATTTTTGCCATGGTGAGTGCCAGCCAGTGGGGAACTGCAGTTCATGAAAAATACAGAGAAAAGTTGGAGGGGGGGAGTACTATGCCATACTCTGGCATACTCCTATGCCATACTTAGGAGAGCACATGTTGGCCAAGCTTTAGTAAAAACATGACCCTCCATCCATCATTGTTGCCTTGTTGTCTTTTGCCAGAATCTGGTGTGTCTTTCTGTTTTTCTCTCTTGTGTGCTAGTGTTTAATCTGCACAGGCAGATATTATTGTGTGGCTATAATTACCTACCTACCTACCAACCTACCTAATGCAGAAGAACAATGTCTACATACATAGGACATGATCAGACGGGGACAAAAAAGCATTCCCATCTCTCTATATTCTCTCCCGCTCCCCTCCTATCCCCATCTCAGCACGATAATCCCACGTTTCAGACCTACCTTTTCACATGACTGCCCTTCCCCTCGGCAAACCAGGATGGAATGGAACTTGAACAGAGCCCCATTCACTTCCTGGTTTGAGTTCCCAGCCATTCTCATGAGAGAACGAGCGCATGGAAAATTCAAAAATAAAAAGCAAATGAAACTTCAAAAAGTGACACCAAGCACAAAAACACAGTTAAAAAAATACAAGTAACCCAGGGAGGGTACAAAAAAGTGTGTCATTTACCTCCTTGTCCTGATCACACCCGAAAGTGTTTGGCATGGACCACCCCCCGACTGTGGCTGGCAGCGCGCCAGCATAACGAGGCACTTTTTCACTCGCCCGTCATATGGCTTAAGGTGTGAATAAGAAGAAACAAGGGCAAAATGGGACAAGCGTGGGAGCATAACAGGACAAGAACGACATTGTCCAAAAGGTAAGCCCTTTGGCGATCTCCTGGAGTTTGTCTGATAATCTTCTTAGTAAATAACGGGCTCCTCCTAATGGAGTAAATGTTGCTGTTAGCTGGTGTTTGTTTGTCTGGTTTTTTTTTTTGCTGTAGTCCCCCCCCCCCCGCTCTCAATCTCTCTCTCTCTCTCTCTTTCTCTCAATAACCAGATGGCATTTTTGTTGTCCTGGACCATTCAGTTGCAATTCCCAGAACCAGCAACAACACATATTCCCATCCAGAGAATGATGTGTTTTGGTTTTATTTAAAAAAAGATCCAGGATATATTGCACAAAAAAATCCCAAGGAACTACATGACTTGTGGTTCATACTGTGTTCTTGGCCATTCCTCATTCTTGCTGCCATGGTGGGAAGGGAGGCATTCCTTACAGTTTACATTTAGATTTTTTAGAGCACTGTTCCTTTAAAAAAGAAGGCATGTCCATTGTTGTTAACTGCCATCAAGTCAACTTAACTTATGGCATGAATGAGAGACCGACCTGCAAATCACCCTGTTATCAATTGCCTTGTTCAGGTCTTGCAGACTCACAGCCTGGGTTACTTGATTGAGCCTATCCATCTGGAATGTGGTCTTCTTCTTTTTCCTACTGCCTTCTACCTTACCAAGCATTATTGTCTTTTTTAGTGAGTCATGTCTTCTCAAGATATGGCCAAAGTATGACAGTCTCAGTTTAGTCATCTTGACTTTTAGGGAGAGTTCAGGCTTAATTTACTCTAGGACCCATATATATATATATATATATATATATCCATGGTATCAATAGAACTCTTCTCCAGCACCACATTTTAAATGAGTTGGTTTTCTTCCTATCAGCTTTCTTCACTGTCCAGTTTTCACAACCATACATAGAAATGCGAAATAAGATAGCATGAACAATCCTAACTTTAGTATTCAATGAGATATCTTTACACTTGAGAAGCTTGTCTAGTTCCTTCATAGCTTCCCTTCCCAGTCCTAGGGCTTATCTACATGGGTGATTTACACTGGCTTATCTCCATCCCAGAGCCCTTATTCCCAAATGATGCAGGGCATTTACCCCAATCTTCTCCCAGGTAGTCCAAACGACCGCCAGAGCAGATACGGGGCTAGAATGGGGGCAAGTGAGGATAGGGTCCTTTACAGCAATCTCTCTCTCTCTTTCTCTCTCTCTCTTTCTGGCTTTTCTTCGCAAACGAAGATTCAGGAAGGACTCATCCCGCACTTTCTGCAAGCACGCTGATGACTAAAAAGGCCAATCAGAGATAAACAAGTCCATTGCAGAAAGTACAGCAGAAGGTCTCCTTCGGTGATGTTTCCGGGTTGTAATTCTTTCTGCGTTGTCGTTTCTCTTCAAGACTTGTTCAGCTTGAGTTCTCAAATAAGGCTGCAGCATTGTGGATTGTGTGTCTCCATGCCTCCCGATGTGAGGCCAGGGCGGACCACTGTTAGTGATCAATTTGGCCAAGCCTCAGATGTTGTTTCAGGGAGTCTTTGTATTGCTTTTTTGGATACAAATAATGCAGGGCATTTACCCCAATCTTCTCCCAGGTAGTCCAAATGACCCCAAGAGCAGATACGAGGCTAGAATGGGGGCAAGTCAGGATAGGGTCCTTTACAGCAATATAATACCCGGTTTAATCTGGTACCACAGGATCAGGCCCTGCGTGTCTGTGGGAGCCTGTCCCAGAACACTGTTCCTCTCTGCTGCTGCCAGCTCCCTGGCTCTCCTGGAAACTTGGCAGGGGTCCCTCAGCATGTGACCGAAGCTGGTTACATTCAGGGGACCTTGGTCACATGTTGCAGGCCCCCTTCATAACTTCTGTGTCAGTGGAGAAAATAGTGGTAGCAGTGGCTGCAGTGACAGGCTGTCATCCTGTTTGGACTCTGGCCTGTCTTCTCCAGGTAATTGGAGGGGGAGAGGGGCCAGCTCTGAAGTCAGGATATGCTGGTGGGAAGCTGGTGTATTCTGGTTAGTGTAGATAAGCCCCTAGTCTTTTTCTGATTTCTTGGCTGCAGTCTCCTTTCTAATTAATGATTGAGCCAGGGTATGGAAAATCTTGAACTATTTTGATGTTTTCATTGTCTACTTTAAACATCTGTAGTCATTATTTTTGTTTTCTAAATGTACAACTGTAAACCTGCCTTTGCACTTTCTTCCTTGACTTTCTTCCAAGTCTTTGCTATTTTCTACTAGTAGTATGGTATCATCTGTAAATCTTGATAAAGTAGACTTATGTCTATGAAAGTTTATGCTACCAACTTCTTTCTCTCAGTCTCAAAGGTACTACAAGATTCCTTTTCATACTGATCCAGACTAACACAGCTACGTGAAGTCGAAGGCTTTCATGGCTGGCATCCATAGATTTTCCTTGGTTTTTTTTCCCAGGCTGTGAGGCCATGTTCTGGAATAGTTTCTTTCTGACGTTTCACCTGCATCTGTGAAATTCTCTGAGGATGCCAGCCACAGACGCAGGTGAAACGTCAGAAAGAAACTATTCCAGAACACGGCCTCACAGCCCGGAAAAAAAAACCCAACAACAACCAAGGAAAATCTATATAACACAGCTATGTCTTTGAGATCATGCTTATGTTTCTGAAAAATGTGTTTCCCCCTTTATTTAAATGCTTATGTAATCCTCCACTGACATTCACCTCCTTCTGTTTTGCTGGCATTGTTGCCAACACACTCACTCAGATGTTCCCATAGACTATGTGGTTTACTTCAACTGTCATAATCCATAGCAGTCTCTGATGGCTAGGATGGTACATATTGTAAAGTGCTTATTTCTGCTCTGTTGCTTACTAGTCTTAGACGCTTGCACTACTGCTGTGAACCAAAACAAGTTGTTTTAAATACAGTAAGACTTTGTATCTGCGGGGTAAATTCCAGACTTACCATGGATAGTGAAAATCATGGATAGTAATGAATCCTGTATTTCCATTAGAAGCATACCATAGAATCATGTTGAAGGTTTTCTCTCTTGGCATTTGGAGGTCCTTCAGTGTGACATAGAATTGTGCTGGAGGACCTAGAAAATGCCTAGAGAGAACATATTGTTTCAGACGTGGGTAAAGTGAAACCATGGGTACTGGTCCCCATGTGGGTACTGGATATGGGCATCATACTGTACTTCTTTCTGCTGAGTGAGGCAGGGGATGGAGGTGATGGAGTTGTGGGTGACTGCTGGTGATTATGGAGATTATCAGACACACTGTCTGATAGCATTTCCGTCCACCCCATGCTACTCATATACCCTTTTAAAAATCATTGTTCACTTGCAGCTTCTTGCTTCATTGACTAGCACAAACTGGTTATGGTAAAGCCTCTTCAATAGCTTCTCTGATGCTTAAATGCATCATTAACACAGAACAGGAGCTTAGGGCAAGTCATAGCAGAAATGGCAGCAAGTGCAACAGAAATGAAAATACTCACTTTCCAAATCGAAACAGAGAATGAGCCTTGGCGTTCCCATGGAAACTAGTGCAAAACTGAGACATTTTTATTGCAACTGCCTCTTTCTTTGATTCAGTGCTTTAATGGGTACATGTGATTTACACATGGTAGTGTTTGTGTGTGCCTGTGGTATTTTTCTTCCTATTTGCCGATTTGTTCCTTTTTAAGACCGAAACTCCAGTCTATGATAGAAATGCTCTTACAGACTGAACATAATAGAAAGCTGGGTGAAAAGGAATTATTCTCAGTAACAGGGAATGATAGCAAATGCACTCTCCATTCCAATATTATGCAAGAAGTAAAATACAAAACAACAACAACAACCAAACAAACAAACAAAACCCTTGAAAAATCTGTGTGCTGGGCTGATCATATCTTTGAACTTTGAAATGAGCAATATTGTACAGTCCATGACTTTCTGTTCCTGCAAGAAACAAAAAGGAAAGCTCTTTAGTCCTCCAATATAACAAGCAGAGAAGAGCTGAACTGCAAAAAGAAGAAATTTGAAAAGCTTAGATTTTAATGCTGACGTATTACCAAAGATGCTATTGACTCAGCTGTTTGGAAAGATGAGCCTAACTAGCAGATTATCATTAGGTGAAAAATTATCAAAATTGACACCAAAATGTTAATTATTTAGTTTGCCATTATATTTGATACTATACATTAGAATTGGTGTAGTACAGTGGTGAAAATCCCTAATTTGGATTTTACCACAACTATGAGCTCACTAGATAGCCTTAGGCAAGACTGTCTCTCAGCCTCAATCTGCAATAAGAGAATCATACTAACCTTGAAAGGAGTACAGTTGTCCCTCCGTATCCATGGATTTGGTATCCATGGATTTAAGTACTCATGGCTTGAAAATATTCTTAAAAAACATAATTATCCAAAAAGCAAGCCTTGATTTTGCCATCTTCTATAAGGGACACCATTTTGCTATGCCATTGCATATAATGGGACATGAGTATTCATGGATTTTGGTATCCATGGGGGGGTCCTAGAACCAAACCCCAGTGAATATGATGGGACAACTGTATGTCAAGATAATATGAAACAGTCCAAATAATAGCTCTATATAAATTACTATTACTCATCACCAGAACAGCACCACCTGGGCCCCATTTACATGGCAAAATATTCCCCTAAATAAATCGCTAAGATTCCTAAATTGTTCCCACACATCTTGCCATAGTATCACCTCATTCAGAGGGTGGGGAGCTCAAAAACTCAAAAGTAGTGTGATGGGGATTTTGCTATTTTTCCAGACTTTTTTGAAAAGACGTGCGACTTAGTGCACTTTTGATTGTGTGAACTACTATTTCACTAAGGGCTATGTGAACTACCAGCAATCTTCCCAATACAGTCACAGCAGAGCTGAGCCGTGATTGGTTGGGTTGTCCAAGGAGGGGTGGACTTGCAAGAGATGGAGGAGCCTCAAATGAAAAGATCCATCCACTGTTGTTTCCAGCCACGGAAAAGATCCATCCAGTGCTATACCCATCCCAATTGCCCAGCTGTCCTGGCTTGCTTGGTTGCTGTGGTTGAGGACTCCCCAGTTAGCCTTTTCCTGTATATGTGTGTGTGTGTGTGTGTGTGTGTTCATTCCCTCGCCCTGCTGAGATCCCGTTTCTGTGTATGGGGAGAGAGAGAAAGAGTGGGAGAGTGGGTGAGGGGATTGCTCCTCGGCTGACACTCCCTGCTAAAGGAATAAAATTAGCAGGCATTCCTCTGGTAATCAGAGGGAAAGGTGCCAGCACTTTCTTTCTCTCTTTCCCCCCCTTCCCTCGCAGCTTCTCAGCATCTTCCCCCAGATGTGCTTGGAGGCCACGCCCCCACCTCTGTCTGTGTGAATTAAAAAGTGGAAAAATAAACAGATCAACCAATTTAGCAGTAAACCATGTGAACTATGCAGCACTAGTGCGAAACTGTGATAAAGCACAAACTATCACAATAAAAACTGCTGTGTAACTGAGCCCCTGGATATGTTTCTAAGGCATCAAGTATCATGGACCATAAAGTAAGGGGAAAGAAGATGAAGGAAGAGCCTTTGACTTACCAGAATGACTTGTCTGCAGGGTTGCAGGCAAGCAGCAATGAACCACCATCTTCTCTGGCACTGTTTTCTTCACATGGGTTTCTGAGCGGCTGGCTAATTGGTGCCTTGGGAGTGGGTGGGCTTTACTCAGGTGGGTGTCCAGAAGCAAGGCTTGATTGCAATCTGCCTCAGGAACACATAAAGGTATTGCTTTGGCACTTGGTCATTGGACATCATGTCAAATGGAGTGCTAAGGGATATGGCAATGCACAGGAGAAGAAGCAAAGCAGAGTGAAGCAAGAAACACGGAAGAGTGAGGAGAGGCAGAAGAGGTGGATGGTGAAGACAACCACAGGAGGTAGTACTGGAGAAGAGAGGAAGAGTAGACTGCAAAGTAAGGTAAGGGGGAAGAAAATGCCTGGAAGACAGGGTCAGTGGCAATGAAGAGAAACATGTGGTCAGTGGCAATGTGGCAGAAAACTTATTAAAGGTCTATCATTGTAACAGCCCTTTTGAGGGCTATTAAACCAAGAGCAAATCTGTGCTTAAGTCCATTCAGCAGTTCACCTACCTGGGAAGCATCATCTCCTCAGATGCCAAGATTGACAAAGAGATCGATCACAGATTTGCAAAGGCATATAGCGCATTTGGAAGACTTTACAAAAGAGTCTGGAGTAATAAACACTTGAGGCGAAGCACAAAAATCAATGTGTATAGAGCCATTGTACTATCTATTCTCTTTTATGGGTCTGAAACATGGGTCACCTATCGCCAATACTTACGACTCCTCGAACGCTTTCATCAGTGCTGTATACGCACAATCCTAAATATACACTGATTATGTGACGAATGTTGCTGTTCTTGAGCAAGCAGGGATCACCAACATTGAGGCCATGATATTGAGAACACAGCTGCGCTGGGCAGGGCACATTTCTAGGATGGAGGACCATCACCTCCCCAAAATAGTACTCTACAGTGAACTTGCCACGGGTCAGCATAGGAGGGGTGCTCCAAAAAAGTGATACAAGGACTCTTGAAACAATATCTCAGGCTCAGCCAAATTGATCATCAACAATGGTCCGCCCTGGCCTCACATCGGAGGCATGGAGACGCACTATCCACAATGCTGCAGCTTTATTTGAGAACTCATGCCGAACAAGTCTTGAAAAGAAACGACAACACAGAAAGAATCACAACCCAGAAATATCACCGTAGGAGACCTTCTGCTGTACTTTCTGCAACGGACTTGTTTATCTCTGATTGGCCTTTTTAGTCCTCAGTGTACTTGCAGAAAGCAAGGGATGAGTCCTTCCTGAATCTTTGTTTGCGAAGAAAAACCAGAGAGGGGAAACCAAGAGCTCTTTTCAGACCTAGTAGGGGTGAGAGCTAGATCACTTCTTATAGGGGCCATCAACCCCAAAGCCCTTAGGTGACTAGTCCCATAGGAAATTGGGGTGGCCAGGATGAGACTGGAGTCTACTCCCAGGTCATCAGGGAGGCATGAGGTCCAAGCACTGCTCAGTAGCCAAGCTTTCTGAGGGTAATACACTGCAAGGAAAAGGGAAAAAATCCTTTAGTGGGTCTAACACTAAGGCTGAGCTGTTCCTGCATTATCTAACCTTAACATATTTTGTTTATTACCAATGAAATTGCTTTATAAACTACTCAGGAACACAAAAGGACTAGCTGGGTCTGCTCCTGCAAGATGTAAGCAGTGGTTTATTTAATGTAGTCTCTTAAAGAGTTGACATTATTTCCTGATGCTTGGAATACTACTCTGGTATACAAGGCAATTGTATCCTGCATGAGTTAACAACTACTTGCAGTTTTCCTTTTAAAATCTTTGCTGCCTTCCGGGTGGTAGGATATCTGCTTTCTGGTGGGACAGCAGGCTGCTGACAGCTTGTTTCTGCAGTATTATATCTAACTATGAGCTAGTTTGACATTCTTAATTTTGGTGCCACAAACAAGGGGTGGTGAGGGTGATCACAGGACAATTAGAGGCTGAAATTGCACTGCATCAGTCAGTCAGTGCAACTTTTCTTGCTGTCTGTACAACTTTTGAAACATTACATACTTTTAAAGAATGGGTAATCAAGGATGGGAGAGGATCCCTTCTACCTGTATTTTTTACTTATTGGGCTGGTGGGCACTTGTACTGATACTGCCTTCTTGGTGTTGGTTAAAGTGCTGGCTTTCATTAGCAGAGGACAAAACCCAGGGTCCTAGCACCCAGATAGTGTATTTGGGCATACAGCTTGACTCCACCAAAGGGAAAAAAGTAACTGCCCTTCTGTGTTACATAATGTACAGTCTGGCAAAAACTCCCAAAGAACTCCAAGCCCTTCCAGGGCACGTTTGTAGCATGGTTGTTCTGGGCAGGGCATTTTGTGCTCACTTAGTGGGCTGAAATGGTGGGCACATTTTCCCAAACCCCCATAAATGGGTCTCTAAAAGCATGAAAGAGGTTATTACATTTGGGAGGATTCTTGGGTTAATTCAATGGAACTCGGTGGCCAGATGCTTTGGAAGCAGGGACAATGCTTTCAGGTCCAGTCCAGTACAACAGGCATCATGGACTGTAGGATTATTTCAAGAGTCATTGGTGTGCTTAACACTGGCCTTCAAGGTAGATGGAAGCCAAGATTTCCAAGGACCTTAAATTCCTGGAATTGTTCACAATTTCAGTGGCTATTATAATCTTGCAGGATGTTTTCACAAAGAGAAGAGACAAATTCTGGTGTGACAACCAGCCAGTAGTCAGAATTTATCAAGGAGCAATAATCTCAGTTGGAAAAGCTCATGTGCTTGGTAGGCAATTTGTGTTTTTCTTCCTGTGTTCTAACATATCTTTGTCAAGATGCCATATTCCAGGTCTTGAGAACAATGTAGCAGATGCCAGGGCTTGAAGTCAACTATCAAACATGGCAGATGCCTAAATTAACTAAAAAGCTAATCCTCCAAAACTTTTAAAAATAAAGCAGCCTAAAACAAAACTGTTGTACTCAGTGAGGCTGTCCTTGAGCAAGCAGGGATCACCAGCATTGAGGCCATGGTATTGAGAACACAGCTACGCTGGGCAGGGCATGTTTCTAGGATGGAGGACCATCACCTTCCCAAAATAGTATTCTACGGTGAACTTGCCATGGGTCAGCGTAAGACGGGCGCTCCAAAAAAGCGATACAAGGACTCCCTGAAACAACACCTCAGGCTCGGCCAAATTGATCACCAACAATGGTCCACCCTGGCCTCACATCGGGAGGCATGGAGACACACTATCCACAATGCTGCAGCCTTATTTGAGAACTCACGCCGAACAAGTCTTGAAGAGAAATGACAACGCAGAAAAACCACAACCCGGAAACATCACCCAAGGAAACCTTCTGCTGTGCTTTCTGCAACCAGACTTGTCTATCTCAGATTGGCCTTTTTAGTCATCAGCGCGCTTGCAGAAAGTGCGGGATGTGTCCTTCCTGAATCTTCGTTTGCGAAGAGAAGCCAGAGACTCAGTGAGGTGAAAAGAATCACAGCTTCCCCAGTATCTGTGACAATTTAAACTCTTATTTTGCCTCCCTCCAAAAAATCATCCCTGATGAGAACAACTATGTCAAAGAAAATGTGGCAGCAAGCGCAATCAAAAATGGCAAAGGTATGAAAGGACAAGGAAGGGACTCTTCAATCAGCACTTTTCTTCAACAATTTAAAGTAGGTCTAATATAAGATCTTCAAAGAAGTTAGGAATCAGCACTGGAACCAATTAACTCTCAATTAACTGACTTAACAATATGCCTCAACAATTTTAAAGAGCGAACTAATAAAGTACTTGATAAATGAGCCCATGATAAAAATGTAGCTCTTTAGAGGATTTAACCAAATGATTTACTATGATAGTGGAGGATTTCGATGTACAGTAGGCCCTTCACTTTCACACGTTTGGCATTCGCAGATTTGATTATTCATGCATTCTCTGTGCTGGCAGACCCTGAAGGAAGAAATGTCCCCCGCTCTCTCTTTGGAGGGGCCTTCCACCATAGCAGGGAAAGCAGAAGATGGTGGTGCTTTTTTCTGGCTCTCCCAGCATGGAATAAGCTCTCAGAGTTTACTCCATGCCTGGAGACACTGTAGGAAGGCAAGCCCCCCTTGCTATTTCTTTGGCGGGGCTTTCGGGGCTTTCTGCCATGGTGGGAAGAGCAGAGGATGGCAGGACTTCTTTCTGGTTCTCCAGGGATGGAATAACCTTTCAAAAATACCCATAGGAAATCATTGGCCACTTGAGAGGCATGGGGCTGCTAGTGTCAGGTTAATGCTTTTGTTTATCATTTTGAAGGACAGGTAATTTGTTTGGAGAGTTTTGATGAGGGGCCCAACATGCCATCTATGAGCATGAAAACATTTTCAGGAAATTCTGAGAACCCCTGTGAATTTAATCCATATGGAGATTCTTAACCTTCAGTCACCCTTGCTTTAATGCATTTCAGGATGATCTCAAGAATTTGCTGGACAACTGATCTTTGATGGGTTTCTTAAAGATTTCTGTGTAACTAAGTAGTTTGAGTTGTTGCCTAAAAAAATAATGCTTACATACAGCAAGTATTTTGATTTGGAACTGGTCCACAAAATCTTCTTGTGATTTCCTATGGCCATTCAGAGGAACAAATTTATTTCCATGGTTATCCATTGTTCCTTTTAGTATCTACCTCCCAAACTTCCTGGCAGTTTGAATCTTGAAATTTCATATATTAAAAACTCATTCACTCTTTAAAAATATGGGTTTGAAATTGCTATTTTAGGAGTCATCCTTCTCCCTCAGTAGTTCCTCAACAAATGAGATTCATTTCCTTAGTGGATAAATGGATAAGTTATATTGTTTAAGATGGTAATGTTCCTCTATGTGTTCACTATAGAAAAGCCTACTAAAGAGTGCTGATGACCTGCCTGGAATGCAATGAACATATGATGCCTTACATGCGATATAATGTAATGAAAGCAATGTGGCCAGACATTGGCATGCCTGTGTATGTTTGTATATACAAGTAGGGAATGCTGGGAGGTTCCCAAGATGGTGACAGTGCAACAACTTGTGTGCAAAGCTCCTTTTAAAGTTTTATCATTGTATTGCTTCTTCTGAAGATATATGAGACTTTAATAATAACTGAGAATTACAACAAGAAATGGGAGAGATCCAAGGTTTAGAAGAAAAGTGGAAGTTCAGGAATGGGTCTGAAGCAGGAGGAAAGGAGGCTTTGAAGAAAGAGGAAAGATAACAGCATTTGACAAAATTTTACCTCTATATTAATTAATTATCTGATAGTAGGGAAAATGGTGAACCTCTGAAAGCTTTTCATGGAACTGCAGGTATGAGTACTGGCCAACCAATGTCATTTTGGCATATGTGATTTACAATTGCTAGTAATTGACATAATTTGTAAAATGATGTTCACAAGGAAATATTATAGAATTCTGGGCATTGCACCTTCATCTGGGATTGTTTCCTCAAGTAGTCAGAAAAACTAAGCTAAATTTACAGTTTCTTACACCTGGGAAAGGGAAAAGGAAAGGGAGGAGGTTGCAGATATGATTGCTCAGTTCCTGAATTCTGTACCAGATTGGTCAATTGATCTTAAAAGAAATTCCTGTGGTTTTAACAAAGATAACAAAGATACATGTTCTATTAATCTTGCAACAGAGTTGGCGCTTGCTGAGAACATGACATCCTGAGGGTTAATTCAGCCTTTTGATCTACAGCCAGCTGAAGTACAGACACCTAAATAGGATAACCAATTTAGTGAGTTGCTGAGATCCACCTTAGATCTAACTCACAATGATGATAATGTAAATAAGAAAGACCCTCCCTGCCAGAATGATATAGTAACTGAGAACAACTTACCAATTGAAAGATGGTTATTTATGATAATGAAAGACATCAAACACATCAAATCCTTCCTGTCCAAATGTAATAAACTTTTAACAACATTCGTTCAAATATTTAAAGAGGCTGGTTCAGGGTTTGGTGAGAAAGACCTGGTCATGAAGCCTTGGAAACAGAGGGCCCAAATGAATAAACAAACTGTACAAAATAAGGGATGCACTGGAATAATTAAGAAGAGGAGGGTCAGTATTGTCAAGAAGACAGAAAATATTAAAATTACTAAAAATGCAAAGATTTCACAGTATAAGAAAATGGATGAAGCCACTCCCCTCTTCCTTCTCCACAACCAGCAGCTCCTCCTGTACCTTTGCAGCCAGAGGCTGCTGCCACCAAGATGGGTACAGGTTAGGCGGCTCTCCTCCTCTTCCTCATGGTGGCCACCCTCCTTGTTTTCTCTGGGCACTGCTGGGTTCCCTTCGCCTTCCTCACCCCCCCCCACCATTCAAAACAATAACATGGTCACCATCTTAATTCGTGTCCATGGGAACATTATGGCGGAGAGCTTTGCATACTATCATTTTTGCCAAAACACTGTGGAGACAAAAGAACATTGCTGAGAATTGCCTATAACATACAGATATGTGCATTATTTCTTCTTGTATAGACAATCCATAGTACTAAATCATAGAAAGTTAGTTCTATCTAATTACCCCAAACCTAAAGGGTTTTTAATGCAGTATGCATGTAAATTACATATCTGTCTATTTTGGAGGCAATTTTCCCAGGTCTGATTGCTATAGTAGATATAACTCATGTAGAATATCTATATTATAATTATACTTGTGCTCATGCAATAATTATTTTCAGTGAGTGGGGTAAGGCCAGACTGGTGCTTGAGCACAGAGATGCACTAGCTGGAAGAAGCATATTGATTTCAAGAGTTTTTTTCCCAAACCTGGCATCCCCCCAAGCTTTAGAGGTCCACATAATCCCATATACAAAAAGCAGTTCAGTCGAAGTGAGAAGTAGTCCAAAAAATCCAATTGACTGTGGCTCTCCTAAAAATCCCTCCCTCTCCATAATGATACTGGAGCACAAGGACAATATAGTAGTAAGCATGTTTTTTAAAATTAATTTTTATTCAAATTCAGCAAAGCAATCAAATAGAAACTCTCTCTCTCTCACACACACACACACACTCAAATAAAACATATACAAATTGTTAAATAACAATAAGTATTTATTTATTTATTTAGTAGTAAGCATGTTTTGACACAAGCACATACATGAACTCCCTATAAAGGATTGAATCTTTTGAAAAGGAAGAGCTGATGCTATTTGACTCCTTTTGTGCCTTGCTTTTAGCAGCTCAAAACAAAACTGTGGCAAGATTAGAGAATCTGAAAATCCATTTGATAAATATGCAAATAGGGCAAAGTAGAGCTGTTAAAAGTGAGGCAATACATGGAGTAGCCACAGATGATGTTGTAATCCATCAGGATAACAACTGTGAGGGTGCAGAAGGAGCAAGTCAGGCTATTCCAATGGTGAAGGCATGTATTCCAGATTGCAAAGTTGTTGCAGAAAAAAAATTGATAGTAGATAAGTCAGAAGAGTCAGGTCAGGTGTAATTTAGTTCCCTCAATATCCAATGCAAATTCTCCCATAACCATCAAGCCTTTCACCTGGATGGATATGAGATTTCTTGATGAAAAAGAAATAAGATATCCAGAGAAATCAACAGAACTTACTTGCCACCTATATATCTATAATACTATATATCCAGTAATTTCAAATGAGAGCAGAATGCACTGATGTGATTGATGACCTGGAGGATGAGACAGAAGTGAATTATAAACAAGTGCAGAATCTAGGTCAATGTACATGTCAATGTACATTCAGTATCCATGGTTTCACTTACCCACATCTGAAAAATATGTTCCCCCTAGGCATTTCTAGGTTCTCCAATGTGATTCTATGGTCAACTTCTGGCGTTTGTCTCATTGAAAAAAATAGTGTTTCCTATTATCCACAGTTTCAGGTATCCACAGTGTGTGTGTGTCTTGGAACATATTTCCTGTGGATACAGGGGTTGATCTGTACATGCCTACAAAGACAAAATAATGCCCAGACTAGACAGGAACCCCTGAGAAAATTCAGGTCCAATGATGTGGTCAAGAAAACCGCAGTGATTGAAACTGATGTCTGTGATATGCACTATATTAAATCTTCAGAAGATCATACAATTTGCCCTGTGTATCTGTGGTTCAATATCCGTGGATCTGAGCATCCACGGATCATTACTGCACACCTAAAATGGCAGTACCCATACCTGAAATGGTGCTGCCACATACCTAAAATGATGACACTCATACTTAAAATGACTGCTCCTATTGATTAATATGGGACTCTACCATCCATGTGTTTTGCTATCCATGGGGGGTTCCAGAACCAAACCCCCACGGATATGGAGGGCCCTCTGTGTCTCATTATATAATGACCAGTGACAAAAAATGACCAATGGAGAGTCTTCCAAACGTTTATCATGGAATATTTCTTGATGGAATAATAAGAAGCTGAATGTTCCATTTCAGAAGTATCTAAAACAGTTTGATATTATTTGCCTCCAGGGAACATGATCTGCTGATGATATCTGTCTTAATGACTGCAGGACATACTCAGTTCCAGAAAACAGCAGTAATGTTAAGGGTTGTCTAGGGGGTGGTCTTGCATGTTGAGTGGCTACCTCATTAAAAGAGGAATCCCATTTGATAGATACTTTAGGCACTTGGGAGTTCTTCTCAAGTTGGATATGTTCTATTCTGTTATGGTTAATGTTTATATCCCACCTTGAAGTTCTAGATATTATGGGAATATTTAGAAGACTATTTGTTTTCATTGGAGATTAAATATCCTGAGGCTCATTTTATTCTAATGGTTGATTTTAATACCCAGATAGGTCCTAACTGTAATGCATTGGCACAAACTATTTATTTTCTACCACAAGATCCTATATTGATGAGATACAGACAATCTAAGGACCACAGAATTAATGTTCAAGGGAAATTATTTATCCATACAACTTTTCAGTCTGGCCTGGTTCTCTTAAATGGTACTATTTCAGAGGATCAGAAGGGAGAATATACCTTTTTTAATCATTTGGAAGCTAGTGTGGTGGATTTTACAGCAGAGTCATACAAGCACTGTAGGAGATGATCTTGCTTTTCAAAGTAGACTCTTATCCAACTTGTGACCATTAGCCAAAAATATTCCAGGTTGCCTGTCCAGGGAAGGTTAAGACCAGTCAAGATCTTGTGCTTTCAGTTACAACTCAGGCCATCTCCAAACATTGTATAAACATTCTGTACTGTGTTGGAGTGTGGTAACATAGTGTGTATTATAGTGTATTCTTGTTGAAATACTAATAAAATATAATTATGAAATAAAATGGGAAAATGTGAGTCTGGCAGCCTTGGGCTCTTTCCTGAAATCTGAACAACTTTTAATATTGAAAGGCACATTGTTACAATCGAGTACTGCTGAAGAGGCAAGCAACTGCTATTCTCAGATAATTTATGAACTCCAACCTTTTTATTTTGTGAAGCATGAAGGAACAAGAAATTGTGCAAACCTAGAAATTTTAATTCATGGTTTGATGATGAATGTAGACAAACAAAGAAAGAGTTACAAAGACAGGAAATTTTTATTTAAAATTGATTCAAAGGAAGAAATATGCCTATTTTTAAACACAATTGTCTGAGTTGGAACAGACTTTGGTATGTAATGATAGAGCCAAATTCTGGCATATTATTTCTTCTATATAATACTCAGGGGATCCTTATATGGACAGTGCAATTTCTACACATGAATGGGAGTGGCCTTTCCACTCTATCTTTTATGATGAAGCAGTGGGATCTTTACTAATTTCAGAAGACTTGACCTTATCAGACTGGCCTCCAGTTTCTTGTGATGAGTTACATTGTTATTAAAAAGACTTAAAAAGGGGAAAGAACCAGGTATGAATGGGATCCCATCTGACTTTTTAATAGAGCAAGCTTATTGGTGGATACCTGCATTGGCCACCTTGTTTACACTTATTGACAGAACTGGAAATTTCCCCAATGATTGGTCAATGGCAGTAGAGGTCCCTATACACAAGAAAAGTTTTACATCCAATCCTAAGAACTATTGGCCAATTAGCTTTTTGGATGTGATTAGTAAGCTACATGGAAGACATCTTTTGAACAAACTTGAAACCTGGGTGACCTCAGAAAATCTTTTAGCTGAAGAGCAGGATGGTTTCTGTTGTGGCAAATCAGCAGTTGACCATTATTTCCTTTTAAATCATTTATCGAAGAAATATACCCTTCCACCTTTCCACTCTTTATTTGAGGCTTTTGTAGACTTCAGGGCAGCTTTTGGTTCTATATCACAGCCACGTTTTTGGCATAAGTTGGCCCTTTTGAATAGTGACATCAGCTTATTAAAAAGAATTAAGGAGCTTTATAATAATTCCAGTTTACATATTTGAATAACATCAGCCTCTTAGAAACCATTCCAGTTAATAGGGGTGTTCATTAAAGGTGCCTGTTAGCCCCTCTTTTATTTAATTTATACACTAATAATATAATTTCTTCGCTATCAGGTGCAAAGCCCTCCCTATCAGCTGAAGGATAAAGATATTTCCATGTTATTATATGCTGATGATGACATCCTTCTTTCTGATACACAGACAGGCTTTTGAGAACTCTGGGAGAATATGTTAACTATTCAGAAACCAAAATCATGGTGTTTGGAAGGAGAAGGCAGAAACATCAATGGCAGCTGAATAACCACCAACTGCAGCAAGTAAATACCTGGGGGTAATATTTAAGGACTCTGGATGCTGGTCTACACACTTAAAAGCCATTGTAGCATCAGCCAAGATAACAGCTTGTCATGCTATGATATTTTTTATATGCAGCATATCATATCAAACCTACTTCTGGTGGTAGGTTTGGGGTGCCCCTCCTTGAGCTCTATAAGCTATTGCCCCAGTTGCTGCATGGAGCTGCAGTGGCAGTGTTGGACTCAGTACAACATAAACTTCTGACAAGAGCTCTGGGAGTTTTCAAATCTTCTCCCAAGCAGTTATACTAACAGAGCATGCATGCTGCTCAGTTAAAACTTTGGCCCAGAAAGCAGCCATTCAGTACTGGCTTAAGATAATTTTTTAGCTGGTTTCCCCTTTAGTTTTAATAGCATACAAAGAAATGGGCCCAGAACCATGGGCTACAAAACCTGTCACCTTGTATCTAATTTGGGACTCTGTTATATATTATAAAAACTTTACTATTTACCCTGGAAAATTGCCCTCTGCCTAATTAGCTTTTATTTGCCCATATGACCTTAAGACCTCTCCATTGAGGCCCCCTGGTCATGGGAGAGAGGCTTGCATACCCTAATGATGTTTTGAGCTATGCTGGCGGTGGCATAATAGCCACCGGTAGGATCTCCCATGCCAGACAGGTCAAAACTGAAGGGTCTGACAAAGAGCGTCAAAGGGCAGGATGGGCCCTCTAGCCTTATGGCAACCATCCTAGGAGAAGGAAAACTCTAATCCCAACCCCGGGCATATGGTGCTCGTCCAACCCTGTAAGGTCAACCATCTAAGAGAAGGAAAACTCTAATCAAACCTACGGCCTGAGGACCTCGCTGCTACCATCCATGCTTGCAAGGCCAGCAGATGAACCTTTGGTTTAAAGGGTGAGGCCAGTTCTGTGCACTCTGCGCTCCACCAGAAAAATCCTTTGCACAGGCTTGAAGGACAAATCCAATAACACAAAAATCAGTGTGTATAGAGCCATTGTACTGTCTGTTCTCCTTTATGGATCTGAAACATGGGTCACCTATCGCCACCACTTACGACTCCTCGAACGCTTCCATCAGTGCTGTTTACGCACAATCCTAAATATACACTGGACTGACTATGTGACAAATGTTGCTGTCCTTGAGCAAGCAGGGATCACCAGCATTGAGGCCATGATATTGAGAATGCAGCTGTGCTGGGCAGGGCATGTTTCTAGGATGGAGGATCATCACCTCCCCAAAATAGTATTCTATGGTGAACTCACCATGGGTCAGCGTAAGAGGGGTGCTCCAAAAAAGCGATACAAGGACTCCATGAAACAACATCCCAGGCTCGGCCAAATTGATTACCAACAATGGTCCGCCCTGGCCTCACATCGGGAGACATGGAGATGCACTATCCGCAATGCTGCAGCCTTATTTGAGAACTCACGCCGAACAAGTCTTGAAGAGAAACGACAATGCAGAAAGAATCACAACCCAGAAACATCACCCAAGGAAACCTTCTGCTGTGCTTTCTGCAACCAGACTTGTCTATCTCGGATTGGCCTTTTTAGTCATCAGCGCGCTTGCAGAAAACACGGGATGAGTCCTTCCTGAATCTTCGTTTGCAAAGAAAAGTCAGAGAGAGTGACCTTAAGATCCTTTTAACTAAGTGCAGACTGAATACTTTACATTTAACAGAAGTTAAAAGGTGATATGATGGCATACCCAACCCAGATAGACAATGCCCATACAACTGTAGAAAAATGGAACATTTATGTCATTTTTTCCCTGGAATGCTCTTTGTGTTTAGATTTAAGAACCTAATACCTCGACCCTCTTACTGTTCATATTAGAGATGCTATGGACACCCCCCCCCAACAAATCCTCAAAGCATGACATTTTTATTAACAGAAACTATTATGTGTCCTGTTGAGTGGCCAAGTACATCAAGTTAGCCCTGATAAAGAGAGAAAATTTTAACCTCTCTGGTGACAAGATATAATCTCAAACCACTTTTTTATATTTTTTACCAATTCAAGTATTTCATCTTAATTATCTTTGAATATGATACTGGTTTGTTTTTATGGTTGCATGCAAAAGCCTAGTTGGCTAATGGAGAATAAACTTCTTGTTGTAGTTGTATATATCTGTGATTGCCATAATAAGTAGCCTAAGAGATTAACCGAGAGCCTGCTCACTCTCCCATATATTCTGAGATCTTAATAATTAAGAACACTTAAGAGGAGTGTTGATGTTAATTCTGTCTGGATTTCACCACCATCCCAAATTGGATGCCCAGGCAGCCAGAATGTGATAAAGGGACCCAGACAGAAACAGAACAGCTGACAAGTGGCAAAGGACCCTCAGTCCCTCAGTCTAAAGAGGTTGGGGTGGGGAACTATGACTGTTTCACTATTCACAATAACTACTTAGTCACAATTGTGACACTACTGCCATGATCATAAATCCCACCCCCCATCTACTTTCCTAGGCATCAGCTACATAGGGAGAAGGAGGTCCATTATGCTGGCGATTGGTGAATGACGTTCCCATCAGGTTTGGGGAGGTCAAACCAGGAGAGGCTACTGTCTAGATTTTACTATAGTTACAAGTATACTTAGTGAAGTGTACTTGAATAGGTGGCTGATGGAGAATGCGGGTCGTGGTCTCCTGTAATCTTTTAGCTGAAACAGTACCCACCCACACCCAGGACTGGTTTAAGGAATTTTGGGGCCCCCTGCAATGTTTTATTTTGGGGTGCCCATATGTTTATCTCAGGTCAATGTAACCTAACTCAACCTAAGCTATTCATAGTACAAGATATTCAGATTATTACTAATAATGTTTTTGCAGGAGGAGGGTTACTACGGGGGCTCCCACAATGATGGGGCCCCCTGCAGATGCTGACGCCACTGATGCCATAAACCGGCTCTACCCACACCCACCCCAAAGAAAGAAAAATAAAAACTTGGAACCCATTTACAGAGCTCCCACACCAAGCAAAAACTAAATTTAGATGGAACTTTCCTCTTAAAGTAATTGTAATACAAGATGCAAAAATCCTAATGCAAATCTCTACTACATCACTTTTCAGATTACCTAAATTTCACAACTAATGAGCAATGATCAGACAATTGCATGCATCAATTTAGGAATTAGGCACAAACACTCATCTGATGCAAATGTGGTTTTGTATCACTCATCAAAAATATTATAAATAATTGCAATAATCCATGTTTAATAAACACTGCAAAACTGGCATGCAAACCTTCACAGATTTGCCCATTTCTCATCACCAAGACTTCGGTGCTAACTGGGATACTTTTAAAATGGGCTCAGATAGGCCTGTATAGAATAAAAAAATTGTTTTTAAAAAGGTAAACCTTTACAGCATAATGAATTAATAATATATTACCTAAAAGTGAAGCTCTGGACTGAAAATGATATAGGAAGCAGACATAGGAGCAGACAAGGGAAATACCAAATAACGAATGGGTGCAAATTTGGAGATACCCTCCAGCTATATGCAGATCAACTATTCAATACTTTATATTGAAAAAAGTATGCTTAAAACAGTACACTGATAGGATTTTACACCAACAAAACAAGCCAAACTGGATTGTAACATCTCACCCAAGTACTAGAGGCAATGTGGAGGCATGGTCTCATACATATATCGATCGATTGCCTTCCATCCTTTCGTAGATCGGTAAAATGAGTACCCAGCTTGTGGGAGCAATTAGCTAACACACATTGGAAGCTGCTTCTTGCAGTGTAGATGTGTAAATTGCTATTGCTTAAAACAATTTGTAAGCCGCTCTGATAGCCTTGTGGCTGAAGAGCAGGGTATAAATAAATAAATAAATAAATGTAACATTTTGGTGTCATTTTTTTGCATGTATATTAGATCACAAACCAAAATGTCAAAAATCCCTGTCACCAATATGCTCATGATACTCAGCTCTATCTCTCTTTTCTGTCTTACTCAAGGAAGCTGTTTTGCTGCTAAACCAGTGTCTGCGGTCAATAATGGACTAGATGAGAGCAAACAAATAGAAACTTAATCCAGACAAGACAGAGGTGCTGTCGATCAGTTGAAAGGCAGGTCAGGTGATAGGGAGTAGCTAATTCCTAAATGGGCAGTCTTTTGTCTTACAAAGTCTGAGGTGTTAGAAGGGAATGGATCTGGTGAAGGCTGAACCTGACACAAAAGGAGAGTGGCTTTTGTCTCATAAAAAAGATCTGCTGGGCAACTGAAGAGGAAGGGTTTGTTTGCTTGTTTATGCATAGATAAGAGGGGGAGGGGCCTAAGACTTTATGGGGAAAACCTTTATGAAGAAACCATAGAGAATTGCCTGGAGGGTGGAGAAAACAGAGCTGTTGTTGAATTTTACCCACCACCGAGGCCTGGGCTCCAGAAGAAGAAGTTCTTTCCTACTAGTGCTAGCAGAAAAAGTGGAGAGAATATTTTTTTTCTGGTGCCCCGAAACACCGTCACTCTTGTTAAGTAAAGAACTGGGTGAGTGAATCATGCCTTGGCTGGGCAGCTGGGGTGGTAGTAATTCCAATATTCTTGTAAAAAGGAAGGGGAAATTCTGTTCTTCCTGGTCCTATTTTAAGGAAACAAACATTTCAATCCAATTTCTAGCCATGTGGGAAGTGTATGTATGTGTGTGGGGGGGGGGTGGGGGTGGGGAGAGAAGTAGGTTTTCATACACAAAAGGAATACAGTAGGACCCCTGTAACCACCGATTCACCTTCTGCTGATTCAGTTATCCGCAGTTGCCGACTGGCAAAGGGTGAACGGGAAGGGAGAGGAGGAGGAGAGAAATAATTTCCGTTCTCTCTTCCCCATGAGGGCTGTGGCGGCAGTGGGGGTGGGGGTGAGGGGGGAAGGGAGAGGAGGAGGAGGGGGAGGAGAGAACTCACCTGCCCCCACCCTCCTCATTCCCTCCCCTCCTGTCCCTTACCCCATGGTGCTGGGCCTGCGGCTGAGAGCTCGAACAAGCCCGGCTCTGGCTCTTTGCTCTCCCACTGCCTTCCCCTCCCTCCCTCCCTCCCTCCCTTCCTTCCTTCCTTCCTTCCTTCCTTCCTTCCTCTTCTTGCCTGCCCCCTCCCTCCCTTCTCTTCCTCCATAACTCTTCCTCCCTCCCATCGCAGGGACTTTCTGACAGTAAGAGTTGTTCAGCAGTGGAACACACTCTCTTGGAGCATGGTGGGGTCTCCTTCCTTGGAGGTCTTTAAACAGAAGCTGGATGGCCATCTAGATTTGTAATCCAGATTAAACAGGGATGCTTTGATCATGATTCCCTGCGTGGCAGGCGGTTGGACTGGATGGTCCTTGTGGTCTCTTCCAACTCTACAATTCTATGATTCTATGATATATATAAAACAATATTAAAACATTAAACATTTTAACTGCATGACCATTTTAGAAGTCCTTAAAAACATAGATGTAGGCTCAGATTATTCACCAAAGGCCTGCCAGAACAGAGAGGGTTTTGCCTGCTTCCAAAAGCACATTAAGGAGGGGGCCAGTCTAGCTTCCCCAGGAAGAGAGTTCCACAGCACTGGAACAGCCACCGAGAAGGTCCTCCTCCATGTTCCTACCAAGTGTGCCTGTGAAGATGGTGGGAATGAAAGAAGGACTTCTCCAGAAGATCTCAAAGCATGGGCAGGCTCATAAGGGAGAATATAGTCATTCAAATAACCTGGACCAGAGCCATATAGGGCTTTATAGGTTATAATCAGCACTTTGAATTGTGCCTGGAAACAGACTAGAAGCCAGTGAAGCTGTTTTAACAAGGGAGTTGTATGCTCCCTATAACCAGCCCAGTCAACAATCTGGCTGTGGCTCATTGAACCAGATAGATTATATAACATGTTTTCTGTCCTCCTGCACAATCCTGTTTCCTTGGTTGAACTAATTGCCACAATCATCACTATGGAGAGATTTCTTGTGAAATAAAAGAACACATGTGTTGTGGTTGGCAGTAGTGAACGTTTCACTGGCAGCTCCTCTGGACTTAATAAGAAGATAAGTTTCTGGACCAGGCTGAGGAAGCATTACTTTCTGAAAACATGCCGTCAAATATTAGAGATCCTGGTGAGAAAGAAAGCCAGCAGGACGCCAGTACAAGGACACTTGTAAGAGAACATTTGATTGGCTCTCTTATGAAATGGGCAAAGCATATTGCAACATCTGTTACACAGCAAGTGAAATGAGTGCTCCTATCCTCAAAACCTGAGGAGACAGGGATGCGTATGAAGCTTTTGTTAAGAATCATAGAATCATAGGATTGCAGAGTTGGAAGAGACCACGAGGGCCATCCAGTCCAACCCCCTGCCATGCAGGAAATCACAATCAAAGCATCCCCGACAGATGGCCATCCAGCCTCTGTTTAAAGACCTCCAAGGAAGGAGACTCCACCACGCTCCGAGGGAGTGCATTCCACTGCCGAACAGCTCTTACTGTCACAAAGTTCCTCCTAATGTTGAGGTGGAATCTCTGTTCCTGGAGCTTGCATCCATTGCTCCATGTTCCAATCTCTGGAGCAGTAGAAAACAAGCTTGCTCCATCCTCAACATGACACCCCTTCAAATACTTAAACAGGGCTATCATATCGCCTCTTAACCGTCTTTTTTCCAGGCTAAACATACCCAGCTCCCTAAGTCTCTCCTCATACGGCATGGTTTACAGACCTTTCACCATTTTAGTCGCCCTCCTCTGGACACACTCCAATTTGTCAATATCCTTTTTGAATTGTGGTGCCCAGAACTGGACACAGTATTCTAGGTGAGGTCTGACCAAGGCAGAATAGAGTGGAACTATTACTTCCCTTGATCTGGACACTATACTTCTATTGATGCAGCCCAAAATCGCATTGGCCTTTTTAGCTGCCGCATCACACTGTTGACTCATGTTCAACTTGTGGTCTACTAGAACTCCTAGATCCCTTTCGCACGTAGTCTCATTCAGCCCGGGCTCCCCCATCCTATATCTATGCATTTCATTTTTTTGCCCTAAGTGCAGTACCTTACATTTCTCCGTATTGAATTTCATTTTGTTAGCTTTGGCCCAGCTCTCCAGTTTATCCAGGTCATCTTGAATTTTGATCCTGTCCTCCAGGGTATTAGCTACTCCTCCTAATTTGGTGTCATCTGCAAATTTGGTAAGTATGCCCCTAATTCCTTCATCCAAGTCATTGATAAAGATGTTGAATAGCACTGGGCCCAGGACAGAACCCTGTGGCATCCCACTGGTTACATCTTTCCAAGAGGAAGAGGAGCCATTGCTGAGCACCCTTTGGGTTCGGCCGGTCAACCAATTCCAAATCCATTGAACTGTTAACTTGTCTAGCCCACATTTTACAAGCTTATTTGCAAGAATGTCACGGGGAACCTTGTCAAAGGCCTTACTGAAATCAAGGTATGCGATGTCCACAACGCTCCCTTCATCTACCAAGCTGGTCATTTTATCAAAAAAAGAGATCAGATTAGTCTGGCATGACTTGCTTCTCTGAAACCCATGTTGACTTTTTGTGATTATGGCATTGCCTTCTAAATGTTCACAGACTCTCTGTTTAATGATCTGCTCTAGAATCTTCCCTGGTATTGATGTCAGACTAACTGGACGATAATTGTTGGGATCCGCTTTTTTCCCCTTTTTGAAGATGGGGACAACGTTTGCCCTCCTCCCATCTGCTGGGACTTCTCCTTTTCTCCAGGAGTTCTCAAAGATTATTGCCAATGGCTCTGAGATTATATTTGCCAGCTCTTTTAATACTCTTGGATGTAGTTCATCTGGTCCTGGAGATTTAAATTCATTTAGATTAAGAAGGTATTTCTGTACTACCTCTTTCCTTATTCTGTGCTGGATTTCCCCTATTGTGTCCTTTGTTCCTTTATCCTCAGGTTGGTCCTCCTTTTCCTTTTCTGAAAACACTGAGGCAAAGAAGGTGTTGAGAAAAGAATAGAATAGAATCTTTATTACAGTCATAGACCAGCACAAAGGTGTTGAGTAATTCTGCCTTTTCTCTGTCCCCTGTTAGTATTTTGCCATCTTCTCTGCGTAGTGGCCCTACCATTTCCTTTTTCCTCCTTTTGCTGTGGACATACCCCCAAACCCCCTCTTTTTATTGTTCTTAACCTCTCTAGCAAGCCTGAGCTCATTCTGTGCTTTAGCTTTTCTGACTTTACTCCTACATGTGTTCGCTATCTGTTTGAATTCTTCTTTGGTGATTTCCCCCTTTTTCCGTTTCCTATACATGTTCCATTTAAAACTTAGCTCTGTTGATATTTCTTTAGTCATCCATCCTGGTTTCTTGAGACACCTCCCATTTTTCTTCCTCAATGGTACTGTTTGAAATTGTGCCTTCAGTATCTCCCTTTTGAGAAAGCCCCATCCGTCTTGAGGTCTCTTCTCTTTTAGTATTCCTGACCATGGGATCACCCCCAGTATTTCCCTGAGTTTATTGAAATCAGCTCTCCTAAAGTCAAGAATGCATGTCTGACTATGCTTGGCTTCTCCTTTCCATTGTATAAGAAAAGCTTCTGAGACTGGAAGAAAGCTCTAGAAAGATTCCATAGCCATCAACACTCAAATTTTCACTGTGCAGTTGTTCAAGTTATGGCTGGTGTTGAAGGTGGTGTAAATGTACGTGTCACTTGCTCAGGAGGAAAACAAAAGGAAATGCAAGAAGCTAAAAAAGGCACTGCTGAAAATTTTATCTTCTGTAAGATATCTTGCTTATCAAGGCCTTGCAGTTTGTGGCCACATTGAAGAAGGATCAAACCTTAGTCAACTCTTGCTACTTTGTGCTGATGATGTTCCCCAGCTGAGATCATGGCTGGATCATGCAAATTACAAATGGATTTCACCAGTTATTGTTAATGAGTTTCTTAAAATCATGGCTCACAATGTTCTATGTACCTTAGTGAAAGAGACTGAAGCAGCTGTTTACTACAGTATAACTGTGGATGAAACTACAGATATCACCACAAAGGAGGATTTTCCTTTCACATTGCCACAAAGGAAATGTCTGTGGAGGAATTCTTTTTTGGGTTTTTTTAAACTGATGCTATAACTTCAAAAAGCCTTTTTGCTATTTTTAAGAGTGGTGCTATAACTTCAAAAAGCCTTTTTGCTGTAGTCTACCACTTTAATCTTCCTCTTGATAGGTGCTGTGGCCAATGCTATGATGGAGCATCAAATGTAGCTGGACGTATTAGTGGGCTGCAGGCTCTTGTGAAGGAAGAAAAACCAAGAGCACTCTATGTGCACTGTGTGGCCCATGCTATGAATTTAGTGGTGCAGGATGTATCAGGAAATACTGCCATGTGTAGAAACTTTTTGAGTGAAGTAGATGATCTTACTACTTTTGTCAGAGGCTGGATGGCCATCTGTCAGAGAAGCTTTGATCATGATTTCCTTCATGGCAGGAGGTTGGACTGGATGGCCCTTGTGGTCTCTTCCAACTCTACAATTCTATGATTGTATGATTCTAAGTTCACCCAAACATCTTGCCTAGTTTAAAAAAATTCAAGGGGAGAAGGAGAACATACATCTGAAATGATTTTGCCCCACAAGATGGACTGTTTCGAGCAGCTTCCTTACAGTCAGTTGCTCTTAATTACAGACAGCTCAATTACAGGCAGCTTTGAGGATGTGGCATCTGAGGAAAGGGGAGATGTTGGAGCAAAATCAGATGGATATGTGCAAAGCTTGAAGATGTCTGCTTCTTTCTTCATACTGCAAATTTTGATGCTTATGTTTGGCTGCTTGGGCACACTAAATGCAGCATTTCAAACAAGTAACCTACAGTTCCATCCAGCAGAACTTCTTTGCAAGTCTGCCAAGGAGAGTGTAAAGAAGCTGAGGAACAACTTTGAAGATTTCTGGACAAAGACCACAATGACAGCAAAAGACTTAGATTTAGGAAGCCCTTCCCTCCCTAGGCATAGGAAAACCTCCATGACAGGTTGATCCTAGGTGTGAGCCTCACCAGTTTGAGTCTCCTGAGGGGATTCTACAGGAAAATATTTTATGATGTGATCAATAATGTCAGCAGCAGATCACACAATCGCTTTTCCTCAGATGTGTGCAAACATATGAGCAAAATTGAAAAGTTTGTCATTGGAGAGATAGCACACCCATTGCAGGCTTTTATACAACTGACATGGATTCTTCTAGATTACAGCTTCATTGTCATTTGCTGTTGAATATTGCAAGGGAGAGGAAAGTTACAGTTTCAGCTCTTCAGGATGTGGTTGATCTTCTGAGTTGGGCACAAAGTGAATATCTGCCGCACCTACTACCATAATTGACAAAGCTGATCAAAATCGCCCTTATAATTTTGTCATGTTCATCAGAAAGCTCATTCTAATGCCTTCCTAGAATGAAGACCTTTCTGAGGTCAAGCATGGGGCAAGCCAGGCTCTATCACATGGCTGTTCTACATGGGCATAAAGAGATCAGTTTGGAGATGGAGCTATTCTGAACATTATAGCTAATGAGTTTATTCAGGCAGCACCAATCAGAAGAAATACATTTACTGTGGAAGAATCCTAGAAGTGCATATCCTGAATGTATTCCTTCTGTTTTTTGCTTTGTTTAGTTATCTACACTTCTGTGCTCTCTCTGGTTAGTTATAACAAATTTATTTAAATCCATAAACAGAGTTTGATGATTTTTATCTTGGGCTTCAACTTTGATGGTATATTGCATGGGCCTTTGGATGGTGGGGGTACTGTATAAACTATAACATTATAATTAAAATGTAATATTTTTGTTGAGTACTTGTTATTTTAATGTGGTTTTGAACACTCTATTGATGAAGGATGGTTTCTAGAAATAGAAATATATGCATTCATAAATGTAAACGAATAACCATAACCCCTTTGCCCAGGCTTAGCCCCCACCCAAATTGAGAAGTCTGTGCCCCTGTGAGGGTGTTCTATTTGTCCCTACACCTTCACAGGCACAGTTGATAAGGAGACAGGACAGAACCTTCTCGGTAACTGCTCCCAAGCTACAGAACTCTCTGTCATGGGACACTAGCAAAAAAGCTTGCCTGAGGGGTAGGGAATGAAAATCTTTGTTTGCTAGTGGAAGGGCAACAAGGAAAGAGTCCATCATAGCTTCCCTTGGAAGTTTCACAGCTCATGAGCAGCTACCAAGAGGACCCTCAATAAAAACTAACAACTTATTAACAACTGCCCTCTCCATTAATGCCCCCTTGTCGTGGGAGAGAGGCTTGCGTACCCTAATGATGTTTTGAGCTATGCTGGCAGTGGCGTAATAGCCACCGGTAGGGTCTCCCATGCCAGATAGGTCAAAACCGAAGGGTCTGACAAAGAGCATCAAAGGAAAGGATGGGCTCTCAGGATATATACTAGAACGTTAAGCCCAATGCATTTCCACTGGGAAATATTTGTATGGCCTTCTTCAAGGGTCATTTTTTAAAGAGCGTGGGTGGGAAACAATATACTTATGTTTACATATGTATCTCCAAAACTTGCAACTGTCAACTGATAGTTTTCAGAGAAGAAGGCAGAGCATTATACTTTTACAGATTTTTGTGTGTGTAAATATCAAAGCCATCTTTATCATATCAACTGGGCAGCAGAAAGGAAACGAAAGTGTATTAAATAAAACTTGAACAAATGAAAGTTTGGATTTGCACCTCTACTTTAATCTTCATTTTGGCCAGGAGGGGGCAGACCTCCAGTCCTCAATATCTATTTCCCTTCTCAGCAGAGTCTTGTTATTCTGTGGATCATGTTTTGTCCAGCGCTCAGAAATGCAGATCCTTAAATGATTGACTGTTCTTTATAAAATAGATGGCTAAAGAAACACTTGATTCCTTGTTCTTAATAATAATGAGAAGTTCACCTATTCAAACCTTTAGGGCCCTAGATGTTTTGGCTATATATAATTAATTGCAGTGACAATAAGTGTTATAAGATTTCACAGTTTTTAAATTATTATTATAATGCACAACATCAGTTATTTTATAAGTGTATTTATGGGAAGAACAGTACCCATATAGTTAATGACCCCTACTGACTGTGGTTCCTAGTAAAATAGTAGGAGGTCTTTGCTGAGGTTTTCTGAATTCATTCCTAACTAGAATATCATTAATGCTGCAAGATCTTTTGAAAGAAAATCTTTAATTTATATCAAAAGATCTCATAGTATTTGTGAAAAATTTTAGTTGCTTTTTGAAAAAAATGTCAATATACTTATATTTGTAACTGTAATAGTAGCTAGCTACTTTTTGGCATTAGGGCTGTAACTGCAATTAACTGCTTTTTTTAAAATAGGAAGTTATAACTGTAACAATATAATAATATAATAAATTTTTATTTTTAACCCGCCCCTCTGCTCAGCAACCGGGGTGGCGTACAACAAGATTAAAACATCAAGTTAAAACAATCCCTCCCCATCCTAACCCTCCCACCCCTTAAAACTAAATTAAACTAATGAGGAGTTAAAACAAGAATAAAATATGATAAATAAATAAATAATTAAATAACAGCAACGATGGCAAGGGGGTGGGTAGCAATCAGTCCACTGGAACCGGTAAGTTATTCTGGGAAGGCCTGCCGGAAGAGATCCGTCTTTAGCACTTTCTTGAAGCTATCAAGAGTAGTGATAAGACGGATCTCATCCGGCAGGCCATTCCAAAGTCTGGGAGCCATAGAAAAACAACTGCTTTTTTAAATAGGAAGCTCCCAAACTTTGACATTCTGTTTACATTGTGGCCAAGGAGATGCTCAAGGAAAGCCTGCAAGCCTTGCAGTGGGGTGTGTGTGCAGAATGGGCTATTCTCCAGAAGATTAGCACTTTGGGGCACAGCTTTGCATCTGTTTGGGGTGTCCTCATGCTAGGCAGCTAGTTGGTGGCCTGATGCAATGGCAAAATTGAGGAAATTTTTGACCAATATGCCAAATTTCAAAAAAGTAGTGGCCATGGGGAATCCTGGAGGGGCGCAAAACAGTAGGTGTACATGCAGCCCACTTCTGCTGTATGGATATGTGTTGCTGCCCCCCAAAACTTGCAAATTAAATTTAGATGGGAGCAAACTGTATAGAACAGGGGGAGAGATAACTAGGAAACAATTGGTAGAAATGCATAGTTTAAAACAACAGCATAAAAGGGTTGGTTCAGGAATCTCATATGTCCCCACCAATTGCATTACCTTTCCTTGGTGGTGGGATTGTGTACTCCTGTGAGGTAAGAGGCCATGCCGATGGTAGCAGTGCTGCTAGCAGGGTCTCCCATGTTAGCTCTGTTCACTTCCTCTTCTGAAATCTTGTGGATTCTCATGAAAGTTCATTATGCAGGAAATTCAAAAACAAAACAAAAAATAAAACATTTTAAGTTACACTAAGCACTTAAACACACTTTAAAACTCCCAACTAACCTGGGGAGGGTCATTAGAAATTCATCACTTACCTGGATGTCATAATCTCACCCAGAAGTGTTGTGCCCCATCCGACCATTTACTCTGCAGCAACAAGATTGAAAGGGCTGGAGGTTTCACATACTGGCAATGCCGGCAAAAAGCTGGCACTGCTGATCTATTGATGGCTTAAGCCATCAATTGAAAGTGGCGCCCTATTGCCAGCTAATTGACAGACTGGCCATGGGAGAAGAATGACGTCATCTGATAACGATGACCTGTAATGTCATTATCATGTATTTTTGGTGCCCTTTTGTCCTCATCTGATAAATTCCTAAATGTACCAAATAGCTACTGGGCAGTAGCAGTAGTAGGGGGTGGCACTGGTGGAGGATCTCTCAGAGTGGCACAGTAAGTCCCTGTTGATTGTCTTTTACCATGAGAACCCTATGATAAGAGAATCCAAAATGAAATAAGAGATAGTGCCAGAAGATGACACTCCCAGGTTAGAAGGCAGCATAAAGAAGGCAGTGTTCAGTAGGGGAACACACTACATGATCAAGGAGAAAAAAAATATGATGGAAACAATGCACTGAAGAACTATATAAAGGTAATGCAAGAATGTCAGGTTTATTAAAGGAAGAACCATTTGAATGTGAATCCACAATTTTAGAAAATCAGGTGGAAGCTGCACTCAAAACACTTGGGAGAAATACATCACCAGGAACAAATGGCACACGAATAGAGCTGCTTCAGGCTACAGAGACAGAATTCCCTCAAATTCTAATTAATATGTGACAACAAATAGGGAAAACAAAATAATGGCTCATAGATTTGAAATACCTTCCAACCCCCAGGAAAAGGGACACCAGGGATTGCAGTAACCACCAGACTCATTGCATTAATCTCCCAGCCAAACAAAGTGATGCTCAAAATTTTACAACAAAGACTTTACCATATATGGAATGAGAAACTGCAGATGTCTAAGCTGGGTTCAGAAAAGAAACAGGTGCTATGGGTCATATTGCAAACACATGCTGGATAACGGAGTGGGCCAATGAATTTCAGAAGAAAATCAGTCTGTGATTTATTTGTTACAGCAAAGCCTTTGACTGTGTAGTTCATAAAAACTATAGATCGCTCTTAAAGAAATAGGTGTGCCACTTCATTTGAATGTCCTGATACGTAATCTGCACTTAAGACAAGAGGACCTTGTCAGGACAGAATATGGAGCAACAGAATGTTTTTCAATTGGCAAGGGAGTCAGACAAAGCTGCATTTTATCATTCTATCTGTTTAACATGTACACTGAACGTATCATACATAAATTTGGATTAGACTTGGAGGAAGGAGGTGCGAAAACTGGAGGTAGGAATATTAGCAGTTTAAGATATGCAGATGACAACATACTACTAGCAGAAAATAGAAAAGACTTGGAATGATTACTGAAGAGAGTTAAGGAAGAAAGTGCAAAGCAGGATTACAGCTGAGCATTAAGAAAACAAAAATAATGACTATATATGATTTACATAACTTTAAAGTAGATGATGAAGACATTGAAATAAATCAAAATTCTCCATACCTTGGCTCAATCATTAATCAGAATGGAGACTGCAGTCAAGAAATCCGAACAATAGGACTTAGAAGAGCAGTTATGAAGGAACTAGACAAGCCCCTCATGTGTATAGCTATTTATGTATCTAGTTATTGGATTTGTATCCCACCTTTCTCCTGAGAGGGGATATATCATTGAATACTAAAGTTAAATTGTGTGTGCCATTGTATTTCCAATCTCTTGTTCTCTTTTTGCTAAAATTGCTGGTGACCATTAAGATTATCAACATTGCAGAATACACAGCAGGATTTTATTGTTGCAGATAGAGAACATTTTTATTGCTTTTTAAAATGGTTTTTGTTCCCATGGCCATAGAAGTGTCTGCAGTTACCCTCCTTCAATAAGCCCTGATGCTGACCTATGAGTTCCCTCATGATTTTTTTTAACTGTCTTTGGCTGATGAAGAGGGCAGTTGGCTTCAAAAGCCAGAGTGATCAAATTTAAGACTTTTGGTTGGACCAATAAAGGTACCATCACAATATGGTGATTTCAGTTTTGCATCAGAATATTTGACTCTCTTAACATTGGAGAAGAAGGTCAGCATTCCACAAATTGAGCTTCAGGGGCTTACCACACTCCGAAGTAAAGCGGCAGGGGAGCAGGAAAGTTTTGTCTTCTGTACTGTCTTACTGCATGATGTCATCATTCTCCCAGTGTTCTGTTGTTCTGGTCCTGTGGGGGGCCCAAGGTAAAACTGTGTCTTTTTGCTGATAGGTTTTTCCAGTTAGCACAAAGACATAGTTTTACCTTGGTCTCCCATGGGGCTGGAACGAAAGAAAGACAACGTCACGCAGTAAGGCAGCATGGAAGACAGAACCTTCCTGCTGCACTGTTGTTTTACTTCAGAGTGCAGTAAACGCTTCAGGCAGCCCCACTACCCATGAATGCTGTTACCTTTTGGCTGTTATTTCTGATGATCATGGCAGGAAATTGCCTCCCTTTTCACTCTAATAATCACAGCCCTTCAAGAACTTGCCTAGTGGGCAACAATGATTACAGTGCTGCTCATCTGCTGGCATCATTGATAGAACCTCACTCATCT
This sequence comes from Gambelia wislizenii, assembly GCA_030847615.1. Classification (NCBI taxonomy): domain Eukaryota; kingdom Metazoa; phylum Chordata; class Lepidosauria; order Squamata; family Crotaphytidae; genus Gambelia; species Gambelia wislizenii. Next base: position 176,494,716 of record JAUMIR010000004.1, read on the forward strand.
GCCCAAGGTCCATGATAAAGGGAACTGTCATGTACTTCAATAATATACTCCTTGTACAGATAAAGTATTGTGGGAACTGATCTTCATGGAGTCACGAAGATTGAGATCCTTCAATTAAATGAGGACAGATATTGCACAAGTAATTGTACATTACTTGCTTCTGAGTTTATGTATTCAGACACAGGAGATTTTCAGACCTGCCAAAATGCATGTCTGCCGCGCGAGCAGCCTCCCGAAACTGCTGCGCGGCAAGGGTCTACTTCGGACGACGCTGTGCCTCTCGCGAAACCGTCCGTGTCACTTCCGTGAAGCTTCCGACGGCTCGGCGCCATATTTCAATCTCGGGCAACCTCCGTGATTGAAATATGGCGCTGAGCCGTCCCAAGCTTCACGGAAGTGACACGGACGGTTTCGCGAGAGGCACAGCGTCGTCCGAAGTAGACCCTTGCCGCGCAGCAGTTTCGGGAGGCTGCTCGCGCGGCAGACATGCATTTTGGCAGGTCTGAAAATCTCCACAGTCCTTATATTTGTAGTATGGAGGGGTTTGTAGGCCAGTTTCTTCAGTCCATGAAAAAACAATCCTTTGATTGGTATGAAATGGCCCATTAATTTTAGCCAACATACATAATACTCTGGCATCTACTTTCTATGATGGCAGTGGAGGCCTGAGAGCTCACATCCTGTTGGTGAATTACAGTGGTGTATGGAGCCAGCATGGTATAGTGGTTTGACTGTTGGACTATGACTCTGGAGAACAGGATTCAAATCCCTGCTTGGCTATGAAAAGCCACTGGGTGATCCTGGGCAAGTCATACACTCTCAGCTTCAGAACACCCCATGGTAGGTTTGCTTTAAGTCAGAAATGGCTTGAAGGCACACAACAACAACAAGGTCAGACTTACATCATTGCAGTTCATTTTTTTGGTCATCGCAGAGGTCAGAATTCTGCAAAGACTTCATTTGCAGGGACCTCCAAGGGAACTCTGGAGGTTCCTATAGATGCCTGTTGCTGTATGTCCAGCTACAGGAAAATAGCTGGATGTGTCTCCACGCATCCACCCAGTCTCCAACAACATGGAAATGACTGGGGGAGGGGGACTGGACTGCTTACAAAGTGAGTTTTGGGGGGTTAGCATTGAGAGACATAGCTGTGGAGATATAGCTACATGACACACGTGTCTCCCAATGCAGGATCTCAGCTGAAGTGTATCAGACAGGCCACTGAGCGAGGTTAACCTCATATGTGCAAGATAGGCTGCTTCTGTCCCTGGCATATACAAGAGGCTATTATCTAATACTGTATTGCAGAGATGAGAAGAGAGGATCCAGAGCTATACTGCATAGGTACCTGGGTAGATAACATTATATCTTTCAGATATTTTGGAATATGACTCCCATAATCTCTGATCACTGGTCATGTTTATTGGAGCTGATGAGAATTGTAGTCCCCAACTTCTGGAGAACACTGGGTTGCTCGCCCTGAAAGGCTCCTGAAAACTGGTACTAGGGCAAGATGCATGATGGGTATGTGTGCCTAAATTTAGCAACTGGCATCTCTAGGCTGATGAGATATTAAGATTGATTTTGGGGTGTACCGCATATTTTTTCAGTGTACAGGCCCCCAGAGGCATGGGCCCTCCAGAGGTCTAGGCTCCACTCCCTTCAATCCCTAGCCTGGTGTTTCCTTAAAAACATAAGCTTTCCATTTATGTAAGTGTATCATCAGCTAGGGTGCATTTCAAGGGTATATGGAGTCTCCTTGGACAAGCAGCAAAAAGCAGCCAGGAACTGTATGTTTGTTCCCTTTTCCTAAACTCCATGTATATTTCTTGTGTGCATTCCTTCAGCAGGAGAGAAATCTTATTATTCACCTCCTGCCTGGTCTTGGCAAAGCAGGAAACAGCTGTGGGTGTGCTTACCTGATGATAAACATCTTGTCATGATTGCCATCCTAGCTTTAGGAAGGGAGGAATTGAAGAAGAGGAAGGACATAGCACAATAGCTTGGAGTTCATATAAAAACTTTCCCAGGAACAAAACATTTCCTCTTTCACATTTTAATATCTCATGGGAGTTTCTCTTCAGCTCCTTCCTTGGGACCAGCCACTGAACGGCATAATGAGAGGAATGCCTTCGCTAGCAAAACTATAATAAGCAAAAGACCTTGCTATGTGGTTTTGTTCCTCTGAGAAATCTGCAGGAACCAGATAGCAGGTGTGTGGTTGAGCTTCGTGTGCAGTTTATGATTATCAAATAGTCACATGCTGAGGTGGGGAAACACAGTATGAATGAGTAGATTCTTTATGAAAACTGTGAACCACTTGAGTGCATTGCCTCTATAGAAATACAGGAAATAATTGAACTGTTCTATGGTTCCACTATGACAGCAGGTCACTTACACCCACCATGGCAGCTGGTGTGTTGTTAGAGCTGGGGGAGATCAGGGTGGCTAATTGTTTATCGTTAATGCCATCCAGTTGGCTTTGACTTATGGTGACCCTATGAATGAGTGACCCCCCCCCCAAGAGGCCCTGTTATTAACAACCCTTCTAGAGTCTTGCAAACTTAGGGCTGTGGCTTCCTTAATTGAGTATCACCTCCTGTAATGTAGTCTTCCTCATGAAGAACTATTTTCATGCCAAGCCAGGGTTTACAATAGTAGGTAAAGGAACTTCAAGGTTTGGTGAAAGGGTTGAGGAATAAGGATGACTCTTTAAAATAACAACTTCAAACCCATATTTTAAGAGTGAATGAATTTTTAATACATATGAAATTTCAAGATTCAGACTGCCAGGAGGTTTGGGAGGTAGATACTAAAAGGAACAATGGATAGCCATGGAAATACATTTGTTCATCTGAATGGCCATAGGAAGTCACAAGAAGATTTTGCAGACCAGTTCCAAATCAAAATACTTGCTGTATATGAGCATTATTTTTTTAGGCAACAACTCAAAGTACTTAGTTACACAGAAATCTTTAGGGAACCCATCAAAGATCAGTTGTCCAGCAGATTCTAGGGATCATCCTGAAATGCATTAAAGTAAGGGTGACTGAAGTTTAAGAATCTCCATATGGATTAAATTCACAGGGGTTCTCAGAATTTCCTGAAAATGTTTTCATGTCCACAGATGGCATGTTGGGCCCCTCATCAAAACTCTCCAAACCAATTGCTTGTCCTTCAAAATGGTAAATGAAAGTATTAACCTGATACTAGCAGCCCCATGCCTCTCAAGTGGCCAATGATTTCCTATGGGTATTTTCAGTAAACCAATAAATTTCAGTGGCCATTCAGTGTTCCTTTTAGTGCATCCCATTTGGGAGCATATTGTCTAAATGGTTGGCATGTACTCCAACCATTGTTGATTGATAGACATTGTTGGAATGGATGGTGGTTTTAAATGAAATACACCTGGGGTGTTGAAGATCCTCAGCTTGTATTGCTAGGGGACTTTAATATCCGTATTCAGATTGCCCTGTCAGGAGTGGCTCAGGACTTCATATCTGCTGTGACAACCATGAGTCTGTCCCAAATAGTATCTGGCCCTACCCATGCTGCTGGACTCTGTTTACTTTAGACTTGCTGGGACTCAGACCTTCTGTAGGGGTGGAGAACCCATGAAAACGGTCCACCCCAGGTGCCTTGTGGAGTCAGAATTCCTGATGGCTCTTGGACAATTTCCTGCTGCTTTGGTGGGTGATTCTGTCAAAGTCTTGGTTGACCTCTGGAACAGGGAAATGGCTATGGCAGTGGACATGATCACTCATGTCCCCTCTTGTGGAGTGCAGCCAAAGCATGCACCTGGTTTTCTGAGGAGCTGGTATCAATGATACAAATGAGACGGCAACTAGAGCAACATTGGCAGAAAACTCAGAGAGGAGATGATTAAAAATAGACTACAGCTTATCTGATGACGCACTCTGGGGCACTACAGGCAGCAAAGACACATTTATTTTTGCCTCAATTGGATTTGCAAAGAGCCAGCCAGCAGAGCTGTATTGAAGAGTCAAAGGTCTTTTACATGTAGGACCACAGGAGGAGAATACAGACCACCCAACAGCCTGCTGTGGAAAACCTGCCCAGCACTTTGCAGATATAGGACTTTTTCGGACAGTGTAAAAATAACGCTAGCAGCGTCGCCAGGTTGCGACGCTGCAGCGCAAGAGGGCATCAGTTTCGTATGACGCTCCTTCCCAGCGGTACTGTTGTAGTACCGCTGGGACATTTGACCGTGATATTTTTTCTTCTACCGTCATTTTTTACTCACGATCAACGATCAGCAATCGTGAGTAAAATATGACTGTAAAAGCAAAAATATCATGGTCAAATGTCCCAGCGGTACTGCAACAGTACCGCTGGGAAAGAGCGTCGTACGAAACTGACGCCCTCTTGCTCTGCAGCGTCGTAACCTGGCGTTATTTTTAATAACCGTATTCAGCTAGCGTTATTTTTACATTGTCCGAAAAAATCAATAATCACTTGGATCTGCTCTGACTTGGACACTATAAGATACAGTGGATGTAACTTTGGTTCCTGCTTGTCCAGTGACAATGGATATATTTGTATTTGTACAACCTGAGAATGTGGTCAGGATTATTGGAGAGGTGGAAGCATCATATCTGTGTTAAATTCAAATTCAAATTCAAATTCAAATGGAGAAACGGGACAGAATAAGGTCAAAAGTTTGAAATTTACTTTGTGTTATGATTTGAAAGAGATTTTTTATAAGATGATGTATAGATGGTATCTGACTGATGAGAAGCTTGCTAAAACATATAAGAATTGCTCAGATGAATGCTGTAATGTGATCAGAATGTTGGGGCATTGTTTCACATGTTTTGTACTTCTGCTAAAGCTCAGAAGTATTGGACTCTAATTCACAAGACATTAGAGGACATTTTAAAAGTGAGATTTCAGATAAAACCTGGAGTTTATTTACTTGGTTTATTTACTTGGGATATTGGAACAAGATTTAGAGAGAAAACATGGGAGAATTCTACAGTATATGATCACAGCTGCAAGACTGTTATATGCTCAGAAGTAGAAAAATGTTTTGATTCCTTTGAAAGAAGATTGGCTGATGAAGTTATGTGATTTGTCAGAGACAAATTGACAATGTTGATTGAGGAGAAATCTTTGACCATTTCCAAAAAAGATTGGGAGTTGTTTATAATTTTTTTGCAACAAAGTAAGGGGCATGTATCAATTTCAGTTTTTAAAAAAAGATAAAGTAGTATGATTTTGATTTATGGTGGAAGCTTGACTATAAGATCCCTTAATGGAAGTACTCTAATAGTGGAATATAATAGTCAGGGGAAATAAGTAGTTTGTGTAGTTTAGTTGATGTGATAAGTTTTGTTGTGGGTTTTGTGTTTTTGTTTTTATGTACAAAAATTGAGTATTTTGTTGTTTGTGTGCAAGTGTGTGTGTGTGTGTGTGTCTATTTGGAAGTAGTGTGACCCCCTGATACCCTATAACACTTTGGAGGGCATGATCTTCTGTTCCACTGTTACAGCTTACCACTATCACACTATAAGTGTAGAGACTAAAAAAAGATCAGTCCCCATACATATGCTCTAGTCAATGAATACTTTCTTCTTTTTCTTTTAGGTGAACAACATCCTGTCCATTTGCCTTGGTCAATCTTTTAAAAGCTACACCCTTAAGAGATAGGTTTCCAACATCTCCTTCCCATCCATCCCATCCCCTACTTGTATGTTGGCTAGATACTTCAGTATTGCATTTATTCCAGTTTCGACTGACACAAGCAGAATCAAGTGTCACAACACAGTCTGACCTAACATAATTAAAAAATTGCCTTTATTTGGCACACAGTACCACCACTTCACCCTCATCCTTTATTTTTAAACTTCTCCATATTATCACTATCTCTCCAGGCTTAATCAGTTCTCCTGGACTGTCCCTTTCATTTCATCATACTGATCTAGCACCAATAGGGAGGGATCTTTTAAAAAACCGTTGGAGGCTGGGAAATCCATTATAGCCATATGAGTGGGAGTGGAGGCAGGGGGGCATGCTGAAATAATAGTGCCATGAGCCAAATGATTACTGCACTAGCAAGACAATTTCAACTTGTCATCTTAGTGCTAATGGAGAGTGCTAAAAAGTAAATTAAAAAACCAGGAGCCTTCATGAGAGAGTGTGAAGATGCCAAACCAGAGGTAAGACTAGAAAAGAATTAGGAAGGGTGAGGGGCTTAGAAACACTTACAATGAACATCTCAGCTAATACCACCAGCAGACACCCAAAATTAAACCAAAGCGAGAAACCTTTATAAAGCACACAATTGAGATTTTTAAAAAGTTAGGAAGAAAGATATAGCAGCATTTGGAAAAGGAAGTGACAAGAAATGACCAGAAGCAACATTAAAAATAAGCAAACGTAAGAGGAGTAAGGAAAAGTAAGAAATAGTATGGCCCAAATCACTTAAAATGGTCTTGTCTAGATGAGCCTTTTGTCAGAATGGGATGATACTTCAAAGCACAGCAGCCCCACAGGGGAGGATTATACTTACCAATCTACATATTGATAGGCATAGAGATTTTTATGAGCTGTACCTTTAAATTTCAATTTGTTAAAAAATGGAAATCCCCACCACATCAGCAATTTTTATTGAAAGCAATTCAAAATAATATTACAATCAAATGCTTTTATAGCTGGGTCAGAGTTACAGTGAGATGTGGAGATGCATATACCACAAAAAAGGACATTTTTCAAACAATCACATCTCTCCATAGATTATAGTGAGACAATTATGAATGAGCATTATGTTCGCTTGTATTATTTTGTATTGTGTTGTATTCTACTTGCATCAACCAATGAAAACCAAATTTGTTATCTTGGTTATTTCAAAAATCTCTCAATTACACAGCTAACTTTTTTATTAATTTTATAGTCCATACCCCATGTTTCTGTTTTGATGATGAAAAACCATGGGCCTTCTTCCAATCATATGTAATTCCCAATCTGGTAGCCATACAAAGAAAACCAATGAATTCCTTATGAAGAAGTGATGTATGTCTTTCTAGAAACAGTCATTCAAGCCAGAGTGGCTTTACAGTCTTCTGATTAAGGATGTTACTTCTTGAAAGGCTTCTTGCTAAAATTATAAGGTATAAAGACACAACCACCACATATGAATAAAAGATCCAAATTCACGATACTGCCAACAACGTATGTCTCCCCTTTTGTTATATGGCTCAAATACAATGGGGTACAGTACCAGTAATGTGTGCCTACTACAAGGCAGTGAATTAAGTTGGGGAAAAAAATCCCAACAACTTGTCTCTTCTATTCTATCTATTCTATTCTGTTCTATCACCATTCAGTAGAGCTTTTCCAAGTGGTGAAGAGCCTATTGAGATCAGGCTCGGGGAGGTCATGATTAGAACCCTTGTTTGCCTGCTTTGATAGATTTGCCAGGCACTTTCAAGAGAAAGTCACTCATATTCACTCAGAACTTGATGCCACCATTATTGTAGAGTCTAGAGCAGGAGTGGGGAACTTTTGGCTTTATAGATGTTTTGGACTATAATACCCATAATTCCACACCATTGGCCATGCTAGCTATGACTTGTGGGAGTTGAAATCCAAATCATCTAGAAGGCCAAAGTGTTCGGGAAAACCCAGCATTCTTTCTCCTCCCACTTTGCTATTAGAGCAAATAAGTGACAGATAGGGTAGGGTCACCTGCATGCCTTCCTCTCATCCTATCTTTAACGGGCATGGTTGTAAACAGTACACAACCAAGCTACAAGGTCACATGATCTAGGTTTATTAACCTCATGGTCTTAGATCTTTTATGACTCTTTGTTTCCTGCCTTGAAGCTACATGCTGCTCTGCAAGAATGCCTTCCATTTCAATGGGATGGTGAGTGAAGATGAACTTCTTTCTTACTCAAAATCTATTCATTAGTTAGTTAGGATGTAGGCTCCAATGCATATATAGATTTAAAAGCCATTAGTAAAGCTTAAGTTGTTTCTTTAACAAGAAGCTTACCTGTCTCTTTGTTCTTGCAGCTGGGTCAAAGCACTGTACCTCTGAGTCCCGCTCCTGCTCTAATTCTGCTACCGTTTTAACTTTTAAGACATCCCCCCCCTGCCAAAAAAAGGGCTAGCACCCTGGGACCTCAAATTTGACCAACACAAAGGTTCCCGACCCTTGGTCTAGAGAGGTGTCCAGTATGCTATTGGGTCAATTTTCCTAGGATTGGTTTCAGTTGCTGCTTTTAGTTGCTGCAGATGCTTGAATTGGTCCACCACACTATATATAGTCATGATCTTCATCCCTCTTGGTTCTCAAGAACTAGCCAATTGGGTGGGTCTAATGGGTGGTAAATGCCCCACTATATCAGGGGGAGGTGCCTGCTACCCTGAAGAGGACTGTAGTGCACCCTCTCCTGAAGAGGACCTCCCTGGTCCCAGAGGTATGCAAGAACTACTGACCTATCACTAATATCTCATATTTGGGTAAGGTGGTTCAACATGTAGTAGTTGGGCAGCTTCAGAAGTTCTTGGAGGAAACAGATTATCTGGACTCACTTCACTCTGGTTTTGAGCCAGGGTACAGTATTGAGACACTCTTGGTTGCTTTGACTGATGACCTACCCTGGGGGAAAGACGGGGGGGTACTACTCTGTTGATCTTCCTGAACCCCTCAGCAGCTTTTGATACCATCAATCATGATATCTTACCAAACTGGCTCTGGCAGATGGGAGGAGGAGGCAATGTGTTACAGTGGCTCTGTTCCTATCTACAAGCTGAGTTCCAGACAGTGGCATTGGGAAAGATTATTGTGTTCTGGGATGCCACAGGGTTCAATCTTGTCTCCCATGCTGTCCAATAGCTATATGAAGCTGCTGGGGGAGGTCATTAGAAGTGTTGGGGTTGAGTGCCATCAGTATGCTGATGACATTCAGTTCTATTTCTCCTTGTCATCCAAGTAATCAGGGACTATGGAGGTACTAGAGCAGTGCCTGGATGTTGTACTGGGCTGGATGAGGGCCAATAATCTGAAGCTGAATCCTGATAGACAGAGGCTCTGTGGAATGATGATTCTGGGGTTTAGCAATTGGATAGGTTACCTGACTTGGATGGAGTCCCCCTGAAGGAGCAAGTGCATAGTCTGGGAGTACGCCTAGATCCATCTTTGTCAGTGGAGGCCCAGATAGACACTGTGGCTTGGAGTGCTTGGGGCCAGCTTCTAGTCCACCAGCTCTAGCCATTCCTGGGCAGGGATAACTTAGTCACTGTACAGTACAACCCCCATATCCATGGGGGATACGTTCCCAGACTTACCATGGATACCAGAAACCGCAGATGATAGTGAATCCTATTAAAATGAATAACTTCTGGCCCAAGTATACCATAGAGTCACACTGGAGGATCTAGAGATTCCTAGAGAGAATGCCTCTCTAGCATCTTCTAGGTCCTCCAGTATGACTCTATGGGCAGCTTCAAGCATACCATAGAAATACATTGGAGGACCAGGAAGATGGCTAGAGATACCATATTTTTTCAGATGCAGGTAAGTGAAACTGTGCATACAGGTCCTATGGATATAGGGGTAGTACTGTATGTAGTTCATGCACTGGTAACTTTCTGATTAGACTACTGCAATATACTCTGTATGGTGCTGCCCTTAAAGATGATTCAAAAACTGCAACTAGTGCAAAATGCAACAGCTAGACGACTCACTGGAACTCCATTCAGAAACCATATAACACCAAGTTCTGAAGGAATTGCATTGGCTGCCAATATGTTCCAGTGTGAATTCAAGGTACTGGTGATCACATTTGAAGCTGAAATGGCTTGGAACATTGATACTTGAGGAAGCACCTCTGTCTATATATGTCTGCTTGAGAACTGAGATCTATTGAAGGGGCTTTCCTCTATTTCCCACCAGTAGGGGAAATACATTGTGGGAGGACATGATAGGGGGCCTTCTCTGTGGTAGCACCCTGGTTGTGGAATTTGCTCCCTCTGGTGGCCTGACGGGCATCAATGTTGGGATAATTTTGGCACCAAGTCAAAACTTTTAAACTAAAGTTAAAAAGGGCCAAACTGATTTTATTCATGCTTCACATGTCTTGTGGTTGTACTACTTAAAATTGTTTTAACCAGTTTTCAATTGTACGTTTTTTTAATTGATAAACCATTTAATATATTTTTAATCTTTTCAAACTATTGTTATAATTTATTGTTTTAAATTGGTTTTATTGAAAGCTGCCCTGAGAGCTTCAGATATAGGATGGGATATAAATATTTTAATATAAATAAATAAATAAATAAATGGTAAATTTGATGTTATGCTCTTTAAATTTGGCAGATATGGGAAAGTATAGGACACTTTTTTCGTGTTTAATCCTCAAGTGTAATAGTAATATCTCTCCCCCAAAGCAATTTAATCCTTAATGACAAGCCATATCGGGTTTCAATCAATATATTATATATTTTAGAGTCAAGACCCTTCAAAACAGTTTATGGACAGGGGCAGCACCCAGGTGCTCTAATAAGGGGGTTGCACCTTTATAAAAGTCTATCATCCTGAAGCTCCTGTCAGACTTCTGCTTATATGACATCCAGGGTTATAAAATAATGGTTAAGGAAAGGCACTGGAGTTGGAACTGAAATCAGTTTCTTTGGGTAAGCTTTCCAAATCAAGAAGTTGTTCTTAAGGAATGGATTATCAATTTCAGTTGCGGAATGTCAAGACAAAGGGAGGACTAGAACCCCAGTAATGTTATGCAAACCAATTCTAAGGGTTTTTCTAACCCAGGTTATTTTACAGAATTTCTCATGCAGATTCTCAACAATTGTTTTATTTGAAGAGGTGAATAGTAACTTTTAAAATTAGGAATTTCCAAACCTCCTTCCTTTTGTGTGATACACTTCACTGAGTTAGGTACTCTTCATTTTTTATTTCAGTGAATAAATGTGTCTACCATAGCAAGCATTTAAAGAAAGTTGAACACAGTCTGAGGGGAGTAGTAAAAAATAAACAAATGATCTTAGGAAAATTGACGTTTTAATAGCTAAAATTCTCTCAGCCATGATAATTTTAGTTTCTCTAGTTTTATAAGTTTCTGTCTTACCTGGTGTAACAGAGTTTTATTGTGATAATCTTTGACAAGTTGCCAGACAACACAATACTGAAATATTCCAATGAAATCATTGCAGTATGAATACCAGTTCTATCTTCGAGAATCTTTCTATCCTAAACTGGAAGATGAATATACCGGTATTATCTTTTTTCATAACTGATTGACAGACCTGATAATTTTCATACAAAGTGATGTTTTTTAAAAATATCTTAGCAATTGCTTTTAAAGGATTTCAAGTTGTAATTGTGATGTCAACTGTATAAAGACTCAATAAGCATTTATTCCTATTGCTTTAAGTGCTGGGGCTTTTCTCAATGCATTTGCTGGGGGCAAACTTCAGTGAAATTTGAAGGTACCAGTACACTTTCTGAGGGCATCAAGCTTGACAGGTTTCAGAAGTTTTGCCTTAAGAGCTGCCTTTAGTTCAAAAATTTTGAAAAAAGCATGTAGCAATCCCCTTACGGGTTTTTAGTTTTGTTTTTATTTTTATCAATGTTGAGCAATTGGCATGAAAGAGAGCCAGCATGATGTAGTGCTTTGAGCATTGGACTATGGCTGTGGAGACCAGGGTTTGAATCCCTACTCAGCCATGGAAACCCACTGGTTAACCTTGGGAAAGTCACACTCTCTCAGCCCCAGAGGAAAGCAAAGACAAACCCCCTCTGAACAAATCTTGCCAAGAAAACCCAGTGATAGGTTTCTCTTAGGGTCACAACAACACAATATCAATTGTCATGAAAAGAACAAACAAAGCTGTCCCTGCTTAAGAATCCTGCAAAATTTCAGAAAAATAGATGCAGAGGTCTGGGTAGACATGGTGTGGTCAAGTTTGGAGAGGGAAGTGATTTGCTTTCCCTTGACTCCACCCTCCTATATCCAGAGGTTTAGGTACAAGTGTCACTTCCTAGGTGTCACATAAATATATTTTTCTATGAGATGCTAGCAGTTCCCAGACCACCTGAAGATTTAGGACTTTATCAGACCATGCAAATATGGTATCATAAAGATGCCTTATGATCATGAAAGGGCGTGCATACCAGATGACATCACCCTTTCATGAGCATGTCAAGTCAATAAGCCATCATATTTTATTGATGGGCCAAGCTGTCAATTGATCTCTTGTAGTGATTTGTTGCCGGCATTTCCGGCATTTGAATCCACGAGCCGCTTTACTCACGTGAATGCTGTGTCAATGGACAAACACTTCCGGGTGAGATCACGACAACCAGGTAGGGGGCGCTCTTTTTATGACCCCCCCCCCATGTACTTGGGACTTTGTGAATGTGTTTCTGCGCTTTGCCGTACTTTTTGTGTGTTTTTTCTTTAATTTTTAAAATTTCCACATGAGCGTCTTCTTGTGAGAATTGGGGACATTTTAACCCCAGATGTAAATGGAGATCTGTTTGTGCTCTGTTACTGCCCAGAAAGCCTCACTAACACTGTTCAAGGTAATGTGGTAGTGAGGGTTCTTTTGCTGGCATAAAAATGCCACAATTTATGTCAGCAAAAGAACAATTTATGCCAGCAAAACATGGGGCAGTTTGATACAGTCCTTAGGCCTGATTATCTTAAATTACCATCCATAACAACTGAACTCCACTGAAGCAGGTAACAGTCTGTCTACCGTACAGGCTGGGTATCCCTTACCTGAAACGCTTGGGACCAGACGTGTTCTGTATTTTGGATCCTCCCCTCCCAGATTTTGGAATACTTGCATACACATAATGAAATATCTTAGAGATGGGACCCAAGTCTAAACACAGAATTCAGGTATGTTTCATATACATCTTATACACATAGCTTGAAGGTAATTTTATACACAATATTTTTAATGATTTTGTGCATGAAACAAAGTTTTTGTACACCATCAGAAGCAAAAGTGTCACTATCTCAGCCACCCACATGGACGATTTTGGATTTTGGAGTATTTTGGATTTCAGAATGCCAGATAAGGGATACTCTACCTGAATAAGCAATGACAAAGTGATAAATGAAATATTAGAAAAGAGTAAATAAAAATAATTAAATAAAATAGATATAACAAGCAAAGGGGAAAAAATAGGACCCTGTCAAGTGCATGCAAAGGTGCTTATAAGTTCTCCTAACATCCCTTCCCTACTCCACTACTTTAAGAGCAAAAGCTATGGAGCGTTGCAGACAAAATGCTCTCAAAAAAATTTAAAAAAGCAAAACACCTATATCTACAATCACACTTCACTATTATAATGCTATTATTCCATAACCGCTATGGCTGCCTCCTGTGGAATTCTGGGGTTTGTAGTTTAGTGAACCTAAGAGCTCTCTGGCTGAGAATACTAAATGCCCCTCCCTAAACTGCAAATCCCAGGATTATACAGGATACAGCCAGAGCAGTTAAAGTGGAATAATAACACTATAACAGTGTAGTGTGATAAAGTCCTTAAGTCTAAGTTGTAGAGAATTTCCTGATGTAAAACCTGGCTTTCAGGGTATCTAGTGACTTTGTTTGCAGAGAACACCATATTATTTAGGGTGGTAAGAACCCAAACGGATTCAGAATTCCAAAAGGATTACTCAAAACTAGAGGAATAGCCATTAAAATGGTAAAGGAAAATTCACAGAAAAGTGGCCATTCCTTCAGATTTTTCTTTAGCATGCAAAGTAAAAATAGCTTCCTGCAAGCTCCTCTGTCACATTGTCCTAGTCCAGCAAATAAGCACAGGCTTGGGTTAATGAAACAACCAAAGAATATAGATGCTTCCTAGTTCCACTTGAGGATAGGACAGTCTTATCTCCTGTTGTGATTTGGAATCTCCTGTCAGGCCACCACAAGAGCTATCTTTGTGCCTGAGACCACAGCCAGGGGAGGGCAACTTACTTCCCCCACACATTATCATTCAGTGATTATAAACACCCTTACAACCACAATATGTATACCTAGAAATTCCCTCTGTCTATTCAGTGTGGCTTACTCCTATGGAAGTGTGCATGCAAACTTGTTATTCCTGGAAGGGTTCAACTTCAATACAGGTTGCCCATGTATGCACAAGACCAGTACCTGTGGTTCCAATTATCCATTGACTGAAAAATATCGTCCTCCAACGAGATTCTATAGGGTTCACTACTACCCATGGTTTCAAGTATTCGTGGTAAGTCTGTGAACATACTATCCCTTCTTTTGATTGTACACTTCTGGCAGACAGAACTAGACAGAAGTTTGGATGCTTCAATTTTGTCTGAACCTTTCAGGGAGGCTCAGCATCCCCAGCTTCAGAATGTTTTCCAAAATATTATGTCTCTGTCACCTTTCTTCTCCATTCCCTTCTTTGCCACAGTTGCCCTCCTCCGTCTCTCCCCTCCCACCCTTAGCATCTGTTCTCTTTCTGCTATGCCACTGCCCTCCTCCACTTCCCCCTTCTTCTCCCCCTCCTTCCTTCCTTAGATGAAGAAGAAGAAGAAGAAGAAGAATCATAGAATTGCAGAGTTGGAAGAGACCACGAGGGCCATCCAGTCCAACCCCCCTGCCATGCAGGAAATCTTGATCAAAGCATCCCTGACAGATGGCCATCCAGCCTCTGTTTAAAGACCTCCAAGGAAGGAGACCCCACCACGCTCCGAGGGAGTGTGTTCCACCGCCGAACAGCTCTTACTGTCAAAAAGTTCCTCCTCATGTTGAGGTGGAATCTCTGTTCCTGGAGCTTGCACCCATTGCTCCGTGTTCCAGTTTCTGGGGCAGCAGAAAACAAGCCTGCTCCATCCTCAGCGTGACATCCCTTCAAATACTTAAACAGGAAGAAGAAGAAGAAATATCTTCATTACTACTACCAGAGATTACTCTCTAAAGGTGTTTCCTGCCTGTAGGTCTCCATTAAGTGTTGGCTCACTTGGGAGTTCACAGCTGTATTTTGAATATGGGTCTAAAATTATATGAAATGATAAATCCTTTTGTTAAATAGATTACACTGCTTGAATCTGATCAACCAAAAGTGAACAAAGTTCCTGAATATTTCAGAGAATTAAGCAATTACTTCCCAGCATTCCACTTAACCAAACAAACACAGGATGTGATGAAAAGTTCTGAAAAAAGGAAAAATATGGCTCATTTTCCTTTTAGCAATTAGAATGGTTCATGGTTTTTAAAGCTGCATCAAGTGGCAAAAATTTATTATTTTTATATGAATATATTGAAATATATTTAAAAACTTTAAAGAGAAAATTCTCAAAAATTCTTGAGTTGGAGAATACTGGAGAATTAATTTTTTCCCCAAGAATTTTACAACACTACTTGGGGATGGGCTTTAGCCCCCGTATCTCCCCCATTTCCAGGGTTCATGAAAATGCTTGGCTGCAATTTTTATGTAGAAACCTCAAAATCCAATTATCATTATATTATCCCATGTATCATATATATTCTTTGCAAAAAGCAGATTCAGGTACCTTGAGGAAAGGATGGCATTGCCAACACTATAGGGATACATATACTTTTTAAAACTAGGGGAACTGAATGATAAGAAATCCTAGTAGTTTAAGACCTGTGGGTTTGGGTTCCAGCAGTGTGAATCCAGGCAATTGGAAGCTGAGGATGATATCCTGTGATCAGAGATGATATTGCACAATCTTACCTATCGAGTCTGTTTAAAGGTTATCCTCCATGAACTCATATTTTTTTTCTTGGTCTTTCAGGACCAAATCCAGATTGGAGCACAGAGTGCCTGGAATAAGCAAAGGTTCCCCACATGGTCCTACTTAAAAAAAAGTTGAGCCTTACTTATAGCTGGAGCATGGGTGGACTCCTGGCTAAATCTGGGGTTTTGGAAGTACCTGAGGCATGTACCTTTTAAATTTTTTAAATGGGGGGGGCAGATAGAGGAAAACTGCTCAATTAACTTATTTCATTATAATAATTCTACAATAATAATTCATAAGGATGTTTGTCTTCATTGGATCATACTTTTCATTAGATCACAGCTGTGACTGTGAAAGGAGACTGTCAGGGTGGAGGGGGCGGTGGAATTACTAACAGAAGCTTCTGTTGTACAAAAAGCCAGAGAGAGAGAGAGACAGAGAGAGAGAAAGAGAGAGAGAAATGTAACTCAGCTAAGCAGAAGGATGGTCCCAATTGCACATGCTTGCTTGTGCTCTCTCTCCCTCCCTCTGTGCACAGTTCTGATCAATCTCTCTCTGGAAAAAGAGATGATGGAGAGGCAAATTTACAGAGGCTTCTATTATATAAAAAGTCCAGAGAGAGAAAGCAAGAGTGTGAGAGAGAGCAGAGTAGAGCAGAAAAATGATCCCAATTGCTCTCTGTCTCAGCAGTTTTGCTGGCTCTACTCTCTGCATTCTCTCTCTCTCTCTCTTTGCAAATGTGAGAAGCAGCCAGGCACTTTGCCAGAAGCTTCCAGGACTAGGACTTTGGTGCGGGGGGGGGGGAGTTCATAAGCATGTTGTACATCAGAAGCAAAGAGCAGAGCACTTTCAGGGCTCCAAGAAACACTTGTCTCCTCACATGCTTTTAACATGTTCCACAGCTACACATTTCCTCCCAAGCTTCTGAAGTTTTTATAGGGCTTGTCTGCACCAGTCACAAACCCCCAAATCTGGCCCGATAATGTCACACAACATGTAGCCTTTCCCCCGAATCTGGTGCAATAGTGACACATGCTGTTTGCCCCAGACTTGGGGAATAACCCCTTAATCCGGGTTTTAGAAAACTTAGTTTTTTCCAGAGTATGCTGGAAACTCTGGAGAAAACTGCCATTTGAACAATCATCTGGATTGGATTCAAGGGATGGGGGGGGGGGAGAGGAAGGCTACCACTAGTGATTTGCTTTTCTTGGAACTTGGAGGGCTGATTGTGTGCTGCAAAAGCAAAGTCCCAGTGGTAGCCACCCGATCTGGCTTCAGAGAGGGGTCTACCACTGGTGCTTTGCTTTTCCTAGAGCTTGGAAGGGTGATTGTGCAATGGAAAATCAAAACCCCAGCAGTAGCCACCTGATCTGGCTTTAGAGAGGTAAATACTACTGAAACTTTGCTTTTCTTGGAACTCGGAGGGGTGATTTGTGAGATGGCAAAGCAAAGCCCCAGCAGTAGTCACCCTCTCTGAAGCCAGATCAGGCAGCTACTGCTAGGGCTTTGCTTTTCCTGGAGCTTGGAGTCAAGAGTGAGTAACAATGGAATGGAAGCAAACATGCCGATTCGGGCTTTGGCAGGTGTGGTGCTTAAATCTTGGCCAGAGTGGCTAGAATTTAATGCACTGCAGCTTTGGGACAAAATAGTCTGAATCTCAGCCATGTTTTATACCCCACCCCGGTTGTAGTCAAGCCCATAGTAAACTTCACTATAGTAGTGATTTGTTGCTGAAATTTGGTAGCAAACCAGATTATTGCCAGATTCCACAGCAGTAGTGGTTTCTTTTTCACTAATTTCCTGCTGGTGGGACATGGGGGGAGGGGGCTACAAAAAAGGATCGGGGCAGCACTTTCCCCACTTCTGAGCTAGAGCATCTTCCCCAGAGTGAACACATACAGTACCTGTTTGTTGCTAGTGAACAGTAGCTAGCAAGATGTTTAAGCAAAGGGTAATCTAGCACCCTTCACTCTAAGTCCTTTACTTAGGATGTGGTAAGCTAATCCTCACCATGACAAAGAATCTCCCACACCCACACTTGGATCTTCCTGCCCAATTGATAACACTTGCTCTGAAGTACAAAACTGTACTACATTCAACCTGGTGATCTTTTTGAATATTGATGGAGAGTGTCTCCCATGTACATTGCTCAGACTTCTGCTGAAATATTGTGTCTAGTTCTGTGGCACTACAGTTCAAGAAGGACATCGACAAGCTGGGATGTGTCCAGAGGAGGGCAACCAAGGTGATTAAAGTTCTGGCAACTAAGCCTTAAGAAGAACAACTTTGGAACCTGGGAATGTTTAGCATGGAGAAGATTGACAGGTGATATGACAGCCATTCTTAAATATTTGAAGGAGGGTCACATAAAAGATGGAGCAAGCTTGTTTGCTACTGTTCCTAAACATGAAACAATGGATTCAAAGTACAAGAAAAGAGATTCCAGCTAAACATTAGGAAGAACTTCTTGGTAATTAAGAGCAGTTCAACAGTGGAATAGGCTGCCTCAGAGGGTGGTAGACTTTCTTTCTTGGTCTTCAAGCAGGTTGGATGGCCATCTCTTGGGAATGCTTTAGTTATGTACTCCTGCATGGCAGAGGGTTGGATTAGACAGCCTTTGCAGTCCCTTCCAGTCCCGTGACTCTATGATTCTATTCATATACAGGACAAGGCATAGAAGCTGCAGATTTGCAATTTTATTTGGCAGATTTGTTATTATTACACTTTAGTACATTATTAATTTAGGAGGTACTTCATCAGGCTTCTCAGGGCTGGAATAATGAAACAGATGGTCAGCCTTCTAACTGCATCAGTGGAAAGATAGCCAGCCAGAAAGAAATGTATAGCCAGCCAGAAAGAAGCCTCACATAAACTCTCTTGCTCTCTGGCTCTCATTTGATCTGATCTCAGTAGATTTGCTTGCATTAAACTGTTGCAAGGAAAGTACTGCTAATCTCTGCCTGAGAACAAGCAGATGGGAGAGTCACGAGTCTACCTCCCTGTGGGATTACATGCTTCCAAGCACTTCAGCTGCTGCAGCTGAGGTAGCCTGGGTGAACTGTAGGAAGGAAGCCATGGAGGACTGAAAATGTGAAGGCTGTGAAGGAATGCTAGCCAGCAACCAGTTGCCAGGGAATGGGATACTTCAAGTCAAGAATCTGCATGTAGTATGATATTGTTTCATTTATTCCATCAATTCATGCCTGGGGTGGCAGTCATGTGGCCTTTTGGATAGTATTGAACTACAACTCCTCACATTCCTCACCATTGGCTGTCTAGGGCATTTCCAGTGCAGCCAAACAACATATGGATGGCTGCTTAATTCCTATCCCGATAAGGGCCAGTGATACCCATTTGGAGTAATTGTGGCTTATGAAACTATAAAGCCACACACACTGGCTGACATGTCAATTCCCCATACTTTTCCCTTGGCAAACTCTGCTGGAAGCTTCTTACCTGAAAGCAGTAACTCTCCTTCCAGGTGGATGCCAGGTCTGCTACTGCTGAAGCAGGTTTGAGTCGTTTTGCCAGGTACCATAAATACATTCATTATGGCACCTGTTGGTCTCCTTAACAGGGTCACCATGACTTCCAAGGCTCAGAAGACAAGAGAAGGTGCCTGACAGACCAGGAAAAGGATTCTGGAAGACCCTGTAGTACAAGATTTCAGGAGACGGTTGTTTAAATACAGAACTGAAGTTTGGCTTCCATTCTGAGCCAGGACTAGAGATGTTACTCAATAGCCCCCTGGTTGAACAACAGGCATGAAGCCATTAGGTAGGTTTAGGTTTTTATCACACTACACTGTTATAGTGCTATTATTGCTCTTTAACTGCTATGGCTGCCTCCTGTGGAATTCTGGGGTTTGTAGTTTAGTGAAGCCTAAGAGCTCTCTGGCTGAGAATTTTAAATGCCCAAGTCTAAACTGCAAATCCCAGGATTCCACAGGAGGCAGCCATAGCAGTTAAAGTGGAATAATAGCACTATAAGAGTGTAGTGTGATAAAGTCCATAGGCAAGTTAGTCTTGACCTCATTCTCCTATTGTCAATACAGAGATAGTAATACTGACCTACATTGCAGGGTTATTATACTGTATGTTTTATAGCAAGATAAAGGACTTTATTACACGAGGCTGGTATATTGCAATTACAGCAAGATATTAGTGTATTTGGCCAGTATTTATCACACAATGTCATGTCTATTCTATTGCAGCTTTCCATTTCATTCATTTCTGTAGCACACCTTTTATTGACAGGAGAAACCCATCAATGGCTCCCAATATCGCTGCTATTCTATTGGTATCCCAGGTGTCATAGGTCCCTTCTGCTGCAGTAATGATATTATGGTAGTCACATGGTGTAAGGTGGCATGATTCTCCTCTCTCACCCACTATTCTCAAGCAGACTGAGGTTGTTTTTACTCCATGCCTTTCTTTTTTTTTAATTTTTGTTTTTCGTGTAATTGTGCAATTGTGACGAAATGACAAAATCAAAACAATTTTTAATGTTTTCTCATAATTTTGGAATCATGGAAAAATAAAAATTAAAAAAAATCAAAAGGCATGTATGCAACAAGCAGGGCATACACTGGGGTTAGTTACAGAGCGGGAGTGGAAGGGACCATGGATTGCCCAAGTAGCACACTTGTAGCACACTCACATGATTCCAGAGAAGTGTGATAGCAAGTGTTTTCAAACTGGTATGTTCCTCTTTGCTTCACTTACACAATTGCTGTGATAAAACAGGCTGGTGTGATAAAGTTCAAAGTAATCTTGGCTGCATAACAGTGGAAAGGTAGAATGGTTGAATGAATGAATATGCAATTCCTAAGTTACTGATATAAGTTACTTCATGGTGTCACAGCACTCTCCATGCTATCCAAGCCATACCATTGTCCCCACCTACTTCTCAAAAACCTTAATCATAATTGCAATGCATTGAATGGGTTTGATGAACTGCAGTTTGGCACAGGCCTGTTTAGTTGCGGTAATGAACAGGTGGTTGTGGAAGATTATACTTTTATCTTACTAAATCCGGAAATCATGGAGATCTCAGACAATCACAGATGCCCTGTACTACCAGTCTAGCCAAATCAGGTGTACAAGGCAGAACTATCTCAAACTATCTTAGCCTTCCTGCTTCTCTGCATCACTCATTTATTAGGAAAATAAAACTACCGCAAAACTACTTGGCTTCAGTTCACAAATTGCACAGCAGTGTGGGTGGACTTATACTAAAATACCTTAATGGACTTCATCCTATTCTCAGATGATCTACACCCACAGAGGGAAATTTAAAATTTATATAAAAGATCATTAGTTTAGCTTTTTCATCCTGTGTTATTCAAATCCAACTGATCAAGTCTCCTAAAATCATTTCAATATCTACTGCATTGCAGCAATCAGAAGGACTTAACACAATGCTGCTTCATATTTAACTAAATACTTAACATTTAGCTCAATTTTCTTAATATGCCATCCGTGAATACATTGGCATTCATGGTACTTTTGCATATAGTTTGCGTCTTTTGAGCCCAGTTGTGGCATCTCAGTGCATGTGCATAGCAATTCTCCTTCCCCTTAACACTCCCACTTTGTCAGTGACATTCCAGATTCATGTGCTAGGAAGACAGCACATTTCCTGATTCATCTTGTCAGGATGGCACTCAGGTCCCTCTACACCCCCGATCAATGAGTCCCCGACTACGAGCACCTTTCTTTTCTTCTTGTTGTAGTTGGCAGTTACTTTGACTCCTTCCTTGGCATCCAGCGACCCTTGTGGCTGGTTTCCTGGCTGATCATCTTCACTGCTGCTGTCCTCATGAAGATGTAGGAAGCAATTGCTCAGTTGGAGGGGTTCTGAATCCCTTCTGTATGGTCTGCTCATGACAGTGTTTTCTCACTGTTATAGGGTCTCTTCATTTTCCTTGGCAGTTTCTTCCTGTTGACACTGTAGGATCAATTCTCCCTATGTTGTATCCAGGAAGTCCTCATGTTGTCTGGTGCATTAAAGGAACTCACATGTAGCAGTAGTGCACTGACGTTTTCTTCTAAGAGAGCATCTCTCCCAATACACTGCTGCCTGTTCCATAGACCTGCATCTTCTTCAAAACCAGGCCCCAGGTATTCAGCTAGTTGCTGGCTAACATGTCAGATTACCACCTGTCGCCTTTGAAAGGGGATAAAACTTGGCTGCCTGATGCTGGTAGGGTCACTGCTGAAGGGGGAAAACATCAAAGAGGTTGCCCCTTTGGGGGAGCCAATTCAGGATAGAGCATGGGGGAAGCCCAGTTGCTTTGTTTGGGAAAGGAAAAAGTACATAGGTTTTGAAGCTTTTTATTGGAAGTTTTGGCCTTAAACCCCCCCCCACAACAACAACACCAAGTTGCCTGTTAAAGAAAGAAATGTGTTACATGGAGAGCATGGGAGCAGCCATCATGACAATAATGGGCAGAGGAAGATATGGAATGGGGAGACATTCCTATTATCATGGGATAACAGAGACCCACATTGTTTTGATTGCTCCCATACTGTCTCCCATCCTAAATAGTCTGAGTAGCTTTGGCAACAGCCCCCCTGTGCTGAAAAAACTGCTGCCCAGTGCTAGGTTGGGGAATAGAAAAACATCCTTGACACAGACTTGATCTTGGATGAACATACCAGCCTGGCATGCATTACAGAGACCTGGCTGGATGAAGTTGGGGATGGGGGTTAATCTCTCCTAGCTTTGTCTACCTGGGTTCTCCTTACAGCAGCAGGTGAGGCCCATAGATAGGGAGGTGGAGTTGCAGTGGTCTATCGTGATTCCCTCTTCCTTACCAGGTGCCCCATCCCATAGTCTGCTGGGTTTGTGTATTTGAAGGTGGGTGGTGGAGCACAATAGGGATTCTTCTGGTGTATCACCCACCCTGCTGCTCAACCATTTCACTTCCTGAGCTGAGTTCCTCATGGTGACAATTTTGGAGTCCCCCCAGCTTGTTATGCTGGGAGATTACAACTTCCATGCAGATATTGCTCAGTCAGGAATGGTTCAAGGTTTCATGTCTGCCATGAAAACCATGGGTCTGTCCCAAGTAATACCTGGTGCCACCCAAGCTGCAGGACACACACTAGAGCTGGTTTTCTGTGCTGGGTAGGATGGTGATCTAGCTGTGGAGGAATTTTCTACAGTTCTGTTGTCATGGGCAGATCACTACTTAGTGGGGTTTACACTTACTGGAACTTGGAGTCTCTGCAGGGGTGTGGGTTTTTTTTTTATTAACATGGTCCTTCACAAGAGACTTATGAATCCAGATGGATTTCTGATAGCTATTAAGAAGTTTTCTGTTGCTTTGGCAGATGATCTTGAAGAAGCCTTGGCTGATCTCTGGAATAGGAAAAGGACCAGTGTAGTAGACATGATTACCCTTAAGCATTTGCTTCCATAGAGTTAACCTAAATGAATTCATATCTGCAGGGTCAGGCAAACTGCATCCCAGAGAACTGAAGGATTTTGCTAATTTGCTCTTTGAACCATTCATTCTTGAGAAATCTTGGAGGACGAATGAAGTGCCAAAGCACTAGGGAAGACTAAAGATTGTCCCTCTCTTCAAAATGAGCAAAAAAGAAAAAAAAAGAAAGAAAAAGAAAAAGAAAAAGAGTAGAACTATAGACCAGTCAGCCTGACCTCAATACCAGGAAAAATGTTAAAATGGATTATAAGAAGTCTGTTTGAAAGTATCTGGACAACAGTGCAGTGCTTCGTAGGACAATAATGCAGTGCTTAGCATAGGTTGCTAAGAACAAATCCTACAAATCTAATATTGCATCTTTTTTGATTGTGTCAGTAGTTTAGTAGAGTGTGGGAAAACTGTAGATTTTGTTTATCTGAATTTCAGCAAAGCATTTGATAAGTCCCCCATGATATTTTGATTAGCAGTATTAATCTAACTCAACCAAAACTTCAAGGTCTAGCAAATTCCTTACTTGCCTGGAAGACAATTTCATGGTCCAAAAGGTGGAAGAAGCAACAAGGGGGTCAGCTATTTTAGATCTGATCCTAACCAACAGGGATGACCTGGTTAATGGGGTGCAAGTGGTGGGATCCTTAGGTGAGAGTGATCATGTTCTCCTGGAGTTTGTTATACAATGGAAAGGAGAAGCCAGGCATAGTCAGACACGCATTCTCGACTTTAGGAGAGCTGATTTCAATAAACTCAGGGAAACACTGGGGGTGATCCCATGGTCAGGAATACTAAAAGAGAAGACACCTCAAGATGGATGGAACTTTCTCAAAGGGGAGATACTGAAGGCACAATTTCAAACAGTACCATTGAGGAAGAAAAATGGGAGGTGTCTCAAGAAACCAGGATGGATGACTAAAGAAATTTCAACGGAGCTAAGTTTTAAACAGAACATGTATAGGAAATGGAAAAAGGGGGAAATCACCAAAGAAGAATTCAAACAGATAGCGAACACATGTAGGAGTAAAGTCAGAAAAGCTAAAGTGCAGCATGAGCTCAGGCTTGCTAGAGAGGTTAAGAACAATAAAAAGGGTTGTTTTGGGTATGTCCGCAGCAAAAGGAGGAAGAAGGAAATTGTAGGGCCACTATGCGGAGAAGATGGCAAAATGCTAACAGGGACAGAGAAAAGGCAGAATTACTCAACACCTTCTTTGTCTCAGTGTTTTCAGAAAAGGAAAAGAGGGACCAACCTGAGGATAAAGGAACAGAGGACACAATAGGGGAAATCCAGCACAGAATAAGCAAAGAGGTAGTACAGGAAAACCTTCTTAAACTAAATGAATTTAAATCTCCAGGACCAGATGAACTACATCCAAGGGTATTAAAAGAGCTGGCAAATGGAATCTCAGAGCCATTGGCAATAATCTTTGAGAACTCCTGGAGAACAGGAGAAGTCCCAGCAGACTGGAGGAGGGCAAACATTGTCCCCATCTTCAAAAAGGGAAAAAAAAGAGGATCCCAACAATTATTGTCCAG
Organism: Gambelia wislizenii; assembly: GCA_030847615.1. Taxonomy (NCBI): domain Eukaryota; kingdom Metazoa; phylum Chordata; class Lepidosauria; order Squamata; family Crotaphytidae; genus Gambelia; species Gambelia wislizenii. The sequence continues at coordinate 176,519,418 of JAUMIR010000004.1, forward strand.
TTAGTCTGACATCAATACCAGGGAAGATTCTAGAGCAGATCATTAAACAGAGAGTCTGTGAACATTTAGAAGGCAATGCCATAATCACAAAAAGTTTACATGGGTTTCAGAGAAACAAGTCATGCCAGACTAATCTGATCTCTTTTTTTGATAAAATGACCAGCTTGGTAGATGAAGGGAACGCTGTGGATATCGTATACCTTGACTTCAGTAAGGCCTTTGACAAGGTTCCCCATGACATTATTGCAAACAAGCTTGTAAAATGTGGGCTAGACAAGTTAACAGTTCAATGGATTTGTAATTGGTTGACCGGACAAACCCAAAGGGTGCTCAGCAGTGGCTGCTTTTCATCTTGGAAAGATGTGACCAGTGGGGTGCCACAAGGTTCGGTCCTGGGCCCAGTGCTATTCAACATCTTTATCAATGACTTGGATGAGGGAATTAGGGGCATACTTATCAAATTTGCAGATGACACCAAATTGGGAGGAGTAGCCAATACCCTAGAGGACAGGATCAAAATTCAAAATGACCTGGATAGACTGGAGAGTTGGGCCAAAGCTAACAAAATGAAATTCAATATGGAGAAGTGTAAGGTACTGCACTTAGGGCGAAAAAATGAAATGCATCGATATAGGATGGGGCAGACCTGGCTGAATGAGACTACATGCGAAATGGATCTAGGAGTTCTAGTAGACCATAAGTTGAATATGAGTCAACAGTGTGATGCAGCAGCTAAAAAGGCCAATGCGATTTTGGGCTGCATCAGTAGAAGTATTGTGTCTAGATCAAGGGAAGTAATAGTGCCGCTCTAGTCTGCCTTGGTCAGACCTCACTAGAATACTGTGTCCAGTTCTGGGTACCACAATTCAACAAGGATATTGACAAATTGGAGTGTGTGCAAAGAAGGGCGACTAAAATGGTGAAAGGTCTGGAAATGATGCCTTATGAGGAGAGACTTAGGGAACTGGGTATGTTTAGCCTGGAAAAAAGATGGTTAAGAGGCGATATGATAGCCCTGTTTAAGTATTTGAAGGGGTGTCACATTGAGGATGGAGCAGGCTTGTTTTCTGCTGCTCCAGAGACTGGAACACAGAGCAATGGATGCAAGCTCCAGGAACAGAGATTCCACCTCAACATTAGGATGAACTTTTTGACAGTCAGAGCTGTTCGGCAGTGGAATGCACTCCCTTGGAGCATGGTGGAGGTCTTTAAATAGAGGCTGGATGGCCATCTGTCAGGGATGGTTTGATCAAGATTTCCTGCGTGGCAGGGGGTTGGACTGGATGGCCCTCGTTGTCTCTTCCAACTCTGCAATTCTATGATTCTATGATTCTATTAAATGTGGAAATGATGGAAACACCATCAGGAAACCCTTTTTTAATCAAGTTACAATCCGTAATTAATTTCCCTTTATATTTTATCTCAGTTATTACTTTCTTTTCTCTGAAGTGTCTCAGCTTTTGTGATAACCATTTCCCGGCTTTGTTTGCTGTCTCAAAGTGTTTCTGTCGCGTCAATCTCATTGAGGTTTCTATTTCTTCAGTCTGTAATGCCTGTATTCGTTTAGCTAGTAATCTAATTTCTCCTTTTGCATTTTTGTCTTCTGGAAAGTTTTTCAGTTTCTCTTCCCTCGCTGCTATTTCGCTCAGAAGCATCTGTTCTTTTTCTCTTTTTTTCTTTTTATGCTCTATTGCTTGTTTTATAAAGAAGCCACACATGACTGATTTGCTTGCTTCCCAGATAGTAGATAACCTCATATCTTCTGTTGTATTTTCTAAAAAGTATAATTTCAAGATGAATATGCTAAATTGTACAATGATAACTCTATGGAAAATACTGACATTGAAGAAATAGATCTATATCTAGGAAATCAGAAGATAACGAAGTTAACACTAGAACAGAAACAAAGTTTAAATTGCAATATAACAATGGCAGAAGTGGTGGAATCCATCAGGAAATTGAAAACAGGTACAGCCCCGGGTCCTGACGGATTTACTTCTTTATACTACAAACTATTGGAAGAAGAATTAGCCATCCCTCTATACAAATTGTTCAATAAGATAAAAAATGACGGGATTCCAAATACTTGGAAGGAGGCTCATATTGTTATGATACCAAAGGAAGGTAAAGATTCAAAAGACCCAAGGAACTACAGACCTATTTCTCTCTTGAACTGCGATTATAAAATCTTCGTCTCTATCCTAGCCCATAGACTAAAAAAGATCCTCTCCGAGATTATACAAAACGACCAAAACGGCTTCTTGAATAATAGACACCCTAAAAACAATATAAGAACGATTATCGATCTTCTTGAATTCTATGAGGCTCACAACGAAAAAAACTTAGCTATGTTCTTCATAGATGCCGAAAAGGCATTTGATAAGGTAAGCTGGAATTTCATGAAAAGAGCGATAACAAAAATGGATATGGGAAGTAACTTTATCGATTGGATAAATCAGATATATAAAGATCAAGAAGCTCGGTTGTTAATAAACGGGGAGAAAACGGAGAAAATTCAGATTAGAAATGGTACGAGACAAGGATGTCCACTTTCCCCTCTACTCTTTATCCTTGTGATTGAAATATTGATTAACAGCATTAAAAACAATGTAAATCTTCAAGGAGCAAAGATTAAAGGGCACGAGTTCAAGATAAAAGCCTACGCGGATGACCTTGTAATCTTCCTAGAGGACCCTATAAATCAACTTAAAGAGCTTGGAAAAACACTGGATCAATTCTCTAAGATAGCAGGTTTCAAGGTAAACAAGGACAAAACGATGATCCTGACTAAAACATCTCTAAATTACACGAAGAACAACTATCTAAGGAGACAGGGTTTAGAATTGAAAGAAAAATAAAGTATCTTGGGATATGGATCACAAAAAGAAATATGGACCTGTTTGAAAATAACTACAATCAGCTACGGAAAGAAGTCAAAGCTGCATTAAGCAAATGGGCTAAATTAAATCTATCATTTCTAGGGAGGATAGAGGCAGTTAAAACAAACATTTTACCTAAATTTATGTACCTTTTTCAAAACCTGCCCATTATATACAATACTAAATGCTTTAATATTTGGCAAACTGAATTTTCAAAATTTCTATGGAATGGGAAGAGACAAAGAATAAAATGGAAACTTCTGACTGATAAGAAAGACAGGGGTGGCTGTGCACTCCCGGAGTTAAGATTATATTTTCAGGCGTGTGCGTTATCTTGGATAGAAGACTGGATCACCTTAAGAAACGACAGACTGTTATCTCTAGAAGGATTTGACCTTCGATTCGGGTGGCATGCGTATCTATGGTATGAAAAGAAAAAGGTTCACAAAGGATTTGATAACCATATATTAAGAAAAACACTATATAGAATATGGGCAAATATAAAAAAGCAATATTATAGAGAAATACCTATGTGGATCTCGCCCGAAGAAGCTTTTTTTGGAAGAACTAAATCCAACAAAGAACCATGGATAAAATACTTAGATCTGTTGAATAAGGAACCTAAGGGACAAATTCAAATAGTCACAAGAGAAAAGCTAGAAATGAAAGGATTTAGACTGAACTGGTTCGCCTATAGACAACTATATGAAAGGTACAAAATGGACCTTAAACTAGAGAATTTCGATCTGGGTCAGAATGATTTAGATAAAATTATATTTGACGATAAAAAACATCACATCGCAAAATACTATAATATATTTTTAGAAAGAGAACTAGAAGATGAAACTATAAAAGAACAAATGATTAGATGGTCCCAGGATATAGGAGAACCAATCCCAATTGAAAAATGGGAAAAAGCATGGAGGGATACCCAAAAATTTACTTTATCGCAAAGCTTAAAAGAAAACTATTTGAAGATATTCTATAGATGGTATCTCACTCCTGTCAAATTGGACAAGATCTACAAAACTGGCAAACAGAACTGTTGGAAGTGTGAAAGTGCTAAGGGAACTCTTTTTCACATATGGTGGAACTGCCCCAGAACTAAAAGCTACTGGAGAAAAATACACAATAAGATCTCCGAAATACTAAATTTAAAATTCCCAATGAAACCTGAAATATATTTATTAAATATGGTGGATCAACTAAAAGAGAAGATTAAACTAGCCTCTTGGAGAGTACTCCTATATATGATTACAGTGGCAAGACTACTGTTCGCCTCAAAATGGAAAAAGAAAGAACTCCCAACACTCGAGGACTGGTCAATAAAACTTTGTGAAATGATGGAAATGGACAGATTGACGGTATTATTAAAAGATAAGACTAATACGATGATAGAGATCGAATGGGAACCCATTAAAAAGTTCTGGAAACGAAATTGGACTATCACGAAGAATTTGGACTTTTGAATTGAAATTGAATCATTCTGTTTAGTGTTGTAGATACACCTATGCAAATTTAGACAGATCTTTTTACTTAGATTGATTAACATCAAATATTGTCCAAATTAACAGGGGTCATACAAGAATGTTAGAGGATACATGGTAGGACACAAAAATAAGGATTCTGAACTTATATACTGATGTATCCCTATATTAGTATATAAGTGTGAATGCAAGAACAAAGATAGGTAACCCTGTTTGTTCCTTGGGGGGACTATAGGGAAGTTAAGAAATAGGGAAAAGAGATAACGGTAATCGCATAACTCATTGCTGAAATGACAGGGGGAAAAAAAGAGAGAAAAAGTGAAAATAGGTAGGATAATGAGAATATACAGTAACTTATTAATCAAATCTTTTATTTATGTTACTTTTTTTTTCTTTTTTCCATTTTTAGCAATGTAATAATGATATGGTTACATGTAATATGAGAGAATACAACTGAATGTATATATGTCATATATTGGATTAAGCTCATCAAATGTAACTGTAATAAAAATTAAATTAAAAAAAAGAAAAAAAAAAGAAACACCATCAGATAGATCCAGAACTGGCTGGAAAACAGTGTTCAAATCAATGACTGTACTTTAAATTGGAGGAAAATCTTGAGTAGAGTGCTGCAGGATTCTCTCCTGGGGCCCACACTCTTAAATATTTCTATCAATGATTTAGATGATGGGGCAGAGGGAATCCTCATCAAGTTTGCAGACGATACAAAACTGGAATGGGTAGCTAACACATTGGAAGACAGGAACAGAAGTCAAAAGGACCTTGAAAATAGAAAATTGGGCTGAAACTAATAGAATGAAATGCAACAGAAACAAATGCAAACTTCTACATTTAGGCCAGAAAAACCAAAACCCTACCATTTAGGCACAGAAATAAGATAAGGAATACTTGGCTTAGCAGTATTAAATGGGAAAAGGACCTTGGGATTATTGTTGATCATAAACTGAACATGATCCAGTAGTGTGATGCTGCAGCAAAGAAGGCAAATACTATTCTAGCTTGCATTAATAGAACCACTGTTTCCAAGTCAAGGGAAGTAATAGTTCCAGTATATTCTGCACTAGTCAGACTTCATCTGGAATACTGTGTTCAGTTCTGACCCACATCATTTTGAAAAGGATACTGACAAATTGGAGCAGATCCAGAGAAGGGCAACAAGGATGGTATGATTGCACTCTTTAAATACTTCAAGGGCTGTCGCAGAGAGGAGGGGAAAGGTCTGTTCTCTGCTGCCTCACATGAGGCTTGGACAGAATGATTGCAGCTGTATAACAACATCTAAGGCCATACCTTATCACATGGCATCGTCTCTGGCAACAGAACACAGACAATGACATGTGATGAGGTATGACCTTAAACGTTATTATACAGCTGCAATTGTATTCAATTCATTTGTATTCAACTCATTGTTGAAGCGCACCTTTTCATTGACAGGGAAACCTGTCAATGGCTCCCAGTCTCATTACCTTTATATGACAGCCCTCTGTGTGATAGGTCCCTTCTGCTGCATTAGTGAGATGCTGCAGTCGTGTGGCATTAGTGGGCATGATTTTCCTCCTCTCCCCCCTCCCTCTTTTCCTCACTATTTCAAAGCATGCTCTTTTTCTTTTTTCTTTTTATTTCTTTTCTCCCCCCCCCCCAATTGCTTTCCCCTGTCCTTTCCACTGTGCAAGGCAAGGGGTTCTTCTCCGTGACTACCAGTCACAGAGAACACTCTCCCCACCCGGACTGCTTTCTCTCTGCCCTTGCAGCTGCTCACGCCGGTGTGTGTGTGTTTCTCCGTGACGGGCAGTCACGGAGAAGACCCCTCCCGCCCCGTGCGGCTTTCCACCTGCCATTGCCACCGTGTGGGGCGATGGTGTTTTTCTGAGACTCGCAGTCACAGAAAAGACCTCCCCACCCCATGTGGCTTTCCCCCCTTGCAGCCGTGTGGGGTGGGGGGATCTTCTCCGTGACTGCCAGTCACAGAGAAGACCCCTCCTGCCCCGTGTGGCTCCCCCCCTTGCAGCCACATGGGCCGGGGGCATCTTCTCCGTGACTGCCGGTCATGGAGAAGACCCCTCCTGCCCAGTGTGGCTTTCACCCTACTGCAGCTGCGCAGGCTGGGGGATCTTCTCCGTGACTGCCGGTTGTGGAGAAGACCCCTCCCGCCCTGTGCTGCTTTCACCCCCTTGCAGCTGCATGGGTTGGGGGGGTCTCCGTGACTGGCAATCATGGAGAAGACCCCTCCCACCCTGCACGGCTTTCCACCCACTATTGCCGCCATGTGTGTGTGTGTGTTTTTCTGTGACTTGCAGTCATGGAGAAGACCCCCCTGCCCTTCGTGGCTTTCCCCCTTTGCAGCTGCACGGGGCGGGAGGGGTCTTCTCTGTGACTGGCATCACAGAGATGATCCCCCCACCCCGCACAAGGGGGGGGGAAGCCATGCAGGCCAGGGGGGGCTTCTACGTGATTGTGAGTCACGGAGAAACACCCCCCACCCCGCGTGGCTGCAAGGGGGGAAGCCACATGGGGCAGGAGGGGTCTTCTCCATGACTGGCAGTCATGGAGAAGATCCCTCCGCCCCGCACGGCTGCAAAGGGGGGAAAGCTGCGTAAGCCGGGGGGGGGTGTTCCGTGACTGACAGTCACGGAGAAGACACCCCCCTGTGCAAGGGCAGGAGGCTGTAGCCCCGTGGGGCCGGGGAGGGGGGTTCTAGTTAGAGGCAAGTGTAGCTGTGCCTGGCAGGGGTGGTTATGATCTTTCCCAAAATGGCAGATCCAGCCTTGCCAGGCTTCTTTTGTAAGTCCCTCAAAAGTCTGACCAATCAATATACTGCTCTGCTGTGTGCCCCTATCCTGGGATGGAGGCACTCAAGAACAAAAACTTTAAAAAACCGAGACTTATGCTACCATGACAAATCGTGTAAACAAGGGGCGAACTCAGGATGAGGGAATCCTGTTTCTCCTCGTGATAAAAACTGTTGTGTAACTGGTGCCTAGGGTAGCTGCAGAACTCTCCTCCAGCACCTCATTTCAAATGAGTTGATTTTCTTTCTGTCACCTTTCTTCACTGTCCAGATTTCACAAGAAACTGAAAATACAATGCCATGGACGATCCTAACTTCAGTATTCAGTGATATATTTACATATTTATTGGATTTATATCCTGCTTTTCTCCCAAGATAGGATTCAAGGTGGCTATCTTTAGACTTCAGGATCTTCTCTCATTTCTTCAGAACTGTCTTCCCAAATTCTAATCTTCTTCTGATTTCCTAACTGTAGTCTGCATTCTGATTAAACTGTAGTCTCCATTCTGATCTATTCTGAGTTTCGTATTCAATATATATAAAATAGACATAAGTTGTTGAAATGGTTGTTGTTATTGTGTGTCTTTAAGTCATTTCTGACTTTTGGTGACCGTAAGGCAAACCTATCGCAGGGTTTTCTTGGCAAGATTTGTTCAGAGGGTGATTGCCTTTGTCCTCCTCTGAGGCTGAGACAGTGTGACTTCTCCAAAGTCACCCAGTGGGTATCCATGGCTGAGCGAGGATTTGTACCCTGGTCTCCAGAGTCGTAGTCCAACATTCAAAGCACTACACCACACTGGCTCTCACTTATATATTCATATACATGTATTATTCACATGTCAGTTATACTCCATCTTTATAGACATGTTCACACATACAAACACACTATTTTTTCTGCTGAATCTCATCCTACCAATGGCACTTAGACTAAGGCACACTTGTGTCTACATTTAAAAAACAATATTGTACCATCAGAGCAGTTTGAATATCTATAAATATTCCATAATATTTCACCAGCTAAACTAATTGAGGGTGTATTTTTATTCATTCAACTGAAGTTTCAGATTTGGCATCCTGCATTTATTTCATTTCAGGTAATCTTTTGCCAAGTCTATCTGATTCTGGCAGAACTATAATTTGTGGAGAGGAGAAGGTATCGGTGTTCTATGTGTTAATCTGATGCTTTATTAATCTTTCTGAAATTCTGCCAAGCAAGGTAGTGCCTTTGGGAAGCTGTCTGCCTCAATGAGTTCCCAGGATTCCTTCCTAATATATTAAACTTTTCTTTTTTTAAAAGGACATCTCTAGTCTTTTATTTTTGGAGACATAAGAAAAAGCACACATGCATTTCTCTGCCCATTTGCTAACTAAGGAGCAATACAATTAAATAATGTCAATATTCATTTAATATACGGTAATAATATTTTCAATATTAAATGTTTTAAGCTTCCAATACTTATATTCTGGCTGTTCCCTTCAGCTCACTCACCAAAATATTTATGGCTACAAACATGCTACCATATGATTATAAAAGTCACCCAAATGTGATTTTCATTTCACAAATAGATTGGCAAGTGTAGCAAAGTACAGTCGTCCCTTCACATTCATGGGGGTTAGGGGAACAAGATCCCCACGAAATGAAAAAAACGCGAATAAAAGCAGCTCTGAAGATTTAAGGAGGAGCCCTTCCTAAACACACCACACACACACACAGGGAAACTGACACAGCCTCTGAGCATTTAAGGAGGAAAGAAAATCACAGCCCCATGCTGTGAGGATGCAAGCAAAGTCCCCCCCTTGCCACTCCCCTCTCTGTGTCTTAACAAACTGAATTGCTTCTTTAAAACTCACATTTCGCCCCATGTCTCCTCATGGCCCAAAGAAAAGCACAGCCGCATGCTTGCCACCCCCTCTCTGTGTCTCTACGCACATTCACACACAGGGAAGGCGGGTGGCATCTCCCAGCAACCCATCCTCTGAGCATTTAAGGAGGAAAGCTTCCTGCTGGCCGAAAGAAAAGCACAGTCCCATACTGTGAGCACACAAGCTTTTCTCCTTAAATGCTCAGAGGATGGGTCAGTTGCTTGCTGGGAGATCCCACCCGCACCTTCCCTGTGTGTGAATGTGTGTAGGAAAGTTTCGAAATGTGAGTTTTAAAGAAGCAATTCAGTTTACCGCTGTGCTTTACTTTGGGCCATGAGGAGACAAGGGGCGAAATGTGAGTTTTAAAGAAGCAATTCAGTTTGTTAAGACACAGAGAGGGGAGTGGCAAGGGGGGGACTTTGCTTGCATGCTCACAGCATGGGGTTGTGCTTTTATTTCACCTTAGACCCTCAGAGACTGGTGTGGGGATTGCTTGCTTGCTGGGATCTTCCCTGTGTGTGTATGTGTGCAGGAAATTTTCCTCTTTAAATGTTCAGAGCCTATGTTGGGGGGAGCAGGGGGAGGGAAAGGAATTTCCGTGAATACATAAAACTGCGAAAGTCAAAGCCGTGAATGTAAAGGGACAACTGTACAGAGACATGCAAGTGGCCTAGGTAGTCTGTGTGAAGAGCACATGCTGATAAAGCTTACTTTGTAGGCTCATTAAAGTCTAGTTTGTTCCACTTCTTTATCTAGCATGCTTCTTGAGACCATCTCCCTAGGACTTCTTAGGAGTTGAAAGCTGAATCATGGAGCTTAAAGGACCATCTATTCCAACCCTTGCCATGCAGGAATATGCAATGAAAGCACTCCTGAAAGATGCCTGTCCCACCACTGTTTAAAGACCTCCTTAAGAAAGTCCACTTCCCTCTGAAGCAGTCTATTCCATAGGCAAACAGCTTTAAAGCCAAGACGTTCTTCCTGATGTTTAGCTGGAATCTCTTTTCTTGTTTTTTGAATCTATTGGTTTGTGTCCTAGGAGATTATCACATGAGGCTTTATTCCGGAATTACATGAAGGTATTAGCGAATTTGGCCATTACTTATGTCACAATGTTCTCTCTATCCTGTTGCTGGTTTGCATTCCAGGTGTTTCTGAAGCACACCCTCTTCATTGATGGGGAAAACCCACCAGTGGCTCCCTATACTGCTGCCATGCCAGTATTCCCCTTCATGTGATAAAGTCTCTTCTGTGGCAGTATGGTATGATGGAAGTAATGTGGCATGAGGGGGCATGATCCTCCTCCTCTCTTTCCCCTACCTCTCACTATTCCTAAACTGACTAAGATTGTTTTTTCTCCATGTTTGGCTTTTTTTCCCTTTTCCGTTTTGCTGTGATGGCTCAGTTATGGGGAAAATATACAAAGAAAGGCACACATGTGCTAAAGACGAGGTTATGGAGCTGGTGCATAAGGATAGAGATGATTGGCAAAGCACTATAATCACAGCGTACTCGCATGATCAAAGACACAGTGTGATAATGAATGATTGTAAACAGGTATGTTCCTGTTTGCTTCACTAATGCCATTGTGGGAAGAAAGAGGCTGGTGTGATAAACGTCCTAGTCTCTAAAGCAACAGAAAACAAACCTGCTCTGACTTCTACCTGACGTCCCTTCAGGTATTTAAATATAGCCATCATATCACTTCTAATCCCAGTAGTTTATTGCACTCCTTCAAAAAAATTTCTAGTGTGGATTCTTTTGTGCTTCACTTCTGTCTCCTTTACCCTTTTCCTTCCATGCAGCCTATCAACAGCTCTTTTGCTTCTTAGTTCGCTATTGGCTATCTTCAGCTCTAAAACGTTGGAGGGTATACTACTAAGACCCATTTAAGCACCCTTATTTTGTATGTAATGTCATTTTAAGAGACGGACCTATAAGGTCTCAGTGCTAGTAGGCCATACTGGTTTTAAATTCTGAAGAGCATGCTGTCAGTTTTGGGAAAAAAAACAGAAGAGCAGCTAGGGTGTGCATTCCCTCCCCAGAGGGCAGGAAATCCTGAGTCTACACTGCTCCACTATCAGCTTATGAAAAATTGTGCAGTTACAGTTTTTTGTTGTTGTTGTTGTTGCTTCTTTTAAGTTATTCTGTGTTCAGGAAATTTTTAACAAAGGTTAGTTGAAGACATCTGTGTGTAATGTTTGCCATATTTAAAACAATTGTACTAGAAGGGAACTATGGGCACCTGCATTTGTATTGCATTTAACACAGAGTCCAGATCAGGGAGCAGCGTACAACCCCCCTGCTTAGTGCAGGCTCTCCAGCTAGAGCATTCCCAGCAGATAGCTGTCCATGCAAATGATATTGTGCATGATGTGCTTAACAAATAAATCAGAGTAATCCGCTAAGGTTATTTTTGTTGGTCCCAGGCATTTGATCTGTTCCACTTGATGTTGGGCCTGACCATATAGCTACATGGAGAGCAAGCTACAAATAAATACAATTTGTGAAACTGCACTGAGCAAGGGTATGTTGTCTGTTAATGTATGTGCTTCATCTTCCAGTTTCCTAATTACATGGAACATGAGCAAACACAACAGCCTGAAAGATAGTGTTAAACTGGAAGTAAATGTTAGCTGGAAAAGAGGTTGATGTGATGTGTACCATTCATGTTAGAAAAACGCTCATACCAGTGCAATATTCCCCTTGGGTACTATGGCTGTGGTGCTAAAACATCAAGATTTGCATTTTGCAGGGAGTCCTGAGCTTTTTAGCATGACACAGTATAGCAGGGGAAGTGTAGGAAAGAAAGAAAGGTTCCTATTCCAGCTTCAAGAAAACTAAAAGACTCTTTTTGGGTTCTGGGCTGGAACTCTGGAGCATTGCTTTTAAAAGTGTGGCTACAAGGTCTGTCTATTAAATAATGAGACTGATACAATAACCCATCTTTATTTATATGTATTACAATTCTAATGTTTGTCCCCCTCAATATACTCCCTGTTCACTCTCTTACACCAATGCAGTCTTGTTTCCCACTGGTCGAAGACATGGAGCATATCAGTTTCTGTCAGCTGTTTCAACACATCTGCTGTTTTCTTCGTACTGCATTGACTCAAAATGTGTTCTTTTAAGCACCAATTTCACTTTAGGGAAAAGAAAAAAGTCTCATGGTGCCAAATCTGGTGAATATGGAGGATGTTCAAGTGCAGTAATGTGTTTATCAGCCAAAAACTGCTTCACAGAAAGTGCTGGGTGAGCAGGCACATTGTCTTGATGAAGAATGAAACCATTTCCCATAGTTCTGGCCTTTTTTCTGACTCTTTCAGCTTTCTCAAAACTTCCTTATAATAATGCTGGTTCACTGTTCTGCCTTCTGGAACCCATTCTGCCAAAATTATGCCTTTGATGTCAAAACAAATAAACAATGAGCGTGGCTTTGAATGTGTACTTGCTTTGAGATGCTTTTTTCCATTCTTGGTGATGATGGTGTTTTCCAGTGCATTGATTGTCATTTTGTCTCAGAATTGTACTGGAAGATCCAGATTTCACCACAAGTGATGATTTTTTGAAAAAAGTTTGGGTCTGCCTCAAGTTGCTGCAGAATCTCAGTGCAAATTTCCTTGTGGCACTTTTGCTCTGGTGTGAGAACCCTAGGGACCATCTTGGCACAAACTTTTCTCATGTTGAGATCCTCATGCAAAATTTTCCATGCAGTATCTTTGTCAATGTTCACAGTTTCAGCTTTCATTCTGACACTAAGTTGGCAGTCTTCTCAAACAATCTGGCTGATTTTTTCCACAATTTATTTGGTCCTTGAAGTGGAAGGTCATTCAAGGGCATTCATTGTCTCCAGACTTTTTCAAATGGGGGAAAAAAACCCTGAGGAGGTCTCTCCTCCTCCCAACCTCCTCCTGACCTTCCCCCGTGCTGCAGGCACTGCTTTTTATTGATGAAAAAACTCTGTAGATAAAAAGCGATGCCCGCAGCACGGGGGAAGGTTGGGACGAGGATGGAGGAGGACGGGCCGGTCTGAAATGGGGCTCTGTAAGCGTGACAGCCCCGTTCTTCTCTCAACCACCTCGGTTTTTTTTTTAACCCCATTTGAAAAAGGCCTTCCACATTCTCACGTCCTTCTCTGAATCTTTTGTACCACTCAAACACATGTGCATGAGACATGCAGTCTTCCCCGTAGGCCTCAATAAGCATTTGAAAAGATTCTGTTGGTGTTTTGTTCAATTTTACTAAAAATTTCAAATTGACACGTTGCTCGACTTTTAAACTTAGCATTTTCCCGGCACACAGCAGACAGCACAGCTGCTTTAAATAATGACTGACAATTAACTGAACAGCCGAGAGTGTTGAGGTTTGTCATGCAGGTCCAGACATATTCAAGGTCACCACTCAAGCATTCACAATCAGTTCTCCCTGATTTGTCTGAAAGGTAGAAAAGCAGTCTCATTATTTAATAGACAGACCTCATATATTGCAACATTCTCTTTGATTTATTTTCTGCCTACAAAATTTGATTAGTTCTCCGAGATTCAATGGTTTGGATTTCAGAATAACAAAGTTAAGTCTCTGAACAAAATCAGTGGTGTTGTAAATGACCTATTTATGGTACCTTGGCTGAAAGGTTTCAGAGAAACAATGCAAGCAACAAAGATGTACCTAATTCCAGAAAGTCTGGCTTCAGGTCTCTCTTAGAGTATGTTCGCCACACTTACAAACTTCACACCATTATTCTGTATATGTTTTTAATTACTGTATACTGAAACCTGCTTCAGGAGTAGGACTCAACTGAAGAACAGAATATGAAGTTACAAAAATAAATTAAAAAAATAGAAAAATATAATCGTAATTATAATTTGTAAAGTTAACACTGCCAAATACATTCAGAAGAGTGTGTCATCCCCCTTCTATATTTAATTTTACTTTTATTAGGATTTCTTTCTCTTCTCAACCATGTCATCAGTATCAGCACCTGGAAAGAGAATTAGCTTCCTTCTACTGACCCTCCTTTCCTTTCCAGACAATAGCTATTCTAAGCTTTCTTCCCTTTGTAAATTACCTCTGTCCTCTCTCTGCACTTCCTTCTCATGAACAATTCTAGTATGGACCTCTTCTATTTAATTGTGGATGCACTGTGTAGAAAGAGAAGAAGAATAAAAAAAAAAACAGGAAAAAATCATTAATCTGTGAAGTGCCCATCTGGCTTCACAGAGGACAAGCTCAGGTGATGCTTCTCTGCTAACTTGAACAGATGAACTAATAAACCTTTGACTTCTTATAACCTGAGGTGAAATAGCCAGAAATGAGCCTCTCCCCCTTCCCCATAATAGAACTTGAAATTCCTTTCCCTTGTGGGCCCTTCTCAACTAAGTGGGACAGGGACTTTACCATTTCACCTATTTAGCCTGCTAAAGTTTAGGTTTCTGCCTCCAGTCAACCCTTCTGTGCACTGTCTAGTTTTGCTAAAGCTCATCCCCTGACTGTGGTAATGACAATAACAATGTTATAGCACAATCCTTTGTTTCTGCTAAAACAAGGCTCATTGGGACCAAATGGATTAATCCCCAAGTAAGTATGCAGTAGGTTGTAGCCCTGTCACCCAAAGCTTTATCATTTCAAGAGTTCAAAGTATGTCTTGTAATACTTTCTCTTTTTAATTATTATAGGCAGTCCTGTAGTATATAGTATATGATATCTCTCCCCGATCCTTCACTCTGAATTGCTTGATTTGGCTGTAGTCTGAAGTGTACTTATTTGGAACTAAGTTCTGTAAAAATCAGTGACAGCTGTGACAAAGAAAAAGTTAGTTAACAGAATGACTGCACTGTGGAATGTGATAAATGCATGTGTGCACTGGTTAGTAGGAGGTACCATCTCCAGCACAATGTTCTGCACGAACATAACACTGAGAGTGAGGAGATTTTCACATGGGGGAAAATAACCCCCGGGGAGATCGGGAGAGAAACGGAGCTGTTCCGGTTGCAGTGCTCCATTTCGCACGCCCCCTTCCTTCTCCCGATCTCCTGTCATCCTCCCTCCATCCTACTTCCTTTTCCCTTCTGGTATGTTCTGCAATTTTTTACTAATTAAGAACTTTCGTTAGTAAAAAATAGCAGGAGGGAAATGGAAGCAGGATGGAGGGAGGACGATGGGAGATTGGGAGAAGGAAGGGGCGTGCGAAACAGAGTGCTGCAACCAGAAAAACCCTGTTTCTCTCATGATCTCCCTGGGGGTTATTTCCCCCATGTGAAAATCTCCTTAGTGTGTGAGTAGGAAAGCCTTGTTTCAAGTTTCACCTCATCCACAATTTGACAGCATCAATCTTACTTTTGCTCCCAGGGGAAGGTCATGTTATATCAATGGCAAACCCCTTGCTGTCTCCAGTGAAGGGGAATAGGCCTGAAAGAGTTAAAGTCAGTTGAATATTGCTTGAAAATGGTGGTGTATGTGTAAAAAAAACCTGCAATCCCTTATCAGAGTAGTGTTGAACCGGTTAAGTTTGGAATTGATGGTGTTGGCCAAGTTTCTGGGGGTTATGGCAGCATATATAGTTTCAGTCCCTTAGACCAGATTCCATCTGAGGGTGTTGCAGTGGTTCCTTCTACCCTTTCAGGAAAAGATTATTGAGAGGCATTTACTGAGGTTACAACTCAGTCCTGTAGTAAACAGTAACATCTTCTCTGGTTTGATAGCTATTCCAGGTTCTCATGATAGGGATACCCATCTGGGAGCCACGGAGAGCGGTGATCACCACTGTTGCCAGTCTGAGAGAATTTGAGGGTGCGCTACAATGGTCAGTTGGTGCAGGGTGTGTGGTCTCCCAGTGAGAGGATATTTTGTATCAACTGGCTGGCACTATGGATGATGCATCTGGTGTTCCTCATTCTGTAGTTGGAAGTTCAGTGCACTCATGCATTAGTCCAGATGGGCAACTTGTCCACCAAAGTCCACATAAGCAAACGGGGGGGGGGAATCATTCTTGGTCCCTGATGGTGGAGGCATCCCCCTGTTGCAAGGGCGGGGGGAAAAGAAATCTTATCTTCAGTCATTGAGAGGGGAGTATTTCAATGGACAGTTGAATTCCCAGATCAACTGGTTGAACAGGGAGAGTCCAGACCAGGGAGAGAGGGCTCTGAACTCACTGGTCTTTCACAGGGTGGTCCAAAGTCTTAGCACTTGGTTGGTGGATCTCTTTGCATCTACAGAGAATCACAAGCTTCCTTGATTCATATTGAGGTTTTGGAAGGAGGGGGCATTAACCTTCCATGCTCTGGCAATCGCTTGGCCAAAAGTGTTGTGTTACATCTTTTCTCCAGTTGTGCTGCTGTCCAAGGTGTTGAGGAAAATAAGAATGGAGGAGGTGCAGGTGATTCTGATAGCATCCTGATAGATCTTGACAGCCATTGTTTTCAGAGATAGTCAGCACTGAGGTTCAGAAGAGCTGTGCTTTACCAAACTGGCCAGATTTTCTACATCAAAGAGGTCTGGTTACACAGGCTGGTTAGTTACCGACTGGAGGTTGAGCAGGAAAGGCCAGTGGCTGAAGGGTATGATGAGGATGTTATTCAGACCTTTCTGTTGGCTAGGGGAGTATTCACTAAGCACCTGTATGAATCCACTTAGAGGACCTTTTGTAGATGGTGTAGGTGTAAAGGCATGTGTTCCCAATCTGCTTCAGTGGGTTCCATCTTGGCCTTTCTGCAGGCAGGGTTGAACAAGGGCCCCAGTATTAATATGTTAAAGTGATGTATGTCAGCTTTGGGGTCCATATTGAAAGGGAAGTGGGGCAAGTTTGCTGAAAGGAGTTTCATTTATTCGACCATTTATTTTCTTTCTCGGAATCAACATGTGGTGTTTCAGATATTGTTGAAGGTTTGTTTAGCATCTTTGAGATCAGTAAATTTGAAGTTTCTTACCATGAAGGTGCTGTTTTTAGTTGCTATTACATCAGCTTGCAGGGTCTATGAGCTCAGGGCTCTGTCGGTGCATAAGGAGTTGTGTGTGTGTGTGTGTGTGGGTGGGTGGTTTTTTTTTTTTTTTTGGTAAAGATTCAGTAACTCTTTGTTTAGATCCTTCTTTTATTCCAAAGGTGAGTTCAACCTTCCATCAACAGGAGAGTGATTTCTGTATCCTAGATCCTAGAGCAGTGCAGGAAAAAGAGTGGCATAAGGTAGGATGTATGCAGGGCTCTTAAGTTCTATTTGGTCAGATTACCTTTTTGTTTTCTTTCAAGAGGCTACTAAAGGGCAGAGAGTATCTCTCTCCACTTTGTCTCATTGGTTGAGGCTTTGCATTGAATTGGCCTGTGTTCATAGTTCTTTGATTGTTCCTGAAGGATTCAAGCACATTCCACTTGTGCTTCCACCTCTGTGGCTTTGGGTACAGCAGCGTCATTGGTGGAGATTTTTAGGGTGGCCACTTGGGCTTCCCTGTTGTCCTTCATTAGGAATTATAAGATTGACAGATTTGCTTCTGCAGACATGATCTTTGGCAGGCATGTTTGCCCGGGTCATCTGAGATTTTAAAATATTTTGTATTTTTACCTATTTTATTAGATTGTATGTATTGGATTTTTAAAAACATTTTATTATTTCTCATTTAATACAGTTCTATTCTGCCTGATCAATCAAAATTATTTCAAGGCAACACAGGCAAAATACTTTATAAACGGAAATCCCATAACAATTAAAAAACATAAGCATTTACTATCAGAGTGGGCGGGGTTGACACAAAACAATGAGTGAAAACACTAAATCAGCAGGCAGATAAAACCAAGCTTGGATTGGTTTTCATTTGTCGGGGGCATAGCCAGAGAGATAATATTTAATAGTTGGGGCATCACAACTGGAAAACAAAGGTGACTCTGTGTCACATACAGTAAATGAGCAGGGATACAGAAAAGTGGGTCTCCATGGGTGACCTCAATTGATGGGCAGGTTTGTTGGGGAACAAGTAGTCTATGAGATATCCTGGTTCTAAACTGTACTCCCCACAAAGAAAAGCTACTCCAGCCCAAAGATGGAGGGTGTGAAGAAATACAGATTGTGCTGCTAAGCCCAGTGCTTCCAAGATTTCTGAGAAATACTGCTATTGCATTTGAGCAAAAGCCTCACACGCATGCTGGCTTCCCTGTGGACTTTTCAAGGCCAGTGATGAAACCCTACTAATTAATGCAACCGTGTTTAACAACATACAGTGGGGAATGAGCAAGTCTTTGCCTCACTGGTATGTATCTTACACAGTTGCAGAGTGTGGTAATATGACTTTTATCTAGGGTTTGAGGATATGAAATGGAGTCTATCTTTGTTTTCCATGTCTCATTTGTTCTATTCATGGAGACCCATGTTTTCTTTCACTGTAAATGCAAGGGATGTGTATATTGTCAAGGGTTCCAAGTGCACCCTACCCCATGTCCCTGCTCTCTCTCTCTCTCTCTCACACACACACACACACTGAAAAAGACACCCTATAAGGGCCACAGGAGCCAATTTCAGCAAGCTTAGAGGGAAGCGGATCTGTTTTAGGTCTGTTTTTCCCCAAAAACTGAAACTGGCATCTTCCAGTTTTTAAAACTTGGCCCATATACCTGAAACAATTTGGTAGGGAGGAAGTTTGGTGAAATTATCACGTTGTCATGTCCCCAAAGGGTGCAAAGGCCTTTTCTACTAACAAATAAAAGTCAAAATTAATAAAGAGGAAAAGCACCTGTGGCTGCCATATTGAATTTTCAGCTAAGCAAGTGTCCGATAAGTCGATAACACGGCAATCTTATACTCTTTTTTTCTTTTGGTAAATATGAACTATTGCTTCTACACACCATGGGAAACTTCCCCCCCCCCCAAGGATTTGGCTGCGGCAGATTTAAAACTGTGAGTAAATCACTCATGGCCGCCATCTTGGCTAGGGGGTCATGCAGAGTTTAGGGGGGCTCTTTTGACCATGAAGACAGGTTGCATCATTGCGAATGCCTGCTTTTTTGGACATGTTTGTATTTCCCCCCCCTTGTATAGACAAGATCTGAGTCAAATATCTGGATACAAGATGGAAAACGAAGTAAATCATCTTGGTGTTACTCTATCAGAGAAAAATTCAAATCTATTTCAAGACAATTATATAAAAACATGGGCTGGAATATCAAGGTGGAATAAATTAAAATGATCTCTATTAGGATATATATCTGCAATTAAGATGAGTGTGCTACCAAGAATGCTTTTTCTTTTCCAAAATATTCCAGTGATTACAAATCACATATCAATCAAAGAGTGGCACAGAGACTTATCAAATTATATATAGCAAGGGAAAAAAAAAACCAAGGGTAAGGTTAAAAATCTCGCAGGATGCAAAGCAGAGAGGGGGGATTACCTAATTTAAAAATGTATTATCATGCTTGTTGTATGGTCTGACTTAAACAGTGGTTGACTTTGCATGATAATAGACTACTAAATCTAGAAAGGCACAATCTGAGGTTTGGTTGGCATGAGAAAATAAAGGCAAATTCAGAATTTAATAATAATTTTATAAGAAAATCTATCTTTAGGATCTAGATGAAATATAAACCCAGATTGTAACCGGAAATGCCCCTAAGGGCATCTTTACAAGAGCATGATTTAAGACTGATAAATGCAAGAAAGAGAGAAAAGGACAATCATTGTTATATAAAGACGTGTTGGTATATGAAAATAATATGGATTTAAGACAAATGATGAATCGAGAGAAGAGGAATTAAATATACACTGGTATATTTAAGACAGATGTATGAAACGTTTAAGGATGACAAAAACTGCATGATTTTGAACAGAAAAAAACAGAGTTTGAGACACAATTATTTACCAATGAAGATCATTTGATAAAAAAGATGTATAAAATACTACAGTAGGACCCCTGTATCTGCTGGGGATTGGTTCTGGGAGCTCCCATGGATACCGAAAATCGTGGATAATAGTGAATGCCATTGAAAATAAAAAGGATTTCCAGTTTAAAATACTATAGAGTTGCCTTGGAGGACCTAGAAAATGGCTAGAGAGGACACATTTTCTAGGAAGACTCTATGGTAAGTGTGCTGTTTTGTGTCCCATGGATAATTGAATCAGTGGATAATGAATCAGAGGATACGGGGGTCCTACTGTATTGAAAATCTAGATGGAAGACGAGGTGATTAAGGATTGCATGATTATATGGCAATTTTTGGGGATAGAATATTGAACAAGAGTGGTGGGGAAAATGTGGCAAAAGGGGATTAAATTCACTTTAACAGTTGTGGGAACGCTTCTATAAAATGATGTTTAGATGGCATTTAATACTGGAAGAATTATCAAAAATATATAAAGGTGCCAATAACAAATGCTGGAAATGCCAGGATCAAATAGGAACATATTACCATCAGTGGTGGACGTGCAAAAAAGCTAAAAAATTCTGGAAAGAAATACATTGCAAAGCTGAGAAAAATTTCAAGAAGAAAATGTGTAAAAAAACAACACACCAGAATTGTATTTGTTGGGTTTGATAGAATTTATTAGGACCATTTGAAAAGCTGATGCAATATGTAATCACAGTGGCAAGGCTGACCTGTGTCCTGAAGTGGAAAGACTTGGATATCCTCTTGACAGAAGAGTGGACTATGAAACTATTCAAATGTGTAGACATGGATAAGTTAATTTTACTAAAGGAGAAGACATTTGGAAACAATTTTTGAGATACATGCAAGAAAAAGGAGAAATAACTACATTGTTTGATTTTGAAATTTAGTAATGCTAAATTGTTAGTGGTAGAGGTATTGATTAGTGAAGTTGTTAAGAGTAGGGAGTAGGAAGTCAATCTTTTAAAAAATGTAATTATATGTATATGTTGAAGGTTTTTTGTTTGTTTTAAAACTGCATTGTTTTATATATAGTATTGTATTGTTTATTGTTAATATTGTATTATGTTGTATTGTATTATATTGTAGATTGTAATGTTATTATTGTGAGGTGTTTTTTGTCATTATTGTTGTTTGTTATTGTTATTGATGGCTGTTTTGTGGTAAAATTGTGGAGGTGAATGTTGATGTTGATATTATTTGTTGATTATTTGTTGCTTGTATTGGTGTTATGTGTTTTGATATACTGCTATATTGAAATTAATAAAAATTATTTAAAAAACAAACACACACCCCCAAATGCTCCTAAAGAAGGGCAGAACCTCCCTGAAGATGTCGTCTTGAGTGTCAGAGGACAGACAGGGCCTCTACTTGGCTGTTCCTCTCACCCTCTAGCTGATGTGGCTCCTCCACCAGGCCCTGCACAGTTGCATCAGTTGAAGAATACTTCATGCCATTGTCTCCATTTGTGCCCAGCATTGGTTCCTCTCCACACTCTGGCTGCTTTCTTCTGCTAGTTGACACTGGTGAAGATAGTTGCTGCTGCCACTGGTTGTGTTTCTTCCACTGTACTGAGTGGTCTCACCAAGGTTGACTCCACTGAGCAGGGAGCTTAGGCTCAGATGCTGACTGAAAACTGGGGTGCTTGGATAGCCCAAGATGGTGCTAATCATACTGTAGCACTGCATCAATTACCATTTGCACAATGCACCAATAACAGTGCATTGCCCCTTCAATCAGGGAACAATATTTTTTTACCCCATAATTGCCACTCTACTTTGACCACTTGACTAAAAGGCAAAAGTAAACCTCAAGTTTTCAGATGTTGTAGAATTGAGAGGCAGAACAGCAGTCTCAGGAAAAAAATAAATAAAAGGACAGGGGAGGGAGGGCACAGCTAGCATGGATAGATGCATAATAATACACAAAAGGTGGAAGATCAAGAGGCAGAACTGCAACACTAGTGACCAGGATGGCCAAGAAGAAAAAAGCATGATGCCTACCATTCATTCCTATGGGGGAGAGAACTGTAACCAGCCATGAGCTTGGGCAAGTCATGCTCTCTTAGACTCAGAGGAAGGCAAAGGGAACCCCCCTCTGAACAAATCTTGCCAAGAAACCTTTGTGACAGGCTCACCTTAGGGTCAGTATAAGTTGGAAACAACTTGAAGGCACACAACAAGAAACAAGCCATAAGAATAAACTACACAGTCAATAGCAACAGTTTGAACTCACTGTATGAACCAGACCAACTCCTCTCAATCAGTTCTCATGGGCTCTTTAAGGAAACCACATCCAGCTGAGTTCTTACTGCCATCTAAGCGCAACACTGATAAGTTCTGAATATTACAAAGTGTTACTGATAAGTATGTCTTATCAGTGATACCTTGTTGTGTTGCTCAAAGTTTTCTCCAAGGAAATACATAGCAAGATCAGAAGTGCTCCACTCAGCAAAGGGGGTGGCTATTGTACATTGTCCACTTGGGTAAAAGGCACAAGCAGAGATTTCAAGCTGTCAGATGGTGGAATGATTGAGAGGTAGATCTGAAGCATCAGTGAATAATGGCTGTAATAAAAGGAAAATAAGGCACACCATCATTCTTTTCTGTGGGGGAGATAACATGGAAACCTATAATCTATCATATCTATAAGGTCCATTGTATAAACACATAGGACGTTATAGGTTAACTCCATCACTTAACTTGAGCCAAGAAATGTATGTGGAAACAGTGAAACTGTTTAAAAATTGTTACTTGTTCCAAATCACCAGTGCCAGCCAGCATCTAACAGCTGTATTTTGAATGAAATTATCTGGTTTTTAATCAACTGAGAAATCTTTAGAGGCAGCTTCATGTCCAATACCTTGCAATAGTCCAGTCAGGATGACACATGAGTATAGGCTGAGGCAGGCAGAGTGCGGATGTAGGCTGCTTGCACCTCCAGGGTTATTTTTTTTCCTGGCCCTCAGGGTCCCTTAGAGTTCAAAAAGGGTGTTTCTTTTGGTATTATTTTTTCATTTTTTTTTTTGCACCAAAAGGCTCTCTAGGGGGCATGGTGGGCATTTTTGCCACACTTTGGAATCCCCTGGCCTTTTTATGTCCAGGAAAAGCATTTTTTAAAAGTGGGCTTCCTGTTCTGGAAAAAAAAAAGGCCTCTCCAGGGCAGGGGCCTAGAAACAGGGCAAAGTACCCCCACCCCCTAGAGGGCATTGGAGAGCATTTAGGGCAAAATGTTTCTGGATTTTGTGAGGTTGGGGTGTGTGGCCCCAAGGTGCAGCCCCTCCAAACTCCCACATTGCCCACTTTGATAAACATCATGGTAGCTGGGCTCCAGCTCAAGCAAGCAAAAATTGGTTCAGCTTCAGACACTGCATAGACATTTCATGAGTGGATAATGTTCTCAAACTGCAAACTATATCCTGAAGGGCAGGTTGAACTCCACCTCTGTGGTCAGGAGGTGTTGGATCACCTGCACACAGCAACTCTGCCTTGTAGACATGGAGTTATAGTTTATGAATCCACATCGAGTTTGCCACAGAACCTGGTTGTCTCTTTAGCAGCCTACTTCAGGGCAGCCATAGCAAAAAGGGAAATGGGCTTAGTGCAGCAGCACTGTGAAGGCACTGTGGGACTATGTAACAAAACTAATATCTTGTCCTTTATGGCAGTATCTCTGAAGAAAACACCTGTCAATTCTGTTCCCTTTGCAGGGTGACCAGAGGGTACATGGAACATTTTTTTGGGGGGGGGGGTTGAGGTACCGATGTGAGCCTCAACAACTTTGGGGTGCTGCATGCAGCCTGCTGGCCACACATTTCCCATCCCAGAAAGTCTTCCTGTTGCTAACAAGCAATTTGCTTGCTAAATGAATCTAATAAATAGACAAATTTTGCTCATTTTATGCTAAAGTTACTGACTATATCTGAATTTGTCTCTGCTTAGTCTTTAACAAATATACTTAATTGGAAATTGGAACTGAATTGTTTCTGTTATCTAGTCTGAAGATAAGCTTCACCTATATGCTGGGCTACTTGGTAGAGATATATTAACTTGGTTGTTATGATGTTAAAAGATAGCCTTGGAAAAGAGGTCTATTCTCCATATTTATGCAGGTCATAAGGGTTTTTTAAAAGTTTAAAAGTTATTACAGTTGCCCCTCGACATTCGCGGCTTTCACATTCGCGGTTTTGATTATTCGCGGTTTAGCCCCAGCCCCTTAGGGAAGGCTGCCGAGAGACGGGGCAACCTCCTGCCTGCACCTTCTCCGGCCTTCCAGAGGCGGCTCCGTGGCTTCAAAGCCCTGGAGTCTGCTCAGGAAGGCTGGGGGGTGGGGCAGGCAGCCTCCCACCCTCCGACTTTCCCGGCCTTCCTAAGGGACTCCGAGGCTTCTAAGACGCGGAGTCCCCTCAGGAAGGCCGGGGAGAGGCCGGGCAGCTTCCCTCCCGCCCACCAGCTGCCTTCCCCGGCCTTCCTAAGCGGGCTCCGGGACTCCAAACCCCGGAGTCCGCTCAGAAAGCCTCCTCCCCGCCCGCCTGCTGCCTTCCCCGGCCTTCCTGAGGGGACTCCAAGGCTTCTAAGCCCCGGAGTCGGCTCAGGAAGGCCAGGGAGAGGAAGGCAGACACCCGCCCGCTGCCTTCCCCGGCCTTTTTAAGCAGGCTCCGGGGCTCCAAAGCCCCGGTGTCTGCTTCGGAAGGCCGGAGAGAGGCAGCGCAGCCTCCTCCCCACCCACGCGCTGCCTTCCCCGGCCTTTCTCAGCGGGGTCCAGGGCTTTGGAGCCCCGGAGCCCGCTAAGAAAGGCCGGGGAGAGGCAGCGTAGCCTCCTCCCCGCCCGCCCGCTCAACCACCCGCCCGCCCGCTGCTCTCCCCGGCCTTCCGAAGCAGGCACAGGGGCTCCAAAGCCCCAGCGCTCGCTTCGGAAGGCCGGGGGGTGGCAGCGCAGCCTCCTCCCCACCCACCCGCCAGCTGCTCTCCCCGGCCTTCCGAAGCGGGCGCCGGGGCTCCAAAGCCCCAGCGCTCACTTAGGAAGGCCAGGGGGAGGCAGCGCAGCCTCCTCCCCACCCACCCGCCCGCCCGCCTGCTCACCCGCCTGCTGCCGTCCCGGCCTTCCTAAGCGGGCTCCCGGTATTCTAAGGCCCGGAGTCCCCTCAGGAAGGCTTGCGGAGAGGCCAGCCAGGCTGGCCAGACACCCTCCCGCCGCCTCCCTCCCTCTGGGGGCGGGGGTTGTGGGAGCAGTTGTTATTCACGGTTTTTCCACGTTCACGGGGGTCTCAAGAACGTAACCCCCGTGAATGTGGAGGGACGACTGTACATTTATTTTTTAAAAATAAGTGGCAGCAGCTAATTCTGATAAATATAGTTTGAGGGCTTGTCTACAGAGATTTTCAGACGGGAACCATATATAGCATTCCCATCTCGCTAGCTATTTCCCACCCCTGTTACACTTAAAAAAAAATCAGACTTACCTTAAAAGCGAGACAGAAATGGCTCCCCCTCCCTCCGACAGTCCAGGAAGTGAATACAGCTCACACGGAGCTGTATTCACTTCCTTATTTGTAATCCTGAGCCATTCTTGCAAGAGAATGAGTGTGTGGAAAATTAAAAAAAAAATGTTAAAGAAAGAAAAGTTACAGCAAGCACAAAAACAAAGTTTAAAAAAATACAAGCAACCTGGGGAGGGGAAAAAAAGGGTGTCACTTACCTTGATGTCCTGATTGCACCTGGAAGTCTTTGGCAGGGACCTCCCACTGTGGCTGGCATCACACCACAGAAACAGGGCACCAGTTCACAAACCTGTGTTTCCATCACAGAGATGGAATGGGCAATCTATTGACGGCTTAAGCTGTCAATAAAAATAAATGCAGACAGAACAGAGGGGGCACAGGAGGAGGTCGAGACAGGGACGAGGACATCTGAAAAGAGAGCCCTTTGGCAATCTCCTGTTGTCCCTGTCATGAATCTTTTAGGACATCTGAAAATCTCCTACATGTGGGGCAAAAACTCAGAATGGGGTTTTGCCCACATGCCCCTACATTTCCCCTGAAGCCCTGCACATTTTTATTCTCTGCAGGGGCATGGGGTACCTTTGTCTTCACCATTCCTGTATAGTTTCATCTGCCACCACTACTACCACAACTTCCATGACCAATTTTAGAGCTCTGGAAGCAGATCTTGGCCAAAGGGAGAGCTTTTCTCCCTTCCCCTTGCTTGACAGCACTGCCTCCGCCCACTCTTCTGCTCACCCATCATTTCCTTGAAGTACTTCCATCGCTTTCTTCAAGTGCCTCTTCCTGCAATGGGTGGGCAGGAAAGCAGTCAGAAGCAGTGCTGCCGAGCTAGGGAAAGGGAACAAACCTCTCCCTTCGGGCAGGATCTACCTCCAGAGCTTTAAAATTGGTCATGGTGCTGGCAGCAGTGGCTATGGCAGTGGATGAAACTCAGCAGAAAACCCAGAATCCCACATTCTGTGTATCCTGGTAAGATATCCTGAAATGTTGTGAATCTCGGCCATGCCAAGTGTGGCCAGATAGCTCCAGGGCTGGGGGAAAGGCCATGTCATGTGTGGCCTGATTGCAGAAGATTCGTGGACATTCACATGGGGATTCAGGATATTTGATGGTGTAGACAAGCAGGAAGTGTGTCTTGTAGCTTGTCCTAACACCCAGGAGAAGCAGACATACTGGTTTGCCACAGTATACTTAAGTATTTTCCATTGTGCTTTTCCCAATCACCTTTCCTAATTTACTAATCATTTTACCAAGGGTTTGGGTAGAGCAAGGAAAGTGGAGACGCACATTACAGAAAAAACTGATTCTTCTGGCACCTAATCATTTTATTGGCTAGAGATGGAAAGGCCCAGAAAAAAACCCAGAAACATTTTTTTTGCACGCGGGGTGGGGGTGGGGACTGCTTATTTTCTCCCTGTTTCTCTCCAAAGCCTAATGGGAAAAAAATGATCATTTATTTTAGACTGATGGATAAAATGTTTAAGACAGTGTTTACATACTTACTCCTCCCAAATAATTTCTAAATACTATGTAAAAGGAAAACTAAGAAGTCTTTATAGCATCAGATCATTACAGTTCCTGGTCTTGGTTCTTTTTCTCAGTTCCTTTTATGAGAATGAGTTTGTCATGCCTGGCTGACACTATGGAGAACTTTCTCCCTCCCTCTCTCTGTGTGTCAGTGTGTGTGTGTGCCTGCCTTCAGGTCTAGCAGGGACAAAATATTATTCTTTATTATTAATGGTTTCATTTATTTATTTCTTTTTGCATGTTGCCCAAACCAGCAAAACTAAAGAAGTTTCTTACCATTTCAGACCTTATAGCTCCATTTGTAATAAATATAAGTTTTTGTAAAAGTCCAATTTATAATTATTTTCTAAATAAACGGTACTTTTTATACATCAAACACTATAATTATATGCCACACCAAGTTATATATACTCTATTTTATGTTCCCAAAGTAACAACATGATTTTCAATCTATAAAGAGTGTTAATACTACATTTTTTCAATTTTTTTTAAAAACCCACACAACTATTAGAAAAAAATGGAAAAAACTCTTCCCATCCATGTCTTCCAAGTTTTAAGAAATTGTACATCTCTACTATGACATCAGTTTTTATGAATTAGCATCTGCATTGTTATAGGCAGAAAGTGTTACTCTCACGTGATGAAACTTCATGGCTTCGATGAGGTGGACTCTAGCTTAGGGCACAACAAAATGTTATTTCATTTAAAATTTTGCTTAAATATCTAGGCTACGTATAAGGGGTAGAGTCTCTCCAAGAGGATTTATATAACAAAATAAAATAGTAAAAATTAATAAAACCAATGAACACCAGTAATAATAACAAATATTTAGGCTAGATTTAAAATCTAAGATACAATTGCAGCTTAACACTAAAAAATAGTCCACTAAAACACAAAGAAGGAAAGGCCAAAGAACAGAGAGCTTTCTTAAAAGTCTGCAGTGGTGGAGTGGGGCCTGAGAGACTCCTGATGGCGACCCTTCCAAAGATATGGGGCCACAGTAGAGAAGGTGCTCTTTCTAATACAGTACTTCAGTTTGCATTTCTGTTTGTAAGCTGCTTTGTGAGTACTTTGTCTTATAAGCTAAAATGGAAACATTTTAAAATCAATAAGATTTCACAGGAATCTCTCTCTCTCTCTGTGGTGGTTTTTTTTGTTTTTTTTTTTGGTGCAACAGCCTAGCAGAGTTATCTCCATCACAGTATAAACAATTTCTGTATCTGTCTCTCTGCCCTGCAAATCACAACTGGAAGGAGCAATTGAGGATGGGAAAAATGTGAAATACCACCCCCCACAGTGCCACATCTCAAGTCATTTTACCCAAACAACAGTTCACAGCTACATTTTTTTAAAAGGGATCACCAATCACCAATTTGTCTACATCACATGGTTCTGCATTCAGAAACATCATAAAATTGCAACATAGCCATCACTCAGTCTAGCTGATAGGCAAAGGCAATAAATCAGGTCAAGCCAGAAGGTTTTCACACTTTTATTGTAAAGCTTTGGGAGGGCTAATTACAGTGGAGTTTGTCATCTGACAGCTCAGCAAACAAACAGAATGGAAGAGAACAGAAAAGGGCTCACGAGGTGTCATGCTCACAGCTCCAAACAAAAAGGATTACAAGGGAATCAATTGTGCTCACGGTGCCTAGGGAGAACTAAGCCCCAGGCCCAAAGCCTTCCCAGTGCAAGGGAAATGCATCACATTGAGAGCAATACAACCTTAGCAAGAGAGAGGCAGTACCTAAACATAGGTAACAATCTGAAAAATAGTGGGTACTCTTTACTCTGCCATAGGATTTCTCCTTTTAGAAAAAGCTACACCTGCATGTACATAAAACTGTACAAAAAACAAGGCATCACAAGCAAGGAACTGAAATCTCGTATAAATAGAACCAACACGAAGAGCTACTAAGGGGTTGCTTGGCTCCATCTTACACAACTGGCCTGTGCCTGGCCTCCCACCTTTGGTTTTACCCCTGGCTGGTCCTAGTGCACTGCTGAAAATGGCTCCCCCTCGCCCTTCAATGTGCTTGTCTAGGCCAGGCAGGACACACCCTTCTTCCTGCCCATCCTCCATCCTTATCCCTGTGCACATAGGAACTCTGGCTTTAAATTGTGCAAATGAGCTTCCCTGGAGGAAACATGGCCCTTAGAGATGAACCCACTATTCCAATTCTGTGGGATCTCTCTGGTCTGTGGCAATGTCAGTTTTCCTCACCATGGGCCTCAATGGCACTATTCCTACCCAATCCTGCTTTGTCCCCTGTCTTTACATTATCCTCCACATTCCCATGTCTAAGATTTCCTTTAGAAACCAGGTACCATGGCTTCTTCCTTTCATCTCCCCCCCTCAGCAACCACATTTATCCCATATCCCAGGGATAAAATGTTGAAGAGACCCTGCTAAGAAACTAAACATTATCTGGTAGACCACTGCAGATTAATCGAGTTTATCATTGACACTCAAGTCATTGGCATTGGTCTAGCTAGTAGGGGAATAAGCAACCTTAGCCTGCTTGAGCAAGCACATACTTTGTTCCAGTGGGCCCTGTGGCAAGTGTGTCCAAAGAGGGTAGCAGTTGTTGGATGAGGCCAGCCTTGGAACACCCATTAGCAAAGGGCAGGCCTGGGCTAGCCTGCCTATGCACAAAGTGGCCACATGATTTATTTCTGAACAGGCCCAACCCATGGACAGGTATATATATATATATATATTTTAATTGTAGCCTATATTCCATAAAACATTTTATTAAAAACAAAAGGTGATAATCTTACCTGGATACTACAGGTATTCCCTTGTCAGCAAGCCTGGCTCCCACCTATGCCTTTGACAGTAGGGAAGTAATAATAGAGACTGAGAGAGGGGTCCTGCCCCCCTCCACACCTTACAGTGGCACTTTAAAGTGTCTTACAGGACAGTATATGGTTAGAGATGGGTGGCTGAAGTTCATGACCTCCCTGGACAGGGCTGATGTAATCCTGTAACTATCGGTCTCAGTGCCTGCTATCAACTGGAGAGAACCAGTCATTTTCAAACTCCTTCTAGGTCACAGATCACCTTTGCACAGCTATGGCCTTTGATGCCAGAGTGGATAGGAAGGACCAGGGTCCCTGTGGATTGCTGCAGTACCAGTCCTGAGCCTCAAAGAGTGTAGGAGACAGAAGAGAAGAAGTGCTTTGCTCTCATGAGTACTGTCAGTCACCAAGGATCTCAAACCTGGGGCTCTGATTTTGGAACTCAGACTTCAGGCATTCTATGGCACGTGGCAACCTGCTACAGGGGGGAGCGGCTGTTCTACCCTCTGCTATGCTAAAGCATCCCTGCTCCAGATGGCCAGAAGCTAATAAGGTAGCAATCTTTTTTTACCAGGGAGAGATGACACATGGGGGCAATGTGATTTCCCAAGGCCATATAAAGATTCTGATTCTGGTCTGGTTCCTTGGTCTGAGGAATGTGTAGTCTGTCCCCCCCTCCACCCCACCAGTGCCTGGCAGTGAGGCCTAACACACCCACACATAACTGTAGCACAAAAGGGAAGAAGTGATATCCCTGCACATAACCACTATAGCTGCCTTTCTCCTCTGCTTCTCAGATCCATGCAACTGAGAAATCTGAACAGAGACACAGCAAATAAGGGAGATGGGCCGCTCACCTTCTGCAACACATCTAGAAACGTATCTGCGAACCATGACAACATGTGGGAAGGAGGACAGGGCTTATGGCCCTCAAGAAAGAAAAAACCCACCCAAGGTATACAGGTGCCAATGCTGGGCCTGATAAGTGTCAATTGGCTTGAGGATAGAGGCCTCAGGCTGGAGACTATGCTAATGAGCTTGCATTCTCCATGAACACTGGGATGAAGTTTCACAAACACCACCTAGTAGGGTGGGCAGAGTGATAGGAAGAGATTGCCATGAGCACTAGACGACATGGAGTCGGGCCTGACTAAGTCAAGGACAGTAAGAGTAACTTAGGAACCAGTTCATTAGAGCATCTCACATATGGCTGGAAGAGGAAGCGTACTCTCTTTCCCAATCAGGACTGGTCTTTTGAGCCAGCCTGGGTGAGTTAATTACACCAAACATAGCTTCTGAGGCATGACTGGGAATGCTGTGTTGGGAGTAGTCACACTAAGGGTAGTCTTGCTGTTTTTATGGGTCCTTCTTAGAACTACAACATCAGACAGGGCTCCTACAGTCTGATACTATGTGGCTAAACTGGTGGCACTGGAAGAGAATACTGGAGCCCTTGAGGCTGACCCTCTGCTCTAAAGGCATAGGAAGGGGAGGGGGTGACTCCAGCATACAGAGGCCCCTGGCCTCCTGTGCAACCCTGAGTCAAAGCTCCATTTCACAAAGGCAATGGTGGCTTACAGGCAGATAAATCAAGGCCAGAATCATGGCACTGGGGCCTAATAACCCCATGGGAATTCCCTGCCTTGGGCGAAGAAGAGATATTGGGAAGTGAGGGGCTTGTACCGCTTGATGAACTGAAATCTCTTCCAACTTTCCTACTGACCTAGCTCCACGGTCATGGGGCAAGAGCAAAGGAGGACCAACTTAAAGCCACACTTAGAAGCACTAGGGTTCCCTCCACACCTGATGGGAAGAGTTGCTGAAATCTGGAAAGAGATTAGGGGTTAAAAGCTCTGTAATGCCCTTCTTCCCAGTCCTGCTGACCAGGCAAACTTCTCCCCTTACCAGCTGGCACCCCATCCTTATTTACACTGTGGAAGGCAAGGGTGGGCTGATTGGAAGTGCTTGCTCCCATGTGCTCTTCTGTGTGGTGAAAGATTCAAGCTGGAAATTGCTCCCTGTGGTTTTTGTTTCAATGTCTTTTTGTATCAAGGACAATAATTATTTTGATCAGGCAGGACACAAATGTCATTCCTAAGATTCATATTTACAGGAGTCTACAGTAACAAGAGAGGGAGCTTTTCCCTCTGTACCTGTGCCAGGTGCCCTCAGCCCTGTGCCCAATGGATTCCACCAAGTCTGCGTGGACCTTTGGTAACTAAGCCCTCCCCCCCACCCCCAGCCCTGAAGCCATGAGGCCAAGCCCTCTTCACTAGGTTCCTTCCTCTCTCTTTCCAAACATCCAGGGACCACTCTACTGAGAACTTGGTCATTCAGGTTGGTGTCAGTCCTCTTGCCCTGGGAGCAATGAGTTTACAAAAGTGTTCTTGTGCCCAGGGCCTGGGCAAGGCATTCTCACCTGGCAGGCACAGAACTGCCAATGTGAGTGATAAAGCATCACAGTTTGAAAAGTCCCTTCTTTTTATTCTTCTTTGAGTTCCAGACACTGGTCTCAGTGGGGTTTTCCAGGTACTTTATGTGGTCCTCTCAGTATCACAGGTAGATCTCCCGCTTGGCAGTTTGGGATGATGGTGTGGTGGCTGTCTGGAAGTCCGAGGTCTGGGTGAGAGGGATTTCCTCCATGGGGGAGTCCTTGCAGGGCTCATGGCTACTGTTGGAAAAGGCACTGTATGTGGGGAGCAGGCGGAGGTTAGCCATTTTGGTGTTTCGCTCTTCTGAGAGTCTGGGGCTGCCATTCCCAACTTGCTCTTGACTCCCTCTGTCTTGATAAGGCACAAATGTGGAAAGTTTGAGGGCATTCTTGGGCCGCCGGCTTGGAGAGGACTGACCTGGCATCCAGCACGTGTCAGAGTGGCCAAACTCTGTGCATTCCCGGGTGCAGGTCCCTGTCATGGCTACATCAGGCAGAGGCCGGAGGTCTGGAAAAGTACAACAAAAGCAAAGGGAGGGAGAAGCATTAAAGCATACTAATAGACATGATGCATCATACAAACAACTGATATGGCTAAGCTTAGTGCAAGCTCAAAGTAAAACATGCTGAGGGAAGCAATGCTCAATTTTCCTTATTTACTCTTTCTACTACAGCAATGCTGCTTTCTTTCCCTGAGAAGTACCTGCAGAGAAGGCTAAATAATTAGGCAAAGCAATAGTCCCCCTGGAGCTAGGGTGGTCTGAACCATCACTATATAACAGAAAGAGTAAGGGACACAGTGGTAAGAATTTTCACATGGCAGGGAGACTGTAGGTAGAGAATCAATGTCTGAATCTTCTACACTAAAATAATAATAATAAAAATCCCTACACACAGAAAGTTAATGCAGCAGGTAGGTTTTTTTTTTTTTGGTTCTTTTCACTTGCAGAGACTTAGAAATAAAGAACAATAATCCACTACCTCTTTCTCTCGAATGTGTAAAATCAAGCCTAAAGTTTAGCAGGCTGCATAATTGGTTCTGATTGTCCCATGTTTTCATGGTTGTATGTGCATGCACAAACACAGAAAGAATTCACAATATCTCAGTACAAATCCTCCCTTCTCTCAGGGCTGTTTTATTTGCCACTCTAGTCTGTCTGTAGTTCTCTGTGCCTTGAAAGGGGACAATCATATACAATACTAAACACCAGTTCCGGCCTAAGGAGATAGGTGTTCCTCTACAGCTGACTGTTGGGCATACACTCACCCCTACACACAACAAATTAGCTTGAGAGGAGAATATGAGAATGAGAATATCCTCATGGATAAAATTTGCACTGTTTTACTTATATTTACCTTATTGTGAAGAACTGGCTAAAAGAATTGGCTGAAAATGTTGTTGCTGTTGTGTGCCTTCAAGCTGTTTTGGACTTATAGCAACCCTAAGGTGAACTTATCATAGGGGCTTTTTTTGGGGGGGGGGAGATATGTTCAGAGGGGGTTTGCTATTGCTTTCCTCTAAGTCTGAGAGAGGGTAACTTGCCTATAGTCACCTAGCAGATTTCCATGGCTGAGTGGGGATTTGAATCCCGGTCTCCCAGACTCCTATTCTCACATCATGCTTGGGCTCTGGCTGAAAATATATAAGAACCTAAAGCATAAGAATAAATAAATATAGAGATTTGCCTGATCTCTGTAGGTCAGAGAGTTCAGCTCCTCTTTTGCACTTTATTCAGGGTGAGTTATAAGCATTCAGCATACACATTTCTGGGTAGCTGTTAGTGCTTGACATTTCACTAGACCAGGAAAGACATAATAAAGACTAATCACATCACTACAAATTTCAAGTTGATCCTCTGTGACCCTTGCATAAAGAAATTTCACACCATCTTCACAGCAGGGCCAGTTTAAGGCACCAGCAGCACCAGCATCCGCAGGGGCCCCCATCATTGTGTGGGCCCCTGTAGTAACCCTCCTCCTGCAAAAACATTATTAGTAATAATCTGAATATCCTGTACTGTGAATAGCTTAGGTTGAGTTAGGTTACATTGACCTGAGATAAACATATGCCCTCCCACAAACAAAGCATTGCAGGGGGGGGGGCAAAATTCCTTAAACTGGTCCTGCTTCACAGTAGTAATTAGTGGATATTGTCTATGGGAAAGGAAGCGTTTGACTAGAGACACAGGTGAAAGCTATTGATTACTCCCAACTAGAGTAGACCCATTGAACCATCTGTTGACTAGTGAGTCAACATGTAGGTAAATCTCATTGATCCAACAGCTCTACTCTAGATGGGACTAGCAGTAAGATTCAGGACAAGACCACAGTTTGTATGATGGGGAAATGCAGTGTGCTCACAACACAATGAAGTTGTGTAGACTGTGTACAGCAGATGGGAAATAAATATGCACAATATTTATTGCAGATAGCTAGCATGGTGTAGTGGTTTCAGTGCTGGACCAGGACTATAGGATACAAGGGTTCGAAGCCCTGCTTAGCCATGGAAACCCACTGGGTGACCTTGGGCAAGTCATACTTTCTCAGCCTCAGAGGAAGGCAATCATAACCTCCCATATACATAAATCTTGCCAAGATAGATTGGTTTGCCTTAGGATCGTCATAAATCAGAAACTACTTGAAGGTACAAAAGAACAACAAATATGTATTGCACAATAAACTCATATTGGAAACAGTCCTCAAGTCAGCAAACAAGAGTCAAGTAATAGTTACTTATACAAAGCAGTTTTAAGCCACATTACTGGCTTCAGGAAAAAAATTGTGGCAAATACTGTACAATCCTCTGTTCAGTTACTGCAAGGCTGGGGAAAGTGCAGTTCCTGGGACCTCATTTGAGCTGCGCACACATTTTAAAAATTATGGTCAAATTTTTACTCTAAAAATAAAGAAAAATCACCCAAACCGCCTCCAAAAAGTGGCAGTTTAGGTTCCCAACCATGAGCAACTGAAACATGGAATCACTGCCTCCTTATGCCCTATTATGAGGTCTGTCTGTTAAATAACGAGACTGTGGACATTTTCAGACAGCGTTTTAGAGTGCCTACCGCGGGATGAGCTCCCGGGAGAGGAACGGCGCTCTTGCGCGGCAGGGGGTCGTTTTCAGACGCCACCGTCCCTCTCCCGAAATCATCAGTGTCACTTCCATGAAGCTTTGGAAGCCACAGAGCCATATTTTAATCACGGAAGTTGCCCGTGATTAAAATATGGTGCTGCGGCTTCCGAAGCTTCACGGAAATGACACTGATGATTTCGGAAGAGGGACGGCAGCGTCCGAAAACGACCCCCTGCCATGCAAGAGCGCCGTTCCTCTCCCGGGAGCTCATCCCATGGTAGGCACTCTAAAACGCTGTCTGAAAATATCCTGTGTTTCTACCTTTCAGACAAATCAGGGAGAACAGATTGCAAACACTTGAGTGGTGACCTTGAACATGTCTGAACCTTCATGACAAACATCAACACTTTTGGCTGTTCAGTTAATTGTCAGCTGTCGTTTAAAGCAACTGTGCTGTCTGTTGTGTGCTGGAAAAATGCTAAGTTTAAAAGTTGAGCAATGTAACATTCTGCAGCAACCTGGGGCTGACCCAAACCTTTTCAAAAAATCACCACATGTGATGAAACCCGGATCTTCCAGTATGATCCCGAGGCAAAACAACAGTCAATATAATGGAAAACACCATCATCACCAAGGATAAAAACAGCACGTCAAAGCAAGTCCACATCCAAAGCCATGCTCATTGTTTTGTTTTGTTTCGTTTTGTTTTGTTTTGATATCAAAGGCATAATTTTGGCAGAATGGGTTCCAGAAGGCAGAACAGTGAACCAGCATTATTATAAGGAAGTTTTGACAAAGCTGAGAGAAAGAGTCAGGAAAAAAAAAAGGCCAGAACTGTGGGGAAATGGTTTCATTCCTCATCAAGACAATGTGCCTGCTCACACAGCACTTTCTGTGAAGGAGTTTTTGGCCGATAAATGCATTACTACACGTGAACATCCTCCATATTTGCCAGATTTGGCACCATGAGACTTTTTTCTTTTTCCTGTAGTGAAATTGGTGCTTAAAGGAACACGTTTTGAGTCAATTGATGCAGTACGAAGAAAGTAGCAGATGTGTTGACACAGCTGACAGAAACTGATATGCTCTATGCCTTCAACCAGTGGAAAACCAGACTGAATCAGTGTGTGAGTGTGAACGCGAAGTATATTGAAGGGGACAAGCATTTGAATTGTAATACATAGAAATAAATATGGGTTATTGTATCAGTCTCATTATTTAATAGACAGACCTCATACGCAATATTCACCCCTCACCCTCAAGTCTCTGAAAGAAATAAAGTAAGGATACTACCCATCATTATCTCGTATGTGTCTAAAAAAACAACACACAACAAAAACAAAATAAAAAAGTGTGCCCACAGTTTATCTAGGACGCTTCTGAGTACTGCAAGAGGCAAAACCCTTTAAGAAATTCATCAGCCTGATATTGCTGTTAATTAATGCTCCACTGCTGTGAAAAGGCTCCCTCACATGGTTGCTAAGGGATCAAGTTACACCTATGCATTTGAATGCTCAGTGTGCTAAGTCTGAGTATAATAAATTCCCCTGACTGAAAAGATCACTGACTAAAGCAGGTAAGGGCAAAGTGTAGCCCCACAATCCCACTTCTGTGGCCCCTAAAGCCACCCACTAGTTCCCCAACTGCCCATTAAAAAAAAAATCAGCATAATTTTAGGGCAACTTCTGCCCTCAAACCACACAGAACACCCCCCCACAACTGAAATAACAAAAAGGGATAATTCACATGGGGGGTGGGGTGTTTAAAAACCCAGATGAACTTGGCCCAGAGCTGTGGCACATGAAATTTGGGCTACTCTGGCCCAGACTTAAGCACCACACCTCTGGCCAAAGCCCAAATCTGCATTTGGATTTTTACTTGCTGTCAGTGGAGAGTGGCTACTGCTGGGGCTTGCTGTTTAGTTCCTGTTATATGCTGAACCCAGTGGCTTCAGAGGGAAAAGGTGGCTAGTGTCCTAAATTTTTTGGGGGGGGGGTATTGCCGCCTGTTCTGGCTTCAGAGAGTGTGGCTAGCACTGGAAAGTTGCTTTCACAGAGCTCTTGAGCTCCGTGAAAGCAAAGCCACAGTGATAACCGTTCTCTCTTGAAGGCGGAATGGGCAACCCCCTTTGGGAGGTTAGCCACCTGTTCTGGCTTCAGAGAGAGCAGCTAGCACTGGGGGGTTGCATGAAAGTAACCACACAGTGCTAGCCACTCTCTTAGAAGCCAGAACGGGGGGCTAGCCTCCCAATTGGGAGTGGATGCCACCCGTTCAAGAGAGAACGGTTATTGCTGTGGGCACTGAGGAGGGGGGAAAATGGCAGCACCTCAGGCAGCATTTGTTTTTCCTCTCCTCCCCACAGCCCCCAAATCCAGAGTGGATGGATTGATCACATGGCAGTTCTCTCCTGAGTTTCAAGCAAACTCTGGAGAAAACTGCAATTCTCTATAAACCGGATTAATAGAGGTATTTTCTGAGTCTGGTGCTAATAGGGCCACACATCATGTCCCCTTTCCACATCAGATTCAGGGAAAAGGCCGCACATCGTGTGGTGTTATCAGGTCAAGTTTGGGAGAAATTTTAATTTTTTTAAACTGTGAGAATCGCCTAAAATACCTCCATACCACAAGCACTGCATAATACCCCTCTCAAAGTGGCAACAGGAAATTGTAACTTCCTGTAGCCATTTTGAAAATGGAGGTGTTTGGGCTTGCTGTGGGGAGTGGGAGCATTACTCCCCCCGACCACTTGCCCACTCTGGACTAAAAGGATTACAATTTCTGCCCTCTTGTACTACCTAGACCAGTGGTCCTTAGCTTTCTTGGATTAATGGAATCCATTAAGAATCTGATTAAAATTATGGGTTTCCTTTCTAGAAAAAAAGATACAACTATATATAAAAAAAGAATACGAAGGAAACTAAAGAGGGGAAATAAGTCCTTTTAACTGCCATGGTTCCTATCCTATGGAATTGTGGGCTTGGCAGTATAGGAAGTGGCATTTAGTATTCTCAGCCAGACAGCTCTTGTGGTGCCAAACTACAACTGCCTGGATTCCACAGGATGTTGTTAAGGCTGTTAAAATGGAATCAAAGTTCTTTAACTACTTAGTATGAAAGGGCCTCTAGACTAAAGAATGCTAAACCTGTTTCTCTGTTTAAATTTTGGTGACTTGTGCTTTGACACTTCATATCGTACATGATTTATGACTGAACTTACTTAGCTACCAAGAGGATATGCATGGATGGAAAGGTAGAGTAAACAATATTTAACAACTGAATAAGTCAACCAGTATATAGATCTTGTGCTCAGCTGCCTCCCTGGCTGCCTGCTTTCTACCTCCAGCGATAAAGGGAACTTTAAGAGATGAGCCTTGGCAGCAAAAAGGAAGGGGACTATGTAACCAAGACAGGAAGGAGTAACTGCTGAAAGGCTTGAAATTATATGTCCATCCCTAGTTTTTGCAGCAGTCTCCCCTCTCCCACTTCATATTCTTTTCACATATGAACGTTTTTTTCTGGGTGATGCAGAACTGGCAATGTCTGGCACAGTTTTGCCCCATTGTAGCAGCACTAAATTAATTAACTAATTAATTTATTTATATCCCACCCTATATCCAAGGATCTCAGGGAGACATGCAATAAAATCAGTTTAGAACACTTTAAAACAATCATTTTAAAAGACTAAAAACATATTAAACCACTTAGCACTTAAAACAAGTCAATCTAAAACCAGTTAAGGCAATTTAAATTAATGTAAATCGTACATAACACACATGCATATTGGATAAAATCAATTAGCCCCCCCAAATCTATTACATGTTGTGCTTGTATTACATCACCCTGTTTAATCAGGATTTTTGTCCCCTCTCCCTTTGTATCCTCCCAGATGGCACTTCCATGCTGTCCCAAGGGAGGCTTCTGTCTCCTGCAGTGCCTCACCCACTGCACCCTCTCAACCCTCCCCGTGTATGAGTATGTTTGTGTGTATGTGGGTCACAGGCCCCTGCACACACAGTCCCAATGTTCCCGTGGGAAACTGTGCACACCTACCTGGGTGCAGAGCCCCATTCACAGTCTGCTCCGCTCAGGAGACACTAATGAGGAGCAGAAAAAGGAGGAGAATATCACTCAGTATGCAGGCCCATTCCCAGCTCCCTCAGGGTTTGGTTCACCCACATCACCCCGTCAAGTAATCCTATCCATGTAGGCATCCCAACACTCTTCTTCCATTGCAACAGATCAGTGCTGTTCAACAAATACCCCTTTCCCTGGCCTCTCTCTGGGAATGCTTGTTCTCTCTTTCCATGAATATTCCAGTCTATGTGAACAATTGTTCATTTTTGCTTCACCAATCATTGGCTAGATTTGTTTTCCTAATCTGCATTTTCCAAGTCCTAAACTCATTCCAGTTGTATAGTTATTAGAACTGGGGTCAGGGATATTTTTCAGCATGAGGGCCACATGCTCTCATGGGTAGCCTTCTGAGGGACTACACTTTCCATATATATGCACACACACACACACACCACCACCACCACCATTTACACCTTGGTTGTATGGTGGGAGTCAATTTTGTGCTAGCAG
This sequence comes from Gambelia wislizenii, assembly GCA_030847615.1. NCBI lineage: Eukaryota > Metazoa > Chordata > Lepidosauria > Squamata > Crotaphytidae > Gambelia > Gambelia wislizenii. Next base: position 176,559,241 of record JAUMIR010000004.1, read on the forward strand.
GGTGGGAGACAATTTTGACCCCTGCTACAAGCTGCATTGGTGCATAGTGATGTCCCATCATAGTTTTTGGCCAGTTTTCAGCCACAATAGAGCTGGGGTGAACCATATTGTTGTGTCTCTGCAGAGTTTGGGTGCTTAATTGGGACAAGGGTTTGTGGGCTTCCAGGGACTCCTGGCAGTTACAGTGGCTGCAAAAATGGCATTTAGGGAGGAGGTTGTTATGGCCTGTGAGCTGCACTTTCCCTGTCCACTTTACATAAATTAATTTACCTCACATGCTCTCCATTCACGTGCATTCTTTAATCCTATTCACTTTTATCATCCCTTGTCCCCTACTCCACGGAGCCATCCATCCTACTGATCTTCCCCTTTCTCCCAGACACTCTTGATTGTTATCCTTGCTTTCCTTGCTCTCTGATTCACCTTGGCTTTCACTTTTACTCCTCTCACTTCTCTTTCTTTCATGGTTTGCCTACAAGTTCACCATGATTCAACTCAACTAAGGACAGCTGGAATAGCTTAAGAGTTTCCAAGGAGGCATGTGCACTTCTAGAGATGAGGTGCTTCCACACTGACACTTCAGAGGAAGACGTGGGGCAGCAGAGGAGGTGTGCAGTGGAGAAAGTGTGCAGGAAGGGCTGGTACTTTTGATCACCATGGAGTGGTAGTGCTTGATGGGTGGGGAGCAGGAAGGGCCAAGGAGAAGCTCAGGGCTGATAGACTTGATTAGTCTTGTGCCATCCTCTCCCCCAGTATTAACAAGCCAGGCCAGAGTTGGTCAGAGCCAGGTGCAAATTGCCAGTCAATCAAGATTGTTCAGAGACTTTGGGTTGGAGATGACCTTGGACTCTCTCCCAGCCTAACCTATCTCACAAGATAATATGGAGGAAGGACCATCTATGCTAACCTGTGTTTCTTGGAGGAAAAGAAGGCTATGGAATGAATGAATGAATACCACAGTAGTTGAGTTTTACAGATGCTGTGTTATCATTTATTGCTTATTTATTTTAATAACAATTTTATATTTCTTACCATAAACAGAAATGCTTGTGAAGACTTTAAGTGAGTCTATACAGGATTGAGGGGTTTGTTACCTAAGGTTCAACAGCTTTAAGTGTTTTGACCCTAGTTGTAGGATGCAAAACTGAAACGGATCCCACAAAATAGGGTGAAGATTAGACACCGTTAGCCTCATTAGATACCTCACCTGATACTGTAATAAACATAATTCAAACTGACTGGAAGCATGTATTCTATCCTCAAAACTGTCACAGCAGGAAAACTGCAAATTCACTATGATAGCCACGGGTTTTATTTCAGTGGCATTCTTTCTCTTTCTCTAGGTATTCTCAGTGTAAGCCTTTAAGTAGAGAGCTTTTGTTTTTCAGCTTTGGGGCTTCTCATCCTCCTGGCAACCATCACAGAACTGCATAACCAGGTTGTCCCAGGGTGTTAGCCCTTTTTGGCTAACATGGAATTTAATGGAAGTTGAAACTGTTAGGAATCAGCCTTCCTTTTATCTGAGTAGCAGACAAAGCGTGTCCCAATCTGATGATGCTTTCCTGAGAATGGAAATTGACTCAAAAATAAACAAGGCAGGCAATATCAGGTTACAAACTTAGAAAAAGTTTACTAATGGCTTCATATTTACATATGCATGGAGAGTTTACTAATGGCTTCATATTTACATATGCATTTACAGCCTAACTACCTAATGAAAAGATTGAGTTAAAGATAATAGCTTTATATTAATCCACCATCTTGTTAATGGAGAAGTGAAGCCTGGCAAAAAGGACAAGAGAACAGTAGAAGGGAAGTTGAAATGTGTACGAAATTCTTTATATGAAAAGTCCTGGGTAACATAACCTAGTTGATTGGTTAGAAAGGTATTTATGACCATGCATTTCAAAGGGTAGGAAGAGCAAATGGGAAGATTTAGATGAGATAAACAGAAGGGTTTGACATGCAGAAAATTCTGCCCTGTTTAAAACCCAAATTCCTCTAATAGTGTGTGTATGGGGAGAGAATGCTGAAATTTTCCAACAGCAACTTATTGTGGGCCAGCAATAAGGTTGCACATGGAATGGCACTAGTCCATGTATGATCACTTGGAATATCACTGTCTTAGAGAATTTCCTACTAAAACCAGTTTAAAAGGAGAGCCTATTACAGAGTGATGCACCACTGAATATCTGGGGCTGAGATGGACAGAAAGGGGTTTTCTGGTCAGGAAAACAATAATTTTATGGACCACAGAAACTCCCCACAGCCTAGCGCTCCTGTCAGGACTGGTCCTTCATTGAATACCTAGGTGGGCAAAGCTAAGTTAAATCCATCCCACCTACCTTCACCCATGTTTCCAGTAACACACGCTAGGCCATGTCTCTCATCTGTACTCAGATGAGCAAGGGTTTATTACAAACCACCCCAGTACTCATCAGTATCACTAGGCTACAGTGCTCCATAATTTACCCACAGCGTTGAAAGAGGGTAAGTTGGGAGGATGAGCTAATTGTACAGCCATCTGTATCTTCTGTTGCTCCAGTCCCTTTACCCTTCATAATGCTCACTAGTTCTTCCCATTCCTCCTCCACTTAGGAGATTTTCAGACAACACTGTTATAGTGTTACTATTCCACTTTATTTGCTATGGCTGCCTCCTCTTGAATCCTGGGAATTGCAGTTTAGGGAGGGGCGTTTACAACTCTCGGCGAGAGAGCTCTTAGGCCTCACTAAACTACAAACCCCAGAATTCCACAGGAGGAAGCCAGAGCAGTTAAAGTGGAATAGTAACACAATAACAGTGTAGTCTGAAAATCTCCTTGACCTCCCACTCACTTGTAAATTAATCACTATGCACAAGGACCTCGCTATGCACAAGGACACCATATCCCCCTCTCACCTTTTAATAACATCCCAAATGTTTTCAACACCTCCCCATTCTATCAACATCCAACACTTCCAGTCAATCACTCCATCCAATCACTAATTGCCATAGGTTCTAATTCTCACCAAACACTATCAAAACCACCAAAACAATATAAACTGCGCATACCAGACAGTGCATATTTCTATGTGTAGCAGCTGAGCCCTCTAGGCTGTGACCCCCTAAGCAGTCAGACTTTCACCTCAAGTATGAACTAGATTCAGCACTCCCCTCTCCCTTAGCTATCCCCTGTTCTAACACAGGAGACGATAGCAGGGAGCAGCAGCACAACTAAGAACTACAGTCAGAAGTAAGGGGGTGCCTTCAACTTTTTTTGCCCCAAGAAGAATTATCTCCCTTTTGGTTATCACCCCTACCATGTTGGCCTGTGGCACAGTGTCATGCAGGAAAACCTGGTTGAAATCTTGTTTTGCTAAGAATTAGTATCATGCTCCTCTCTGTGCGTTTTAACAGTCCAGCTGCAATACAAGGGGGGGGGGAACACAACCTGCCCATACTATAGAATGGGAACCAGACCATCATAGTGGTTTGAGTGTTAGGACTTTTTCGGATGGAGATCTGTAACGGAAGCAGCCTTGTCCCTGTTGCGAGGCTGCAGCGCGGCAGGGGGTCCGTTTCGGATGACGCTGTCCCCCTACTGATACTGTTGCAGAAGAGCTGGGAGGCTGCAGTGCTATATTTAGCGATTTTCTAATCACGGTCAACTTCCATGATTAGAAAATCGCTAAATATAGCGCTGCAGCCTGCCAGCTCTTCTGCAACAGTATCGGTAGGGGGACAGCGTCATTCGAAACGGACCCCCTGCTGCGCTGCAGCCTTGCAACGGGGACGAGGCTGCTTCCGTTACAGATCGCCATCTGAAAAAATCCTACAACTCTGAAGGCTGGGATTTAAATCCCTGCTTGGCCATGACTGGGCAAGTCACATACTCTCAACCTCAGAAAACCGTGTGATAAGTTCACCTTAGGGTTGCCATAAATTGGAAATGACTTGAAAGCACACGATAACAACATATGCTATAGAACGCTTATTAATAGTAATATTGTAGAAAATATGAATTTAAACTTGTCTCTAGTTTGAAATTAGCCCCTAACCTGATTGTTTATGAATCTCTTTTACAGGCAGCAGGTAGGGAAGCATTTTTAGCATTTTAATATGAAAAAAAGTTAGTACTTTCTCTCTTCACACTGACAACGTGATACTAATAATCAACACCAATATGTATGGTTGGACAGGCTAGTAAAAATTGTGTAGGGTAGCAACTTTTGTAGAGCTGGGACTTGCATAAAATAATTGTAGGCATTTGTTTACACAAATATCTTAAATGTGCATTCAAGATGTTGTAGTTCATGTTCAAGTGAATGCAAGATGTTGGGGTGGACATTCAACATATAGATATTGAAGCAGATGTAACTGCAACTATGCAAACACATTTTTGTCATTATCTGCAACAGGAAGGGGTTACGGATCTCCCCTGCAGCACTACATAAGACAGATGATGTCAGGGGCACAACCATACCCCATATTATTACTATATTGCTGGCTGAAGCTTCCTATCTTCCAACATTTCACAGACGAAAACTGGGATACATGTGGCCAAGCAATATCAGAGGCTGCTGACATGCTGCAGAAATAATACCATTTGACACCACTTTAACTATCATGGCTCCATCCTATGGAATCCAGGGATTTGTAGCTTACTGTGGCACCAGAGCTCTCTGACAGAGAAGGCTAAAGATCTCACAAAACTACAAACCCCAGAATTCCATAGCACCAAGTCATGGCAGTTAAAGTGGTGTCAAACTGCATTATTTCTGAAGTGTGTCAGCAGCCAGAGTGTGCTCAACATGGCAAGATGAGGAAGAACATGGAAGCTAGGAGAGGCTGAAGCAGTTTGCTCTTGCCTAGGCCTACTGGAAAGGGCAAGCTGCTGATCCTTCCTCTCCTCTCTCCCCTCTGAGTTGTTAGCTGCCATCAAGTTGAATTTGACTTATGGCTACCCTATGAATGAGAGACCTCCAAGTCATGCTGTCATCTACATCTTGCAGACTCAGGGCTGTGGCTTCCTTGATTGAGTCTGTCCATCTGTAATGCGGTCTTTCTTTTCCCACTGCCTTCTACCTTTGCAGCATTATTGTCTTTTCTAGTGAGCTATGTCTTCTCATGATATGTCCAAAGTATGACACCCTCAGTGTAGTCATCTTGGTTTATAGGGAGAGTTCAGGCTTGATTTGCTGTAGGATCCATTTATTTGTCTTTCTAGCAGTCCATGGTATCCATAGAACTTTTCTCCAGGATCACATTTCTTTTTCTTCCTATCACCTTTCTTCACTGTCCAGGTTTCACAACCATACATAGAAACTGAAAATATGATGGCATGGACAAGCCTAACATTAGTATTCAGTCATATATCTTTACACTTCAGGATCTTGTCTAGTTCCTTTGTAGTTGCCCTCCCAAGTTCTAGTCTTCTTCTGATTTCTTAACTGCAGTCTCCATTCAAATTTATGACTGTGACGAGGTATGGAAAATCTTGAACTGTTTCAATGTCTTCTTCGTCTACTTTAATGTTATGTAAATCATCTGTGGTCATTTATTTTTGTTTTCTTCATGTTCAGCTGTAAGCCTACCTTTGCATCCCGCCCCCCCAGTAATTGTTCCGAGTCTTCATTATTTTCTACTAGCAGTATGGTGTCATCTGCATATCTTAAATTGTTGATGTTCCTTCCTCCAATTTTCATGCCTCCTTCCTCCAAGTCCAATCCTGTTTTATCTATATGTTCAGCATACAAGTTAAACAGATAGGTGTCCTGTGCTCCAGTCAGCAAGTGTCTCAGGAATCAGGTAGTTAGAATGCAAGAGCTGTCAAGCTGTTAATCTAGTTCAGGTCAATAACAGGGTATACAGTAGGATAAAGGGAGAAAAAAGAGGGTGGTTTTCAGCTGGTCCAAAGTTGTACAGCAAGTCAGTCGTCCAAATAAACAAAGCCAGCAATAAGTAAAACATAGTTGTAAATAGCAGCCAGTACAGGAAAACATGAATGCTGAAGAGTACTGCCAGTCAACAAGAGAAAATGGTTGTCAGTAACAAAGCTGCCAAGGATCTGCTGGGAGATTTATAGGCAGCTGTTTCCAGACACCAGGCGCCTAATTAGGTCAGCATCTCCTACTTAACAGCTGCTGGGATTGGTGTAATCTATCCTTGTCTCTTCATCACTGTTCAAAGCATGGTAACATGTCATCAACATCTGCACCCCCCTGTTGGGGGAGCAGGCCCCCTCTGCCTCAGTCTCCAGCTCCTTGGACTTGGAGAGACCACTGCCATGAATCTTTGAACTCCAGAGGTGAGTTATGACAATAGGGTGATAAAATGCAGCCTTGTCTGATCCCTTTGCCAGCTGGAAGCCATTTTTTTTGTGTCTGTATTCTGTCCTGATGGTAGCCTCTTAATACAAACTACTTTTATACTTGCAGCAATTGAAGTTAGTGGAATATGAAGGGTGGGGAATGGGAGGAGGAGAGAAAAACTGGGACATTTGAAAAACAACTGAAAAAGTGGGACCTCAGAGGATTAAGACTGTCCTTGCCAAATCAGGAAAGTTGGAGGTTATGAAGTTTTGCTTCTCTACCTCCTTCCCTGCCATGAAGTTGGCATTTGTCTGCTCAGTTCCTCCTTCCTCTTCCCTGTGTAGGGGAAAGTGAGAAGAAGTGAAGTGGGGTTACATGGTGCCTATAAATGCAAAATGGCTTTGCTCCTTCCCAGAGAGGGAAGGGGGAAAAGGAGTCCTCAGCTAGTTCTTTCAGGAGCTGACTCTGCACCAAATGGCTGGCTGAGAGTGGAAAGGGCAAGTGCCACTATCTCTGGCTGGCTGGAAATCAAGCAAAGGACACCCCCCACCACCACTCTATTAGCTAGAATTGGATGGGGGAACTGAACATTCCATGGACCATTTCCTGACCTCAGTGGAGTGGACCTGACTCCTGGGCCAAATGCCCCTCCCTAATTGTCAAAGTACTTTATTAGGGCAATACAGAGGTGTATGTGTGTGTGTGTGTGTGTGATGACATTTTGGTATATTTATGTGAAAATCTCTGCATTTGTTTGCCGATGTGTTTGTTTCTCCATTTAACTGCATAGATACACCATAGTCAATGTTCAGACTTATGGATGCATTTGCTCATATGCCTCTACTTGTGAGAGAAACTATATGGAACTGTTTTTCAATACATGCATGTATACAGCCTGGACATGCATATTAATATATGCCAGTTATGGAGATCATTTACTACCCAAACCCCAAACTACCCAAACCCAAACTTCTTCCCTCTTTTTTCAGTTACCATTCTCATTGGTTAGCTTTCCACTGTTGAGGTATGTGGCCAATGGAAAAGAAAAATCACTGAACTGCTGGATGCCACCTGCAGGCTCCAAACATGGCACACTGGGTTTGAAGCTATGCTGTGATACACATCAATTATATTTATAGGCACAGCCTAGCTCCATAAGGCATGCATGCATATAATTCTTACAGTGACTAACAAAATAGAAATATTTTAATATTATGGCAAGTCATTGCAGCTTCCATCTTGTTTAGCTGTTCCAAATAAAAATAAGATATGCTTAAAATGGCAGTTATAGAATACAGAGGATTAAGTCTTTCAAAATGACTGGATGACGTACACCGAGGCCATGTGGTCTCTTTGTGTTAGATTTAAGAAATGTTCTTACATATCAGACAGACTGTGATATTTTGAATTAAAATCTCTAATCACAGATTCTAATTTTTTAAGTCAACGTTGCAGACTTGTGGATTCTGAACTATATATATATATATGCATCATGGATGTCTGCAATCAGTGGCATAATTCACATTGGAGGATCTTCTGGTGATGTTCTTTTTAATATTGCAAGTCCTGCTAGTCCCAGTGCTCTAAAAAGTGTCCAAGGAGCTGGAGGCTGAATCCTACCAGGATTCACCATATTCAGAAGGACAGGGGCTGAAAACTCCACATAGACCACAATAACAGCCTTTGCTGTTTCTCGCGATCCTTTTTAAAAATTGCACGAGAATGCATGCAGTGTTTGGATTCACAAAGATGTGATCCAGGATTTCTAACTGGTGGTTTGGTTAGAGCTTTCATTAGCAGTCTCTAGATTTGAAGGAAAGCTATAACAAGAGGCTTGCTTACAGCTTCAGCAAGATGTTCAGAGATGGTTAAGAACTGATTGCTATTGTGGTAATTAGGAGATATTAGATGGAAACCCACCACAAATTTAAAAAACAATGTTTTTTGTTACTTGATTCATATTTTTACTGGAGCGATTTTCTTTGGATAAGATAATTGCTTGCTTGAAGTTACAATAAACAATATGGGAGGATATCATCTATGAAGCAAGTGTTCCTTAGGTTCACTGTTTTTTCTCTCTCTACAGGTATACCTTGGTTAATGAAGCAGATGTGTTCCGGGACATTACTTCTTTAACAAAAATTAGGTGCCTGAGGCAGAAAATGCATGGGAAAAAAAATATGGTTGTTATATGATGACCTACTCCTGAAGCCCTTCCTTCATTAGAGGCTCACCAGAGCTATCCAACACATCCAGACATTGTTCATGTCTAAGGTTTTTGAGGGCAAATATGTATAAAAAATGCTTCTGAGAGAAAATTCTCCCCCTCCACCCCCAAGCCCTGTTTCATCTCCAACGAACACCAAATTTAGAAAGCATTCTCTTTGCTTCACTACAGCTTTGAGCTGGATTGATTGGGAATTCTGAAACTGCTTGGATGTCAGCACTTGCAGCTTTGCTTGTGATGTGACTGCTATGAATTCTGGTGTGGTTCTTAAATTTCTCAAATTGTATATAGGAAGCCACAAATGTTTCCCTGGCGCCTTCATCTTCCTGAACCTTTAAGTTGTCAAAGAGACTATGGAGATTTTCAGACGGCTAAAATCAGCCTCTTGCTGCGCAAGCAGCCTCCGGAGCAGTAACGAGGCTGCTGCGTGGCAAGGGTCCATTTTGGACGCCGCCGTTTCTTTCTCGGCATCGTCCGTGACTCTTGCGGCCAGCATTGGAGGTTGTCCGTGAGTAAAAAGAGCATGATTTTAGCCGTCTGAAAATCTCCTTAGAGCCTTGTTGCAGAAAAATCTGTTAACAGAAAGACTTGCCTTTACCACTGTCTCCCATGGGACCAGAACAGAAGAACAGCTGAAACACACCAACAGTCATGTGAAAAGACAAGGCAGGATGTGTTAATGAACCACAGTAGGATCATTACACTCTTGCACAGAGGACTTGTGTTTTTCTGATTAGTTTAAAATGGCTATTAAAATTTATTGTGCCAGCCCCAGAGACTGTGCCACTTAACTTTTTCTTTCATTAGGCTCTACCTAGTCAAGATTTCTATTTGAGCTGAACGCCCTTTTGTCTCGAGTCCAGTTGTGTACTTGTAGTTGTCTGTGGCTTTACTCCAATAGCTTGTTGAAGTATTTTGTGCATTTTTGGTTGGCCCAATAAAGGTATTGCTGTTTTGTGGAATTTGGATGTTCTTGTATTTAGCCATCCCAGAGCAATGGCAATAGAATTAGAGGTTTTCCATTTCAATTGACTGGGAAAATACTTTGAAATGCTTGCAAGCCCAAATATTTCCTTGACTGGTAATTGACAAGAAAATTAATGTTACTTAGCTACATTGTATTAATGCATTTAGCAGCTAGCCGCAGAATTACAGCTGCGCACGCTGCTAATTTTTGGTGGCAGGTGTTTTTTTTTTTTGGTTTTTTTTTTTTTTTTATGTCAGCACTTACAGCTTTGCCTGTGATGTGACTGCTATGTTTACTTTTTCCTGGGGTACTCTGTATGTGTACAAAACGGGGGTTGAGGACCAGCGTAGAACAATGAGATAATGTATGTGTTGTTGGAAAATATACAAATAAGCAAATCTTAACAGTCATTACAAAAAGAAAGGAAGAAAGAAAGAATTATACCGTAATTGTGTGTCTCTAATCCAGGGTAGGAAACTGTGGGAAAGGCAGGGGTTATTCTTCACTCCCGCAGCACCCACTGGCAGGTCTGAGGTGACTGGAGGTGATGTCTCGTCATTTCTAATTCTGTTCTTGGCCAATTTTCAGCTGATTTACACCCCCACCCCACTTTTAAAGGTACTTCAGAATCAAGTGGGAGATTCTGGGAGCAAAGCAACTGAATTTTGCAGCAGTGAAAAAAAAATCACCTCTGAAAAAAATTAATGGGGTGAAGAATCTAGGGTCTTTGGAAGTACTTTTCCCATCCCTGACCTAATGAAATTTAAGCTTTCTTTGGTTTGGCCCAATCTCTCTTTCTCATTCTCTCTCTCTTTCTCCCTCTCCATGCCTATACACTGTTTTAATTTTTTTTCCTGGAAATGAAACATCTTACTTATTTCTAAAAAATAATAATGCTGTACTTCAAAGCCACAAGCTGGATGAATACTGGGCTGAATGGATTTGGTTGCAATTTTTTTTGCCTTCTCTAGCAGGTGCTTTTTATTCACTTCATGTAGCCTCCATGATCTTTTCCCTCTCTTAGGGCTCATCTACACGATGAAAAAGATCTGGCAAAAATTGGCAAGAATGTGGGCAGAATACCTTTAGTTTAGATGAGCTCCTACCAGGATTCACCACATTCAGAAGGACAGGGGCTGAAAACTCCACATAGACCACAATAACAGCCTTTGCTGTTTCTCGCGATCCTTTTTAAAAATTGCACGAGAATGCACATAATTGGTCATCTGTACAACCAATTCGAAAAGGGACACAGCAGAGCTGAAAGCTGATTAGTCAGACTCTGGAGGGGGCGCGGACTTAGAAGGAAGGGCTTGCAATGCCTGAGCCGCCATTGTTGTTGTTTGTGCCGGCACTATCGTTCAGCTGGCAAAGTGACAGAGCAAAAGTATGAAGTTTTATTTAAGCATAAAACAGCTCTTCCCACTTCTTTCACTTTAAGAAAAAAAAAAGGGGGGGGGGAAACGGAGGGAGATTTTCCGGACTCAACTCACTCATGGTCACCTTTTTTCCCCCCATGGATGTAAACTGCAAAAAAAATCCCTCTCAAGCTTGCAAATGAGCCAAGGTCACAAATGGGCACTGCAGAGAAAGGGAGGCAAGCTGCTATTTTTTGCTACAAATTCTCCCATGTAGCTGCACTCTCAGATATTTTACTCTCCTTCCAAACTAGTGCTCAAGAAATCTTTCTCAGAGTCCTCAATGGCAGAAATAAAAAGGGTTATGCCTGAAGCATCCTGCAGGGGTGGGCCGGTATCATCCATGCTAGAGTCCTATTCCATGCAGTAGCATATAAATTAGACTGTGACATTACATCCATAAAGGAATGAACATTGCACATAGAATCCCTCTGCAAACAATGGACTACCAGCAGCAACTAGCTTCAGAATGAATCCAAGCATGCATGAGATAATTTTGCCAGCAGACACTGCCATCGGCTTCAGAAGTACAGGAAAACCTTAATAAATATTGAACTGCTGCTCAGAACTTCAGCAAACCAATGAAGAATTGCCTTCTGCAATAAGCCTGCAATAATGAAGTATATCAATAGTTTTCATCAAATATTGCAGAAATATATGAAATGCCTGTCTAAAAATTAAAATGTTATAACTTGTTGTACATGTGGCATTTTTAAAAACCAGAACAGTCTGAAATTTAGCATAATTGTAGAAATCAGACATATTGCTGTCAAGTTTCCGTTGAATTCTGTGGTATACAATGCACAAATCTTTATGGGAGGGTGGCGGCTTACTTTAACTAAAGGGAACTCCTGTGCTGCATTAATAGTCACAGAATTAGCAAGGGGCAGAAAATATGACAGATTTTAGCAAGTGGCAGATATTTTAGATATTATAGTGGAGAGAGATGTGTAGTTCTATCATGTTCCCACATTATGAACTATTTGGTGCTATGGGATACCCTGTTCTGCCTGCTTTCCTTATTGCAGTCAACAGTCCTTGAAACAGACTGCAGTCTTGCAGCTTGTGTCCATCACACTGTAGGTAGTGGCATAGTGGGATGGAAATTCTGTCCCTCAAACCAAAGCCTCCTTCATAATAAGGTAGTATTTGTCAACAATGCCAGTAAGGATCACCTGCTGTGCCTTGTCCCACTCCCAAAACTGTGCAGATGTCATCAAGAGTTAATTGGTGCCTGTGCAATACATCTACCATCTGGTTAACGGCCACCTGTATTCTGTTCCACTAGAAGCCAGCATGGTATAGTGGTTTGAATGTTGGACTACGATTCTGGAGACCAGGGTCTGAATACCTGCTTGGCCATGAAAACCCACTGGGTGACCTTGGGCAAGTCACACACTCTCAGCCTTCAGAAAACACTGTGATAGGGCCACCTTAGGGTACCTTAAGTATGAAATGATTTGAAGGCACACTATAACAACCATGAGGCAGCTCCCTGACATCAACATGAAGGAAGGACTACCTATATCTTCTCTTCGGAGTACCATCAATGCTGGCTTCTGCTCTTGTCTTTCAAGGCCCCAGTAATAGTGTACGTATAATACAGCATATACACAGGTACACATCATTAACTCAGCAAGAGATCCACACACTACAAGGCACACAGTGGACAGATTAGAGAAATAGATATAAGACTAAATTACTGACACACATTAGTATTTTTTTAAAAAAAAAACTATTCAAAGTAAACCATTGTCTATATAACTGACCCAAGGATTGGTAGACATGAAGGGAGGTGACACTGCCTACATAATTAAGTTCTGACAAGATATGCCAACAAACATCAGTGGCAGTAAATAAACTTAACTTTGAGGATCAGGGTGAAACTAAATGCACCAAAAAGAAAATGATTAAGAAGAATTCAGGAAAAAAGATAGGGAAATTGAAGTAAAGAAAATAATTGGTTTGGTTAAGGAATTAAATCAGGAAGGATTAAGTGGTAGCAAAAAGAACTCTCCCTCTTTCTCTCCAAGCTCTTAAACGGTTTCTGCTCAGTTGAGGCAGAACTAACAGCACAGAGCACACTTGAGTAAAAGATTATGTAAGATTTAACATCCCTCACCCAAAGCAATCTGAATGCAGAGGCTTGGTAAACTGTCCCTTCTGATTAGTATGTAGACCTACCGTATTCTTCACTTAACTTCCTCCCCCCCCCCTGCATTTCTCAACCCTGTCAAACTCTGGATATGGAAAGTGGAGAACTGCTGATGAAAACTTGGAAAGGTCCACCTGTAGGGCAAACCACTTTGCCTTTGAGAGACACACATCTCTCAGAATTGTCCCAGTTCTACTCAGGATTCATTTGACTCAGAAGCATACACCTATTTATAAATACGGTACATAGTAGTGGAGAGAGTGGTACAACTGGAGTGGGATCTTGGGACAAAAGATTGTCCCACACCTGGGCTGCATTTTGCCCACACCCAAGCAACAGATATTATTTCATTGCCAAAATATCTTTCCTTCTTATTAAGCCCACACACAACATTTTATTGCCCATCTGCAAATAGTTACATATACACATTTTAAAAAATAATTTCATAAAGATGAACTCAGAGGTGGGCACAATAAATAATCCCACTAACTGACCAAACACAAGACTGTTCCTGAAGACATTGGGGTGGTTTACACGGGCAAATATTCCTCTAAATATACCACTAAGATAGCTTATAGTTCCCACGGATCGCAGCACAGCATCGCCTCATTCAGAAGGGGGGGAAGGTAAAACACCCAAATATAGCGTGCCAGGGGATGTCGCTACTTTTGCCGGCATATTTGCAATGTAGCGCTTTATTGGCAGTGTGAACTAAGGGCTGCATAAGATCTGCATTGTGATTGGTTTCTGTGATGTAAGGGGCGGGCTTAAAAGAGAGGGACTGCGTTCGGTAGTGATCAGGAAACTGAAAAATCCTCTCTGCTAATTTGCAGAAGGTCTGCCAAGAAAAAGGATTCCCAAGACCTTTCAGTCATAAAGTTCCCATCTGTCAGCTCTGCTTGGGGGAGGGAGGGAGGGAGAGAGAGAGAGAGAGAGCACGAGTGAGAGAGACGGGGGAGGGAGACGGGGGAGGCTGGAAAAACTTTGCGATAGGTTCACCTTAGGATCCACGGCATGGCTGCAAGGTCTTTTAGCAGAGAGATTACTGTCCCTCTGCTTCAGGAGTGAGTTCATTTACAGGCAGATTTACAGAGCCACTTCTTTGATCTTTCCCCCTGCTATTTGGGCAGAGTCTGTGAGTCTTGCCCTTCCCCATACAGCCTTTGTCTGTTTGGGAGGCCACGCCCCCCACACTTATTCAAGTCTGAACTTAAAAGCGACATAATTAGAAAAAAAACCTGACTGGCACAGCTGCGGAAAAGAATTAAAGCGCAAGTTGCCGCAATAAATCTGCTGTGTAAACCAGCCCAGGGAGAAAGAAATGTTGGCTTTCTTCCAACAGGGGTTCTTACTGTTTGGGTATCTTTAATGTCTGGCATTTAGCTATTTTGTTAAACACTCTTTATTTTTACAATGTATTTGTTTACATTTTTTCTTCCTACCTTCCCCCCTTTGCTTTCTACTATTTTATTAGTTTCTTCATTTGTGATTTTTTACTGTTTTGTAAACTTTTAGCTTAAAACCAATGAAATAATTCACTGCAATTCAAGTAGAAAAGCCAAATTTATTGAAAACTATACTACAATAGTCAACTTTTAAAAGGTAGAATAAAACTGTTTTTATAAAGGATAGGAAGATGGACATACAATTGGGGACTACACAATCCTTAACCTATCTGTTTTTTCCATCAATGTAAAAAGAATTCTTTCTCTGTTTGCTGGGCTATTTTGTTCTTTTTGTTGTTGTATGGGTTTTTTTTTTCTTGTTCTTTGTTGTTGTTGGTGGTTATGGTTATAAGTGTGACAACAACTCAATGCAATTTATATCCTTTCCATGTTATATTGTTAACAAGTTGCAATCTTTCTGTTTAATCAGTCTGTAAGATGTAATTATATTTCATTGATTATGTGGTGGCTATATGTGCATATTATTACTAAAACTTTATTGGTAAAATGTGAATGATTAATAGACTGGGTCTTTTAATGTGAATAGCCTTGGGACCATAGTTGAAATGAACAGAATTCTTAAAAGATTTAAACCTTTGGTGCCTGATGTGCTCCTTCTTCAGCAAATGCATCAATAGCCCAAGGTCCAAAGGCTTCTGACACACCCCAGACTTGGGGAACAGTATACTGCAGGAAGCACATCTAAGGTCAGAGGTTTGACATTTCCCTAAGATGTCCTTTTGAGACAGAAATGGCATTGTCCAAACCAAAGGGTAGGTATATCTTTTTCAAAGACAAAATGGCAGGCCAACCTATATATATAACTTTGGGCTTATACTGTGCACCAAACCAAGTGCAATCTCATAGAATCTTAGAGTTGGAAATGGCTTCATGGGCTATCGAATCCAACCCTCTGCTCAGTGCAGAATCTCCAGCTAAAGCATCACCAGCAGGTAGCTGTCCAACCTCTTTTTGACGACACCCAGAGAAGAAGACCCCACCAATTCTCTAAGCGATTGGCCCCATCGTCAAACTGCTATTACTGTCAAGGAGTTCCTTCTAATGTTCAAATGAAATGCATCCTTCTATAACATCAAATCATTAGACTTTGTCCTACTTTATGGGGCAGCAAAGAACAGGCCTGGCCCCTTCTCTTTGTCCTTCAGATGTTTAAAGAGTACAATCATGTCACTCTTCAGTCTTTTCTTCACCAAGCTGAACAAGACCTTCAACCTTCCTCATATGTTTTGTTCTCCATACCTCTTGCATTTTATCATCCCTGTTGCCCTTCTCTGAATCTGCTCCCACTTGCCTCTCTCTCTCTCTGGCTTTTCTTCATAAATGAAGATTCAGGAAGGACTCATCCCGCGCTTTCTGCAAGCGTGCTGATAACTAAAAAGACCAATCTGAGATAAATAAGTCCGGTTGCAGAAAGCACAGCAGAAGGTCTCCTTGGGTGATGTTTCCAGGTTTTGATTCTTTCTGTGTTGTCGTTTCTCTTCAAGACTTGTTTGTCATGAGTTCTCAAATAAGGCTGCAGCATTGTGGATAGTGCATCTCCATGCCTCTCGATGTGAGGCCAGGGCGGACCATTGTTGGTGATCAATTTGGCCGTGATGTTGTTTCAGGGAGTCCTTGTATTGTTTTTTTGGAGCGCCCCTCTTACGCTGACCCGTGGCAAGTTCACTGTAGAGTACTATTTTGGGGAGGCGATGGTTCTCCATCCTAGAAACATGCCCTGCCTGCGCAGCTGCGCTCTCAATATCATAGCCTCAATGCTGGTGATCCCTGCTTGCTCAAGGACAGCAACATTCGTCACATAATCAGTCCAGTGTATATTTAGGATTGTGTGTATACAGCGCTGATGGAAGCGTTCAAGGAGTCGTAAGTGTTGGCGATAGGTGACCCATGTTTCAGACCCATAAAGTATAATAGACAGTACAATGGCTCTATACACATTGATTTTTGTGCTTCGCCTCAGGTGTTTATTACTCCAGACTCTTTTGTAAAGTCTTCCAAATGCGCTATATGCCTTTGCTAATCTGTGATTGATCTCTTTGTCAATCTTGGCATCTGAGGAGATGATGCTTCCCAGGTAGGTGAACTGCTGAATGGACTTAAGCACAGAGTTGCCAATGGCAATGTGGGGATGATGGTGTTCATCCTGTGGTGCAGGCTGGTAAAGAATTTCCGTTTTCTTCAGGTTGACTTCCAGCCCAAACAGCTCTGCACTATACCCACTTGCCTATATCCTTCTTAAAAGGAGGTGCCCAGAACTGAAGACAGTACTCCAGATGAAGGCTGACCAGTGCAGAA
This sequence comes from Gambelia wislizenii, assembly GCA_030847615.1. Classification (NCBI taxonomy): domain Eukaryota; kingdom Metazoa; phylum Chordata; class Lepidosauria; order Squamata; family Crotaphytidae; genus Gambelia; species Gambelia wislizenii. The sequence goes on from JAUMIR010000004.1 coordinate 176,576,062, forward strand.
TATAGTGGGACTATTACGTCCTTTGACTTGGAAGCTATGCTTCTTGGAATGGATGCTTCTACTAGTGCATGCTACAATGTTATTCCCCTTCTTTGCTGCAGCATCACACTGCTGGCTCATATTCAACTTATGATCAACAATAGTCCCAAGGTCCTTTTAGCATGTAATATTGCTGAGCCATGTATCCCCAATCCTATTCCTGTGCATTTTGTTTCTCTGCCCTAAATGTAGAATTTTTCATTTGTTTCTATTGAATTTCTTCCCAATGTTATTGTTTACCAAGGTCTTTCTGAATTCTGTTCCTATCTTCCAATGTGTTAGACACCCCTCCTAGTTTTGTATCATCTGAAATCTTGATAAGGATTCCCTCCACCCTGTTATCTAAGTTGTCGATAAAAATGTTGAAGAGTAATGGCCCCAGAACAAAACCCTGAGGCACTGAACTTGAGACCTGCCTTTTTTGAAGAGAGGGACAATGTTCACTTCTCTCCTGTCTTCTGGCACTTCACCTGTTTTCCAGGATTTCTCAAAAATGATGGCAAATGGTTCTGTAAATACACCAGCAAGTTCCTTCGGTACTCTAGGATGAAATTCATGTTGTCCTACAGATCTGAACTCATTTGGGTTAATTAGGTGATTTCTGACCAACTCCTTATCAATCTTGATTTGCAATCTGGATTCCTTGCCAAGGTCTCTGCTGATACATGGAAGCGCAGAGTCTGCTTTTTGGGGAAAGCAAAATAGTTATTGAGCAGTTCTGCCATTTTGTTGTGATCTGTTAGCATTTTTACTGTCCTTGCTGAGCACTATCCCCACCATTTCCTTGGTCATTCTCTTGCTTCAAACATATTTGAAAAAAGCCTTTCTTGTTGCTTCCTGGGACCCTAGCCAATCTTAGGTCATTCTAAGCTTTAGCTTTCCTTATACTAAACCTGCAAGCTTGGGCTACACATCTGTATTCTTCCTTGGTGATTCATCCGTCCTTCCATTCTTTAAACATGCTCTTTTGTCCTTTCACTTCCTTCTCAAGTTTACTGTGCAGCGACATCAGCTTTTTCAGATGCTTTCCATTTTTCTTCCATGGAAATTATCTGAAAGTCACATAAGGAATTTGTTGGACAGACTATGTGTAGCAGAGTTAGTCTCTGAGCAGATATCAGGATAATTGAAGTCCCCCATAACTTGTATCTAGGAGTTTTCTGAGATTTTTTTTAATGAAAAGTATCATCCACCATGTCATTTTGGTTTCGAGGCCTGTAGTAAATGATTACCACAATGTTGTATTTATGTATTTTTCCATTTATCTTTACCCAGTTGTTCAGTCTGATAACTTATGTGTATTTCTGTATAGGTGAAGCACAACAATCAGTGTGTATAGAGCCATTGTACTGTCTATTCCCCTTTATGGATCTGAAACATGGGTCACCTATCGCCACTACCTACGACTCCTCAAACGCTTTCATAAGTGCCGTATACGCACAATGTTGCTGTCCTTGAGTAAGCAGGGATCACCAGCATTGGGGCCATGATATTGAGAACACAGCTGCGCTGGGCAGGGCACATTTCTAGGATGGAGGACCGTCGCCTCCCAAAAATAGTACTCTACAGTGAACTCACCACAGGTCAGCGTAAGAGGGGCGTTCCAAAAAAGCGATACAAGGACTCCCTGAAACAACATCTCAGGCTCGGCCAAATTGATCACCAACAATGGTCCGCCCTGGCCTCACATCGGGAGGCATGGAGACTCACTATCCACAATGCTGCAGCCTTATTTGAGAACTCACGCCGAACAAGTCTTGAAGAGAAACGACAACGCAGAAAGAATCACAACCCAGAAACATCACCCAAGAAGACCTTCTCCTGTGCTTTCTGCAACTGTACTTGTTTATCTTGGATTGGCCTTTTTAGTCATCAGCACGCTTGCAGAAAGCACGGGATGAGTCCTTCCTAAATCTTCATTTGCGAGGAAAAGCCAGAGAGATATTTCTGTATAAGTGAATTTGTTTTTGACATATGATGCTACACATTGCAGAAATAATAAAGTTTGACACCACCTTAATTGCCATGGCTCAGCCCTATGGAATTCTGGGATTTGTAGTTTTGTGAGATATTTATCCTTCTCTGGTACCACAATAAACTAAAAATCCCAGGATTCCATAGCATGGAGTCATGACAGTTAAAGCAGTGTCAAATGGCATTATTTCTGGAGTGTGTCAGCAGCTCCGTTTGTTCTTTTAGAACACATTACAGTAGGACCCCCTTATCCGATGGATTTGTTCTGGGGGCCCCTGTGAATACAAAAAACTGTGGATAACAGTGAACACCATTGAAACTAATGGGACTTCCAGTTTAAAATACCATAGAGTTGCCTTGGAGGACCTAGAAAATGGCTAGAGAGGACATTTTCTAGGAAGACTCTATGGTAGGTGTGCTGTTTTGTGTCCCATGGATAATTGAATCAGTGGATAATGTATCAGTAGATATGGGGGTCCTACAGTATATCAGTTTATGTGCAGAAATGTTACAAACACAAGTAGTTTTGCTTCAGGTGTTATGGGATAATATTTTTGGTCCAGAACTAATTAAATGTTAAATAAGTTTGAATGACCTAAGGAATAGCACTTGTGAGAAATAAATCACTGCTCTGAATAAATCTTGCCAGGAAAACAGTATGATAAGGTTTCTATAAGTTGGAGAAACAGATGGCATACAAACAGAGCTGCTTCAAGCCACCGAGACAGAAGCTACTCTAGTTCTAACTAAAATCTGTCAACAAATATGGAAAACAAAACAATGGCCCACAGATTGGGAAAGGTCAATATACATTCCAATCCCCAAGAAAGGGGACATCAGGGATTGCACAAGAGCATTACATTAATTTCCTATGAAAGTAAAATGCTGCTCAAAATTCTACAACAAAGACTTTACCACATGTAGAGTGAGAAATGTCAGATGTCCAAACTGGGTTTAGGAAAGGAAGAGGCACTAGGGATCATATTGCAAACATAGGTTGGATAATGGCGTGCACCATAAAAAAACATCCTGTGCCTTATAGATTCTAGCAAAGCCTTTGACTGTATAGATCATGAAAAACTATGGATTGCTCTTAAAGAACTGGGTTTGCTACAACATTTGATTGTCCTAATGCTCAGGACAAGAGGCCTAGGACAAGAGACAAGAGGGTACTGTTAGGAGAGAATATGGAGAAATTGAATGGTTTCCAATTGGCAAGCAGGTCAGGCAAGGCTGCATCTTATCACCATATTTGTTTAACTTGCATGCCAAAAATATGATATGTGAAGCAGGATTAGACTTGAAGGAAGGAGGTGTGAAAATTGGAGGAAGGAAAATAAACAATTTAAGATATGCACATGACATCATACTACTAGAAGAAAATAGCAAAGACCTAGAATGGTTACTGAAAAAGTCAAGGAAGAAAGTACAAAGTACAAGTACAGTTGAACATTAAGGAAACAAAAATAATGATCACAGATGACTTAGATAGCTTTAAAGTAGACGATGAAGACATCAAAATGGTTGAAGATTTTCCACACCTTGGCTCAGTCAGAATGGAAACTGCAGTCAAGAAATCAGAAGAGTAGGATTTGGAAGGGCAGCTATGAAGCAATTAAACAAGATCCTGAAGTATAAAGATATATAATTGAACACTAAAATTAGGATTGTCCTTGCCATTGTATTTTCCATTTCTATGTATGGTTGTGAAAGCTGGACAGTTAAGAAAGTGGATAGGAAAAGAATAAACTCATTTGAGATGTGGTGCTGGAAAAGAGTTCTGCAGACACCATGGATTGATGAAAAGAGAAATAAGAGGGTCCTAGAGCAAAGCAAGCCTGAACTCTTCCTAAAAGCCATGATGACGAAACTGAGGATATCATATTTTTGCCACATCATGAGAAGGCATAATTCACTAGAAAAGACAATAATGCTTAGTAAGGTAGAAGGCAGCAGGCAAAGGAGATTTTCACACTACAGTACACTGTTATAGTGTTACTATTCCACTTTTACTGCTCTGGCTTCCTTCTGTGGAATTCTGGGGTTTGTAGTTTAGTGAGGCCTAAGATCTCTCTGGCTGAGAGTTGTAAATGCCCTCCCTAAACTGCAAATCCCAGGATTTAGGAGGAGGCAGCCATAGCAAATAAAGTGGAATAGTAACACTATAACAGTGTTGTCTGAAAATCTCCAAAGAGGAAGACTGCATTCCAAATGGATAGGCTCAATTAGGGAACTGATGGCTCTGAGTCTGCAAGACCTGAGCAGGGTGGTTGATGATAGAGGGACTTGGAGGTCTCTCATTCATAGGGTCACCTTAAGTTGAAGGTGACTTGACAACAGTTAACAACAGCAAAGAGTTCTTTTATTAAGCTCTTTTCTTGAGAAATAGTATATAAAAATATTGCCTGGGAATAGTGCTGAGGTACTTGTGTTCTGCCATAAATAACTGATAAAAGTGAAACTAAAAGAAGCCAGTGAGATAGTGAGGGGGGTGGTGGGTGGGGGAATCAAGACTCCCAGCAGGTGTATGTCATCCTTTCTTTGGTTGGCCAGTGATTTTTATGTGTACTAATAAATAATAAAAGGACAGTACACTGATTGGACAATGAGAGAGCAGGGCTTCTGTTAATAAAATCGTACACAGTGAAATAATATCCAGTGATCTAGTGGACAATACCAGACTAAACAGATATTAAAACAAGCTGATTGTAACTATAAGGAGACAATCTCCTAATAATACTGTGCCAGAAGGCTGATCCCACAGACCAGAAACTGATTCCGGTTTGCAATCTTCAGAGTGGATGAGATCACTGCCTTTACTGTGCTTAAATTAATGCCAGTCCTGTTTTTACTCTTTGAAATAACAGTAATGCTGAATTAATGATATGTACTGGGAAACCTAAGTGTCTAAATACAACATGGAACAATGGATGCAAGCTCCAGGAACAGAGATTCCAACTCTACATTAGTAGGAACTTTCTGACAGTAAGAGCTGTTTGGCAGTGGAACACACTCCCTTGGAGCATGGTAGGGTCTCCTTCCTTGGAGGTCTTTAAACAGAGGCTGGATGGCCATCTGTCAGGGATGCTTTGATCGTGATTTCCTGCATGGCAGGAGTTTGGACTGGATGGACCTTGTGGTCTCTTCCAACTTTACAATTCTATGATTCTATGAGATCCTGTCTGATCTTGGAAGCTTAGTAGGGTCAGGCCCAGTTAGTACAAAGGTAATAGCAAACCTGCTCTGAATTAATCTTGCAAAGAAAACAGTATGATAAGGTTTCCATAAGTTGGAGTCAACTTGAAGGCGCATAACAACAACAAATTGAGATACCTTATATAATTTCCTCCACATATGCCTGTGTGATATGTACACATTTCCTCAACAGATTACTATATGATGTCATGATATTGTATAGGATGTTGATTCCCTGCCATGTTCATTATATTACAAGTATCATTTTCCTTAAATGAAATGATGATGATGATGATGATACCCTGCCTGTTTTTTTTTAATTTTAATTTTTATTAATTTTAAAATTAAACAACATACAATTTACACATACAACTTAACAAACACATATAACAGTGATTCCCTCCACCGAGGGACTTCCCTTTACATTCATCCCTCTTTCCAAATACCCTGCCTGTTTGGACAATATTCTTGTTCATGTATTGGAAGCATAGGTGATCAGAAACTAGAGTCAACTCCATATAGATACAGATTAGGTGACAATTGGCAAAGAGCCTCAGTCCCTGAGAAAAAGAGATGTGTTGGAGAGTCACACCTGTTTCACAGGAAAAATGATATTTGGAGGTGATACCAATACTATTATAAACTTATTTAGTAGGCTATGCAAATGTTTTTCCAATTCTGTTATTAATCAGATTTCTGAGATTCAGTTTGGGCCCTTCCTTGTCTCACTTAAAAAAAAATCCAGTATGGAGATTGAATACTGCAGCCATCACTAAAGATCCATTTATAAATCATTTTTTTTTAAAAAAAAAACTTCAATAGAAAAGAAAAGAAAATGCACAACTTGGACATGGCAAGCACTTATATGGGACACAATAAAAGTTGTTATTCAGAGTTACTTTATTAAAGAAGGGGCTTTAAAGGAAGTGGATTAAAGAATCTGCTAGAAAATAATAGTTAACTGAGATTGATGTATTACAGTGCATTAGCGTACTGGAAACACGAGCATATTTTAAAAGTTTGGATCTAAAAGGGCAGAGTTTAATGCCTTGGATTTGGACACAATACAAACTTCAATGGTCTGTCTTCTTAATAGACATTAGTATGGATTTGGAGATAAAACCTCAAAATTACTTGCCAGAGCTCTGAAGAAAAAGAGCCAGTAACACTGCAATTCCATTTCTTAAATTGAACTCTGAACATCTCTTAACTTCTCCACAAGATATTGCAGAAGAATTTAAGAAGTTTTGTGTGACATTTTACACATCTAATATCACAAAACACAATATTACAGTGATAAAAAAATGACTAATGCAAAAATGGGATAATTAAACAAACCTGTGCCAGAGAAAGAAATCAAATCAGTTACCAAGAAATTAAACCAAGGAAAACTCTAGGAATTCATGGATACTGAAGAGAATTTTATAAAATTTCTTTGGAAAATTTGCTCCTATATGTCAAGACTTTATACAATACAGTATTGCAGGGGAGTGAGACACCTGGCAGTTGGTAACTAATGAAATAGTGGCCATTCTGAAGAAAACACCGATAGCTGCCATTTGGAATATCACCCCATCCCTCTACTCACTCAATTTTATTATTTTTTTTAAAAAAATATTCACTGCAGTTTTAGCCAGGTGGTATAATGCATATGTAAAAAAAATACATTTGAACAGATTAAACTAGATTTATGCTAAACTGGTATCTAGAAGGTACTATAAGCAGGGCACTTAATATGTAATTATTCATTATCTCTCGCTCTCTCTGGCTTCTCTTCGCAAACGAAGATTCAGGAAGGACTCATCCTGCACTTTCTGCAAGTGCGCTGATGACTAAAACAGCCAATCCAAGATAGACAAGTCCAGTGCAGAAAGCACAGCAGAAGGTTTCCTTGGGTTCTGTTTCCGGGTTGTGATTTTTTCTGCGTTGTCGTTTCTCTTCAAGACTTGTTCAGCGTGAGTTCTCAAATAAGGCTGCAGCATTGTGGATAGTGTGTCTCCATAGCTCCCAATGTCAGGCCAGGGTGGGCGATTGTTGGTGATCAATTTGGCCGAGCCTGAGATGTTGTTTCATGGAGTCCTTGTATCGCTTTTTTGGAGCACCCCTCTTACGCTGACCCGTGGCAAGTTCACCGTAGAATACTATTTTGGGGAGGCGATGGTCCTCCATCCTAGACACACGCCCTGCCTAGCACAGCTGTGTTCTCAATATCATGGCCTCAATGCTGGTGATCCCTGCTTGCTCAAGGACAGCAACATTCATCACATAGTCAGTCCAGTGTATATTTAGGATTGTGCGTAAACAGTGCTGATGGAAGCGTTCGAGGAGTCGTAAGTGGTGGCGATAGGTGACACATGTTTCAGACCCATAAAGGAGAATAGACAGTACAATGGGTCTATACACACTGATTTTTGTGTTTCGCCTCAGGTGTTTATTACTCTAGACTCTTTTGTAAAGTCTTCCAAATGCACTATGTGCCTATGCTAATCTGTGATCGATCTCTTTGTCAATCTTGGCATCTGAGAAGATGATGCTTCCCAGGTAGGTGAACTGCTGAACGGACTTAAGCACAGAGTAAAAAAAAAATACATTTCAACAGATTAAACTAGATTTATGCTAAACTGGTATCTAGAAGGTACTATAAGCAGGGCACTTAATATGTAATTATTTATTATAGAACCCAAAGCAAACAGCCATTTGCAATAATATCAATGTATTCACTTAAAACTTTTGATAGAGTATAGCAGTCTTTTCTTTTCAGATTTTCATGCAAAACATGAAATAGAGCTTGTATCTTTGCTAAAGCAGCTATATGAAGTAATGAAGGTTCTGTTGCTGTAACTTAGGGCCTGTCTATACAAGAAGAAAAACATGCAGATTGATGTGCACTAACACCAATTCGAAGCAGCTTCTATTTGTTCTATTTGTCAAGATGGTGAGTGCGAGTGAATTACTTGCATTTTTATTGTTCCCAGTTGCCACCGCCAGAATTGTCTTTAAAAAATCATATCTAATGTGCAAAATGGTGATACTCCGCCTAAATAAATAAAGAAAAGAAGAAGATTGTTTCTTCACCTGAGAGCACGATTGCTAAAGCAAAAATCCAAGATGGCAGTTCTGGGTGCTTGCCTTGTTAGCAAGCTCCATCCCCTGCCCATGTCTGACCAATCAACTTCCACCTCTGCTCTTTCGCAAATGCAAATGAATGCAAATGCGATTGTCCAAACGAGCGACAATGTGCATTTTCTACAGAGCTTTTTAAAAAATACAGGAAAAGGTGTGAAGACTTTCCCAGCAGAATTTATGGTGGATTTGGCCCCACTCCTTCTGAATACTGTGATTCAATGCGGAATGCCATTAGGACAGGTAGGATTCCCTGCGAATTCTATGAGGATTATTTTGCCCATTAAGACAACTCCTTAGTATAAATACTGTAACTTAGACACCATCCACTTTATTGAAAAACAAGACAAGGATACATTTATTGTCATGGTTTTTTTTTTAACTGAAACTTCAGCAGACACAATTAAATCTAATGTGGACATACAAGGCATTTACATAAAAGGAGAGATTTGTCTCATCAGTCTTTACGCAGATGACACACTATTAAAAATCTCAAATCACAAGAAGATGATACAAGCTTTGAAAATGTATTACAAGATTATCAAACTTTCTCAGGGCTTGAACTAAACTGTAACAAATAAAATATTATGTGTTTTAATATGGCATTGCAAAAACAACATGAATACAAAGAGGATCAGGTTTTACTCTTTACTATTCCAGTTAAAATAGTTGGGAAAGTTACTTATTAATGACATAAACCAACTGTCCCATAGAAATTGTTAATCGGTTATTTCATGCTTCACCCATACATTTAAGCAAAGGAATTGAGGCCATGCCTCAAATATACATTGTTGCATTATAGAATCAAAACTTGGAAATCTACAAGGCACCAGCGTAATCTAAATATAAAAATAACATATAAAATTTGGAGAAAAAAAACTCTTTCTCTTCATCTTCCAGGTCAATAAATCATACATACATGACATATGAACCCATCTAAACTAGCACATATTTTTGAAGAGGTTGTGAGAGGGAGGGCACCTTAACAAGGGAGGCGGACTTTTAAAAACATTGTAATAGATCACAATTACTGTACATCTAGAACCTCAGACTCAAGCTAAATTTTTGAAAGATGCTTTGTAGTCTGCAACAGTAGAGTAATCTGAATTAGACAAATAAAAAGAGCTAAAAAGGAACCATTTCATAGAATCATAGAGTTGGAAGAGATCACAAGGACCATCTAGTCCAACCCCCTGCTATGCACAAACACACAATCAAAGCACCCCCGACAGATAGCCATCCAGCCTCTACTTAAAAACCTTACTTAAAAAAACATTGCTGAACAGCTCTTACTGTCAGCAAGTTCTTCCTAATGTTTAGATGGACTCTCTTTTCCTGTTGTTTGAATCCCCTGCTCCGTGTCCTAGTCTCTGGAGCAGCAGAAAACAAGCTTGCTCCATCTTCAGTATGACATCCCTTCAAATATTTAAACATGGCTATCATATAGAATCATAGAATCATAGAACTGCAGAGTTGGAAGAGACCACGAGGGCCATCCAGCCCAACCCCCCTGACACGCAGGAAATCTTGATCAAAGCATCCCCGACAGATGGCAATCCAGCCTCTGTTTAAAGACCTCCAAGGAAGGAGACCCCACCACGCTCCGAGGGACCTTCTCTCTTCTCTTCCCCAGGCCTAACCTTCTCTTCCCCAGGCTAAACATACCCAGCTCTCTAAGCCGCTCCTCATAGGGCATGGACACTTTCCAGCTTGTTAATATCCTTCTTGACATTTAACAGAGACATTTTCTTTCTTTTTAATTTTTTGCAATATCTTGACTAATTGATCTGTGGCGTAAGGGCTATTATTTTGCCTTCCCTTTTGTCTTTTTTAAAAATTGCCCTTTATTTTTTTTTCTCCCTTATAGTTGTTAATGTCAATTGCTATATGTACTGTTATGTGTAAGTAAAACTTGATATGCATCTTTTTAAAAAATATTTTTTAATATGTTTAGGAAGCAAAAGAAAGTAGACTGGTCAAACAGGTTTATGTGACCCGAGTACTTCCAAAAACTTGCAATTTCTAGCCTAGCTGTGAGAAGCATACTGTAATTGCAATGCTATGTTTATGTTGTAGGGCTTTGTTTCTTCACAGAAATAATGATAAGACTAGTGGTGAGCCAGAATCTATGATTTCCTGTGGGAAATCTTACTCACTGCTTGAGACCATTAATTATACAGAAGTGGACATTCCAGCCATATAAGGACATAAGAGTCTATGGCACCATTCCCTATCCAGCACACTGGGGATGTATCAGGTCCCATTTTGCCTTGTCTGTGTGGGTTGAGGTGCTATCTGTGAATTAATTTCAGGGTCATCTTTTTCATAACAGCTGACCCGGCCATCAGCGCTGGCAAATGCAATGCTGGGGAATGACAGATTTTAGCCTCTTTCATGTTTGATAAGAAGAACTTCAGTCCGCAGGTCTGTTTTCTGAAGCACCTTGGAAGAAAAGGTAGCATTCAATGTGGAATCAATGAACAAGGGATATAGTACATTTGTCTGACCCTTAAGTGCTTGGGTCTGCAGTCAACAGTTCAAAGACTGTGAGAGATCCGGAAGTCTCTCACATTTGTGTTTTTTAAAAAGTTTTGGGGCAAATGTTAGAACATGACCTACATTAAGCCAATTAAATTTGGAACTGGTCAGTTTTTGTTATGAGTTGCTCTCTGGAAAGTGAGCTGAAACCTATAAATAAATCTTTTATCCTAAAAATATTTTTATCAGCTCAGTCCTGGTACGGATTTGCTTTGTCTGGCACAAAATCGAGGGTGCATTATGAAAGGGCAAATTGAAGAGGTGGGTGGCACATTTAGTTTAATCATTTTTTCCATACTTTTAAAGACTCCCTGAAGAAAACGATCAGTTACTTCTTCTGGGTGTACAGGGGAAAAAAAAAGCAAACTCATCTATAGGCTTATTGGGCCAAATTTTCATGTCTATCTAAGAAGTGGTTGAGTCATTTCTGGGTATTTGCACAAATTGTAAAAGTTGGAATGTGTTGTAATAATAGTAATCAGATCTAGGTATGACTAACCATCCTTTCTTTGTTTAAGCATATTTAACTGACTGGGGGAATCTGTGCCTTTTTGAAGTGCAAATAAAGTGTTCAATTAAATCTGTGCCATCTTTTGAATCTATTATTGTCTGGACATATAGGTAGGCACTAAAAAGAAAAAGAAAAAGATTACCATAATGAACATTTTTATGATGTGAATTTTCTATAAGATGGAAACTTTAAATCTAGCCCATAATTCAAGTTTTTCGTTAGTTCCACTTAATCAAAGGGTTCAAATTTCTAGGGACATGATGTTTAAAGTCTTTTGTTATTTAAGGGTTGAGGAGAACAACTGAATTCAAAGAGCTTGTCTGTTGCCATTTCTCTTGCAACCCTATAGGGATATTAATGGACAGAATTTTGGATTTATTATTGTTTATTTTTAAAGTCTGACATAGGTTCAAAAGATGAAAGGATGGACGATAAATGTGGGAGTGCTGTTTCAGCACCTGTAAGATATAAAATATATAACTGGCATACAATCCAGTGATGTGGATGGTCCACTGATGAGAGAGCCTTTGATATGCACATGAGATCTAATTATATGTGCCAGAGGCTCTGTGGCTGCCTACAACAAATAAGCAGAGGGGAGTAGACACCCTTGTTTTCTCTCTCTCTCATCCATGGTACCAGCACAGAGTCAAAACTATTTACCCTGATACATGCAGCAGAACTCAGATAAAGTTTAGTCAACTTTGAAATAAACTGACCTCCAAATCCTGAGTGCTCTAGCAGCCTGAATAGATATGTCTAGTTCACCGGATCAAAATGCCTTTTAAGACATCTAGAGATATATCAGTGCTAATGTTATAATTAACAATGTTAATCAGATTTATTGCTACATGGCATGATATTTGGGGTCTGGCAAAGTGTAGCCAAAAGGTGTCTGCCTGGAATGAACCTCGCTTGGTCCTTTTGTATATAGTGAGTGATGAATGTATTTATGCTATGATTGTGGAGAAAAATCTTAAAATCTTGATTAATAGATTGTTCGTGAATGTTTCTATATAGGAGGGCCTTGAGAATGTAATTTAACAAGATTCTCAATTGGGGGATCAGTTGTATCTCATGGTATTATAAAATGATCAACAGTAAGGCTGTCAAGGCCAAATGATTTTTGTGGTTTCAGCTGTTTTATAACCTGTTTGACACGTTCCTCCATAGGAGGAATAGTTAAGTTGTTTTCGTGTGACCGGGGGCTTCAGATTCAGAGTTTTAAAAAGTGAACTGATTACTAAAGGTGAGTTTGGCTCAAATTTGTATAAATTTCCATTAAATTTCTGGAATTCTGATGTGAATTCCTTTACTGCTGAATTCCTTTAGCTGAATTCCGATGTTCTGATGCACTTTCCTTTTCACTGCTCTCACTAATATTTAAGAGTTGCAATTGCCAAATTCATAATGATGACAACAGAGGTAATTCAGCTATGAATTGATATTTTATAGTGTTTCGAGCATTCTGCTTTTGAAAAAAAATCACGTTTATTAATATGGAATGATCTGGTTATATCAACTATAAGTGAAATCCTAATCCTGTTTCTTTCTTCTTATACCCTTGGCTCCTTCTTGTATGATCAGTACTCTGTTCACTGCTTTGAAAGCATCCCAGATCATAGCTGCAGTTATCTCAATAAAACCGTTTTTTTTAAACTACTTCATTGATCTTCTCAAGAAAAGATTAGCGAGGCATCAAAGATGGCTTAAATCGCCAAGATGGAGTTTTCCACTGAGGTGGACCAATATGCTATCCAAAGTTACCTCATAAAGCTTCATGGTCTGTATAGAGAATTGGACCAATTTTGACAGTCTTGATTTGACTGAGAAGGGGCTGAATCATAGAATCACAGATCATGAAGGGACCACAAAGGCCATCTGGTCTAACCCACATTATGCAGGGACACACAACTAAAGCACTCCTAAGAGATAGCCATCCAACCCCTGTTTAAAGTCCTCCAAAAAGGAGAGTCTGTCATGCTCAAAGGCAGTACATTCCACTGCTGAACAGCTTTTACCATCAGGAAGTTCTAAATCTTAGGTAATTTTCTTGTAATTTTAATCCATTAGATTGGGAAACCAATAGGTTTAAATTTTTTGTGAGTAGCAAGAGTAATGATTTTCTGTGGGCTTTAGTGCTATCCAGGCATTATCAGACTTGTAACTGTGGTAAGCTTTTGAAATGTAAAGTAGCTGTTTTCTCCCCCCCAGTGGGAAGAGTGGTCTAGTATTTGCTTCAAATCAGAGCTCATGGCTACTACCATCACCCTTTCTGCAGAAGCATGTAATTAAGTATAAAAATGTGACATGAATAGCAGCTAAACAGGGCTGGATCCACAGAAGGATACAAGGGTTAGAATTTGATTTGAAGATCTGTTGAAGCCACTTTATTTTCTTCTCATGGGTGGCAGACTTGTTCATTAGTTCTGATGTTGTTTCTTCCTCTTCCTCAAAGTTCTTGATGATGACTACCTTGTTAGTGCTTTCGACCATTTTTTTCTTCATTTTTTGGAGGCAATCTTGAATAAAGAACTCCAGGGTTGTCTAAACAGCAAAAATACTCCTCACAGAATATGAGGAGAATCCTACCTTTCTTAATGGCATTCCACATTGTTTTGCTGTATTGGGAAGGATGGAGCCCCCAAATGTCAAAAACTCTGCAGGAAAAGCCTTCGTGGCTTTTCCTGGAGTTTTTAAAAAGCAGAGAGGGGAATGAGCATTCCTGCTCATTGGGACAAGTGATTTGATACAACTTGCTTTCCCATAAGAGAGAAAGCACAAAGCTGATTGGACAGGTGAACATGGGGGTGGGGCTTGCTAACAAGGCAAGTGCCCGCTGCTGCCATGTTGGATTTTCGCCTTAGTGAGCAAGTGCTAAGGCAAGAAAACAGGGTGTGTTTTTTTTTTGCTTTTCTGATTAACTGAAAAATCACTCTATCGCAACTGGGACATCTTTTTTTTTTAAAAAAGTTCAGTTGTTGCAAATTGAGGTAAATACAAATGCGAGTAAATCACTTGCAGATGCCATCTTGCATGTGAAGCTTATGGGGGCAAAAACACCATTAAGACAAGTCGCAGCTGCTGAGAAATGCCATTACTGTGAGGCACTCCAGGTTTTTTTTGTGCCTCGTACAGGCAAGCCCTCCATATAGGAGCTAAGGAAGATTTTCAGTCCTCTTGTCTCCTGCTTGAGTTTCTCCCATGTGCTTAGGGCTCAACTAAGTATCTACTCCCTTTCTCAGAGCAAAGCATGAAGATCTTTTCATGACATTTATGTGATGATTTTGTAAACTAATTTTAGAAGCTGATGCTTCTTTGCTAGAAATCCTGGCAAAGTTTTGTCCCTCTACTGGTTTATATTGCCCCCATGTTGGCCAGTAGCCATGTTTTTGTTCCCCACCACTACTTGATTAAAGAGCAATGTTCCTGCTTGATAGCACTGCTGATCCAGGAATAGGGATTCAGTCTTTTCTATGAGCCTGGGCTCTCTTTGAAAGGTGTATACATCAAGTACATACTTTAAAAGTAGTCCTGGAATCAGCTTTACTTCAAGATGTCCAGGAGGTGGCTGTGGCCAGAATTGCTTTTGTACAATGTCACCAGGCATGACAAACTGCACTCATTTGTGGAGCTGGCACAAAAGATCATGGTCAGACATATGCCTAAGCCTGCTATCCTAGAATCATAGAGTTGGAAGAGACCTCAAGGGCCATCCAGTCCAACCCCCTGCCATGCAGGAATTCACAATCAAATCACTCCCGACAAATGGCCTTCCAGTCTCTGTTTACATTTATCTGACAGTTAAGTCATACTGTATTCATAGGAAACTTATGTGTGAGCAGAAATGTATATGATTACTCTGTAAGTTACATTAAGGTTAGAATATAGTAATACACTCTATGTAAGGTAATCTTTAGGAAGCATTAGAAACTCCAGGTGGTGAAAACACAGCAGCTTAAGTTTTGACCAGAGCTGTTTGAGGGTAGGATGACAAATGATATATGTTTTGTTCTAGTTCATTTCCAAGCCCAGATCAAAGTCATAGTCACTATCCTTAAAACAGGAACGAGCGACTGTTGGAGGGAGGTTAGGGGGCCACATACCTCCTTAACTTTCCCCATCCCTGAAAGCAAAAAATACCAACCTAATTTTTTCCCACCAAAATGCCCCCATTACCCCAAATTCCTATGGGGATATTTTCATCATATTTGAGAACCTCTCTGAACTCTTTTAGGTCCAGGAGAAGCCTTTATTTCAACAGAAAGTGAGCAGAAATTCAATTAGAAAAAAGGCCTGCTTGAGCCTAAAAAAGCCTAGGAGGCAAAATGTGGTGAAATTTCCCTCAGGCCTGTAGGGGGCATTAAAAAAATCTTTTGTAACTGTTTTTCTCGGTTTTCTAATGTTGAATATCATTTTAAACTTTATGCTAGCTGCCCTGGCATCTTACAATTCATTCAGAAATACACTATGGACTTTTTCAGATGGGGGACCCCCCCCCCAAGGAGGTTGGGAGAAGAACGGGGCTGCTGCGCTTACACAACCCCGTTTCAGACAGCCCTGTCCTCCTCCCGATCTTCTGTGCTGCGGGCGCTGCTTTTTATTGCTGGAAAACCTCTGTCAATAAAAAGCAGCACCCGCAGCATGGGGGAAGGTTGGGAGGAGGACAGAGGATGTCTTAAATGGGGCTGTGTAAGCAGGGCAGCCCTGTTCTTCTCCCAACCTCCTTGGGGAGTTTTTCCCCATCTGAAAAAGTCCTATATCTACTTTCAATATATATTAAATAAAAAAAGAAGACAGTCCAACAAACCAGATGAACAGTCAAGTTGGATAAATGGAAAACACATTGGCAGTATTGTAGACTATGGAATCAGTACTCCAGATTTTTCATTATCTGTGATAGTAAATGCTTTCTGTATTATTGATGTTGCTATTCCTTTACTTGTTTGAAATATTTTTAGCTGCCTTGGACATTTTATAGTATATTTCATATAAGTAAGTAAACTAATAAAAAGGAGATTTATATTTCTTCAGTTTCACTCTCATGATATGCTTTGCTGGCTTTACTTTAAAACAAATAGAATACAAGAAGATACAATGTTTTAAAATACAATTAGGTTATTTTTGTCTGTTTAAACTCAACTGTAATGAAACAAAAGGGCCAGCTCCCGCCAGAACTCAAGAACCCAGTTTTTCCAACTTGAACTTGAGGGCACATACACAATTACAGTTGCCCCTCCACATTCGCGAACTCAGCATTCGCGGTTTTGGATGTTCGCGGTTTTGGGAGGGCCCCTCGCCTCCCAAAACCGTGACACAGGGCCTCCGGAGGCCCCGTGAAGGAAGGGGGGGAGAGCCGGGGAGGCCTCCACGGGGCCTTCAGAGACCCTCCGGAGGCCCCATGAAGACCCTGGGTGGGAGGGGGGGCCGGGGAGGCCTTCATGGAGCCTCTGAAGGCTCTGTGAAGGTGCTGGGTGGGAGGGGGGAGGGCCAGGGAGGCCTTCACAGAGGCTCCGTGAAGGCCCTGTATGGGAGGGGGTAGGGCAGGGTAGGCCTTCATGGAGCCTCCGGAGGCTCCGTGAAGGCGCTGTGTGGGAGGGGGGAGGGCCGGGGAGGCCTTCACGGAGCCTCCGGAGGCTCCGTGAAGGCCCTGGATGGGAGGGGGAGGGCCGGGGAGGCATCCACAGAGCCTCCGGAGGCTCTGTGAAGGCCCTGGAAGGGAGGGGGAGGGCCAGGGAGGCATCCACGGGGCCTCAGGAGGGTCGAGTCCCCGTGAAGGCCTAGGAAGGGGCTGGGGAGTCCGGAGAAGCGACTATGGGGCCTCCGGAGGCCCCATGGTTGCTTTGGCGGGGGAGGGGGAGGGCAATCATTATTCATGGATTTTTCACATTCGCGGGGGTCTGGGGAACCTAACCCCCACGACTGTGAAGGGACGACTGTACACAGTATTTCACTCAAGAAATAAAAACCAAAGAAAAAATACTGTGGCTTTAATAATGAGGAGAAATGTAGCAAAACAGTTAGGAGATATAATGCAAAGTCTGTCTGAATAATATCAATAAGACTCTAGGGAAAATTCATCAATATACCCATAATCCAACTACAGAGGCAGAAGAGGAAGAAATTGAAAAATTCTATGCTGGAGTTCAGGAGGAAACTGATTACACAACAAAACAAGACTTCTTATTAATCATAGGGGATTGGAATGCAAAAGCAGGAAACAGAGCAGAACCAAAGATGGTTGGAGAATTTTCTTTAAGATCAAGAAATGAGGGAGGAGAGACATTGATTGAATTTTGTGAGGCCAACAGTTTGTTAATTCCAACACATTCTTCAGGCAACCAAAGAGATAATTGTATACATGGACATCACCTAGTGGCCAATACAGAAATCAAACAGACTATATAGCTGGAAGCAGAAGATGGAGAAGCTTCATTCACTCTCCAAAAACAAGAACAGGAACAGATTGTGGCACAGACCATGAACTACTAATATCAAAACTTAGAGTACAGCTAAAGAAGAGTGTTCATAAAAAAAAAATCAAGCATGCAAAAATACAACCTGAAGAACATCCCTGTAAAATTTAATAATGTAATGTAAAATGTAAAAGTAACGTAAAAATAATGTAAAAAATAGATTTTCACTATTAAACATCATTGACCAGGAGCCAGAATAACTATGGACCAAAGCTAGGCAAACTGTTAGGGAAGAATGCAAAAAGACACTATTGGCAGCCAAAAAGAGAAGCCTCAACAAATGACAGATGAAACTCTTTATAATGAGTTAAGAACAGGCAAGAAGCAAAGTAAAAGTGGTCAGAAATAGGGTCAAAACCCTGAACAAAACTGTTCAGTGACTTGTACACAGGGAGAAAAAGAACTACTATAACAATCAGTGCAGAGAAACAGAAGATGACAACAACAACAAAAATCCTTTTCCACAGGATCCAAAAAATCAAGGTGAAATTTAAACCAAGAGTGGGGATGCTATACAACTGGTAATAAGGTAACACTGCATGATCGAGAAGAAACAAAAAGCCAATGCAAAAAATATACTGAAGAACTGTATAAAGCAGCATTTCTCAACCAGGGTTCCCCCAGAGATCGCCAGGGGTTCTGCAAGAAAATAGTAATAAATTAATAAATCACAGAGAAGTGGTGAGCTGAAACAGCTTATCTCTCCCCTCTACAACATAGAAAGCTAGAGAGGGATGAGTGTGTGTGAATGAGTTTTCACACCAAAGGGGCCACTTATGGGTCAGTGGTGGTGGTGGTGGTGGGGGGGAGTGCCAAATACCTTGATTTCTCTCCCAGCTTTTGCTTTGCCTTAGATGTGCTAATCAGGCTCTGGTAGCTAAAGGGGAGGGGTGAGGGGTGAAGCATGTCTCCTGCAAGCAGCCAGTTTGCCATGGACCCTTATCGTTTGCCAGAACTGAGGACAAAAGAGGACGATGGTTTGGATAAAACTGGTTTAAAGGTATAAATGCAAAATGAGTTTTTTTTAAAAAAAAAAATTCAGAAGAACAGAAAGAGAATTGCAATACTGTACAGCTCTTACCCAAGTGGAAGAAACTGACCAAGTAATCCCCTAGTCTACCTAGCTATCTAGGTGCTAGCTGTGGATGGGAGAACTCTGGTAAAAGTAACTTAGGGCTTTTTCTTTTTAAACCAGATTTGGAGAGGGCAGAGCCATTACAGTAAAGGAGTCATTATAGAGAAGAGGTTCTTAAACTGTGGGTCTGGTAACTGAATGTGGGGGTCACAAATACACTGACCAACTCTTGTATTATTGAAAAAAGCCTTCCATTTTCCATGATGCTGGCTTGGCAGAAAGCTAGCCTCCCTCTGATCCTGAGTCTGGCTGCTTACTTGCTGCTTTTTTGCAAGCTGTGTTAGCTCAGACCTATTTGAAGGGATGTCATACTGAGGATGGAACTAGCTTGTTTTCTGCTTCTCCAGAAACTCTCTGTGGCTTTTCTTCGCGAATGAAGATTCAGGAAGGACTCATCTTGCGCTTTCTGCAAGCATGCTGATGACTAAAAAGGCCAATCCGAGATAAACAAGTCCGGTTGCAGAAAGCACAGCAGAAGGTCTCCTTGGGTGATGTTTCCAGGTTGTGATTCTTTCTGTGTTGTCGTTTCTCTTCAAGACTTGTTCGGCGTGAGTACTCAAATAAGGCTGCAGCATTGTGGATAGTGTGTCTCCATGCCTCCCGATGCGAGGCCAGGGCAGACCATTGTTGGTGATCAATTTGGACGAGCCTGAGATGTTGTTTCAGGGAGTCCTTGTATCACTTTTTTGGAATGCCCCCTCTTACGCTGACCCGTGGCGAGTTCACCGTAGAGTACTATTTTTGGGAGCCGATGGTCCTCCATCCTACAAATGTGCCCTGCCCAGCACAGCTATTTGATGAATGTTGCTGTCCTTGAGCAAGCAGGGATCTCCAGAAACTAGGACATGGAGCAATGGATTCAAACTACAGGACATTTTTCAGGTTTTAATAATGTTTCACGATAAATGTTTGTTTTTCATTTGATTTATTTATTTTATTATAGATTACCTTTTTTGGCATTTTCATAGGATATTTTGTCAGTATTTTAATGTACACTATAAATACTTCTCTACCAGTATGCTCTTTCAGGCCTGTTATTTTCAAGTATCAAATATGTATTGCTAGCAATGTGGAATATAATAAGCATCTATTTTTTCCCCACTGTTTCTGTAATTTTTTTAAAAAAAGGGAGCTGTAGGTATAATTTTTATGTGGGGGTTCCCTGAGACCTGAAAATTATTTCAAGGGTTCCTCCAGGTAAAAAGGTTGAGAAAGGCTGGTATAAAGGATTTGAAAGGATGACAGAGTCATTCAAGGTAGAACCATTTGAAGATGAACCCACAGTTTTACAAGGTGAAGTGGAAGCTGCAATCAGAGCAGTTGGGAGAAATAAATAATCAGGATCAGAATACAGCTGTTTTAAGCTACAGAGGAAGAATCCACTCAAGTTCTGTCAATAAATATGGACAAATGCCAAGTTCTGCCAAAAAATATAGAAATATAGAAAACAAAACAATAGCCAACAGATTGGAAACAGTTAATTCTCACTATTCCTGCTAGGTCTTGCATTCCATGTGGGCTTGTCAACAGCACATGTGACACATGGGAAGTTTTTCCAAGTCCTATTCTCCTGCTAGGCATTGTAAAAGGCTCACTGGCAGCCTTGGGGGAGTTTCTTTCCTACGTCCTGGGACACGGCTGCTAGGTCGGGTACAGCAAGAAATCTAATGAGTTGCAGTGTCGGCACTTCACTCCCTGCCTTGTTCCACATAAAACAGTAAGCACAGTGGACACACCCACTATCTCTTCTTCTGGTCCCCTCCCTCTGGCTTTTTGGTTTATCACTGTTGTCTAAGTCTAACATTATACTGAGTGAACCATGGTGCCAGCTGGGAATGAGTAGAGACCTCACTTTAAAAATAACACTTTGTTCTCCTCTAGTGTTGCCTGCCCCGACATCTATCTCTCCACCTGGGGAACTGGAGAAGCACATCAGTTCTCTGAGGCTTCAGCCAGCACCCCAAGACAAAGAAGTGCTAGGAACATCAGTTTTCCTTCTAGCCCCAAGCTAAGTGTAGCTCAGCAATTACCACTCTGTGCTACAGGCCTAGGAATAGGGTTCCTGGTGCTGACATGGCTGTACTGAAGAAACCCTTTTGACAGCGTGCAGGATAGAGGCCAGTAAGTTTAGCCTCAGCGCCTGTGCTGTTGCTAGGAGAGCGGAGGATGGGGCAAGAGGGTATGTAAGCCCAGATTGGATAGGAGACCTGAGCAGCAAGATGGAAGCACTTCACCTGTTTAGCAGGCCTCAATGTTTTGTAGGCTGTTGTGTTGAACAGGCGGTTGACAGGAGAGGGACGGAACTACAGGAATGTTTGTTTTTGCCGCTTTGTCTGTTATCCTGGCAATTGCTGGATTGTGCTTCGACTTGGGGTAGTGGTGCTCATGGGATTGTTTTCTGTGTGGTTGTTTGGGCAGCTTGGTGTTGCTTTACTGGGGAGCTTTGATTGGAACCCTCCCTCCTCTTCTTGCTTTTGCCTCATCAGTGGGATTTGAGGTTGCATTGGTGCTCCGCGTGCTGCAATGGAGGTCTCTTCCCTCTTTTTCTCATCGTGGGCGGACTTGCCTGGCTAGGGCCTTTTCACTGTGGGGCTTTGATTGCAACTCCCCCTCCCCCCTTTCGCCTCATTAGCGGGGCTTTTTTTTAAGGGCGCCTTGGCTCTCTGTGCATCTGCTTTGTCACCCTCTTCCCTTGTTTTCTCAGTGCAGCTGAACTTGCTGGGCAAGGGCGTCTCACCTCATGGGAGGGCACAGTTTTGGCCTCCATTGGCTGTAGACCTTGGATTTTTGAATCTGGGTGTGGCTTTTTATTTTGGCAACCACTGCATTTTGATGGGCCTGCCTTTTTGGTGCAGTTCAGGTGTTTTTGCCCAAGGGAAGTTGGGGAGGGGGGGTTGGAGCTGACTTCCTGCCCCAACAATTCCCACACTAGGTTGCTGTCCCATTGCAGATCTCTCAGAGAAGGGTTAAAAAGAAATTCCCAGCTAAATAAAGTGGCCTTTGGTGCCTTGGTCATTGTCTTTGCACAGACCACCTGACTAGGAACAGGAATGCAATGCTGGCTCTCACTAAACATCTCTGGAGGGATGGAATTCTCCAGAGGATGAGTTATAAAATCAGAAGGAAGGACTACCTTTTAGGGGATTAGTGAGCAAGCTAGGAAAAGAAAAGACAGGAAAAACTTACTTCTTGAGATATACCAATTTTAGATTTCAATCTGTCTTGAATGATCACCGAGAGCTGAAATATTTATGTGGGAGTAAGCAACATTAAACTTGAAAATACTTTGGTGTGATTGCATATGTATAGGATTGTGCTGAAAGAAGCATGAAGTACTACATTCCTTAGTTATTTTGTCCCCCCCCCCCAATCTGGTATGGAAATAATATTTTAAAATATTCAAAAATGACTGAAAAACATGTTTCTTGAGTGTCAGGAACCTTGACAGGGAGAATCCTGGACTGGTTTGAATCTTTGAAGTTCAGGGTTTCTTCTACACCAAATTCACATGCTGTTTTTTGGAACAGAAAACAACATTTTCTACACAAGAAAGACCATTTACTGTAAAGAAATATTATCTTCCATGTAGAAAATGCTGTTTTTGGTGCAAAAAACTATGAATGTTGTACAGAATAAGTTCAATTGCATATCGTCTTTGATAACTGCAGGTTTCAAAGATTTTCTTATAGTGGAAAGAAAACTGCTAATGTTAGTCATGACTTCAAGAACAAAATCAGCAAAGAATTATTTCCCCAACACATGCACGCACGTGCGCGCGTGCACACACACACACATGCATGGGCATTTATTCCAAATTTTGGAGAAATTCATGGAATAAACGAATCACTGTCTGTTTCTAACTGGTAAATAATTTACAAAATAATTTATAAAAGGAGGTGACAAACATCTGCAAGGGCTTAACAGGTGGCAATTTTTATCTTTTAGAATTTTGTCAGACGTATTTAATCCATATCAGGAAACACAGAGATAACAGAAGTCCTGGTTTACATCATTTATATAGATTTTAAAATATGAAAAATTGCCATAACAGATAGATGTCTGTTAAAAGGCAAAAGACAGCTTTGTTGTAGTTGCGTGCCTTCAAGTCATTTCCAACTTATGGCGACCCTAAGGTAAACCTATCATGGGGTTTTATTAGCAAGATTTGTTCAGGGGGGTTGCCATTGCTCTCCTCTGAGGCTGAGAGAGTGTGACTTGCCCAAGGTCTCACCCAGTGGGTTTTCATGGCCAAGTGGGGAATCTCCAGAGTCATACTTCAATACTCAAACCACCACATTGTGCTCGCTCAAAAGATAGCTAGTAAAATGCAAAAAGGTAGCAGATAGCTGTCTGCTAAAATGCAAAACAAAATTGAATACAATGTAACACTGAAAATCTGAGGCATGGGTATAACATATTACAAGACAAACACACAGCTCTCCTACTAATATTTACAGTAGGACCCCCATATCCACTGATTCATTATCCACTGATTCAATTATACACGGGACACAAAATAGCACACCTACCATAGAGGCATCCTAGAAAATGTGTCCTCTCTAGTCATTTTCTAAGTCATCCAAGGCAACTCTATAGTACTTTAAACCAGAAGTCTCATTATTTTCAATGGCATTCACTATTATCCACAGTTTTCAGTATCCACAGGGCCCCCCAGAACCAACCCCCAGAGGATATGGGGGTCATACTGTACCTCATAATACAAATGTGTTTGTAGGGATAGATACTCTTTGGAGGAATGTGTTAACATTTCCCCATCCTTCTGACTGCCTCATGCAAATTGCTTCTGATTTTGCCCTCCTTCCCCCCCTCTCTTTTTTTTACCTTTCCTTTTCAGTTTGAGACTAATTTGAACAATATCTGATGAAAGGATGGTTTAGGATTGAATAATCTATAGGGACAATCAGAGGGTTTATAAAAGCTTAAGTTGCCTCTCTATCCCACTTCTTCCTTACATCCCTCCTCCCTGCACAGACTCAGCAAAAGTGTGTTTTGAGAACATGTTTGCTGAGCTAACATGTACAGTAGCTCTGCTCATCATGAATAAACACTGAAGAGCTGACAGCACTGGTAAGCCATTCAGGTTCACAGCACTTGCAAATAATGAATTAGAAAGGATATATATTGTCAACAGATAAATGGAATTAGGAGCTTAAAGAGAAAATGATCCAAACAAGCAAATGTATCAAAAGTGATTAACTACAAATTCAAAATAATCATGAAACACAAAAATGTTCTTTTAGGAGAGTGGTTCTCAACCTTTGGTTCTCCAGATATTTTGGACTTCAGCTCCCAGAAGCCCATTGTTACCGCCTTTTGCGGATGGGTGTATTTTTCAGTATAATGGTCTTATTCTAATAAAAAATTCCTGGAAGAAAAAAAAAATTCCAAGACAACATAGCTAATAAGCAGGGATGCTGGGAAGCCAAGTCCAAAACATCTGGAAGACCAAAGGTTGAGAACCACTGTATCTTTGCTGCATCTTTGTGGTGAATACCAAGGAACTGTCCAAATACAGTGTTCCGAATACTGCTGGAGATAGTTACCAGCAATGAGAACAATAGTGGTTATAGAGTTAGGTTGGAAAACACATGATCCTTGGGTCCCAGGGGTATTCTTGCAGCCCTGCTGTAAAATTCCACAGTGGTAGGAAAAGGGTAATGGGCTAGAAGTGTATGCCTTGTATTACAGCACAGAGTCTTACTTCTAGAGGGCTTCTGGGTATTTTCCCTGGATGCTGCCTTGATGAGTTTTTCCTAGGATCTTGATACGTTTATTCATAAACACAGTTGCTTATTTCTAAACATCTCTGTACTTGGTTATTTAATAAATGAATTGAACTGGAAGCTGGAATTGATTTTCTTAGTCTGAGGGTTGGTTTTGCTTATGTAGTGACAAAACTTGCCTGGCTGATATGAAAGACTCAAACCATTGGTAAGCCTGGGTTTTTGTGCAGTTCTTGTCAGGAATTAGAGACTGGACTCCATTATAAAATGGTCAAACAACTGCAGAGTCATGCTGAGTTATGCTGGCTGACTCCATGAACTGCCTAGTCATGCCACAGCTACAGAAGGGGGATTCTTATTGGTATGTAAGATCATGCGATTGAGTAAGCCAATGCCCTGTAACTGTATATAAGAGAGATCAGAGCACAGCTCACCTATCTTCTTGTGAATGCTGATGCCTGGTGAAGCAGTTTGTCCTTCAATTGTAAACATTTGTACATATTGCAACTGCTTGACTTTGAAGATAAAAGTGCCTCCTTTTTTGGACGTCAAACACTGTGTGTGAGTATTCTTGGGAATGGGTTGCTACTAAGTCTGCTGAGATAGTTTTTGGCTTCTGCCAGGGATTGAGTGTCCTATCATCCCCTGACAGTTCTTGTGTAAGAATTACTAGAAATGTAAGTGGTGAAGAATTATATTTAAAAAGCTGGAATCCTGTTGGAGTGTTACACTGATGTAACTCCTGATTAAGGCAGGAGTACACACTTGCATAAGAAGACATTCCTATTTGCCTGCCATACAGCAACACATGGGCAGAGATCTGCCCCCCATCCCACAACCAGAATGGCCACCAAAACAACTGGGAAGCTATGTATAACAGAATGAATATGGCCTATTGGTCAATAACCAGTCACCAAGCATTTGTGTCAGTACCACTGAACATAACATACCATTAACAACAGGGATTGATTCTTCTAAGTGTTGGCTATTAGGGAGGAGGGTGGGGAAACTAACCAGCCTTCCACTGATTCCTGTCTGGCTTGGTTAACCAACAGCCAGCCGATATTTGTAGCAAGACAGGGAAGCCATGACACAACAGCTAACAGGTACAAGTGCTCAGACAAAGGTAGGAGGAACACTGAGTCTGTGTTGGACCAGGCCCTCATTCATGGGCTGGAGCCTGACCAGACAGAAAAAGTAGCTTGTATGGCTCATTTAAACTACTATAAAGTAAGGTGTAGTTCGTTTAAGGGTTTTTTTTTTTTTAATGAAGAAAAAAGCATAAAACAATAAAAATATAAAGTCAATGAACTAAACTTTTAATCTTAAGAAACAAAATAAAAACCACACATAACAGTTTAAATTACAACTTAGAACAGGTAGGCCAGCATCAAGATTCATTAAAAGCATAGTGAAACTTACACTTTTTTTTTGGCCCATTTAAAAATAAAAAGGGAGTCAGACGTAACTCTTGCAGAAAAGGTATTTCTAAGGATGGGCCAGTCTCAGAGCAGGATGGGCAACATTTTGGAGGGAGGGTGGGAGCCAAATTGCCATATGGGAAAGATCTCAGGGTCTGTGTATGGTGCTAAAGTCATAGGGTGTGGACAAGGACAGAATTGTTAGAGTCAAAGTAAAGCAGACAGGACCAGATCAGATATTTCCCCATAAAGTTAAAATGCACAGATAATTTGTGCATGTTTACTCAGATGTTAAGCATCAATGCACTATCTTTATGTCAATTCTATGCAACAACTTCTTGACCTGCACAGTAAGCTCAAGTCCATACAGGGTTCTGAAGAGCAGGGTATTTAAAGTTTAAATGCCTTTAACTAGCCTCTTAGTAATCAGAGATAACAGCAGACTTCTCTCATTCATGTACTAGGATGTTACTAACTTTAGACTTTACAAAAGACTGATCTACAAATCTAAATGAATCTTTCACACATCTATATACTGAATCACAGAACCATAGAATCAGAATTGTATAGTTGGAAGAGACCACAAGGTCTATTCAGTCCAACCCCCTGCCACGCAGGAAATCATGATCCCTGACAGATGGCCATCCAGCCTCTGTTTAAAGACCTCCAAGGAAGGAGACCCTACCACGCTCCGAGGGAGTGTGTTCCACTGCTGAACAGATCTTACTGTCAGAAAGTTCCTCCTAATGTTGAGGTGGAATCTCTGTTCCTGGAGCTTGCATCCATTGTTCCGTGTTCTAGTCTCTGGAGCAGCAGAAAACAAGCTTGCTCCATCCTCAATGTGACACTCCTTCAAATACTTAAACAGGGCTATCATATCACCCCTTTACCATCTTTTTTCCAGGCTAAACATACCCAGCTCCCTAAGTCTTTCCTCATAAGGCATGGTTTCCAGACCTTTCACCATTTTAGTCGCCCTTCTCTGGGCACGTGCCAATTTGTCAACATCCTTTTTGAATTGTGGTGCCCAGAACTGGACACAGTATTCTAGGTGAGGCCTGAACAAGGCAGAATAGAGTGGCACTATTACTTCCCTTGATCTAGACGCTATACTTCTATTGATGCAGCCCAAAATCGCATTGGCCTCTTTGGCTGCCGCATCACACTGTTGACTTATGTTGAACTTGTGGTCTACTAGGACTCCTAGATGCCTTTTGCATATAGTCTCATTCAGCCAGGTCTCCCCCATCCTATATCTATGCATTTCATTTTTCCGCGCTAAGTGCAGTACTTTACATTTCTCCGTATTGAATTTCATTTTGTTAGCTTTGGCCCAACTCTCCAGTCTATTCAGGTCATTTTGAATTTTGATCCTGTCCTCTAGGGTATTAGCTCCTCCTCCTAATTTGGTGTCATCTGCAAATTTGATAAGTATGCCCCTAATTCCATCATCCAAGTTATTGATACAGATGTTGAATAGCACTGGGCCCAGGACAGAACCCTGTGGCACCCCACTGGTCACATCTTTCCAAGACGAAGAGGAGCCACTGCTGAGCACCCTTTGGGTTCGGCCGGTCAACCAATTACAAATCCATTGAACTGTTAACTTGCCTAGCCCACATTTTACAAGCTTGTTTGCAAGAATGTCATGGGGAACCTTGTCAAAGGCCTTATTGCAATCAAGGTATGTGATATCCACAGTGTTCCCTTCATCTACCAAGCTGGTAATTTTATCAAAAAGAGAGATCAGATTAGTCTGGCATGACTTGTTTCTCTGAAACCCATGTTGACTTTTTGTGATTATGGCATTGCCTTCTAAATGTTCACAGGCTCTCTGTTTAATGATCTGCTCTAGAATCTTCCCTGGTATTGATGTCAGACTAACTGGACGATAATTGTTGGGATCCTCTTTTTTCCCCTTTTTGAAGATGGGGACAACGTTTGCCTCCTCCAGTCTGCTGGGACTTCTCCTGTTCTCCCGGAGTTCTCAAAGATTATTGCCAATGGCTCTGAGATTACATTTGCCAGCTCTTTTAATACCCTTGGATGTAGTTCATCTGGTCCTGGAGATTTAAATTCATTTAGATTAAGAAGGTATTCTTGTACTACCTCTTTACTTATTCTGCGCTGGATTTCCCCTATTGTGTCCTCTGTTCCATTATCCTCAGGTTGATCACCCTTTTCCTTTTCTGAAAACACTGAGGCAAGCAACAAGTCATAGAAATTAACACTATAAGAATTACAATGAGAATTCCAAGAAGAATTCCAAGAATTCCAAGAAGTTGTAGTTTCAGATAGTACAAAATGTAGAGCTGCAAGTAATGTCAGAGTGTGGTTCACAGTACAAAAGTTCTTATATTTTAACATGCAATATAATATAGAAAGTGACCCATTTGGATACAAAGGTCTAGACTTTACAAACCAAGAGACTAATCCTGTGTGTCCAAGGTAACTTTGTATTTACCTTTGTCAAATAGTAGCCCTCCTTCTCACAACACAAGGTGAACAGATATTGAGCGAGGAGGTGGGCGTGTCCAGAAGCCATTTTAGATATGTGGCATTGGGGTGGCAAGGAGGGAGAGCCAGTTTGTTGTTAACTGATAACAGCAAAAATTCCACTGGGGTAGTCTAAGGAATATTTTTTGAAGTATCACTTTAGGAAAGAAAGTGTGTGTGTGTCTCCATCCTTTTCTTCAGGGAAAATACTACACTAAAGCTTTCTTCTTGAGCTTACCGCATTTAGGCTTAATCCTGTGCCCAGGATTAAGCTCCACTGAATCCACCACTAGAGGGTTACTTTGGAAAAAACAAACACATATAGGATTGCACCGTTAAGGGTCCTTTCAGATGGGAGAGCATTAAAAAAAGATGACCTCTTCTCCCATCTGCATTCTGATAGAAGCCATGATCCTAAGTGATATAGGTCATGATCCTGTTGGCCAGCATATCTACGCTGCTGTAGGGGTGGCATCAACACAGCAGTACAGGTAAAACAGCCATGGGTGCTGTGACTGTCAGGGGATGATAGGCACTCAATCCCCAGCAGAAGCCCAAAAAGCCTGTCTCAGTAGATTCAGTAGCAACCTGCTCCCAAGAATACCCACACACAGAGTGTTTGACGTCCAAATAAGCAGGAGGCACTTTTATCTTCAGACTCAGTTGCAATATATGCAAATATTTACACTTCCAGTAGAAACAGTTTCACAGGGCCTCAGCACTCACAGGAAGAAGAGTGGGCTATGTTCTGAGCTCTCTTATATACACAGTGACAGGGCATTGGCTTACTCAATTTCATGATCTTACACACAAATAAGAACCCTCCTTCTGTAGCCGTGGCATGACTAGGCAGTTCATGGAGTCAGCCATTATGACTCAGCATGACTCTGCAGTTTGTTTGGCCATTTTAAAATGGAGTTCTAACTCCCGACAATCGCCTCCAAAATGGTCAAACTACTGTGCAGGACATGTTATCATCACAACATAACAACATTAACATACATTGTTTGACATCAATCGTCTGTCTGTTGACCTTCCCTTTTGACACCTTTCAATTTACACACTAGTGACAAGGCCAAGCCTCTTTGCCAACTCCTCATGGTTCCTGCTGGAAGGGCTTTTGTGAGCAGGCCTGCAACATTGTCCTCAGATGGACAGTACTTCAGACACAAGACACCATCTTGTATTAACTGCCTCACATTTTGGTAGCATACCGCAATGTACTTTGTCCTGCATTTCAGATTTTCTGCTTCTGCCATAGTGATGCAGGCTTGTGAGTCCTCATGCACCTCAACAGGCATTTGGCATGGCTCCCCAAGGTCTGCAAGCATCTGCCTTACCCATTGTACCTCACTTGCCATCTCAAATTCAACTTCAGTGGTACTAATGGCCACACAGTTCTGCTTTCTTGAGCTCCACACTATGGTGCTCTCTGCATACCTGACCACCAACCCGGTCACTGACTTCCTGTCTGAAGTCTTGGCAGCAAAAGAGCTGTCCACATAGCACTCCATGGTCACCTGACTTCCTGTCAGCTTCAAACGCATGTCCCTGGTCCCCTTGAGAAATCTAACTACCCTCTTCAGGGCTTCCCAATCTGCCCTCCTTGGCTTGGAGACTTTTCTGCTGAGCACCCGAACTGCAAAACTGATGTCAGGTCTTGTGTTGTTTGCAATAAACAACAGACTGCCTACTGCTGAGTGGTACAGATCAGGCCTTTCAAATTCCTGTTCTGCCTCCAAGTTCACAAAATCAGTGTCATTGATGTTCTGACCACCTTAGCCTCACTAAGCCCATACTTGGCCGCAAGACTGACAATCTTCTTCTTCTGACTTAGAAAAATTCTGAAGACTGGTTCTTTCTACCTCTGTGCCTAAATAACATCTCAGGCTGCCTAAGTCCTTCAACCTGAACCATTTTTCTAACTCCACCTGCACTTTCTTGACATCACTGGCACTCTTTGCTGCCACACAAAGGTCATTCACATAGATAACTAGCATGACAGCACTATCACCTATCCCATTGGTGTACACACAGGCATCTGCAATGCTCCTTGTGTAACCTAGTGACACCAAAACTTAGTGTATGCACTTGTTCCAGCAACGTGCACTTTGTTTCAAGCCACAGAGTGCTTTGCGGAACAAGTACACCTTGCTCTCACCTGCACCGTCATACCCTGGGGCCTGTTCCATGAACACTGTCTCTTCAAGATCAGCATTCAGGTATGCTGTTTCAAAGTCCAAAGTGTTGCACAACCATCTGCCTCTTGGTTGCTACAGCTAATACTAACCTAAGACTTTCTGGCTTTGCTGTGGGCGAAAAGGTTTTGCCAAAATTGGTGTAGTGCTCCTGCGAAAAGCCTTTCACAACTAAGCATGCCTTACACATTTGTGTCCCATCAAGCATGTCCTTAAGCTTGTATACCCACCTGCAACCAACAACCTTTTGGTCTTTGGGCCTTTCAACTACCTGGAACACTTTCCTCTCAACCAGTGACTCGAACTCAGAGTCCATGGCTGAGTTCCACTTCTCCTGCTCTTCCTGGGGAAGTTTTAGGAGATCCTGAAAACTTGCAGGCTCCTCTGCCATGACACTGCATAGCCTGGCTTCCTGAACAACAAATCTGTCAGGAGCCTTTCTGACCCTCAATGACCTTTTGAGGATGAGCACCCTAGTTCTGCCTGGCTCATCCTCACTTACACTGCTGCTGCTATCTCTCCCTGTGTCAGTCTCAATGCTTGTTTGTGGTGGTGGTGTGTGTTGGAGTGGCATGTGACGTGTCAGGCTTTTCTTCCTGTGCCTCCCCTTCATCATCAGGCATTACCACCCCGCCATTTGTGGGACTTTGGGGAGTTGTTGGCACATCCCTCCCCAAGGGAACAAACACCTCCTGATTGCAATACAATCTGTCCCACCCTGAGTGCACTTAAAAGTTTGCACTCCTGGAGAACACCACCTTTCCAGGGTGGAGAGAAAACACCTACTTATTACCCTCATAGCCTAGGAAATGCAGCCTCCTGGTTTTAAGCTGCCCAGGCTTCCTTAGGCTCAGGTGAATCAGTACATTTGCATACTGTCCAAAACCCCTCAGGTGCTTGAGGTTTGGTGCTCTACCATACAATAGACAATATAGGGTCTGGTTCCCGCTAGACGTCCACAGTCTATTTAAATGGTAAGCAGCAGTCTTCACTGCCTCCCCCCACAGCCCAGCTGGGGCTTGTGCATCTTCCATCATGCACTCCAACATCCCAGTTTTCCTTTCTGCAAGCCCATCCACCCCTGAAGATGCTGGGTTTGTGGTCTTGTGTCTAATGCCCCTCCTACACATCCAGGTCTGCAGACTGTTGGATAAGAATTCCCTTCCCCTATCCGTCACTAGACTGGAAACCTTATGAGAAGGAAATTCGCGTTCCACTATGTTCACCCACTCAAGAACCTGTCTGCAGCCTGATTTTTCTCTTTCAGTAAATACACGCATGTGTACCTAGTGTGTCTGTCCACAATTACAAATAAATAATGATTACCCCCTTCAGTGGGCTTATAGGGGCCTGCCAAATCAGCATGGGCAACCTCAAAGGCTCTTTTGGTGACACACTGGGTCTTTTTGGCAACAGGGAAAGACTTCACCTTAACTTTCCTGCACACTGCACATTCTAAGAACCTTGAGCAGTGTTTCATGCTTAAACCAGGGCACACTTTTGCTAGCTCCTTTAACCCTTTGTAACTAGCATGGCCCATTAGCCTGTAGTAGTAATGAACACACTTATCATGTAGGGGCACATTGTCTGCAGGGTTCACATTTATCACCTTCCCTTTAGGCAACATGTAATACAACCCATGTTTCTTTATCCCTTTTGCACAGACATTATTCATATTATGCCTTTCTGTTACAGTTGTCCCTTTACATTCACGGCTTTGACTTTCGCGGTTTTATGTATTTGCAGAAATTCCTTCCCCCTCTGCTCTCCCCAACGCAGCCTCTGAGCATTTAAGGAGGAAAACATCCTGCACACATACACACACAGGGAAAATCCCAGCAAGCAAGCAACCCCCACACCAGCCTCTGAGGGTCTGAGGCGAAAGAAAAGCACAGCTCCATGCTGGGAGTACACAAGCAAAGTCCCCCCCTTGCCCCTCCCCTCTCTGTTTTTTAACAAACTGAATTGCTTCTTTAAAACTCACATTTCACCCCATGTCTCCTCATGGCCAAAAGAAAAGCACAGCCACATGCTTTTCACCCCATCTCTGTGTCTCAACAAACTGAATTTAAAACTCTGCTTCTTTAAAACTCACATTCCGAACTTTTCCTACACACATTCACACACAGGGAAGGTGCGGGTGGATCTCCCAGCAACCCAGTCTCTGAGCATTTAAGGAGGAAAGCTTGTGTGCCCACAGTATGGGACTGTGCTTTTTTTTCGGCCAGCAGGAAGCTTTCCTCCTTAAATGCACAGAGGCATTTAAGGAGGCTTGCTGGGAGATGCCACCCACACCTTCCCTGTGTGTGAATGTGTGTAGGAAAGGTTTGAAACATGAGTTTTAAAGAAGCTGAGTTATAAATTCCATTTGTTGAGACACAGAGAGGGGATGGCAATCATGCAGCTGTGCCTTTCTTTGGGCCACGAGGAGACATGGGGCGAAATGTGAGTTTTAAAGAAGCAATTCAGTTTGTTAAAACACAGAGGGGGAGTGGCAAGGGGTGGGGACTTTGCTTGCATGCTCCCAGCATGGGGCTGTGCTTTTCTTTCCTCCTTAAATGCTCAGAGGCTGGGTCAGTTTCCGTGTGTGTGTGTGTGTGTGTGTGTGTTTAGGAAGGTTGCTTTTATTCGTGGTTTTTTCACTTTTGCGGGGGTCTTGTTCCTATAACCCCTGCGAATGTGAAGGGACGACTGTACTGTATAGTGTTCCCCCTCAAATATCACTTTATAACCTTCAGTAGTCATTTGGGACACACTCTATATACAATTCTCTAGTTTGTTAACACATAACGTATTTTCAAAATCTTTACCAAAAGAGGGCACATATGCAGTGCCCATTTTCTGCACCTTGGTGGGAGCACCTTCTGCAAGGGTAATATTGGTTAGTGAAGCATTTTTAACACTGGTTAACAACTGTAAATCATTAACCATATTGTGCTTGGCCCCACTATCAAGTAACCAAATTCTTTCCTCAGTACCATCAGGATGGTGCTGTGCTATGAAGGCATGGCTTGCAGCCTGAGAGGATGTACCCCTCCTATCTGGTGCAGGCATTTTACAGTCCTTCTTAAAATGTCCAGGCCTTTTGCATCTGAAACAGTGTTTCATGTAGCTGCAGGCTCCCTCCTCCACAGGTGCCTCTGTTTCAGTGCTCTCCCAACTGCGCCTGGCAATTTGTGGCTGTTTATTCCCCTCCATCTGGGAATCAAATTGCTTGCATTGGACCTCTTCCAGAATACACCCAGCTACCAGGTCTACAGACAAATCACTCTCCCTGGTGGTCTGCAGACTGTACATTAGGAAATCTCATTCCTTTGGCAAATTGCCCAATAAAATAAAACACTTATGGGCTTCTGGAATGTCCACCCCTCTAATGGCCACTTCTTGAAAAAGCTGCCTCATTTCCTCCAAATGGGCTTTCACGCAGCCTCCAGTAGACAGGTTTGTGTTATAAAGTCTCTTAGTCCACACCATCTTGGAGAGGCAGGACGAATTCTGATGAACCGTTTTCAAAGCTGTCCAAAGCTGAAAGGCTGTCTTTGCTGGGACTGCATGTATTAACTGGGAGGGCCTGAGCGATAAGAGAATTGCAGCTCTAGCCTTCTGGTCTGCTAGTCTGAACGCTGCTATTTCATCTTCTGAACCCTCTGGGATCACACTTTCATTCTCCAAAACGTGCCACAAATTGTCCTTAATTAATTGTCCATGTAGGATAATTTCCATCAGCCAGCTTTTCAAAGTGGATGAGGCTATTATCTGCCATTCTGCTGACTGAGTCAACAATTCTCCAGCTATGAAACACAAACAGCTGGCAGCACTTCAAGGTTGCTTGAAGATTTTACAGGGCCTGGCTGAAACTTAACTGTTTCTCAGCCAGCTAGACAAAACCACTCAAGACAAAAGAGTTTCTGGGAAGTTTTCTGGATGCACCTTATCTAATCTGAGATCAATCAGCTGGGCCCATAACCACTGTCAGGGGATGATAGGACACTCAGTCCCCAGCAGAAGCCCCCAAAGCCTGTCTCAGTAGACTCAGTAGCAACCTGCTCCCAAGAATACTCACACACAGAGTGTTTGATGTCCAAATAAGCAGGAGGTGCTTTTATCTTCAAACTCAGTTGCAATATATACAAATATTTAAATTCCAAGAGAAACTGCTTCACCAGGCCTCAGCATTCACAGGAAGAAGAGAAGTGAGCTCTGCTCTGAGCCCTCCCATATACACAGTAACAAGTCATTGGCTTACTCAGTCACATGATCTTGCACACCACTAAGAACTCTCCTTCTGTAGCTAAGGGAGACTAAGCAGTTCATGGAGTCAGCCATTTTGACTAGGCATGGCTCTGCAGTTTGTTTGGCCATTTTATAATGGAGTTCTAACTCCTGACAGTGACAACATGAGGGAGTGGCAGTAAAAATAATATCTTTCAGGAGAGAAACCTGCCCTGTTGGCTCCCAAGCTTCTCAGGAGCCAACAGAACAACATCGTCTGGTGATAGAGATGGTTTTCTCTCCCCCCCCCACCTTTCCCCCTAGTAGTTTGTTTGTATTGCCTATATTTTCTTTCCATGCATAATCCTGTTACCTTAGTATATAACATTTCCTAACTCCTTGTTGTCATCATTTTTCTTTACAACTATTTAAACATATCCTTTCTCATTTATACATGTTCCCAGGATGAACCTGATCCTTCATATGTTTTGTGGGATAAGTCCGGTTCACAATTTTCTAACTGCTGATTTCCTACGTTGTCCTCCATACTTTTTTAGAATCTCCCATTCCTTTTCTACTCTATCTACAGATTTTCCTTTCAGCGTGATCTCTTCCAACTCTACAGTTCTATGATTCTAAGAGTCATAAGTCTATCCATGTCTAAAGTATCATATAATTTGTTTAGCCAGTCCTCAATTGTTGGCATTCTTTTTTCTTTCCAGTACCTAGCATAGATGATTCTTGCACTCGTTATTGATAGAGATGGTTTTCTCTGCTGTCCCTCCTGCCACCACTATGCACCACTCCCAAAGTACCTTATGATAGTGTAAGGGACTGTTATGCCAGTGTAAAGCCCCATCAGAATTCTAGCCCTAGTGTGGAATTCTATAAAAAATTCTGAAATAAGTGAAGAACAGCTGAAGAATCCTGCCCTTGAAAATGTTCCAAAGTCTTGAGGTGTGCTAATCAGAACACTCAGCCTTTTTTGTTGTTGTTTTACAATGCTAAGATGCCACCACATTACTACTGCAGGACAATGGGAGTCGAGGACCCTATTATACTATTGTGTGTCTCCAAGACCTTCTAGCTCTTGATTGGTTTGCTTTGATGACACTGAGTGTCTGGAACATTCTAAGGACCAAAAAGAAACTGGTAAGAATGTTCAGGTTTCTTCTATAAAGGGACCAGATGGTCTGGAAAGCTTAACACAGATCTAGGAACAGATGCAGTCATATAGCACTGAGAGGAAAAGAGAGGAAATTAAAGAAATGAGACTATAAAAGCATTGATACTGTGGGCTAGGAACATGTGGAAGGTGCAGAAAACAGAGATACCAAGAAAATGGAAGACAGAAGGAAAGGAGAGAGATCAGTAGCAAGTAAGCTGAGGATCAAAAATGAGAGGAGAATAGATGGAGTTTATAGAAACCTGATATAAAGAAGCATGAAAGAGACAGGGAATCGAGGAGAGAAGAGCCCAGTTAGGTGTGGTTAAAGGCAGTGGAGAATCTGACAAAGCTTGGGGTCAAGGAGGCTGTCCACTTAAGCAACTCCTTCTTAGTTCCCTTGGTCTGGAGTAGCTGTGGGGCCACAAGAACATCTTCAGATTTAACAACTCGTGGCAGATCATTTACTGGTTTTCTTCTTAATGATAGCTGTATTTTCCTTCTCATTTATGAAGTTCATATCATAAGTTGTTTTCTGTTCCAATTTGTGCACCAATTACTAACCTGTAATAGCACATCCATACATTTGCCCATTCTTCAGTACTAATCTTCTTCACAAACCCTAGACGTGAGCTGATCTAGACAACCAACATTAGAACAACCATTTCCACATCTCTTTTTAGCCAAGGTTGTACTCTAGAGCCCCAGGTCTTCTGTGATGCTTCCCCCCCCCCCGCCAAAATAGGTGATGGAAACATGTTACCCTAGTAAAGAATCTGTATTGCTGTGATCCTGGTCTCTGCTAATTTAAGAAAGCCAGACAACTGTCAATCCTCCCAAATGACTCTCTCTACTGCAGTGTTGGAAATCATGCAGGCCTCCAGATGCTGTTGGACTGGAGCTCACAATTGCCTAAGCTGGCTAGAGGCTGCTGGGACTTGCAGTCCAACAACACCTGGAGCACTACATGATTCTCATCCTTATTCTACTGTGCCACTGTGGGAATTCTGCTTTCAGGTATAACTGCAGTCCAATTTGCTATCACAAGGTTTTCTTGTCAAGATTTATTCAGAGGCAGTTTGCCATGACCTTCCTCTTAAGCTGAGAGAATGTCACTTGCCCAAGGCCACCCAGTGGGTTTCCATGGCTGAGCAGGCATTGGAACCCTGGTCTCTGAGAATCCTATTCCAATAGTCAACCCACTATATCATGCTGGGTCTCTGCAGTCAAATTACCATCTGCATATGAGAGATACTTTCAAAATTCTCTCATTCAAATTTCTGCCTGCATTTCATAGTTCCAGTTACCTGATCTTGCTTCTAGACAGTATTAATGTACTAGTGATCTCTTGTTCTTCCTTTTTGATATCTGAACCTTGTTCAGACTATTATCTATACACAGTGTGCTGAAGGCTGGACCTTCTTTTTTCATACATATCATGATCTGCATCAACACATGGGCACTGATTAAATCACAACACAAAAAGGGAGTCTTAATGTGATTGTGTCAATATGCATGTGTTCTGGTGTGTATCAGTAATCTATGGGGGTGGGGAGATGCAAGCTGAAAATGGTGGAAAACTGTGCACCTACCAAATCTGAAATTAACTGTAGACATTTTCAAAATGAAACAGGAAGGCAGAGGGATCAGAATGCAGAGCGCAGCAAATTATGGAGAATGGAATACACCCATTCATATAAGTTGAATGTTCTGCAGCAATCTGAAAGCCTGAACAAATCTCTCTGTATGCATTGTCCCTTTCCTTTCTTTCATTCATGGCTTACCCATTTTTTGGAGGCAGCACTAGCTTAAACCTTTTCAGCACAGTTACTGTTTAAGTATTTTTCCAAAATGGCTAAAAATTAATCTCCAATCCCATTCCCCCTTTGAATATAATATATACTCTTTGCACATGGACTTTCTAAAGAGGCACAGAAATCTGGACTAAGCTCCTTACCATTTTCAGGGTGCTCCATCTCCCCAATGCTGCCATCAGGTGTGGTGCGCTCATAGTGATCTTCAGGCAGAGCAAGGGGTCCAATGCGGGGCCCCGATGAAGACTTGCTGCTTGGTGTTTCTGACTCCTCAAGGCCACTGTCATAGTAACTGTGTTGGGAGGGGTCCTGTAGATCTTGAGCTTGATTGGCTGCAGAAAATGTCACTCGGCGATGAGGTAACTGCAATAAACAATAATCAGTCATTCGGTATATTTATCACACACACACACGCGCAAACATATTACAAAGGGATACTAATGTAGCTACAAGAATAGTAAGGAGGAATGCCTGATACATTAAATTCAACAAAAATTCTGCATTAAAATATACTTAGATCCCATTAGAAGTAGTTCAGATTTTTTTTTAAAAAAAAAACTACTGGTGTAAGTAATAATGCTGTCAACTCCTAACTGGTCTTGGACAGGCATTCCTTCTATTAAGAATAAACCAGAGATTCAAGATCCCTGCTTTCCCAGATTCTGAACTTCTGGAGCACACACTGTGTCCTCTTAAAAGGCAGGATCACATTCAAAGTAGATCTTTCTCCTCACAGATTCCCTGCAACATGATGACATTAAGTTACTGATCGGTGAGAGGGTTGATTCTGTTGCAGAGGTTGGTTGTTACATACTTTTTTCTGCCCTGAATCTGAAATTGGTTAGGTTTTTAAAGAACTGAATTCATTTGAAGCCTCTCTTCATTTTGTGCCTAAGACTAACAGTGCCACAGTGATAGATGCATCTGATAAAGAAGGCTCATGAAAATTTACACCAGCTTAAAAATTTGTTAGCCTTGAAGTTACTACAACATTCTTTAGGCCAATTCTGACAATCAACATCACCGCTTAATAAGCCAAGATATGAACAAGACTTTGGACCTGCAGGTGCGTTATTCCTCCTTTCACTCAATTTTAAATTAATCATACTTTCCCATGTGGCTGAAATGAGAAACCACAGTTACTAGCTACCATGGATAATAAAAACAGGATATTAACTTAGGACTTTTTCAAACGGGGAATAAACCCCCCGTCAAGGTCGGGAGGAGGACGGCACTGTTTTGCCTATAGTGCTCCATCATATGATGCTGTCCTTCTCCTGATCTTCCCCCGACCTTCTCCCGTGCTGAGGGTGGGAGAAATGTGCTGCTTTTATTAACAGAGAACCCCCGTCAATAAAAGAGGCATGTTTCTCTCTCCCCCGGCATGGAGGAAGCACAGGGGAAGGTTGGGAGGAGGATGGAGTCGTATGA
This sequence comes from Gambelia wislizenii, assembly GCA_030847615.1. NCBI lineage: Eukaryota > Metazoa > Chordata > Lepidosauria > Squamata > Crotaphytidae > Gambelia > Gambelia wislizenii. Next base: position 176,615,534 of record JAUMIR010000004.1, read on the forward strand.
AATGGAGTGCTGTAAGCGAGCCAGTGCTGTCCTCCTCCCAACCTCGATGGGGTTTTTATTCCCCATTTGAAAAAGTCCTTAGCTTCAGGCTTGTTCTGTAGCTGGCAACCAGTTCAACTAAAAAGGGAATGCAGCTGCTCACTTTTTTAGATAACCTGCATGGTTCTTCATAGCTTGGCTAATTAAAGTGAGGTACTGGTTATCTGGATGTGGTCTTTGTTGTTTTTGCTGTAAGACATTAACATGGCTACCAATCTGGAAACAATTAGCATATACATATCACAAATGGCAGAGATGAAAAAAAATTATATTTTGGACAAGACAGTGATGTGGGAGAAGAAAAATAGTGAAAACTTGTATATTTCCTGTTCTTTCCTCATCCATACCAATTCATACATTGCAGAACAAACACCACATCCTAGGTTTACTACTGAGTAGACATTGAACCCCTGAAGAGCTGCATCCACCCAGCAATTCTAATGGATATATACTGCATATATTTTCAAGGATCTGTTTGTTATGTACACACTACACAGTTTGGAAATGTCAGGGAGACCTAATGTTACATCCAGGGATGTCATCTGAAGCATGTAGGAACAAAATCATTGGAATTTATTATCATGCATTTCCTCCCCAAAGATATGTATTGCTTTACTTTTAGATGCCCATGAGAGATGAGGTAGGGGTGGTACTCTTGAAATTTTGGACAACAGGAAACTACAAATGTGCTTGCAAGCTCACCGTCAGCAAAGAAGAATCCCTTCCTGCTAAACCATACTTGGGGGTGAGGAAGAAACAAGAGGCTCTTCCTTCCTTAAATTCAGAGAGGTAAGGATCCCATTCCTCCCAGTTCTCTAGCATATGGAGAAGATTGGAGAAGGAGAAATGAGGCAAATTCTCATCTCATCTCAGGCTGGGATATACTCAGAACTGTGAAGAGAAATTCTTCTCTTGCAATGCTAGGTGAAGGAATGGTCCTTATGCTCCTTTAGGTAAAAAGGTCAACCTCTCACTGTGTACTGGCTGAGAGAAAGCATGTCTTCTGAGCATGTCTCAAGATGGTAAATAAGGGCTGTCTACCAAGGTCAACAAAAATCTCAGAACTACCACGGAGAGATTGTGTGGGTAATCAGTAGATCAGTAGTAATCGTAATAATAACCCAGTCACATTAAATAAGAAATTGTTTCCTTATAATTCAGTTAGTTTCACAACAGCTGTATGTGGGTGTTATGTTGTTATCACTGCCATTTTCACATGGAATATTTTTACTTAGCAATAGAAAGTGGCCTATAAAGTTCATTGTTCAGTTTTACCCACAAATCAAGAACTAATAAGAATTGAGAGTTATACTCATGTAACAAACTAAAGAGACTGATAACAAGAAATACCAGACAGGTTCACCAAATAACAACCATCCACTTTTTCTGACTTGAATATCCTACCTTGGAATACTCTAGGTAAAATAACTTCCTACGCAGAAGCACATGTATTCTGAACAACAGCAGTAGAAGAGGGGGTAAGAATGCTTTCAACTTCACAACTTCTACTCCCTTTTCCTCCTTCCCCAGATACTACTGTTGCTGCTACTAATAAAATACTGCTATATCACACTTTTCCTCAGTTCTGAGACTCAGTTGATACAGATAAAAGCTCCCACCAGTAAAAACATACAGTAGTTTTAATGTAAGTAAACTATCAACAGAATGAAAAGCAATTTTAAAAACATATCCATTAAAAAGTAAGAAATAACTGTGAAGAGAATGTTAACTGCAAACAATATAGCCCATTAAAGCCATTTCCCATAGGCAGTTCTTAATAGTTTGTTGAAACAAAAAAGTGTTCACCCACTGCCAGAGGGCTACCATGGAGGGGTAAATCTAGCCTCTCCAATATGTGAGTTCCAAAGTGTGAGAGCAGCCATCAAGAAAGACCACCTTCTGTGTTCCCACCTGATGCAACTGGGAAAGTACATCAATCAATCCCACAGCCTGTTCCTGTCTCCAGCATGCACATACCCACACAAGGACCACAACCTTCTGAAGCACGGTTTTAGTAAAATATCCACCAAGCTGGTGCCTGTTTAACTCTCAACCTGATCATCACAATTTTTTTACAACATGCATATAAGATACTGGGTTTGGTTTTGTTTTTCCAAGGAAATGCAGAAATACATAGAGAATGTTGTAATTATAGCCTAGCACCACAAGAAGAATAAAGGCCATTAAGAAATTGATCTCCACAGTAAAGAGGCATGCACCTTGAAAGGGATGTTTATGGATGTAATGGTGCTCTAAAGCCTTCGTGGACACTAAATGCAGGTGTGCCATTTTGTAATTTAAAGAAGGAGGCAGTGGGGTTTAAGAGCAGCCAAATGTGTGAAAAACATTGATCTTTACGTGTAGTCCATGGCTGCAGTTGCATTTCTGGAAGGTCCCGTGACAATGTTAAGTGAAATGTTGGCACCAATTTGAAGCAGCCTGATGAAATCAAAGTCTGAGTGGAAAGATACAATGGAAAAGGAAATCTGATATCATCTTCTACAATACGTATGCCCCTCCCCCATATCAACTCATGATTTTTCAGTCGAAATTAAAGGCTTGATGGTAAATGGGAATCTCTTAAAGTGGTATATCTCCCATAAGGAATTAAATGTACAGGGTCCTGTACAATCACTGCCGTTAAATGGTCTTCTCAGCTAAGAGCATGAATATTTTCCTGAGCAAGTTTCTTTCTCTGCCCTCAATGGAGGGGAATGAGAGCTGGCTTTCATCTCTTTAATTGCCACATGCTTGACCCAAGCCCTGTCAGGAGTTGGTAACTGAACCCTAAGTTTTAATATGGCCAAGAAACTGTAGAAATCATGCTGAGTCATGATGACTGACTCCATGAACTGCCAGTCATGCCTAATCATGCCACAGCTGTATGAGAAGGATTGCATCAGAAGAAGGGTTACTAGAGTACAAAGCCATGAGTATGGAAATCTGATGCAATGTAACCATGTGCTTGGGTAAGCCAATGCTGTGCTGAGATGTATATAAGAGAGCCAGATCAGTGTTCATTTTCTTCCTATGATCCTCTGATGCCTGGCGTAGCACTTTGCCTGTAAATACAGTCGCCCCTCCACATTCGCGAATCTGACATTCGTGGTTTTGATTATTCGCGGTTTTGGGAGGGCCCCCCCGGGCCCCCCCAAAACCGTGACACGGGGCCTCCGGAGGCCCTGTGAAAGCCTTGGGAGGGAGCGGGGAGGGCCGGGGAGACCCTCCGGAGGCCCCGCGAAGGCCTTGGAAGGGAGGGGGGAGGGCTGGGGAGGCCTCCGCGGGGCCTTCGGAAACCCTCCGGAGGCCCCGCGAAGGCCTTGGCAAGGAGGGGGAGGGCAGGGGAGGCCTTCACGGGGCCCCCGGAGATGCTCCGGAGGCCCCATGAAGGCCTGAGGAGGGGGTGGGAAGGGCTGGGGAGGCGAACATGGGGCCTCCGGAGACGCTCCGGAGGCCCCATGAAGGCCTGGGGGAGGGCTGGGTAGGCTTCCATGGGGCCTCCGGAGACGCTCCGGAGGCCTCACGAAGGCCCAGGGAGGGAGGGGGAGGGCCGGGAGAGGCCTCTGCGGGGCCTTCCTAGGCCCCACGAAGGCCCAGGGAGGGCTGGGAGAGGCCTCCGCGGGGCCTCCGGAGACGCTCCGGAGGCCCCACAAAGGCCCGGGGAGGGGGTGGGGAGGGCCGGGGAGGCCTCCGTGGGGCCTCCGGAGACGCTCCGGAGGCCCCACGAAGGCCCGGGGAGGGCGGGGGGAGGGCTGGGAGAGGCCTCCGTGGGGCCTCCGGAGATGCTCCGGAGGCCCCACAAAGGCCCAGGAAGGGGGTGGGGAGGGCTGGGGAGGCCTCCGCGGGGCCTCTGGAGACACTCCGGAGGCCCCACGAAGGCCCGGGGGAGGGCTGGGGAGGCCTCCATGGGGCCTCCGGAGATGCTCCGGAGGCCCCACGAAGGCCCGGGGAGGGAGGGGGGACTCAGCTTGGAAACCAAGCTTTGGTTTCAACTGACCAGATTTAAACTATAGTCCCATAACTGCTACTAGTTTATATTTTCAAGATTTCAAGGTCAGTATATTTTGATTGATTTTTTTGGGTTTTTTTTTTTCCCACAAATAAGTATGAGTGTGCATGCTGGCCATTAGGAGAATATCAATACTCCCTTATCCATATCTTCCATGACTCAAATACAGACATGTAGGTGTGCATGCTTTGTATTCCAGATCTTATCCACTCTTACACCACTGGGGCAGTGATTAGGGGATTCATTGATGGAAAAAGAATGGGACCTACAGAAAAAACTCATCAGTTAGAAGGAAGCATACCACATCCAGGTCCATCCCATGGAGTGGAGATTCACCATCCCTTCCCTAGGAGATATCAAAATGGAAGGGGAAATGCAGCTACAAAGGATGATGCTAACCTTTGCCTCTGTATGCAACAGATACATGAGGTATGCCAGCAGTAGGTCTGAATGTATTTGTAATTAAGCCAAATAAGGGTCTTAATGGTAACCAAATTGCCTAGGAACCCATCAATAAATAGAGCATCTAAAGGGAGCTTACTAGCTTCCTTGAAAATGTAGGATACACAGTATTTACTAGAATGTTGTAAGATTGGTGATGAAAGCATTGACAGTCCTGCATGCCTTGTGTTGACTGGCTGCAAAGTAAAGAGAAAGAAGAAACCTCAGTATATGGAACAGCTACTCATAACTGAGAAGACTGGAAAAACTAGAATGGGTCAGCTCAGTGGCTGAAGCAGAATCAACAGCTACTCCTTTACAGATTCCCCCTAGACCTGGAAAGTAATAATGTCGTAACATGCTTGACAAGATCACTGGCAAATTTGCATCCCTCACAAACTGGCAACAGCAAACAGCCAGTTTGATACTGGCAGATCAAACCAGATGAAAGCAGCAGCAAACTCAGCACCTTTAACATATTGTTTGAAAGAAGACACTTCAAAAGGCTGCCCTTTGCCATATCAACTGCATAGAGTGATACTGAAGAAAAATCATGAATTTTAAAGGCTGGGGAGGATGTCAAGAATTCTTATTGATGATACTGCAATATAAAGAACTACAGAGAGCTAAGTCAACAGCCTAAGAGGGTTTCTGACAAGATGCTGGAAGAACAACCTAAAGCTGAATACCAGTAAAATGCAATTTGGGATGGAGCAAAAAAGTTACTTCAGCCACATCCCAAAAAGAAGAGGCATTACACAAGACACAAGTAAAATGCAAGCAATAAAACAGCTAAAGGCACCATCTCCACAAAAAATAATTAGAAAGCATCCTAGGGATCTAGACCAACTTGCCATGACCAGCTATCCACAATTACTGTATTTTCATCACCTCTGTTATGGAAATGGTGCCAAAAGTAACTGTGTCTTCCTTTCCAGCTTGGAGTTGGAGGAAAGCAGAGATCACCTCTCATTTTGGACATTTCAAAACTCAAAAGAGCATGATTCCATTCTTTTGGCCTACATGAGAGAAAGGCTGCAGCTTCTCATTGTGATTCTCAGCAGTTGGTATGTGCAGAGCACCTTTGCTGTCCAGTCCTCCAAGAAACCCCTGACTCTGGCCTTGAAGGGGAAGTCCAGAGATGCCCATTTGGTGCCATCAAGTGCTTCAAGGGCCTTGGCTGCCCAGTGTAAAAAGCAAGATTGGAATAAGATTTTGTGCCCTCCAATATTTCATAAATGAATAGAGGGACACCCATGTGGATTTGTAAGGCATGTGGGTGAGTAACATCAGGGTATGATCTAAATGATGTACTCAAGGCATAACTACAGTCCCTCAGTCTAAACTACTGCACAGGACTGAGGAAATTTTCAGATGATCCTTGCCGTGCAAGGATCGCCCGGGACAGTTTCGTCGCAGCAGCGCAGTAGGGGGTCGATTTTGGACGCCACCGTCGCTGCTGCGAGATCGTCGGTCCCTCTTGCGCTAAGGCTTGGAGCCTGCCGCGCTGTATTCGCCAAGATTTTATTCATGGAGGTTGTCTGAAAATCTATGTATGAGTAGGAATTGAAATGTGGTATTGGAAAAGAGTTCTACAGATACTATGGACTGCTAAAAAGACAAATAAAGGGGTCCTAGAGCAAATCTAGCCTGAATTTCCCTAGAAGCCAAGATGACTAAACTGTCATATTTTGTCAGTGTAATCATAGACATGACTCATGGGAAAAGACAATAACTTTTGGCAAGGTAGAAGGCAGCAGGAAAAGAGGAAGACCATGTTAAAAATGGGTGGACTCAATCAAGGAAGCCACAAGTCTGCAAGACCTGCACAGGGCTGTTGATGAAAGGGTGACTTGTAGGTCTCACATTCGTAGGGTCACCATAAGTTGAAGTTGACTTGATGGCAGTTAACAACAATGAGTAGGTGGGAAGTAATGTATAATACCATTAGCTCCAGGAGCTATGTGGAACAGAATTAATTAAAATACATATAGTTTGAAAAGACATGATTGTTATATATATATATATTTACTTTTTTGCCGCATTCTTTTAGTATATTAGTATATTAAACAAAAGCAGTAGGCTGCAGGCCTCACAAAATGTCTCGGGAGGTATGCTGTCTACCTGGGGCAAAAATTCAAGATGTAACAGAGAGGCTGACAAGACTCATCAATCCTTCTGATCATTATCCCTTCCTTTTGGTCCACGTGGGAACCAATGATACTGAAGGCATAGCCTCCAGAAGATCACAAGGGATTATGAGGCTTTGGGTAGGAAGCTGAAGAACCTGGATGCACAGATAGTCATTTTGTCTGTCCTTCCAGTGAAAGGGCATGGCCCAGGAAGGGAAAAAAGAATAGCGAAGGTGAACAACTGGCTACGCAGATGGTGACAATTTGGCTTCCTGGACCATGGGATGCAGTTTCAGGGAGGTGGACTTCTGACAAGGGATAGGTTGCACTTCACAGCAGTTGGCAGGAATGTTTTTGCTAAGAGTCTGAAAGATTAGCTAACACATGTTGGAAACTGTTTAATGCAGTGTAGATGTGTAAATAGCTATTGCTTAAAACAATTTGTAAGCCGCTCTGATAGCCTTGTGGCTGAAGAGCGGGGTATAACTAACTAACTAACTAACTAACTAAATAAATAAATCTTATCAGGAGGGCTTTAAACTGAGTTGTATGGGGGAAGGAGACAGAACTCCTGGAGGCAGGAGTTCATCATATGCCAGAGAGAATAGCTCAAATGTTATACAGAGAACAAGGCAAATAACGCAACAACCCAATAATGGGAGGAATAAACCCTTTAAAAGGCAGATAGGGGAAATGCCCCATGGTCTTAGGTGTCTCTATATGAATGCACAGAGCATGGGAAATAAACAGGATGAACTTGAATTCTTAGCACAGCAAAACAAATATGATATAACAGGCATCACTGAAACCTGGTGGGATGAGTATCATGATTGGAATGTACACCTGGAATACTGTGTCCAGTTCTGGGCACCACAATTCAGGAAGGATATTGAGAAGCTGGAACGTGTCCAGTGGAGGGTGACCAGGATGGTGGGTGGTCTGGAAGCCATGCCCTATAAAGAGTGGCTTAGGGAGTTGGGCAAGTTTAGTCTGGAGAAGAGAAGGTTGAGAGGGGACATGATAGCCATGTTTAAATACTTGAAGCGATGTCATACTGGGGCACGCTTGTTTTCTTCTGCTCCAGAGACTAGAACACAGAGCAGTGGATTCAAACTATAGGCAAAGTGATTCCACCTAAACATTAGGAAGAACTTCTTGACAGTAAGGTCTGTTCAGAAGTGGAATGCACTGCTGCATAGTGTGGTGGAGTCTATTTCTTTGGAGGTTTTTAAACAAAGGCTGGATGGCCATCTGTCAGGAATGCTTTGATTGTGTATTCCTGCATGGCAGGGGGTTGGACCGGATGGCCCTTGAGGTCTCTTCCAACTCTGATTCTATGATTCTAAAACCACATACTTCTCTCATTCACACACTGTGACTATCAACTTATTAGTGACTCACATAAGTATAAGTGCAGCTTTATGAGCATATAGGTCCCTTTTTGGATGGAGTGCAGAAGGCTATTCTCTTGCCCTTGCCCACCATCCAGAAACCCTTGATGCCCAGCAGCTGCCAAGCCCCTGGCAGAGCTGCCGGTCCTTCTTATCAGCTGGAAGTGGTGGTGGTGATTTGAACCATGTAGAACTGGCTGAAGGAAGGGAAAGGTGGGCACCTTCATTTCTTCCTCACCCCTCAACAAGCTGAGACAAGCTGCTTTTTTTTTGGTCTGAACCACCTCCCCTCCCTTACATGATAGCAGAAGGGGCGTCTCCTGGGCCTGACAGCTGAGAGGCAGTAGGAGGACTTGGAACTGTGTGAGATCTTGGCCAGAGATGCAGAAGAACATAATTCTCTCTCTCTCTCTCTCTCACACACACACACACACAATCAGTCATACGGGGATACACAAACTTATACAATCCTCTCTCATACACACATACAGATGCACAAACACACACACACACACACACACACCTCTCTCTCATTCACACACACACACACAAAACTGTCTTTCCCACTCATTCATACAAACAGACACACTCTTCCTCTCACAAAGATACAAACACACTTCCCCTCTCTCACACCACAATTACACACAAATAAATACACTCTCCCCCTGCTTTCACAATCACACGTCCCTACCATTTTCTAAGGCTGGAGAAAAACTTTGAACTACTCCTTGCCTGCCACTCTTCCTAGTTGCTCAGTCAGCTTCTCCTGATAAGGCAACAGCAAATAAAGAGACTGCCCCTCCTTCCCACTTCAAAGAAGGAAAGACACTAATTGGATAACTGATGAAACTCTTCAAACTGTTAAGGACAGATGAGTACCAAAAATAAATGATGACAGAAATAAGGTCAAAAACCTTGATACAACTGCCCAACAACTTGTACCTGTAGAAATAACCATCGCATAAATAAAAGAAAATAACAACAACAAAATGAACAAAACAACAAAAAAGGGAAGAAAAAGAGATCTCTTCCACAAGATCCAAGACATGAAAGGGAAATATCAACTAAATGCAGTAATACTTAATGGTGAACAGGTGAACACACAAATGGATCATGAAATGTCAATAGAAGCCCAAGTGACTAAACAGAGGATATTGAATATACATACGATGATATGATCTAACTCATTAGAAAAGGCAATAATGCCGGGAAAAGATGCAGTAGGGAAAAAAAGAAAGAAAAAACACATTAGAAATTGATTCAGTTGAGGAAACCATAGTTTTGAGTTTAAAAGACCTGAGCAAGGCTGTTAATAACAGGATCTCGTGAAGGTCTGTCATTTATATGGTCACCATAAGTTGAAGTCAATTTGATAGCACATAACAACAGCAGTAGCATAAGACTGGAAACTTCATTCCTGAATTCAAACTCTGCATCTGTGTGAAGTAAGGGATAACCTCCTGCTCCCTTCTTCAGTTCTTAGTTTGGACTCTGAGAGAAAAAATGTGGGAATACAATTGTCCCTTCATATTTGCTGGGGTTTGGTTCCAGGCTCCCCTTGTGGATACCAAAATCTGTGAATACTCAAGTCCCATTATATGCAATGGCACAGCAAAATTGTGTTCCTTATATAAAATGGCAAAATCAAGGTTTGCTTTTTGGATTATTATTTTTTAAAGAATATTTTCAAGCCGTTAATATTTACATCTGTGGATACGGAGGGACAACTGTATTTCTAGCCCTCCCCTCTCCATTTACTTCACTTTTAGAGTTGAGAAGAAGAGTTGAAGCTTGCTTTTTACCAGGGCTGGATTCTCAATGGTTTTATTGTTGCAATTGATCCAATCCACTCACTAGTTAGGGACCCAGTACTGCAGTGGGGAAAAACCTTGATTCCACTTTTACCGAATCACTGCCTGAATCTTCTCACTCCATGATTGCTAGCTGGATTTACTGAGCATACCTGATAGCTAGGCATGCTCATAGCATTACATTTGCCCTGGCTGGTAATTTCTGAGCATGCCCAGTGACTGAACATGCTGAGAAGATTCCTCCAGATTTTCAGTCAAATTCCAAAGGCAGAAGAGAGGGATAAGAGAAGGTTGTTGTGGAGGGCTGCTCACTATGGCCTCTATAACTGTGCAGGATCTAAAATTTTCTTTTGCAAAATGGGCAAACATTGAGCCTGCCATTAGCCAATCCTGACAATGTATTCCTGTAAGAAATAGCAAGGAGCATCCCCAGACTCTCTCTTGTCTGAGAGAGTCAGACAAGAAAGATCAGCAGAAGCTGAAATGGGTCTGCAGGGTCTGTGTATGTGTGTTTTCTGTGAAGAGCAAGAGGGTCTGTGTCTTTTTCTTGGGGAACTCAATGCATGGGTTTGTCTACACAAGGGGAAACCCGTCCCCCCCCCCATAAATATCCCTTCCCCTAAATCTGGTGCAATAAGGCCACATGGCATACAGCCTTATCCACACCATACTACCTTAAATCTGGGTTTAAAAAACTCTGTTGTTTCCTGTAACAATGGAGTCGCCCTGGATTTGGGGTGGGTGGTTAAGTAGGAGAGATCACTGCCTGGCAGGTGCTGCTATTTACCTCACCAATTCCTGGTCTGGAATGGTTACAGAAAGGTTTTTGCCTCCATGGCCGCTGGCTTGCAGCTGTTTGCTCTGAGGTCAGAAATGAGGTGCTTTGTTTGCCTCAGAGCAAGTGATTACATGCCAGCAGTGCCATGGATGGAAAACCTTTCTGTAACAATTCTGGGCCAGGAACTGGGCCATTTAGATAAATGGCAGCAGCACTGCAAGACAGCAATCTGTCCTGGCTCTGCCAGGGAGTTGACAGAGGAAAGGCAGTGGCCTAAAGCAATATCCAAATGTGGGGACACATGCAAGCATCTACCCGATATCCATGTGGAGAAACAGGTAGCGGGATGGCTCCGGGGTGAGTCTGGGGCAGAACAGGTTGGGGAGTCCACCCACCTGTTGCACCCCTTTCTCCCCTCGTATAGACAAGCCCAGTGTTTAGGGTGGTAGGGTGTGTGGATTTCTTCCTAGAATGAATGGACTCCTACTTGGACAATGGATGAATGCGGTGTGAACAGACTTCTGCCTTGAATTAGTGCATTCCTCCCGGCTCCCATCAAACTGGTTTGCTCTCATGAGTTTAATTTCTTGATTCAGTTTGTTTCATTGTGCAGTGTGAGCAGTTGGTGGCTTCAAATGAGTGTGTTTGTTTGACTTTGTGGATTGTTACCTTTATCCTTATTATTATATGGAAAGGGGTGGATTGTGTTTTGTCCTTCTTACTTTGTCCTTCTTACTTCTGAATAGACATGCATGAGCAGAATTTTTGTACTCTATGCTGTTTCTCACTTTTACTTCTCAGTAGAAGTAAAAGACAAGTATATAAGGGATTTGGGGATGCTTGTGGTTAAACATGAAGAGGACTAGATTTTATATTGTCTCAGATTTGTGTCCTCTCACAATGTAGCTTTGCAGGTACGCTGCTGTATCCTTACTGCAATGATTCATTGTTTCTGTTATTATCAGTGCTTCATGAGTTACTGGAGTAATAATGCATGGGATCATGCTGCTACTGTCACTGAAATTTCAGGGCTGATAATGGGATTTTTGTACTGCTATCTGTTGTTCTTGTATTTTATTTATTCATTTATTTATTCAGTTTCCATTCTGCCACTTTGAGAACAACTCATACATGCATGCCAAGGGGGTCCTGCTTATTGAACTTCTCTGTGGTTCCAACTACCTCAAACCCCTCAAGTATCCTGGGAATGTCCCAGGGAACCTATAGGGTTCCCAGTATACTGATTGCCCCAGCAGATTTACAGATTCAGAACCCCAATATGAGATCTCTGCACCATCAGTATTAAAACTACAAAACTTCCCAGAGCAGTTCCTGGAATTTTGCAAACTAATTCTTGCTTTTACTTAGTCCTTCAGGGTTGTGAAATCAAAAGGTTTATGTCACAAGATCCAAACCATTTGCTTAAGAGTAGTTCCACTGGGATGAATTGTGTTAAGGGTTATTGAGGTTAGCACCCTCAGTAACTGATCCATTCTCACTCCTACTTCAGTTCTAAGAAACTATGAAATCTGTAGGATTTCAAAAGGCATCATAGAAACACTTGGAAACTCTGTGAAGTAGAAACCAAAAGAAAAACCAGGAAAAAAAGAACATTACTTCAAACATTTTTCTCCTCCATTTTACAGAACACATTTTGGCCTAAATCCAGTTGCTAGTCCCAACTAGAGTAATTTCTTCTCATGTTCACTTTAATACAAGTAGAACTCTCTCCAGATTGGGGACCATGACAAAGCATGTCCCCTAGTCATGCCGGATAGTTTTACTTGCATTCAAGCAAATAAAATAGAACAGGACTTCAGATTTTGATGTTCCACATGACAAGATTGGTAACTGAAGGGAGAGGATTGGCTGCATACAGGAACACTGGGGTGGAGCTAGGGTTGTCATATTCCAGCTTCTCAAATTTGGGCATCTAATTGGCATATTATACAAATTATTACAATTATCCATATTATTTACTTGCATTCTAATTATGCAAATTCAGTACAGTAATAGTTGAATTTTTACTACCACTGTGTTTCAGCCTTGGGGCCATTTTTAAAATAGTAACTACTCTTCTGAGAAAACTATTATAGTAATGTTTAAAGTGCTGGATTTGGAACAGAGAGACCAAAGATCAAATTTGTGCCTGGTCATGGAATTTATTACCATGTGACTTTGGCCATTACTACCTTTCTGCAAAACTATCTTACATAGTTATTGAGAGGATTCATCTCAAGATGGGAACCATGTAAAGAGCTTGTGTGCATTCCTGATGTGGCAATGGTAGTGGTAATAATAAAATCCTCATCCTCACCCTCATCCTGTCAGCTACAGGCACTTGTAATGCTATTCTTACAGATCACGACAGTATTATTTTCTTTTTGCAATGAGTTTTTCACTGATGGAAAAAAGATACAGATACATAGATATATTGCAGGAAGCCCCTTAGTGTGATTGCCATCTGATTTACAGCGGGAAACACAGAGGAAAGTAAGAAGAACCTTACTAGCAAGCCATGTCTCTGTTCCTTGCACTTTGCCTCCCCTTCGACCTCTTGCTCTTGCTTTTACCATACCTCTCACCCCCTCTCTCCTCCTTTCTGGTCTCATACCTTCATGATGTCTCCCTCCCCTACTTGGCAGAATAACCTTTCCCCCTTTCTTACCTCACCTTGCACTTTCACCATGCCCCCACTTCACCATGCCTCCACTTGCTTGTTTCTTGCACTCCCTCCACTTGTATTTTCCTACTTGCACTCCTCCACTTGTATTTCCCTTTTTGCCACCCCACCTCCTTTTCTCACACCTTCCACCACCTTATGGGCATTTCTCTTGCTTCTTGCATCCTGCCACTGCACCTCTCATCCTCCCTTGATTCCTTTCCCTTCCTTTGCTTCACCTCAAATCTTTGCCATTCTTCCCACCCACCCTTTTCCTCATCTCAGGTTGTTGCACCTTTCTTCTCGAGCACCCTGCACCCACCTGTTGCACCCCTACTCTCCCTCTCTTTTCCCCCAGTTTGCTTTGCATACACCTCCCACCGTTTCTTCCTTTCTCCCATTTCACATTGCTGCATGCCTGCCCTCTGTAAAGAAGCAGTGATCCCAAGTGTCCAGTGCTTCTTTAAATACAAGGCAAGTAAGCAAGTGGGCAAGTGAAGGCAGTGCTGCTGTACAAGGGGCTTCTCTAAACAGTGAAAATACTCCTCATAGAATTCAAGGAGAATACCTTTTGTCTAAATGGGATCCCATAGTGATTCACCATATTAGAAGGGGGGGGCAAAAACGCCATATAATTTTAAAAAACTTCAAGGGAAATGTGCATTCCTGCTCATTGGGACAACCAATTTGGATTGCAGCGCATTCTTGGTGAGGGTGGAAGTGGATTGCTGATTGGTTGGGTGTGCACAGGCAGGGGCAGAGCTTGCTGACAATGTAGTGGCTAGAACCACCATAATGAATGTTTGCAGTAGCGATTGTGTGCTGAGGCGATGAAACAGGGTGTTTTAAAAGCTTGTTTAAGTGGAAGGTTGCACTTCTGCACCTTGGAGTTACTTTTTTTTTTAAAAGCATCATTTGGTGGCAGCAACTTGGGGAGAATAAAAATGCAAGTAATTCCCTTGTGCCCGCCATCTTGATTCGCAAGCATGCCCATGTGAACATCAAACATGGATAGCTTCACATACCTGCGATCTTGCCAAAAAAAAAAATTGGAGACAAATGGACGCTGCTGCGAATTGGTGTTCTTGCACACCAATCCACATTTTATTTTCCCAGGAACGTGGAAACATAAATAAATCAAGATGGGCAGGGGGAGGCAAAGCGAGGGAGAGAGAAGGTGGAAAAGAAATGAAACTTTTCCCTTCAACATCAGACCATAAGAAAACTCTAAGTACACCCCATAAAATGGAATTTTTCCCTGGACATTTAATAAAAGCATGTCAAGAAAAAAGGCAGATCACATGGAATCTCAAATACTAGTCGTTATATTGTAGCTTTTGTCCTTCTTTGCTGCATTCTTCCTCCTTGACTTCAATGGCTCCATTGCTTTTTGTGCAGCCTTTGCAGGGAGCTCTGCAAAACAGACTTCAGCTAGACTTTCTCCCAAAAAGCTAGACTTTCCACCAGCATGGTAACACAAGCATATCTCAGTTAACAATGCCTCTGGCAAAGAAGCTCCCATTTATAAAATCTCTTTATGGCCACTGAGCCCCTGTTTTTCTTCACATCCTGTCTCTAGTTTGGAGTTTTTTAGCAGTATCAATAGGAAGAAGAGGATGAAGGACTGCTGGAGAAACACTCCAGCACTTGTCGGGTTGTAGCAGTGTGTCTGTAATAACCAATGCAATAAAGTTTGAGTTGGAAAAGAATGGGTTTCTATTCTAGCTGATCCTAATGTAGTTGTATGTCTGTCTAGAATAGGCAAGATAAACAGCACCTGCCTCCCAAATACTGAGCAGATAAAGCATCTTTAAAAAATAAAATAAAAAAGAGACTGCTTTTTAAAATGAAAGCTTGGAGCCCAGGCCAGATGATGACCCCAAACAGGCACCAGATGGCATGTCTACAACCTAGGTAAAAATCTGGTCAACTGGGCAGCGGCCAAACCTAACGAAGCAGCATGTCCTACCACATCACCACATGTAGTCCTCACACATACTTCTCTAGGGCTTAGATACCGGGGATGTGGCTAGATTGGAGCCTCACATTTAAAATTTTGTGTATGAGCTTCACCTTCATACTGGTGAAATGCTATACTTGTTTCATTTTTGCAGCAACAGTTCCACAGGGGCTTGATTTCAAACATGAAAGATCTGTAGCTTGAATCTTTCCAGAATTCATTCCTTCTCTAGATGAATCATCCCAGTTAGTCAAAACAGGATTTGGCATATATGTACGTGTACGTGTTTTAAGAAATGTGGAGACCGTGGCAATGAATGTTCTACTGATGTGACAAAAGCCTTCTGCACATAGTCACTTTGATTCAAATCCATCATTCCCCATATTTGTAACAAAGCCCAGCTTTTGCTGTGCAAATGAGTCAACACAGTGAAAATATATCTTTAGAAAAGAATCTAAGATGATTGTATGTAAAGTTTTACCTTCTTGCTCCACATCTGATCCTCCACTGAATTTTCTGATTTTTTGGCTTCTATTTTGGAAAATCGTTATTTTCCCACATGGTGAGGCCATGAACCGCCCTACTGCCACAAGCATTGCCAAGCTATATATCTGGAACTTCCTATATATCTAGTTCTATGATGAATCCTTACTAGAGATTTTTAAATTCCATGGATAGTTTATTGACAACATTTTTATTATTTTATCTAAAACATTTTTAGTTAATTCAGTTGTATCAATTCTGTTAGTATGCATATCAAAGTCTCATGCCACACTAATCTATGCCAAATTTCATTTCTAGATAACTTGGTATATATTTTTGAAGGATATTATGCACATACAAAATTAGAGAGACAAAATCTATTTTACATTTTTCTAGTTGTCATCCAAATTATCTCAAGAAAAAGTCCCACATGGAGAATTTCACCAGCTTAAGAGAAACAGCATTGTACATAGTAAATATAGTTCAGATTGTTTTTTGTAGGAATTAAGGAGAAATTCCTACAGAGAAAAGGCAGAATTACTCAACACCTTCACCTCAGTGTTTTCAGAAAAGCAAAAGGGTGATCAACCTGAGGATAATGGAACAGACGACACAATAGGGGAAATCCAGCACAGAATAAGCAAAGAGGTAGTATAGGAATACCTTCTTAATCTAAATGAATTTAAATCTCCAGGACCAGATGAACTACATCCAAGGGTATTAAAAGAGCTGGCAAATGTAGGAGATTTTCAGACTACACTGTTATAGTGTTACTATTCCACTTTAACTGCTCTGGCTTCCTGCTGTGGAATTCTGGGGTTAGTAGTTTAGTGAGGCCTAAGAGCTCCCTGGCTGAGAGTTGCAAATGCCCCTCCCTAAACTGCAAATCCCAGGATTCAACAGGAGGCAGTCATAGCAAATATAGTGGAATAGTAACACTATAACAGTGTTGTCTGAAAATCTAGTTTATCTCAGAGCCATTGGCAATAATCTTTGAGAACTCCTCGAGAAGAGAAGAAGTCCCAGCAGACTGGAGGAGGGCAAATGTTGTCCCCATCTTCAAAAAGGGGAAAAAAGAGGACCCAACAATTATCATCCAGTTAGTCTGACATCAATACCAGGGAAGATTCTAGACCAGATCATTAAACAGAGAGTCTGTGAATATTTAGAAGGCAATGCCTTTGTCAGGCTCACCCCTGAATTCTGGGATTTGGAGTAGAATTCATGGAAGACCCTGACATGAGGCTGCCTCTGGCTTGTTTCCCTTGCCTAGGCCTCTGGAGGTTTTGGAGAGAGGCCAGCCCACCTTGTTGGCCTGGGAACGCTGCTCTCCACTGCGGCTCAAGGTCAAATCTTCCAGGTGCAAGCCGGGCCGTCCCTCCTCCCTAAATGCCATTCTCACGCTGTGGGGTTTATCTGGGGGTTTGTTTTAGCTATATTCAGTTTTGGCTTTATTCCATGTTCCTGACACACGAATCCTTGCCAATAAAGAAATTTATTGAGTGAATGCGAGCGTGTGTGCTTGGTACATCACAGTAAGCCAAAACTCCTCTTCACTACCTAAACCTTTTTGAGAGCAATGTCGGAGGATGCGGAGGCTGGAACCCAGACGGAGAAAGACCTGGCTGCAAGCGGTGACCAGGGAGCTGGGGCCCCGGGGGAGGGGGCCGGCGCATCGGGGGATGTTTCAGGAGTGCTTGAGGAAGACTGGAGCCGGACCCGCCAGAGGGCTGGGAGGTTTACTCATCCCTTTGACCTGATGGAGCTGGGAGCCAAGCAAGCCCTGGGGAGGGGTAGCCTGCCACTCTGTGGCACTCCAGAGCAAGGAGCTGGAATGGCAATGGGAGCCAGCTGGCCCTAGCCAGACGACCGAAGCTGGGAGGAATGCAGGTCCCGTCGGTGGGACAGGCCCCTGGCTGAGGGGCACTGAGAGCCGGGGGTGCAGTTTTCGCTAGCAGAAGTAGGAGCTGAGGTCCAGCAATTGAAGCAGCAAATGGAGGTTATACAAACGAGCCTCCTAGAGATTCTGCAGAGGTTGCCTCAGGTACCATCTGCCCCTGGAGGGGCCCAGCCTCCCCAAATTCAACCAGCGCCCGCCCCGGCACCCGGGGCAGGGGACCCTGCCATGCCTGCTGGGCTCCCTGGCCTGCCAGCTCCTGGACCAGCCCCCCCTGGGGGAGCTGGACCAGTCAAGCCATGGGAAAGGCCCTGGGGCCTAAAGTGCCAAGACTTAAAGGCGATCTTTGATGGAGATGCGGCGAAGCTGCCATACTTCCTGACCCAGGTGATGGGGTTTATGTCTCAGTGGGATGAAGAGTTCCAGACAGAGGCTGAGAAGGTGCAGTATGTGTCCAACCAGCTAGAGAGAGAGGCGGCACAGTGGTTGGTGGGGCTTTATTATATGGGAGCCCCAGAACTAGGAAACTTCAATGAGTTCATGCTGGCTCTGCGGGCTCAATTTGAAGACCCCCCTGAGAGTGAGAAGGGCCCGTACGGACCTCCGGCAACTGAAGCAAGGTTCAAAGTCCATGGGGGAGTACGCCGCTGAATTTCGCTGCCTGGCCAGTCAGGTGCCCGACTGGACGGAGGCCATAAAGGTACAGTTCTTCCAGGATGGCCTGAACGCAGACATACTCAAATGGGCGTTGTTCCAGGGGAACCCCGAGACCCTCTTGGGATGGGTACAGCGTCAAGCTGGCTTGGCGCCAGCAGGGGTCCAAGGGAAAGACCACAGGGTCCACCGGGAAGAACAGTAAAGCGGCCCGCCCAGGTGGAACCACGATGGGGGAGTTGGAGAGTGAGCGAAGGATGAGGAAAGGCTTGTGCTTACACTGTGGAAAAGGGGGCCATCGCATAGCCGAATGCCCAGAGAGGAGCCCTCTGGAACCAGCGGCAGCTGAGAAGCCCCAGAGGAGTGAGGGGAAGTCATCGATACCGAGGACCCCACTCAAGTCCAAGCCCAAAGCAGCAGTACATGCCTTGATACTAGGCTACGCGGCGGGGGAGTCTTCGGAAGAACCAGATGACAGCGGATCTTACTCTTCCGACACGGAGCCAGCGGAAAATGGCTCCAGCCCGCCCTACCAAGCGCCCAAGGGCGGGCTAACCCCGAAGGGCACCCGGATGCTGTGGTGAGTAGGGTGAAAGGCCCTTTCTTCATAAAAGCCAAGTTAGGGGTTGGAAAAGGGGGGGGACCCAAAAAGTAATGTTAATGGTTAATGGATGTACCCAAGTCCTTATGCACCCCTTCCTGGTCAGTGAGCTGGACATTAACACTATTAAGCTGGACAAGCCAGTGTGGCTGTCTCAGATGGATAGAGGGATGATGAAGGGGGGCCCTGCCAGGCGAATGACTGGCCCAATATGCATGAGAATGGGGAATCATCAGGAGGAAATTCAATTTGTGATTGCCCCAGGGTTAGTTCCTGCTGCAGTGGTGGGCCTAAACTGGCTAAAGTTCCACAACCCCACCACAGACTGGGTAAGAGACAATGACTTTTGCAGATCCTGTGTGTGTGCAGGAGCACGGGGTGGGGGAAGCTTCCCCAGGGGGAGGAGTCCCTCTAGAGGCCAATTCACGGAACTGCACAACCGCTTTAGTCCAAGGGGAGATGAAAGGATTGCCGGTGGAATATAAGGCATGGCAATATGTTTTTGAGGAGAGGGAGTGTGACATTTTGCCACCCCACAGACCCTTTGACTGTGCCATTGAGATACTTTCTGAGACTAAGCTACCCAAACCCAGGATTTATTCCATGATGCCGGCTGAGATGGATGCCCTCCAGGAGTTCATAGACAAAAATTTGGCTTGGGGGTTCATCAGGCCCTCAACCTCACCTTTGGGGGCCGCTGTTTTGTTCAGGTGTAAGACAGGTGGGGGTCTTCGTCTAATCCAAGACTACCAGGGGTTAAATGCAATCAGCATTTCTAATCAGTACCCCCTTCCCTTGATGAAGGATATTCTGGCCCATTTGTCCAAGGGGAAGATATTTACCAAACTGGACTTGAGGGAGGCTTATTACAGGGTACGAATCAAGGAGGGGGACGAATGGAAAACTGCCTTTAATTGCCCCCTGGGGGCTTTCGAATTCCTAGTAATGCCTTTTGGGTTAAATGGAGCTCCAGGAATTTTCCAGAACCTAATCAATGATGTATTGAGAAAATTTTTGTACAAGGGGGTCTTGGTATATTTGGATGATGTACTGATTTATTCTGAGGATTATACGTCCCATGTGAAACTGGTGAAAAAGGTTCTTGCTAGACTGGGGGAGAATCATCTGTATGCTAAAATGTCAAAGTGTGAGTTTCACCAAAGCCGTTTAGATTACTTGGGGTACCGCATCTCAAGTAAGGGGATAGAAATGGAGCCGGAAAAAGTAAAGGGGGTGTTGGCATGGGAGGCCCCTAGGACCAGGAAGCAGTTGCAGAGCTTCCTTGGATTTGCTAACTTTTACTGGTCCTTCATCCCTGACTTTGCTACGGTAGCCCTTCCACTGACTGGCCTGCTGAAAACTAAAGGGGTGGGAGAGAAAGTCCGAAAGGGAAGGGGGAAGGCTGAGAAACCTCCTCAAAAGATTGTGTGGTCTGACCAAATGCCAACAGGCCTTTGATAAGCTGAAGAAACTCTTCACCTCTGAACCAATTCTAAAACACCCCAACCCCTCCCAACCTTTTGTGGTCCAAGTTGACATTTCTGATGTAGCAATGGGAGGGGTGCTGTTGCAATGGAGTGAGGAGGGGGAGCTTAGGCCGTGCACATACTTGTCCAAGAAATTCAATGAGACTGAGCGAAATTGGCCTGTGTGGGAAAAGGAGGCGGGTGCAATCAAGCTGGCCTTAGAAACTTGGCACCACCTATTGGAGGGATCTTCTAAACCCTTTGAAGTTTGGACAGATCACAAGAATTTGGAAGCTTTGGCCGCCCCGAGGCGGTTGAACCCCAAGCAGGTTAGGTGGGCCAGTTTCTTCTATCGGTTCAATTTTACCCTGAAGTTTATCCTGAGAAAAAAGAATTTCCTAGCTGACGCTTTGTCCAGACTTCCCCAACATGACAGCAAACGAAAGGAGTTTATTGACATTGTCTTCTCCCTCTCCGACTGGGGACTAGCACTCCTAACATGCAGCAAGGCCAAGTGTCAAGAGGTCCAAGCCAGCCCCTCTTTGGGGCCAGGGTCTGATCTTAAGGCAACCGGAAATGCTGTCCCACCAGCTATAGATGCTGGCCCCGGTGAGGCCGTGGCCACGCTGGCGCTGGCTCCTTCTTCCCCCCCTCCCGGGGTGATGGGGGTGGATGGCAATCCCAAATGGCGTTGGTCCTTCCCAAGGACCCATGTTTTTTGGCTCACCCAGGGGAGGTGGCCCTTCGGGACGGTCTGGCTTGGAAGGGGCGGAGCGCCTATATGTCCCAGAGGCTATGAGGTTGTCCATTCTCAAGCAATGCCATGATGTTAAAAGTGCTGGGCATTTGGGGTATGTAAAAACCTTGCATTTGGACCGGAGGCAGTTTTGGTGGCCAAAGATGAGAAGGGAGGTGGAGGAGTATGTCAAATGGTGTTCCATGTGTGCAATGGCAAAAGGGGGACAGGAAAGCCAAAAGGCCTGCTGCAGCCTTTGCCTACCCTGTCCAAGCCTTGGGAAGTCATCAGCATGGATTTCATAGTGGAATTGCCGGAAAGTAGGAAAAAGACTGTTATTTGGATGGTGACTGACATGTTCTCGAAACAAGCGCATTTTGTGGCCTGCAAGAAACTCCCAACAGCCCCCCAGTTAGCCAGGTTGTTTATTCAACACATTTACAGACTACATGGGATTCCTACTAAGATCGTGTCTGATGGGGGGGCTCAGTTCACTTCCCAGTTTTGGAAGGTGTTCACCAACCTTCTGGTAGTCGAATTGGGGCTCAGCAGTTCCCGTCATCCCCAGAGTGATGGGCAGTGCGAACGTACTAATCAGCTTCTGGAACAGTATTTGAGGTGTTATGTGAACTTCCAGCAATCGGACTGGGTGGACCTCTTGCCTTTTACGGAGGTCGCCTATAACAACGCTACTCACCAGACCACCGGTTTTTTCCCTTTTAAGATTGTTTCAGGGCAAGACCACTAGGGGAGGGGATCTCCAAGGACCCGGTCTCAGTGACCCAGTGGAGTCAAAAAATTAGAGATGCCTGGCCAAAAGTTGTTTCGGCCTTGGACTTTGCAAAAGCACATTATAAACATCATGCTGACCAAAAACGGAACCCCACCCCGGAGTATGCCGTAGGGGACTTAGTATTTTTGTCCACCAAGTTTCTTAAAAGCCCCCAACCTTCAAAGAAGTTGGGGCCCAAGTACATAGGTTCTTTTCCTATTGCTAGAGTGATAAACCCTGTGGCATTTGAACTGGAGCTACCCAAACTGTACCGTAATGTTCACCCTGTGTTTCATTCTAGCTTACTCAAGCCGGCGTGCCCTCCTGACCGTCACCATCGAGACCCGGGACCTGCACCCCATCCTATCTTGGTCGACAACAATCAGCATTTTGAAATTTCTGAAGTGTTGGACTCTCGGATTCACAGGGGGGGCTTGCAATATATGGTGAAATGGAAACATTTGCCTTGAGGGCATGCTGAGTGGGTCAGTAGCGAACATGTGAAGCCTCCGCGCTTATTATGAAAGTTCCATGCCCGCTTTCCTGATAAGCCGGGCTGAAAAGGGGGGATTTCTCTTCGGGTGGGTGGTATGTCAGGCTCATCCCTGAATTCTGGGATTTGGAGTAGAATTCATGGAAGAGCCTGACATGAGGCTGCCTCTGGCTTATTTCTCTTGCCTAGGCCTCTGGATGTTTTGGAGAGAGGCCAGCCCGCCTTGTTGGCCTGGGAACGCTGCTCTCCACTGCGGCTCAAGGTCAAATCTTCCAGGTGCAAGCCGGGCCGTCCCTCCTCCCTAAATGCCATTCTCAAGCTGTGGGGTTTATGTCGGGGTTTGTTTTAGCTATATTCAGTTTCGGCTTTATTCCATGTTCCTGACACACGAATCCTTGCCAATAAAGAAATTTATTGAGTGAATGCGAGCATGTGTGCTTGGTATATCACAGCCTTAATCACAAAAAGTCAACATGGGTTTCAGAGAAACAAGTCATGCCAGACTAATCTGATCTCTTTTTTTGATAAAACTACCAGCTTGGTAGATGAAGGGAACGCTGTGGATATCGCATACCTTTATTTCAGTAAGGCCTTTGAAAAGGTTCCCCATGACATTCTTGCAAACAAGCTTGTAAAATGTGGGCTAGACAAGTTAATTGTTCAATGGATTTGTAATTGGTTGACCGGCCGAACCCAAAGGGTGCTCAGCAGTGGTTCCTCTTCGTCTTGGAAAGATGTGACCAGTGGGGTGCCCCAGGGTTCTGTCCTGAGCCCAGTGCTATTCAACATCTTTATCAATGACTTGGATGAGGGAATAGAGGGCATACTTATCGAATTTGCAGATGACACCAAATTAGGAGGAGGAGCTAATACCCTGGAGGACAGGATCAAAATTCAAGATGACCTGGATAAACTGGAGAGCTGGGCCAAAGCTAACAAAATGAAATTCAATACGGAGAAATGTAAGGTACTGCACTTAGCGCGGAAAAATGAAATGCATAGACATAGGATGGGGGACACCTGGCTGAATGAGACTATGTGCGAAAGGGATCTAGGAGTCCTAGTAGACCACAAGTTGAACATGAGTCAACAGTGTGATGCGGCAGCTAAAAAGGCCAATGCGATTTTGGTCTGCATCAATAGAAGTATAGCGTCTAGATCAAGGGAAGTAATAGTGCCACTCTATTCTGCCTTGGTCTGCCTTGCCATCTAGTGCTGTGTCCAGTTCTGGGCATCACAATTCAAAAAGGATATTGACAAATTGGTGTGTCCAGAGAAGGGCGACTAAAATGGTGAAAGGTCTGGAAACCATGCCTTATGAGGAAAGACTTAGGGAGCTGGGTATGTTTAGCCTGGAAAAAAGATGGTTAAGGGGTGATATGATAGCCCTGTTTAAGTATTTGAGGGGATGTCATGCTGAGGATGGAGCAGGCTTGTTTTCTGCTGCTCCAGAGACTAGAACTCGGAACAATGGATGCAAGCTCCAGGAACAGAGATTCCATCTCAACATTAGGAGGAACTTTCTGACAGTAAGAGCTGCTCGGCAGTGGAACACACTACCCCAGAGCGTGGTGGGGTCTCCTTCCTTGGAGGTCTTTAAACAGAGGCTGGATTGCCATCTGTCAGGGATGCTTTGATTATGATTTCCTGCGTGGCAGGGGGTTGGACTGGATGGCCCTTGTGGTCTCTTCCAACTCTACAATTCTATTCTAAGGCACAGTGGCTTCCCAAACAAGTTGTATGGCCTGTAGAACTAGGGCCAGTGTGAGGGACATCTATTTATGTTAAATTTTCATATTCCTTAAAATTAGAATTATTCAACATAAGAGCAAAGTCTGCAACTGTTAACTTCTGAACATTTTTAAATACCACACCTTTCCCTGGATTCTTTAACTGTTTTTTGCATTGGAATCAAACCACTCCATACTAAAAAGATTTTAATATGCTGTGCTATGTAGAAATGAGACTTTTGGGATCTGGCATCCAGAGACGTAAATGTTAAATTGTATTTTTCCATTTTTCCTTATATCTTGTTCATTTCTTGCTTAACATTTCTATGACATCTGCTACAGTTATAGGATATCCCTGTATTATGGATACTATAATGTTCTATTCTTTTAAATATGTAATTCTATTTAGCAATTTAATTCAATTTCATTATTTTAACTATTGTTTATAATTTACCCTTGCTCTTTAACACTTGGGAGATTAGCACATGTGTTCCCTGGAAACTGTTTCTGTCCCTCTAGCTCCCCCACCCGCCCCACTCCCGCCCCAGTCCCATCCCTGTAACAGAATGATTTTTTTTCCAGACACTTGCTGCTTTACTGCAGTGAAGCCAAATCCCGCTTGTTCTCATGAGAAATTTGAAAATAAAAACCAAACCAAATGTCAAAACAGAAAAGCAAGCCCCAAAACACACAGTACAAACCCCAAATAACCCAGGGAGGGGGAGGGAGGGTGACACTTACCTGGGTGTCCCGACTGAACTAGGAAGCCTTCGGCACGGACCTCCTAGTGACGTCACGTGCTGCTGGCATCGCGCCAGCACAACGAGGCACCTTTTCAATCACCTGTGATTCCATTATGATAACGGAATGGGCTTCTTATTCACGGCTTAAGACAGACAACAATCTCCCCTTGTTGCTGTCCTGTGATATTTTACCTGTTTAATAATCTCTTTAGTTCAGTGTTCATAAAGTTTCTTTCTCTCTCTTTAGGCCATTTGTCATGTATTCAATCATTTTTACTATTACTATAATAATATACTCTTTTTGCTAGTAATTTGTAGGTTTTTGTTTCTTTACTTCACATTTCATGCAATTAAATTTCTGTCTCTAAGACATTTTACATTTGTTTTTGATTAGCTATTTGTAAACCCTTCCAGTGCAAGCACTTACTACAGTTACACAAGAGATTCTTTCTGTCTTTGACTTAATTCCTTTATACATCAGGCTGGACATGCATGTTTGTAATGTTGTTTTATTTCTCATGGTATGCTATGCATTATTGTAAGTATGAGTTATTTACAGGTGTGGTTTGTAAGTAACCTATGATGTTTGGGTACACAGATTGTAGGAAGAGTCCTTTCTTTGAAAACTGATGGGGTGTGTGTGTTACACTGAAGCAGGTGTGAAATGATTCAAACCTGGGATGATTGTCCAGTCTGCTTGTATGTATATTTTGGAATAGGTGATATTGTATGTTCTTAGTATATTGTTCACTTTCTTCATTAGGTTATTTGGATTTTAGAAATATCAGATTAATTACATTGTGATTATTTGGCTGGCATCCTGTTAATGACATACGCAAATATAAGCTCAACTTGCACCTGCGTATGTCGTTTTATAGTCACTGCAGGAAGAGGTATTCACATTCTCTTTTGGGCAATGACTCACCACAACTATGGAATCCACTTTTTCTCCGCTGCCTGTTCCTAAATGGACATTCACAGCATGGGCAGTTGGGAGATAGCCACATAGCACCCGGCTATGTTGCTATAGCAGGATGCACAACACTGGTACATCCAGAAAACCCTCAGGAGGTCCTGGAGGATGATACCATTATTGTACGTCCAGCTATAAGATAGCCAGAAAATGTGTGGCTGTCCCCCTGCCCTCCCCAAGCCACTAAATGGCTGAGGTGTGTGTGTGATGTCAGGATACAGGTGAGCTCTCCACACGAGGAGGGAGGATGGGTCAGAGTTCTGTCTGCCAAAACTTTACACTTGGCCAGATAATGCATAATCTCAGCCATTCTTCTGCTTTCTGCACAAGCACTTGCATATGCTTTTGTAAACAGGTTTTTTTTCTTTGCACATTCCCCTCATGTGTTTATCTCTGCAAAATAATTCTTCTACATTTTAGGATCTTCAAATGTGGAAGAATATTGTGGAGGAATACTTGTTTTTCCATTCTACAGTGGGAAGTAAGCTATTGTAATTAATCAACCTCACACATGAGGAAGAAATAGTCAAGGATTTATATCGTTTGTAGAGCAGCTGCAACTGCTATGGCAAGCAGGGGTAGTACTCTCTATTTGGGTGTGTGAGCATGCCCCCTTACAGAACAAATAAACAAAAAAGAGGAATTGACCACTCTGTGGGTTTTTTCATCTCCCCTTGTGACAATGGGTTTCAGTGGCTACATTGTTTTTACTGAGTCTAGACACACACGATCAGGAAATTGGTTCTCCTGGTTGATAAACAGGTAAAACTCATTGGACTCCAGTCTACCTTGACATAGGCTCTGTGATTCAGAGTTGTTGATTCTGCAGTATATGTGCATGGGTGTTTCTGTGTGTGCGCACACACAGACTTTAGCTTTTATCATCTAAACTCTTTTCCTGGCAGGTTGTAATCTGACCTGTTTATAGACACTTTGTCAAGGAAGGACACATTAGCATGTTCTAGAGCAGTGTTTCTCAACCAGGGTTCCCCAAGCGGTTGCTAGGGGTTCCTCAAGAGATTGTGATTGTGTGTGTGTGTGTGTGTGTGTGTGTGGGGAAGCAATAGCAATTTATAGAATAATGTTTATGTAGGGGTTCCCTGAAACTTGAAAATTATTTCAAGTGTTCCTCCAGGATAAAAAGTTTGAGAAAGGCTGTTCTAGAGAGAGGAGGGCACTGGCTGTGGTTAGTTTGAGTTGGCCTAGAAGGAAGTTTTGTCAGAATTATAGAGACCAGACTGAAAAGGATGGGGGTGGCGGTGAGGGGCTGTTGGGGAATAATGGCATAACATGTGTGTATGTATGTGTGTATATATGTGTGTCTGTGTATGTATGTAGGCAATAGTACTCAGAAAGTACAGCAATGAGAGACATGGTGCAACTTAAAACATAAGCAGCAATACTCTCACCAGGCTGGTGTTTTCATTTGTTCAGTTTAAATCTCTACATAATGAATGTCATTATTGGTAAAAGTGTATCTTCCATAATCTCCAAATTTCATCAACTGTTTTAGGCTTAGGTGAAACAGGTGCACTGAGTAATTTTATTACAACAAAAGTCTGGGCCACACAGACTGCAGAGAACAGCTCACAAAGAAGAATGGCCCTCGATCTTCTTTGCTTCTAGATAAAATGAAAGCCTTTCAGCATAAAAATCCAGGCAAGCAGACTGAGTGACAAAAAAAAAAAAAAAATCTTCAATATGCCTCAGAGCAGCCATTTTAAGCATAGTGTCTACTCAGCTTCTAACAAGGGAGGCTTTATTTATGTAGCTCAACAGTAGTTTGAGACCAGAGCTTCCAGTGTCATTTCAAAAAACAATCATATGTTAGGTAACATCTGTTACTTTTCAAAGTGGTACATTACTTGTTATTCATTATTTTAAAAGAAATGTTTATTTTTGTTGTTACTTTTTATTGCTTTACAAAAATATACTTAAAAATAAAAAACTCCATATTTGAGAAGTGATGAATAAATACCACTTACAATGTGAAAACTGTAATGATATTACTATTCATTATATTACTTTGCAAAAATACTTCTTTCAGCAGAATCTCATACACCCTGCCACAAACATAAAGTAGCAGGAAAACATGCACCGATTAAGCAGGCCCCTCAAACACAACTGTCCTTTATTGCTACATAACACAAGAATGAACTCCTCCCATGACCTATGCCAGCATGCAGACTATAGGAGATCAAAAGATCCAAAAGACATCCATATGAACCCCAGTGTCCTCCAGCATTGGTTATAACTTTCTTAAACATACAATCTGCTACTCCACAACTCTACTACCTCATTCTGGTTTATGTGTTGGCCAGGTCTCTGTTATACCAAGTCATATCCTTCATCAGTGTGGCTGAAAAACGACAGTTAGTCAAGTATTCGTGTAACATAATACTTTCGTATCAGAAATGAAAAAGTAATTCTATTGTAAAATGAATTAACTACACTATATTTAGGGCATTGGTGTTAAACTTCCCAAATCTTAGAATAATTAATGATTAGGAGGTGATACTCACTTTTGCCCACTTCCATCTGCTGGGGAACCTGTAGATGACCTTACACAGCATGTGCAGAAAGTGGGGGTCAGCTAGCTCTGATGCAGAAAAGAAAGCATTATCTTTTCAAATTCTTCCTTGAAATCTTTCAAAAGACTTCTATTCTGTTCATGTTATGGGTTAAACTGTGTATCATATAATATGTACAGTAGTGTAAAAATGGAAAAACATGGGCTGAAGAATTTTGCAAATGAGAAGGGTGAGGAAAGTAAGGAGGTGTTTATTATCCAATAGTTTCATAAATTCTTTTCCACAAGCACTCCTGTTCCTCAGAAATCTGGAGTCTGACAGTTTCCCTTAATGTTTCTCTTCATTAGTTCTATCTGCTTAAAACCAAGCAATCGTTCAGTGAGGACTAGTAGTGGAAAATGTTGGCTCAACAGCTAAAGCCAGGCCACAGCAATCGTTTATGAGATGAAAAGAGGGTGGGGTGAGGCAAGAAGTCATGATATACTGACTGTTTATCTAGCTCAGTGCTTTCTTCTGTGACTGGAAATAGCTTTCAAGTTTGCCCAAAGCTGAGGTTCTACAGCCCAGAGACCTTTCCTGGGAGATGTCTAAGACTGCACCTAGAAACGTTGGTATGTAAAGCATGTGACTCTACTACTGAACTCTAAGTTCAATATGTTATTACTAGGGTTGCCAGTGTAGTACAGGAGACAAAACCTGAAACTAAATGATAGTCCCTGGAATTGTCATAGGGGGCATGCCCTGGTGATGCCACTTAAGCATGATACGTTAAGCATCAGCTAAAGGAGCTTAGAGTATGTCATTCATATATTTTTAAAAATCTAATGAAGGAGAATACACACACATTCTCTCATTTTTATTTTTTAAGATAGCACTCTTGACCTGAGATTCCCTCCCCCTGGCCCTAAGGTCTGGAGAAGAGGGGCCAGGTCCTGAGATCTGGGAAGCCTATTTATAACAGAGGTAAACTTAAGTGGAAAATGGCTTCATGCTTTGTGTGTTTGAATGTGCTGAATTCTTTAAAATTTGTGATTTAAAAATATTGAAAAGAAATATTTTAATACTGCATGAAAAATGGAATTTCAAGGCTTTTGATGTAGGCACAGTCATTTTAACTACAATATTAGCTGGGTTCTGTTCTGAAAAGCTTTGAGGCGAAATGTGCACTTTACCTGAAACCAATTTTCTCCTTACCTGAAGCAAAAATAAAAATACAAATGGATAAAGAGAGGCTGTCTTGGAAAGCAGCTGTTAAAGACACAGAATCTCAGCTAGGGGGAAACAGCAGGAAACTTAATGGTATGAGTATTAACATGAGACTTAAAAACACACACAGTTGTAATCTTAGATGATAAAGGGAGTAAGAATAATATCACAGTAGTTTACTGCATACCTTGAATATGGAGGCAGTGCAGATGTAACACCACCTCTCCTGTAACCAGAGTCAGACCAAGCCACAGTTTCACAGGGTTTTTCCCCCTGTAGTGAATTCTCTTCTGTGACCTTCACGGTTGTTAAAGGATATGTCAGCACTGATGTTAATCATGGTTAAGACCTTGGTAGTTAGTGCTGTCACATTCATCAATTAATCAGCCCAATTTATCAATTAGTTTTGTTTGGGCCAAATAAATTATGGAGCCAGATTAATCAGGCATTCTCCTGTTGTCATCTTACATGCCATCCAAATCCTCCTCATCTCATACCAGCATCCTGCATCTCACCTTGGTGCTCTTCACATCAAGATACAAAGGTTTGTTCAAGGGACCCCTGCATCAAAAATAAGGCTTTTTGACAAGGTCCTTTACTATACTCTTGCAGACAAACTGGTAAAATGTGGGTGAGACCAGTGCTACTCAAAGTGGTGGTCTGTGGACCCATGCCAATCTGCAAGCGATCAGCAGTTGGTCTGTGGCGATTTTCCAGGAAAGAAAAACAGTTGTGGCTAAAGGGCAGAAATAGTTACTAGTCTCTGGCACATTTAAAAAAAAAAAGTCAGTCCCTCACATCTGATAGCCTGAGAAGCACCAAGCTGGGCAATGCTACTGTTAGGATTTTTAACTGGTTGACTGACCAAACCCAAAGAGAACTCACCAGTGGTTGCTCTTCATTCTGGAGAGTGACTTGTGAGGTGCCTCAGGGTTCTGTATTGGGCCTGGTATTATTTAAAATCTTCATAAAGGACTTGTTTTATGAAGTGGAGGGTATGCTTACCACGTTTACAGATGACACCAAAATAGGAGGGATAACTAATACCCCAGAGGACAGAATCAGAATTCAAAATGGCCTTAAAAGATTGGAAGCTGGGTCCAAACTAACAAAATGAGCTGCAACATAGAGATAAATTTAAGGTACTACATACATCAAGGCAAAAAAATAAATAAAATGAAATGTGTAATATCGGGCTTAAAAACAGTATACGTGAAAAAGTTGGAAGAGATAGTAGGAAACTGCAAGTTATACATGAGTCAACAGTATGATGCAGCAGCCTAAAAAGCCAGTGCAATTCTTGTTTGCATCAACAGGAGTATAGGGTCAAGGTTGAAGGAACCAATATTCCCACACTCTGTTCTGCTTTGGTCAGACCTCATCAGGAATACCGTGTCCAGTTTGGGACAATATTGTTAAAGAAGGATATTGACAAGAGGAATTACATCCAAAGGAGGAGGACCAAGTGGTAAAAGGTCTGGAAACTTATGAGAATTGGCTAAGGGAGCTGGATATGTTTAGCTTGGAGAAAACTGAGAACTGGTATGATAGCCATCTTTACTTATCTGAAGTGATGTCACATAAAAAACAGAACAAGCTTATTTTCTGCTGCTCCAGAGACTAGAATAAAACCAATGGATTGCTATACAAGAAAAGATATTTCACCTAAACATTAGGAAGAGTGTCCTAGTCATGAGAGTTGCTTGATGTGAAATATACTACTTGTGAAGGTAGGGGACTCTCCTTCTTTGGAGATTTTTAAATAGAGGCTGGATGGCCATCTTACAGGACTGCTTTAGCAGTGGATTCCTGCATGGCAAGAAGCTGGACTAGATGGTTCTTAAGGTCCTTACGATCATTCACAGGGATCTCTGTGCATTTATTTTTTCATTCCCTGAGAGGCTTGTGAGATGGAACAGAGTACTATTCTGTCTTGCTCTTAAATGCTGATGATGCTTAAGAACTGGTTGGTTCCAAATAACCCTTCCAGCTTTAAAAAAATATTTTAAATGGAAACTTCCAAGGACTTGTGGGGAGGGGCAATTACCCATTGTCTGAAGACTGTGACAACAGACCATGACTTGTTTCATACTACTTTTAGCTCTCTTAGGGCAGAAGAGATAAGGGTGATGAGAAGTGTGCTCCAGTGCTGCCGGACATCTATGAAGCATGGGAAGGATGCCCTACTGAAGCGGGGTGAGGAGAAGCATGGTCTGATCACTCAAACAAAGTGTAGTGGTGGGAAGGGAGAGCCATAATTAGGAAAGGCCCAACTATGGCTTCTCAGGAGCATCTGGCGGGCCATTGGTATGTTCCTGACATTCTACAGCAGGTGAAGATTGCAGTTATTGGAAGGCACCCTGAATGGAGGGTTACGGCATTTCATCTGGGCCGCCACTGTCAGACATAGGATCCTAGCTGTTGGACCTTGGGTGTGATCTGCATTATGCAAGACTCACTCCAAGTACAGAGGCAGTGAATGTGGAAATTGAGGTGTTCATTCGATATTGTATTTACATAATTTGTTTAAGAATGGAGATTTATTTATGAATATGCAAATTTTTATCAAGCAAATTTGTTAGTCAACTTAAACTACTGAATCAGTTTTCAGCCTTACTGCTCATTAAGGTTCATTAGCAGGTTTCAGGGAATGTGGTTTTGGTTAATATATCCCTTAGCTGTGGTTTAACCAATAGAGGATACAGTATTTGTTTTAGTGAAGGAATGCACAATCCCCACAAGCCTCAAACTGGTGTTCTCAGTGTGTTTAGTGCTGCTAAACACTTGCTGCTTCTGTCATAGAATCATAGAATTGTAGAGTTGGAAGAGACCACGAGGGCCATCCAGTCCAACCCCCTGCCACGCAGGAAGTCACAATCAAAGCATCCCCGACAGATGGCCATCCAGCTTCTGTTTAAAGACCTCTGAGGAAGACCCCCACCATGCTCCGAGGGAGTGCATTCCACTGCCGAACAGCTCTTACTGTCAAAAAGTTCCTCCTAATGTTGAGATGGAATCTCTGTTCCTGGAGCTTGCATCCATTGCTCCGTGTTCCAATCTCTGGAGCAGCAGAAAACAAGTTCTCTCAGTACTCTTGACCTCCATGTGTTCAGAGGTCCTATCTGCAGGGAGCTATGCATACAGATTGTGTGCATGATCTGTTTTATCCTCACCCTCCCCATGTTTCAGGTTGTGCAGCTGGATTGCACATGCATAGGCTGTTGCACATACAGAAACTCAGAACACCTGGACTTGGGGCACGTGCCCAGTTAGCACGATCCTGACATACGTACTCCTCCAAACATGCATTTACCCTTTTATAATACCTGCCTAGGGCCACAGCTGTCTTCTGATCCTTAACCTTTGGGGAGTGGGGTAGAGAAAGTAAGAAAGTTATATTTCTACTAGTCATAGGATAGATTCTACCACACACACACAGTAAATACAAATACTTCCTCATTAAGAAAACGATGATTGTACAATTACATGGGACAATCAAATCTTTGGGCCCTAAAGGATGGGGAGATGTATGGCAAGGAGAAGACAAGCTAGCGTTTAGTCTTGCATGTGTGCAATTGCTGGATTAGTCAGTCTGGGATCCTTCTATATCAGTAAGGTAGACTCCTGACAGCTTTTAAAAACAGTCTTTCCTGGGGTGCAGATCATATATGCCTCCCTAAAGGCTTCACTGCATGTGGGAGGCTGGAAACTATGCCTTTATTCCATTATGATCTGTTCTACTGATCAGTAAATTCCCATGCCCCATGCTTAGATCATGAGTTGATCTAGAAAGAAATGAAGCTACATTGACTGTATGGAGTTGCCCACACAGGACTCAAAGAACTGTGGGCTGAAAAGCTTGGCGACTTAGTTATGCATATATGAGTGTGTGGGAGAGAAGATGGACTTCATCATGTTGATTGAAATGGACCCCGTTTTTCCTGGCTGATCTTCTCATGTATTGGTGAGTTGGCAGAGGACTCTTCCTAGCCAGTAAATTTTATTTTCACCACTGCTCAGCATTACATGCAACACTTTCAGGAAGCAAGTCTTATTTAATGAGAATTAGATTTCCTACAACACATTTGGTGTGAATTGCACCCAGTGTTCTGAATATATACCATGAGAAAATAATCGGTCATTAATGACATTAATATTGTCGGCAGAATAACAGAACAAGGAGTTCTTGCCCCCCCCATCACAAAATGTTATTCATCTAATGGTCCTCTTCCAAACTACTGAACACCGTCATTGTACTCTCCTCCCATATGTGTTCCTTCTCAGTTGCCAACACATTGTCAACTGCTAGTGTACTATTTACCTCCGTATGTCTCACCCATCTCTCATGCTTTGGAGGGGGTGTGGGGGAGAGGAGGTACAAAATGTATAGGAGAAGCGTGCTTATTTACAGGTTACTTGCATAACTAAGCTTCCTCCGCATGTCTGTAACAATGTAGGATATACTAATGCAAGTTCTGCTACAAGAAAAGCTAAAATCTGAAAACTGCATTGATTATGTGAATTGCAATTGTTTTGAAATATTTATTCATCATTATATTAATTTTGCTTCAGTAGAGTTATACATGGATGAACAGCCCTGTTGTCAATCACTGGAAATCATATTTATCCCTTTGGCTTCTGATATTTCATTTGGCTCTTTCAAACACAAGGACTAGACACTTGCCATTTTTAAAAAATGAAAGCTGAGAGGCAACTGAATTCTCTCTTTAATGCCCATATGCACACAACCATTTAAATCCTCCAACTGGTACCTATGTTTAGGAAAACAGCCCAACATTTGTGATCAGGAGACAATGGAGTGGAAAGATCTGCATAAATAGTTCCCATATAGTAACCTGTAACTCCATCTCCAGTTGCCCAAATCACCTCTGCCCAGTACACTGAAACTTCAAAATGCTTCCAAAGCTTGATCCCAGAAGGAAGCAAATAATTACTTGCTCCAAAATGGCTCAGAAGTACCAATAAGCAAACAGCAATGCAGCTGAGTGTGTGAGGCATGAGATACAGTGCCAGGAATATAAATAAGAGCTGCTGGCATCCCTGCACAGGACCCAGAGAGAGGGAGGAGGGACTGTGATAGACTTGATCGCATCCAAGATTTTTACATTCTGCAGTATTTTTGCATCGATTAGAAACATGGGCAATGAGCAGACTGGTGCCACTGTCACAGCTCTCTATAAATCCAAGCAACAGGTATTCAGACTAGAGTGCATTGCTTAAAATAACACCTTTTATTGTCATTCTAGATGAATTTATTAATGTAGTGCTATCTGTGTAGAGCACCAAATCTACATGGACACACCTTAGGAAATTCAACAAGATACCTTCTATCTGCTAACCAGTTTTCCCAAAACCATCCACAGCCCTCTCTCCACAAATTACAGTTTCACCCATCAATGATGACTTGGCTTCCTGTTAACAGATAAGTGAGCATGACAACTGTTCACGTTTTTTTGTTATTCCCCACCCTCCCCTGCAAAGTATCTGGAAGCATGTAGATGGTAGCCATTCCCTGTGCTGTGTGTACACTGATCAGTTAACACAGTAGTTAAGAGAAGAACAACCAGCAGGACTAGTCCCAAGCAGCAAAATAAAATGTTTGCTTTCATTTTTGGAGTGAGCACTGTGGTTTGTGTGTGTGCATGCGAGAGAGAGAGAGAGAGAGAGAGAGAGAGAGAGAGAGAGAGAGAGAGAGAAAGCATGCATGCAGCTGAGCATCAGAGAGGTCCAGCTCTCTCTCTGTCCCTGTCTTGCTGTGTTGGGCTGGGAAGCTGAATGAAAATAACCCTTTCAACAGATCTGCACAGAGCTAAGGAAGGAGCAGTGGGTCCTGTGAACTGGGTCTGTATGAAAGAGTGTAAATTGAGAGAAAGTGGACAGGTAGCTTTCTTGGAAAGTATTTTTGTTTTAAAGTTATAATGAAACTGTGGAGTGAATCACCAAACAGAAAATAAAATGAAAATGAAAATAGATGTTACTTGTGTTGAAACCTAGCCGGTGATGCTTTAGAATCTTTAGAAGGAGGAAATGGGGTCTGAAAAGTTATTTGATTGTTTATTGGAAGAGGAGGGGATTAGCCCACCTCCTTTAAGAGGTAAGTAAGTAAATCACAGCCACCCTTCCACAGTCCTTGTAGGAGATAAGCAGCACAGGATGAACTCCAGATTGTTCTCAGGGACCCCCCCCCCCTTTCCCCCTGTGCTTTTCAAAAGACTCAGTTTAGGAGCCAATCAGCCTTGGCACTTTGCCCCAGGGACAACAGCTCTTTGATCATCACCAACATCCTGCAGTCCTGAGAGGTGAAAATAAATCACTACTGTTCTTCCTGCTCCATTGTCCAATGGGGCAAATATAATGGCATTTTCTAAAGTGATATGCCACCTTTAATTGCCTCAATCCCAATGGTGATGTTTCTTGCTTTATCTTTCAGGCAGCCCTCTTTGCATTTACATATCTTGCCTCTGGTGCTTCTTGGGGCAGCTGTCATTAGCCAAAGTAGTAGTAGTTGTTCTGTGCCATCAAGTCATTTCCAACTTATATCATGGGGCTTTCTTGGCAAGATTTGTTCAGAGGGGGCTTGCCTTTGCCTTCCTTTGAGGCCGAGAGAGTGTGACTTGCCCAAGGTTACCTGGTCTCCAGAGTCAGGAGTCCAATACTCAAACCACTACACCATGCTGGCTCCCAGAACCTGCCCTTAATGTCTGTACTTTCTCGTCTAATGTACTTGTTCCTGCCATTCTTAAGTTTTTAAGAAGTACCTCTTAAATATACTTGGTGGGGGAGGGGTAGGCGAGTGCAAATCCAAGTAATTGTTTGGATGGAATAAGGAATTTTTCCCTAATGGTCCTGTCATAGTGGACATCAAGGAAATATTTTTTTAAAATAATAAGAATGAATGGGACTTTAAGAGTCAAACTAAAAATCAATTAGAATATAATATGCCAGACATAACTGTGGCTGAGAAACAGAAAGCTTGGATTATAGATGTGGCAATCCTCAGGGGATAGCAGAATCAAAGACAAAGAGAGGGAAAAGATTATGAAATACTGAAATCTACATACAGTATTGAGATTCAGTGCCCTTGTAAAACAAAACAACTGTGGTTCCAAAAGCGACAGGTGCTCTGGGAGCATTTCCAAATAGACAAGCCATCTGAATGAAAATTGCCACAGATAGGAGGATCACAATAGCAAAATTACAAAAAGCAACACAGTTTGGAATGTGCCACATTCTCCAGTAATACCTCACTGATTCCTGGATAGAATCTGAATCACTGATGGTCCAACATTCCGAATGGTAACACCTTTTAGATTTTGAAACCAATGTAACAACAACAATAACGTCTTGGAAATTAACATATTAAGATATTTATTTGTTTGATTTTCCACACAATGGTGGGAAACAAAGTGGATAACTAAGTGAAAAGTTTTGTTCACTCCCCATAATTCCTCCTCAAAGGTAAGTCCCATAGAGTTAAATAACCAAAATGGTATCAGTGATCTTTTCATTCTAGTAATTTTTTAAAGTGTCCATTGTTCTATAAGTCTGTTTTCCTACTGCAATTGTTGTTCTTTTCTTCTATATGTTAATTTCATCTACTTAATCATGTGCCATATATTCTCCAAGCTGAGTTTAAACAAAATTACTTCTTCTCTGCTCTGTTTCCTATGTAGAAAAAAGTGGGGGGTTTTGTGTGTGTGCAGCAAACTGTTTTTTCCCACCCCCACCCCACGTTTTTCTGAACAGAAATTCCAAACACTTTGGGATGCTTGAATGTGGGGAGAATATTGCACAAAAATGTTTTCTCCTACAGCAGGGAGAAACCTACAGTAATTATTCATGTTAGCAAGAACAAAATAATTGAGGATTAACATCCCTGCTTCAGTATAGTCTTTACATACAGGTTGAAGTTCTACCATCTTCTGGGACCAATTGCATTATGGGCTTTGTATTTCATCACAGGAAATTCCAGGATGGGGTAGAGGCAAGTTTAAATGAGAATAATAGAATTTTTGAAGATGCCAGTAACAAAATATGCCCCATCCTTGTTATTATTGGTAAAACCCACCATCTATCCCACAAAGTAACAGGACAACAATAACCTACTTCATTAAAGAAATCCAATTATTGATATTGGTGTAATGACTATTTCCCCAGTTTCTAACATTTAACATGATCAAATTAATTTTCAAACCTAACATTCCAAGATCTGTTTTTCCCCTTCTTCTCAGATCAGAGCTCAGAAAAGTTTCTTTGATGGACAACTCCCACATGTTGATCAAAGCAGGGCTTACAACTGTTTTAAAAACAGAGTTGGGGTTGTTTAGACGATGAAAAAATCCTCAAAGAATGCAGAGAGAATACCTTTTGTCCAGATGAGCTCCCGCTGGGATTCGCCATATTGGGAAGGAGGGGGGCTGAAAACTCAAAGTAGTTCGCAATAACAGCTTTTGCTGTTTCTTGTGATCTTTTTTAAAAAGTACATGAAAATGCACTTAACAGGTCATCCAAACAACCAGTTCGAATTGGGCCACATCCAGGAAGTCAACACATGATTGGTGGGATGTGTGTGAGGGCGGGCTCGCCAGTGACGAAGTGGCAGGAGCTGCCATTGTTGTTTTTGGGGACATGATCAAGTGCATGATCAAGAGCTATTTTCCAGGTGGTAGAGAAAAAAAAAGTTTGTAAGCAGATCGCTCTTCCACATCTGTTGTTTAATGGCAAGAAAAGGGAGGGAAATGTAGGGAGCTTTTCGGGAGATAATAAGGCAGGTAATTCACTCGCAGCCACCATCTTTTCTCTTGGGCATCCTCCTTGTGAACTGCAAAGTCGGAGAGCCTTCCATGCCAGCGATCTTGCGAATGATTCATGGGGACAAATGAACACTGCTGCAATAGTGAAGTAAAGTGCTATTTTTGCAATTAATTCTCCCGCTTAGCTGAGCTCTTGGACAAAATGTATGTATTTTTTCCCCCTCTTTAGTACATCACTTGGAATATTTTGCTTTCAATATGAGAAATACTTTCTCATTTCTTAGGGGCTTATCACATGAGGGAAGGAAGTGGCAGCACACCCCAATAATAACACCACCCACCTTGCCTTATCGCACAACGTCAGTTGTGTTTCAGCTGCTCTCCTGTTCTGGTCCCATGGGAGATGGTGGTAAACATGAGTCTTTTTGATAACTGAAAAAATCTGTTACCAGAAAGAGCTGCCTTTACCACTTCTCCCACAGGAGAACAGCTGAAACATGCCGATATTATGCAATAAGGCAAGGTGAGATGCCCGATTCTCAGCTTCCCTTCCACTTCCCTTCCCTCATGTGATAACCCCCTTAGACTCTGCATTTCTTATTTCAGTTACATCCTCTAAACAACTGTGATTGCATGTGAAGTCGAAGGCTTTAATGGCTGGCATCCATAGATTTTCCTTGGTTTTTTCCTGGGCTGTGAGACCATGTTCTGGAATAGTTTCTTTCTGATTGTTTATATATGCTATCTTTCTGATTGTTTATATATGCTATGACCCCTGTTGGGGATTATATGTAAATTTGTGTAATTGAAAGGTTAGTTTCTGGGTATAGAAATGCAAGACTCATTAACCAAACAGACACTAACGAGCTTTGCATTTCTATACCCAGAAACTAACCATTCAATTACACAAATTTACATATACTCCCCAACAGGGGTTCACAGCATATGAACTCCACACACACTCCTACCCAACCATTCTCTGAAGATGCCAGCCATAGATGCAGGTGAAACGTCAGAAAGAAACTATTCCAGAACACGGTCTCACAGCCTGGAAAAAAACTAGGGAAAAATCTATAAAAAACTGTGATTGCAGTTTACTATATTGAATGTAATGACATCAATAGGCCCTTTCCCCTGTAATATTACCAGGGGCCATCCCTAGGTCTCAGATTTTGATCCTAAAATCTCAGGGCATGGGTGTTCCTGACCTGGCAATTCCACCACCATTCTGTAACTACAGAAGTAATTAAAGTTACACTACAAAATGACTAAAGCTAGCCTACTTTAGAATATAAGTCTAAACAGAGGGGCAAATGGACATACCTGTGAATCAAGATGGAGGCCATAAGTGAATTACTCATATTTTTACTTACCAATTTGCTGCCACTGAACAGTATTTTTTTAAAAAACCTATACCCAAAACACACCTCTTCCCATTTCACCTTTGCTAAGGTGAAAATCCAACATGGTAGTTCTGGGTGCTTGCCTTGTTAGCAAGCCCCACCCCCGCACTCACTGAGCCAATCAGCTTTCAGCGAATCAATTCATGTTGCTTGTCCCAACAAGCAGGAATGCATATTACCCCTGCTGTTTTTTTTAAAAAAAATCTGACAAAAGCTGCAAAAGATTTTCCTCAGAAGTATATAGTGTTTTTGGCTCCCCTCCTTCTGAATATAGTGAAATGATGTGGGATCCCATTTAGAAACATCATATTTTCCTCACATTCTGTGAGGAATATTTTCACCATTTAGACAACCCCCAGTCTATGTAGTACAGTTTGCTCTGGGAAAAGGCTGCTAGGCTTTTTAGCTGAGACAGAAAATACATACAATTATTCAACGAGTGAAAAAAAGGAATAGAAGCAAATGTTGAGCCTCTCTTAATACTAGAACTTAGATCATTAAATATAATTGACTAGTGGGAGATCCAGGAGAGACAAAATGAAGCATTTATTCAAAAAGATATAGTGAATAAGAAAAGCACATCCTGATGGTACAAGCTATTAAATAATAAAAGAAACTTATTTGAAAGGTGGTGGTCTCCTTCATTAATGGTTTTTAAGTAGAGCTTGGATGTCCACACACTATGTGTTGCAAACAGAGTATTTGGCAGGATACTGAACCAGATGATTGAAACAACTGCGCAACACTAACATACCCTCCTTCACATTTTTCTTAAGTTGCCACCATAATTTGAAGAATTTCAACAATCCATTGATCTACCGTAAGTCCAGTCATTTGGAGCATCAGGTTTGGTCCATTATCTATGTATGTGATAACCCTTCAAATATGTAATGACTGCTTTCATATCACTTCTGAATCATTTCTCCTCTCCAAACTAAACAACGCCTTCAACTTTCATCACACAACTTAAGTTTCTACAAATTTGGATTCTCCTAACATTTTTCATGCTTTTCATGCTTATGCTATTTGGTGGAGATTTTCATGATTATCTTGACCTGGTCTTAGACAATGGCTTGCCTTCTCATTAATGCCACTCTTTGGGTGTTTTTTTTAACCCCAGTGTGTCCTGTATGACTGA
Organism: Gambelia wislizenii; assembly: GCA_030847615.1. NCBI lineage: Eukaryota > Metazoa > Chordata > Lepidosauria > Squamata > Crotaphytidae > Gambelia > Gambelia wislizenii. Next base: position 176,656,357 of record JAUMIR010000004.1, read on the forward strand.
ATGTCATTGATAGATGTCTGTTGCATTCTATATCCTACAGAGAGACATTATACTTAAAACAAAACAAAACAGTGCATTAATTTTGCTTCCAATTAAATTAATTTTAGTTTCTTCTCCTTCTCTTCTCTTTGCCACAATACATCATAGCATGCCATATTGATTCAATTGCCATCTTAGTTCATGCACCACCATCTCTTGCTGTTACTTTGGCAGGCAGATTTCATTAAATCCACTGAAGCATGGCATTTGAATGCTTCACTCCTTAAAGATGTTAACTATAATACATTAAATGGCCTCTGAATTTCAGGAATATTTTGAAATTAATGGGGTTCAATTATGCCCTGGGCTATTTTCCAGGATGCATGCAACACATATATAAAGGAGAATGATACAGGAAGAAACTTGAAATCTTGTAGAATTTCAAGTTTCTACAGTGGACAAAACAGTAAAATCTTTATTAACTCAATTTGCCCCTTATCTTTTTATGGAAGGAAGAGATCAAGGTTGTCACTGAACTCCTGAGGCAAAGGAAAATTCCAAATTCAGATGACTTTCCTATGAATTGTACAAGATATGGTCAGACTTTTTGGTCATCATTCCCAGATTTTTTTTTTGTCTATATCAGAGGGCCTTTTTCATGGCACTCTGTTATATGATGCTTGTATTTCTGTTATTCTGAAGCAAGAAAAACCTTACTATTTGTGCAAATTACAAAAGTTAATTGAATGTTTTAATTAACATAGATGTGAAAATACTAAGAGCAGATAATTAAAGCTAGTAACAAATGTGATTGATTTAAATATTAAAAGAAATGCTACAATTATTTCATTCATATTTTTGAAAAAAAAATGGCAATTTAGTTTCTTCATTTAGTGTTAGTTTCCCTCTACCATTTTCAAAACAGAGTTGAATTCTATACAGTATTTCTCTCCTAAATCAGAAATGTCTACATTTAGATAATGTGTTGCTATTTATCTGCAGATATTTCTGAAAAGATCGAGCTGATTTTGAACACACTGTTAGCAGAAATATCTCTTTTTTGGAGAAATATGCAATACTTAGGGTAAGTTAAACTTCTGGGATAAAATTAATAAATTTAAAATTAATATTTTGCCACAGATACTTTTATTCTCATAGCTTCTCTTTACATGTCTCTTTAAATGCTTATGGCATTTTCAAAAATATTCCATTTAGGAAATTTATTTGAGAGATTTCCCTACTTTCTTTTTTTGCTCAAGAAGATCCGGCTGCTAATTCTTGAGGAATCTAATTTTCCAGCCCTTAGTTGATATCACCTGGCATATCTTTCCACTTAGAAAAAGATAGCAAGCTTTCTCTTCTTCTTTTTTGGCAGATACTATGTGTTCCTCTACCCACAATTTCAGCAGTTCGGGTACTGTCTCTGCTCAATTGACCCATATGTTCCTGCCAAATTGACTTGAGAATAGAAAGGCAGCTCTTTTGTGGAAGAATTGATTGAGTGTGGAATTTATATCTTAGACCAACTAATAGGACCAGATGGAGGATTGTTATCCTTTTCAGTACTGCAACTTAGTATTGTACCTGTCAGTGCTGAATGGCAATATTTGCAATTACAACACCTTTGGGTATCTATTTATGAGTCATTAGCTCTGAACAGTTTAGCATCTCATTTATTATCAGAGGAATTCATTGGCTCACTAGGGAAATCTAAACCTACAATAATTCTTTGTAAACATTTGTTGGAATATAGTAAACTTGATACTCAAGAGTTTAGAACTGAGCAGAATGAAGAATTAAAATATCCCATAGAACATAATGAATGGGGTGCTTCTGTATGAGATTGTTTCTTTCAGTTTAACATTCAGACTGGTTCAGCAAAAACTGATTTTGAGAGCATATTGGACATCACAGTGCCTTTTAAGGAAGAAAATGGTTAATTTAGCCAGATATTGGCAATGTAATGCAGATAATGCTTCTCCAGGTATAAGATGTTGTTGTGCCCTGTGGTGGCTTCCTCTTGGAAGTCATGATTTATATTAATGTTGTACTAGAAAAAATCTTAAGATATTAACACAAGTTTGTGCATTGTTTAATTACAGTATATACTCACGACATGGAGTTTAGTAGATAAGCAGTGTAAATAGATTCTTTGACCTATTTGAACTATTAATTTCAAAAAGATTTTATTTTTCAAGGTTTGAATAACCATTCATCATCTACCTATCAATGGTGTGAAGATCTCACTCATTTATCTATATTAGAACATGTATCCTGTAGTCATGATTTCCATCTAAACTCTTTTTTGGACACATGGACTGCTTATGTTAATCTATATGCTTAATTTATGATGGTTCAATCCTGAAGCTTCTTATAAGGATTCTTTTAAAATTTCTCTTTCCCCTCTTTCTTTTCTCTCTCTCTTTTCTCCTTTTTTTTCTTTTTGGTGTATTTGAAGGTATTAGCTATTCCTCCCAATATAATGTTGATATCATTTGATGAACATCACTTCTGTTCTTCTTCATACAAGTTACTTATAAAGATGCTGGAAAATAGTGGGCACAAGACAGAAGCTTTCGGCACCCCACACATCTCTCCAGGTTGATAAGATGCTATTGATGAGCGCCTTTTGGGTACTGTCCATCGTAGCAACAGCAGCAGCAGCTACAGGCATACATTGTATCAATTTCCCAAGAAGAATATCATAGTAGACCTTGTGGAAATTCTTGTTGAAATAAAGATAATCCATATCCTCTGATCAATAAAGCTAGTGGCTCAATCAAAAAGGGAGTGGTTAGTCTGCCATGCTTTACTCTTGTGAGCTTTGTGCTTGTTCTTGGCAACTATGGTGCTGCTTTCTCAATGCTGACAGACTAATTGCTGTTGTCCTGATATTGAAGATAAATTTACCTTTTGGTAAATGCTTAGCTCCTCTGTCCCAGTTTTGATGATGAGACAACCTTTGGCTGCTTCCAGTCTTCTGACGCATCACTTGCTTTTGAAGAATTTTCACAAATCATAGACATAGTTTCTCATATAGCATGCTCAAGTTAATTTGGAGAAGCTTTGTAATCCCATACAGGTTCTTTACCTATCTTGGTCTGAAATGCTTTCCCTTTATAATTTCATCTCTTTTTGTCATATTCAACATGGTTTCCCATAGAGGAGAAGATAGAAAAAGGAGGTGTTGAGACTGCCCAGTCTCTGTCATTTGCTAATATTCCTCCATCTTCTCCACAAAGTTATTGTTACTTTGTTCTTCCTCTTGCTCTGAACATCATAAAACGGATCTGTGAACTATTTTTAAAGCATCTCTCAAACCAATTGGCACACTGAGGCTTAGAAAGTTTCCTTCTAAAACAGGTTCCCCTTTCCTTGATTTCCTAGGCATGTCCCTTTAACATTTGTGTTCATGAGCAAGTTCCTTACCAGAAAGCTGCTTGTTCTGATGACTCCCATTCTTCTTGCTTATTGGAACTGTTCGTCATTTTGCCTTCAATATCTTGCTTTAAAAACAAACAAACTTCAAATCCACCTTGAACTCCCCTCTCGAAAACTTTTAACCATGGCATCCATCCAGTATTTCCTTGAATCTGCTGAAATCCAGTTTTTGAAAGACATCCATGTGCAGCTTTCCCTTTCCTCAGTATAACGAATCCCAAAATGGCATAGTTGCTCCTATCTCAGTGTTTTCACCTCATCAGCCAGTTATTCCCAGGAAAGGTTCATGTCTAGGACAGCTTATCCCTTTGTCTCTTCTGCAATTTGAAAGATGCTGTCATCAAGGCAAACCAGGAATTTGTTAGATTTTTCATTCTTAGCAGAGTTTGATTTCTAACACAAAGCAATATAGTTGATTGCTAGTAGACTTCTCTTCTTTGAAAAGGTGAATCTGATCTAGGAAAGGTATTATACAACCAAGTCTTCTATCTGGTTAAGTGATATATAAAAGACCCCCACAATGTTATCACTATAATTTCCACATATATTTGACCAAATAGTCAAATTTTGGCAAACTTTCCAGCATATCCTGGATATGCAGACCAAGGGGATGACACCCCCCCTTCAGTGCCTGGTCATGATGTCATACTCCTGCCTGCTTTCATTTTTAGCAGGTACACCTGCTCAGCCCTCAGTAAGATTTCCTTCTACCCACGGAGACTTCTGACTCCTCCTTCACACTCCATGGATACTTGGGCAGGTGTTCTCTGGTGAGGCCCCGGAATCAGTTGCACAAGCACCAAAGACACAGAATCCTTCCTGACTATCCTGCTCCTGAGTATTTTTCCATGCATCCAGATCCTGCATCTTGTTCTCTTCCTCTTACTTAGACACCACAATGTCCTGTTGTTTGTCCAGAAGTGATTCCTGTGTTTGGTCCCAAAATACTTTATCTTCTATGATAAGCAGAAGTTTGGATAAGCATATTTCACCTTCACTTCCAGTTGGAATATTAATTTGCTCCAGGTGTACTTGTATACAGTCCCAGTAGCACTGCCTTTGCAGATCTCTTTCAGTACTATTTGGTCCATCACCACAGGAGGTGATGTGGCCCTCTCTGTATGGTCTTCGAACTTCACCTCTACACCTTCAAATCAAATTCTCTGTTTGCTGTTCCTGTATTACCTCAGACTGATAGAATTGTATAGCTACTTACTCTCCCCCTTCCTCACACACGATACCTTTAAAGCAGCAGAACAGGAGCACATGACAGCAGCCACCCTTGACTCTTGCATCAGTTCCATACAATATTTCCTCTTTGTTGCCCCTGCTCATGAGCTCTGAGAGACATCTGGTTGGCTACTGTGGGAATGGCATGTTAGGTGCAATGGACCTTTGGTCTGACCCATCAGGGCTTTAGCAATCTTGAAACAATGTTGGAAATAGAAAGCATGAGAACAGGAAAACAAAAATATTTTGGCATTTCTAAACTTATTTCAGAGCATGAATTGAGAGAAATATTGAATCAGAGCCACAATGTACACCTGTAACACTTGAGTCTGGAAGGAAATCCAAAATTAAATGTCCAAAACAGGGGCCCGCTACAGAAGCGATTTCCCATGGGAAAAATCTCACTCTGACTAAGCGTGTTGGGATCTCAACTGTTCCTTTCTACAGAGAGAAAGTAACATCTAATCCAAGTGACATGCATTGCTAAGCACACACCATCTTCCTCAGTCAGTCCCATCTATCTCAAGAAAAGGAATGTATCCTTCTATTATTATCAGCACAGTAGCAGTAACTGCAATATGAAGCAGTAAGAAAAGAGCTATAACTGAATGCTCACTTAACACCACAACATAAGACACAAATGTTTAATTACAGTCTAATCCAAACAATTAGTACTTGGGGAAACAAAAGAAACTGGAATATTTATTTATTTATAGACTGTGTTCACACCACAGTTCTACCAAAGTGTGGGGAAAGGGCAGAATGTGATAGTGGAGAAAGAATTAAGCTTTCTCAGAATCTCAGGTTTTGGTTTTTTATTTAAACTGAAATGTCTAGGCATTGTAGCTGTATGGTTATGTTTCAAAGCTGCATGAATATTCAACTAATGCCTCTTGTAATCTTACAAGCCAAAGGAATGGGCTAAATTAGATTTTCATTGGATGATACATCTCCTTGCATCTTCCCTTGATTAATTAGCATAATTTATACAAAAATCCCAAACAGAATAAACTATGCAAAATAAAGATGGTATAAGTCACAAAATTCAACTACTGTTGGTGCAAAATGTTCATTTAAATGTTCATTTAATCATTTAACACAAAGAACATATACCTTCTTTGGCTAATTCTCAGAAATGTGCTTCATTATTGCTACTTGACTAACACAGAAAGATCTACATTATTACTTCATGTGGAAGTGAAGATTTATGACTACCATGCTGAGCATTAATGATAGGAACTACCTAATTTTATATTATTTTTGGATTTGATGTTTAAACCTCTCCTAACCATACACTGTATCTTTGCTGTGGTGCCAGATCTCTCACACTAGATGAGTTTTATGAGCCTTCACAGAAAAAAGAAAGAAAAAAGAAACTTGACACATTCTTACTGTTTCCAGGGAAAGAGCTTGTTTAAATTCAAGCAATTTAGGAAATGTATTCAAATCTTCTAAGCCACCACCCAAGAGCTCTTGCTGCCAAGCTTCTCTGGTCTGAAGGAAAAATAAAGCTGGTTTGCTGCAGACCATGGTTTGTAAATCAGAAAGCAGAATCAGATCTATTCTATCCAGATCTGTCTGGGAATTCCTCTCTTTCGTTCTTCATAAGTTTTAGCCAAATGCATACATACTTTAGCCATTAAATCTTCACAAAGTGCCATTGCTAAATGGGTTCACTGGGGCTTGCCTGGTTCATATTAACTTCAGATACACCATATTAGCATTGGTACATTTGAAACATGAAATAATGGTTAAAGCTAAGAAAGGATGGCATTTGCATCAGAGGAAGAATAGAAGGAAGACATAGAGTTCCCAAGACTGGCTCCCTGGGCTAGATTACCAGTTGTTCAATTGATGCAATTGATCCAGGTCCCTCAATTGATTAGGGACCAACAAGGAAAACAAAGGGAAAGCTTAATTTGCCCTGTTCTCTAACCACTTTCTGAAATATAATTGAAATTTTTCACTTAAAGCAACAACCAAAAAGAACATCCATTTTGCTAATCTGTGGTTGGAGAAACCTATATCCCAGTCAAATTGTAACCACTGAAGTGAATCCAGGGTTTTCGGCTGAAGTGTCTGAACTTTTCCATTAGCAAGGACAATGACATAATTTGCCAACATCCTGGGCTTTCTTGTGGGGTGGGTGGGATGAATTTTCCCAGCACCATCATATATTGTTATGATATACAGTATTTTGGTCATGAATGAGTAATAAGATCCAGTAACTTTACAATAGGTCTGGTGGAGGGGAAAACCCAGGTGGTCAATTTCTTGACCTGGATTTGATGAATTTCACTATGGTGGTGGGAAAAGAAACTACTGATGGTTTTCTGCTGTTTGGGGACATATTAAATTCCCAGCTCTGCCTGCTCTTGGAGATGCCTGATCTGGCCACGGTGGCAAGTGCCTCAGGGTTTGTCTACACATGTAGAAAAACCTGTACTTATCTCATAGTTGCAGCACGGTTGCCACATGATGTTTGCAATTATTTGCATCTTCACTGGAGGAAAACCCAAGCAGGAAAATCCAGGTGTAAAAATTACAGTTTGCTCCACATTTCATGGGGAAATCCCAGATTTTTCACCATGTGGCAGCTGTGGATAGGCTTTGGTGTGAAGCCACAGGTACGGCTTCTGGTGGATGGGATTCTGTTCAGGTGTTTTTACATATTTTTTTTGAGTGTGCGTATATCTGTATAAGCATATCTCCACTTAACCAGTAATACAGTACTCTAGGATATTGTATATTCAGAGAATCAGAGAATTGGAAGAGACCATGACAGCCAACCAGTCAAACCCCCTGCCATGCAGGAATACACAGTCAAACCACTCCCGAAAGATGGCCATCCAGCCTCTGTTTTAAAACCTCCAAAGAAGGAGACTCCACCACACTATGCGGTAGTGCATTCCACTGCCAAACAGCTCTCACTGTCAGGAAGTTCTTCCTAATATTTAGGTGGAATCTCTTTTCCTGTAGTTAGAATCTACTGCTCCATGCCTGAAGCAGCAGAAAACAAGTTTGCTCCCTCTTCAGTATGACATCCCTTCAAATATTTAAAACATGGCTATCATGTCACCTCTTACCCTTCTCTTCTTCAGGCTAAATATACCCGACTCTCTAAAGCTGCTCCTTGTAGGGCATGGCTTCCAGACCTTTCATCATTTTGGTCGCCCTCCTCTGGACACACTCCAGATTGTCAAAATCCTTCATGAATTGCGGTGCCCTGAACTGGACACAATATTCCAGGTGAGGTCTGACCAAAGTAGAATAGAGTGGTACTATTACTTCCCTCGATCTAGACACTATACAGTTGTCCCTTCACGTTTGCTGGGGTTTGGTTCCAGGACCTCCCGTGAATACCCAAATCTGTGAATACTCAAGTCCCATTATATGCAATGGCATAGCAAAATGGTGTCCCTTATATAAGATGGCAAAATCAAGATTTGCTTTTTGGATTATTTTTTAAAGAATATTTTCAAGCTGTGAATACTTAAAACCGTGAATGCCAAATCCGTGAATGTGGAGGGACAACTGTACTCATATTGATTCAGCCTAGAATCTCATCGGCTTTTTTAGCTGCTACATCACACTGTTCATTCATGTTCAACTTGTCAACTTGTTCAACTAATACTCCTAGATCCCTTTCACATGTACTATTGTCAAGCCACGTGTCACTCATCCTGTGCATTTCATTTTTTCTGCCTAAATGTAGTACTTTACATTTTTCCCTGGTGAAATTCATTTTGTTAGTTTTGGCCCAGCTCTCCAATCTGTTAAGGTCATTTTGAATTCAGATTCTGTCCTCTGAAGTACTTGTTACTCCTTTTAATTTAGTGTTACCTGCAAATTTGATAAGCATGACCTCTGTTCCATCATGCATGTTATTGATTTGCATATTTGCATGCATGAGCAAACAGAAATACAACAACACTGGAGCAGGCCCATCCATGTGGCTGAAAATAATGGGATGTATAGGACACGTGATCAGCATTGGACCACCCTTTTACATTGCCATGAGTTCACCTATGATTGCAGTGTGGCAGGATGCTCCAGAGTGACTGTAGCATTTACAAGGCCGCTGTGGATCAAAAACATCTGCAGTGGCTATGAGGCGGGTTTGGGGTTTCCCGCCAGTGTAGACAAGCCCTTAGTTACATCCTGGTTGCATTACTGCAAGACACTCTACATAGGGCTGCCTTTGAAGAGTATTCAGAAACTTAAGTTGGTACAAAGAGCTGGAGCCAGAGTGTTCTTTGCCGCTGCCCACAGAGACCATAAAACTACCCTGTTCCAACAGCTCCACTGGTGGCTGGCTTGTTTCTGGGCAGAAATCAAAGTGCTGGTCATGACCTATAAAGTCCTATATGGCTGACGTCCAGACTATCTAACAGATGACATTTGTCCACATGAGCCTGCAGAGACTTTGAAATTCTCAGGCGAAGCTCTTCTTTCATACCCACCGTGTTTGCAGGTACAACTGGTGGGTCCATGAGACAGGGCCATCTCAGTGGCTGCCCTCCTCCCCTAAGAGGTCAGAATGGCTGCCACATTGCTGTTCCTCTGTTGCCAGGCAAAGAATTCTCCCCCCCCCCATTCCAATAGGTTTTTAGAATTGAAGCTTTTTGAGGGATGGTCTTTTAAATGGTTTAAATTGTACTGTTTTTAACTGCTTTTTATCATTTTAAGTGGATATTTTAAATTGTTTTATTATTTATTTATTTATTTATTTATTTATACCCCACTCTTCAGTCACAAGGCTATCAGAGCGGCTTACAAATTGTTTTAAGCAACAGCTATTTACACATCTACACTGCATTAAACAGTTTCCAATGTGTGTTAGCTAATTGCCCCCACAAGCTGGGTACTCAATTTACCGACCTACGAAAGGATGGAAAGCTGAGTGAACCTTGGAGCCCGCTGGAATCGAACTTTGCAACGTGGTGGCTTGCAGTACTGGCATTTAACCACTGCGCCACCAGGGCTCCCTTTTAACACTTTAGGAGTGTTAAAAGTTTAATTTTATTTCAGTTTTGACTAATTATGGTTTCAACTATTCTGTAATAATTTTAATTTGTGAGCCTCCTTGAATCCTCATTTGGGAGAAAGGTGTGGCATAAATAAAGTTAACAACAACAAGAACAAGAACGTTTCCTTTCTCATGCTGTTTTAGGTTTCCCTAAACTAAGTCCAACATGGAAACCACTACAGTTTCCTTCCAGCTCACTGTTCTAGAACTGTCAACTGATCCTAGCTCATTGGTCTATGTGTGTGTGTGCATGCATGCACATTAACACAAATGCTTGGATTTTTGGATGATGAACATTGGGTTTAACAGTACATCCCCTTCTGTAACAGACAAGGGAAGAGATTGCACAGGTTTATATTAGAGCAACAGAAAAGAGTGGCTCTCAGTCTGGGCAGGTCCTTAGAAGCTGCTTGAAAAATGGCTGAATAAGCACACGGCTGTAGAAAGTGCATTGTTACCAAAACTGAGACATTTATAAGGAATTAAGTTTAAGGACTAGGGTATGAGGTGGGGGGGGGAGGGGGTATGTAATAAAATAGTGTGTGTATAGTTGTGTGGAAAAAGCCTTCAGACCTCTCCCATATCAGATTAGACACATCCTGCACCGTTTAGTTATCTTTCTCGGGGGGGGGGGGTGGTAACAGGAAAATATTCAGTAGGGCACCACTGAAGCCAGTATGTAAAGGTGGAAAGCAAGAACTCGGTTCAATTTTACTGACAGCAACCCACCACAAGATGGAGACAGCAAATAAGAGAAGAATTTACCTTCATAACTAAAATGTCTCTCTCTCTCTGTGTGTGTGTGTACTGTTAGGTCCAACCTTTCACACACCAGTGGAGTCAAATCACATTGAGGTTAAAGCATGATCCTCAGCTCTGTAGCTTGTCTTACCTTCTTTCTGTAGAGAAAATCTTTAGCATTCAAATACCCTCTGAGTATTCAAAACCCTTTGATACAATGTGTATTGAAAATAACCCTGTAAATTAACATTATTGTTATCTCTATACCCCAGGTGCAAGAGCTGAGGATGAGAAGAAGCATGACTTGCCTAATGCTACCTAGAGGAATGTCTACCCTGTGTGAACACACTGTGGGGGCAAGGTTCACATTGGAGGACACTTGATTCATATCTCAGTCATTCAACCACTACTTTACACCAGCATTTGGAAGTACCCTTATTCTAAACTGAGAATTCTTTCCCCTGTAGAATAAGAAAGGTTGACATATTGTGATAGACCCTGTATCCTTTAACATTGGATAGAAAAGAGACCAATAATTTTGCAACACATCTGTACTTGAAATGTGCTCAGATATGCCTTACCATTTGGTAGGATGATGATGGGATTGAACAAGCTATCCTTGGACAGAGGGGAAAGAACTCACCCTGGTGTAGCCTGATCATCTATCTGTACAGGTTCCTTAGTAATGGAATAACAAAGTTCCAACAAGCTTTTCTTCAGCATAAGAAGTAGCAGTTCTTAACTCTGAACAACGCTTCAGAGAAAATTCTTACTGTATGAGACTGATGAGCTGCAACACGTGAACAATATATATGATATTTTATTGTTGATGTCTTAACTGTTTTTTTCTCTTGGTCTGCTGCTGTTTGGTTGTTGTCCTTTTTGATTTTATTGTATATTTAAGGTTCTAATTTCTGAACAATCTTGGACCTATAATAATTTATTTTTTTAAAAAAAGGAAAAAACAGGCCTTTTATAATGTGCTGGACTTTTAGTTGTTTTTAGTGGTTTATGTTTTTAACTTATTTTAATTTTATGAGTGTAATTGCTTTTTAACTTTAGTATAAACTAAGTTGTTTTAACTGTTGTAAGCAGCCTTGAGTCCCATACAGGGAAAAAGGCAGGATCATAGAATCATAGAATGATAGAATTGTAGAGTTGGAAGAGACCACAAGGGCCATCCAGTCCAAGAATAGATTATAAATTAGGGAAGGGCATTATGCAGCCCTTTAGATGTTACTGGACTGCAGCTCTCAGCATTTCTCACCATTGGCTATGCTGGTTAGGGCTGCTAGAAGCTGCAGTCTCACAACTTCTGGAATGCTGTATAACTCACACCCCTCCAATAAAACACTTCCAAAAGAATTGCTGGAAGAAGATGTAGAGAAGATGTGAACACCCAATGAACACCCAGAGATGAATGGCAGACCCTTTCTCCTGCTTCTGAAAACATCCTCTGCTACTTTTATATAAAGTACAATAAATCTTCACTCTATAGGCCAGGGGTAGGTAATTGTGGAGGGGGTGGAAGCCATTTTTCAGCTTCTCCCTCCTACAGCGGCCATACTGGTGTTCATGATGTGACCGAACATTATGTCATGCTACTTCTGGTTTCATTTTCAAGTGATTTTGGACTGGGATTTTTTCAGACCTTGGGGAGTTGAGAGCATTGGGGTCCTCCAGAAGCATTTATAATAGGGTGGTCAGTGAGCTGTAAGTGGTGCTGAGAACCCCAAGTGTCTGTCTCCTTAAACCCCTGTGCTCTCTGCTCTCAATTTTTAATATTTTAATTTTAAAAGGGCCCTTGCACCTCTGGGTTCATTGTGAGAATTTCACTGCATTTTTATCTGCCAAGATCCCTGGCTTAGGAAGGCTATTTTTTTAAAAAAAAAATGTTCTCCTAGGTCACTACTAGTATTGGGGTGAAAGGGAGGGGGTTTCCTGGGCCTAAAGCAATTTTGGCTGACCAAATATTGGCCACAGTGCTTCTCCTACTACTCCAAAAGTAGCTCTCCCACACCCTTTAAAGGCATTTTTAAAAGTAGCTTTTGTCAAATTCTTTTGCAAGAGGTTGTAAATTTTATGATCCAGTGCAACTTGGCAAATCTACTTATGCCACTAGAATAATTCACAGTTTGTCACTGTGTAGGCTTTATTTATGTGTCTGAAACTATAGTATAGTGCTTCCTGTGTTTCCTGACCAAAGCAGTGAGAACTGGTAATTGGGTAAAACTCTGTACAGTTAAATATCTGACTGGAGTGAATAATGATTATTGTACGCACTAAGCTACATGAGCACCCTCTGGATATCACTTTACTTGATGTAAAAATAACATGTAGAGAGGGCATGAGTTTATATAATGGCTCCCCCTCCATACCCTACCCACTTCACCTCTGACCTCTGCATATTCAACATCAAGATATAAAGGGAAATGGGGAGCTTCACCACAATGGGAATCCCGATTGTGCAGAGTTTCTGATCAGAAAGCAGGGCAGTTGCTTCAGCCATTTCAAAAGCTGAACTCACATTTAATCCCAGATTGCAACATGCTTTTAGCAAATGTTACCAAAAATACCCTTCTCTCTAAAACAGGGACAAACAATTTATGTCCTTCAGATATAAACTGGACTGCAGCTTTCCTATACAGATTCCATCATTGCCTATACAGATAAGAGCTGGGGCCATAAGTTGATCACCTGGCTATATTGTGTCCAGATGCAAAACTGGAGAAGGGCTTCAGCATTTTCAACAGTATACAGCAGTGGTTCTTAACCTTTTCTTAACCAGGGACCTCCTTTAAATATATTTTGCTGCAGCCGACCTGCAAGACTTAACTCAAGATTGAAAACCATGATGATGATGATGACAACGACAACAACAGCAACAACACACCATCCATTGAACCTTCCATCAGAGGCACTGGGGTCGGGGAGCGAAGACTTTTCTCTTGCTTCTTCCTACAAGTTTGTGGCTGGAGCAGACTGAACGGCAATGTACAGGCCAAGTCAGCCAGCCTTTGCTCCTGTCACGTGGCCATTCCACTGCAGGGAGGAGGTGGGTTGAGTGGCCTTCAAGCCTTCAAGGACCCCCCCGAGAGGACATTGCAGCCCCTTGGGAGTCTGCGGACCACAGGTTATGAACCACTGGTATACAGTATACATAAGGATGTTGACTGGTGTAATGTATTAGGGAAAGTCATCCTATAGAAATGTCTTCTATAGACTATGCAAGGAATTGTCTCCTCCTCTGCACCTGGTCAATATGTTTTCTTCCCCCTCCCCTCTCTGCTCTTCCTCTTGCATTTTCTTTTAAAATAAACCCAACTAACCAGTAAGAAATAGTACTGGTGCCCAAAGTTGGATCAGTGCATAACACAGTTATGAGCCCCAAACCACTGGATGAAGACCAACATTTGGGGGAAATATTTTACTTTTTGGCATTTTTCTTGTTGGCTTCATTTAAAATAAATATCCTTTTCCTTCTCAAGTTAAACACAATTGATTTCTTCATAGTACAACTTTTCACTGGAAAAGAGTTTTGCTAGCAAGTTTATGACATTCTTTTTATATGCATCAGAAATTTTGAGACATTTACTGTAATTTCCTTTTAAGAGATATATTTTTCAAACCTCACCTATCCAATTTCATTAGGGTTTCTTTTTTGATTCAATTTATCAGCTAAACATGCTCGCCAATTTCCAAAGTTTGGAAATCACACTGATTTCTAGTCTTAAAAAAAAAATGAAACTTTTGAATTTGCTACACTTGCTCTAAGACACAAAAATAATTCATCAATATCTATATTTTCCTTTTAGGAAGTACTCTTGAAAAGCATTTCTAAAAATACCGAATTTAATGATGTCTAGAAAGAAAATGGCTTAAAGAACGCTTGGTTTAGAAACATCTTTAATGTTCATGCTCTGATTAATCCTCCCAGCATTGATGATAGTTATTTACTTAATATCCACCATGCCTTCTGACCCTGAAATATCCCCAAGGAATCAGATGACCTCTCTTTTATAGTTGAAACTGGCACTGATCATTTTGAAATTCCAAGTATTAATAGAGAAACATTCTTCTTGAATAGCCAAACTCAAACAGAGAAGCAATTGCCTATATTGAATGTCTCACTGATGCCCAATGTGATGAAAATTTCTTCCCTTGACCCCCAAGAAGGTGCCCTACCGGCTTTTTAGGGTTTCCCAGCCCTATAAGCAGGTATGGGAGGGACACAGAGGGATGACAGTGAGGAGGATGGGATGGTTCATCCCAGTTCTGCTTCAGAAGCAGTTCCATCAGCAAAAGTGGCCCCTTAGATCTTGGTCAATGTTTCTCATTGTTAGGTGACTTGGCCACCTGCAGGGAGGTAGGATGGGTGAAGGGAAGGAGCAAAACGGAGTGAAGATGGATGGATCTTCCTGCCTGAAGCAGAAGGAAGAGTCAGGAAAGAGGGGCAGGGAAAGAGACACTGCAGGAATAAATCAAGTGGGACATGGCTTAGTTTTAGGTCTCAGTTGAATTTAGTTAACAGAGGGAAAACAAAAAGGCTGTAATTATAAGAGGAATGAATGATACTAAAGGAGCAATCCAAGCTAGCCCTACCAGAGTGAGGCAGTGTTTCAAGGGACTGATGCTGGTAGAGGGCAACAGTGGCAGCCAATCAGTCTATTAGTGAATCATTCCTCCTGAGCACTGTTGTCACTCCCCTCTGTTGGAGGGCTGGCCTGCCAACCTCAAGGACAATTGAGGGCACTGCCACAAGTGCCACATCACCAGTAGTGAATTGAGATTCAACTACTATAATCCGGAAAGGGTGGTGGTGGTGGTGGTTTTCTGTAGTGGTTTCCCTTAGGCAGCAAATTTCTTAGGTAGTGCTTGAGAAGTAAGCATGGTGTATTCCTCTGAGTGTTGGACTAGGATTCAGAGAGACCAAGGTTCGAATCCTTACTCAGCCATGGAAGCCCACTGGGTGACCCTGGGCAAGTCACACTCTCTCAGCCCCAGAGGAAGGCAAAGACAACCCTCCCCCCAAAACAAATCTTGCTGAGAAAACCCTATGATAGGTTTGCCTTTGGATCATCATAAGTGAAAAGCAACTTGAAGGCAAACACACCTGAGAAGTGAGAGGAAGAGAGATGATGCTTGCCCAGTAGCAATACTAAAGTTAACTTTAGTGAGTTAGCTATTTTTAGAGCTTTTTCATTTTTAGGTGAGGGTGGCTCTTCCTCTGCAAATTCTGCAAGACAGGAAGGCTTTAGGGAAAGAAGGTTTAGGACTGGAGAAAATGTATCATATGTCTTTCTTGCCAGTCATATGAGTCTGCCTTCTGTGTCATGGCTCTCTTCAGAAAAGAGAAAGAGAAACCTTAGGAGGCCCGAAGCAGAAGAATAACTGATTAGAAGCAATTAAAGAGATGGGATTGGGGAACAATTGAAGATGAATGGAAAGGAGAAAAAAGTGAGGCCTGGAATGGACAAATGGAATGGGGTGAAAGAAAGTGATTTTCTTGCTTAGTCCTCAAGCAGCCATGGCCCTTTCAGAATGCCACATCTTCTAGGCCTCAATGGTGTTGAGGTCTTTCTGAGGGGATGAAGGTGTTTTCTAACTCGTCACTTCTCCTCCTCTATTGATTTTATTCCGGTCTCTGTTGTATCTTATTGTATGCTATGCTATATAATTATTTGGGACGTGAACAATGAATGCCTCTGCATTCCTTTCCAGTATATCTATTATTATTCTCACAGTGCTGGCACTTGGATAATTATGTAGAAAGGGTTTTTTTTCTCAACCATCCACTCCACATTTTTCCTTTCTTGCCTTCTCCCTCTTTCCTCATCCCTCTCAGTCTACCTTTCACTCATCGTCTTCTTCGGTAAGTCACATACTCTGAGGAGTTTGGTAAGGTTGGACCTTCAAGCCAAATACATAGCTAGTTTAAATCCATGTTCCTACCCACTACTGCACTGAAAAAAAAAATCTGCTTAGAAGTCCCATCGGACTAAATGGAAAAAAAACACATGGTTTTGTACCAATCTTCATGAATAAAACATGATTGTTGCACTAATCTTTCCAATGCATGCTTGTTGATTGGGAGTGGAATGGCAGAGAGGTCATAGTAATTCACTTGTGGAGAAAAATGTTCTGCATATGCTAAGGCTCTCAAAACATGTCTGATGTTCCATCCTTGATTCACTGACTGTTCTTTGTAGCCAACCACATCCTGGTGCACTTGCAGTGGATCAGCGTCCTCTAGTTTGGCTAACAAGAATTTGAAATTTTAAGAGTCAGCATTATTACCTAGCAGGCTGCATTCTGGACAGTCTACCTGGTGCCTGTTTGAGTTCCTGGCCTATATTCCAAGCTTGCTTTCTTTCTTTCTTTTTTAAAAGTAGGTCTCTAGCAATTCTAGCAACTCAGATAAAGGCACATGTGAAGCCCTATTTTGTTGTGCACAATGAGCGTCCTACTACTTTTCAGTATTTAGCCAATGGGTGTTTCAGAATACTTCATAGAGACTTATTTATACTTTCCAAATTCCCCAGGAAAATGCTGCAATTTGAGGAACTGGCCTAATCTGTTGGCAAAGAACTGAGGTATGTTTTTATGGAACTGCCTATACAGAAAGCAATAGAGTACAACCATAGGAATGAATAAGGGGAAAATGCAACAGAACAGAGTGCTAGGACAAAGCAGGGGAAAATGCCACCATTCCATAATACAATTATTAGTATTTAAAGAACCACAGACTCTGTTTTCACTACAACAGATTTGACAAGGCAACATTATTAATCTTTATGAGGTTTCTGGAAAAATCTCAAATTCCAATGTATCTTCCACAGACCTTTTGGAAGGTGAGTCAGGTGCTACTAGAAAAAAAAGGTTTTATTTGGCAGAGGCTTTAGTGAATAGTGACATCCCAAGCTCTCCCGCTGCCTGAAGTTAAGTAGTGCTGCTGCCCGATCCTTATGCTGTCTCTTTGCCACTGCCCCCCATCTCCCTGTTCTTTTAACAGGGGGTGACTTTGTCCTGTCAGTTCTGCTTAGGAAGTGGTGGTGGAGACGAAGAGCTGCTACACAAGCAAGCCCATGAGTGGTGATTGAGGGAGGTATCAAGTTAGCAGAGCAGACAGGAAGAGAAGCAGCAGCTGCTACCATCACTATGCAAGGAACAGTACTATGTGAGTGTGGGAAGTGAAGTGGGGAGGAGACGGAGGACCAGGAGTGATAGAAGGCAACAGGCAGGGAAGCTAGGACAATGAGAAGGAGTGCACATGAGTGAGCAGGAAACGAAGCACAAGATGGAAGCATGGTGGGTGGCAACAGTAACAAAATGAGACAAGGGGAGCTAGGAAAGGAGGTGACGCAGCTGCAGGACACTCTCAGGGGGCGGCAGGCGGGGGGGGGGGGGCGGGGAAGCCTGGTCACCAGTCCTCGCACCCTACTATCTGAGGCAGGTGCTGCACTGCTTAAGGATAGGGGCAGAGTTCAAGGATTGCAACCCACTTCAAACGGCTGGAATGCTGGCTCAGTTGGAACTTTATTATGCTTCTGGTTGGATGGCAGGTGCAATCTATGGGCTGAGAACCGGAATGCCAAAGGTAAAAACATTCATTGTTACCTTAGCCATGGTTCTATGCAGGCACAGATGAGCTGATCAGTACCATAAAAAAATCATGATTATCATCTTGACAAATAGGACAAAGCAAGTTAAATTAGAATAGGTTCTAGTTAAATTAAAATATTTAATCTGTATCTTGAAGGATATCATACCCTGTTCCCCCCTGCTATTCCTGCTGTTTGCATCTCCCCTTGTCCCCCCACCCCATGAATCAGATGTGTCATTTGTGGCCTGCCTGTTGTGTTCTCATAGTCACATATGTTTTGCCATCAGTGAGGGTTTAACATATAAAGCCCTATATGGCTTGGGTGCAGACTATCTGAAAGACTATATCTCCCAAAATCATATTGAGATTCTCAGGGAAAGCCTTCTTTCAGTTCCGCCATCATCACAGACATGTCTGGCAAGGTGGTGGAAGAAGGCCTTCCCAGTGGCTGCTCCCAGGCTGTGAAACTCCCTCTCCCTCATGGAAGGTTAGGTTAACCCCCTCATCTGCCAGCAGGTAAAGTCCTTTTGTATTGAAAAAAGCATTTAACTAATGCTTATTAATCTCCTTCTGCCTTTTTATTCCAACAAGCTTTTGGCCAATAACCAGTTGTTGTAGAAGGGTTGTTAGCGGAATGGTGCAACACTTTTTTCTCTCAAAATGCTTTTAAGTGGTTTTTAAATTCAGTTTTTTAATATGATGATTTATTCATTGTTTAAAATTGCTTTTTCCTATAATGATTGATTTTAGCTGTATTCTGTTTTAATTCATATGGTAAGTATTCTGCACTGGGAGAAAGGCAGGATATAAAATAAATAAATAAACAAACTAACTGATGGCAAAACCCCAAAATGACACCATCAGAAACTCCTGTCTGTGACAAAAATCAATTAATCTATATAACATCTGCAATGTACAGAGACTGGAACACGGAGCAATGGGTGCAAGCTCCAGGAACAGAGATTCCACCTCAACATTAGGAGGAACTTTTTGACAGTAAGAGCTGTTCGGCAGTGGAACGCACTCCCTCGGAGCGTGGTGGGGTCTCCTTCCTTGGAGGTCTTTAAACAGAGGCTGGATGGCCATCTGTCGGGGGTGCTTTGATTGTGATTTCCTGCGTGGCAGGGGGGTTGGACTGGATGGCCCTCATGGTCTCTTCCAACTCTGCAATTCTATGATTCTATGATTCTATGATTTATATGGCTCCCCTCTTCCTATTTATCCACACCACAGTGTTTCAGGATAGGTTTGACTGAGTGGTGATGACTGTGCCTAGTAAGAATGGTGACTTGGATCTCCTTGTCTGTGGTCTTGGAGTCTAAACTACTGCATTATGCTGGCTCTCTCAGGTCAGTGCTAGCTTACTATATATATGGTATGAAGGCTGAAACACAGTGGTAGAAAAACAATGGAAAAATTATTATACTTAATTTGCATAATATACAGTTTGCATAATAAACTTAATTTGTGTATTATATAAAATTAACACCCAAATCTGCAGAACTGGAATATGACAAACATGTGCTTCCTGTTGCACCTATTCCTGCCACTTTACTTCCCCCACCCCACATAACAGCTCATTCTCTGGCAGTACCGTTTTTCCTTGAGCCGACTGAATATTAAAATAAAATAATATGGTTAGAAGTTTCTTTCAAAGGATGTTCACACTCTATGTGAATGAACATGGAGGTGATGGCAGAAGTGATAAATTTTCCTGTAACAGGATAGCAGGTTCCTAAAGTACTTCCAGGCCATGTCTACCAGTTTTAAGCAAAGAAGAATTGAACACCCTCTCTTTTTCTGGAGGACAGTAGTGGCTATCATCACTGCTGTCATGTTTAGCATTTACATAATGCTTTAATGCCTAGCAGTTTCTATACAATAATCCCAGATTATTCTTCTGCCAGAAAACCTTTCGTTTTCCTTATCTGTTGGGACTGCACAACGGGTCCAGCTGCATCTGAGGCATCATTCTCATAGGAAGGGGTGCCCAAGGGAAAGAAAAGCCAGGACTGGGGCAGATGTAAATACTTCTTTGAATATTTTGAAGGCTTGCTTGTCTTCAGGATCACACTGGAACATGAGGCTTCCAGAGAAGTCAGTCATAGACACAAGGAGATGGTGACAGCAATTTGCAAATGCCAAGATCCTCTGGATATCTTTGACAATCCTTTGTATTGACAAATCCCTAGCTGACATCACATTTCTGCAGTGTCCCATACAACCCATTAATTGGTGGAGATGTTTGGCACAGGTATTTTAGTCAGGAGACTAGACCAGCATGACATTAAAGCTGGCTATGACAGAGATATTGAGGATGTCTCTCAGCCTTCATTAAGACCTTAGAGATAAGTATATTGTCAATCCAAAGGCACTGCAAGATTTTCCAAGAGTCTTCAATAGATATCATACCCAAGTTTGCACTAGTTATCCCATTTGATTCTTATCAGGCTGTATGTCTCTTGTCTAGCTTAGGGGGCTGGCCATATCTTGTCCAGGAACTCGGGTATTAGTAGCAAAAGGCACGGCTTTGGGATGATGATGATGATGACGACAACAATGACATTTATTTATGCCCCACCTTTCCCCCCATCTGACACTCAAGGTGGCTTACAACAATGAAAACGAACATACTTTAAAATTCACAGCATATGAAAGTTAAAGAGCTACTTAACTATCAAAATATTAAAACCAGTTAAAACATAAACCATTAGAAAGATAGAATATTCAGCACATTGTACAAGGCCCATTCCCCCTAAACAATCAGTCCTCAAAACAAAAACAAACAAACAAAAAGTCTTCACCTGCCTATGGAAAGAAAGTAAGGAGGGTGCCTAATCTCTCTGGGAGCAGCTACTGGAAGGGCCTCTCCCATAGTCAAATGTACCTGTGAGGGTACTGGGACAGAGAGAAGGGCCTCCCCAGAAGATCTCAAAACAGAGGCAGGTTAGTATGGGGGAAAGTGGTCCTTCAAATAACCGGGACTTGAGTTCTGTACGGCTTTTATAGGTCATCACCAGCACCTTGAATTGTGCCCAAATATAGACCAGCAGTCAGTAGAGTTGTTGCAACAGGCGAGCTGGATGCTCCACATAGACAGACCCAGTTAACAATCTGGCTATAGCTCTTTGGGCCAACTTAAATTTCCAAACACACTTCAAATGCAGCCCCATGTAGACTATATTACAGTAATCCAAATGGGTTGTAATCAAGGCATGCATCACCATGGCCAGATCTGACACCTCAAGGAATGGGCATAGCTGGTGTATGTGCCCAAACTGTGCAAATGCACTCCTGGCCACCCCTGAAACCTGAGCTTCCAGTTTAAGGCCCAGTAATCCACATATAAAGAAAAGTTACTCATCCTTCTTTTAAATAAACAGTACAGGTGCTCTTCCTAGTGGGTTGAATGGATGACTGAACCGCTTGGCTTGGCTTGGCTTTCTTGAATATACTCCTTCAGCCCAAGTTCTCACACAGATGTGAGAAAAAGGGCATAGGCTTCAGGCAGTTAGTCATCCTAGGCAGTTGTATGCTTAATATGGCAAGAGTGTCTTCATTTTCCCTTTCAAAGACATTTTGGAAATTGTGGTTTACAAATTTTGCCAGGTGTTCAGAGCCACAGTAAAAGCGGCAGTAGTGGAGGCTGTTTTCACTCTAGCTGGGGGCTCCCTGCTAGGATATTTCCAATGGCCCAGTATTTGGATGGCAACATCTTATTTTCTGGCCTGGTTATATTTTATCTGTTATATTTTATTCTATTTGTTTGTATTTTAGTTTTATATAAATTGTTTGTATGAATAGTTTACTCCTGATATTGGTTTATACACAAGGGTGTATATTGATTTGTTTATATGGGTCTTATGACTGGAATAAACTTTGATTGATTGGATGACAACAGAACTGTGTGTTCTGACCTCATGAAAGAAAATGTATCATATAGTCAGACCCCCGTATCTGCGGGGGTTTGGTTCACAGATTTACTTTAGATACCAAAAGTCTCGGATAACAGCAAACCCTATTAAAATAAAGGACTCCCAGTAAAAAAAATACCACATTTTTCAGCATGACTCTATGGTATGTGTCTCCTATTTCGTGTCTCATGGACAACTGGAACCACCAATGTTGGTTCTGTGGATACGTGGATCCAACTGTACTCAGAATCAGAGCAACATGTGGCAATTAATTAGCTCAGTATCCAAGTATTTTCCATGGCACTAGCAACTCCCATGTCAATGAAGCTGTGAATCTGCTCTGGGGTTTAGTCCAAACATTAAAGGAGCTATTCATGGTACTGAACTTATTTGGGGGATAAGGTTCAGCACTTTGGATAGGTCCTTTAAAATGTAAACTGAAACCCCAAGTGGATTAACTTTCCCTGTAACATGAAAGTGATCAACAGCCACTGCCCTGTAAGTCTTCTATACAAGGTTCCAGAGACAAGGTGGATGGTAAGAATGAGCTTTCCATGGTTTCCAGAATAGGCTAGAATCCTACTTCATCATTACTAGGAGAACCAGGGCACAGGTTACCACATAGCCTGTGACATTATACTCCACCCTAAATCTCCACCCAATGGATGGATAGATAGGATTGTCTGTGGGATTCTTAGTCATATTGGAATAAGGAGTTAGCAATCCTCAAGGAAGGACAAAGGCAGAAGTGGGTATCAGAGTTTTTCCCCGTCACAGAATCAGGTTCAGGCTGCTTGTCTATTTGTTCTTCCCCTGCCACTGAGCTAGAACTTAGGGTGGGGAGGCAGATTTATTTATTTATTTAAAAAATAAATAAGGATATTATAAGATATCCTTGATTCTCATGTATGGAGATGTTTCAGTTTCTTCTGTTATATTGCTAATCTTATTGATGTAACCACCAAAAAGGAAAAAAAGTTTTCTTTTTGCAGATATGGAGAAAAGTTTAGTAGAACAGAAAAAATGATTACAATTTTTTCACAAAAGTAGTTTGCTTAGGTTCATAATTAATAATTTGTATACTCTTCATTACAACCTAACAGCAAAACTGATGACAGATGGTCTGTATCTTTACACGTTTCTCAGCTGAACAGTTAGATGAGGCTTTCTCTTCTCCACTACAGCAAATTTGGTTGGACAATTAAAAATTTAGTATTAGCTCTTTACAGAACTCTTTATTCTATTGAATCTTTCTGTGGCATGGGTGTCAATTAACCAGAAAACAAACAAAATCTCCTTACACTCTTTTTCATTCACTAGAGCTCTGAAAGTCTACAGGTTTTCTTGTTAGCAGAACAAGACATACAATGAAAGGTTGAAAGAATTGGGCATGTTCTGCCTGGTGAAGAGAAGACTGAGGGGTGATGTAATAGTACTCTTTACATTCCTCAAAGGCTGTCACAGAGAGAAAGATGCAGATTTGTTCTCTGCTGCCCAGAGGGTAAGACCAGGTCTAAAGGTTTTAAGTTATAAGAGAGTAGATTTTGATGAAACATTAGAAGGAAATTCTTGATAGTAAGAGCAGTTCCACAGTGGAATAAATTATCTAGAGGTGGTGGGGTCTCCTTCTCCGGAAATCTTCAAAAAGAGGCTGGACAGCTGCCTGCTGGGGATGCACTAATGGATTTCCTGTATCGAGTGGGGGAGGGCTGGACTCAGTGGCCCATGGGACCCTTTCCAATTCTATGATTCTGACTCTATACATTCATACAACTCCCCTCCCCAGTTTAAGTCTCCCTCCCTCCCTCCCTCACACACACACACACATATGCCACACCTATTATGATGTTTTCGTGTTTATTAACTAGGACCACATCTATTCTGTATGTTTTTTTTTGTTGTTTTTTTTTGTCATAACAAGTGACACTGACAACAGTGTAGGAGGATAAATACACTGCTCTTTGGAAACTCCCAATCTGGAAGCACTACTCTTGTACAAACCTCCTTGCATCTGTTCATTCTGAAACCTGGAATTCCTGACATCCTTTAAGAGGTAACTATCCTTGAAAACCTCTGGCAAAAATAAAAACCTAATTTTGCTTCAAAATCTCATGCAATTCTGGCAAAAATAAAAATTAAAAATAGCTACTTGTTGATTTCCAGTGCTAATTAAAGAGGTGGATGGAGATCTGGATTTCCAAACCGAGTTTCAGATTTGGACCCAGGTCAACTTTGGAGGCCCCTTAATCAGATCAAGCGGAATTAGGCTGTCTTCCAAATTAGACTCTGAATCAAATCTTTCCAGCAGTGCATACTCTCATTTTTTTTAATTACTTCTTCCTTTCTGAAATTAAGGTTCATCCTTCCCCCTTGCAAAAATGTGTGAGAGAGAGTAAGAGGGAGTGTGACATTTCTATTTACATTTCTATTCCATACTTCAGGACATGTTTTCACAAAGCAAAAGTCCATATCTTTAAAAGGAAGGGGGTTGAATCAGGGAAACAATAGATTTGTCAGCTTAATGTTGGTAAATGGGGAAAATTATTGAACAGGTTATTAAGCAATTGGTCTACAAGCACCTAGAATGCATTACTGCATTCCCAAATGCATACTTGAAGTCAAGGTGCTTTTATCATGCCAGATCCAACTGTATGACCTTTTTAAAATATAAAGTTACTTCCGACAGGCGTTTTTATGAAAACATAGAAACCATTTATAGAATACGTAAAATAAATAAGAGGGGATACCAGTATTGCTGGGTTTGATAGTTAGAAAATAGGATTTTCTTTTTTCTTTAAGTGTTTGTTTGTTAATGAAAGGAATATGGATTTTTGTTATTGTAAAAAGATAGGTTGAATAAGGAAGATAGTAGATAAGCGAGGAGGAACTAGTATTATTAATTAAAAAACAGAGTATGCAGGAAGTCTTATTTTATGAGGGAAGGAAGGAAGGAAGAAAGGGGATATTATGTTAAAAGGAGCCTTGGTGGTGCAGTGGTTAAATGCCAGTACTGCAAGTCACCACGTTGCAAGTTCAATTCCAGCCGGCTCCATGGTTCACTCAGCCTTCCATCCTTTCATAGGTCGGTAAAATGAGTACCCAGCTTGTGGGGGCAATTAGCTAACACACATTGGAAACTGTTTAATGCAGTGTAGATGTATAAATAGCTATTGCTTAAAACAATTTGTAAGCCGCTCTGATACCCTTGTGGCTGAAGAGCAGGGAATAAATAAATTGTCATGTGTCTGAATATTAGTCTTTTTCTACTGTGTGTCTGTGTTTATGTAAGTATTGAATGAAAATATATTTTAAAATAAAAAAATATATAAAGTTACTAGTTTAATAGATCATGTTAAGCTCATAAACATGTCACACTGTATGTTGATGTCAGCAAAAGATGCCCTGGAAGATGTGATGGTAAAACATATGTGAGTCTGATATTACACAGCTGGTTGAACAATCACATCAACCACCAGATTGCATCAGACTGGAGGAAGGTCTCGAGTTGGGTGTCATCTAGCTCATCCCTAGGCCCTGTGTTGGTCAACATTTTTATAAATGACTTGGATGAGCTGGCCCAAACATCTAGCTCTGAAAGGATACGTCTTCCTCTTCCTCATTAAACTGATGTTTAAGTTAAGAAGCACAATATCTCTCCAAGATTGCACCTCATATTTACAGCATGTTGCAAAACACTTTAGGTGTAATGTCTCCACTCACACCTGTGTCTCCTCCTGCTGCTCCTATACAAGCTTCAACCTGACCCAAATGCAGCATCATGCACCTTTCTGAGGTTATCTAAACAGCCCTGTCAATTGCTACTGCTCATGTTAGTGCTAGCCTTGTCCCATTAATCTGCAGAAATGGGATTCTATGCACAATCAGGCATCCTTAAACCCATTCATACCAATGACAGAGGTAAACCTAACTCTGCACAGCATCAGCCTGTATGTAAGTCTCACTAAAGTGTAATCTGACCCTGGAGACTAAATTACCAGGTAAAGTAGGGAAATTACACTTTCGCAAGAATCGGCCTTGTCAAAGGCTGTTGTTTACTCATGTAAGACATTATTTTAACCAGACAGGAAAATATTACGGAGTTAGCATGGTGTACTAGTTTCAGCGTTGGACTACGACTCTGGAGACGAGGGTTTGAATCCCTGCTCAGCCATGGTGGGTGACTTGGGCAAATCACACTCTCGCAGCCTCAGAAGATGCAAAGGCAAACCCCCTCTGAACAAATCTTGCCAAGAAAACCCCATAATAGGTTTGCCTTGGGGTCACCATAAGTCAGAAATGACTTGAAGGCACACAACAAGGAAAAGCATTCTCTTTCTCAGATAGGAAAATTTCAAGTTGCTAAAATTAATATTTTGCTCTTGTTCTTGTACATTTTTCCATGTTTACCTGATTAAGTTTCAATCTTGGTTGGAAAACCATGTTCAAAGAGTCATCACCAAAGTCTGTGCTTTAAACTGGATGGAAGTCTCAAGCAGAATGCCACAGGGTTCTGTGCTGGGGCTGATACTCTTCAATATTTTTATCAGTGACTTAGATGATGAGTTAGAGGGAATCCTCATCAAGTTTGCAGATGATACAAAACTTCTTGCAGAAGGAGTTGCAAAGAGTACAATTGCAAACAATCCCATGGAAAAAGAAAAATAGGAAACATCTGTAAAAGCCAATGTGACTGCACAGCAAACTCAAGGAAGAAGTGGAAAGAAAAAAAGAGCATGTATAAAGAATGGAAGGAAGGATGAATCACCCAGGAAGATTTACAGATGTGTAACCCAACCTTGCAGGAATAGTATAAGGAAAGCTAAAGCTAAGAACGAACTGATACTGGCTTGGCCAGCAAAAAGGAAAAAAAAAAGTTTCCCCCCTAGATACATTCAAGGAGACAGCTGTTCAATAAGGGTGGCAAAATGCTAATGGATCACAATGAAAAGGCAAAACTACTCAATACCTATTTTGCTTCAGTTTTCTCCCAAAAAGAGGCGTGTGTACTTCCAGCAGCAGAGACCTTGGCAAGGGATCTGGATTACAAATCTAGATTTATAGGGAGTTAGTCAGGAACCACCTAGCTAAACGAGTTCAGATCAGCAGGACCAGATGGACTACATCCCATAGTGCTGAAGGAACTTGTTAATGTATTCTCTGAACGAACCCCTTGCAATCATTTTTGAGAAATCTTGGTGAACAACTGACATGCCAGAGGACTGGAGAAGGGCAAACATTGTCCCTTTCTTCAAAAAAGATCCAAGAAACTAAAGACCAGTCAGTCTGACCTCAATACCAGGAAAAATATTAGAATGCATTATAGAGGAGTCTCCATGCAAGTATCCTGATGACAATGCAGTGAACAATAGAAGCCAACATGGGTTTATCAAGAGCAAATGCTGACAAACTAATTTTATATCTTTTTCTGATCATAGAATCATAGAACTGTAGTGGTGAAAGAGACCACAAGGGCCATCCAGTCCAACCCCTTTCTGCCATGCAGGAAATCAAGATCAAAACATCCCTGACAGATGGCCATCCAGGCTCTGTTTAAAGACCTCCAAGGAAGGAGACTCCACCATGCTCTGAGGGAGTGTATTCCACTGCTGAACAGCTCTTACTGTCAGAAAATTCCTCCTAATGTTGAGGTGGAATCTCTGTTCCTGGAGCTTGCATCCATTGTTTCATGTTCTAGTCTCTGGAGCAGCAGAAAACAAGCTTGCTATATCCTCAATGTGACACCCCTTCAAATACTTGATCAGGGCTATCATATCGCCCCTTAACTGTCTTTTTTCCAGGCTAAACATACCCAGCTCCCTAACTAGTTTAGTAGATCATGGGAATACTGTGGATATCACTTATCTGGATTTCAGCAAAGCATTTGATAAGGTCCCCCATGATATTTTGATTAGCAAACTAATTACACGTGGGAAAAAATGGAATACTGTCAGATGGATCCATAATTGGTTGGAAAATTGTGCTCAAAGAGTCATCATCAATGACTGCCCTTCAAGCTTGAAGGTCTCAAGTGGAGTGCTTCAAGGTTCTATACTATGGTCATTACTCTTCAACTTTTTTATCAATAACTTAGATGACAGGATAGATGAAGTCCTTATCAAGTTTGCAGGTGACACAAAATTGGGAGGAGTGACTTATCTTAGAATCATAGAATTGTAGAGTTGGAAGAGACCACGAGAGCCATCCACTCAACCCCCTGCCATGCAGGGAATCACGATCAAAGCATCCCTGTTTAATGTGGATTACAAATCTAGATGGCCATCCAGCCTCTGTTTAAAGACCTCCAAGGAAGGAGAGCCCACCACACTCTGAGGGAGTGTGTTCCACTGCCGAACAGCTCTTACGGTCAGAAAGTTCCTCCTAATGTTGAGGTGGAATTTCTGTTCCTGGAGCTTGTATCCATTGCTCCGTGTTCTAGTCTCTGGAGCAGCAGAAAATAAGCTTGCTCCATCCTCAATGTGACACCCATTCAAATACTTGATCAGGGCTACCATATCGCCCCTTAACCGTCTTTTTTCCAGGCTAAACATACCCAGCTCCCTAAGTCTTTCCTCATAAGGCATGGTTTCCAGACCTTTCACCATTTTAGTTGCCCTTCTCTGGACACGCTCCAATTTGTCAATATCCTTTTTGAATTGCGTTGCCCAAAACTGGACACAGTATTCTAGGTGAGGCATGACCAAGGCAGAATAGAGTGGCACTATTACTTCCCTTGATCTAGACACTATACTTCTATTGATGCAGCCCAAAATTGCATTGGCCTTTTTAGCTGTCGCATCACACTGTTGACTTATGTTCAACTTGTGGTCTACTAGGACTCCTAGATCCCTTTTGCATGTAGTCTCGTTCAGTCAGGTCTCCCCAATCCTGTATCTATGCATTTCGTTTTTCTGCCCGAAGTGCAGTACCTTACATTTCTCCGTATTGAATTTCATTTTGTTAGCTTTGGCCCAGCTCTCCAGTCTATCCAGGTCATTTTGAATTTTGATCCTGTCCTCTAGGGTATTAGCTCCTCCTCCTAATTTGGTGTCATCTGCAAATTTGATAAGTATGCCCCTAATTCCATCATCCAAGTTATTGATAAAGATGTTGAATAGCACTGGGCCCAGGACAGAACCCTGTGGCACCCCACTGGTCATATCTTTCTAAGATGAAGAGGAGCCATTGCTGAGAAGCCTTTTGGTTTGGCTGGTCAACCAATTACAAATCAATTTAACAGTTAACTTGTCTAGCCCACATTTTACAAGCTTGTTTGCAAGAATGTCATGGGGAACCTTGTCAAAGACCTTACTGAAATCAAGGTATGCGATATCCACAGCGTTCCTTCATCTACCAAGCTGGTAATTTTATCAAAAAAAGAGATCAGATTAGTCTGGCATGACTTGTTTCTCTGAAATCCATGTTGACTTTTTGTGATTATGGCATTGCCTTCTAAATGTTCACAGACTCTGTTTAATGATCTGCTCTAGAATCTTCCTTGGTATTGATGTCAGACTAACTGGACGATAATTGTTGGAATCCTCTTTTTTTCCCCCCCCGTTTTGAAGATGGGGACAATGTTTGCCCCAATCCAGTCTGCTGGGACTTCTCCTGTTCTCCTGGAGTTCTCAAAGATTATTGTCAATGGCTCTGAGATTACATTTGCCAACTCTTTTAATACCCTTGGGACTTACACTTGGGAAGATGGGAACAGAATTCAAAAGGATCTAGATAAACTAGAAAATTGGGCAGAAATTAATAAAATGAAATTTAATAGATAATTTAATAGAGCCAAAGGTAAAATTCTACAATTTAGGCCACAAAAACCAGGATTGGGAGGGGGGGTTACATGGCTCAGCAGTGGTACATGAGAAAAGACCATGAAATTATTGTTGATCTTCAACTGAATATAAGCCAGCAATGTGATGCTGCAGCAAAGAAGGTGAATGCTAGTTTAGCCTACATTAATAGAAGCATAGTTTCCAAGTCAAGGGAAGTAATAGTCCCACTATATTTTGTGCTGATGAGGCCTCATCAGGCTCCAGCATAGTGTTCAGTTCTGGGTACAGACAAGTGGGAGCAGGTTCAGAAAAGGGCAGCAAGGATAATAAGAGGGACGGGAGAACAAAACATATGAGGAAAGGTTGAAAGAGCTGGGCATATTCAACTTGGTGAAGAGAAGACTAAGGGGGTTACATGACTGCACTCTTTAAATACCTCAAGGACTGTCACAGAGATGAGGGAGCAGTCCTGTTCTCTGCTGCCCCAAAGGATAGGACAAGGTCTAATGGTTTGATGTTACAGGAGGGTAGATTTCAATTGAACATTAGAAGGAATTTCTTGGCAGTAAGAACAGTTACTTCAAACTTCAAACCCTCCTGTAACTTCAAACCATTAGACCTTGTCCTATCCTTTGGGGCAGCAGAGAACAGGACTGCTCCCTCATCTCTGACAGTCCTTGAGGTATTTAAAGAGTGCAGTCATGTAACCCCCTTAGTCTTCTCTTCACCAAGCAATGGAACCAATTGTCCAAAGAGGTGTTGGGGTTTTCTCCTCTGGAGATCTTCAAAAAGAGGCTGGACAGCTACCTGCTTTAGCTGGAGGTCCTGCATTGAGCAGGGGATTGAACAGCCCATGAAGCCATTTACAACTCTATGATTATATGATTATATGGGAGGGGTAGCTATAACACATTGGAAGATAGGAACAGGATTCAAAAGGACCTTGAGAAACTAGAAAATTTGGCTGAAATTAATAGAATAAAACCCAACAGAGACAAATCCAAAATTTTACATTGAGGCCAGAAAAACCAAATGCACACTTTAGAGGATGGGGGATACTTGGCT
This sequence comes from Gambelia wislizenii, assembly GCA_030847615.1. Lineage (NCBI taxonomy): Eukaryota > Metazoa > Chordata > Lepidosauria > Squamata > Crotaphytidae > Gambelia > Gambelia wislizenii. Next base: position 176,687,137 of record JAUMIR010000004.1, read on the forward strand.
TAGCAGCAGTATATGTGTAAAGAACCTTAGGGTTATTGATGACCATAAATCGAACATGACCCAGCAATGTGATGCTACAGCAAACAAACAAACAAACAAACAAACAGTTTAGCCTGCACTAACAGAAATGCAGTTTTCTAAAACAAGGAAGTAATAATCCCACGATGTCCTGCACTAGTCAAGCCTCTTTCTCTGTTCATTTTCAAAAAGAGACTAGACAACGATCTGCTGTGGATACTCTAGCTGGATTTCCTCCAGTGAGCTCTGGGGGTCAGGAGATCGGACTTGATGGCCTATGGAGATCCTTCTAACTCTATGATTCTATGATCAATCCACTTATAGAAGGAATAAGAATCAGTTCATAAATACAAGAACTGGCACTACTTCCCAATAATCCAGGAATGGCTTGGGTATCTTTGGTATGCCAAAAAATAGTAGTACCATGTTGTCATTTTCAAGGCTTTAGACCTGTAGATGAAAGTTTTTCCCAGAAAGTGAATCCAAGAGGCTGATTTACAAAATAAATAGGTTTGGAATAGATATTACTTTAAAGGATATTCATTTAAAGAAGTAGACCTTCTGCCAAAAGGAGAACTAGTCCATGAAATGAAATAATTAGGTAAGCACTCTACAGTATGATACACGCTGGGGGAAAACCATAGAAGGGTTTTGGCTTTAGGACCTTCTTCAATATTATCAGCATTACTGTTTCAGGCTGCATTCCTGAGGGCCAGGAATGAGGAACCCCCAGCCTGTGTTTTAAATCCAGGCCAGCAAAGCTGCTCAGCTGGCCTATCAATGCCCTTTCTCCATCAAGCACTCTTCCACAAACCCCCCTTGTCCTCAGAAAAGAAAAAGGGGGCAGAGAGTGGTTTCTGACTAAGCTGTTAGCAGGAGTGGTGATCCAGCTGCAGCTCAATCTGCTTCACGTTGCCCTCATCTTTCCTTGTTTCAGAGAGGCAAAGGAGGAAGGAAATTAGTTTCACCCTCACCTTGCCCAGCTCTAGACTAATCAATACTTAAAACAATTATTGAAGCCTTATTTAACACCTTTTTGACACTACTTTATGGAGAAATTATATATATATATATATCCCCATTTTTTAAAAGACAACCTTTTTTTCAGAAAAAGATAATCCTTTGGCAGAATAATTAAACAATTAATCCACACTTTAAAAGAGAATGAATAAATATTGCCATTAGATATTTTACAGAAACAAATGTCTGACAACTATGTTGCAATATTCTTACATTTTGTTGGATTGAGGAGTTTTGGGTGTCAACTAAAATTGTAGAATTATAGAGTTAGAAGGCGGCACAAAGGCCATCTAGCACAAGTTAGAAGAGACTACAAATGCCACCTAATCCAGTCCCTCTGTCACTGCAGGAATCCACAGCTAAAGCTTTCCTCGGGGCAGGTTTAAAGGCCCTGCTGCAGCTGCAGGGAGCCTCATCATTGTGGGGGCCCCCGTCTTAATCCTCCTCCTGCAAAAACATTATTAGTAATAATCTGAATATCTTGTACTGTGAATAGGTTAGGTTAGGTTAGGTTACATCGACCTGAGATAAACAGATTCCCCCCCCCTCCAATAAAGCACTGCAGCCCCCCCCCAAATTCCTTAAACTGGTCTTGACTTTCCTGAAAGGTTTCCATATAACCTCTGTTTTAAAATGTCCAGCAGTCTACCACCTTCCCAAGTAGTTTATTCTACAGTCAAACCATTCCTATTTTAAGGAAGTTATTGTATCAGATCTCTGTTGACTCACTGAAATAAGTCTAGCCTTTATTATCTGTCTCACTGAAAATAATTTAAGCTCTCATTGAGACTGTGGTTCCTGTGGCATGCAGAGGGGTCATGCTTATGCTGTTCCTTGAACTAAAGTCAGTCTGTGTGTTTGTGTGTGCGCGCACGCGTGTGTGCGTGTGCATGAGTGAGAAAAAGAGAAAGAGAGAGAATGGAGTCCAGAAAAGCATATTGGGGGTCACATGCCAGCAGTGGGGTGACCCACCCTACTGAGCCCATGCAGGTTCCCAGCCTCTGCTATATACAGTATACTTTCACAGAAATAAGTTTCACTCATCTCACTGAGGCTTACTTTTAACTAAGCATGTGTAGTACTGCACTGACAATCTTTCTTGATGGCTAGGACAATGGTGGGAATTGTGTTGCTCCCCAGATATTGTGAGACTGAAATTCCCAGTATTACTTACCATTGGCTGTTCTGGTTGAGACTGTTGGGACTTGTAGTCCAACAACCTCTGGAGAGCTGCATGATTCCCACCTCTGGATAGAACAATTATAGAGCAATCCTATACATATCTCCTCAAAAGTAAGTTCCACTGAACTCAATGTGGCTTACTCCCAAGTCACTGGGTACTGAATCACAGTTTTAATGTGAATTTTTGGAGAATTTCAGTTTTGAACAAGAAGCATAAGAATTGAAGAGCAACATTATTATCAAGATAAAGTTCTTTTTATACAAATAATATTTCATACCATTTAGAAAACCTATATTGGGCTCCATACAATTGGAATTAACATTTTTATTACTGTCTTTCTTCCAGAGAACTGAAATTGGCCAATCTGGCTCTCACAGTCCCATTTCATCATCACAAACACCCTGTAAAGTAAGTTAGACAGACAGTTGTAACTGGTTCAAAGTCATACCCTGTACGCATATATGGTGCAATCCTATATATGTCTAGACAAAAGTAAGCCCTCAGATAAAAACTGACAGTATTTGTATAAATAATGAATCTCTTAAAAGAGTTTCTGCAGTACAAGGTGTTTGAATACACACTTTTGAATAAAGGTGTTTACATTCTCAGAAGAGGCAGAACCATTTGTGTGATATGCGCTGTTGATAAAGTAAATCTTTTGCCCCGAGAGCTATTGTCACTGGTTATGATACAGGATTTGAGTGATACAGTGTCGTTCAATAACAAGAGCTGCCTTCCCAGCCTGGTGCCCTCCAGATTTTAACTCACTTCAGCTGCAGCAAACATGGCTAATGGTCAGGAATATAGAGATTTGTAATTCAAAATATCTGCAGGGCACCAGGTTGTCAAAGGCTGAGCTAGGGTTCTGGGAGTAAGACTACGAAGCATCCCTACATACCCTCCATTAAGCTTACAGGGTGGCTTCGAGATACGTTCACATCGCTATATAGCTATATAAGCTTGCAGGGTATTTGAGCCAGGTTCACATCCTTATATAGTATTCATTAAGCCTGCTGGGTGACCTTGAGGTAAGTTCACATCCCTATATAGCATCCATTAAACTTACAGGTGACCTTGGGCCAGGCTTGCATCCTTACATAGCATCTATTAAGCTAGCAAGGTGACCTTGAGACAAGTTTACATCCCTATATAGCATCCATTAAACTTACAGGTGACCTTGAGCCAGGCTTGCATCCTTACATAGCTAGCAAGGTGACCTTGAGACAAGTTTACATCCCTATATAGCATCCATTAAACTTACAGGGTGACCTTGAGCCAGGTTTGCATCCCCACCTAGGATCAACTAAGCATGCAGAGTGACCTTGAGCAAGGTTTGCATCCCTTCATCAGATCCACTAAACTTGCAGGGTAACCTTGAGCTAGCTAGATTTACATCCTTACATAGGATCTATCAAGCTTGCAGAGTGACCTTGAGCCAAGTTCACATCCCTATATAAAATTCATTAAGCTTGCAGGGTGACCTTGAGCCATTTACTGTCTTGTCAGTGGAGCTTAGCTAACAGAGATGAGGTAATGATGAACCTGGGGTTGGGGAGAACCAATAGGACAATATCAGCTCTTTGAAGAAAACACACAACTAAAAATCTTAATTCCAATTGTTCTGATCCAACATTGGTTTGCTAAATGACCTGAAAGATTCATTGAACTAAAATAGTTGATTATGATTCATATTTTTCACATGGTGCTGACAGAGTAAGCAAATTGTGTCTTTGTTTTTTTATTGCAACACTTGTTTTTGGTATTATCCCTAATTTTTCAATAAGCTAATTACAAAAATATAAAATAAAATAAACAACAGAGTATCTGTGGGGTGGGGAACCTTCTGGGAACAATCTCTTCAACAACCCTTCTTCTCTTCCTCCCGCTTCTCACTTTGCTATTTCTCCCCTTCCCCATAAGATGTAGCACGAAACCCCGTCACTCACACATCAGAACACTGGCTAACAATGCAAACTTTTATTGTAGTCAGCCGACAGCCAAACTTTTATTTAAACAGTTTGGGAGAAAAACACAAATCCCAATGGTAGGACAACAATTTGTACAACATAAGGGAGATCAGCACCTTCTCCTGAATACTTTGGATCTGTTGCTGAAATCTGCACCGCCTAGAGATGTAAAATTTCCTGGCATTTTGAAGTCACAGGAAATAACGTTTTTCTTTATTTTTCAGGAAAAAATGGATTTTTTTAAAAAAAGGAAATTTGAAAAAAAATGCACTGCAAGTCATTTTGTTACTTTAAGAAAATAAAATGCAATTAAGTATAACTTGGATTAGATAAATAACAAATTTGATATACTAAAGGTATAATTTATTCAGAAAATAATTACAAATGGAATTTACTTTTAAAAAGTTTGTTGTTACAAATGGAGCTACAAGGCCCTGAACTGTAAGGAGCACCTGAATTAGAAGGAACTTCTTTGCTTTTGCCAGTTTATGAGGATCAGGCAATATATATATATATATATATATATATATATTTAAAAAGACACCATGCGCATCAGTAAACTAAAAAAAATATTTTGCTTCCTCTAGTCCTCCAAGCAGACATAAAGTACACATTCCCATAAAATCAACTGAGAAAAGGAAACCAAAACCAAGAATTGCAATGATGTGAGATGCTGTATAGAGTCTTACACAGAAGTCTGCTTGTTATATAGTTTTTAAAGAAATTATTTGGAGGGAGTAAATATATAAACACCTTGTCTTAAATATTTTATTCATCATTCTAAAAGAAAATATTCCATAATTCAAGTTTTAATTTTAAAAAAAATGGCCACGGGGAAAAACTGGAAAAGCTCATTCCCCATCCCAATATTTTCTCCAGGCCTTGACTTCTCTAACACTAAGCTCCACAGCACATCAGCTTGAAGCACACACAGACAAGTGCAGAAAGCCTAGAGAAGCCCCACCACCTGCAAACATTCCTACTGAGGTTGCAAGCTAGAGTTATCACTTCTCTGTACCACCAGAAACTTTCTTTCAGCAGATATCTCCCCTTGCTTCAAATACAGACCCCAAAGAGAGGAAATCCTGCACCCCAGCAGCAGTATCTCCTGTCCTGCATGCACCCTTCACAGATGTTATCCCTTTGCATGCAGAGATAGCCCCTAAGAGCAAAGGCACCTTCAAGATGGCCACACTACCTCAGCTGCAGAGCCAGATGCTCCCCACATGAAGAAACCTTATAGCCATCCTACAAGATCCACCACTAAAGATGCTTCTCATCCTGTGTCCTCAAATGTACAGTGGCTCTAGCATCATTAGGAATCTTACCTCCTTATCAGATATTTCAGTAGAAATGTGGCTGGAGCCTGAGACATTTTTTAAAAATTGCAATGGACACCACATACAAGTGGTTTAATTAAATGCATTTTTCATCAGAATACAACAACTGTTGAGAAGCCTGTCCCTTCAATGGAACCAATGGGTCCCTCTCACACACCATGGTTTATCTTCCCAGTTTCTACCAGCCTGCTCTGATTCCTTGTGACCAGACAGTCTCTTACCCACCCACACATAGTTATTCCCCCAATGTGCTGGCCTGGCAGGCTGCCTCTTTCCTGAGCAGTCCTACGTGTACAACTTGCACCAGGACATCTGCAGGTTCCAGCCTGCATCATACCAAAGGGTCAAGGTCCATTCATGCAGAGTGAGTTGAGTCCAAGTCACTCCCACACCTCTGTCCATATGGCCCGGGTATGGCGTGAGGGGGTGGTGGGAGGGTGCAGCACGAACTCTCCTACCTGTTTATTGGTGTATTTCTGAGGGTTGGTGCGGTAGCTGTAATCTGAATACTGCTCTGAGCCTGTAGAGTTGCTGTCTCCAGTGCCCACAAATGTGTTGGTGGCTGGCAGGTCCTGTACTACCTGATGTTTCTTCGAGGCAGATGGCGACTGGGGCTGGAGTTGGATAGAAGGCAGGGGAGAGTTGGAGCGGTAGTGGCGGCCCAGGTCAGGGCTTCCAGGTGGGTAGTTAAGGGGCAGGTGGATGCGGGGGCTATCACTGACCGAATCACTCATAAGGTTGAATTTAAGGGATTTCTGCAGGCCAGTCTCTTCTTCATCCTCAGCTGGTTTGGGTGGTTTGGGGGATTTGCTCTTTTTCACCTTACTCTTGGCTTTGTTCCCCTTATTACCTTGCTTGGGAGCATACAGGTCCTTGGTTTCCTTCTTACCAGCCTGATAACCACTCTTAGCCTCTTTCTGACGGCAGTAGCGCACCAGTACTACAAGCACAATAACCAGGGTGACAGCTACTATGCCTGCAATGACACCAAAAAGGATGTTGCTACGCTGCTTGCTGCGCTCATACTCGGGGTCACCAGCAATGTCAATGTCAATGGGTGTGTCCAAACTGTGCCCTACTAAGGTCTCCAAAAGTGTGCGGTTAGCCAGTGTTTCATTGACATAGAAATGGACTAAAGCTGTGCCATGGCGAGACGGCTTGCCCTTATCATTTACACGGACAACTAGGCGGTGAAGGCCATGGTGCTTGCGGAGGATCTCCTTTTCCAGTGTGATGTTTCCACTCTGAGGTGAAATCTTGAAAAGCTCAAAGGGATTTCCACCAGTGATGCTGTACTGCAGCTCAGCATTGATCCCAGAGTCAATGTCTTCAGCTCCAACACTCATGACCTGCTGGCCAGGACTAGTGTGGGGCAGAATATGCTTGTAGGAGGCATTGGATGGAGAGATGATGACTGGAGCATTGTCATTCTCATCTAGCACATTGATCGTTACCCCCACATAAGCAGATCTGGGTGGATCGCCCCCATCCACAGCTTTAAGTCGGAAGGTATATGTACTCTGCCGTTCACGATCAAAGGAGATGCTGGAGAGGATGGTGCCAGTACCATTCTGGATGACAAAGTCACCATTGTCCTGCTCCACTGAGAGCTGAATGAAGGCATTCTCCCCTTTGTCTGCATCAATTACTGTCACCATGCCCACTGGACTCAAGGGTGGCATGTTTTCCATAACAGAGAAATTGTAGCCACTTAACATGAACTTTGGGTCATTGTCATTGCGGTCCATGACATTGATAGCAACTGAGGCAGTTCCCTTGCGGCTAGGGCTACCCTTGTCAGCTGCAACCACCAAGAATTCATAGCGCTCTCGTTGCTCCCTGTCCAACACAGTTTTCACTCTGATTTCACCAGACTCTGGATCAATAGAGAAGATACCTTTGGATGAAGGCTCTGCCACTAAGGAGTACACTAGCTTAGCATTGGACCCACTGTCTGCATCAGTAGCACTCACTTCTACCACCAAGTCATCTGGAGAATTATTTTCAGGAAAGGCTACTTCCGTTGCACTCTGACTGAAAACTGGATCGTTGTCATTAACATCAACCACCTGCACTTTGAGAGAGTTGGTGCTGGACAAGGGTGGATTGCCAGAATCTACAGCCACAATCTCAATAACATATTCTTTCACTGCCTCGTAGTCTAGTGGTGTTGTGGTCTGCAAAAAATACTTCTTTTTGCTGTCACTGCCAGTGTCACTGGCTTGTCGCAACTGAAAAGGAACATCACCAGCCACCACACAAGTCACAACAGCATTCTCACCCTCATCCCGGTCAGACACTTGTACCAGAGCAACAGGTGTCTCCACTGACACATCTTCTGAGATATTGGCCATGCCATCCTGGTGGGTGACCAATCCAATTCCACGGATTTCAATGGATGGGGCATTGTCATTCATATCTCTGATGGTAATAACCACCTGGGCACGGGCAGTTTTGGGATTGGCCCCCTTATCCTTAGCCATCACTGAGAACTTGAGCACGTTGATGTCTTCACGATCAACAGGACCCTGTACAGTGATGAGTCCAGTGGCTCTGTCCAGACGCAGCAGCCGACGAATCACATCTGAGGCCTGATGGAAGGAATAGTCAATCTCAGCATTGGCACCTTGATCGGAATCATTGGCTTTCACCTGCAATGAAAATAGAAGGTGCTCTGGTGAATATATTTTGCTGAGAAAACTTATCTTGCCAACTTTAAGTACGTGCAACTGACTATCTCTTGCATTTAGAACATGCATTTAGGCATTTCAGCTGCCCCAGAGCTGTAATATCCCATAGTACACCAATTCTGGAAGTACCAGTTCACTGAAGCTGCTGCCCCCAAGTGAAAATGCAAACTATAATGGCAAGAACCATCCCAAATGAATCCTGGAAGTATTAAATCTTTTTCTGATAATGGCTCACTACCAGGTTACACAGATGCTCTTGCAGCATTACTATCTAAAAAAGCAATGGGCAGAAGCTAGATCAAAATCTATTGGTAGAACTCTACGAATCTGCAGTAGATTGAAAAGTCTTCTGGTTGTCAATCGCCTAACAACAGGAATAGTAATTGTGCATGAGACTGAATTTAATTTTGTAGTTTAAAGGAAGTGAGGAAGAACACCAGCAGCGGGATTTTGTATGAGAGGATTACAAACTCATTGCTGGCAGTGAATGCAAATGCCCTAGTTGAAGATGTGCCCAGAGGCCTCTTTTTCTTTAATTTTAAGCACATGAGTCAGTATTTTGCATCAGCTTCAAGCTGGTACACCTCATAATCCTAATTAGAAGACAGAGGAACTTTCACAAGTTTGCCTGACGCTGACGCTAAAGGCATTTAAAAATTCATACACATGTTGCTAGGCCTGGACTGGGGAGACCCACATTCAAATGCCCTCTTCACCCCAAGGAACTAAAATCTGTGCTAGATCAGAGGAAAGCTCTGTCTGCTCTGGCATCTTGTTTTTACTAGTAACCAGCCAGGTGTCTCTGGGAAACTTTGCATACATCCCCTCTGAATATGAAGATACCAGTTCACCTATGGCCAACAAAATTATTTTCCATTAACTTTATTAAAAGGTGAAAGATTTATACGATCTGAAGAGAAACAAGAGTTTGTTAATCCCCCTTTAAAGACATGTGCTACAATGGCCATTCACATCCTGTGACATCCTTCTGTTTCTCCTGACTCTATACTGAAGGATTAAGTTCATTGGGTGACCATGAGTAGACAAAAGTTTAATGGGAGACAAATGAAAGCATCTTTGTCACACTCTATTTTCTCAACATCATACACAATTGTATAAATCTTTGTCATGCCTCCTCCCATGTCTTTTCTCTAAAACAAAAAGGCCTAAGAACTTTAGGTTTTCCTCATTAGGGAAGATGCTCCAACCTCAATCCTTTGGTTGTCCTATTGTGCCTTTCGAAGATTACCTCATGGAGAAATGGGTGGATACAAACAAACAAACAAACATTGGAAGAACCATATGAGATCAGACAGAAGGCCTATCCAGTCCAATGCTGTGAACGCAATGGGAGGCTGATTTTAGGGACATTATTTCAATTAGAAGATGAGCAACTTTGGGCTTGTCTAGACCTGCCAGAATACGCCAGCTTCCTGTCAGCATATTCTGGCACCAAATCAGGCCCATTCCCCCCCTCCCATTACCTACACAAAATGGGATGGAGTCCATATCTGCATGTCTGCCCATATCTGCAGCTCCCGCCGCCACCATCACTAGTGTATCTCAGAAGCCATGAAGGAGGCCCTTGGCATGTGATGCAGGGGCCTTGATCACATGCTCAGGGCCTCCTTCCTGCCTACAGAGAGACACCATTGGTGGTGGCTGCAGATACGGGCTGGCATGCAGGTATGGACTCCTGTGTTCCAATGTGGCCTGATCTGGGTTTTTAAAAATGAGGCGGGTTTTCCCAGGTATAAAGGGCTTTACTCTGTCTTCCCCCGGCTTTGCCTAATCAGGATTGCCCAGGGGCAAAAATGGGACAAAAGCCCTGTGTCATTTGGACTGCAGGGCTCCAAGATAGGGGCAAGATGGGGTGAATAGTCCTTTTAGACAAGTCCTTAGTTTCTGAGCTCTTTAAGAACTTTCAGGTGGATGCCACCTGATTTGTCAATGAGGCACTGGACTTTCTCTCTGGTTACTTATTTTTACCTAAGCTTCTCATTCTCCACTCCTGGAAACATCAGTTCATGCCTGGGTATTTCCTCTGTATCTTTAGCAGTGGAGACAGATGAAAAGAATTCATTCAGCTTCTCAGCAATCTTTCTTACCCTCCTTCAGAGCTTGTTTAATTTTATTATGTTATCCAGTGTGCCAACTGCCTTTCTGGCTTATTTCCTGATGTATTGTCCAGATGCAGTGTACAGTATTCCTCCAACTCCTTGTTTGCATCTCTAATTTTCTGCTTGTATTTCCAGGAAAGTGGAGTGCTAGTTTCTGTTCTTATAAGTTTACTTCATTTGGGCAAGACTTCCAGTGTCTGAGCAAAGCCCTTTATAAATCTGTAATAGGTTCATTTGCAGTGCTGGTGACCTCTTGAACTGTGTACTTCCTTTTCTCACCTGTGGTATGCATCCTAGCTGAGCCTCTATTAATATGGTTTTGAGTAGGTTTCATCATGGAGAAATTCTGACTTTTCCTTTTGATTTCCTTTTCACCATTTCCCTCACATTAAAGACCCTATCTCTTTTGAAATTCAATAGGACTGTTTTGGAGTTCCCATGCACTTTCCCATTCATATATAAAATAAATTCATTAGCATTCCAGTCAGAATTTTTTGTCATAATTTCTATAACTCATAATTCAAGTTCTCTGTTAGTCCAGCTAACACACACAATTCTTATCCGCTGCCACTAAAGATCATTGGATGCAATGCACTAGTTGCATACACAACTGTCTCCCAGAAAATATGCATGTCTAGAAGCCAGCCAGGCTCCTCTCTTCTTCCCACTCTTGGCACAAAGCCCAGGTGATGCCTGAGACTGGGAGGAAACATTTCTCTTTCCATGATTTTCTGGTGCAACTGGTTTGACTGGTTGAGCTGAGAGGCTACCTCTCCCACTCTGGTATGCCAGGAATTTGCCAAGAAAACCAGTCTGAAAACCCAGCTGAGCAGGTTTTGAGACCCATCAATAGGAAGGAAGTGGGACTATGCTGAAAGCCACCTGCAGATAAGTGGGCTGGCTGCTGCTGTATTTGTAAACCACTGAATGCATTGCTCATTTCTTTAGACTGAGTGATACTGGAATGAGAAAAGGGTATGAATGAGATTAACACCAGTCTCTGATTTTGAGATGCCACTGCTAGAGCAATGGGAGAAACAACTACAGTTGTCCCTTCACATTCGCTGGGGTTTCGTTCCAGGACCCGCTGTGAATACCCTAATCCATGAATACTCAAGTCCCATTATATGCAATGGCATAACAAAATGGTGTCCCTTATATAAGATGGCAAAATCAAGGTTTGCTTTTTGGATTATTATTTTTTAAGAATATTTTCAAGACGTGAATACTTAAAACTATGAATGCCAAATCTGTGAATGTGGAGGGACAACTGTACTCACTTCTCAGCATTTGCTTTATATCAGCCTTATATCAGTGGCTCTGAGTATGAGGGTGGGAGGCATTTTCTTGCTCCATCCCTTTGGGCACAGAAGGGGCCTTCAAATACAGCAACAAAAGTTAGAAGAGAGTGAATATGTGACTGTTAATTTGGGAGTGCATTGGGCAACTCAGCAATGCCTGGGTATGATGACCCTCCAGTGGTTTGCACCAAGGCTACATCTTTGAAGGAGCAGTTATATAAATCCACAAACCAGCTTTGACATCAATCTGATCTGCTACAGTCAAAAGGAGAGGAGCAAAAACATGTGTGTAAATAAAGATCAGGAACATTTTTTAATAAATAAATCCTGACCTACTGGTGATGTTTCTAAGTTGTAGGGGAACCAAGCCAAATGTGAACATCAGTGAAAGAAGAATCCAGTGGATTAGACCTTTTGTATGCTAAAAGAAGAGGGACTCTCAGTGATAAAAGAGACTTCTGTCTGATATTCTACTGAAAATTCACCCACTTTACATTCAGAGCTCCACTCAGGAAATGGAGGAGGTATGTGGGTGGATGAGTGTGAAGGGAGAAAGTAGAACATGTTTGGACTAGGTGTGTTGATGGAGGTAAGAAAGCATGTGGGTGGTGATCTAAAGTAGGGCTAAGGAAAGTAAGGCCTGTAGTCTACATGTGCCATCTGCCCCCAAATTCCCAGGACATTTCCAACAGCCCTGGATCCCCAATACACCTTTGTGAACATTTTTCAAGGTGAAAAATCATTTCCAGATCACCCAAAGTACTGCAAAAATACACAGAAATGTGGGCAGCTTGGCTTTATTCTCCACAAGACCGTGAGTGCTCCCCAAATTGGGAAAAATGGCTGAAACTCAGCCAAAAAATTAAAGCTAGAACTTCTGGTTACTTCTGGGTCACAAATCTTTTAGCCCTGGCACAGTTGCTTACTGCTAATCAAATGAAAAAGAGAGGGAAGGAGGGAGAATAGTGTTCTGGTTTAAAATAATGTTACAATTTAATATAAAGGGCAAGGGAAATGAAGAGGAATTAAGTTGCATGGTCATTGCCTGAGACTGTGCTGAGAAAAACCAAATGACAACTGGTCTCATCTAAACTGATGGAAGGGGCCCTTGCCAGCTGACCCCTTCTTCTGGTGCACACATCTCAGTCCTGATCCTCATCTCCATCCCGGAACAGAGCACTGTGGAGGGAAACAGCAAACAGAAAGCAGGCTGCTAGCCAAACTGTCCACGGGAGTCTCATTACCCCAATGCCTGATCTGTTCAAGGAAAGTATCCTCATATTTCTTTTTAAAAGGGTTGCCCATCATTTGCCTCTTCTCTGCTCATCTGCTCCACCTGCCTATCATTTTACTAGACAGGATGGATGTATGACTTAACACACAATCCTGACTGATGAAGATGGACAAGTTGGAACTGTGCTGAATCTCAATCAATCCCATCCTAAAAAGAATAGGAAATTACTAAGAACTAACTTCCTGTTTGTACTCTGTGTCTCTGAGCTGGAAAAGGTTTGGATCTGGTGTAACTCAGCTTCTTCCTCATTCTGCCCCCTTTTTTGGCTCTTACACTGGCAGACATTGGCCAGCAGAGAAGTCCCACTGGCAGCAGATCTTGAAATCAACCAGCAGAAGGTAGTTCTGTTGGCAGCAAAATCTTGTACCAGAACTTAACTCCCTGCAAGTGATGCATCTCTGAGTTAGGAATTCACTACCATCTGGTAAATATCAATTCCAGATTTTATTTTCACACCACCCACACTGAAGATAGAGATAAACTTCTTTTCTCCCTCTCCCCCAAAACACCAAGAAACAGTAAAGAATGACACCACACCTGCATTCAGTAGGCTTGGGCTGCTGTGATATCAGCCTCAATTGTACCTCCTCACAAGAGTGAGAACTTAATATTTAAATCAATAGTAAAATTAGTCAGTAGTCAAGTGTATACACATTTGCTGGTTATTAAAACAAGCCATTACAGATTAACAAATATACCCACACTCCATGGGTATTTATGGGTATAAATGGCTAATAGGAGCCTTTTACTAGAATGGGGCAGAGATGACAGAACAGATGGCTCTCCAGATGTTGGTGGAATGCAACTCCCAACAGGCCTAACCAGCAAAAGAAATAAGGGATTATGGGAGTTATATTCCCACCATCTGTAGGGCCAAACATTTTCCATTAATGGGACAAGATACTGCATGACACAGAAAGAAGATATTAACATAGCAATGGCTGTTCCAGGCAGGAAGCAGAACAGCATGTCAACTTTAGGGGAGGAATTATAAGGGCAAATGCAATAAGCATTGCTATAAGGATTCTTGAAGTGAAAGGCCATTTTCCTGAGCATTGTAGTAAGTCATTGTAGTGACCATCTGGTACAACTGGTACAACTCAGATTGTATCCCAGAATCAAAACCAGCCCAGGAGAATTCCTAACCCAAACTGTATCAATATGTTTCAACCTCAGGAAATACCTAAGTGTCCTCATTCTCACTCATGTTACAAAGAAAGATTGCAAATAGCTATCTCCTTAATGTGCAGGATTTCTACATGAAGGGGGTTTGAGGGGTGATAAACTAAGCATCAGATCTCCTACTATGATTGTGAAATGGTACAGTCCCTGAAAGGCTGCACCCACATGATTCTTCTAAATGTTTAAGACAGTCTGAATATCCCAACTAAATGTTTAAGACAGTTTGAATATTCCCAACTTTTCCTTCATCCTGTTAACTGCACCCTTTCTCAGGAAACTGCTTACTAGCATCCCCACACCTCATTCTCTTGCCAAATGCAGTGAGTTTTATTTGTGGTAAGCAGAAAACCTTTGGAACTTGTGGCCAACTCAAATTTATAACCAAAAACAGCAGACTCTTCCCCCCCCCCACATTTTATAAGTGAGAAAGACATTCACGTGGGAATCATACCATTCCTCACTGTTCTGAGGAACAGTGGAAAGTAACTAGTTACAAATAAATAGTTACTTGAAATGAATATCCCTTTCCAATAATTAAAGGAACAACTGAAGTTGCAACTTAACTCCTTTTTTGGTGTAACCTAAACTTTCAGTTACTTTTCTACTTATGGCAATGTCGCCTTACTGGTGGTGGTGGACTGTAGTATTCTTAAGACATGGCAAAATTGAATGTTACTTTTAAAAATTGTAGCTAAATCGGTATGTAATTTGTGAGGGATGTAGGTCTCTTAGAACGCATTACTTTTAAAGTAATTGAAAAAGCTGCGACTGACCTACTGAAGGAGGGGCTCACCTGCAGCACGGAGTGACCAATGGGACTGTTCTCTGAGAGTTCAGCCTCATACAGAGGCTTCTCAAATTTGGGTGCGTTGTCATTCATGTCCAGGATTGTGATGCGAAGCAGGGCACTGCTTGCCCGTGGTGGGCTACCCCCATCTTGTACTTTGATGGTTAAGTCATATGACTCCGACTGCTCTCGGTCGAGATTTCCCATGACAATGAGCTGTGGCTGTTTCTCATCTTGGTCCTCAGCCACCTGCAAGCCAAAAAGTTTCTGGGCATCCGAACCAGGCATAAGCTCATATGAAGCAACACCATTTGCACCAGCATCACGGTCCATGGCCAACGGAATAGGGAAGAGCGCACCAACATTGGTGTTTTCAGGAATGGCTAGTGTGATGACAGGAGAGGCAAAGTTGGGTGTATTATCATTGATGTCCAGCACCTCAATCTGCCCTTCCAGCAGGCGTGGGCTATTGTTCATCAGGTCTGTGATGGAAACCTCAAACTCCAGAAAACAAGGATCCCCAGGAAATAGCTGCTGGCACTCACGCAGGCTCTCCCGGTCTATGGAGGTCTCTGTGGTGTAAATGTCACCAGTCTTGCCATCCACACGCAGGTAGGGAGCACCCACCTCCAGCTTATACAAATGCCCCACATCTGGGAAGCCGTAGTCTGCTGCCAAGCTTCCAATGAGTGTGTTGGGTGGCTGCTCCTCCTGTACTTTGTAGACCACGCGTGTTCCAGAGCCCAGGCAGGGAAGCTGGAGGAAGAGCCACAAGCCCAGGCAGGAAACCAGCTGCTGCATTCTGAACTGTGGCAGAGCTGAGGAGGCAAAGCAGAGAGAACAGGGAATTAGGAAAAATATGCCTCAGTTCCCTAACCAAGATGTCTTCACCTAATCTTCACATGAGGCAGCATGTCAGCTGCTGAGGGCTATATACATAACTTCTCTGTGAAGCAGGCAAATACGTGTATGTTCCTACCTGCCTGCTGGGATCAAGTAAAGTATTCCCAGCCGTGGAGTTGCCTCAGTAAATCAACCCAGCCCTGATACTAGACTGGCCACACCTGTCTGTCATAGGAGGAAGCCGCACCCACCATTACTCCACACTTTAGTCACCGCAGGAAGAGCTGTACTCCCTGACAGAAATGCAGAGAGGGAGGAGTGTGTTTGCAGTGGCCCCTGTGTACTTTACCTGGGTAGGAAGCCTGACCTAAGAGAGAGAGATGCATACATGGAACCATGATGATGCCAGATACAAATATATGGTGTAAGTGTTGCTTCACAAAAGCATTCATGTGTTTCTGCAGGTAATACCTAATAAAACCATCAGATAGTGATACTACAAGCACTCCTGTGTACACATGCACACACATACATGTATATATTCCAATATTACAGACTAAGTAATATTGTTTAGGGGAGTTACAGCACTGTAGCTAGTGCCGACACAGTCTAATATTCTAAATAGCCTTTAGTTTTCTATCCTGTTCAAGATAGCTTTCTTCTTTCAGCTAGCACTTGGATGTCATGAGCAGTGGAACCAAGCTTTTGTCATTTTTAAAGGGAAGCATTTGGGACACAGTCATAGAGAATCAGATGGGATGATGCCCTTCAAAATTGCATATACAGTTGTCCCTCCGTATCCACAGATTTGGTATCCACGGATTTAAGTATTCATGGCTTGAAAATATTTTTTAAAAAAATAATAATCCAAAAAGCAAACCTTGATTTTGTCATCTTATATAAGGGACACCATTTTGCTATGCCACTGCATATAATGGGACTTGAGTATTCACGGATTTTGGTATCCACAGGGGGTCCTGGAACCAAACCCCAGTGAATATGAAGGGACAATTGTATTACTAAAAATGTAGCCCCTCTGGAGAATCCTTGCATTACCTTCCACTGTTGTTGTTGTGGTGGTGGTGGTGTGCCCTCAAGTAGTTTCCAGCTATGGATAATAATTATAATAATAATAATAATAATAATTTTACCCCGCCCCTCTGTTAAAAACAATCGGGGCAGCTTACAACAGTTAAAATACAAAAATACAGACTAAAATCCCTAAGCCCCACCTACCCACACCCTCCCCCATAAAAAGATATTAAACTAGTATCAAATTAAAACCCACCTAAACTTAAAATCACATAAATAAACAAATACAAAAATCAACAGCCTATGAGTCAGAGTAAAGGACTAAAAGAGGCCAGGAGATGCAGCTCCTGAGGCTGGGATCTAATCAGGAAAGGCCTGCCGAAAGAGATCCGTCTTTAGTGCTTTTTTAAAGCTACTCAGGCTTGTCATCTGATGGATCTCGTTCGACAGGACATTCCATAATTTGGGGGCGATTATCAAAAAGGCCCTCTGGGAGGTTGCAGACAGCCTAGACTTTTTTGGCTGAAGCAAATTCCTCCCAGAGGACTGGTGTGCATGGGGAGGATTGTATGGGGGGAGGTGGTTCTGAAGATAAGTTGGACCCAAGCCATTTAGGGCTTTAAAGGTAATAACCAACACCTTATACTGGGCCTGGAAACTGATAGGCAGCCAGTGGAGAGATTTTAATACTGGAGTGTTATATGGTCTCTCTGAGATGTTCCCAAGACCACTCTGGCTGCCATATTTTGTACCAACTGAAGTTTCCAGACCAAGCACGAGGGTAGCCCCATGTAGAGCGCATTGCAGAAATCTAGACGAGAGGTTACCAGCGCGTGCACCACAGTCTCGAGGTCCCTTACTTCCAGGAAAGGTCGCAGCTGGCATATCAACCAAAGCTGATTAACAGGTGCTCCTGACCATCGCATTTACCTGACTAGTCATCTGAAATGATGAATCAAGGAGCACCCCCAGACTGTGAACACAGTCCTTAACGGAGAGCGTGACCCGTCCAGAACTGGAAGTTGCAACCCAATGCCTGGTTTCGGGGCTGCGACCGTGAGCACCTCCGTTTTGTTTGGATTTAATCTCAATCTGTTTTTCCTAATCCAGCCCATTACTGCTTTAAGACAGTTATTAAGAGGAGAGACGCCATCGGAATTTGAGGCCGACGATTGAGACAAGGAAAAATAGACCTGGGTGTCATCAGTGTACTGATAACACCCAGCCCCATAACTCCGAATAATCTCACCCAGTGGCTTTATATACATGTTAAACAGCATCGGGGACAGGATGGCATCTTGCGGAACGCCACAAGTAAGCTCCTTTTTACTGGAGCAGCTGTCCACGAGCAGCGCCCTCTGGGACCTGCCCAAGAGGAAGGACCGGAACAACTGAAGCATAGTGCCTCCAATTCCTAACCCTCTCAGGTGATCCAAGAGGATGCTATGATTTATCGTATCGAAAGCCGCTGAGAGGTCTAGAAGCACCAACAGGGTCACGCTACCCCTGTCAATGCTTAGACACGGATCATCAGTCAAGGCAAACATGGCGGTCTCAACTCCAAATCCTGTCCAAAAGCCAGTTTTAAATGGGTCTAGATAATCGTTTTCATCCAAGACCACTTGGAGTTGAAGAGCAACTGCCCTCTTGATCACTTTGCTCAAGAATGGTAACATAGAAACCGGCCTATAGTTGTTCATGTCCAGGGGGTCCAAGGAAGTTTTTTTCAGGAGCGGCCTAACCGCTGCTTCCTTTAAACAAGATGGAACATACCCTTCTCTGAGGGATGCATTGATGATGTCCTTAAGGAACACCATCAAGGTACGCCCCCACCCCGGATGGGCAGCCATGAAGGGGAAGAATCGAGAGGGCACATCGTCTTCCTCACTCTACCAAGTAGCTTGTCCACGTCCTTGGTACGGATTAAAATTGATCCAGCAAACTTACATCAATGGAATTGCTGGACACCTCATCAATTGTTTCTGTCAAAATACTGGCATCTAAGGAAACCTATCATGGACCTTAAGGCAAACCTATCATGGAGTTTTCTGAGGCTGAGTGTGTGTGACTTGCCCAAGGTTTCTGCAGGTAATACGTGTGGGATTTCATGGCCAAGTGGGGATTCAAACCCTGGTCTCCAGAGTCGTAGTCCAACACTCGAACCACCACACTGCACTGGTTCCATAGGAAATAACCCCCCCCTTTCCAGGGTTTTTTAACCAGTGAGTGGTGCTGGTGGAGAGCTGGGAGCATGAGTAGATAAGCCTGTTTAAGGTGGACTGTGCCTGCCTCAATTATTTTCACAACAAACTGAATAAATGTGTTCATTATCATCAAAGTCCTAGGCCATCCCTAGAACCACCACCCCATCTTTTTTTCCTATGAGAAACCATCCATATTTGTCCCCTGGCAGGTGTTGACAAGAACAGCTCTCTCATGATACACAGTGACATGGTCACCCATTTCAAATGGAGGGAAAGTTTACCAGTGGTTTAATCCATTAACTGCCTTTTAAATAGGGGAGGAGATAGATTTGGATTTTCTACATGGCACTTTGGATTTTATAATGTGATTTGGTACAAAAAGCCTCTCCCCTCATCCCACTTCCCTAGCTACTGCTTCTCCAAAAGACCTGCACACAGCAATTGTTTTGTGTGAATATTCACTTGACACTTTTCCAGTACCCAGCCTCTAGGCTACCAGAGATAAGAGAGGATCTGGACATCATTGGAAATGGCTTGCAATTCCTGGTATAAATGGTCAATAAGTATACAGTAGGACACCCGTATCCACTGATTCATTATCCACTGATTCAATTAACCATGGGACACAAAACAACACAGCTACCAGCCTTCCTAGAAAATGTGTCCTCTCTAGCCATTTTCTAGGTCCTCCAAGGCAACTCTATGGTATTTTAAACTGGAAGTCCCATTATTTTCAATGGTGCTTCCTATTATCCATGGCTTTTGGTATCTGTGCCCCACCCCCAGAACCAATCTCCAGCAGATATGGGGTCGTATTGTACTTAGTATTTGTACAGCACTTTTGAGCAGTAGTTCTCAATCCTGGAGTACTTATATGTTGTTGGATTCAACTGCCAGAAGCCCCAGCAAGCATGCCCAATGGTAAGGGATTCTGCAGGTTGTAGTCCCACAAGTTTTAGGGACCCAACGTTGGAAACTTAATGCTTTAGAGCATTAAATGTGCTTAGCACACTTGATCTGCTGCTGGAGGATTCAAAGGAAGCCTGGGATTTGCTGTGGCTCTTGAGCTTGCTGGGAACAGCCAGCAAGTGCAAGAACAAGGCAAGCCACGCCCCCCCCCCATCAGCTCCGAGCTGATGGGCTAGAAACACAGTTCACTTTCCTTGTGTGCTTCCTGGGTACATTGAGTACCCAGCAAGTATAAAGGCAAAGCAAACTCGCCATCCCCTCTCCAGCTCTGAGTTGCAAGCATTTGTTTGTGCAATGCATGGAGCCAAAACCTTCCTCCTCCACTCTAGGACTAGAGATGGAGGGGGGAGAGGGGACTGTTTTTCTTCTTGTGTTGTTTTTGGAGGTGCAATGTGAAGCATATGCACACCCCATCTGGGAGGGGCTTGGTTCGGGTCACACAAAACTGGCTTATTACCAAAGCCAGCTAAAATTTCTGGACTCCTGAGCACATAAGTGATACTTGTCATATAGTTGGTTGCTGTGGACTGAAATTGTCATTGCAGTTTCTTCCCAGTGCTTTAGCTGGAGCTCTTTCTACCATGCCAGTTTTCCTCATGCAAAAACTGTAAAATACGAGGTACATCCCCACGACAGACAAGGGGAAAAAAAAAAAAAACAGATACAAAAGAGGCCTTCAGCAATGGGCTTACTTCTGCTAATGTTAACTTGAAAGCCCCCTAGACTGGTGACAGTAGATGCATACAGTGGAGTGGCTGTGATCAGCACAACACTAATACACCTCCCACAAAATCCTCAGTTCTTCCTTCTTGCTGCTCAAGTCTGCGTGCCTGGGATGGTCCAAAGGTAGACCTGGAATCTACTAGTAGTTCTACCGGTGATTTCCAGTAGATAAGCAAGTTTCCAGCTTCTAATTTTTTAACAATAACATTTCCCCCCACTAAATTACTTTTCTCAGCTAAATAATGCTCCTGAAATGAAGAAG
Source organism: Gambelia wislizenii (assembly GCA_030847615.1). Taxonomy (NCBI): domain Eukaryota; kingdom Metazoa; phylum Chordata; class Lepidosauria; order Squamata; family Crotaphytidae; genus Gambelia; species Gambelia wislizenii. The sequence continues at coordinate 176,708,072 of JAUMIR010000004.1, forward strand.
AATGTAGGTAATATGAAGAAAACTTGTGAGTCCAGTTCTAAAACTGTTTCAGAACTGTTTTTCAGTTTTAAGTGTATGCAGCCTCCAGGGTCATTTTTCTGGCTCCCAAACCCTTGGAGTAAGTTTATGAAACATAACCACCAGAAGCATGATTTTTACATTGCCAGGAGCTTGCAGAGCCCCTGACCCAAAAATCAAACCCAGAAAAGACTATCTAGTCACGTTTGCTTTTTTCTATTTTGTATCAGAATTTCTGGGCCTGGCTACTGGGAGTGAAAGCTTGGCCCCAAGCCTCACCAAACTTGTCCAGCCCGGCAGCAGATCCAAAAAGCCTGATGCCTGTCTACTATATGTAGGTCATTTAGATGACAGTTATCACAAGCAACATTTAGTTAGAAGAAGTTTTGATAAGAAGGCCATTTCAGAATTCCATAGGGAGAGACAAGGAATTGTTTCTGAAGTGGGGGCGGTGGACTGACTTACAGCAGGGATGGGAAACCTATGGAGGTGTTGGCTGCATTGCCCCTCTGGACCCACTGGAGGACTACATCCTATGCCACTGCCACCAAATTTGCTGCTGCGTGGGAAGAACACATCTGGTTTTAAAGCTGAACTGTGCATTCACAAGGCTTCAGGAGTACTATTCAGTTTGAAAACAAGGTGGGCGCTTTCTACACAGCTTATTTTAAAGGTAATGTGCTACTTTTTTTTGCTACCTCTGCAACATCTGAATTCAGTGACATAGCAGCAAATTTGCTAGCTGCGGGGAATAAACTCCCCCCCCCATATGTCACAGGTTTCCACCTCTGATTAACTGTAAGATTCACTGGCTGTAAAGGATGCAGTGTCTTTCAACAGTATTGTAACCAGTAGCACAATTACTTCTGAGAACTAAGCACACGTTGTCAGAGAAACATGGGTGGGAACAGTGGGAATGGACAAGCTCAACCATAATGGCTTGTACAAATTAATTTCAATCTGTGTTTAGTATTTGTGTTTACAACACCCTAACACCTTGTCCAATATGTCTAATATGCATTTTGTTCTGGGAAAGACTGCGTTGGCAGGAGGCTCATGGCTAACAGCAAGAACAGTATGCTACCTGCCTTGATTCTAATACAACCACATTGACCTGCACATCTTTCCTGCAGCCTACTGAAAGAGGCATTGCATCTTCTACTATTTATTACAATATATACAGCATGGGGACCCTGGCTACGTACAATTAATCATCATCATCATCATCATAATTGCCTTTCTTCCTGGTCAAAAAAGCCACATCTGAATTGGCCATTCAACAGTCCTGTCAGGGAAGCTCCAACCCTCATCGCAAAACAGATCGGCAGGATAGAGTACCACTCGGGTTCCCTTCAATATATCCATTTGTTCTAAGTTTTTCTACCCAATTGTGTCTTTTAATCAAGCTGTTGTAATATTTAAATGTAACCAAGTAGCCATTTGTTTTAATTCCCCAGGGCCAGGTAATTGTACGCTTTGTTTTAACTGCATCCTGGGTGTGCACAAAGTCATTGCCACTTTCTAAACCTAGTTGGATATCTAAAATTTCCCTTGAATTTAGTCACCCAGTGTTATTTTTATCATGAGATCCAGTGTGAACAGACCCATTGATGTGCAGCTACATGTTCAGTTGAGTGTCAGCCTGTTTCCTGTTACCCTTCCAAGCACTCTACTTCTCTGTTCTAATGCCTAACTGTTGTTTCTAGCATCAGCGCATCACTTTTACTTGTATACCTAGAAAAATCCACTACTTACTATATTTTCCATACAGTTTCACCCCCTTTCCCCATGTCACAATCTGTCACAACTGTCCAGCTGGTTTCCATTGCTTTGACACAGCCACTGTGAGCTCGTTATTCTAAAGTTTGGTTTTAAATTGTATGCCACATATTTTTGCAAGACTCATGGGTCCTTACTAGCCAGCCATACATCCTCTCCATCATTACCTATATTAGTCAGCCTGACTAATTGACATGTACAAATATTAGTCAGTCTGACTATATTAGTCAGCTTAATAGAATCATAGAGCTGTGAAGAGACCACAAGGGCCATCCAGTCCAACCCCCTGTCATGCAGGAACATACAATCAAAGCATGCCTGACAGATGACCATCCAGCCTCTGTTTAAAAACCTCCAATAAAAGAGACTCCACCACACTCTGAGGCAGCATGTTCCACTGCCTATAGTATAATATAGACTAATATAGTATAGTTATTATCACAACACGTTAGGCTCAAATGTTAGCACATTCACTGCTCAAGGGCTGATCAACATCAAAGTCACCTACACAGATTGTTGGTTTCAGTGTACCCTGATCAATCAAAAAGGATTCCCTGCACAAGATAAATACACCCATGTTGAATATTTCTTCCTTTTTCTCTTGAAATCCCACTGAATTTATCCATTCTGCTCCTTGGGCAGCCTATTCCTTGCTAGTGAAGCTCGAAAGATCTCCTGTGGCATATAACCTTCTTGGCCCTGCCTCATCATTTTCCTGTCATGCTCTCCATTCCCTATTTGGTGAACCATTTTCCTCAGCATTATCTCCTTTCTCTGTAACAATTATAAGGAAGAGTCTGTAGTCCAATGTTAGGGGCTTCTTATACTAATCAAGAATTCTATTGTTTGCTCTTGATCTTCATCAGTGAGCTTATTTTCCCACTTTGTCAAAGAGCAGATGTCCAACCTGGGTTTAGAAAAGGAAGAGGCACTAAGGATCATACTGCAAACATACAATGGATAATGGAGTGCATGAAATAATTTCAGAAGAAAATCAGCCTGCATTTTATAGATTATAGCAAAGCCTTTAATTGTGTATATCATGAAAAACTTTGGATTGTTCTTAAAGAAAATGGGTGTGCTACAATACTTGATTGTCCTAATGGACAAGATTATCCTAATGGACAGTGGCCACCATCAGGACAGAATATGGAGAAACAGAATAGTTTCCATATGGCAAGGGAGTCTGGCAAAGCTGCATTTTATCACCCTATCTGTTCAACTTGGTGACAAAAAGGCTGCATGAGCCGTTTCTTTTCAGTGAAGTGCAGCCTGATAACTGGTTGCCAGGCAATTGGGCAGCACAGGAGGAGCAAAACCCAGCCCAGTTGTATACAACCAGAGGGGCCTCCTGGTGAGAGGGGCATGGTTAACAGAGAGTCTTGAGAAGTTGGTTCCAGACAGAGAGGGAGGAGGAAAGAGTTGCAAGAGCTGATGAGGTTATAGAGAGATGTGTGTCGAGTGGAAAGGTGTTAGCTAGAAAATGGTTAAAGTCTGCCAACTTAAAGCTTGAAGCAACTCACATAATTTATATCTGTACATCCTTTCAATAAAAGCTACTGTTTGTTTTATTATGGTTGGCTCAGACTGAACTGATTGCTAGTAACTGGAAAGAAGAGAGAACATGTTACCGAAAATATTGTAACTGATTTCTGGAAACACTTGGGACCCTAGCCCTTTTACACTTCAAGATAGTGTTCTAAGGGTGGAAGGAAGGTAAACTGTTAGTGATGGGGTGCCTTACAAGGTTGGTAGCGTGAGACCAACCACGTTAATAAAGGCAGTGCCACAAACATGTATGCTGAACATATCACACACAAAGCTGGATTAGGCTTGGAGGAAGAAGGCATGAGAATTGGAGGAAGGAACATCAACAATTTAATATATGTAGATGAGACCATACTAACAGCAGAAAATAGCAAAGACTTGGAAGGGTTACTGAAGAAAATCAAGGAAGAAAGTGCAAAGGCAGGGTTACAACTGCACATTAAGAAAACAAAAATAATGACCACATATGATTTACATAACTTTAAAGAAGACAATGAAATCACCAAAGATTTCCCATACCTTGGTTCAGTCATTAATCAGAATGAAGACTGCAGTCAAGAAATCAGAAGAAGAGTAGGAGTTGGAAGGACAGTTATGAAGGAACAAGATAAGATCCTGAAGTATAAAGCTATATCATTGATATATCATCAGGATTGTCCATGCCATTGTATTTCTGATTTCTATGTATGGTTGTGAAAGTTGAACAGTGAAGGAACAAGATCAGATCCTGAAGTATAAAGTTATATCATTGATATATCATCAGGATTGTCCATGCCATTGTATTTCTGATTTCTATGTATGGTTGTGAAAGTTGAACAGTGAAGAAAGCTGATAGGAAATGTGGCGCTGGAGAAGAGTTCTGTAGATACCCTAGACTGCTAAAAAGACCAATGAATTAAAGCAAATTAAGCCTGAACTCTCCCTAGAAACCTAGATTACTAACCTGAGACTATTGTACTTTGGACATATTATGAGAAGATAGGACTCATTGGAAAAGAGTCCTTGGTAACAGTGCTCTTGTGAGGTTGAAGGCACTAGGAAGACCACATTACAGGGATAGACTCAATTGAAGAAGCCAAGGCCCTGAGTTTGTAAGACCTGAGCAGGACTACTGAAAACAGTGAAATTTTGGAGGAGTTGTCTCTCATTGATAGGGCCACTCATAAGTTGAAGTTTACTTGATGCCAGTTGTAGGTTACAGGTTAAGGTAGTACATGTCTAGAAACAGTGCCTGTATGTCCAGGTACATTGGCTACATGCATACTTATACAATATCTGAAACAAGGACACCTATAACTATAGTTTACTGTTAGCCTTCGCCCATCTCAACCACTCTGCCCCTCCCCTTGCTTTGATAGAACAAGGTTCAAAATATCTCTACTCTCATCACACTTCTTATACAAAGTTAAAACTGCCAAGCTAAACTGTGTGGACTTTCTAACAATTTCTAAGAGCTTCTGAACAGATATCTCCAATGAAGCCCCAACATTCATGACTAAACAGGGTACTGTGACAAAGATTGAAGAACCATGTGGCAATGTGTACAGAATCTACTCAGGGACTTAATTGTGGCATTTTAGACCAAAAAGGGACCTCTCCTAAATTTCTTAAATGTAATATTTTCTTATATGCAGTGGACATATTAAGACATGTCCCCATTGTTATTTATTTATTTATTTAATAAGGACTGTAGCCATGAAAAAAGGGTGAGCAGACTTGTGCTCATCCCCAAAAGAGATTAAGTTCTTTGATCTTTCCAGCTGAATGCTCACTTTCACTCCCATGGGGGCAGGGGATTGGGACAACAGGTTTTGAGCATTTGAAAAAAAAGTTTGGAAGCTCTAAATTCTCTCCACTTTATGCTCTCCCATCTCTCTCCCCAAGATGTGGAAAAAAACTTACTGTAAAGGCTAAGACAGGGTAGCAGGGGCTGGGAGTTGGTCCTTCACACCTGACCTCCTCCTTTCTTCAACTATGTGAAAAATTAAGTTCCTGACAGTGCAGAGTTGTTGCAAGCATCTTTTAAAAACTACAACTGCCACAGTCTACTAAAAAATGATGCTGCCAAGCATCTAAACTCAGGAGAACAGTGGAAAGGCCCAGTGCTTTTCTTCCATTTTTCTAAGAACTCTGCTACCTGCTCCCCCAGTTCCTGGCTCCCAGTATGAGCTTCTGCTTGGGGGCAGGGTCAGGAAGGCAGTGGAAGGCACATGAAGCAGTGAGTAAGCACTGTCTGCTGTTAGCAAGCTGTGATTCCCTCAGTTCTGCTTGGAAGAGTTTGAATGGCAATCACACTTTCACAACAGTCCTAGTGGGGTCATCCTCACAGAGTGTGGGAAGAGAAAATGCAAGGGTGTGTGTCCCAACCCTGTGTTACTTCATAGAGGAAGCTGTGGTAGCAAAATGAGATGTTAGATGTAATTAATCCATCTGAATGCATGATCTTTACTAAGTGAAACCAGCCCTTCATGAATTACATATTTCCTGATACAGTATTGAAGGGAAGTGCAAAATAATGAATTAGCTTAGGAGATACATTCCTAGCTCAAGAAGTTTTGCAACCAAGATTTAATTAGCATATTAACAGCAGTCTGAAAAGTAAGCATTTCACTCACTACCAGGACCCCCCCTTACAGCTTTTGTTCACAACTAGAAACCCCAAGTAAAGTGATTTTAAATCATGGGTCAGAATCATAGTCTGGGGGGCAAGGGAAACTTTAACAGACATCTCTTGCTGGCTGCATGAAGCACAATTATTTTTGATCCCAGGGAACTCCTATGGGAAATCCTGAGGAATAGGGTGGTGGGGGTTTGGGGAAGGTGAGGGGGTTAAAAGTCCCAGCAAATCTTCCCTTACAGTATTCATCCATAATATTGCCATATTATCTGGGTTATCAGTGCCAGGTGCCTATTTTCACCATAATGTAGCCCAAGTGTTCAGTTCTAAAGAATAATCGGGCCTGTAGCCCTTGTAGGAGCCAAGATATTGGGCTCATTGTCTCTTAGAATCACAGAGATGGACATCACCCCAAGGACCATCTAGTTCAATTTCCTGCTAGCTAAAGCATCCCTAGGAGGTGGTCACACAACCTCTTGTCTAAACACCTCCAAAGAAGAGCAATTGAGTAGCACAGAGCTCAGACAATTACTTACTGTGGAGGTGTCTGAGAGAAGAGAATGAGATATACAAGACCTCAGCTGTTCTTCCTGCCTGTCTCTGGCTGGTGATGGAGAAACCCAAGTTGTATGGATTTCTCCTCTCACCAACCCAGAGAAAGCATTGTTCTTTGACTCAGCCATCCAGGGATGTAGGATTCATGTCTTCTATTTGTGGTGGAAAGTGGGAAGGGATCTCAGGTTAAGGCGGCCTGGTTGTTGAGCAGCCCAATAGCATTATGGCAACTGCTGCATTTGCTGTTGGCCTGGAGCACATTTTGGTTCCTTCAGCCCCAGCCAACCTGGCTACTTTTGTGACAAAAGCTTGTGCGTTTGCGTGTCATCTTGGGATGGGGCCAGTTAGGATGGTGGTATCAAAGCAGTACGGCAATGGTCACTGCTGGAGCTTGAAGAGTCTTTTGAGTGGTCACTGTGTTTACATGCTTATGAGTGGAGCCAGTCTGTATTATTAATTAAAAGAGCACTGGGAATCTTCTCTCCCCCAGCTTTCCTTAATAGTAGTTGCATGCAAATACAGTTGTCCGTCCACATTCACGGATTTGGCATTCACGGATTTAAGTATTCACAGCTTGAAAATATTCTTTGATTTTGCCATCTTATTTTGCTATGCCATTGCATATGATGCGACTTGAGTATTTGGGTATTCACGGGGGGGGGGGGGGGCTGGAACCAAACCCCAGCGAATGTGAAGGGACAGCTGTAAAACCATCCATAATGCAATACTTACAGACCTTTCCAAATGTATTAAGATTTGATCTCCACCTCCTTTTCTGCATCCTACTCTTCTTTTCCCCAGCTGCTGTTGGTGAGCTTCTCTGAAACGTTACATTTGCTCCCTGCCCTTTTGGTCATCTTTTTCAGCTTGGCCTAACTTGCAAGGTTCTTTGTTTTATAGTAAAACACTGATGCCAAAAAGTATAGTTAATCTGATATAAATACCACTAGAAGTATCTATGCATGGGGAAATGGCATTAAGAAAACAAATATATTATTTTTTATTATTACTAGCAGTATTGTTATAAGCAATTGCTTGAATTCAGATAAAGAACAAGTAAGCTTTAAAAAAAAATCCTTATTTTTATTGTCTGTTGTTCAAGAAGCTTCAATACACAAGCAATGCAAAGCTTACAGTATTCTGTCACATGTGCTTCCATGTGAAGAAACGCCATTCAGTTATTGAGCTATCATCCCAAAAGCCCTGTGCACTCTCCATTACATGTAAATAACAGTTCATGCATATAGATCTGCAATCTGTATTCAGTGTGTGCACACTGTATACATGGTGAATGTTAAGTGTGAAAACTGTATGTGTGTATTTATTTATTTAGGTCAAATACATGTACTCATGAAGACAGACTGTACATGTGCTTGCATCTCATACATTCCTCTACTCTCTCCTATACCACTGGGTTGTTCTGAAAATAAACAGGGAGAGAATGAGAGAATCCCCTGAGCAATCCTCTTGAGGAAGACAGGTGGAATAAAAATGTATTTTTAGAAGAATTTTAATGTTTGGCTACTTGACACATTTGTTTTCATCCCCTCCCTACAACTTCTTGTTTACAATTGTTCATTTAAATCCAGCATACCTACTAGAGTTCCCCAGCTTTCTGAGAGAGAGCTGGTAAAATCAGAACGTGTACATAACAGAAGTAGGAAACTGAAGCTGTTGACTTGCTAGCTTCCATTCTTGGTACTCTAAATACACCAACATGATAATTATCCTGGGACAGGACTTTCCCTGTTGCCATTTTGCCCAGGTCTAGGGGTTAGAAGTAAAGAGCTAAGAACAGTTGAATAAATTGAGTTCTGTGATCAGGCCTTTGAGATGAGCTCAGTGGTTTCTCAGCTTGTTTGTTTTAATTAAGTTGCCCAGTCCATTCAAATCAAAGAGAGCTTCTTGTCACATAAGCCAAACTTGCCCAATGTAGTTCTCCTGTCAGAGTTGACAGTGGGTAGAGGGATAGGCAGGAGCTGTCATCTGTGATAAATATAAGGTAATTTTGAGAGCAGATGGAGTCACTCTGCCTGACAGATAGATCATTTCTGAGGAGAGGAGTGGAAGACAAACCAAAAAGGTATGCTAGCATCATCTACAGGCAAATGCAAAAGTAAACCTTTCGGAATAGAATCAATTTGTACATACCTACCCAGTGAAAAAGTTGTTTATGTGTCTGCACTGGTGTAGATGTGTAGACACCTAAGTTTTTTAGAATTATCAATTTTCTTTTCAAAAATGCGTGAAATTCAGTGTGTGTGTGTGTGGGGGGGAGAATATCTTCTGGTTTAAGCACAGAGTTGAGGCGTTCTAGGTTTCGTTCAAGCTCCACTAAGGTGACATCTTAACAAATGTATTCTATTATCAGTAGTTATGTTGTGCAATGTCACAAATTATGCTTGTGTACAACTAATCCTCCATAAACCCACACATTTTGCTTGGACTTTCTAGGGACAATGGAGTGTGCTGGATCAGCAAAGATGCACCATATTGACCTGGTCCTTTATTGCCTTAGGATGGATCGGAACCTTACTGTATTGCTATAAAACACACACACCCCTGGGTGCGTTGAACTATTATAGTTTTTTGCTTACACCTTATACCTGGCATGACAGGTGAAATGGTAGAAGATTAGGAAAGGCAAGTGGTACTCCTGCTAATTGCTTAAGGCTTGGTGCTTGTAGCTGTGCAGAGGACTTTAATAGTGAGGTTGTATAATGTACTCATATTGAGCATGACCGGACTGCATAATTATTCATTATTTCATTGAATTTGTAAGCCAACAACTGTTCCCCAATAAAAGGTGGCCACATGTTAGATCTTAGCACACATATCTTTTTCTGTTGCAAGGACACAACCTGAAGCAAAGAAGATTCTTCTATTTGTCAACTGCAGGACCTTACCATTCAAATTGTTACTGCAATACACTGTTTTACTAGATACTTAACTCATAATGATGGGAAATGTGATCCAATACTTATACCATGTCAAAGGTTGAATGTTGCTATCACCAGTTAAAACCTGTCCTCAGTTAACCAACAAATTAATCAACTAAAATTTCAACTAACAGATGTATATCCCTGTTACTAGTGCTGTACCATGTGCAGTCCAGTAGGTTGGCTCAAAAATAATTAACATTGTGTTTGCTAGCATTTACACCTAAGAAAGTGTGCAGATAGCATCTTAACTGGCTAAATAAATGTGTCTTAACTGGCTAAATCAATTATTTTAATATTTTTGATCAGTTAAAAAGTGCCCCAAGTACACAGGGTAGTCCCCCCCCCCAAATACAGCTACATATACCTGTCTCCACAAAAACAGTGCACCACTACTACATAAAATAATTGCCAAAACAAACCAGCCAGCTTCAGATATATCTTGGTTTTCCAGAGAACAAGGCTAAGAGCCCTCCTCATTTCTAGCCACTGACATCCACTTAACAGCTTTGCTGCCTTCTGAGCCCTCCTCCATGGCCTCAAGACAAAGTACATTCCTTTCTCAAAGGATGTTTAAGTACTATCCTGTTTACATTTAAACAGACCACTACCAGCTCATAGTCTGCCTCATAACCTTCCATGTGCAACCACCCTAGCTCACTTCCTGCAAACAGTGTGTAGCCTTTTAAAGTCACAACACAGAATCTCCTCCCATCCTGTTTACCTGCCTCATATGTCCAGCCTCTCTGCCACTCACCATGATTCTTGCTGTTTTAAATTATTCCACTATCATATACATGGTACAACGCCAGCTTGTCCAATTTCACCCATGTGTTACAACTGATAAGCAAATTGGTGCCATAATAGGCTTCCATTTTGTGTCAAAATAAATAAAATCAACAGACTGGGAGGCATGTATGAGTTACGGGGCACAATCTATAAGAAGCAAATTTGAATGGATCTTGCACAGGAGAATGAATGTCCTGGTGAATTTCCTAGTGATCTTGTTAATTAGTGGGAGAATGGGATGCAATTTGGATTTTCCATTCCGGACAACAAAATTAGACCCCTCTGTTAACAAAACCTCTTCAGCTTCCCTTTCTCCTAACAGACATAGCTTCCCCTAGAAATCATGGGAATTTACACAGAGTATGTATCCTCAATTATCCTAGAACTACCCAAGATACTAGTCACATCATATTAAAGTCAGCACTTCAATGCAAACCATTGATCTGTGAGCCATTTGTCATGTCCTACATCTGTAAACAGAGTGGAAAAAGCCACATGGACGGCAGCGTTCATTCAGCAGCAAGAACTGATTTCATCTACTTTCTGTTCCTCATTAATGTTACATTCATGAGCAACACACTCAAAGCTGTCATTTGTTAAAATGCCTCAAAGCTTCATTGGGGACATTCGAGGAGAGGCTTTTCCTTCTTCTGCTTGGCCAGTACTGCCCCCTCCCATATACCTCAAGCTGTGCTTGTAGCAATTGCATTCAGACTTTTCATTCTACCTCCTGGCCCCTTTTGCCTGGCAACTGTCAGACCCAGTTCTTTTTTCCTTCTCAGGATTCGCTAGCTCCCAGCTAATTTTTCATGAACCAGCCATTTCTCATTTTGTCCCCCTCTCGACTGCACACACAGCTTTTGTGGTACCCAGGACAAGCCTTCTGACAAACCATTAGCCACACACACAAATTTATGCCACTGCTAAGGAGCTTCTGGCAAGCTGATGGCAACACTAATACTTCTCTTTGCCTCTTCCCACCCCAAAATTCCTAAATCCTTATTGTTGGGCATACAACACTCTTCTTCTCAGCTTCTCACTTTCCCTGAAGCGGTAAGATTCCAGAGATGCCATCCTATATATCACCAGGATTATTCACTACACCCATACCCTGACATGGCTGCAAGACACACACTTTATGCAATCCATAGGTAGGCTTTACATACAGCCCTTGAACAACCCAGAAGCATAATCTTGAAACTCTGGGCAACACTGTCCATATGCCTTGTAAACTGCATTATTATATCTGATTTAAGACAGGTTTCTTCTCAGATCTACTTTGATATAAAGAGCTACAATTTCAGCAAGTCTTCCAATTATTATGATATTAAAGAAAATCACTTGATTTTAAGACTGCAACTCTTGTCATATGCATATTTTCGGAAGCAAGTCCACCTGAACAAAGTGGGGCTTACAACCCAATCCTATGTGTGTTTGTTCAGAAGTATCCAGAACTTTTGAGAAGCAATGGTTAATAATAATAATATAATAATAATAATAATAATAAATAATAATAATAAAATTTTATTTCTATCCCGCCCCTCTGCAACGCAATCGGGGCGGCTTACAATATAGTAGGTACTAGATAATCTGTTTCTTAAAAAATATATTATGGCAATCAATTAGTTTTCATGCTTATTCAGGGAACACACGTCTTCAGGAAAAATCATGTAAAATTAGAATGCAAAATAAGAACAAAACAAAATTCAGTAATTGTCCAAACGTTGAAACAAATGAGTCCTGACCAGCTGTTAAAAAATACAGCAATAAAATCCAGGGGAGGATTGGGCTATAATGGAACTGACCTTCCTTTCATGGAGCCCAGCCTAGAGTTGATAAAGATGAAATCTGATGCAAGGTCTAGCTGGAGATCATTATTGCCAAGGATATTTGATTTCAAATGAACACCCTGATGAGTAGTTGTTAATGGTCTATAGTACAGCTACAGAGGACATTCTGATGAGCAATGAAACAGTGGTGAACAGCTGGAGGTGTGGCAGGGAGGAAAAGATAACTAGGCAATGTGGAAGTGATTTCAGAGTCAATAAAATGGACGGAATCTCTCAAGTAAAAGTGTGTTCCAACACAGGGCAACATTTAGCAACATGTATCAGCAAAAAATGCTCCATAATTAATCTTTTTTTCCAGAACTAGGCCAGTTCAATGGCAAGAATACCATTAAATCCGATTCCTCTTGCAATCATTTGACAATGAAAGAAAGAAACGAAATCAGACAAGAGCTTCCTGATCCCCATCTAATCAGTCATCCACAAAAACCATTTACATGATTGTGTTGCACAGTTGCCTTTCAACAATGAAGTAACACAAAAATTGCTACCAAGAGTTTAGTAACTACTGACACATGAAAATAGGTCCCTTACACTAAAATCTCAAGGAGAAGTATATAACCATTGAATTATATAGTTACTAATCATTTCATCTGACCTGCTATGGGGGCACTGTTAGGCAAAGGTAAGGAAACTGAACCAAATGGTTCTAAATGGTGCTGCCCCAAGAGTACTTCTCAATGGAATGTAGCCCATGTTGATCCATAGGCTGAAGTTGCCATTTTGCATTTTCTACTCCAAGCAGCCTCATATATTGAGCAGCCCAGTATCTGATGAAGGAATTGTTAACAGGACTAGTAATGGCAGGGCAAGTTCCATACATTTTGAACTACAGCTCCAACAATAATTGTGCTGGCTGCACCTGATTCCAAATCTGGGGATTGTACATCTGGATGGCATCAGGTTATCTCCCTCTTGGTAGACTGTAAGCCATGCATGGCTTCTACAGTACATATGCTCTTGAGACCTGCATACAGTACAGAAACATGCATTCCTCACACATATCTCTGTACTATACGCATACACAAGTTCACATTTCCAAGCCTATGCATTTCAGCAGATGGAATTATGCTCAACGTAAGGCTCAATGGTGAGCGTCTATTGCCTCACTACAGTCCATTTCATATTCCCATTGTGTGATCTTACAGAGGATATATTTAGGGGAAGAGAATATTTTGCAATAGGTTAAAGCTCAAGTTCTGTAGCCTGACAATTTAACTTCACAATCTGGATAGACCCTTCACAATCTGGATAGTGTCATTCTCAGGAGTTGCAGTTGTGGAACTATGTACCTAGTCCTTCATCCTGTTGATTTGTAACAAACCTGACCTTTCTACTAAGGCCTGTCCTCAGAGTCCTTTAAGGCTTGTGCTAGCTGAGGCCTTTTAAAAATATTGATGAAGGCAGCTGTTATCCATACAGCTGTGTTCATTTTTAATTTTTTTATTATTAATCTTCCCTCCTATTATAATAGACCTAGCAAGACCATTCTCCAGCTCATGTAAATCTAACAACATTGACATGAACAAGAATAAATAAATAAATCATCCATTCTTAAGACCTGTTTGCTCAAATTCTTCTTTATCATCATTCTGCCTATAGGGAGGGACATAGGTTACACGTTGCATGTAATTTTGGATGCATGTATGACAATGGAACTGCCTTAAAGGCATCATAGGCAAGAGTGCAAATTTTTTTGCAAGACACATTCAGGATCTCCTTGGGCTCATCAATAGCTAGCATGGACTAACTCCCCTGCCAAAGTATCAGACATGCAGTATGCCTTATTAGAAGGGTTAGAAGACAAATGCTGTATATCCACTAAAAGAAAAAAGAAAAAAAGTTGTGTATAGTCCCCAGGAAACATTCCAGACTGCCCCCCAATATCTAATATCTAGTGCAACACTCAAAAACATTAAGAAGAATATACTGAAATGGGAACTGGAAAAATATTCCGGCTGTATTGTGCGCAGTCAATCCCTTAAAAGAACAGCCACCTACATTAAAGATGAGGCGGCTGGAGAACTGTTGGACTGAGTCTGTTTTTTTTTTTTTTTTAATGGTTAGTTAACACAGAAGAAACAGCTTTTAGGAGCTTTCTTATTTCTAAAGAGAAATCCTAGTGGAAGGCTAGACACTTCAAACAGCCACAAATTGGCACTGGGAAATGCAAACATCACCCATAGTTATTATCATCACTATTGAGAACATATAAACCGGCGGTACAAGAGAATTAGCACAGCCCCACCCCATGGCTACTCAGCTCATTCTTCCCCTCACATTATCTCAACCCTATAAGGAGGTATGGCTAAGGGGAAACTGCAACAAGTTGTCTAATAGCAAAAAATAAATTTGAACAGCTCTTTTGTCCATCATTCAAAGCAAAATGTTTCCTTTCATGGTGTATACCTTACACATCTTTCATTCAGAGGTATATTCTCATGTATGCATCATGCCTCCCTCCACCACAAGTAGGTTCACCCACCATAGCTTCTGACAGCTCCATCAGGTACATCTCTCTCCTCCATCCTGTTCAGCACCCCATGTATATTGCACAGCAAACATGGGTTCTTACCAAATATGCTTATTAATATGTGCAGCCAGATCTCTGAACATAAGTACGTACTTTATATATGGAACATACACAGTTAGCTTCAAACCTGCGCAGCCATTACATCCATACACACCACTTTCCTTCTATCCTCTTTCATGTATACATAAAAGACTTCCACTATTTAATTCTGATAATGCATTTTTTGAAGGCCTCCCTCCACAACAATATTGCAGTCTCCCCATGGCTTCCATCCACGCTCTTCAAAGTACTCCTGTTCGTGACAAGCTCACCAGGGGAGGTATGCATACATCATGCTACACAGACACTCTCTGGTTCCTATACACACATTCGAGGTGGCCAATCCCAAGACAACCATGTTGTGAAGAAGCCTCACTTGAGGATCTGTCAAGGGAGGGAAGGCAATGCACTTTCCACCTCAGCTGCACTGTTCCACCAGCCCTCGGAAGAGACGGCGCTCTTGCTCTTGGAATCCACGCAGCAGCAGCAGCTCAAGCTCAGAGCACAAACAAGCGGGCGTCGCCCCCCCCTCCAGCCCGTTCAAACGGCACGCTGAAAACACCCGCATTCCGAAAAAAGCATTTGCAACCACACGATGTGCCCAAGCCTACGCCTGGCTAGCGGGGAGGGGGTGGCGGATGGCGGGTGGCGGGGGGGATTCAGTCAGGGCATCCCGGGGCTGTCGCTTGGCTCTGGTGCCTGTACCGGGAGCGAGGGGGAGATAAGCGATGTGCGGATCCGCTTCCCACCCCAGCACCCAACAAGTGGCAGGGAGCGAAGTCCCGACATGCTTCCTCCATGGGAACAGCCTGGCATTGGGTGCCATTTCCTACCAGGGAGCAGGCGCGCACACACACACCCCCTCTCCCTCCATCTGCGGGCAAGGCTCCGGCTGGTGGGCGAGGAAGGCTGGCGCTGCCCAGCTCCTTCGCCCACCCTCGCCCGCTCTCCCTAAGGGCCGACCCAGGCTCTAAATGGGGGTGGGGGTCGCGATGCCCACGGAGCCCTCCCACCAGAACCCCCCACCCTAGCCCCCGGGGCGGCTCTCGGTCCCAGGGGCGCCCCCCACGCCCTCCCTTCGGCTCCCGCAGCGCCAAGCAGGCGAGCCTCACCGAGCCCGGGAGCGTTTCTCCGCCACGAAAGGAGGGACAGCGGGGGGGGGGGGGAGCCGGGGATGCGGCCGCTGCCTCGCGCCGCGTGTGTGTGTGTTGGGGGGGGGGGGTCAGCTGCTAGAAGAAACCCCAACAGGCTGGACTATTGATGGCGCCTCTCCGCCCGGAGCCCCCAATGTGGTCCCAACCAGCGATCCCTCATCCATCATCCGGGGGGGGGGCTGCCGCAGCTGCTCCCACCAGCCCGAGGCTTCCGCACCCCCGCCCGGGCTTCTCGCCTCTCCTGCACCCTCGCGCCCCCCCCGCCGCTTCCTCCTCTTCCTCTCACACCCCCCCCCGGGGACGAGGGAGCCCGGCATTCCGACACACCCGGGCACGGAGGAGGCGTCATCGGCCCCGCGGCCCCCCTCTCGCCGCCTCCCCGGGGCTGGCAGGCAGGCAGGCAGGCAGGCGCAGACCCTCCTTACTTAAGGCTCGTGGGCACGGAGGCTTCCTCCGAGCTGGCCGCTCCTCTCCGGGCATCTCCCCTCGCCGGCTCCGCTTTGCCCGGCGTTGCCCTCGCCGCCTCCGGGGCTGCCGCGGGACGGGCTCCTTCTTCCCCCCGCGCGATCCGGAGACCCGCTCGGAAAGCCGCCCGCCTGCCCACCCGCGTCCCCCGCCAGCCGAGCAGCGCCCTGGGCTCCGGGGAAGCGGCGGCGGCGGCAGGCTGGCAGCCGGGCTGGCTTTCTTGGCTGGCTGTCCGAGCCGGAGCTGGTCTCTCGGTGTGTGTGAGGAGGAGAAGGATGTGCAGGAGAAGCGCAGCTCAGAGAGGGCAGCCCACCCCCGCCTCCCGCCTCCCGCCCGCCTCCTCCTCCTCCTCCTCCGCGGCTGCCAGAGGAGAGGAGGAGCTCCGGCGCCTTATCAGATCCTGCGCCCAACCAAAGCGAGCAGCCGGCCGACCGACCGAGGCTGCAGGAGCGGCACCACCGGCCACCCCGGCCGCCTCCACCGCCGAGCTGCCGGCTTCTGGCGCCAAGCGGGCAGGGCGAGCCGGGGCCCCCTCGAGTCGCCCTCGCCTCGCCTGGCCACCAGCCCCAGCAGCTGCACCAGTGGCCCAAGCCGCCGCCGCCGCCGCCGCCGGGGCAGAGCGAGCATGGCGAGCTCCCCCGAAACGCCGGCGCCTCGGCGGGAAGAGCGAAGCCTCCGGAGCCGGCTGAGGAGCGGCTCTCCCGGCCTCGCCTCTCCTCGCCCAGCCTAGCCCAGCCACCGTCCCTCGTCGCCATTCTGCGCCTCTCTCACGCCGCGCTCCCCCCGCCCTCCCTTTCCCCGAGTGAGTTCGCGGCCATCGACTTGCCTGGAGAGTCCGCAGCCCCGCGTTTGCTGGCTCTTCTCCCGGCGAGCGAGCAGCCGCAGCAGCAGCCACCGGGAGAAATGGCAGCCCCCGCGCCCAGCCGCCCGCCTGCCTCCCTCCTGGGCTGGCGCGGAGAAGTCGAGGGGCTGCCCGCTGCTCCCCCCGCCCGGGCCACGAGGTCCCCACCGGCAGGGAGCTCGGCGCGGCGGCGGCAGCAGCAGGAGGAGGAGGCGGCTCAGGAGGGCCCCCGCTCCGCTCCGCACCACACGCACTGCCGCGGCGGGCCCCGAGGCATCCGGCACTGCCGCTAGGGGCACGCGAGGCTTGCTCCCCGAACCACGACGACGCCTAAGTGGGGGGGCGGCAGCGAGCGAGCGAGCACGCCGCCTCCCTCCCTCCCTCCCCTCCTCTCCTCCTCCTCCCGCCTGCCTCCGGGATCTACACGGTGGCCACGGACTGGTTTCTCCCTCCTCCCCCCTTTCCCGAACCCGGGGCCCCAGCCGCCATGTGACTCCGGCTGACCTTGGCCAACCCTGCCCCCGGGCCAAGCAGACCCATTTCCCCTCCCTCCCGGCTGGGGGTTCCGGCCAGTCCCCCGCCCTCTCCCGCTGCACCTGCCAGGCCCGGGCTCCGCACCTGCACCCGCCTCCCCCTCCCCCCCCCTTTGCGACGGCTCCAGGTTGGCTCCCCCCCCCGCTACGCTGCAAAGCCCGGAGGGTCCCGCGGCCCCGCGGGAGAGCCCGAGCCCGCCTTTAGCGCTGCAACGCGAGCGAGCCAAGCGCCCGGGCGAGCCGTGAGCGCCCGGAGGAGGCATCGCCGGCCCTCAGGAAGCGGGGAGGGCGCCGACCAAAGCCGGCCCGGCGGGACTGGCGGGTGGTGGGTGAGGGCTCCCATGGGGCACGGCCGGGAACTTTGGGGCGGAGGAGCAGGCCGGGGGTGGCCCCGCCGTCTCTGGGCGCGGAGCAGGGAGAGGGGCCCCTTCCTCGCTGCGCCGTACCTTTACGAAGGCCGCCAGCTCCTGGCCAGGGGCCCGGATTGCCAAGCCGGGCTCGGGGGCTTTGGGCCGCCGTTTCCCGCCAGAGACCGGGCAGGCGTGGGCATCCTCCTCGGGGGCTCCCTCCCCGTCCCGCGCGCCTCGGCTCGGCTGATGCCCGGGCGTTGGGCGGCGTTGGCGTTGGCTCCGCTCCTGCCACGTCAGGCAGGTCCTGCGGGCCGTGTGGCGAGGGCGCCGACTGGGCAGGGCGACCTGTTTGGGTGCCTCCTGGAGAGCCCCCCCCCCCGAGAGAGAGAGAAACAAAGGTCGGGGAGACGGGCCGGGAGCCAGAGCTACCGCTTAGCCCCGTAGAGCCCTGTCAGCAGCAGAGCAGGGGGAGACTTAACCCAGGGAAAAGGCGGGCCCCTTCTCCTCTTCTAAGGCTCATCAGTGTGATTATTTTATTTGGCTTCCTGCGGAGTTCTCCAAACCTGTTGCCCAGGGCAGCCCCGCCGCCTTCCCTTTTCCATACATGCGCCATTCTCCTTCCGTAACTCGCTGCACCATCTAGAGGCTACTTTGTCTTTCAATGAAGTGGTTGCCTTTATGTGACTCGGATTCCTTGCCTTGCGTGTGTGTGTGTGTGAGAGAGAGAGAGGGGTGGGTGGGGAGGGATTAATTCTGCATCTTCCTAAAAGGGGGGGGTGTTCTTATGAGGAATGTGATTTTTTTATAAACCAAAAGACCCCCCCTTCCCCCCTGCTGCTCCTTTTTTGTTCCTACACATCCCTCCAGGCTAATCCTCCCCGGCTTTCCTGCTCTAGTAGCCAAAAGGCTACTGCCCTGCTTTGGAGCTATGTTTATTCTTCCTTTTTGTTTCATTTCATACAAAATTAAATCATACCCAAAATCCCAAAAGTGCCTTTCTCTTTCAATAGCACAGGATGCTGGGTGGTTTGGAGGAATCAGCCGGAATCGGTGTCTGTAGATTTCACGAAACCATGTCCTTTGGCGCTCTGTGTATACATGGCTCTTCAAGGTGCCTGTCAGCTTATGGTGACCTCACAAATTTTATAGGGTTTTCTTAGGCAAGGAATCCTCAGAGGTGGTTTTTCCAGTTCCTTCCTCTGATATATAGTTCACAGTACCTGGTATTCTGGTAGTCTCCCATCCAAGTACTAACCAGGGCTGACTCTGCTCAGTTGCCCACATCAGATGGGATCTGCTGCCTTTAGGGTATTTAGGTGTGATTAAATGGGCAGAATTTGTTCAGAGGGAATTTGCCTTCCTCTGAGGCTGAGAAAGCATGACTTGCCCAAGGTCACCTAGTGGGTTTCCATGGCTGAGTAGGGATTCGAACCCTGATCCCGCAGAATCCTAGTCCAACACTCAAAAAACTACTTCACACTGCCTAAACCACCCCAAACACAAAGATTTTGTAAACATTTCTTGGCATTTTGATTAACACATGTATTTAATACATTTCTAGTTTTCAGTTTAACTTCCCTCCAGAAATAAAATTGGCCTAGTCTCTCCAAAGGAGGAGCCCTGATTGTAAGACACATATACCCATTGCAGTTAACAAATCTGACTGACACACTGGGACAAGTGCCTATTATTGGCCAACCCAGTTTCAACTGACTCTGCACTGTTTACTTTACAGGGAGAATAAAAGGTCTTGTTTGCATAACATACCCAAGCAATGGGTATATGACCACACCTGGCTAACAGACTGAGTCACCTTAGTAGTATAGCTAGCTGTACCAACAAAGAAACCTATGACTAGTACAGTACTTTACAGCTCCTTGTGTTCTTGATGTTTCTTTGAAAAACATGGAAACAGCATCAATGACACTGATGGGCAGAGTTCTGTCTCTACCAGCTCTGCATTTTTGTTGAAGGCTTCTGGCCTCCCTTCACTTGATTGTAATCCCTGGAATGGCCCCATTTCAAGTGGCAATCTACCTCTCCTTTATGAACTACCATAGACTTTCAAAAACCTGTATTAGGGTAATACAATACCTTTGTTAAGCCACACCAACTTCCCAATATATCATGCAAGCTTTCAAATACAGACACAATCAGGCAAAACTGGGATGGGGTGGAATCTGATTGTGGTGTTAAATGGAAACATTGGGAGAAGGCTTCAGGCATTCCAGTTAAGATCTGCCAGGTACTGAGAAGGTGTCAGGCTATGACCAAGGATTACTCTCCAAACAATAACTGAGAAGGGTTAATTCCTCACCTTGCTTCACTTGCCATCTTATCAGATCTAGAAAACACACAAATAATATTCTGTGACCTTTGAATTGGCTTAAAAAAGGCATTACACTAGTAAGGATTCAGACTTTTTTCCTCTCTCTTTTTTGACCATTATGCCTACCTTTTTGTTTTGTATGCCATTTTTGGTATAACTGCTGTTCTGTAAGGTACTTAGGGCGGAAAAATGAAATGCATAGATATAGGATGGGAGAGACCTGGCTGAACAAGACTACGTGTGGAAGGGATCTAGGAATCCTAGTAGACGACAAGTTGAACATGAGTCAACAGTGTGATGCGGCAGCTAAAAAGGCCAATGCGATTTTGGGCTGCATCAATAGAAGTATAGTGTCTAGATCAAGGGAAGTAATAGTGCCGCTCTATTCTGCCTTGGTCAGGCCTCACCTAGAATACTGTGTCCAGTTCTGGGCACCACAATTCAAAAAGGATATTGACAAATTAGAGCATGTCCAGACAAGGGCAACTAAAATGGTGAAAGGTCTGGAAACCATGCCTTATGAGGAGAGACTTAGGGAGCTGGGTATGTTTAGCCTGGAAAAAAGATGGTTAAGAGGCGATATGATAGCCCTGTTTAAGTATTTGAAGGGGTGTCACGCTGAGGATGGAGCAAGCTTGTTTTCTGCTGCTCCAGAGACTGGAACACAGAGCAATGGATGCAAGCTCCAGGAACAGAGATTCCACCTCAACATGAGGAGGAACTTTTTGACAGTAAGAGCTGTTCGGCAGTGGAACGCACTCCCTTGGAGCGTGGTGGGGTCTCCTTCCTTGGAGGTCTTTAAACAGAGGCTGGATTGCCATCTGTTGGGGATGCTTTGATCATGATTTCCTGTGTGGCAGGGGTTGGACTGGATGGCACTCATAGTCTGGTGATTGTACCTAGCATACTAGATTTGTCTGTCTCCCACTCTGCAGCCCTTGGGATCATGCACCTCAATCACCACCTAAGGTGCCAGCGTCCCCTTGTCTTGTGGTAGAACTGCTTAGAGAAGTACAGTTGACAGAAAAGTCTTGCTGGTTTCCCTTAGCTCTTTCCTGTCTCTGTTTTATCCAAGGAAGGAAAGCCAAACTACATGCAAGCAGCGTGGGTGACGCAGATCCTGAGACCAAGAGTGACTCTCATAATTAGTTTCCCTCACTCAAGCAGCTGCAGGTTTTGAGGGCACTAGGGATCTTGCATCAGGGTACATAACACCCCAGGCCAACCTTTCTGTGGTACATCCCACAGAGACAGCTGCTCAGGGGTGCCAGTGGGCATTGTCAGAAGAAAGTCTGGGAGAAGACAGCATCCAAATAAATCTTTGGAAAAGCAAGAAGAAAGGAAATCAGGAAGAGCAAATGAAACTTACATGAGAATAAATAATCTCTCACCCCCCAAGAATGTTATAAACCTGGCTGCTGTCTGCTGCAAGTAGTTCAAAGACTCCTCTGTTCTCTCACTCATCAGCTCTGGGCTCCACAGGAGAAGGGAGGGGGAGAGAGAGAGAGGATTTGGGCAGCTAATGCTAATAACACAGATGTTCCGACAATTCTCCCCTTCCTACAATTAAAAACAAAAGACACTGAAAAACAAACATGAGGAAATGAGCAACATGAGAGACTCTTAGGCATTTTCTCTTCCCTTGTGCAGTATTGCTACTGCAAACAAACAAAAAAAGGAACAAAGATGTGGTCATGGCACCCCCATAGATTCAGAGCTTAATCTGGATTTTTCAAGCCAGTTCCTAATAATATCTAAGGCACAACTGGAAGGATTCTGCTCATGCCTGGCCCATCTGGCTGTTGTTAAGAATTTATCCTACCAATAGTGCTAAACGGAATGAAAAGAAGCACTGACTTGGGAGTTCCAGAACGAACTTGCATGGATGTTGGGGAAACAGACAAGAAAGGCATTACAACCCCTTTTGAGATCATCTTCTCAAAAGGCATATTGCCAAACTGGGGGTGCAGGTGGAGATGCCCATTTAGGGTTAAACCAGGAAATATTTTTGTTGATTGGTAAACCCAGGCTGCTTTCAAACAGAAAGGCTTGCACTGACATTGAAGGGTGTTCAGATAGTAATTTTGGGTGTGGCTGCCAAGGCATTATCCTGAATCCTGGTCATCATTACAAGAGCATGACAAGATCTTGGGTTTTAGATTGGGGAAGTTTAGAAGGGAAAGTTGTGTACATATTTGGGGTTGCCATGAAACATCACTCACACACTGAGGTAGAAGAAGAAAGGTTCATGTGTAGGTGTTGTGTTTGTGGCACTGGGCTTTTGATCGAGGCCATGATAAGTGTTCTTCCTGGAAAGGTCTATCTTCCCTCTCTGCTTCTTTTGCCTGCAGGATGCAAGCTGCCAAATTATCCAGAGGTTGTTTTTATTACTGTTTTAACTCTTTTTTTTAACCTTGTTTTTCTCTCTACTGCACTTTCACTCACTCATTAATTTTGGTATTTTTCTCACGGTATATAACCCCTGTCACGGCTGCCATGGCAACAGAAGGGAATGCATTTAGCGCTAAAATATCCTCTCAAAAATAACAAAAATAAGAAAACACAGGCAGCTTGTGTTAGCCACTGAAAATGCTGGTTTGATGCAGACTCTGCAGTGATGGAAGGGTGAGGGTGAGGCTATGAGCTAGAGGAAGCTTCTCATTATTAGCCCAGTGTCTTCCGACTGGCTGTCCTTCACATCCTTTCCAGGTCTTTTGTTTGAAGAGGACCAAAACAATGGCTGCATGAGATGGCATTCAGGTGATGTTGCAACAGTGCACCACTCTTCCCTTTTCTTGTTCAGGTCAGTTGTCCATCTCAGCTAGTGACTCCCCAGCAATGAATCCAGAAAAGTAGCAGAGAAGTGCTACATTTGCTACTAGCAGTTACATTTTTGGCATGTTTGTGTCTTTTAGATTTCTTTTCCTCTGAGCCATGATGCCTCCAAAATGCTACCTGCAGATCTGAATCTTTTTTTTTTTAATAGCCCTGCATTGGGTGTTCTCTCAGCCCTCTGAGTTCAAGTGAGGTCTCTTCCTTCCCCAAGCAAAACAAGTGTATTTCCACTCCAATGGTTCTCAGGTATCCAAACTGCAAGATCTCCACCCTGGAGATCACCCCCTACACTAGTCTTTGTATTGGTCCCTGTGTGACTGGTGGACCACATCAGCACATTCTGGGGAACTGGAAGTGACATCATGTCATTTCAGGTTGCTTTTCAGCTGAAAACAAGTATTTAATCCTGCCCCCCTCCATATTTTTGGGAATTTGGGTGGACAACCCACATCATGGTGTTCAGGCTACTGGGACTGGCATGGCACATCTTGTTGCCCCAAATGATGGCTGTCACAGCATGCTGCAGCCCTCTGGAAAAGCCAAAAATGGGATAGTGAAGCCTTCCAGAATGTGTCTCAGATGCCTTTTGTTCAGAAGAAGGCTGCATGGGCAAGGACTCCATGGGATCTAGGGGCAAGTGATCCTGATGGTATTATTCTTGGCTATCACCTGCTTGATTGTAACTTGAATTCATGATCTACATGTCTTCTCACCTTAGCTGTATTAAGATGAGTTGCCCTCCTGCAGCATGCCAAATATGGGTATTCTAGAAAAATAAAAATGACCTGGGATGACCTAAATGTCATAAAGGCACCAGAGCCCATCTGGTCTTGGAAGCTAAGCAGCATCAGCCCTGGCTAATACTTGGATGGGAGACTATCAATGAACACGAGGTGCTGTAGACTATATTTCAGAGAGAGGCAATGGCAAGCCACCTCTGAGTATTTCTTGCCTAAGAAAACCCTATGAAATTCATGGGCTCGCCATAAGTCAACAGGCAGCTTGAAGGCACTGTGCATGCACACACATCCTCTATGTTGTCAGATCACAATTGTATTTATGTAAACAGAAAGGATGCCTTTAAAATGGACAGTGCTCAGTGCATAACAAGGTTTAGGGCTTGAGTACACAGGAAACCCCTCACCTACCTTGTAGCTGTGGTGGATTTCTTTGACCCACAGTGGCCCCATAAACGCCACACTCATCAGGCTTCTCCAATTGTAGATCTGAGTATCCCACCACATGCTCATTGATGTTGCACTTGCATCCAAGTAAATGGGCAGTCCTATGCTGATCACATGTCCTGTACATCATACTATTTCAGGCCCCACAGCCAGGGCTGCTCCGTTTTTTTTCTTTCTGTTCGGCCATGTATGTGATTAAGTGAATATATGTGGTTCCAGAGTAGTAGTAGTAGTAGTAGTAGTAGTAGTAATAATTATTATTATTACCCCACCCCTCTGTTAAAAACAATTGGGGTGGCTTAAAACAGTTAAAATACAATAATACAGACTAAAACCCCTAAGCCCCACCTACCCACAACCTCCCCCATAAAAAGATATTAAACTAGTATCAAATTAAAACCCACCTAAACTTAAAATCACATAAATAAACAAATACAAAAATCAACAGCCAGCGAGTTAGGGTAAAGGACTAAAAGAGGCCAGGAAATGCAGCTCCTGAGGCCGGGATCTAATCAGGAAAGGCCTGCTGAAAGAGATCTGTCTTTAGTGCATTTTTTAAAGCTACTTAAGCTCGTCGTCATCTGACGGATCTTGTTCAGCAGGCGATAGATATGCTTACCCAGATATGCACACAATAGAAAAATAAATACAATTAAATTTAAAAAAGCACCAAATGGAGTTCCATACACCAAAAGTCCTGCCCCAGCTTTGCTCTGAAGCAATTCTCAGCTGCCCATGGCCAAAGATCCAGGTTTCCCCCTCAAATCTGGAGCAAACTGCAAATCTTACGGATTTAGGGTTTCCTGCACAAACCCCAGTTGAATTGTGCATCAATGAAAATGTTGTGTGTCAACTGTGCTGCAAATATGGGGTGAGAATGGGTTTTATTGCCCATATAGACAAGCCCTCAGTCATGCAGCCTCATGGTGAATCTTTAGTGAAAGCACCAGCTGAGGTGAGGACCCCTTTGTTCTGAGAAGTCCCCATTTGTTTCTTGGAAGCACAACTTTTGCAGTACTGTACTAATCAGTCCAGACTCAACAAACAATGCAGGAAACTTTGCAGGGCTTCTGCTGCTGCTGCTGTTGTATCATTTGTTTTAGTCTTGTCCCACAATGCTTGGAGTCTAGGTGTATTGCGTTGCGTTGCAGAGGGGCGGGATAGAAATAAAATTTTATTATTATTATTATATTATTGTTGGCTCAACTTGTAACTGCCTCTGAGTGCATTCATCCAGTGCCTTTTTGATCATGATACCTAGTGTGGGCAAACACTCTGCCACATAGCTCCAATATTTGTTTGGAGACTGCTTGGCTTTTGGTCCTTTCAATCTACTCCTGACTCTCCTCCCTTGCTTGTACCACTTTGCCACTTGCTCATCTAGCTAGGCCTTATACGGAGACAGATTCATCCCGTGTTCACACTGTCAGGTCAGGGGCAGCAGAGGCCTTGAGATTTCATGGTCAAAATGTGATATCTAGGGATAGCCCCTGGTGATGTTAAAGGGAAGAGATCGTGTTAATGTCTTTAAGCTTGATACAGTAAACAGAAACTACAGCGCATGTAATTTAAATAAAAAATGCAATATTTCTCTGATGGGAAGGAATATTTCTGAAAGTTTACACTGAACAATAGCAACAACAAAAACAAACAAAGAACACAAAACAAAGCAAAACCCCACAGACTTTTCCCAGCTCTGTTTTTAATTGTCGCAGGCACTGCTTTTAACAACACATGAGAGTTCTATTCTGACCAAAGAAACTTTTCTAAGCTCTGCTTTGAACAGAACCCCACCCCAACTCATGCCAACTCTATTTTAACAATTTTCCACGCACTGCTTTTAACAACACATGGAAGATATAGTCCTAGCAAAAAGAGAATTTTCCAAATTCTGCATTTAATGGGTTATTCCTCACTGGCCATATTTTTTTTTCTTTTCTTTTCTGGTTGTGGAATCCTCCCTCATTACCCCAAATCATCATCATCATCATCATCATCATCATCATGATGTTACAGCTGCTGCTGGTAATGATGATGATAGTCCAGCTGGCCAAATCTAGCTATGCATGTCTATTCAGAAGCAACTCCTATCAGGCTTACTGGGACTTAAAACCAATGTGGTATAGCAGTTTGAATGTTGGATTTACATTCTGGGAGACCAGGGTTCAAATCCCCACCTGGCCATGGAAACTCATTAGGTGACCTTGAACAAGCCACACTCTCATCTTCAGAGGAAAGCAATGACATGCCCCCTCTGAACAAATCTTGCCAAAAAACCAAACAAACATGGCAGGGTTGCCTTAGGGTCCCCATAAGGGAGAAAAGACTTGAAAAGACAACAGCAACCCCCACTTAACATGCTGGAAAAACCCCAAGTCATGGGTTTTCTTGTTGAAAGGGAGAAGAGAAGCAAAGAGCTGATGAAGCAGGGAGGAAGGGAAGGAGAAGAAATATGATTAGTGTAGCTAGGAGAATTGGGAACAGAAGGAGGAAGAAGGAGGGGGGGGGAGATGGATGGGGTAGAAGACTGTTGTAACTCACCCTGAGGAATCATAGGATTCCCAGCTGGGAGGGCCTCTGGCTCCAGGTGATGGCTTTTCCCCAGTACTGGGGCCATCACAGAGAGATACAGTCAGTGCAGACACTGCATGATGATCCAGAGTGGATACTGGGGAAAGGCCACTTTCTTTTGCAGAGACACACCAAGTCACACAGGAATGCAAGGGGACCAACACCATTTGCAAAGGCTTAAGTAGGAGACACTGAACAATTTGGCACTGGGCATGCCGATGAAGTTGTTATAAATCTTCCAGCAGATGGGAGCAATTCTTATTGCAGCTACATGGTTACGCTTATATTGTGCATTATCAAACTACTTAGATTCCTGAACCCTGAATTGGCATTTAGTTGTAAGTCTTGTCATTTTGCTTCTCATGGTGGCTTGCTCCCCACAATTGATTTGGGAATAGTTGAGACCTTGCTACTATCTCTCCCCTCATTTTCAGATAACACAAAGGCAATATATTTATGACCTGGACTAGCCTCACTCTCCATTGACTGCCTTACCCTACTAGAAACTGGCTCCTGTACTGCTTATAAAGTCAGGAGAAAGAGAGACATAGGACTTTATCAGACCAGACAAATATGGTGTCATAATGATGCCTAATTAATGTGAAAGTGCACACATCTCAAATGACGTTATCCTTTCGCGTTAATGTCTTGTCAAAAAGCCATTCCTTTTTATTGATGGGCCAAATCATCAAAACATCAGCCTGTGGTGCTTTTTTGCTGGCATTGCTAGCATTTGAAACTCCTTTCCTTTTTGCTCAGTGAATACAGTGTCAATTGTCAGAACACCTCTGGGTGAGATTGGGACAGCCAGGTAGAGGACTCTCATTTTTTTTAACCTCCCTGGTTTACTTAAGATTTTAAACTGTGTTCCTGTGCTTGTGTCTACATTTTATGTCTTTATTTTACGTTAATTTTTGAATTTGCTGTGCTCATGTCTTCTTGCAAGAATCGCATAGATTTGGAACCAGGAAGTAAAAGGAGCTCCTTTTGTGCTCTGTTACTGCCAGGGCTGCCTCTTTAACACTGTTCAAGGTAAGTCTGGTAGAGGGTTCTTATGCTGGTATAAAATTGACACAAAATATGCTGGCAAAAGAGCAATTATGGAGGGTGGTCTGATGAAGTCCTTAGTCAAAAGAACCGAGAAGGAGGCAGAAAGAGGATGAGGCAGGGATAGGCCTAGGGAAGGAGGTGTGGGGAGAGAGAGAGAAGGGGAAAAGCACGCAGAGAAAAAACATTTAACCAGGAAATGTGGAAGGAGAGGGATGCTTGCCATAAAGGTATAGGGAACTGACTTCCACTTCAGTGTGGAGCTGCTTTCATGAGGATGTGGATCTTTGTGGTCTACCTACTTGGATTTAAGGGTGGCTGTCTCACAATGGGGTAATGGGGCTGTGAAGGTTATGAACTTTAAGTTCAGCAGATTGCTCTTTGGGGGTGGGATGGGGGGGGGGTTCTGAGCTTTTGGTGGAAAAACCATGCAGCTGTGGACAAGTTTACATAGGGACCACTAAATGCAGTGTGCAAACACAAATCAAGGAACATGAGAGACACTGCAGACTGATCCAGCCAGAAAAATCAGCAGTAGCAGAATATGTTATATACCAACCTGGACACAAAATGTTCTTTAAAAACAGAAATTCTGGACCAGGCCAACAACTATCATGTCAGAATGCACAGAGAAGCTATTGAAATCCACAAACACCTGGACAACTTCAAAAGGACAGAAGAGACCCTTAAAGTAAACAAAGTTTGGCTACCAGTCCTGAAAAACACCAAAATCAAAACTCAACACATGCAAATGAACTTCACCCAGTGACGGGATTTCCAGTAGACAATGGACCATTAGCCAAAGAGACACTAATCCTCCTTGCATATCTCCCCCCAGGAATTAGCCATTCAAATACACAAATTTACATATCCTCTGCAACAGGGACTCACAGTATATAAACCCCACACACCCCTACCCAACCCATTCTCTGAAGATGCCAGCCACAAATGCAGGTGAAACACCAGGAATAAACTCTTCCAGAACACGACTTCACAGCCCAGGAAAAAAAAGCCACAGAAAATCTATGGATGCCGGCCATGAAAGCCTTCGGCTTCAGATTGAGAAAGGCTGCTTTACAGGGCCCACTCTCTGCCACTGAGAATTCCTTGGGGCTTGTCTACACTGGCAGCAAACCCTGAACCCACCTTGTAGCCCCCATGGATGTTTTTGATCCACAGCAACCTCATAAATGCCACACTCAGCAGGGCTTCTCCGAAGTATCCCACCACACTGTATGTGTAGGCAAACGAGCATCAGCATAAAAGGGAGTTCCAACACTTATCACATCTCCTATACTTTGCATTAGTTCTGGCCAAACATCTGGGGCTGTTCTGTTTTTGTCCCCTGTTTGCTCACACATAAGAATATAAGTTGTTTGAGAGTACTGTATTTACTGGATAGGTAGAGATATCCTTGTTCAGCTATGTACATAATGGGGGGGGGGAGCGCTAGAACAGAGTGCTGTTCACTGGAAGCCCTGGCTCAGCTTCGCTTTGAAGCCAATCCGTGACTGCCACACGGCCAATAATCTGGGTTTCCCCCTCAAATGTGAAGCAAACCACAAAACTTTCAGACCTGGATTTTCCTTCAGAAACCCTGATGAAGATGTGAATTATTGCAAACAATTGTAGCAAGATTTGTGTGGCCATTGTACCATGACTACAGGGTGAGTATGGGGGGTGGAGTTTGGCCTGTGTAGACAAGCCCTTATTGCTTGGATTTCATCAAGGTTAACTATGCTTGGTGAAGCATAGCTTTCTACCGGTCTCTTCTTTATTACTATTATTAGTGCTGCTGGGCCAGAACCAAAGATTTGCTATACTACTCAACACTTATCTTTTCTACTCCCCTGCCCCCACAACAGGGCCGGTTTAAGGAATTTTGGGGCCCCCTGCAATGCTTTACTTTGGGGCCCCCATATAACTTGAAGGCACATGGACAAGAAAGAAAGAAGCCCTTTCTTTCTTGCCCATGTGACAACCCTTAAATTCCCTGTCTCTCTCTCACACACACACTCACCCTCTCCGATGTGCCTCTCCCTCCAGCTTCTGCCACGGAGGGCTGCTGTTTCTTTCTCTTTCTCTTTAGTTTTGGAGAGGCTGCTTTGTTTGTTTTTTTAAAAAAGCCAGCAGGAGGTTTTTGGAGGAGGAGGGTAAGAGGGGGCTCCTCCCGGCTGTCTCCTGGCTGTTCCTTCGTCAGATTAAGGAGGCCAACACGGGGCCCTCTCTTGACCTCGGGGCCCCCTCTTGACCTCGGGGCCCCCTGCCAATGCTGATTTGGCAGACAGGTTAAACCGGCCCTGCCCCACAACATATATGATAATACAAAACTTCAGTTTTGTTCAGGAATCAGTGTTCTTGAGATAACTCTCCATTTTGTCAAAATACAAAATACTCCATACATGCTTCATGGTACTGAAAAGATCCCTATATTTCAAGGTTCCTCTGGTACACATTGTTATCAAATGTCCTGATTTCATTCATACTTGGACACAAACATGCATTGTACTTTATTTATAGGCACTATGGATGGGTGGCCTTGGGCATTTTTTTTGTCAGTCTCAGATGGCTGTCTGAAGAATAGGATTGTTATAGCTATCACCGTAGGTAACATTTATTAGTCTCTTTTCTATTTTACAACTCTGGTTGCCAAGTCAGTAGCATCCTATTTCCTGAAATCTCAGAGCCAAAACCTGAGATGATGGATTGGGCCCTTGTGATATCACAGGGTGGGTCTTTCCAATGTCATAGATGCAATGCTGAAGGGGAGCTGCTCTTAAGCTGGCTGCTTCTAGAAATGATCATGAGGGGAAGCCTGGTAAATAGGTCTAGAATCAAGATAAAAACAAAAACAAAACAGCTTGCCATTTAAGATGGCAATGCAGAGCCAGAGGGAGAAACCAGGGCTAAAATCCCATACAACCTTACCATGACATGGACAGAGTCCCACCACCACCACCACTGGCTTTACACTGCTTCTGGGGCTTGTAGAGGCTCAGCTCCCAGGACCTTGTGCAACATAAAGGCTCAAGAGTTATGACACTAGCACTCTACTCCTTGCCTTGCTTGAAATATTACACTGGGCACTAATACATGCATGCATCCATCCCTCTTCCCACTCCCTTCATTTTGCTCCTGAATTTTTGATGCATTGATATTGTATAAATGCAACACAAATACAAACACCTTTGCCCTGGCATCATCAGGAAGCAGGTAGAGAATACTACCTCACACATAAAACTCAAACATTCTCCTCCACTGGTGCTCACCCTGGGGTTTTTCCTTCCTGACTAGAAACTCAGAGAAATACATCAGTTCCCTGAGATTTCAGCTGGTGTCCTGAGAGTCAGCACCCCCCACTTAGAACTCTCAAAGGGAGTTGAGATTGTTTAAAATAGAGCTTAAAGGAGTTGTTGTTGCTGTGTGCCTTCAAGTTGTTTCCAGCTTATGGCAACCCTAAAGAGAACCTATCATGGGGCTTTCTTGGTAGAATATGTTCCGAGTTGGTTTGCTCTTTGCCTTCCTCTGAGGCAGAGAGAGTGTGACTTGCACCCAAGGTGGGTTTCCATGGCTGACTGAGAACCCTGGTCTCCCAGTGTCCTAGTCCAACACTCAAACCACTACACCATCCAGGCTCTCCTTTAAAGGAATACAATAAACTAAACGAATAGACTAAAACAGGATAAAAACATAACACTTCCAGAGTAATTGACCAGTTAAAATTTAAGAAATGCTTACTGGTAGGTGGAGTTTGCTGTTGTTAATTGCCATCAGGTTGGCTTTGACTTATGGTGACTCTATGAATGAGAGACCTGTCCAAGACACCCTGTCGTCAACAGCCCTGCTTAGGTCCAGCAAACTCAGGTCCCTGGCTTCCTTGACTGAATCTATTCACCCATAGTGTGGTCTCCCTCTTTTCCTACTGCCTTCCATCTTACCAAGCATTATTGTCTTTTCTATTATTTATTTATTAAATTCATTTATATCCCACCTTTCTCCCAACATTGGGACTCAAGGTGACTAACACCATATTTAAAACAATACAAATGAAAAACTGTCCAAAAACATTAATAAAAGTATAAATATAAGATTTAAAGAGCCACTAAACAATTTATAAAGTTAAAACATTAAATGTTAAAAATATTACAGTTCATTAAAAGACTAGGGACTTTTTCAGACGTCCCTTACTGCGCAAGAAGCCTCCGTAACAGCAACAAAGCTGCTGCATGGCAGGGGGTCAGTTTCGGATGACGCTGTCCCTCTCTCGGCATCGTCGAGACAACTTCCATGAATAAAAAAATGCCGCGGCCGCCCTCAATCCTACCCGGAACAATCACGGACGATGCCGAGAGAGGGATGGCGTCATCCAAAACTGACCCCCCTGCCGCGCAGCAGCTTTGTTGCTGTTACGGAGGCTTCTTGCACGGTAAGGGGCATCTGAAAAAGTCCTATAGACAAACCTTAAAAACAGCACTGAGCAGCATTAAAAGCCCAATCGTAGTCAGTTTGTAAAAGCCTGACAGCATAAAAATGTTTCTGACTTGCTGATGGAAGGAGTCATGTTGTCTCCTGATACATCCAAAGTGACAGCCAGCATGGTATACAGTAGTTTGGGTGTTGTACTAGGAACCTGGAGCCCCTGGAAGGTTCAAATCCTTGCTCGGCCATGAAGAACAATGGGTGACCCTAGGTGAGTCACATTCTCTCAGCTTCAGATCAAGGCAATGGCAAACCTCTGAACAAATCTTGCCAAGAAAACCTCATGAGAAGTTCACCTTAGGGTGGCCATAAGGCATCACTCTGGGGCATTACGATAGGAAAAAAATTAGAGCAACATATATGCACAAAATCCATGGAGGCTAATAGCGGGAGCAACCCTATCTTTTCCAGCAACAAAATAAAATATAATAAAAATGGCATGGTGATATAAAAGAGGAAGAGAAATTCACTGCTGCTCCTCCTCCTGAACCTCCTAAGCAATCCTAATCCCATCTTCTTGTGCCAAATTTTAGTTTCTGATTGCTCTTGGCTCACTGGTAGCTGATGGTCTTCTGATCACCTATGTATTTGCAACCACTAATGTTTCAGGCAGGTGCAGAAGGTGAAAGGGTCTGGAGAAAGGACTTTATCAGACTAGCGTCTAAGGACGTAAAAAAGTCATCCTGAGGGATCGGGAGAGGTACGCGGCTGTTCCGCAGCAGGGGGGCAGTTTCAACTACGCCGTCCTTCTCCCGTCATCGTCTGTGTTCGATTGAAGGAAAAGGCGCCACTTTTTACTCACAGAAGTCCTTTGCGAGTAAAAAGTGGCGCCTTTCCTTCAATTGAACATGGAAGGAACACCGATGACGACGAGAGAGGGACGGCGTAGTCTGAAACTGGCCCCCTGCCACGGAACAGCCGTGTACCTCTCCCGATCCCTCAGGATGACTTTTTTGGATCTGAAAAAGTCCTACAACACTGTAAGTCCATGACTGAAGAAAGCTGAAACTTAGGGGCATGATTACAGTAATTATTGCACATTGCAGTAATAGTGCACTACTTCTGCCATAGACTGTACAAACACCACTAGTGGTTTAAAAATGGGATTGCAGCTCACACTATAGTAACAGTTCTCTGCATTGCCTTTTAATAACAGAGTGTAATACCTCATGCTGACCCACGCATGCACTTTAAGAAAAAAATTATCTTACATCCATAATTTTACATGGGTGAGATTTCTGCTATTCTTGTGAGAAGACACAACTTCAGTTAAAAACTAATACATAACAAAAGAACTTCACAAATACACACTTAAACAAACAGAAAAACGTACCAAGCAAAAGCTACAGTTCATTAAAATGGTGTCCTGTTGGTCCTCTTCACATTCTCCCCTGGAATTTAATTATGTGTTCTCATTGGGAAAGGGGAGCAGGGAAAGAAGGCCACCCATTCACACTGTAATCATACAATTATAGCAGGGCATGATTTTGCACACTCGATAATACTGCGAAAAGAGTGATATTAAGGGCTATAGACAGGTTTTGCCTGTCAATGAAAAGTTACATGTAATTAATAGGTAGAGCACGCATGGTCCATAGCAGGATGCCAGTGTCATGTGATAATGGGAAGCCCTTTGTGCTACTATTCCATCGTAATCATGCAATTTCAGTTTCATGTGATAACATCTAAAGAGAGAAAGGCTCTAGCATGTTGCTATAGTCAAGGGGAATGCAGGGGACCAAAGCTCTAGGACTTTTTCTGAACAGGAGTGATGATGTTATCTGCTGGAATATCAGGTAATAGGCTGACATTAATTACTGTGGCAAATTAATAAAGTGATAATAAAGTGTTCAATTTTATTGTTGTTTGTGACATTTTACCATAGAAGA
This sequence comes from Gambelia wislizenii, assembly GCA_030847615.1. Taxonomy (NCBI): domain Eukaryota; kingdom Metazoa; phylum Chordata; class Lepidosauria; order Squamata; family Crotaphytidae; genus Gambelia; species Gambelia wislizenii. The sequence goes on from JAUMIR010000004.1 coordinate 176,742,413, forward strand.
AGTCAGATTGTGGGGAACAATCAAGCAATAATCTGATAATAATCTGACCACCATACCAACATGGAGACTATTGATGTCATCTGATCTGGGAAGCTAAGCAAAGTCATACATGCTTAATACCTGGGAGGGAGACCAGAGATCTAGCCTCTCCCTTTAAGGTCCCACCTGAAGCCCTGGTGGATTGCTTGCCAGTCAGAGCTAACTGGGCTAGATTGACCAATGGCCTGATTTGGTGTAAGGAAGCTAAGCAGAGGTTGCATATTCCTTTCCTCCTCCTTTGACAGGACTCCTACTTCACCCTAGCAATTTTAATGCTAAAACATTTTGCTAGATTGTTTGCCTTTCTAGATAAAAGCTAGAGAAGTATAGTGTCTAGATCAAGGGAAGTAATAGTGCCACTCTATTCTGCCTTGGTCAGGCCTCACCTAGAACACTGTGTCCAGTTCTGGGCACCACAATTCAAAAAGGATATTGACAAATTGGAGCGTGTCCAGAGAAGGGTGACTAAAATGGTAAACGGCCTGGAAACCATGCCTTATGAGGAAAGACTTAGAGAGCTGGGTATGTTTAGCCTGGAAAAAAGACGGTTAAGGGGTGATATGACAGCCCTGTTTAAGTATTTGAAGGGGCGTCATGTTGAGGATGAAGCAAGCTTGTTTTCTGCTGCTCCAGAGACTAGAACATGGAACAATGGATGCAAGCTCCAGGAACAGAGATTCCACCTCAACATTAGGAGGAACTTTCTGACAGGAAGAGCTGTTCGACAGTGGAGCACACTCCCTCGGAGTGTGGTGGGGTCTCCTTCCTTGGAAGTCTTTAAACAGAGGCTGGATGGCCATCTGTCAGGGATGCTTTGATTGTGTATTCCTGCATGGCAGGGGGTTGGACTGGATGGCCCTTGTGGTCTCTTCCAACTCTACAATTCTATGATTCTATGATTCCAAAGGTTGGGTTTCCCGCCCCTCAAGCTGTCTTTTGCTAAAACTCAGTGTGTCTTACAAATTTTTATGGAATGAAATCAGAGGTAAGCAGGGCTGATTTCTATGGCACTTACTCCCAGGTAACTATAGTGTGCATGGAATCATAGTCAGGCTTTAACAGTGAAACTCACTAGTGATTTTTTATTTATTCATTAGGAATGTTGTTTTCTTCAGATCCTGAAAAATTACCTTTCTGACTATAGTAGCCCACATGGTCAGTGGTTATTTTCCAGCTCTGTTTTGGATTGTGTTTTCAAATATTATTTAAGTACAAACAATAGAAAAATGGAATATAATCTCTCTCTCTCTCTCTCTCTTCTTCTATCCATCCATCCATTCTGGGTGTGTGGTAATGTGTATTTTTCGTAGGGGAGGGTATGGCTAGGGAGCCTAATATGATAAGCCCCTGTACAGGAAGCCCCCCCACTTTTGATGGCTTGTTATCTGAATACCCACTCTTTTAATGCTTGCAAATTAAGGACTTTTTCAAAGGGGTAATCCCCCACCGCGGAGGTCGGGAGGACAGTGCTGTCCCACTTCCAGTGATCGGTTTCGGACACCACCGTCCTCCTCCCATCCTTTGTTTGTTCTCCCTCCCTCCTTCATTTCTTTTCCCTCCGCCAATTTTTATTGACAGAAACTTTACTGGAAACTGATTGCTGGAAGCAGGACAGCACTGTCCTCCTCCTGACCTCCACGAGAGGTTTTTTACGCCATCTGAAAAAGTGTTATGAATAAGTTCCATTCATTCAATGAGGAATCCACTCTTTTGACAGTTCTTGCCTGCAGAGGCTTGCTTGGGACTGCATATGCACATGCTGCTTGCAAAGCGAGCTGAGAGGGAGAAAATGTCACCAAGTTGATCTGAGAGACTTTGCAACCAGTGCACCCCAAGAGAGCCACCGTAATACCCTCATGTTCCCTACGTGGGTTCTGTTTTTAACAAATTCCAGTTTCTGCAACTGATGAAGTCCCTAACCTGTTGGGTAAGCAGGGGCTTCCTTTACTTCAAAACTGACCACTGCACCTCTACTCTAGACACACTTACACACGTAAGTCCCCAAATTGCAGAATGACCCTCAGACTTTCTTCCTCCCTCCCTTTCCTCTGAAAATGCTCTGGGTGGGAGTTGTACATACACATTGCTCAGTGCTGCTGCTGGCCTTAGGTAGTTGTAAGCAGGTGCAGGCTTGCTTAGCTGTTTGCTCCCTTTATCCATGAGGAAGGAACTCAAGGGCAGGAGGAGAGAAGAGAGAGGGCAAGACCAAGCAAAAAGTGTGTACCCCTTCTCTTCCCCTCTGCAAACTTCTCATAATATGGATCAGCTTATAGAACAAACAGGATAAAGATGGTGCACTTTAAAAGTGGCTACTTTTTAATAATAGCAATTAAAAAGAAAAAGGAACTCCATGTGACCTTTAGAGTCTATATGTCTTAGAACGATGGTACATGGCTTTCTGGATAGGCAAATCAGTTCAGTTTAAGTTAGCTGAAAGCATCATCTTTGCTGAAGGCCCAGAACTCCCTTCCCTTTAGCTAAATCCCATATCTACCTGGCATATCAAGGAGGAACTATCTGAATTATTAGATTCTGGTGAGTGCAAATATCCAGTGGCAGCTGGTGCCTGCTAGAGAACATGGGGCATAATGCAGGATGACTCACAGTGGACAGAGCCAAGGGGCCACAGAGTTACAGTAGATAGAACAAGAGGTTTGCTCTGCAGCAAGAACCCATTATACAGAAAGGGCAAATAGAGGCATATTTGTTTACATGTAATCTCAAAAGAACAAACCTCCCAAATTAAAGGTAAAGCAGCAATGATATATAAAACCTTACTCAACATCACATATGATACTAATCAATACATGCAACAATTATGGGAGACAGAATTGGGTACAGAGATCACATGGTCCAAAATATGGACTTCAGCATCTTACATAACAAAATCCACTTCCATTAAGGAGGGATTTATAAATATTATAAATAAATGGTATCTCACACCTATTCATATTTCTAAAATGATTAAAAAATTATCACCAAGGTGTTGGAGAGGTTGTGAAGTCCAAGGATCATATTTACATATGTGGAGCGAATGCCCCCAAATTAAACAATTATGGTGTGATATTTTAAAACAAATTTCTCTAATGAAAACCCAACAACTATATTTTTGTCCAGCTTTATTGTTACTTTCTATATATAAAGAAACCAATAATTCACTGTGTCATAGAACCTTAATAACATTCCTCATCACAGCCACTAGGATGGAAATAGTGCAACACTGGAAGATGGGAGATCTCACAATGTCAGACTGGTGGACCCAAGTATGGAATAACTGGTTAATGGAAAAACTTTCCTATAATATACACAAAATAAGGGACACAAAATAAGCATGATGTTCCAGGAATAATGGATAACGTTTATTGATTACATAAATAATACATCACAAGAAATACAACCTCCGACAACCCATGGAACTCTCTGGAAAGATACCTTCTTCACAGATGTAACTCCACCAGGTTGAGCACCTGGAAGTTAAAACTACATACATCGTCAAAATTATTCACAGATGTCAGTGTCCCATTGTTGTATGACTGTTTTGTGTTTTCTTTGTGTGTGTGTGTTTATATGACTTACTACCCATGTTAAATGAAAAAGTAAATAAAAATTGAATGAAAAAAACCCCAAACCCACAGACCTGACCCACAGAACAGCACAACAGCATTTCTTTTGTCCATGCTTGTCAGCTCTACAGCAGCAAGCTATTGTGCAGAAAAAACAAAATGGTGTTTACTGTGAAGTTTCATTTAATAGCGTTTATTCACAAGTAAAGTTTAAACCTCCCCCTGACTCTTGATTTCTGATATTCCCATGCACTTGCTTTAGAGTGAAACCTTTACTCTCTTATTCCCTCATGTGCAGCTGTGGGTACTGCTTTGCCCTCACTGGCAAGAATGACAAAAGGGCTATAGTGGCATGAAAATACTTCCAGCGTTATAAGACAACCTTTGAGGCCTGAAAAATAGCCTCCAAAATCGGGGGTTGTCTTATACACCGGATACACTTTGCTTCACCCACCCACCTGCCTCTTCACTTCCTTTGCAAACGGAGCAAAGAGGCAGGAGATCGGGCAGGGGGGGTGAGGCAAAGTGTTTACCAGTTCATTCACACCCTCTCCTCTGCGTTCTCCCCCTTTGGGGAGGAACCGAAGACAGAGGAGGGGGGTGAATGTTGTAGTTTGCCGCGGCCGCCACTTGATCTCCTGTGTGTTCCTTTTCCAAAGGGAACAAACATACAGGAAATTGAGCAGCGCCCGAGGCAAACCAGGTACATTCGCCCCTTTCTACCACCTTCCTGGAAGGTGGAAGAAAAGGGCGAATCTAGCTGTTTGCAGCGGCTGCACCTGCTCCCCCTGTCTTCATTCCCTTCCAAAGAGAATGAAGATGGAGGGGGTGGTGGACAAGGCAAACTGGGCATTTTTGCCTCTTTCCTCCACCTTGCTGGAAGGTGGAAGAAAGGGGGGAATCCCACGGTTTGCAATGGCCACTGCCCATTCCCTCTGTCTTCATATCTTGAGCCACCCTTCTACCCTCCCCGAAGGCATGATCGGGCTCCCAGTCACACCTTGGGGAGGAGATGGGTGGCTGGAAAGCCTCTCCCCTTGAGCCACCCTTCCACCCTCCCCGAAGGCGCGATTGGGCTCCCGGTCGTGGCCTCAGGGAGGGGGTGGGTGGCTGGAAAGCCCCCCTCCAGCCCCCCTTCCACCCTCCCCAAAGGTGCAATCGGGTTCCCGGTTGCAGCCTCGGGGAGGGGGTGGGTGGCAGGATAGTCCCCCCCCTCGAGTCACCCTTACAGCAGCCGAGGCAAACCGGGTACATTTGCTCCTTTCTTCCACCTTCCTAGAAGGTGGAAGAAAGGGGCGAATCTTGCAGTTTGCAATGGCCGCCCCCACTTCCCCCCATCTTCATTCCCTTTCAAAGAGAATGAAGCCCGGGGGCCGGCGAGGCAAACCAGGTATTTTCACCCCTTTCATCCACCTTCGAGTCAAGTTTGACTAGAAGGTGGAAGAGAGGGGTGAATGCCACAGTTTGCCTTGGTGGCTGCCCATTCCCTCCATCTTCCTTCCCTTCGCAAAGGGAAGGAAGATGGAGGGAATGGGTAGCTGCCAAGGGAAAACGGGTATATTCGCCCCTTTCTTCCACCTTCGAGTCAAGGGTTACTGGAAGGTGGAAGAGAGGGGCGAATGCTGCTGTTTGCCATGGACGCTGCCCATCCCCTCCATCTTCATTCCCTTCGTAAAGGGAACGAAGACTGAGGGAATGGGCAGTGGCCGAGGCAAACCGAGTTCATTCGGCCCCCTCCTCTGCCTTCAACCCCTTTGGGGCGCAACCGAAGGTGGAAGAGAGGGGCGAATGTAGCAGCTGGCTGGCTGGGAGAGCCCTGCCAGCTGATCCTGTTCACTTTCCCAACTCACGAGGAGACCCTCATGAGTTGGGAAACAAAGAGGATCAGCTGGCAAGGCTCCCCCAGCCAGCCAGCCAAATTGAGAGGTGGTCTTATACAGTGAATATATGCCAAACTCTACATTTTTAATTGAAAATTGGGGGGTCGTCTTATATGTCCAGTCGTTTTATATGCCAGAACATACGGTACTTGTTTAAGAGAGCAATTGGCTGTGGACTTGTTCATGGGAACTCCATTCACATGCTACTAGCCTGGGTCCTGATCTGTTGAAGAGAGTCAGATGAAGACCATACTTGGATATGAGGCAGACGAGGGGACCCAGATGCCTCAGCCTGGGCAGTAAGAGCACATGTGACTGACTGACAGAATGCTGCACTACTGAGCATAAGCAATTTCAAACATGAAGAAGCAGCCACCCCTGCCAACAAAAGCAAATGCAACCCTGCTAGCAGAAATGGTGGAGAATGCATGTAACTGCTAGAGCCTGGGAAAGGTCTATCTTTCTTACCATGGAAGAGGCTAGACAGGGTGGTGGTACCTGCTACCCCCTCCCCAATATATGCACTGTCATAGCTTTGCAATTCTATGATTCTATGATTCTATGACAATGTTCATATGCACATGAATATCATAGCTTTGGATGACAATATGAAGCTGCCTTTTATGCAGTGAGCCCATTGGTCCATATAGGTAAGCTCCTGTCTACTACTCTATGCCAACTGGAAACAGCTCTCCAGGATCTCAGGACTCAACTAGATGTGACATGGAAAACATATACCTCCCATTCCCCTCACTCCCTAGCAATCTGCCACTGCTCCAGTTATTGCATGTTTATCCTGATTTTCCATAAAAGCATTGTCAGAAATGATGTGCATGTTCTCAAAACAAGGAGGAGCTTGCCTATAAGTCTTGTGTCTTGAGGATTCACTGAACGTCTTTGTTCATTAAGAACATTGAGGGGATTGGCCTAATACCTCTTCATACCTGAGGTGCCAAAGCTGGCCTTAACCCTAGCAAAACTTGCAATGGTAAAGCAAATGTCTCAGGCAGTGTGCACATTTAATTTATTTTTCATTGTTATCCTATCTTTCTGCACTACAAAAGCAGAGCAGCCAAAGCTGCTATCAATCAATAAAACAGAAATTAAATTGTGATGCAATTAAAAGACTAGCAAACTATCAATTATTTAATTTGCTAACAACATGCCCATTGCTGTTGTCAGCAAGACATTGGCAAATGGGGAGGGAGCATATAATACAAAGGCCCAGCAGGGATGGGTGAAGGGTGGAGTGATACCTATTGCACTGCTTCCTTCCTCCAAGATTCCTGTTAATGCAGGCTGGATAATCAAACATCAGGGTTGATGGGCATCGCTGTGAAGGTCCCATAGTGCAATACCTTGTTTTTCCCAAGGGAGTTAAGGTCAACCCTTCACATATGTGGGAGAAAATGAAAAGGTAGGTTATACTAAAGCAAGAGTAGGCAACCTGGTGCCCTCTAGATATTTTACAGCCCTTTCCATAATTCCTGACCATTGCCATATTGGATGATGTTTATGGAGATTATAGTCCAAATCATCTGGAACACATCAGATTGTCTGCCTCTGGACTAGAGCATGGTGGGAGGGATTGGTGTGTGTTTGGGTTTTCTTTTTAGAACTGGCTTCTTTGTAAATGGGCAAGTCAAATGACTAGCATTATGAGAGGTAGAATGTGAGCAAAAGGAGGGATCATATCTGGCAAAGATCCTCTGGAGGTGGAAAGTCCTGGTTGCCCTTGTATCTGTGGTGGAATGGTGACAGGTTTTGCCTTCAGCGCAACAGTACTTAATTTTTTCTTCATGGGCTTGCATGTCAACCCATCAGCTACATGGGAGAAAACAAAGTCGTGTGCTAAGGTGGAACGAGACTTTCCAGTGTGGCCAATTGAATGTGGTGCAGTTCTGCTTGTGTATCAATTGATAATTGATAATGTTGCCAAGAAAACACAATCAAAACATTTGCTTGTTTGGGATTGTCTTGCAAAACTATTTGGGTAAGGGTTACTGTTAAGGTAAGGGGTTATTATCAATTGATAATGGTAAAGCAAATGCCTCAGGCAGTATGCACATTTGCATTTTCTTGACAAAATTATCAACTCTCAGTTGATATGCAAGCAGAACTGTGCAACATTGAACTGGCCACACTGAAACATCCTAGACCCTGCTAAGGGATGCCAATCAGCTGGGGGCTAAGCCTGCTTCTTGTCACAGTGTCTTGATTCCTTCAGAACCAAGCCTATTCCTATATACATACTCCATCTCTAAGTCTGTATGGTCCAATTTGGAGTTCTGATCCTTAGTCACACTACAGCATGACAGAATCTTGGGAACTACAATCTACAAAATTTAAATATGATGTTTCAGTGACCATACAGCATAGAACAAATGAGAAAGAAATAATATGGCAACATGGTGTTGTCTTGTTTTAGAGGGAGATGCATCTATCTATGGTCCATCTGCAAATACCAAAAGGGATATGAAGGTGACAAATGACAACAACAAAGTTTCTGGTGAGCTATGTACTTGGAAACTCTTATCTGGTGTGTCAGCTTGTATTTTTTCTTCTTCCTATGGGCTGCTATTTGAATGTCCTGCTTTAGACACAAAAGTAAGTTTGGTCATTCCTGCCAAAAACACTTTCATTTGAGAGAAACTTGTTCCATATTGTATTTGTTCCCCTCCCTTTAGTGATCTCCTTCATGCAAAAAGGTGTGTTAGAAGGAGAAATCTCTACTCGTTTATCTCCCTCTGGTTTACTGCTCTGTAACCAAGATCTTTTCCAATTGAGTATTTTTGAATCTCATTAAATGCACTATTTACTCTATCTGCAAGATCATTAGAGAAAGGTTGTTAAGTAAGATCACAGCACTTCACAAATACATGCCTTCCCACACTTTGAAATAAAATGCTGACACTTCTCATTACCTTTTATTCAAGGTACTTTGGCCAGCTTTTTGTCTGATTGACAGGAATGTGTCCATGCCAATAGAATATATTTTGTGAGCAGGGCTTAAGGAGACACCATATCACATTTCTTAACTGACACTCATTAAAGAGCATCTTACTGTGAAAAATGGGCACCAGCTTTGCCTCTGGGTCCTTGTTTGCATATTCCTGGGGGAAGCAGAACTGCAGCATTCATCATCTTCTCTTCCTGCCATGCCAAGCCCCTTTCCAGGATCCTGCACAATTTCCTCCAGACTACTCACTGAGTGGACATTGAGGGGAAAGTTTTCTCTCTGGCCTTTTGCTGTGGGTTTTGGATTAGGATTGCGAGGGGATAAGGACTACGTGCTCATCACCTCCAATTCTAGGGTTGTCCTTAAGGGGACTTTGGGGTGAAGGCTACCAAGGTCACATCCAGCTTGGAGGCTATTGGAGCTGCACCATTCCCTCATGCCAATGAGAACTACCCTCTTCGTTATGTCCATGTAGAATCTTACTTTCATCCCATGTCCTCTCAGCAGAAAAGATGTGGGCAGTCATCTTCCAGTGGGGTTCAGGGGTCACCTATCACCTAGATCAGGGTGGGCAACTATGCTGGGGTAGGGGGCCATTTTTCACCCTTGCACCACCCTCCCAGCAGGCTGCACCGGTGTACTCAGTGCAACTGAAAGTGACATCATATCAATTCCAGTTTCATTTTCAGCTGATTAGGGGTATTTTAGCTTTTGGGGTATGTGGAGGGCTTGGGGAGTTGTGGGAGCAAAACCACAGCATTTAGCTGCATTTTGTAGTGGTTTTTGACCCAGTTTGGGCAGCTGGTGTAGTGAAAAACCAGTCAACTTTTTTGAGGGGGTGGGGAGCTTCGGGGGCTGCAAATTGGGGTGCTCAGTGCATCTTGTGGCCCATGAGCTGCAGTTTTCCCACATCTGGCCTAGACCCACTGCCCCATACTGAGCCAAGCTCCTATACCTGTAACCAAATAAAGTTACGGCTTGTTGCCCCCCCAGCAAAGGGTCTGTGTGTTTTCAGTTCCCAATTCCTCACTAGGCCCACAACATTTCCTTAGGCAGCTTGGTACAGCTTTGCTCAAATGCATATTCATTGCATCTCTTGATGTAAAACAGTAAATACAGTATTATTGAATTAATATCAAACGTCTAATAGTAGGATCCTACATTGGAGGAAGAGCATTTTATACCACGTGAAACTAGGACTTTATTCTCTGAAGGATCATCCCCTCTAACCTCTAGGCCAACCTCGATACATTCCTAAGTAGGATACAGTAACTCTTCAGACACAACCTTTCTTAATTCTAATGACTACCACATAATGGCTGCCACATAATCATTTCTAGTGGCTGCTGTCTACATACACATGTAAATAGCAAGTGAACACACACACACATATACACACATCATATTTCAAGATCATGAAGACCAGGGTCCTTTTATACTTGTCCTACACAACAAAGCCTTCTCAGCACATTAATGCCAATCCAGCACTTTCTCCCTCAGCTCCTGTTAAGGTTAGCAGGGCAGAACTTGCCCCTGAGAACTACTCAATTGATAAGATCTTTCTCCTGCTTAGCCATGCTTCATCTGCTCCTCACCTTGCTTTAGAATGGGATTCCTCAGTTCAGCAAAATAATTAAAAAAACATACTTTTCAGCCCTCAAAAAGAGTTTCTGCAGTCTTCAAAGGAACGGTGTGCCAAATGAGACTAGGAAGTATGTAAAAAGAGGTCTATCAAGAGTAAGTTGATTGAATAATAAAGACACCTCAAATATGACTAGGGTTGCTAGGTGTCCCTCATTGTAAGGGATGTCCCTTATTGAAGGGCCAGAAAGCTGTCTTGTATGAACATTAAACAGGATGCCAAAAATCCTGCTTTTGTGAGCTGTTGATCATTCTTCTACCCACTTGTACAGTCCCCTTCTGGCTTTTAAATTTTTTTTAAATTAATAATTTATATTAATTTTTAAAATTAAAGAACATACAATTACTACATAAAACTTAACAAACATATATAACTGTTTTTCCCTCCACCAAGGGACTTCCCTTTACGTTCATCCCTCTTTCCAAAAAACCATTGTTTCCAACTCAGGTTTGATTCCTCTCCCCTTTACTAATACAAATTCTAAAAATTTACTCCATTTTTCACCAAAAACATTCTTATTTAGTCCTCCTTTTATTTCCTTAACCATATTTGTTAATTTCTCATTTATAGCTATATTCCATACTTCATCGTACCATTCTTCTATTTTGTATTCACCTTGTGTTTTCCATTTCTTTGCTATTATTAACCTTGCTGCTGTCAGCAGATTTGTTAGCACATCCTTAACAATTTGAGATTCTTGTATTTTTTCACAATATGATAATAATGCTATTTCAGGGCTTAAAGGTATATTTATCTACAATATTTCACTTATTTCCTTCATTACTATTTTCCAAAATTTCTGTACATATTTGCAATTCCACCACATATGAATATACGTTCCCAGTTCTTGGCATCCCCTCCAACACTGTGCTGAATACTTTTTATCTATTTGATTCAATCTTACTGGGGTTAAATACCATCTCCATATAATCTTATAATAATTTTCTTTTATTCTTACTGATAATGTTTTCAAATGTTGCATGTTCCATATTTTATCCCACTTAAATTTATCTATTACAGTTGCTACATCTGTTTCCCAAACATCTTTTAGATAAACTTGTACTTCTTCATTATCCATTAACATTGTATATATTTTGCTTGTGATACCCTTTATAACATTTTTCTCTTGAATAGCTTCTGTAATCAATTCCTCAAATTTTGTACTTTTTCTACAACTTCCCTCCTTTAAACATTTTTTGTCCATCTTTCTAACTGTATCAGTTTAAACCATGTAAATCCTTGCTCCTTTAATATTTTTTCCATATAATTTTTATTTTTCATTTTCCCCATCCATTCCTTCAACCTTATTATTTCTTGTCCTCCTAATTTTGCTTCCACTTCATTTCTTAAATTTGCTGGGAAACCCTCTAACAATATTACTGGCGTTAATGGAGATGTTCCTGGAACTAATACTTTTTTATATTTATTCCATATATCTAATATATTTTTTAAAGAGACAGATTGTATTGTTTCCCTAAATTTCTTTTTTAGTTTACAAAAAAATATATATCTTAATTTTAACTCTATCTCTTGTTTATTTATTTTCATCCATTCCATTTCCTTCACTTCCACAACACTATCAATAATATATCTCAATTGATTCACTACGTAATATAGCTTTAGATTAGGTAGGCCTAAACCTCCTTTTTTTGAAGATTTATACCATCTATTTTTATTGATTCTTGATCTTTTGCCTCCATTGCAATAATTATTTATCATATTTTGCCACTTTTTAAATTCCATCTCTGATACTTTAATAGGCATCATTCTAAATAAAAACATTATTTTTGGTAATCTTTTCATTTTAACAAGCGCTATTCTTCTTCTGGCTTTTTTAATGAGCCAGGAAGGCCAAGGATCTAACACACATGTGGTGGCTGTCACCTCTCCAAGAATTTTGTCTATATTCTCGGGTTGCACAAATGGAAAAGTATCCATTATCACTAGACAAAGAGGGACTAGAGTTACCCCCACTGGTGATAGTATGCCCTGCTACCCCCTCCCCATGGTGTTCCATAACTGGAAATATTGGACACTTTTGGGGGTCACTTGGCTGGGAGGTTAGGCAGACTGGAGGTCAGTCAAAGGGCACAATGACCCGGGTTGTGTCTACAAATATAACGGCGGAATGCCCAAGTTAAGATTATGTGGAAAGCCCCTTCCCCCTGCAGCAATGTGTTTATGCTGATGACCCAGTCATTAGAGGGGTATGTACTAATCCTTTCTTCCAGGACTTTTTCAGATGGGGGTGTGTGAACCCCTGAGGAGGTCAGGAGAAGAATGGGGCTGTTTCGCTTACAGAGCCCTGTTTCAGACAGCCCCACCCTCCTCCCGACCTTCCCCCGTGCTGCTGGCATTGCTTTTTATTGACGGAGAACCTCCATCAATAAACAGAGGTGCCTGCAGCAGAGGGGGAGGTCAGGAGGAGGTCGGGAGGAGGACAGAGGAAGACGGAGCTGTCTGAAATGGGATTCTGTAAGCAAAACAGCCTTGTTCTTCTCCTGACCTCCTCAGGGTTTTTCCCCCCATCTGAAAAAGTCCCCAGTCTTAGGTGTTTCAAGCAATAATTCAATCATGCAAACAAGTGACCATTCCACATTCCATACCTTATAGAAATCTCTCCTCATACCCCCTACCTGACCAAACAGTAAGAGGTTGCTGCAGAACCATCAATATTTTGTCTTTCTGGAACTAAACAGAAACAGACATGACCTTAATGAAAACTGCAGCGTGGTGCATCAGCTAAAAAAGCCAATGTGATTCTAGGCTGCATCAATAGGAGTATAGTGTCTAGATCGAGGGAAGTAATAGTGCCACTCTATTCTGCTTTGGTCAAACCTCACCTGGAATACTGTGTCCAGTTCTGGGCACCACAACTGAAGAAGGATACTGACAAACTGGAACATGTCCAGAGGAGGGCAGCCAAAATGGTGAAAGGTCTGGAAGCCATGCTCCATGAGGAGTGGCTTAGTGAGCTAGGTATGTTTAGCCTGGAGAAGAGAAGGTTAAGAGGTGACATGAAAGCCATGTTTAAATATTTGAGGGGATGTCATACTGAGGATGGAACAAGCTTGTTTTCTCCTGCTTCAGAGACTAGAACATGGAGCAATGGATACAAGCTCGAGGAACAGAGATTCCATCTCAACATTAGGAGGAACTTTTTGACAATAAAAGCTGTTCGGCAGTGGAACACACTCCCTAAGAGCGTGGTGGAGTCTTCTTTTTGGAGGTTTTTAAACAGAGGCTGAACGGCCATTTGTTGGTAGTGCTTTGATTGTGTATTCCTGCAGGGTAGAGGGTTGGACTAGATGGCCCTTGTGGTCTCTTCCAACTATGATTCTACCCTGTATTTTCATCTATGGGTTAAACATGCTGCCCTCAAATTACAGACAAGTTATTTTTGGAGGGGGTGCTCTGTTGTGGGCATAGCCAGTGCCCACTCTTTTCACTCTAAGTCAAGCAGCACCCTTGCCCAGGAGGCAGTAAAATTTTCCTCTTGGGATAGCTGCTGGCCTGCTATTCTAAGATTTCCAGGAGTTTGGGTGGTTTCTATGAGATGATATCTTGCAGGAGCCTGGAACACTTCATGGGGGCCCTCCTTTCACAAGATTTAAAGCAGGGCTTGTATTGACCTGCCTCATGTGCTCCAGACGTTCTTGTCTCTCTTATGGCTGTTTTTGAAATATGGCAACTCCAAATGTCATCCCCTGTGGGATGGAGAGCAATGATCATAGAAACATCGAATCATATAATTGTAAAGTTGGAAGAGACCACAAGGGCCATCCAGTCCAACCCCTTGCCATGCAGGAATACACAATCAAAGCATTCCTGACAGATGGCCATCCAGCCTCTGTTTAAAGACCTCCAAGGAAGGAGACCCCACCACGCTCCGAGGGAGTGTGTTCCACTGCCGAACAGCTCTTCCTGTCAAAAAGTTCCTCCTAATGTTGAGATAGAATCCCTGTTCCTGGAGCTTGTATCCATTGCTCCATGTTCTAGTCTCTGGAGCAGCAGAAAACAAGCTTGCTTCATCCTCAATGTGACACCCCTTCAAATACTTAAACAGGGCTGTCATATTGCACCTTAACCGTCTTTTTTCCAGGCTAAACATACCCAGCTCCCTAAGTCTTTCCTCATAAGGCATCATTTTGAGACCTTTCAACATTGTAGTCGCCCTTCTCTGGACACGCTCCAATTTGTCAATATCCTTTTTGAATTGTGGTGCCCAGAACTGGACACAGTATTCTAGGTGAGGTCTGATCAAGGCAGAAGAGAGTGGCACTATTACTTCCCTTGATCTAGACACTATACTTCTGTTGATGTAGCCCAAAATTGCATTGGCCTTTTTAGCTGCCACATCACACTGTTGACTTATGTTCAACTTGTGGTCTACTAGAACTCCTAGATCCCTTTCGCATGTAGTCTCATTCAGCCAGGTCTCCCCCATCCTATATCTGTGCATTTCAATTTTTCGCCCTAAGTGCAGTACCTTACATTTCTCTGTATTTAATTTCATTTTGTTAGCTTTGGCCCAGCTCTCCAGTCTATCCAGGTCATTTTGAATTTGGATCCTGTCCTCTAGGGTATTAGCTACTCCTCCTAATTTGGTGTCATCTGCAAATTTGATAAGTATGCCCCTAATTCCCTCACCCAAGTAATTGATAAAGATGTTGAATAGCACTGGGCCCAGGACCGAACCTTGTGGCACCCCACTGATCACATCTTTCCAAGATGAAGAGGAGCCACTGCTGAGCACCCTTTGGGGACGGCAGTCAACAAATTATAAATCCATTTAAAAGTTAACTTGTCTAGACCACAGTTTACAAGCTTGTTTGCAAGAATGTCATGGGGAACCTTGTCAAAAGCCTTACTGAAATCAAGGTATGTGATATCCACAGTGTTCCCTTCATCTACCAAGCTTGTAATTTTATCAATAAAAGAGATCAGATTTGTCTGGCATGAATTGTTTCTCTGAAACCCATGCTAACTTTTTGTGATTATGGCATTGCCTTTTAAATGTTCACAGACTTTCTGTTTAATGATTTGCTCTAGACTCTTCCCTGGTATTGATGTCAGACTAACTGGACGATAATTTTTCCATTTCCTATACATGTTCCGTTTAAAACTTAGCTCAGTTGAAAATTCTTTAGACATCCATCCTGGTTTCTTGAAACACCTCCCATTTTTCTTCCTCACTGGTACTGTTGGAAGTCCCATCTGTCTTGAAGTCCCTTCTCTTTTAGTTTTCTTGACCATGAGATCACCCGCAGTATTTCCCTGAGTTTATTGAAGTCAGCTCTCCTAAAGTCTAGGATGCATGTCTGACTATGCCTGGCTTCTCCTTTCCATTGTATAACAAACTCCAGGAGAACATGATCACTCTCACCTAAGGATCCCACCACTTGCACCCCATTAACCAGGTCATCCCTGTTGGGTAGGATCAGATCTAAAATAGCTGACCCCCTTGTTGCCTCTTCCACCTTTTGGACCATGAAATTGTCTTCCAGGCAAGTAAGGAATTTGCTAGGCCTTGAAGTTTTGGTTGAGTTTGATTTCCAGCAAATCTCAGGATAGTTGAATTCAGCCATCACGACTACATTTCTCCTTTCTGTGTGTGTGGTCATCTGTTCTAGAAAGGCATCATCCAATTCCTCCATCTGACTTGGGGGTCTGTATTAGAGTCCCAGAATAACATCCCTGTTGTTTCCCTCCCTTTTAAGTTTTAGCCAGATGCTCTCCACCTGGCGTCCAGTATTGATGTCATGGATCTCTTCACTGGTGTAAGTATCTCTGATATATAATGCTATTCCTCCTCCTTTCCTGTTTGGCCTGTTTCTCTTAGAAAGGTTATACCCCTCTATTCCTACATTCCAATCATGAGACTCATCCCACCAGGTTTCAGTAATGCCTGTTATATCATATTTGTTGTGCTAGGGGTTCAAGTTCATCTTGCTTATTTCCCATACTCTGTGCATTAGTATAGAGACATCTAAGACCATGTGTTCCCTTTACTTGCTCCCTGTGCAAGTTTTTTTGCCTCCCACTGCTGGGTCCTTGCACTGTTTGCCTTGTTCCCTCTATGACAGTTTGACTATTTTCTCCACCCCTTTTGCCTTCCATAATACTGCCTCCCTCCCCCATATGACTCAGTTTAAAGCCTTCCTGATCAAATTCTTGAGACTGTTGGCAAAAACATTTCTGCCAACTATCGTGAGATGCACCCCATCCCTTGCCAGAAGTCCCCCCTCATGGAGGCACAACCCATGATCCAAGAATCCAAATTGTTCTTAGCGACACCATCTACGAAGCCAGTTGTTTACATCAGCTATTTTCCTCTCCCTTCCTGGACCATGCCCTTCAACTGGCAGAAGAGATGAGATGACATCCTGTGCATCCATTTCTTTCAGTTTCCTCCCCAGAGCCTCATAATCTCTTCTGATCTTTGGAAAGCTGTGCCCTGCAGTATCATTGGCTCCCACGTGGACCAAAAGGAAGGGGTAATGATCAGTAGACTTGACCAGTCTTGTCAGCCTCTCCATCACATCACAGATCTTTGCCCCAGGGAGACAACAAACCTCCCGTGACATCTTGTCAGGCCCACAAACCACTGCTTCTGTACCACTCAGCAAGGAATCCACCACCACCACCACACGCCTCCGCCGAGGCTTAGCAGAGGCTGTTCCTTGCTCAGGGTGCCCTGCTCTGCCCCTGAAGTCTGTCCATGCTGTTCTTCCTCATTATCCTTGATAAGGGAGAGGGCTTTGAATCAATTTTTTAGCTGCAAGCTGCCAGAACAATCCCTGGTTTTTCTATTTCTGTGTGTGACAGTCCTCCAGCTGTCTATCTCCTGTGCATGTGAAGTGATCCTCTCCTCTGCAGCAACTTCCTCTGTGTGGTCCCCATCCAAGACTGTTTGTTCTGTTCTGTCCAAGAAAACCTCTTGCTTACGAATATGTTGGAGTGTAGCTAGCTGGGTCTCCAGCTGCTGGACTTTCTCCTCCAAGAGTGTTACCAATTTGCACTTGGTGCATGTGAAGTTCCCCACCTATGTAGACAAGAAGACAAACATTGCACAAGTATTGCAGGTAACTGCAGCAGTTCCCCCAGTGTCCATGCTGAGAACTTTTAGGTAATGTTGAGAACTCTTAGGTATGCTGTACTTTTGCTTGGTTGATCAAATTCGTGTGCTGTTAGGCTTGCGCCTCTGCAAGGAGTTATATAGAGCTAGGCTCCCAGCTCCACCCTCTAGTGACTCACAGAGGTGACTCACAGAAGCTCCACCCCCTCAGCAACAAGCACACTCTCCCAAGAGTTTTAAAAAATTTAAACTCACAGAAGCTCTACCCCCTCAGCAACAAGTACAGTCTCCCAAGAGTTTAAAAAAATTCAAACTCACAGAAGCTCCACCCCCTCAGCAACATGATGTGAACAAATCAAAGATTTCTAGCACTCTAATCCAGTTGCTAAAAAAATTATAGTAATAATTGTACAATCCCTTTGTATTTATACTGGACAGAACCTATAATATCCCTGGAAGACATATCAGAAGTACCTTTCCAGGATCTATGGAATGCCCCTCAATTCTCCCATTGGATTTCCCTCTCTTTATGCTTGGAACTTCTCATTCCTCTCATCAACACAGAATCCAACTCACCTTAATTAGTTATTCTTGTATGGAAATAAATTGTACACATCTACAGTATGTGGGATTTTTTAAAAAATCAAGCTATATATTTTTCTAGAGTAAAACAGATGATTATGATTAAATGATTCTTGTATCTTCTTGTATGCTTTGATTTTTTAAATTTAAAAATTATTTTCAGAGGGGAAATCCTCATTTCGTTCTCCACACCAGCTTCCAAATGGTGCTTCCCCAGGATGGTACCCATCTATAATTAATGCTTATAATTTTGCTGCCATTTAATGGTATCTCAGAAACTGCCAGCTCAAATAGATCATAATAGGGGTGATATTCCACGTGAGTCAGTTATCATGCTTAACCCTTGCATGGACCAGTAATGCTCCAGGGAAATCCCTGTTCATTTTGGTGTGGCTTGCACAAGGAAAAGTCCTGATGAATTGCAGCCCAGTTCTGGGCACAACAATTCAGGAAGGATATTGAGAAGCTGGAATGTGTCCAGAGGAGGGCGACCAAAATGGCGGGAGGTCTGGAAGCCATGCCCTATGAGGAGTGAGGGAGCTGGGCATGTTTAGTCTGGAGAAGAGAAAGTTGAGAGGGGACATGATAGCCATGTTTAAATATTTGAAGGGATGTCATACTGAGGATGAAGCAAGCTTGTTTTCTGCTGCTCCAGAGACAAGGACATGAAGTAATGGGTTCAAACTACAGGAAAAGAGATTCCACCTAAACATTAGGAAGAACTTCCTGACTGTTTGGAAGTGGAATACACTGCCTCAGAATATGGTGGAGTCTCCTTCTTTTGAGGTTTTTAAAGAGGCTGGATGGCTGTCAGGAATTATTTGATTATGTATTCCTGCATGGCAGAAGGGGATTGGACTGGATGGCCCTTGTCGTCTCTTCCAACTCTATGATTCTATGATTCTATCAGGTAGTGGGAGGGAAGATGCCACTTGCGGGGTGCCACCAATTCTGTCTTGACTCAGTAGATCCTTCCTTTTCCTCAAGCAAATGCATAGGGCTGTCCCTGTTGCCTCATGGGGAAAGGTGGACATGACAGACCTTGGAAGTAATGTTACGAAGCAATGCTGTTACCTTTAACACATCATCTTTTGAGGTAGTAAGGACTAGGGATGTCAGCAAAACCCACTAAGTAGTCTGCTGATAGTAGATTTTCCTTGTTCCAAAGAGGCAGCATCTTTGTGATGCCAGATTGCCTTGTTTCAATGAAATCTGTTGCCAGGAGGGAAGGATCAAAATTTACAGGGAACTTTATGTATATGCCTCTGAAAAATATCACATTCCTTTTGAAAGTGATGAATGATGATGAAACAGATGCAAATAAAAGAGAAAGAAGAAGAAACACGTTTTTTGCATATACAAATGTTTGTAATTGGCTTTGTATTACCATGCCTTGTAGAAAAATTTGCACTACTTTCTGATCAGAATCAGCTGGCATGAAAAAAAATTCAGAAAGAGCACTCTGTGGATGACAAGAGTGGAGGACAGCACCTGACTTGATGAACCACGAGTTTGATTTATATATCAGTGATGAGGACTTAGCAACGCTCCTTTTGCAAAATCAGGTCACGACTTGGATCAGCATTACTTTTGAAATGTAAGACATACCATTTACTATTTCTTTTTGCTTTGGGAGGGGACATTTTGAGATGACTTTGTTCCCCAAATTCTAAGCCACTTAAATTTTTTAGAATAAAGAACTAAAAATAATAGAATGTATTGAATAATATAATAGTTACATCATGGGTCTTTTTTTTTTTTTTGTGCAATACTAATGATAACAAATTATGGGGTGGGAGGGTTTCAATGAATTTCAAAATTACATTTTAGGCTCTGGGAGTGATATCTTATCTTCCTGTCCCCTACTGCTGAATTAAACACTACTAGTGCTAGTCAACACTTGGTTTTCCTCCACCCGCTGCTTCATAAGGCTCTTTCATACCACAAAGGGCTTGTCTAGATACGATGGTATACTATGAGTGGGTGCACATTTTCGCTTATTCACAGTGACACCATTTTGTCTACATCTTTTTTCCACCTATTCGAATCTGTTCACCTCTATTCAAATGGAGCACCACACACTCCAATAAAGGTCAATAGAGCGAAAATGTGCAGCAATGTGAATTTGGACAGCCACACATACATCTATGTGCATTTTCCAGGAAACTTTGGGGAAAACCATGAATCCTTTTACTATGCAGTTTGTGGAGTTTTTAGCCCCACTCCTTCTGAATCCCCTGAATAGACTGCAAATCACATGTGGCTGGATCACAGTCTATTTGAATTGAATGAGGATTATTTTAAATGTGTAGACAACCCCAAAGTAACAGCACTATGATTCATCTTTAGCTGTCATGGCTCCATCCTACAGAATCATTGGAGTTGCTGTTTGTTGTGTGTCTTCAAGTCATTTCTGACTCATGGGAACCCTAAGGCAAACTTATCACAGGGTTTTCTTGGCAAGATTTGTTCAGAGTGGGTTTGCCTTTCCCTTTCTTTGCCTTTCTCTGAGGCTGAGGGAGTGTGACTTGCCCAAAGTCACCCAGTGGGTTCCCGTGGTCAAGTGAGGATTCAAAACCTGGACTCCTGGAGTCCTAGTCCAGCACTCAAACCACTACACCAGGTACTCTCCTACCTCCTTTATTCAAACCATTCAAAATGTTACAAATTAGTGAATAAACTTTCAAGTACTTCAGGAATGTTCATCAAGTTAAACATTAAGGAAAATGGGGGTGGGTGGGTAGATTTAGGGTTGCCAGATTGCAAACTGGAGAGGACTCTTGGGGCCCATCTACATGAGGGGAAAAATCCCAAATACCTCATAGTATTGGCATCTTGAAGCAGCAGCAACATGTCCAAATGGTTTTTCTGGCCCTGGAAGGCCCCATAAGCCTCGCATTCCTGATGGCAGCCGCGAGTGATTTACTTGCGTTAGTTCTTCACTGCCACCAGTTTTCTTTTTAAAAAGTCATCCCAAGGTGTACTGGTGCCATAGAGTGATTCTCCAAAGCAAAACAGAAAATATTGATCCTTTTTATCACCTTAGTGGGCGATCACTAAGGCAAAAATCCAACATGGTGGCAATGGGCGCTTGCCCTCTTAGCAAGTCCCATCCCCGCTCTTGCCCGGACAATCCGCTTTATGGGTCTCTTCGAGTTTTTTTATTGTTCCATAGTCCAAATGAACAAAAATGCACATCCGCATCACAGTTTGTGAAAAAATACAGGGAAATCTGTGAAGGTTTTTACCTCGTTGTTTTTGCCGTTTTGAGCCCCCATCCTTCTGAATAGTGTCGATTGACACTGGATCCTGTTTAGACTGGTAGGATTCTCAGCGAATTCCATGAGGGGTATTTTCACCGTTTAGACGGGCCCTGGTTATGTTGAAATGGGAATTTCAGCAGGTGATGCTTGTCATGCAACCACTTAACAAACATCACCTGCTGAAATTCCCGCTTCAGTAGAACCATTAAAGGTACAGGAGCCATATCCAATTTCACTCTAGCAACCCTATGAGAAAGCTGGAATGATGTGCAACAATGCCTGAAGTTTTGTTATAGTCTAAGCTGCCTTGAGTCTCACCCTTGGGAAAAAAGAGGGATGCAAATACTGTAAAATGACTGATGGATTAAGATACAGTTCTGGAGGAGACTTGCAGACTTAATGGTATTAGTGCCAATGCTTTTGGTACAAGGGAACTCTAAGTGAGACCAAAGCTGCACCAAAACTGGGGGTACAAGGAAACAATCATAGCAGTTCCAGTGAGGATGGTTTCTGTGGTTGTTTTAGAAGTGGCTTGCTTGCATTCCTTTTGTCAGCCCACATTTCAGTTGCTTTTTGTTTTGTGTGAAATTTCTTTTGAGATTGCTAATGACTTTTCCTTGATAACAAATTGTTATAAAGAAGTACTCATTAACATTTAATGTTTTAAATTTGCCATGATTATGTCTGCTGGAAATAATTTCACACAAGACATTGTGAAACTGTTCTTTTTAAAGGTATGTGTTCACGGGGGATAAGACTGACAGGCATGTCATGATGAATTTTGCCTATTTGAAATTCATGAATAGAGCTGTTCTTTTAATGGGTCAAAAATAAAATGATTACAGTCCTAGTTTTTCTTAGGATTTCCACCCCATCCCCTATCACCAACCCCACTTCAGTATAACAGATGTCTTGGTCTTTGTGTGTGTGTGCACGTGTGTACATGTGTGCCTGTTCATATTATTGCACATGTTTGATCTTTCCTGAGGGGAGTCCAAGTACACAGGAGTCTTAGTTCAGATTTCATGGGGGTCTGGTTTCCTAGCCTAGCCTTAAGAGCCAGACCTCCAACCTTCCTTTTCTGGGGTTTGTGGTACTGGAAAAGATTGTATACTGGTGAGCCTAGATATTAGTGAGCTACTATTCACATTGCTTTCTCTTCACTTGATAGTATCAGCTGCTTAGTGCCTGGAGCTTATTTTAGATGCCTGGGCAATATAAAGAGCCAGCCCATACCCAGAAACACAACTGGATGAGCCGTTCCTTGGAAGAGGAGAATCCCATTGCTAGATCTAGCATGTACTAAAGCCAATAAGGAGGTTTGTACTCTGATGGATGACCTAAAACTCCCCATTCAGCAGATATCAGATTTAGGGAATTTGCTGAGTCTGGACACATAATACAGTCAAATTAGTTGGTCATGTAACTCAGTTTCAGACCCTTCCACCATCACACTCACAATGGCAAGAACAGAGGTATCAATGAGACTGAGCTGAAGCACAAACTGGTACATACCCCATTAGAAAGGGAAAACCTAAACATGCTCCTTATCAAGGTCCCACTGATGCTTCAAGAAGAAGCAGGGCAGCAAGGGTGGGCAGAGCTTATTTATTTATTTTTTAATTTATTTATTGAATTTCTGTCAGTGCCAAAGCACTCCCTAGGCAGTTGATAACATAAAAACAAGTAAAAAAAAAACCCCAAGACAATTAAAATAATTAAAAGTAAAAGCACACCCCAATAAAGCCTCTATATCCACAGCTACAAATTAAAAGCTTGCTGAAATAAAAATGTTTTTGTCTGTCGACAAAAGAAAAGCAGGGAGGGGACCAGCCTAGCCTCCCAAGGAAGGGTGTTCCAACGGGTGGGAGCAGCCACTGAGAAGGCTCTCTCTCATTTCCTTACCAGGTGAGCCTGGGATGATGGCAGGATCAAGAGAAAGCCTTCCCTGGAGGATTTTAAAATTCTGGCAGGTTCATATTGGGAGATACGGTTCTTCAAATAGTTTGGACCCAAGCTGGATTTATAGGTCATGACCAGCACTCTGAATTGTGCTCGGAAATGAACTGGTAGCCAGTGAAGCTGTTTTAACACAGGGATTTCCTTGAGCAAGCAGGGATCACCAGCATTGAGGCCATGATACTGAGAACACAGCTGCGCTGGGCAGGGCACGTTTCTAGGATGGAGGACCATCGCCTCCCAAAAATAGTACTCGACGGTGAACTTGCCATGGGTCAGCATAAGAGGGGCGCTCCAAAAAAGCAATACAAGGACTCCCTGAAACAACCTCAGACTCGGCCAAATTGATCACCAACAATGGTCCGCCCTGGCCTCACATCGGGAGGCATGGAGATGCACTATCCACAATGATGCAGCCTTATTTGAGAACTCACGCTGAACAAGTCTTGAAGAGAAACAACAATGTAGAAAGAATCACAACCCAGAAACATCACTCAAGGAGATCTGCTGTGCTTTCTGCAACCGGACTTGTTTATCTTGGATTGGCCTTTTTAGTCATCAGCGCGCTTGCAGAAAGCGCGGGATGAGTCCTTCCTGAATCTTCGTTTGCGAAGAAAAGCCAGAGGGGGGGTATATGATCCCTATAGCTAGCCCCGGTCAGTATCCTGGCTGCAGCATTCTGGACCTGCTGAAGTTTTCGAACAGCTTCCAAAGGCAGCCCCACATAGAGTGCATTACAATAGTCAAAACAGGATGTAATCAAGGCATGTGTCAATGTGGCCAGATATGACATCTCAAGGAACAGGCGCAGCTGGCACACTAGTTTTAACTGTGCAAATGCACTCCTGGTCACTGCTGAGACCTGGGCATCCAGGCTCAGAATTGAGTCCAGGAGCACACCCAAACTGCGAGCCTGGGTCCCTATCCCCTGATCTGCCTTTTGACTGACCAGGAGCACCTCTGTCTTGTCTGGATTAAGTTTCAACTTATTTGCCTTCATCCAGTCCATTACTGACAACAGATGTTGGTTCAGTACCAAGACAGGTTCCTTGGAATCATATGGAAAGGAGAGATAGAGATGGGTGTCAGTGGTATACTGGTGACACCACACCCCAAAACTCCAGATGACCTCTCCCAGTGGTTTCATGTAGATACTGAACAGCATGGGGGACAAAACAGAACCCTGAGGGATCCCAAAGGCCAATGGCCAGGGCATCAAACAGGAGTCCCCCAGCACTGCCTTCTGAGTTTTCTCCTCCAAGAAGGACCGGAACCGTTGAATAACAGTGCCCCCAAGCCCTATCCCAGAGAGGCGGCTCGGAACGATACCATGGTCGATGGTATCAAAAGCCACTGAGAGGTCCAGCAGAACCAACAGGGACACACTCCCCCTGTCCAGTTCTCTGCGTAGGTCATCCACCAAGGCTACCAAAGACATCTCATAGCCAGGCCTGGAGCCAGATTGAAATGGATCTAGATAATCCATTTCAGCCAGAAACCCCTGGAGCTGGGAGGCCCACCACCTGCACCAGAACATTGCCCAAAAATGGAATGTCGGAGACTGGCCAATAGTTATTCAGAGTGGTGGGGTCCAGAGGGGCCTTTTTTTAGTAATGGCATCACCACAGCCTCTTTTAGGCAGGATGCAGAGAGGCATTAACCATTCCCCTCACCCACTTGGCCAGCCCACCTCTGGCTGCTTTCAAGAGCCAAGAAGGGCAAGGGTCCAGTATACATGTGGTGGCTCTCACCTCTCTGAGGATCCTGTCCACATCCTCAGGCTGCACAAATTGAAACATATCCAATATTATAGAACAAGCAGGGACCGAGATTACATTAACCAGTCCTGTCTCAAATACAGCATCCAAGTCAGAGTGAATCCAAGTGATTTTATCTGCAAAGTGTCTTACAAATTCTTCACAGCTGGCTGCTGAGTGGTCTTTATTATCTTCTTGTGGGCCAGAATGTAAAAGGCCCATACTAGTTGAGACAGCACCACTGGATGACACTGTCCAGATGCAATGGTGGTCGAAAAGTATAATTTCTTTGCTGCCACCATTGCCACGACATAGACCTTCCAATGAGTTCTTGCCCATGTTTGGTCAGGCTCATTCCGAGACTTCCACCATTGTCTCTCTAGTCTCTGTCCCACACGTTTCATGACCTCCAACTCCCTAGTAAACCAGGGGGTTCGCTTGGCTCCACTTTGTGGGAGGGGACACTTAGGGGCAATTGTATCTGCCGCTCTAGCCATTTCCCTGTTCCAGAGATCAGCCAGAGCTTCAACAGGATCACCTGCCAAGGCAACAAGAAACTCCCCAAGAGCCATCAGGAATCCATCCAGATCGATAAGTCTCTTGGGGCAGACCATCTCAGTTGGTCCCCCGCCCCTGCAGAGGTTCTAAGTCCAGGAAGTCTAAACCCCACCAGGTAGAGCTTGGAAATAATGTGTTATAAACAACATTACCTGTAACACTTTACTTTTGGAAGTAAGGACAGCATTACAATTTTCCATTTGCAAAGCAACATAGTGACTGGTAATCTGCCTTGAAAGGCAAGGCTGTTTTTTGGCCGTCACAGTGAGTGACAATATGAATTATTTGTAAAAAGTAACTTCCCATGCTCTGGGACAGCCATCTGAAACATGCTGCAGACCAGGAATGTGTGTGTGTGTGTGTGTGAACAAAGGATGCAGTAGAGAGAAAAGGACACACCAAGAGGCCAGATTCAGAAGTAAGACAAATTTTGGGACCAAATAACAACTAAAGACGACAGAAACATGACAGAATCTAGGATACTCTTGTTACTTAAGTGATGTTTAACTGGAACAAGATGCTTCCTTTTAGTTCTTCCTGAGCAGGAATGTCTAATGGTCAGCCATAAAATGATGGGATGTCAGGACTAGAGAATACTGTATTACCTTTCCTAGTAGATGCTGCCAGATGCAAATTCAATGTTGTACACACAGATCAAAAGGCTTGTAATCCTACCCCAGCAACTTCTGAAAGAGAGCTACTACACCTTCACATTTGTTACCAGGATGTTGCTGGTACAATGTGTTCACTAGCATTGAACAAAAAGTTTTTCTGTGCTCATTTTGGCCAATTTTGGGGTGGTAAAGTGAACCTCAAGCTCCTCCCTCAAAGTGGGGAGACATTTCTGCAACTTTTTTACCAGAGAGGCAAAATGCAGAACATGGAAAAAATAGATGATTATCCTTCATCCATGGGACATTTCTTAATTCAGAACATCGTAGTTTCATAAATCAGAATAAAAGTATTTTGCACCTTCACAGTGTTGAGCACCTTGTGTACATCTAGTGGCAACAGTGCTGATTACATCCATTTTAGTTTGGGCTGAAACACAACAAAAGGGGGGAGGCAAATAATCCTGCAAGGCACTCTACTCCTGTAATTCCCATACTGGGAATATGTATACCGCCACTGAACTGTGGGCTCTTTCAGTTACACAGCAGAATCATTTCTATGATATCATTGCTTTCCTTACAACAAATGTACTTGCAGCTTTGCTACTCCAAATGAAAGAGTATCTGAACGTCTATAGAGAGCTCATCAGAAGTACACTGCATATGCTTACATTACAGGTTCATTTGATGATCAGTTATAGGCAGGCATCTAGTTAGGGACATGTGCACTTGTAAGTCATGCCATGCATTTAGGACCAAAAAGTCACCGCTGTACAATGGAAGTATTCTCATGATAGTAGTGGAAGTGGAGTTTCTCTGTGCCTTGTCTTTGCACATTGTGACTGCACATTGCACATTGTAATTGCACTTTGTGTATTGTGTGTTGCAGTTTCACATTATGCATCGTGCATTGCAGTTAAGCATCGTATATTGTGCATAGTGCAATGGCACCTAGTTGTTGACATGTGTTGCACAAAGTTGCTATTGTGCATGGGGTTTGCATAGTACTTGTAGCATATCTCCACATGCGGATATTTATGTTGAGGGGGTGTTGGACTGCACCTCACCATGTTATAGGTAGAAATTAAAAAGACTGACAGCTAACAGTGAAAGTGATTAGGACAGGATGCTTATGCACTAAATCTAGATTCAGCTAGAGTCTTAGTGTGGTATAGTGGACACAGTGTTGGACTAATACTTGAAAAATCCAAGTACTATTCCCCATATGAAACACTTACACCACTCTCAGCCTGGTATATATTACAGGGCTTTTGTGAAGATAAAACTGGGAGCAGGAGAACCTCATATACCATCTTGAGCTTTGGGGAAAGGTAGGGTAATATTTTTTAATAATTATAATAAAATAAATTAACACAGCCAATGCAAGCGAGAACTACTTTATTCTGAAATACATATCCAGGAAGAGCTATTGAGGCTGTGTGATAGGCAGTCAACTGTGTACATGCTTCCAGTACCTATGAGGAATAAAGCTTTCTTTGCACTTACACTGAAGGAATGAGAAGCAGATTATGAGTAATGGTATTATCTTTGGTTATGGCATTCCTGACACAGTATTTCAGAGACTGTGGTGTTCACTTAGGGCCGGTACTTTCATAAAAATTATGTTAAATCTTTGAAGAAAGATTCATATAAACATTTTGATCATATAAACCTCTTGAAATGAGAACTCACAATTCATAGTTATGACTCTCAAATCAAAGCCTGACGTCTTTCTTTTGGCATATTTATCATCTTACAGAATCCACATATGCTTGTGAGTGGGGTGGTAGAGCTGTAGAGGAGAATGGAAGTACTACCACCAACTGTGAGACTGGAGGAAAGAAGGGAGGGAGGAAGTGAAGGAAATTTTCTAATGCAGGGCAGAAGCAAGGAATGAACCATGGAAGATGCAAGGAGAGATCTACAGTATCTAAAGGTCTAAGCAGCAGTAAAATGTAAGTGGACACTCCAATCAAATGCATCAAAGACCAAAACAGGGTTCTTATAATCCAATGGGCTCAAGGCAGCATCTATGGCTTTTTACCTCCCCATTTCATCCTCATAATGGAAAATACGTTAAGCTAAGAGAGACTAACAAGCCCAAGTTCACACAGTTTCATGGCCCAGTGGAGACTTGAACCTGGATCTCCTAAATCCAGTCTAATAATCTAATTACTATACTACAGTGGCTCTACAGTCAGACAAGAGTAACTGTGGAACTGTCCTTCTCTAACTACAGTTACACACACAGCCCTGTTCCTGAGGTTGAGGGTAGCACATTGGTTAGAAAGCTGAATTATGGAGATCCAAATTCAATCCATATTCACCCATGAACCTTACAATGTGACTTTGAGCCTGTTGTTATATTTTAGTTTGATATCCTTCATAGTGGGTTTGTGGGTAAAATATGTGAGGAAAGAAAGCCATATTACCCTAAGTTGCTTGGAGGAAAGATTACATCCCCATGGAATTGGTAGGATAAATTTTATTAAATTTAAATCAAAATGTGTGACACAGAAAATACATTATCTGACTCACTGCTTTCCTAACCACTCCAATGTTAAAGTCGCTGGGACAGCTTATAATAACATTTAAAAAGCAACATAAATTAAAGATCTTGCCTATTGTTCTTGTTTATCATTTGGTATTCAAAGTCTGCTATAATATTTGGATCTAGTTTAAACAATATCAGTAGCAGGAAGGCCAGGAACAGTCAAGGAGCAAGGTTGGGAAAGACTAGGGGAGCCACCGCTAGCTGGAGAAGACAATACTGAGTTAGAGGGCATTGGGTTAGCTTAGCATAGCAGCATCATGTTATTCCTGCTGGTGGAAGCCCCAGCTCAGACAGGCTTTCTTGGATTCTGATGTTTCACTAGGCATACATAGGCTGAGCATGGCTTGCAGTTGCTCTCATGGATGACAGTGTCACTGTTTTCTTTTCCAGAAAGACCAGATACCATTTTTGGGGGTGAAAGGAATTCTTGGCTACATTCTGCTGGCCTCTTCCAGTGATTCAATAGCCATCCACCTCTCTATTGCCCTTCCCTCTTGTAGCGGAGCCAGAAGCCTTCCCAATACGTTTTCCTGGCTCAGTGGTTCCTCTTGTGTCTTCTTCGGACTCCTCCCTGAGGGAAATACACACACACTCACACATGTTGTATTGTGTGCTTGCCATCATGATGCCAACTCAGCATATGAAGCACAGCCAGAAGCAGTCCCCGTACACTGTTATGCAGTAATATCCAAATCTGCTTACTGTCTGCCACTGTGATTGAAGAAGTTTCTGCAATAATGTATTAGCTAAAGCTTCCAGATTATCCCCAAAACATCAGCTTTAACAAAAGGGTAATGCCTTTTTAATCCCTGCATGATCCAGGTTCCAGTCTCTGCAGGACATTAATTCACAGCTAATACATAGATTCCCTGGCAGTTTTCTTATGTGGTTGAATGAGAGGCCCTGGCATGTCCTACCAGCTCAGTTGTAAGCCATCCCAGTGCCACCCAAAGTCTTTCCCCTCTCCTCTCCAGTTCAAGAATAAAATACCAGACTCTCTACCACCAAGTACCTGTGAAACAAAGTCATTTGCCCCTACTGGGAAACTGGGCAAATCTCTGGAAATAAAACTGAGGAATATGGACAACTGTCAGGTAGATTTTCTGTTATTTTCTACCACCAATTGGTAACTGAAAACCAACCATCAAGATCTCTAGGCCAAGAGCATATTGTACACTACACATTAGCACACTGCAGGAGTTAATGCATTCTTATCATTTTAGCTTTGTTAAAATAGGGACAGAGTGTGTAAAAATATAATCTATATACACAGTTACATTTCTGTTTGTGATTGGCAATGTGGATTTAAAGTGGCCGGGTGGGCGGGGGCAGTCTGTCAAAGTATTTAAGGCAAACGAGCGAATGTTATAAAAATTCACTGACTGCCTATCCTCCTTCGCCTGGTCTTTACTTCTCTGTGTGTGTACACAGGCAGGGAGTGAATGGTTGCAGTCATACTGGTTGGTTCCTCAGCCACAGAAATCAGTATTAACTGTGGACCCTATTTCACTCTGCAGTTATAGCACTATGATTCCACTTCAGTTGCTTTGTCTGCATCCTACAGAACCCTGGGGTTTGTTGTCTGTCTGGAGGCACTAGGGAAGCTCTCTGGCTGAGATTTCTAAGTGCCCCTCCCTAAACTGCCAATCCCAGGGTGGAACCATGCCAGTTAAAGTGGAATAATGACACTATAACTATGTAATGTGATGGGGCCCCTTGTGGCAGGCGAGCAGAACATTTTTAGTCCTGAGGTTTGGCTGGGTGGGACAGGTGTTACCCTAAATGTCAGGGGGTCTTAAGGACCCTCTGAATATCGATATTAATTTAGAGAATTAATATACTCAGCTTGCTGATACGAGATGGGGCAATAGATCTTTTGACCTATGTAAACTGGTAATAAGGAGGAGGCGTTAAGCTAGATAGTACAATTATTTGATCTTTATTCAGGAAGTAAAAATAACACCATTCACACATACACATGGGCTTCAGGCAATCATGCAAGGCTAGTGCGTAAAGTAGGAAGGATTGGGATAGAAGAATAGAGTAAGGGACTTGTGCTCAGATGATACTGTACCAATTTGAGGAGCTGAGATTGCAGAGGAAACCAGCAGAGTGGGGTCACGAAACCGGAACGGTGATACAATCTGATGTGGAGTCCAGAAGCAGGGAAACTGCACACTTGAGTGGGGTTTTTAATGGGTTTATATAGCCAATAATTCCCTTCAGGGGATGGGATTTAGAGTGAATGCTACTTGGAGTTCTCAGGCTAAGACAATGGACACTCCAAAATGCTAATGACCCTTAATGTGTTGATACTTTGTAACTGAATGGAGGAAGCAACTCTCTTTGTTTGGGGGAAGGTAGAACAATGAGGTATCTTTACAAACTTGAGTATCTCAATTTAAGCTAATGGCATTAGCCAGATGTTTAGGCAAGATGTTGCCTTGCAAATGATCTTTGGAATTTGGGCTGGCCCATTCTTAGGGCATACCTGACTGAGTCTCAGCGCTAGTCTTTGGGATTCATGATTCTTGGGAGTCCCCAGTTTACTGGCCACACTTTGTGGA
This sequence comes from Gambelia wislizenii, assembly GCA_030847615.1. Lineage (NCBI taxonomy): Eukaryota > Metazoa > Chordata > Lepidosauria > Squamata > Crotaphytidae > Gambelia > Gambelia wislizenii. The sequence goes on from JAUMIR010000004.1 coordinate 176,773,425, forward strand.
AAGCCACAATTGACCAAATTATGAAATATTGCCAATTATTACAGATATGGGACAGGGGGTGTCAGGGTAGGTAACATAGGGAGCACAAATGCACATGCATGTACACAGAACTTGGAAAATTTGGACTACAAATTCCAGAATTATCCAAGCATCATGGCCACTGTGTAGGAGTTGTAGTCATTTCCCCCCAAGTTCTGCATGCCCATACAAGCAACCACATATATGCATTTTGTTTGGAATGTGTTGGTGACATATGTGTACATAACCTCAGTTTATGGAGGTTATCAGACTAGCCCCTTTAAAACGTTGTTTTGCTGGCATAAAACACACATACATTTTTATGCTGGCAAAAGAACGCCCCCCACTGCACTTATCTTCCCTCCCATCCAAAGGCTTCCCTGGCAATGAAGAGGAAGTGAACGGAGCCCCGTTCACTTCCTCCTTTGAAGTCTCACAGATTTTCACCAGACTTCATGATGTGGGAAATTAAAAAAGAAAAGAAAAATAAGACATTAAAAGTTACACAAAGCACACACACACTTTAAAAGTCCCAAGTAACCCAGGGAGCATCATAAAAAGAACGAAGCTTACATGGATGTCCTGATCTCACCTGGAAGTGTTTGTGCTGGACCAGCCATTCTCACTGTAGTGATGGGATTTAAATGGCCTGATGTTTCTCATGCTGACAATCCCAGCACCAAAACAGAACTGGGGATCTATTGATGGCTTCAGCCTTCAATAAGAAGAAACACCAGCATAACCCCAGCGGAACACAAAAGGACATCATCGTCTGATATTGCCATCCTTTTACATTCTGCTGTCATTCTGCTGGTGCCACATTTGCTACATCTGATAATCTCCTATGTGTGTCTATGAATTGGGGTGTGTGTATGGAAAGGTGTATTTACTACTTTCTTTTGCAAGGCCCACCCCCCTCCCAGCAGCTTTCAAGACCCAGAGCATACTGTCATGTCCAGTTACTGGTTGGGAGGCAAGGAAGAGAGGGAGGTGCCTAGGTAGAGTCTCACCCTAGCGCCAGTTGGGCTGCTCAAAGAAGAAAGCTGACCCAAATCCACACTACACAAGGCACTACACAAATAATCCAGTTTCAATCTGGGTTATTTGCCATGGCTCTTTTTTTATGGAATTATGGGATTTGTAGTTTGGTGAAATACCACCACTCTTTGGCAGAGAAGACGAAAGACCTTGTAAAACTACAAATCCCAGGATTCAATAGGAAGGATCTATGGATTTGTGGATTTGGCCTTTTTGGGTTTCCAGCAAATGGCTGAGCTCCAGAAGAGGAACCCTTGTCTCTTATCCCCCTGCATCTGGTCTCTGCTTCCCCCCCTCCCCCTCAGCCAGTAAATAGCCATGGCCATGTATCCTTTCTGTTCAAAGCTGCCTTCCAGGGGCAAGAAGGAGGCAGAACTACATGGACAGAGGGTTATTCTCTGCCCACACAATGTAGGATAGTGGGTGCTTACTCTCTTCTGTCAACATTATGTCTATATCTCAGCACTCAGGGGTTTAAACATCCCTTCTTGAGACCTAGGGTTTGCTGGGGCAGTGTAGATTGAGGCTTTTGCTTGTCCCCACATTTTCTATTGAGGGGAAAACAGTAATCCCCCCAGTGGGAAAGCTTGAGGTCTGACAGGTGTTGGTTGTCTTACAGTTTCTCTGTTGCCACTGTGCACGTGTGCATTTGTCTTCAAGTCATCTGTCAACTTATGGCAACTCCAAAAATTTCATAGGATTTTCTTAGGCAAAGAATACTCAGAGGTAGTTTTGCCAGTTCCTTCCCTGAAATATAGATGACAGCACCTGGTATTCATTGGTGGTCTCCCATCCAAGTACTAGCCAAAGTTGATCCTGCTTAGCTTCCAAGGTCAGATGGGATCTAGTGCCTTTAGGGTATTTAGGCCACTAGGAATGTGAAAATTATGATCTCATAAGTGGGATCATGGGGGGTTAGAAGATGCCATTCCCTCTCTAACTCTTCAGTGGTATTGATTGAGACTGGTGCCCCAGTATGGATCATAGTGGTGGTAAAAACAGTACACTTTGCACTGTTGTCATCCAGTTGTTTAGCTAAGCAGGTGGTGGCTACAACAGAATGTGGGCACTTCTACCTTATAAGATGGGAGGGAGAAGAAGGAAGGGCGAGAGAAAGGAGCCACAACATTATAATGCCGTTATTATTGCCAGCTACTATGTCTGATATAATGTCTGAAACCACATTCAGTGTTTACCAGTTGTTATAGAAGAGATAACAGAAAAATGCACTGTTTGTATCTTTGCTAGGGCAACCATCCATTCAAATAAGCCCAGACATGAGAGTCCAAAGCACAGCACTAAATGTTGCCCACATGAGTTTTTTAAGGTTTCTAAGAAAATACTCTGCTGCGCAACATGATTCCAAAATATAATATTTTTGTCCCCATGTTTTCAAGGAATTCTTGTAGCCCTAAAAGCAAAAGCTCTACTTTTTCAAAAATAAAACCAAGCAGAGACTTTTCAGAAATGTTGTTTTGTATTGAGCAGCATTTCTCACCTTAGGTACAGCAAGTATTATCTCAATCTTTCTAGGGAGAAGAAGAAAAGGGCACATGCTATTTCCAGTGGTAATGGAAAAATAGCAATAGGCCTAAGTCATAGAATTATAGATGTCACCAGAACACTAGCACTCTACAACCTGAAGTTTGCTTTACTCAAACTGGAACTTTTCCACCTTGCCAATGTCTCTATCTTGAGTGATTTTATGATGCATATCTCCATGGATTATAAATATTTTCCTGAAGTTTAAACGATATCATGAGATGGCATGACTCATTCGAAAAGTCAGTAATGTTTGGCAACGTGGGAAGCAGTAGGAAAAGAGGAAGACCACATTACAGGTGGGGAGTCTCGGTCAGGAAAGCCACAGCCCTGAGTTTTTAGACCTTAGCAGAACTTTTGTTAATGGGGTCTCGAAGGTCTCTCATTTCTAGGGATGCTATAAGTCAAAATTAACTTAATGGCAGTTCATGACATCAGGACAACTATTTCCTGAACCAACTTTCCAATTGAACAAAGTCTACAGCTTTTGTTATAATGTTCAAACCAGAAAGAATCTAGAATTCTGAAAAGGATAATGAGATTGGTTTAAAATAAGGATTCTCTGAACTCTACAATTCTATGATTCTATGATGTGCCTTCTTTCATAAAATTGTCATTTTGTAAGCATCCCTCCTATAATTATGACCTCTATAATCTTACTTTACAAGTTAAAAGTAAAAGAAACATATCATATTTGCACCCTATCTGCCAACTGTAGAGTTAAAACAACATGAATGGAAACTTCTGTCATCATCTTGACAACTCTGTGAGGGAAATCAGTTTGAGAAATAGTGGCTTACACAGGACCACTGAGTAATTTCATAGCCATGTAAGTGTCTGAATTCAGCTCTTTCCATTCCAGTTGTAATGTTAGCATTGTTATGCAAAACACTTGTGTCTGTGGAAAATCCGCTCATGAAAATGATCTTACAAAGGGGAATTAATAGCAACTCCAATGGCAAATGAGAGTTTGCATAACTTATGTGATCTTTACCCTATGTCTACAGGTGGAGCCTGGAAAAGACATTGAAGAATAACTGATGAAACTTTATTGACCTAAGTACATAGCATTCACACATTACATGCATTCATTTAATCAAGCAAACAAGAGTAAGGCAAGAAATAGTTAGAAAAGGTAATTAGGCTGAAGGCTTCTTAAGGTAATACTGCACCTGCTCCTGCAGCTTGGTCTCCCCAGGAGAAGTGGTGTTACTCTTGAGTAGCAGCAACAGAAAGTGGGGTGGATGAAACTTAGGAAGGGAAGGTTAGAATTACACATTCCGGAGTGTGTGCTCAAGTCAGCTGGAAGCCAACCAGAGGTCTCGCAGAGTTAGCAAGGAATTTGGAAGGATGGAGAGAAGGGGGAGAATCAAGGGATGAAGCAACATGGATTCAGAAGGAAGAGAGACCTGGACCAAAGAACCTGAGTTTTCCAGGGGTTTGTATAATGAAAATTCATTTGAAGTCACACTTAGATCAAAGGAACATTTATCTTCAGATAATTCTCAATTGCATAAACAAAGGATTTCCAAACCAGTCAGGAACTGGGAAAATGGGGGTAATCTGGTATCACGTGACTGACAGGCACTCTCCCTTTGAAGAGGGAATGGGGATGATGGACATTGATCTGCAAAGCAATGACATTCATCCAATGTGGCAGATAGCTGTCCGTCAGGTCCTGTATGTTACAGGAAGAGTTTCCTCGTCACAAAAGATTGTAGGATTATCATAAAGATGTGAATGTTTGGATAATTTAACAGGACCATTTCCCTGGCAGAGTACGTGTATGAACTTCGTGTGACTTTTCACCTTTGTTTCCGTCAGCCTGTGGCAGGGCTGGTTTACTAGCCAGATTAATATTAAACCAATTAAACATTGGTCCCAAATTGAGATGATTGGGTATACAGTGGTTGAGTTTCAATATCACAATGATGGGATCTGCCATGAGGGATACAGTATGCCCTACTACCCCCTCCCCACAGTATCTCACAGTTGGAAGTACTGGACACTTTTTGGGGTCAAGTTGGATGGGGCAAATCAAAAGTCAGTCAGAGGTCACAGTGGCCTGGGATGTGTCTTAGGTAAGAAAGCCCAAATAAGGATTGTGTGAAAGCCTCTGAGTAAACACAGTGGTTAAGGAAGTATGTTCTGATCCTTTCTTCCAGCCCTGGGTGCCTCAGCAATTATTCATTCTATCAAACAATTAAGTGACCATTCCCAAATCCATTCCTATGGAAATGTCTCCTAGACTCTCCTCCTGTCCAACTATCATGTCCCTGGTGGCATATAGATATTTAGGAAGCTTTGCTTGTTGTATTAGTTAGCTAGTTAGCATGTTTGGGCCTACTAGCAATCGTACCAGAGACTTGACATAAGCAGAGGGCATAATGGGAGGCTGGGGAAGATTGCTATGTGTTAGTAAAAAGCTGTACAGTGCATCAAGGCTGTTTCTCTTGGGAATGTTTAAGGAGTATTGCATGGAGCTGACAGTATCAATTAACCAGATGGTGGGTGGAGGGGAAATGAAACCTAAGGAATGCATTAACGAAGGACCTTTGGCACCTCAGATCTGTCAATGCACTGTTATTGTTCACATCTATATCCTGAGACAATAAAGCATTTCAGCTGATGCCTGTTGTTCTGGTGAGTGGGTGTTGATGGAATTCATCACACAAACATTACAAGGTTGTTGTAAACCCATCAATTCCTATCTCCCAGCCATTAAAGCAATCGGTTGAGTTTCGGTTTCCTTTGTCTATCTGGTAGGGAAGCCATCCAGGCTTTGTCCTAGCCACAGTACCCCTTCAGGATATGAAATAGGGTATAAATATTAGTCCCTGACAATAGTAAAGTGTGCCACAGTGGACAAACCTGGCCATTATCTTTCTTGGTGTGCCCCAGATTGGAACCTCCTGTGTGACCCTCACATTCCTGTATGAGTATCTTTGCTGCACAAAACTCTTCTCTCCAAGACTGGCAACTATTGCCCTATACTCCTGAATCTCTCCCTCTATCTAATCTTTCTTTCTTAATCTGCTATAGCCTTGAATGGTTCTTAGGCACATGTGTTGGGTGTGTGAATTCACTTTGTGTTATTCCAATAAAAAATACTATATTTCACTTTAATTGGAGTGCTCTCTACAGTTAGTACTGGTATGCATAGGTGAAAAGATCCCTGAAGTTATCTTCCTCTCACAGGCTTCCATCTGAGCTAATAATTCTCCCAGACTGAGAGTTTGATATCATGGGTGGAGTTCTAAAGCACCCCCACCTCTTAGGGTAACACCAGTGCTCTGCTTTTCTAGTCCCATGGGAGACTGAGGTAAACCACATCTTTTTGCTAGCAGATTTTCCTGGTGAGCAAAAAGATGCAGTTTTACCTTGGTCTCCCAAAGGACCAAACAGAAGAATGATAATGTCATGCAGTAAGGCAGCATGGAAGATGGAACCTTCCAGCTGCACTGCCACTTTGCTTTGGCACATGATAAGCCTCTGTGTGATTTCCATGGCTTGCTTCAGTTCTTCCTTTTTCTGGAGCAATATCCAAATTATTGACAAGGTTCTAGATGCTTCTTCCTTATGTTAATTTTACTTGAACAGGGTTGAAAAAACTATTGGAGCATTTATAACTTTGATCCTTCACCTGAAATTAGAAATGCAGAACAGATGCCTCATGTGGGTCACCTGACTTTGTAACTTGGCTGTTTTGTGGAGAAAATGTTTTCTTCCTTTGATCCACATTCACAGTTATGCTGCTGATCATATTCATTGAAGCAAACCTATAGTCAGCTCATGCATCTAGTTTTACAGCATATTAGTTGAAACTGTTAACCTAAAATAAACACACAGATGCACACAATCCCTTCTTACTTTTATATATTTTTTTCCATTTCTAAACATACCTAAGGGGCTCACAGTCTCTTTGCAGCCTTGGTATCATACCAAAAGGAGAGGTGTTGGCCTCTGAGGAAAACCACTCAAAGCTTTATGAAATTAAAAACCAACATCTTAAATCACACCAGGAAACTAATTAGGAAGCAGTGCAGGTCCCACAGCATAACTGTAATATGGTACAGGGGAAATGAACTGTGTTTTGCTTTTTGCCATCACAAAAGCAGTGAAGAATAGCTTTACATATGAAACGACATTATTTTGTGTCATCTAGGAGGTTTCTAGATGAAGGGCTCACACTAGCAAGTAGAAGGCACTGTACCTTCTAATTTTGTCTTCTCCTCAAGGACAGGACCAATTTAAGGAATTTTGGGCCCCCCTGCAACACTTTATTTGGGGGGCCCCATATGTTTATCTCAGGTCAACATAACTTAATTCAACCTAAGCTATTCACAGTACAGGATATTCAGATTATTACTAATGTTTTTTGCAGGAGGAGGTTATGACAGCTCCCCCCCACAATGACGCCCCCCCCCCTGTGGATGCTGACACCATGGATGCCTTAAACTGGCCCTGCTCAAGGAATTTTCCATGGTTAAGAAAAATTATGGAAGAACCATTGGGAGGGAAAAAAGACCCAGGGAGGATTACAAATGGACTGCTGCATCATTTGAAGCCCCTGAAAAGATATCAGTGATTGAGCCAGGGCAATGGCACAATGAAAGCTAGAACAACCAGAAGGAAAGGCATTTAGAATTCTCAGTCACAGAGTTCCTCTAGTGAATACATACACCAGGATTCCATGGGATGCAGCCATGGCACTTAAAGAGGAATTGGGAGTCATGTGAAAGTGTCCCTGTTCTCAGACCACCCTTAGGTTGCATCTACACTGTAGAAATAAATGTACAGTTGTCCCTTCACATTTGCTGAGGTTTGGTTCAAGGACCCCCCGTGAATATCCAAATCTGTGAATACTCAAGTCCCATTATATGCAATGGCATAGCAAAATGGTGTCCCTTATATAAGATGGCAAAATCAAGGTTTGCTTTTTGGGTTATTATTTTTTAAAGAATATTTTCAAGCCATGAATACTTAAATCCGTGAATGCCCAATCTGTGAATGTGGAGGGACAACTGTAGTTTGACACCACTTTAACTACCATGGGTCCACACTACAGAATCCTGGGATTTGTAGTTTTGTGAGGCACCAGCACTCTTTTGGCAAAGAAAGCTAAAGATCTTATAAAACTACAAATCCAGAATTCTATAAGATGGAGGTACAGCACTTAAAGTGGTGTCAAACTGCATTATTTTTGCAGTGTAGATGTACCCGTAATCCACTCTGATTGGAAGTGGTTCTCCAGGGTCACTGGCTGGGCTCTTTTCAGTCCCTCCTACCCGAAATCCTTTTACATAAAGGTGCCAGAATTGATCCTGGAACTTCTGTTCACATTTAGGTAGGAAATGCAGATGGTATGAACTTCTGTGCATTCACATAAAGCATGAACATTTAACAGTGCTGCTGCTGACCAATGCATAATTCACTGCATAGATAATTCACTGTACATAGAAAAGGTGCTGTTTCTTTATGTCAGTCACTGAACTCCTAAGCTTAGCATAAATCTGCTATATATTCACATGAATATACACAGGCATGTAAATTAGCCTCAATGGATCTTATCTATATTGAGGGAGTGCTCTGGGGCTTCTCTTCACAGAATCTCAGATTTAGCTTTAGTTCATGATTTTTGAAACTCCTTCCTATGCAGCCATTATTTCATGCTAAGACATAGGACTTTGTGTTCTCCTTCCAAGAGTGTTAGTCTATACAATTAGAGAAATTTGATACCTCTTTAATTATCATGGTTCCATGTCTTATGGAATCCTGGGATATGTACTTTGGTGAGGTATATCTGCTAGAGAGTTCTGGTACTTCAGCTCAGGGGGATGGACTAGAGTTCTCTAGCAGAGATGTAGAAGTACCTTAAGAAATTACAATTTTGAGGAATTCATAGGAGGGAGCTGTGACAGTTAAAGTTCTATCAAACTGCTATAACTATGTAGGTTGATTCTACTAGTCCTTTCTCTCCACCTCCCAGCTCTGATTAAACCCATATAATCTTTCTTGCAAGTCATGAAGAGACATAGAGCAGAATTCTATACATATTTTACTCCGAATTGCAGTTGTCCTAACATCCTGCTTTGCAACAGCTGCAGAGCTGTTTGGGCTGGAAGTCAACTTGAAGAAAACAGAAGTTCTTTACCAGCCTGCACCACAGGATGAACACCACTATCCCCACATTGCCGTAGGCAAATCTGTGCTCAAGTCTGTTCAGCAGTTCACCTACCTGGGAAGCATCATCTCCTCAGATGCCAAGATTGACAAAGAGATCGATCACAGATTAGCAAAGGCATATAGCACATTTGGAAGACTTCACAAAAGAGTCTGGAGTAATAAATACCTGAGGCGAAGCACAAAAATCAGTGTGTATAGAGCCATTGTACTGTCTATTCTCCTTTATGGATCTGAAACATGGGTCACCTGTCATGGCCACCTACAACTCCTCGAACGCTTTCATCAATGCTGTCTACACACAATCCTAAATATACACTGGACTGACTATGTGACGAATGTTGCTGTCCTTGAGCAAGCAGGGATCACCAGCATTGAGGCTATGATATTGAGAACACAGCTGCGCTGGGCAGGGCACGTTTCTAGGATGGAGGACCATCGCCTCCCCAAAATAGTACTCTACGGTGAACTCGCCACAGGTCAGCATAAGAGAGGCGCTCCAAGAAAGCGATACAAGAACTCCCTGAAACAATATCTCAGGCTCAGCCAAATTTGATCACCAACAATGGTCTGCCCTGGCCTCACATCGGGAGGCATGGAGACGCACTATCCACAATGCTGCAGCCTTATTTGAGAACTCACGCCGAACAAGTCTTGAAGAGAAATGACAACGCAGAAAGAATCACAACCCAGAAACATCACCCAAGGAGACCTTCTGCTGTGCTTTCTGCAACTGGACTTGTTTATCTCGGATTGGCCTTTTTAGTCATCAGTGCACTTGCAGAAAGCATGGGATGAGTCCTTCCTGAATCTTCGTTTGTGAAGAAAAGCCAGAGAGAGAGAGAGACAGTTTTCCTTTCATATTTGCTGGGGTTTGGTTCCAGGACCCCCCGTGGATACCAAAATCTGTGAATACTCAAGTCCCATTATATGCAGTGGCATAGCAAAATGGTGTCCCTTATATAAGATGGCAAAATCAAGGTTTGCTTTTGGGATTATTGTTTTTTAAAGAATATTTTCAAGCCATGAACACTTAAATCTGTGGATACCAAATGCGTGGATATGGAAGGACAACTGTAAATTTCATTATGTTCCACCTGGCTGAAAACTACAGTTTTGATCTTGTTCACATTTATTTTAAAGAAGTTCAGTTGAACTTGTCCTGCATTTAAAAAGGGAGGTCCATTATTGAAGGCCTTTGCCAGGTTTACTGTGTAATAATAATAATAAAATAATAATAAAAATTATTTATACCCCGCCCCTCTGTTAAAACAATCGGGGCGGCTTACAAAAATTATAATGAGAACATCACTCTACAATAATGAGTGTAATGAGAACATCAGTCTACAACAAAGAATTCTGTGGTGGAAATACCTTAGGGAAAGTTTCTTTTATCTCCTTGGACAGCATTGTCCTTTTCCAGCAACTTCTGGAAGAAGTTAGCCAACTATCTTGAAGTTGTTTTTAAGAGGATGGTTTTTAAGAGCATGTGTGTGCACCCACACACCCACACCACTGCTTGTCATAATTAATCAGTATGTTTTCATTGCTAGAGATCTTTCCCCAAAACTATTGTATGGGAGAAAAACAGAATATCTGTTTCTAGTATAATATCTGGATAGACTTCAACTGGATAAACGCCATAGAGAAGAAATGCAAAGTCTGAACAGGCCTATGACTACTACAGAGTTTGTTGAGGCAATTAAAAGTGCTAAAGTGGGAAAAGCTCCAGGCCCAGATTGTTTATCTGCAGTGTACTCTAAATTTTTTTGAAGATGAGTTAATTCGACCATCTAAGACAGTGTGTGATGGAGTATTAGGAAGTTAACAGATGCCAGACTCTTGGAAAAATGCTTACAAAGAGGGCACAGATGAGACATCACAAAGAACTACGAACCTATGTCTTTATTAAACATTGATTATAAGATATTTACTACAATTTGGGCAAACAGACTGAGGAAACATATCTCTGAGAATATACATGAAGACCAGAGTGGATTTTTGCCAAAAAGACAATAAAAAAGCAATGTAAGAACTGTTTTGAATATAATCAAATGTTTGGAATTCCACGACGAGAAAAAGGCTGCCTTGATCTTTTTGGACACAGAGAAAGCTTCTGATAATATCTCCTGGAACTATATACAGTATTTCAAGTACTGGAAAAAAAATTGATTTTGGAGGCAATATCACCTGGGCTATAAGGACAATATATTCAGTTCAAAAAGCTCAGCTGGATATTTTCAGTTTGCAAGAGAGGTAGAAATACCAACTTAAAATGTGAAATATTTGTTTGAGGAAATGTGATCAATTAAGTTAGGCCATTTCCAGTCTGAGAGCTCATCATGGTAGCAATTAGAATGCACAGTGTGGGTATTCTGACTTTTTTTTCTTAGCGGATTTTCTGCAGTAAAGGAAATGATAGAAGTAGTGGTGGAAAAGCAAGGGAAGCTTACCAGAGGAAAATGACATTGTGTGAATCCCCAGTAAAATCCACTTAATGAGGCAGGGCAAAGTCATAATGAAAGCACATTCTAAAACCACTCTCCAAGTGATTCCAAAAAATGTGTGAAAAGCAATCAAGATTTGAATCTTAATTTACTATGCAGTGAGATTTTTTTTTAACTGATCATGTTTCGTGTTTGCCATTAAGACTGGGTTACTTAGAGCTTAAAATGAAAGTGAACTTGGAAATTTGTGTGTCAAATGGGATAGCATGTTACTATTACCTTAAGAGATGGGGGGTGCTTCTGGAACCCACCCATGATGCCAAAATCTTTATTATTACCTTGGGGAATTATTAGCTCCAACCTGCAAGAGGAGGGTATCTTTAGGGATCTTTTCACCTATGTATACCAGTACTAACTGTAGAGAGCACTCCAGTTAAAGTGAAATAAAGTATTTTATTGGAATAACACAAATTGAACTCTCACACACAATACACGTGCCTAAGAACAATACAACACTATAGCAGAGTAAGACAAAGATTAGATAGAGGGAGAGATTCAGGAATATCAAATGATAGTTACCAGTCTTGGAGAAAAGAGTTTCATGCAGTGAAGATACTCAGACAATGTCATGTGGTAAGGCAGCATGGAAAATGGAACTTTCCAGCTGCCCTGCTGCTTTACTTCAGTGTGAGATAAGCCTCATAGAGCCAATTTTGAGGGTGCATGGTGGTTGCAGATAGAAAATCCCTATCTCTGGTTCCACTGTTGGAAGCAGTACCATTAGTGGAACAACCCTATTAGATCCCACCATGAGTCATGTTCTCTTCTCTAGGCCAAACAAGGCCTTTCGGCCATTCTTTCTCATAGCACTTGTTTTCCTCATCTTGTCTGTGCTCTTCTGGAAACATTGCAACTTGCCAGTGTCCTTGTTAAGATGTTAAGACAGCACCCTAGTCTAGATGCAGTCTGATGAGTGCAAAATACAGCAGAACTATTTTTTTCTGTGATTTGTACATTTAACATTTGTTAGTGGACTTTATCAGATTATTCCTCATTAACGTTCTCTTGCCAGCATGTTTTGTGACATTTTTATGCTGGCAAAGCCCCCCCCCCCGTCCCCGACCTACCTTTAGTGGCATCAGAAAGGCAGCCTCGGCAGTAACAGAGCACAAACAGAGCTTCGTTTACTTCTGGGGTTGAGATCTTGCCAATTCTCATGCGAAGACACGAGTGAGCAAATTCAAAAAATTAAGCAAAATACAGACACAAAACATAGACACAAGCACAGAAACACACTTTAAAAGTCCCAAGTATACTGGGGGGGGGGTGTTCATAAAAAGAGTGTTCCCTACCTGGCTGTCGCAATCTCACCTGGAAGTTTTCTGACAATTAACGCTATATTCCCATGAGCATAATGGTGCACAGTTTCAAACGCTGGCGATGGTAGAACAAAACCAGAATGGGAGGTCTATTGATGGCTTGGCCCACCAATAAAAAGGAATGGCTTTTTGACAAGACGTGATTGCAAAAGGACAATGTCATATGGTATGTGCACGCTTTCATGATCAATAGGTGTCGTTATGACACCATATTTGCCGGATCTGATAAAGTCTAGTGTCACCTAAGACTTGGCCTTCTTAATAGCTAGATCACCTTGTTGTCTCACATTCAGATTGTTGTCTTATCTAAAAATCCAAGATTCCTTTTGTCTGTACTGTTGTCAAGATGATTTCTTTTCATCTTATACATGTGCCTTTGGTTTTTACATATGTATTTATTTAGGAATAAATCTATCATTCCCCATAGACTTACTGAATCAATAGCAAACTGGTAAGCCAATGCATATGATAGCCCTGTTTGAGTGTTTGAAGGGGTGTCGCGTTGAGGATGGAGCGGGCTTGTTTTCTGCTGCTCCAGAGATTGGAACACGGAGCAATGGATGCAAGCTCCAGGAACAGAGATTCCACCTCAACATTAGGAGGAACTTTTTGGCAGTAAGAGCTGTTCGGCAGTGGAACGCACTCCCTCGGAGCATGGTGGGGTCTCCTTCCTTGGAAGTCTTTAAACAGAGGCTGGATGGCCATCTGTCGGGGATGCTTTGATCGTGATTTCCTGCGTGGCAGGGGGTTGGACTGGATGGCCCTCGTGGTCTCTTCCAACTCTGCAATTCTATGATTCTATGATTCTATGTAAATTCCATTGATTCAACTAGACTGCTCTGGTTGGGACTGAGAACTGAATTTAGGGCTTATTTTTTTAGTACCTAAATGCAAGATTTTAAATAAATATCTCTGCTGAATTTCACTTGCTACTTTTAGGCCAAAGCTGCAACCCTGCCAATGTTATTTTAAATCTTGATTCTGCCCTCTCTGAAGTTAGTTATCCCTTGAAGCTTCATGCCATAGGAAAATTTGATCAGCATCCCAGTTGTGTCCTGATGTATGTTATTTATAAAAGACAGTACAGAACCATTCAAGACCTCAATTCAAGTCAATGAACAGCCATTAATGAGCACAATGAGTTACAATTGCCCAACTAGCAATTGGAATTTGTTCACTCCGTCTTAAATACAACCACTCACAAGCTATCAAAATGTATTAACATCACCCATAATTTGCACAACATTTCTCTTTTTAAATAGTTTTGAAACTGAAGGTCTTACTTGCAGGGCCAGTTTAAGGGCCCTGCAGCACCTGCAACCACAGAGGGCCCCATCATTGTGAGGGCCCCGTCGTAACCCTTCTCCTGCAAAAACATTATTAATAACAATTTGAATATCCTGTACTGTGAATAGGTTAGGTTAGGTTACATTGACCTGAGATAAACATATGCCCCCCCCCCAAAATAAGGCATTGCAAGGGGCCCCAAAATTCCTTAAACCGGTCCTGCCTATTTGTAATAGGTTTGTGACAGGGGGAAAAAAAAGATAAAGGTACAGTTTCTTATATTCCATTTTCCATTTCCCCTCTTGCCTACTGAAACAATCAGACTTTCATTTAGCCTCGCAGTGCATGGAAGAAGATGGCAGGGAGAGCAAAGGGATGGGGAAGAACTTTTCCTTTGCAGTTGTAGATAAACATTGTGTAATAAGAAATGTTTCCAAATTGTAATCTGATAAATCATCTCTGTTAAAATACCAACCAAATTTACAGCTATTCCTTTAGCATTTGATCCCATAGTTATTCTGAAGTCAGAAGAAGTGTTCAAGGTTCCATCTGACCATGTTTCTTGTTTCAATTGTAGCCTGATACTGTGAACATGACATTTGAATCAGTCCGTCTCATCACATGTAAAGGTGACCCTTGCCCATCTTGGCTAATAAGATAGATGAGAGCTGGATTCATCAGGTGTGTCCAGGGGGTAGCCAAAGAGAGGTGCTTGCCACTTTGAAAGAAGCTGTAGTGCCAACATTGTCCCTCTCTTCATAAAAGGCAAAAATTAAGATCCAGTAAACTATAGGCCAGTCAGCCTGTCCTCCATACCAGGAAAAATATTAGACCGGATTATACAGGAGTCCACGTGCAAGTATTTTGATGACAATGCAGTGATTAGTATTAGCCAGCATGGGTTTGTCAAGAACGGATCATGCCAAACTAACCTTATATCTTTTTTTTTAATTGGGTTACTAGTTTAGTAGATGGTGGGAATGCTGTGGATGACACTTATCTGGATTTCAGCAAAGCATTTGATAAGGTTTCCCGTGACATTTCGATTAGTAAATTGACTAAATATGGAATAGATGGAAACACCATCAGATGGATCCACAGTTGGTTGGAAAACCATGCTCAAAGAGTTGTCATCAGTGGCTGTGCTTCATATTGTAAGGAGGTTTCCAGTGGAGTGCCATAGGGTCCTGTCCTGGGGCTGCTACTCTTTAATATTTTCCCCCCTCAATGATTTAGTTAGATGATGGGGTGGAGGGAAGCCTTATCAAATTTGCAGATGATTCAAAACTGGGAGGGGTAAAAAACACATTGGAAGATAGGAATAGAATTCAAAAGGACCTTGATAAACTATAAAAATGGGCTGAAACTAATAAAATGAAATTTAACAGAGAGGAATGCAAAATTCTACATTTAGGCCACAAAACTAAATGTACAGGTTTTGGATGGGGGATACTTGGCTCAGAAGTATTAAATGTGAAAAGGAACTTGGAATTATTGTTGATCATAAACTGAACATGAGCCAGCAGTGTCATGCTGCAGCTAAGGAGGCAAATGTGATCTTAGTCTGCATTAATAGAAGCATAGTTTCCATGTCAAAGGAAGTAATCACCTGTGCTGGTCAGACCTCGTCTGGAGTACAGTGTTCAGTTCTGGGTGCTTCACTTTAAGAAGGATATAGACAAGTTGGAGCAGGCTCAGAGAATGGAAACAAGGATGATAAGAGATATGGAGAACAAAATGTATGAGGAGAGGTTGAAAGAGCTGGGCATGTTCAGCTTGAAGATTAAGGGGTGACATAAAACCATTGTCACAAAAAGGACAGTGCAGGCCTGTTCTCTGCTGCCTCAGACGGTAGAACTAAGTCTAATGGTTTGATGTTAAAGGAGGATAGATTTTGACTGAACATTAGAATGAACTTCTTGACAGTGAGAGGTTCAGCAATAGAAACAATTTCCTAGAGAGGTGGTGGGGTCTCCTTTTCTGGATGTCTTCAGAAAGATGTTGGACAGCTAGCTGCTAGGGATGCTCTAGCTAAAGAGCCTGTGTTGAGCAGGTTGAACTGGATGGTCCGTAGGGCCCCTTTGAACTCTATGATTCTATGCATCTATGACACTCTCTCCTGAGGAGAACTTCCCTGGACCCAGTGCTATTTGAGAAGTACCACCCCCTTGCTAATGTCTCCTTTTTAGGCAAAGTGCTGAAGTTATGGGATGGCTAGGCAACTTCAGACAGTCTTGAAGGAAACAGATTATATTGACTCATTTCATTCTGGTTACAGGTTAGGGTGTGGCACTGAAACAGATTTAGTTACTATGACTGATCATAGAATTATAGAATCATCGAGTTGGAAGAGACCACAAGGGCCATCTAGTCTAACCTCCTGCCATGCAGGTATAAACAATCAAAGCATTCCCAACAGATGGCCATCCAGCCTCTGTTTAAAAACCTCCAAAGAAGGAGAGTCCACCACACTCTGAGGCAGTGCATTCCACTGCCAAACAGCTCTTCCTAATGTTTAGATGGAATCTCTTTTCCAGTAGTTTGAGTCCATTGCTCCATGTCCTTGTCTCTGGAGCCACAGAAAACCAGCTTGGGGCCTTCTAAGGCTCCACGCAGGCCTCCCCGGGCGTCCCCCCTCCCACCCCGGGCCTTCACCGTGCCTTCCAAGGCTCCGTGAAGGCTTCCCCGGGCCTCCCACTCCCACTCCGGGCCTTCACGGGAGACTCTCCGGAGGCCCCGTGGAGGCCTTGGGAGGGAGTGGGGAGTCCGGGGGAAGTGACTATGGGGCCTCCGGAGGCCCCATGGTCGCTTTGGCGGGGGAGGGGGAAGGCAGTCATTATTCGCGGAATTTTCACAATCGCGGGCGTCTGGGGAACCTAACCCCCGCGAATGTGAAGGGACGACTGTAATTCCTAATCTTGACAAGACTCCGCTTTCACTCCTTCTCAAGAGAGCCTTACCTTATAACATCTACTATATATAACATACATTATCATAGTTTATCTAATAAATGAAGCAACATCCCCCCCCCCCAAAAAAGTGCATAACATCACAATTCCCACATACAGATCTGGTTCCATTGACTGATATTGGGAAACTCCCATTCGGCCCGATGGCTACAGTGCTGTGGGGTTTTTCGGACGTCTCTTATACAGCGCAAGCAGCCTCGTCACGTTGTGAGACTGCTGCACTGCAGGGCGTCCCTTTCGGATGACGCTCTCCCCTGCCGGTACTGTTGTGGTACTGCAGGGACATTTGAGCATTATATTTGGCCATATTTTAATCACGACGAGGCTGCTTGCACTGTATAAGAGATGTCCGAAAAAGTCCATGTCTCCCATATGTTCAATATCTATATGGTGTGGCTGGGTGAGCATTCTGGGATTGGATGCCACCAGTATGCTGATGACAGCTGCTTCTCTTTTTGCAGGTGCCTAGATGCTATAATGGGTGGATGAGGGCCAGTAAACTGAAACTAAATCCTGATAAGATGCATTGGTGGCTCTTGGGTCTGGGAACTGGCTGCATTACTTGCCCTGGATAGGTTTTCACTCTCGCAAAGGAGTACTCTTAGGTATGTTTCTGTCATTGGCGACCCAGGTGCTCAGCACCAGCTTTGGCTAGTCCATCAACTAATGCAGCCTTTCTCAGCCTTTTTATCCTAAAGGAATCCTTGAAATAACTTTCAGGTCTCAGGGAACCCCTGAATAATCATTCTTCTATATACTGCTATTGCTTTCCCCCCCACAATCACAATCTCTTGAGGAACCCCTATCAACCTCTTGGGAAACCCTAGGGTTCCAGGGAACCCTGGTTGAGAAACACTGAGCTAATGCTTGCATTTCCTGAAAGGGGATACAGTAGTCTTTATACCGACAATTTCCTGATTAGGCTACTACAACATGCAATACCTGGGGCTGCACTTTAACACAGTTCAGAAGCTATATCTAATGCGAAATGTACCAGCCACATTGTTGACCAGAATATTGCATAGAAATAATATACCACTAATTTTAAAGGATTTGTGCTAGCTTCCAGCATGTTTCTGACCTGAATTCAAAGTGTTGGTGATGACATTCAAAGCCCTAAATGGCTTCAATACTTGAGAGAGTGTCTCTCTCTATATATATATGTGCCTGCCCAATAACAGAGGTCTGCTGGAGGGCCCTTTTCTGTAGACAGACATGGGAGAGGGTCTTCTCTGTTGTGGCTCCCCAGCTGTGGAACACCCTGCTCTTAGAGATCCACTTATAACCAGCATCATGGGTGTCATTCTGGCACCAAGTTAAAAAAAAAAATAGTTTTTTTTTCACCAAAGGCCTTTGGACCTAATTTATCTTATTCAAATCTGCACGAGCATGGTTTTAAATGGTCTTAAACACTTTAAGCTTGCTTCAAACTGTCTTGTTTTGGCTTGTCAAGTTATTTAATATGCTTTTAGTCTATTATTTTAAGTTGTTTTAATTTGGTAAAATTGAGTTTACTGAACATCATCCTGAGATCTTGTGATATAGGGTAGAATTCAAATCTTTTAATAAACTTATGCAGAAATAAACTTCATTTTGAGTTCCCAAGAAAGTGATGCTAAATGGATGACCAGGGAGAATGCTCTCAGTAGCCAAATGTCATTGCTTCTTCTGAACTCGACAGCATCACAACACTGCTGCAAGCATCCCATTCAGACCCAGGCCCTGAGCCACGCAGTTGTTGGTAGAGCAAGAACCAGTCTATTTGAAAGAGCTAACTATTAGATGAGAGGAAATTTTGAGAAACCACAGTTCTCTGCCCTTTATGGGATGAGTGGGAGTTGAGAAATATTGAAAGGCATATCAGGATCCTTTAATCCTTATGTGCTCTGCATCTGTGTCAGTTTACTATTCAATAATCAGCAGTTCCCTGACAACAGAACAGAGTTAAGATAACAAGCTGTTGCTTTAGGCTTGTGCCAGCCAGGAGTCCAAAGGTGTTCAATTTCAGTTGATTGTTTGCTGTTCAAAGTACTCAACTGGGAGTGTGTCTCCAGTTTCATGCAAAAGAAATGGGAGTTTTAAGCTCACACAGGAAAGTTTGAGAAAAAAATTGTTAAGGAGAATTAAGCAACCAGAAAACCAATAGTACATTTTCAGGACCATGGAACACAGACCCAAGGGGTGATATGCTTAATTAGAGGATGGGGATGGTTGGAAGGGTTTGTTTTTGCTCCCACAGAAACATCTGTGTTGCTGCCAGCACTCCCTCCTTCTCTTTCTTAACCTTATTGCTGGTTGTACACAGAACACATTTCCACAGCTAAAGTTTGCTGAGCTGGGTAGGAAAGTGCAGGTATGTGGCCCCACTTCTGTTCATCCCACCCATTGCCTCACCTGTCCCCGTGGCCACCAGCTGCCACTGAAAGAAGTGTTAAAGCTTTTCCTACTTCTGTTGTTTTGACTGCAGGCTTGGGATTGTATGTTTGAATGTAGGCCAACTGATGATTGAGCTCTTGGAGGTCTCTGATTCATAATGCTGCCATAAGTCGAAGCCGATTTGAAGGCAAATAACAACAACATTAGACATTCATGGAGAATTGATTAACCATGATAGCTAAATAGAAGCTCCAGGTTCAGCTGTGGAAAAGGGAGAGAAATACTTTCCAAATGACCAGCTTGTGAGCTTCCAGAGGCATTTAACAAACCAGCCTTGGAAACTTGAGGCTGGACTAGGTGGGCCTTTTGTTTGATCCAGCACGATGCTTCTTGGGGTTGTCTAAATGGTGAAAATAAACCTCATGGAATTCGCTGGGAATCCTACCTGTCTAAATGGGATCCTGCATCAATCCATAGTATTCAGAGGGAGGAGGGCCCAAAATGGAAAAAACAACCCTGGAAAAGTATTTTTTAAAAAAACAGTGAGGGGGTGCACATTCCTGCTTATTAGGACAAGCGATTCGCTTTGAATCACTTTCCCATACAAGTGGATGCGCAAAGCTGGGAGAGTGTGTGAGTGGGGCTTGCTAACAGGGCAAGCGCCTGCTGCTGCCGTGTTGAATTTTCACCTTAGAGAACAATTGCTAAGGCGATAAAATGGGGTGTTTGGGTTTCCCCTCTGTCCTTTTAACTCGGAAAATCGCTCTATCCCTCCAGCACACCTTAGATCACTTTAAAAAAAAAAGTCCAGGGGCAGTGAAGAACTAATGTGAGTAAATCACTGGTAGCCACCATCTGGCATGTGATGCTTCTGGGGGCTTCTGGGACCACAACCACCCTCAAGAGAAGTCACTGCTGCTGCGAAATGCCATTACAGTTGTCCCTTCATATTTGCTGGGGTTTGATTCCAGGACCCCCGTGGATACCAAAATCCATGAATACTCAAGTCCCATTATATGCAATGGCATAGCAAAATGGTGTCCCTTATAGAAGATGGCAAAAATCAAGGTTTTCTTTTTGGA
This sequence comes from Gambelia wislizenii, assembly GCA_030847615.1. Taxonomy (NCBI): domain Eukaryota; kingdom Metazoa; phylum Chordata; class Lepidosauria; order Squamata; family Crotaphytidae; genus Gambelia; species Gambelia wislizenii. The sequence continues at coordinate 176,793,746 of JAUMIR010000004.1, forward strand.
CTATTGTTTTTTAAATAATATTTTCAAGCTGTGAATACTTAAATCGTGGATATGGAGGGACAACTGTACTATGAGCTATGCTGTTTCCCCTCCCCTCCTATAGATGACCCTCAAACAGGCAAGGCCCCCTGGTCTTAAGGCAATCTCAGGGGAAGGGTTCATTCCTCATGTGGGGCTCTGTGAATCCCCCACGCGTGGTGCTGGGGGTGGCAGGGCTGGCTTAGGGAATTTTGGGGGGCCCTGCAGTGCTTTATTTTGGGGGCCCCATATGTTTCTCTCAGGGCCATGTAATCTAACTCAGCCTAAGCTAGTCACAGTACAGAATATTCACACAGATGATTACTAATAATGTTTTTGCAGGAGGAGCGTTATTATGGGCCCCCCACAATGACGGGTCCCCCTGTGGATGCTGACGCTACGGGTGCCTTAAACCGGTCCTGGGTGGTGTTTGTCACTTTCCCCAGCTCTTACTTCTCCAAGGCTTCATGCCTTCCAGCACTCCGGCTCAGTACAGTTGTCCTTCCATATTCACGGATTTAACATCATGGATTTAAGTATTCACGGTTTGAACATATTCTTAAGGAAATAATAATCCAAAAAGCAAACCTTGATTTTGCCATCTTCTATAAGAGACACCGTTTTGCTATGCCATTGCATATAAGGGGACTTGCTATTCACGGATTTGGGTATTCACGGGTGTGGGGGGTGTCCTGGAACCAAACCCCAGCGAATGTGAAGGGACAACTGTATTAGACTTGTGTCCTGTCTTTTCTGTTTTGCCTGATCTAAGCAAAGTTCTGCAGGAGAGCTATTTCTATAGAGCCTCTTGCCTTCCCTTCCCGCCCCGCCCAAGGCTGCTGCTGCTGCTTCGCGAACGGGTGTAATTTCTCGGAGACGCTTCTTCTTGCCCATTGTTTGTCGTTAAAAGAAATATCAAGTTCCTCTTCCCATCTACATTTTCATGGCACCATAGGAGGCGGCTATGTATTCATTCTTCGCTGAGTAAACAAAAGGAATAAAAAGCTGCGACGATTAAACTGCCAAAGGGAAAAAAACAAAAGGCTGTGTTCAAAAGGCAAAAAGCTTCCCCCCGCTGATCAACACAGAAAGGCTGCTGGGCGATGTGCGATCTGCGGGAGAGGCTGTCCTCACTCGCACCCAGAGCCCCCCTTTGCGTGACTGCACAGATTGCCTTTGCCCCTCTTTGCACCGACCTGGGCTCGCCCTGCTGGCAACTTTTGTTTCAATGAGTCATCCCCAATGGTGGCCACGCGTTTATTCCAGTGATTTCCATATGTAGGTGTTGCACTTTGCTGGCTGCAGCTTTAAGCACCATAATCATCAACTGCCTTTACAAAGTCACCGCCTGTTACTTAAAATGGAATTATAAGGTTCAAGAGAGGGGGAGTTGTGGCTCGATGATGGCATATTTATTTCCCAATTGCATCCTTCCCCACCTGTTTTGAGTGATTTAAGTGCTGGATTGGCAGAGATTTGACATAATCCCTGTATGTGCAACCTGGCTTGACCGTGCACTATGGAAATCCTTGTGCTTTCATTGGTTGGAGGAGTCAATAATAAGGCGTCAGAGGCTGAATAGTATACATTTGGAATAACTGCTTTTGCCCGAGGTGCAGAGCCTTGAGTCGGTTAGGCCAGTCTAAACATAGATGCACAGATATGCGCTGGAGAGCTGCCCTCGACAGCATCACAAAGTAATCACAAAGCATTTGGAACAGTCGACACATCACCCCTTTTCTCTCTCTCTCTCTGATTTTTAAAGGGAGGAACTGAGTTTCTGGGAGAGGCAGTTCATGTTTTAAATAGATTGGAGGGCCTCCTTCCACTAAGGAACATTGAAAAACAAGGACATTTTTTTCCTAAACAAAAAATGGGTTGCCAGCCATGTCTGGTTTTGTTTTGTTTTGATTCAGTGGCATTTTTGCTTGCCTGTGTGCCCCCCCCCCCAAAGAGTCCCACAGGCTGAAAATTGGTCCTCCACAGTGACCCATCCTAATAGCCTTCTGCTTGTTCAGTGGAAACCATGCCTTATGAGGAAAGGCTTAGGGAGCTGGGTATGTTTAGCCTGGAAAAAAGATGGTTAAGGGGCAACGTGACAGCCCTGTTTAAGTATTTGAAGGGGTGTCACATTGAGGATGGAGCAAGCTTGCTTTCTGCTGCTCCAGAGACTAGAACACGAAGCAATGGATGCAAGTTCCAGGAACAGAGTAAGTGCTGTTCGGCAGTGGAACACACTCCCTCGGAGTGTGGTGGGGTCTCCTTCCTTGGAGGTCTTTAAACAGAGGCTAGATGGCCACCTCTCAGGGATGCTTTGATTGTGATTTCCTGCCTGGCAGGAGGTTGGACTGGATGGCCCTTGTGGTCTCTTCCAACTCTACAATTCTATGATTCTATGATTCCTGTGCCCCAACAACTGGCATTGTGAACTGTGCTTATACTGAGGATGAAAAACTGTAGTTTAACTATGCAATGTGTGAATATTTTGGTCAGACCTCACCTAGAATACTGTGTCCAGTTCTGGGCACCACAATTCAAAAAGGATATTGACAAATTGGAGCGTGTCCAGAGGAGGGCGATTAAAATGGTGAAAGGTCTGGAAACCATGACTTATGAGGAGAGACTTAGGGAGCTGGGTATGTTTAGCCTGGAAAAAAGACGGTTAAGAGGCGATATGATAGTCCTGTTTAAGTATTTGAAGAGGTGTCACGTTGAGGAGGGAGCAAGCTTGTTTTCTGCTGCTCCAGAGATTGGAACACGGAGCAATGGATGCAAGCTCCAGGAACAGAGATTACACCTCAACATTAGGAGGAACTTTTTGACAGTAAGAGCTGTTCAGCAGTGGAACGCACTCCCTCGGAGCGTGGTGGGGTCTCCTTCCTTGGAGGTCTTTAAACAGAGGCTGGATGGTCATCTGTCAGGGATGCTTTGATCGTGATTTCCTGCATTGCAGGGGGATTGGACTGGATGACCCTCGTGGTCTCTTCCAACTCTGCAATTCTATGATTCTATGATTTTCTTTCATCTGTCCTGGATCTGCTGCTATTCAGATTGCATGGAGGATTCTGGGTCCTTGTATTAGGAGAGACTGCGAACAACCCCCCCCCCCCCAATTCTTCATCAATTTTCTTTTTTTTTTTTAAATAAAGTTTTATTGATTTAACAAAGGGTGCATCTATACAATTAAAAAAAACATTTGGGAGGTGAAAAAATACAAATAGGCAGTTGTTCGTATGCATATGATCTACCTACATGATTTTTTATCCCCCCTAAACCCTGTATGACCCCCCCTTCCCCAGCTGGCTGGAGCAAGCAAGCCAAGCAATGGTTTTAAATCTCCCACCACTTTTTTTTTTATTTAAAAAGGTGCCTGCTTTGCGGACATTCGGTTTTCCCTATTTACAATGTAAAATAAAAATAAAAATATTAAATTAATGGACTTATCAGACTCTTGCTTAGCCGGGAATCCAACATGGCGGCTGCCCCCAATTCCCCTCCTTGCTAGTCCCACCCCCTCTACTTGGCCAGCCAATCAAATTACACTGCCTGTTCATATGTATGCGAACGGGACATACAGACCATCAGCCATTCGAACGGCTGTATGGATTTTATACCGAGATCCGCTACTCCTTCCGAATGCCGAATCCATGTAGTTTATGGGGGATTCTCTAGCCCCCCTTCTGAATGGCATGTATGAATCTGAATGGCCGTGTGCACGGAAGAGCAATCTTCCGAACGGCGTATGTATTTTTTTTACCGTGTAGACAGGCCCAAAGAAAGAGTTGTACAGTTGTTATTTTGTAATAGGAACAATACCAGGAGAACTGGAGTCATAGATGGCGAAACAGCTACACAAAACAAAATTAAAACATAACAAACACAGAGCCTCATCCATTTTCTTCATAATTTTAGATACCTGTCTGAGGCCTCCCCTTACCTTCCTTCCTTCCTTCCTTCCTTCCTTCCTTTCTTTCTTTTTAAGTTAAAGGAACCCAGCCATTTTAATGCTGCCTCTTAAGAGAGCTTGGCCTTGAGTAGTTTGGATGCCCTTTTGTGCACCTTTCCTAGTCCTACAAAGTTTCCACTTTTAAGTACCTTGATCAGAACTATATTCCAAGTGTGCTTGCATTATAGATTTGTATAAATACATTATGACACTGGCATTTTTATTTTTGATTCCTTTTCTAACTTGTAATTTGCACTTTTCTTTTTCCTGCAGCCACATACTGGCTTGATGCTTCTATTAAACAGTCCGCCATACCCCAAGATCTCTTTCCTGATCAGTCACATACCCCGCCATCAGAAAGAAAAATCTAATTTAGTCCGATCCCGATACAGCCATTGTTTATTGTTTATTTGTAGTATTTATTAAGTATGTTTTTAATTTTTTTGAATTATTTAATTGTATTTTAAGGGGGTGGGTGGGATGGAGGGTCTTGAATGTATATTTTAAATGCTGTAAGCCACCCCGATTGCATTTTGTAGAGGGGCAGGATAGAAATAAATCATCATCATCATCATCATCATCATCTCATACAGACAATACTTTGTGAACACTTCTCTTTGAATGGACATCCAGTCTTTGGAGCAGCTGGTATGTGGAATTTTACCAAGAGACTTCTCTTGAATAAGTCTCTGCCCCTCAGAGCCCCTTCAGCACTTTTCCCCTGCTGTCTGGTACAAGGAGGGCACCATAGGAGCAGAGAAGCACCTGGTCATGTCTGCTGCTACCCACCTCTCTCAGGCCTAGGGCTTCTTCTTCATGTTGGGGAAGAGTTGAGAACTAATGAAGATTTCTTACTTCTGTCCAGGTAAAGCTGTCCACCAAATCAAGGATGGGTGGGGGACTGGTAGGCCCTCCAGATGTTACTGGACCACAACTCCCATCATCCCTAAACAACATAGCCAGTAGTGAGGGATGATGAGAGTTGTAGTCCATCACAATCTGGAGGGCAATACATTTCCTCTTCTTCCACAGTGGTGGAGTAACACTGGTAAGGTCCAAATGAGTCTGTTTGATTCATCTTGTCTACATCTAGCTTTGTAATCAGATGGCTTTAGTGCAAACTTCATGTAAATTGCCCACTGATAATGTAGTGACCTAGCCCCTCCCTTTAAAAAAATCTCAAATTTAAAAGCATATATCATAGACCCTTTCCCCTTAACCATGATCTCTCTAAGATTTGACTGTCTCCCATCCCTTTGGAAGGCTCCAAGATATCTGTAAATTCCATCCAATTCTGTAGATTTTTTTTTAAAAAAATCCTCTATAATCAATGGGGAAGACAGCTGAGGCTTAGGAAAATAAAGCAAGTTGAAGCTCCACTCCAGTACTGAAGTGTGATGTCATTCTGAGGCTCCAAGCTGAAATGGCTCCTTATCTAACAAAAAGCAATTTCCTCTCCCCCCGCCCCCCCATCACAGTTCTAATACATAGTCATATGCCCATAGACCATCAGTACATGGCCATGTATCTGTAATAGAGATTGAGAGGAAACAGATTCTGCAGAAAGCTTTGTGTGTGGTGATGGTGGTGGGGAGAGGATGGAGGAGGCAGCATGTAATAATGCATGCTGAGCCAGAGTCTAGCATGCAACAGGAAACTGCTGTTGTTACTATGACAACATCCAACAAATTACTGTAGTCCAACATAGCTGTGGACATACAGAAATGTTAATAATGATACACAGAATCCTGTGAAAAGCCAGGTGGCATATAAGTGGCTCCCAAATCTGGGAGTGTGCAGTGGTCTTCTCACACATCCTAAGCTTGCAAGGTAAAATGAGAAACAAAGGAAATTTAACTGGTTAATTCATTGTACTAATAAATGAAACACGTAAGAAAGGCAAGTCAATTGGTATAGTCTTGCACTGGCTTCCATGCTGAATTTTATCCAGCATTAACACAGGCGTTTGCCATCATTCCCCAAACTGTCCTCAGTTCTGTCTGAGACAGAATTTGCTAGCAAACCTTGGTCATGGAAAGAAATCTTATACTAAGTAGGCACTGTATTTAAGAGCGAAAAGAAAAGAAAAGAAAAAAGACAGAGAGCATGTAAAGGCACTCTTGTGGGATCCTGTGGCACATAAACATGTATCTAGCAAACGGTGTGCCTGGAGAGCTCCTCTCGCACTTTTATTGTTATGGTTTATCATTTTGCAACACCCTGAAGTGTGCTAGGCATTTTATAGAGACAGTAAGGCATAGACACTATTTTACAAAGAGCTTACAGCTGAATGTTAGGCTGGGATGACAGTGAGTAGAATCATTCTCCCCTCAGAAAGGCTGAAGGATTAGATTCAGTCACTGCCCCATTTGCCCACAAGGCTGCATTGGTGAGGACTGCAGCAAGTACAGAAATGGAGACCAATTGCCGGCTGAGATTCCTTGACTTAAGTGTTTTGTACTGATTACGTGAGCAATCTTTCTCTTTCGCTGGTGCATGATATGGAATGATCCATGCTTAAGATCTGGACCCTTTAACACAGCACAATTATAGTTTGTAGTTTTCCAGATGACAAATCCCAAGATTTCATTGGATGCAGCTACAGCAGTTAAAATAGCTGTAGCAATTTTTTTTGTTGTCATGGTTTTTGTTGTTAATTGTTGTCCAGCTGACTTCAACTTATGGTGACTCTCTGAATGACAGACCTCCAAGTAACTCTGTCATCAACAGCCCTGCTCAGGTCTTGCAGAGTCAGGGCACATGATTGAGCCAATCCATGTGTAGTGCAGTCTTCCAGTTTTCCTACTGCCTTCCACTGTACCAGGCATTATCTTCTTTCCCAGTGAGCCACATTGTCTCATGGTATGCCCAAAGTAGGACAGCCTCAATTTAATTATTTTTCCAGTTTAATTATTTTCATTTCTAATGAGAGTTCAGGCTTGATTTGCTCTAGGACTGATTCATTTAGTTTTTTTTAAGCAGTCCATTATATCTGTAGAATTTTCCTCCAGAGCCATATTTCAAATGAGTTGATTTTCTTCCTATTAGCTTTATTTACTGTACAGCATTCACAAACATGCGTAGAAATCAGAAATACAATGGCATTGACAATCCTGACCTTGGTATTCAATGATACATCTTGACACTTGAGGGCCTTGTCTGGTTCCTTCATAGCTGCTCTTCCCAGTCCTATTCTTCTGCCTTCTTAACTTCAGTCTCCATTCTGATTAATGACTGAGCCAAGGTATAGAAAATCTTCTCATGCAGGTTCAGACATGTTCCAGGTCACCACTGAAGCATTTGCAATCAGTTCTCTCTGATTTGTCTGAAAGGTAGAACACAGTCTCGTTATTTAATAGACCTATGTTGAGTGTTTCTAATCTGTGGGCTATTGTTTTGTTTTCCATATTTGTTGGCAGGTTTTAATTAGAACTTGAATGGATTCTGTCTCTATAATTTGAAACAGCTCTGTTGGTATGTCATCTGTTCCTGGTGATTTATTTCTCCCAAGTGGTTTGAGTGCATTTTCCACTTCACTTTCTAAAACTGTGGATTCATCTTCAAAGGGTTCTTCCTTGAATGAATCTGTCAGCCTTTAATCTCTTTAAAATGGTTCTTCAGTGTATAGTTTCCATGGTCTTTTTATCTCTTCTTGATCATGTAATGTGTTCCCCTTTTGGTCATATACTATCCCTACTCTTGGTTGAACCTTTTCTTTACTTTCTCAGATCTTGCAGAACAGGTCTCTTCTACCTTTGTCTCCTTCTATTTCTCTGCATTGATAATTATAGTACACCCCTTTGTCCCTGCGTACAAGGCACTGAACAGTTGAATTCTATATTGGTCATCAGCTAACATCCATGTATACAGTTATCTCTTTGGTTGACTGAAGAATTTGTTTGCAATGGACAGACTGTTGGCTTCACAAAATTGGACCAGTCACTCTCCTGATCATTTCTTGAGCCTAGTCCAAATTTTCTGACAATGTTTGGTTTCACTCTGTTTCCTACTGTGGTGCCTCAATTGCCTATTGTCCTGTTTTGCAGTGTGACCAATTTCCTCCTGGATACCATTGTAGTATCTTTCAGTTTCTTCCTCTTCTACTTCTGTCCTTGGAGCATAAACTTGGATTGTGGTTGTATTGATGGGTTTTCCCTGTAGTCTTTTTAATACTATTTAGTTAGACTTTACCTTATATCCCGACTGCTTTTTGCAAACTTTCTTCTCCGTATTAAATGCCATATCATTTCTTCTTAGATTTTCATTTCCTGAGTAAAACACTGTGTGGTTATCTGCCTGAAAATGTCTCATTCCTGTCCACCTTAGCCCACTCACTCTGTGCACTGCAACATTTATTTATACATCCCATTTCTTGTTTTACAATATCTATCTTCCCTTGATTCTTGCATTTTACATTTCATTATTCTACTACATGTGTTGTGCAGCTTCCTTTTACCTTTGAGTATGTCAGCAGCTGAATGTCCTTTCACCTTCAGTTCAGATGCATCATTAGACCAAATACTTGTATTTGTCCTCCACTCTTCCCCAATAGCTGATTGTGTGCTTTCTGATTTGGGAGTATCATCTTCTGGCAGTATCTCTTGTTTCATTTTGGATTGTCTCTCCATAGGGTTTTCATAGTAGAATACATTCAAAAATGGTTTACTGGTGCTTCCTTCCGCATAGTACTAACAAATGAGCTATGGTGCCACTGCTGTTGTTTCTGAGAGATGCTCTGCCAGTGTCACCCTCTCCGCAACTATTGCTGCTGCCCAGTAGCTGGCACATTTAGTCTGGCTTCTCAGCAAAAGCCTGTCTGATGTGGGAGATCCTACCAGCAGCCATGGTACCATCACCATAGTCTCTTGCCTCACATCAGCATGCAGTCCCACCACCACAAAAAGGTAGTGCCATGGTGGGTAACATGGTATTAAAGTGGGATAATTGTATAGTGTGATAGAGACCTAAATCACATTCATTCCAGTTTACTGGAAATTTGTTTCCTTTCTTCCTCAAATATACATTCTCTATATTGTTAACTCTGAATAATTGTACATTAAAGAATCTGAGCACTTTCCTATTACCTGTGCCTTAGTTGCCCTGTGTAGTTGTTCAGTTAGACTTTGACTCCTTCTTTTTTTGCAGCAATGTGATCCACTGGACTAAACATCTTGGCTGCCCTGCTCCTTCTGGTGACTGAGTAGTACATGCCCAATAAAAAACCAAACAAATAAACAAACAAAATGTCCAGCCCTGCTAGGTTGCCAAATGATAGAGACTGGATTCTCACTTAGCCATATGCTGGATAGAGTCATAGATTCTTAGAGCTGGAAGAGACCACAAGGGCCATCTAGTCCAACCCCCTGCCATGCAGGAAAACACAATCAAAGCATTCCCAACAGGTGGCCATCCAGCCTCCTCCAAAGCAGGAGACTCCACCATATTGTGAAGCACAGAAAAAAAAAAGAGTTCTACAGTGGTTACCCACCACCTCCCCACTGGGGCACTGCTACCATTGAACTGGCAGGGGCACTGCTCCTGGGCCTCCAGGCAATGAGGGCCTTCTGCTGTGCCCTGCCCTGCCCTGCCAGGCAAGATGGTGGCAGCTGTCTCTTGGGGCAGTGAAAAAAGTGTTGCTGCTGTTGGCATGCATGTAACCTACATGATCCATCCAGCCAATGTGGATATCTTCTTTGTTTGTTTACTGGATGTATGCCCCACTTTTTTCCTGGGATGAGATTGAAGGCAGCTACATCTGGCTACAGAAACATCTGGTTACAAATATTACCATTCTCTCCTGGGCCTCTCCCCCACTGAAGTAGGACTTTTTTGTGGCATCTTCATGAATTCTGTTAAAATCAGGCTTCTGTGCCTTGTTTGTATAGTCTTCTAGTTTAGCACCTAAAGAGTGCAGGTGGGTGCCATCTGGCTGCCATGCCTCTAGAAGCAGGGATGATCACTTGGGAAGAGAGCACAGTTCAGAGGCAGATCTTCCATAGCATTCTCCAGCAAAATGTTTTCAGCTTCCTTCTTTTGATGTGCAAATATGTAGTCACCTCAAAGAGCTTTGGAATGGCTGCTCAGGCAGAATAAAGGGACTGCCTTTATCATGAAACTTCTAATAATTCTCAACAAATGCTGATCCTTGCAGTTTTCAGTTTCTGAATATTGCTTAAAATAAAAATAAAACTCTGTTGACTGCCACCATTACAGCACCATCTTCCTCATCGCCTTGTCAGAGCTGCCAAGTAAGGATGATGGCAAGTTTTTCAGAACTGAGAAGCATTTACTTTATTACTGATTTACAGTTGGGGCAATTACCAACTCTATTCCCAGCAATAAGGCCTAAATACCCTAAATGCACCAGATTCCATCTGCTCTTGGAATCTAAGTAGGATCAGCTCTGGTTAGTACTTGGGTGGGAGACCGCCAACCAATACTGGGTGCTATAGGCAATATTTCACTGGAAGAAACTGGCAAAACCACCTCTGAGTATTCCTTGACTAAATCCCCCTATGAAATTTATGGGGCTGCCATAAGTTGACAGGCAACTTGAAGGCACATATACACATATGTGTATTCCCAGCAGTACCACCTTTTAATGACCTTTCTTTGTACTGAGTCCATGTAGCCCAGTACTTCATGCTCAGACCTTACAATGTAGGATCCAAGTTTAAACTAAAAATATTATTACATGTACCCCAGTTCTTCAAATGGCAAGACCTCCAGGAATTTCTGTACTTATGCTGACTACTGGGTCAGAAATTCTCAAAGAGAAAGAGATTCATGGTGTATGGGAGATGCTGGACATCTCAAACAATTCTAGTGAGAAAGAAAAGTGGTGAGACATCTTGAAAAGCTGGTAGTTGTACAAGGAACTTTCTGATCAGCTGAGATTTTAAAAGAAGCATTGTATAGGAAATAGAAGGAGGGGCAAATTACCAAGACAGAGTAGCCAATATTTTTAGCCAGAAAAATATCAAGCTGAGAATGAGTGCAGGCTTGCAAGACAGGTTAAAAATAATAATAAAAAAGGTTTTAGAAGATAAAAAGAAGGTAGGTATACTACATGGTGAAATGCTAATGGGGGTCACAAAGAAGGCAGAACAACTCAGATTCACTCTCATGTTTCTCAGGAAGGAGAACAGTGCTCAACCTGGCAAAAATAGAACAATTAATGCAGTGAAGGAGGTGCAATCAAAAAAAAAAGAGGTTAAGATGTAGTACAGGAATACCTAGCTGCTTTAAATCAATTAATATCTCTAGAGCCAAACAAACTGCAACCAAGGGTACTGAAGTAATTTGTAAATGTAATCTCAAAGGCACTGTCTATAATCTTGGAGAACTCTTGGAGAAGATGTGAGGTCTTGGTAGAGTGGAGGTAGGAAAAAGTTATTCCCATCTTCAAAAAAGCAGGGGAAAAGGCAACTACGTACTTGATCCAGTACCCTCTGTGCAGAACTGAGGAAAGGTTTGTTATCCTAAGAGGTGGGGTGAAAGTTCAAGAACAGATAATTTAAAAGTCAGTTTGTGAACACTTAGGAAAGAACAGTGTGATTACAAAGAGTCTCTCAAAACAAGTGATGCCATAATTTTAATTCTTCTCATTCCTCTTTTTAGATAATTACAAGCTTAGTAGATTAAATGAATGCCTTGGATGTAATGTATCTTGATTTCAGAAAGTCTTTCAAACCAAGACACCCATGATATTCTTGAGCCCAAGTGGGTAAAACACAGGTTAAAGTGTTGCTGCTTTTGGGTGGATTTGCTGCTGGTTGGTGGTATGTACCCAAGAATGCTCATCCATTGTTTCATGTCATTGTTTCATGGAGAGAAGTGATGTGGGCTACTACAGGGTTCTGTTCTATGCTCAGAGTTTTTCAACATCTGTATATATGACTTGGGTGAAGGAATAAGGGGGTGGATGCTTATCAGATTTGTAGATAACACAAATCTAAGTGGGGGTAGCCAATACTTCAAAATATGGAATTAAGATCTTAACAGATTGTTTTGGACCAGTTCTCCAATAAAAATGAATTTCATCAGAAATAAACATAAAGATCTGCATTTAGATAGGAAAGGTCAGATGCACAAATATAGAATGTGTGACACCCAGCTTGGTAGGACCTGTGGGTCTTAATAGACCACAGGCTAAACATGTGCCAGCAATATGATGTAACAGAAAAAAATAACAAAAACAACAAAACACAACCTTCCCACAAAAGCTAAGGCAATTCTTGTTAGGGGATGATAGGACACTCAATCTGCGGCAGAAGCCAAAAAATTTCTCAGCAGAGTCAGCAGCAACCTGTTCCCAAGAATACTCACACACAGAGTGATTGTTGTCCAAACAAACAGGAGACACTTTATCTTTAAGCTCAAGGCAGTTGCAATATGTACAGATATATACAGCAGACAAACAAACTGCTTCACCAGACATAAAGGTTTTTCAAGAGAGAATGTGCTCTGGACTGAGCCTTCTTTTATACAGTTTCACAGGGCATTGGCTCCCTCAACCACATGGGTGCATTACATCAGTGTTTGCACACCAGACTCTGTTGTGCACCCCACACTATAGCCTGAAGCAATGCCCTGCAGTAACCTTCTTGTGCATCTGTGGCCTCAAGGCTTGCATGACTTGGCAGTTTCTTGGCTTCGGCTAGCATGACTTGGCAGTTGTCTGGCCATTTTCTAAGGAGTTCAGTCTCTGACTCCTGACAATTCTACAGTGTTGTCAACTGGTCTGGTTCTAGAAGGCAAAGAATGGTACCATTCTATTCTATTTTGGATATACCTCACCTGGAGTACTGCATCCCGTTCTAGGGAGCACATTTTAAGAAGGATATTGACAAGTTGGAACATGCCATGAAGAAGGCAACAAGGATGGTAGAAGGTCTAGAACTGACTCTTATGAGGAACGATTGAGGGATTTGGGTATGTTTAGCCTGAAGACAGAGAAGATAGCCATCTTTGGATATTTGAAGGGAGAAACAGACCTTTTATGAGATAGAAAATATGGAAATGTATGTCAACTGATGTATAATTGGTACCTCAGAGTTAATGAGCCACGTGGGGGGGGGTAGTACACTTTGAGTGGAGGTCTCTGTTTGGGAAACTCATTGCATAGGGATGTGTGGCTATTTCAGCCTTTTAACTGACATAGCAATTATGAAGCATCTTGATTAGATGACACTGATTGGGGGAATGGCCCATGTCCCAGGGAGGCTGACTGGTGGAGAATGTCATGGGGGTGGGGCCTGGAATATTAGGTACTTTAGGTTGCATAAAAGCCAGTCAGTGTTCAAAGCCACAAGTGACAAATGTTATCCAAAGAGGAGGGGGTGCTTTAGAGCCCCATTCATGATGCTAAAACTATGCTAACATTTGGGGGAATTATTATTATTATTATTATTATTAGCTCAAATGGGTGGCTGTAAAAGGCGGGTAACTTCAGGATCTTTTCACCTATGTATACCAGTACTAACTGCAGAGAACTCCAGGTTAAAGTGAAATAAAATGATTTTATTGGGAATAACACAAAGAGCACTCACACATGCAAGAATCACACAAGGCTATTGAAGGATTAGGTAGAAAGGTTGGCTAGAGAGATAGTGGCAGGAAATAGGGTGATAATTACCAGTCCTGAAGAGTGGAGTTTTGAAGTACAGTTGTCCCTTTATATTTGCTGGGCTTTGGTTCCAGGACCCCCCGTGGATACCAAAATCTGTGACTACTCAAGTCCCATTATATGCAATGGCATAGCAAAATGGTGTCCCTTATATAAGATGGCAAAATCAAGGTTTGCTTTTTGGATTATTATTTTTTAAAGAATATTTTCAAGCCGTGAATACTTAAATCCATGGATATCAAATTTGAGGATAGGAAGGGACAACTGTACTCAGACAGAAGTCTGAGGATGGCACTGGACATTCCGATCTGGGGGACCACAGAGAAAGAAAGTGGCTGGTCTCGTCCACAGTGGCACACTTTTCTATTGTTAAAGGACTAATATTTATTCCCTTTTTCATATCCTGAAGGGAGTATTTTGGCCAGGTACAAAGCTTAGATGGGTTTCCTACCCAATAGACAAAGGAAATGGAAACTTAGCTGATTGCTATTAGTGACTAAGAGATAGGAATTGATGGGTTTGCGACAACCCCTCATTGTAGGACAAGAGGGGGTTCCGAGGGATGTTTCCTGGGGATTTGGGTTGGAGAGGTCACTTGATTGTTTAGGTTTTGTGAGGGGATCACCACTGAGGGGACCAAGAAGGAATTAGCACATACCTCGTGGCAGGGGGGTTGGACTGGATGGCCCTCGTGGTCTCTTCCAACTCTGCAATTCTATGATTCTATGATTCTATGATTCCTCAGTGGTTTTGTTTACTAAAGGGCTAAAGGAGAAATAGGTGTTGTCCAAATGGTGAAAAAACTCCTCACAGAATACGAGGTGAATCCTATCTGTCCTAATGGCATTCCATGTGATTTTGTCGTATTGTGGGGGGGGGGGGAGGCCAAAAACCTTGCCAGAAAAATCTTCATGGCTTTTCCCATTTCTTTTAAAAAACAACAAGGGGGTGTGTATTTCTGCTTGTGAGGACAAGTGAGTTGATTTGATTCACTTGCCCAAACAAGAGGAAGTGCAAATCTGATTGGCTATACATACACAGGGGGTGGGGCTTGCTGACAGGACAAGTACCTGCAGTCTCCATTTCCCCTGTGAGTGATTGTGGAAGGGGAAGGGAGGAGGGCAGCTGTCATTACTAGCCATCCACCCTGGCTGCTGCTGCCATTGCTCCTGCAGGAATTGGGGGAATTAGGAGGTTGGCTGCCATCCTCTCCCCCTTCCCCAATTTTGATCCCCTCCCCTGCTGCCACTGCCCCACCGCCCCTGCAAAAGCTGTCATCTTTGGATGCGAAGCTTTTGGGGGTTTCTGGGGGGAAAACACGATTAAGACAAGTTGCAGCTGCTGCGACTTGCTCTTACTGTGGGGCAGTATAGATGGGGCCCCTCGTATAGATACCCCCTCGTATAGATGGGGCCATAGAGTTGGGTGTTATCAGCATACCTGGTGACACTGAACCCCAAAACTCCAGATGGCCTCTCCCAGAGGTTTCATGTAGGTGTTAAACAGCATGGGGAAAAAGAATCCTGAGTGACTTCACAGGTCAACAACCAGGGCATCAAACAGAAATCCCTCAACACCGCCCTCTGAGTTTGCCCCTCCAAGAAGGACCAGAACCACTGCAAAACAGTATCCCCAAATCCCATCCCAGAGAGGCAGCCCAGAAGGATACCATGGTCGATGGTATTGAAAGCTGCCGAGAGGTCCAAGAGACAGGGACACACTCCCCCTGTCCAATTCCCTGCGTAGGTCATCTACCAAGGTGACCATCTTCGTCCCATACCCAGGCCTGAAGCCAGATTGAAATGGATCTAGATAATCCGTTTGATCCAAAAAACCCTGGAGCTGGGAGACCACCACATGCTCCAGAACCTTGCCCAAAAATGGTATGTTAGAGACTGGATGACAATTATTCAGAGTGGTGGGATTTGGCTGAGGTAGAGTAGCTGATCGGGGCTATTTGAAGGGATGTAGGTTTGGGGAATGGTTGGGGAAGGTTTCTTTTTCATGAACTTGGGAAGGAGGGGTTGGGCATGGCTTGCAGGCAAGAATTGCTAAAAATTGTGGTAAAAAATTGGGGGGAGAGGTTGGAGACTGGTGGGGCCCCACGGAAATGTGGCCTACAAACAGCATGGAGTTCAGATTCCACACTTTCCCCACACTTGCTTCATATGCTTTCCATTATTACCAGTCCCTCTCAATAGAAAACTTGTTACAACTATTATTAATCTATACCTTTTCACATGGAATAAATCAAGATGGGTTATAGCCCCAATACCACCTCCAAACCTTCTTCTCAGAGAGAGTTCTGAACCCTGGGAAACTGATTTTTGGTAAGCAGATTTATTGCTTTCATACCTGAATACTAACTTACCACTGTAAAGATCTGAAAGACCTGTATCATCTTATGCAGCCCTTTGAAAATTTAGGACAGGGGTCATGATCTGCATTTTTCTGGATCCTGTTAACATTCAATCTCACTCCCACTCCTGTATACATATGCTTTATATCCTGAGGCCTGAATATCACTCTGTACTGTATCTGAAGAAGTGGGCTTATAGCCATGAAAGCTCATGTGAAGATAAAAACCACCTAAAAGTGCTGCTACATTTTCTCTCTCTCCCTCTTCCTACCTCCTTTTTGACACCACCAATATGTTACTTTTGGTTTCAAATGTCAAGGGAAGACTGGAAAGAGAAACAGCTGAATTGGGATATAGTCACAAATTACAATCCATCAGAAGAGGTATTTATTTATTGAATTTATATCCCTCCTTTCACCTGAGATGGGATTCAACAAAGAAGATTTTCACACCCGGGGCCAAAATGCCCCATTACTGCCCTGCCACCTCCTATCCTGTTCCTGCAATGAAATGGAGGTAAATGTTCGCACACTTACCTTCATTCTGCTCCAGGAATGGGCCTCCTCCCTCCTTGCCCGTCCAGCCATAAATGCAGCCATCGTAAGACTGCTTTTATGACTGGACGAGGGAAATCCCGCTTGTTCTCACGAGAGAATGAGTGAGAGGGAAATTTAAAATACCCCCCAGCTGTCAAATAAAGCAATAAAAAGGGGGAAAAATACAAGGAACCTGGGGAGGTGGGGGGAAAGGCTGGCACTTACCTGGCTGTCCAGATCATGGCAGGAAGTGCCTGCCATGGAGTTCCTCCCCTGTCCCTGTCATTCCAGAGCAGGGATGGAGGTCCTATTTGCATACCCTTGTTCCGTTTCAGAAACAGAACTGGGTGCCTATTAATGACTTCTCCCCGTGAATAATATATCACAGGGAGAAAACAGAACAGGTATGAAGTAGGAACAGAACAGGGTGGACATCATCTGAAAGAAAAATCTTTCAGTGACCCTGTTCCATTCCTGCAATGGAACAAAAGGTCTGTGTGAAAATCTCCACAGAAGTATGAACAGAGATAATGATTTCTTGGCAAATTATGGATAGTAATATTCAGGTTTTCAGACCTGTATTATCTCTCACACAGCTCTTTCAAGGTTCATGATTTGCATCACAATTTCCATCTTTCTGTATCTTATTACACTGACTGCACTGTCCACAACTTTCTAACTCCTTTATACCTTCTGCTGTACTTCTAACTCCACCAGTGCACATGAAGAAGTGGACTGACTGAGATTTGCAAAAACTCATGCTACAATAAATGAATCTCAATGGTGCTGCTTGATACCTCCATTCCTCCCACTTTCCATTTTATGCTGTAACAGAGGGCTTGTCTAGATTTACCTTAGCTACACCCCACCCCCCCGACAGTGTTGGGAGCCCTGCAGTCCAGATGATGCAGGGCACTGGCTCTGATTTGCCTCTGGACAGTCTTGATGATGTCAGAGTTGGAGTCAGCGGGAAATTGGGGTAAACTCTTTAAAAACATTTCAAAATAACGCCTGGGAAAATCTGCACCATGAAGGAAAACCCAGATATGTGGGAACGTAGGAGTCCATATCCTCATGCTGGGCTGTATTGCTGTCCGCCACCAGCAGTGTTGCTCCTTCCTAGCTTCAGAGAGTGTGACATGTGACAACAGTGAAGGTGCCCACCGATACAGTCTTTTATCATGGTAATGGGGGTGGGGATTTGAGCCAGCTCTGGGTCTAGAATACTCCAGTCGGAAGCTGGGGTATTCTGACGGGTGTAGATAAGCCCAGAGTTATCATGACAATCTCTTTGTAAGCTCCATATTTAAGGCAGTAGAATCAACGTTTCAGAACTGGTCTGAAAAGGCCTTCCACAAAGTAATAGTGTTTTTTTTAAAACAATGTATTCCTTTGTGCATTAAACAGATACATTGTATGCTGCTTGAAACAGAAAAAAACCAGACTATTTTAAGCTCTATTTAAGACTATTTTAAGATGAGGGATCCCTCAGAATCAGTATCTTTTTTGCTGATTATTGTGTTGCTTCAACAAATGAAGTGTTTAGTATTAAAAATATGTAATGCTCTTCTGGATGATCAGTGTAAAGCTCAGCAAGGAATTAGAACTACTTGCAGAACTTTCAAGTACATTTGTCCCTTCACATTTGCTGGGGTTTGGTTCCAGGACCACCACCACCCCCGGCGTGGATACCAAAATCTGTGAATACACACATCCCACTATATGCAATGGCATAGCAAAATGGTGTCCCTTATATAAGATGGCAAAAACCAAGGTTTGCTTTTTTATTATTATTTTGTAAAGAATATTTTCAAGCCATGAATACTTAAATCTGTGGATACCAAATTCATGGATATGGAGGGACAACTGTACTTCCATTTCAGATGGAAATCGGAATGGCATATGGCCCTTTGCTTCTTTTAATGCCACTTCAACCTCTGTGAAAAGAAAAATATAAAACACTATATACTGTATATGTTTTTTCAAGATGGTATTTTACTCCCTCTTGAATGGCATTAATTAATTTTAAAAGCTCTTGTTGGGAGAGGATGTGAACAGAGAGGAACTTTGGTTCATATGGGGCTGTACTGTCAAAAGTGTGTGTGTGTGTGTGTGAGAGAGAGAGAGAGAGAGAGAGAGAGAGGGAGGGAGAGAGAGAGAGAGAGAGAGAGAGAGAGAGAGAGAGAGAGAGGGAGAAGACAGCTGGGGAAAGATATTGAACCCAATAGATATAATCATATCTCAGCTTAGTAGCAATGATGGTAGACTTATTAATATCTATTTTTACCAATAATAGTGAACATTTGAATCATAAATATATTTTATCTAACCTTTTCTCAGTGGTAATAATAGTAATAGCTAAAGGATGGAAAGAGGCTCCTCTTGTGGTAGACTTGGAAGCTGTGGGCTGGGGGATCTGACATTAAATGAAGACTTAGCCAAGGTTCAGAGGGAAAACTAGGGTGAATTTGATTATTGAGATATAGTAGTCATTTATGATTTTTTTTTATTTATTTTTTTGGTAAACAATGCATCTGCTCTAGGATCACTGGAGTTTCAGCAGATATATTTGGGAGATTTGATACAGGATCTTGGCTACTTTATGTTTTGGATCTTGAAAATGTAGGATTGTTCACCTGCAAGAGAGGAAAGGAATTTGTATTTAAACTGTGGTAGACAATTCATTATAGAATCATAGAATTGCAGAGTTGGAAGAGACCACAAGGGCCATTCAGTCCAACCTCTTGCCATGCAGGAAATCACAATCAAAGCATCCCTGACAAATGACCATCCAGCCTCTGTTTAAAGACCTCCAAGGAAGGAGACCCTACCACGCTCCGAGGGAGTGTGTTCCACTGCCGAACAGCTCTTACTGTTAGAAAGTTCCTTCTAATGATGAGGTAGAATTTCTGTTCTTGGAGCTTGCATCCATTGTTTCGTGTTCTAGTCTCTGGAGCAGCAGAAAACAAGCTTGCTCCATCCTCAATGTGACACCCCTTCAAATACTTAAACAGGGCTATCATATTGCCCCTTAACCGTCTTTTTTCCAGGCTAAACATACCCAGCTACCTAAGTCTTTCCTCATAAGGCATGGTTTCCAGACCTTTCACCATTTTAGTTGCCCTTCTCTGGACACGTTCCAATTTGTCAATATCCTTTTTGAATTGTGGTGCCCAGAACTGGACACAGTATTGTAGGTGAGGCCTGACCAAGGCAGACTAGAGTGGCACTATTACTTCTCTTGATCTAGACACTATACTTCTATTGATGCAGCCCAAAATCACATTGGCCTTTTTAGGTGCCGCATCACACTGTTGACTCATGTTCAACTTGTGGTTTACTAGGACTCCTAGATCCCTTTCGCATGTAGTCTCATTCAGCCAGGTCTCCCCCATCCCATATCTGTGCATTTTGTTTTTCTGCCCTAAGTGCAGTACCTTACATTTCTCCGTATTGAATTTCATTTTGTTAGCTTTGGCCCAGCTTTCTAGTCTATTCAGGTCATTTTGAATGTTGATCCTGTCCTCTAAGGTGTTAGCTACTCCTCCTAATTTGGTGTCATCTGCAAATTTGATAAGTATGCCCCTTCTTGGGAGTTATTGTAGTATTTATGACCATTTGTCATATGCTGATATATTTATGATTATCATTTTGCAATGTTATTTTTGTTATTGTAAACTAAAAAAAAACAAACAAAAAAGCACACACACAACTAAATGCACTTACCCAAGGCAGGGCTAAGGATTTGCATATGGTGGCAACAGTATAGTGGTGGAGAGGAGCCACATAGTGGGGAGAAAGTTAGTATATAAGGATGGTGGTTTTTCCAGAACCCTATAAAGGGTGATCTATCACAAACTGTCATGTACAGTTTGTCATATACAGCCCAAGCTTATGTTCTGCTGCTGCAGGGGATGGGACCCAGATCAGGGGGTTCCAATGAGAAGAAAAGATATTTCAGCAAAATGTTAGGAAGAACTTCCTGATGGTATGAGCTGTTCAAGAGTGGAATGGCTGCTTCAGAAAGTGGTGGGCTTTCCTACATTTAAAAAGAGGTTGGATGGTGCTATTAGGAATGCTCTAGCTGTGGATTTCCTGCTTTGGATGGGTTTTAGAGAAGAGGACTTGTGGATCTCCTCCACTTCTAC
The DNA here is from genome assembly GCA_030847615.1 of Gambelia wislizenii. NCBI lineage: Eukaryota > Metazoa > Chordata > Lepidosauria > Squamata > Crotaphytidae > Gambelia > Gambelia wislizenii. Next base: position 176,814,381 of record JAUMIR010000004.1, read on the forward strand.
AGTTCTAGGATTCTACTCTGAGGTTTTGTTTCTTCTTACTGTGCCCACTGAAGGTTTATGGCACTTTGTAATATTGCGTTTATTTTTAGTAGTAGTATAGATGGAGCTGACAGCTTAAAACACATTCCAGCAGTCACTTCTCCTTTGTTAGATTTCTAGGGGAGCTAATATAGACTAAATTAACTTTATATGTTTCTCTTTTAGACTCTTTCCAAAACTTCAGGTGTGTTAGTTAGTTTCCTGCTTACACACCTGTCTATTGGAAGGGAATAAAGATGAGTCATTTCCATCCATCATTTTGTCTGGAACCACTTTTGCTTCCATTGAAACACATTACTTGAATATTACAGGCTATCAACAATCCTTTGTCAGATCTTAACAGGCATTATCTCAGATCAACACACATGGGTAGCTCTTCTCACAGAAATCTTGCAGCAAAGAAACATGGAATTGCATTTCCCCCTGCAAAATGGAGTAGGTGGGTTGAAATACTCTTGTGGTGATAGTTTGTGTCCTCTTTTGACTGAAAATAAAGTGCAAATCACAGAACTGGAAGGGATACCAAAGGGTTATGTTAACTAATTCACATTCCTTAACAGTACCAAGGTCTGAACGTGGGAGGTTCTCTTTTCAATCAATTTGTTCTGCTGTTCTCCTAGCTGCAACCTCTGTTACATAATGTAATAGGGCCATAGTCACAGCACTAGCTGTATAACAACAACAAGTTGTGATTATACTCAGAAAATGGTTTAATGGATGCTGTGAAATTTGGCAGCATAGGAGAAGAAAGTTGAGGATGGGCCATGCCAATTTTGACTGAGGTAGGCAAGCAAGAAAATGGCTTCCGTATATTCCAGCGTATAAGATGACTTTTGAGCACTCAAAAGTGCCCTCCAGAATGAAGAGTAGTCTTATACACCGGATATACTTTGCCTCGCCTGCCTGCCTATCTCCTGCCTCTTCACAAATGGAGCGAAGAGGCAGGAGATGGGGCAGGGGGGTGAAGCAGTTCATTCGCCCCCCTCCTCTGCCTTCTCCCCCTTTGGGAAGCAACAGAAGATAGAGGAAGGGGGCGAATGTTGCGGTTTGCCATGGCCGCCGCTTGATTCCTCTGCAGTGGCCGAGGCAAACCACTAGATTCGCCCTTTCCCCCCACCTTCCTTGAAGGTGGAGGAAAAGGGCGAAAATGCCCTGTTTTGCTCCGCAGCCCTGATCCCTCTTTCTGGGCTCCCTTCTGAAGGGAGCCCAGAAGGAGGACGTGGGGCCGTGGAGCCAAACCCCAGGATTCGCGCCGTCTCCCCACCTTCAAGGAAGGCGGGAAGAAGGGGCAAACATGCCCCATTTGGCTGCATAGCCCTGATCCCTCCTTCTGGGCTCCCTCCTGGAAGGGAGCCCAGGAGGAGGACACGGAGGCTGTGCAGCCAAACCCGGATTCGCCCCCTCTCCCCACCTTCAAGGAAGGTGGGGAGAAGGAGCAAAGATGCCCCCTTTAACTCTACAGCCCCAATGCCTTCTTCTGGGCTCCCTTGCAAAGGGAGCCCAAAAGGAGGCATCGGGGCTGTGGAGTTAAACCCCTAGACTCGCTCCCCCTCCCTACCTTCCAGGAAGGTGGGGAGAGCGAGCGAAGATGCCAAGTTTAACTCTGCAGCCCCGATGCCTTCTTCTGGGCTCCTTTGGAAGGGAGCCCAGAAGGAGGCATCGGGGCTGTAGAGCCAAATGGGGCATGTTCACCCCTTCTCCCCACCTTCCTTGAAGGTGGGAAGAGGGGGTGAATCTAGGGGTTTGCTGCGGCTGCCCCCGCTTCCCCCGCCTTGGTCCCCTTCGGAAGAGCCAAGACGGAGGGAAGGGGGCTGCTGAGGCAAACTGGGCATTTTCGCCCCTTTCCTCCACCTTTGAGTCCAGTTTGACTGGAAGGTTGAAGAGAGGGGCGAATGTTGCCCTGCCAGCTGATCCTGTTCGCTTTCCCAACTCACGAGGAGATCCTTGTGAGTTGGGAAACAAAGAGGATCATCTGGCAAGGCTCCCCCAGCCAGTCAGCCAGCCAGCCAAATTGGGGGGGGGGGTCTTATATGGCAAATATATGCCTAAGCCTAGATTTTTGGCTGGAAATTGGGATGGTGGTCTTATACACCCAGTCGTCTTATATGCTGGAATATACGGTATGTATATGATTTTAAAGTTCAGTGAGTTACTTCCAGCAATTGGACAGATAGTGTCAGGTTTTCCTCCAATAAGTTCACTGTGGTTAAACTTCAGTTCATTTTGTGCAACTGGTGCTCAAAAAGGACTTCTTTCACATATACTCAGTTGCCAGTTTGGTGAACCTTATGTGGGCATGGCCAGATGTGAGGTGCTTAGAATGGAAGTGAACATTGCTGATTCTTAGGGAGATGGGAGAGAATGCCAAAGAGCCAGTGGTTATGCCAAGTTAAAGTTGGGAGAGAGGAAGGGAAATTGTAAGAGACTCTGGGGTTGCGTTTACATGGGCAAATATTCTCCTAAATATACCACTAAGATAGCTCATTGTTTCCATGGATCGTGCCACAGTATCACCTCATTCAGAAGGGGGGAAGGTAAAAAAGCCCCAAATATAGTGTCTCAGGGGATCTCGCTACTTTTGCTGACTTATTTGAAAAGTAGCGCAACTTAGCACATTATTGATAATGTAAACAACCATTTTGCTAAGGGCTGTATGAATTACCAGAAAACTTCCCAATACAATTGCAGCTGTACTGTGCACAGAGCTGCACTGTGATTGGTTCTTAGGATGAACGGGTGGGCTGGCAAGATGTGGAGTCAGCAAGGAGACTCATTAGCGATCAGGAAATTAAAAATCCTTCATATCTACTGCTTGCTTTGGTGCCAAGGGAAGTCTGTACAGGGATCTACAGGGGGGAGGCAATGGGTGAGATTCTTTGTCAATCAGCTGTTAACCATGGAGAAAAAAACCTTCTGTCTGGAGTTTGATTTGGGGCCAGGGAGCTACGGGGGGGGGGAGGCAATGGGTGAGATTCTTTGTCGATCAGCTGTTAACCACGGAGTTGGGGCCAGGGCAGACATTTCTATTGCATTCCTTTGTCTTCTCTCCAGTGCTTGGCCACTCCCCCCCCCCACATTTGCCTGTCTGAACCACACAGCAGGGGAAAAAAAGAGCAACAAAATACAAGTGTTTCCTCCATAGACCATGTAAACTACCCACCACTTGTGTGAAAAAACGCTAAAGCGCAATTTATCGCAATAAAACCTGCCATGTAATTGCAGCCCAGGTTAAAACACTCTAAGCATAGATGTTGTATGTCTATGTATTTCTTAGTCACCATAAAGATTTTGATTATTAATTAGTAAAACAAACCCTGTTCTCAACAAAAGTCCAAAAGTGTGCTATTTTATGCAGTAGGGTTTAACCATATGTACACATGAGGACATTTTAATCCTTTTATTATTTATTCCCTAGCAAAAGTGTTCTTCTTTACCTGTGTTCAAAATCCATTATTACTTCACCACCACAGTGCCGTTTCTCTTTTTCCCCTCCATTATTTTGTTTGTTTGTTTGCTGGCCTTTCTTTTCCACAGCTTCTGGACTTGTTCAGTACCAATGTGTGTGGTTTAGAAGCCCCTTAGTCCCCCATACCACCTGCAGTGTATTGAGCCTCTGCTACTAGGCAACTGGGTTTTGGAGTCCTTGTTAGCACCACAGACAAGTATTAACTGAACTTTGAGGGTAGGAAAAGATATGAAGGCTGAGAACCAACTAGGGCAGAGGATTTTTCTCTGTTGCTATCCCACTTGTACAGTTTTCATAGGTTTTAGGGGGGAGATGGGTCACATGTGCACACTTTGATTTTCTTTGATTGTCTATATTATAATCCTTGGGAGCCTATCTTCCATTAGCCTCACTTTGATGGAGGTGCAACCCATCCCAAGGGCTTTCCATATGTTGAGAGATGGAGACTGGATTTAATTGCCAGAGGGATAGCCTGGGTAGAATTTCTGGGGGCCAAATTCTACCATTGGTTGTGAGGGGATACTGTCCCCTATCAGCAAAAGGGCTGGAATGCTTCTCTGCTGTATGCCATGTGCTGCATCTTTTGCCTCTAATATAGCTTATGCACTAATATAGCTTATGTGATAGTAGTAATGTGTCTGGCAATGAAAGAACCCCTGGTGAGGCCTGGAATTATAGCCTGTTCCAGAACAAGATATCACTCTATGGCACTCATTCTCAACCTTTTTATCCTGGAGGAATCCTTGACATAATTTTCAGGTCCCAGGAACCCTTGCATAAAAAATATCCTATATACTGCTATTGCTTTCCCCCCACAATCACAGTCTCTTGAGGAACCCCTAGCAACCTCATGGGGAACCCTAAGGTTCGAGGGAACCCTGGTTGAGAAACACTGCTCTATGGCATTTCTCTTTTCCTTTGCTTTTTCTCTGTTCCCCCAGAACTTTTATTTTCTCTTTCTGTTTTTCTTCTTCTCTTCCTCTAGTCTTCTCTTCTCCTAATACATTATCAGGCAGCAAGAGCCTTCCATTATGGTTGCCATATGCTAGTTCACAATATACAACCTGCTACATTGTATATTATGTAAATTATTTTCTCATTATGCAGATCATGTTGTGGGATGTCTAGCACACCTCCACATATGTGCACACACACAGAATCATAGAGTTGGAAAAGACCACAAGGGCCATCTAGTCCAATCTCCTGCCATGCAGGAACACACAATCAAAGCATTCCTGACAGATGGCCATCCAGCCTCAGTTTAAAAACCTCCAAAGAAGGAGTCTCCACTGCATCTGAATATTGTGCTATACTGTATTTCTCCTCAAAATCACAAAATCTAGCCTGTGGGCTAGACAATGCAACTGTTAGGTAGATTTGTAATCAGTTGACTGACTGAACCCAAAGGGTAGTCATCATGGCTCCTCTTCATCCTGGAGAGAAGTGACTAGTGGGGTGCCACAGAGTTCTGTCCTGTGCCCTGTGCTATTCAACATCTTTATCAATGACTTGTATGAGGGAATAGAGGGTATGCTCATCAAGTTTGCAGATGACACCAAATTAGGAGGGGTAGCTAATACCCCAGAGGACAGGATCAGAATCTAGAATGACCTCAACAGATTAGAAAGCTGGGCCAATATTAACAAAATGAATTTCAACAGGGAGAAATGTAGGATACTTACACTTGGGTAGTAAAACTGAAAAGCAGAGATATTGGATGTGTGACATCTTCGTTACTATCTTCATTTACTATCGTTGTTAGTAAAAAATAGTGGAAAATATCGGAAGGAAAATGGAAGCAGGATGGAGGGAGAACAAATGGAGATCGGGAAAGGAAGGGGGTGTGCAAAATGGAGCGCTGGCAGCAGAACAGCCCTGTTTCTCTCCCAATCTCTGCAGAGGTTATTTCCCCCATGTGAAAACCTCCTATGCAGATTGCAAGCTGAACATGAGTCAGCAATGTGATGCGGCAGCTAAAAAAGCTAATACAATTCTAGGCTGCATTAATAGGAGTATAGTGTCTAGATCAAGGGAAGTAATGGTGCCACTGTAGTCTGCTTTGGTCAGACCTCACCTGGAATACTGTGTCCAGTTCTGGGCACCACAATTCAGAAAAGATAGTGAGAAGCTGGAATGTGTCCATAGGAGGGTGACCAGGATGGTGGGAGGTCTGGAAGCCATGCCCTCTGAGGAGCAGCTTAGGGAGCTGGGCATTTTTAGTCTGGAGAAGAGAAGGTTGAGAGGGGACATGATAGCCATATTTAAATATTTGAAGGGATGTCATACTGAGGATGGAGCAAGATTGTATTCTGCTGCTCCAGAGACAAGGACATGGAGCAATGGGTTCAAACTACAGGAAAAGAGATTCCACCTAAACATTAGGAAGAACCTCCTGACAGTAAGAGCTTTTCGGAAGTGGAATGCACTGCCTCAGAGTGCGGTGGAGTATCCTTCTTTGGAGGTTTTTAAACAAAGGCTGGATGGCCATCTGTTGGGAATGATTTAATTGTGTATTCGTGCATGGCATGGGGTTGGACTGGATCGCCCTTGTGGTCTCTTCCAACTCTATGATTCTATGATTCTATAATTGGTCAAAATTAATTATTGAATTAAGTTTTGATGTATGCAATTTCTGATAACATTTTTGAAAGCTAAATTTAAAAAATTCAACTCATTTGAAATGTAGTGCAGAGTAGAGTTGCTACAGATACTATGGACTACCCAAAAACAAATGCATCAGTGAGCAAACCAGACCTGAGCTGTCACTAGAAGCCAAATGGACTAAACTGAGGTTATTGTACTTTGAGCATGAGGTGACATACCTCAGAAAACATGCAAATTCTTAGTAAAGTAGAAGGTGGTAGGAAAAAGGAGGACCATACTGGAAATGGATTGACATAGTCAGGAAAGCCACAGACCTGAGTTGGTAAGAAGTGAGCAGGGCTGATAATAGGACTCTTGGAGTCTCTCATTCATAGGGTTACTGTATGTTGAAGCTGACATGACTGCACACAAGAGAAGAAGCAGCAGCGGCAATAAATGTCTTTCTTCTTTAACTGTGTTTAGGCACTTGATTTCAAATAATTGATTTCAGCTCTCTCTTTCGAAAGGCAGCCCCACAGTAATACAAATGGGATGTAATCCCACATTTGTCACTGTAGTGAGATCAGACACTTGAAGGAACAGGCACAGCTGGCACACTAGTTTTAACTGCAAATGCACTCCTGGCCACTCATTAGACCTGGGAATTGAGGCTCAAGTCCAAGTCGAAGAGTACACCCACTTGGTGAACATGAGATTTCAGGAGTGTAACCCCTACCCAGCAGACACTAAACTCCTTATTCCTTGACTTACTTTATAATTTCTATCTTGTCTAGATTTAGCTTTAGTTTATTCATCCTCATCCAGTCCATCACTGACAGCAGACACTGGTTTAGCATCAAAACAACTTCCTTGGAACTAGATAGGGGGAAAAAAAACTTATTTTAAAGATCTGTGAGGGAAAAGAAGAGCATGCAGGTAAAGAATAAATAAAAAAGGGTTTTCACAACCATTGTTCAATGCTTTTCAAAGAACAACAGATCTCAAGTAGAAGGATGAAGAAATTTTTGGATAAACGAGATGTATATCACAAATTACAGAAGATCAGAGGAGACTTGATCAACCAATAGTAATCACAGAAATGGTAGAGGCAATAAAGAAGTGTAAAGTGGGGAAGGTGCCTGGCCCAGAGGGGTTAACTATGTTATGTTATAAAAGATTAGAAGATCAGTTGATTATGCCTTTACAACAAACAATGAATTCAATTTTGAAAGGGAAAATACCTGAGACTTGAGGGAGTGCTAATCTATCTATCTATCTATCTATCTATCTCATTATATTGGGTATGTTGCCATTCTCAGTGTGCTGACTGACTGCTTAGGAAGCTTACCAACCAATCAAAGCTCTTTGTTGGGCAGCCAATTAGCACAGTGGGGTGGAAATGTGGAAAGATTCAAATTCTTTCTAAACCAGGCAGTGGCGGAGGGGCTCTCGTGTGATGGTGCGCATGGTGTGTGTATGTAGTGTGGGTTGTGTGTTGTGTATCATGGGTGTTTGTATAGCATGGAGAGGATGTGTAGTGTGGTGTTTGTGTGTAGTGTGGTTTGTGTGTGTGTAGTGTGTGTGGGTGCAGCGTGGTGTGTGTGTGTAACATGGGGGTGTAGCAAGGGTATGTGTGGCATGGGGTATGTGGGTAGCATGGGTTGTGTGTGTAGCATGGGGGTGTAGCGTGGTGTGTCTGTAGTATGTGTGTGTAGCATGGGGTATGTGGGGGTGTGTAGTGTGGGAGGTGTAGCATGGGGTATGTAGCATGGTATATATGTGTAGTGTGGGGTATATTTATGTAGCGTAGGGTGTGTGTATAGCATGGGAGGTATAGCATGGGGGCAGGGCCGGTTTAAGGAATTTTGGGGCCCCCTGCAGTGCTTTATTTTGGGGCCCCCATATGTTTATCTCAGGTCAATGTAACCTAACCTATTCACCGTACAGGATGTTCAGATCACAGTAGGGCCCCCGTATCCATGGATTTATTATCCATGGGACACAGAACAGCACACCTACCCTAGAGTCTTCCTAGTAAATGTGTCCTCCCTAGTGGTTTTCTAGGCCCTCCAAGGCAACTCTATGGTATTTTAAACCAGAAGTACCATTTTTTTCAATGGTGTTCACTATTATTCATGGTTTTCAGAATCCACCCCCCCGAACCAATCCCCAGTGGATAAGAGGGGCCTACTGTATTACATAATTTGACACCAATAATTTAGTTTAAAAACTATATTATAGGCACTAACATAATATTTTTAGTTTATTAGCAATTAATGTAATGATGCAGATTTCCTCAAAGAAAAGAAAGAGTGGACTACAAGCTAAACATGAGTTAGCAGTGTGATGCAGCAGCAAAAAATGCCAATGCAATTCTAGGCTGCATTAATAGTGTCTAGATCAAGGGAAGTAATAGTATCACTCCATTCTGCTTTGGTCAGACCTCACCTGGAATATTGTTTCCAGTTCTGGGCACAACAATTCAAGAAAGATACCGAGAAGGATGTTGGGAGGTCTGGAAGCCATTATGCCCTATGAGGAACGGCTTAGGGAGCTGGGCATGTTTAGCCCAGAGAAGAGAAAGTTAGGAGGGGACATGATAGCCATGTTTAAATATTTGAAGGGGTGTCATACTGAGGAAGGAGCAAGCTTGTTTTCTGCTGCTCCAGAGACTAGGACACGGAGCAATGGACTCAAACTATAGGAAAAGAGATTCTACCTAAACATTAGGAAGAAGTTCCTGACAGTAAGAGCTGTAAGGCAGTGGAATACTCTGCTGCCTTGGAGTGTGGTGCACTCACCTTCTTTGGAGGTTTTTAAGGAGAGGTTGGATGGGCATTTGTCAGGAATGCTTGGATTGTGTGTTCCTGCAGGGCAGAAGCCAATCGGATGGGATGGCTGTTGGGGTCCCTTCCAGCCCTATGATTCTAGGCTGCATTCAGAGCCTGGGAAAGTTACTCTTGGATTACACCTCCCAGAATCCCCCTGCCAGCACCCTTCTCAAGGTCTGGTTGTATTGTTCCTTTTCCAGCATTCTCTAGCCCAGTGGTTCTTAACTTGGGGTCCACAATGTCCTCACAGGGGGTCCACAAAGGCTTGAAGACTGCTTGGCCCACCTCCTCCCTGTAGTGGAGTAGCCATGTGACAGGAACCAAGGCAAAGTCTGGCTGGCTTGGCCTGCACATTGCCATTCAATCCACTCCAGCCACAAACTTGCAGGAAGAAGCAAGAGTGTCTCTGAGGGAAAGTTTAATGGATGGTGTAATTGTATTGTTGTTGTTGTTAGCTATTATTATTAGGGTTTTAAATCTTGAGTTAAGTCTTGGGGCAACAAAAGATATTTAAAGGGGGTCCCTGGTAAAGAAAAGGTTAAGATCCACTGCTCTAGGCCAGTGCCTCTCACATAACACTACTGGATATTGGTGTTTTAGTGACAACAATAAAACCATTGTTCCCAGTAATATTACTCCAAATTTTAATTTATATTCTTTATACAGTATTCTTCTGTTAAAAGAGTTAAGAGTGTTGTAAAAGTTTCAGCATTGCACTATGACTATGGAGACCAGGGTTTGAATCCTTACTCAGCCATGAATACCCCACTGGCTGACCTTGGGCAAGTCACACTCTCTCAGCCTCAAAGGAAGGCAAAGGCACACACCCTTTGAACAAACCTTGCCTAGAAAACCCCATGGTAGGTTTGCCTTAGCCAGAAATGACTTGAAGGCACATAGGCAAACACACACAAATGCAGGCTGAACTCAGTTGGCAAGGGAAGGGAAGGGAAGGGAAAGAAAGAAAGAAAGAAAGGAGCCCTTTCCGAGACAACCCTCAAATTCCCTGTCTCTCTCATAAACACACACTCACCGTCTCCACGGTAGCAGCACACTCCCTCCAGCTTCTGCCACAGAGGGCTGCTGTTTCTTTCACTTTCTCTTTAGTTTTGGAGACATTTTTTTGGAGGAGGGCGGGAATGTGGTGGAGTCTCCTTCTTTAGAGGTTTTTAAACAGAGGCTGGATAGCCATCTGTCTTGACTCCAGCAACAAGTTAAAAAGTAAAATAACCACCCCACTGTGCATGGCAGCCCCCCCCCCAAGATCCCCGCGGCCCCCTGAAGACAGTCCCTCACTCACACGACCAGCTGCTCTGCCTTTCCTCCTTCGCAGCAATGCAGCCAGGGACTGTCTCCAAATTACAACTTCCCAAGAGCAAACCCTTTCTCTATCTCCCGCACTAGCTCAGTGCTATTGCCATGCCCTGCCTGAGGAGGGAGGGGGAAGGGGCTCCAAAGGAGCGGAGGAGCCGGCTGCTGTCTCCTGGCTGTCTCCTTCATCAGATAAGGGCAACACTCACCAGGGGGCCCCCTTCACCCCCGAGGCCCCCCGCCAATGCGGATCTGGCAGACAGGTTAAACCGGCCCTGCATGGGGGCATAGTGTGTGTGTGTGTGTGTAGCTTGGGGTGTGTGTGTTTAGCATGGGGAATGTAGCATGGGGTGTGTGTAGCATGGGGTGTAGCATAGGGTTTGTGTGTGGTGTGGGGTTTGTGTGTGTAGCATGGGGATGTAGTGTGATGTGTGTGTAATATGTGTGTGTGTGGTAGCGTGATGTGTGTGTTTAGCATGGTGTGTGTGTATGTGCAATTGCATGGTGGTGGCAGAAGGGCTTTCACATCCTGGCATGCGTATTGTGTGTGTAGCGTGTTGTGTGTGTAGTGTGTTGTGTGTGTGTGTGTAGCATGGTGTGTGTGTGCAGTTGCATGGTGGCAGTGGAGAGGCTCTCATGTCCTGGCACGTGTGGTGTGTGTGTAACATGGGTTGTGTGTATGTGCAATTGCATGGCAGCAGCAGAGGGGCTTTCATGTCCTGGTGCATGGTGTGTATGTGTGTAGCATGGGGTGTGTGTGTACACACGGTTACATGGTGGCAGCAGAGGGGCAGTTGTGTCCTGGTGCACATGGTGTGTGTGTGTCTGCGCAGTTGCCTGGTAGCAGCGGCAGAGGGGCTCTCAGTATGAAACTAGCTGTACACAGCATAACATATGCCATTATAGTTGATTTGAAAGGTTATATATTACTGTGTCAAATGGTCATACTCTTGACATGTTTCCTAAGCATCCAATCAGCAGAGTGGGAATGGAGACATACGAAAACGCTTTGTATATAGAGATAATGGTGTATGTTACACAGGGTACAGCTAGCATAACTTTAATTCCCAAACAAGATTGAGATGCGACAGAACCTAAAAATTACAAACCTATCTCTTTATTGAATAATGATTATAATATATTTGAGGTGATATTGGAAGAATGAATGTAAAATGGTATTATAAGAATGGATACATGAAGACCAATGTGATTTCTTATCTAAAAGACTATTGAAAGGAAAATACATTTCTTATTTAATAGATATTGTGTGCTAGATATTTTAAAATATTATGAGAAACATAATGAGAAGAAATACAGTAGGACCCCTGTATCCACTGGGGGTTGGTTCTGCCCCCCCCATGGATACTGAGAACTGTGGATAATAGTGAACACCATTGAAAATAATGAAAATAATGGGACTTCCAGTTTAAAATACCATGGAGTTGCCTTGGAGGACCTAGAAAATGGCTAGAGAGGACACATTTTCTAGGAAAACTGTATGGTGGCTGTGCTGTTTTGTGTCCTGTGGATAATGAATCAGTAGATATGGGGGTCCTACTTTTTTCTTGTACAAGGTGATGATGACTGCATCTTGGAGATCTGATGGCAGTTCCCCTTTTTCCCAGCAATTCACAAGGAGTTCGTGGAAGTTATCGTGGAGTGCATGACCTCCATATTTCCAAACTTCAGGTGGGTTTCCATCAATCCCAGTTGCCTTGCCGTTTTTCATCTGCTGGATGGCCTTTTTTTTTAAAATTAATACTTTTTATTCCTTATTTTCTCAACATACATTCATACATACATTTCTACGTACAATAAAAATAAAAATAAAAAACCCCACAAAACATACAATAATCACAATCATATATATTCTATCAAATTTCTTGTGAGTTTTTTACAATATTTTGCTTGTATCTTTATAGTACTCAATTCAATCTTCTTCTTTTCTTTCTCACTCATTCTTCATTACTGTACTTCCTTATTTCTTTTCTTATCCATTTTATTTTCTGTACCTATCTTCCCCCTTCCCCCTCTTGAGATTTTATCCCTTGTCTCTACTTTCTTTTGATTACAATATATTGCTTAATTACATTTGCTTTTACTTTAAGCTACTTCTTTAACCATATACAATTTAATTAATCTTCTTTATTCTAGCGTCTTTTCCCCATTTGTCCTCCCATAATGGGTTCAATATCTCCCATATTTCCAAAACTTTTAATGTTTTGTTTTCCTCTATTATCACTGTCAATCTTTCCATTTCATACATTTCCAGGAGTTTTAATGTCCATTCTTCTAATGAGGGTATTTCTGATTTTTTCCAATATTTAGCATAAATAATTCTCGCTGTTGTTACCATATAAGATAGCACTTTCCAGTATTTTCTATGAATTTGTCCATCTATCTTATCAAATAAATTTAGAAGGTAAATTTCAGGGGCACATGGGAAATTTGTATCAAACAATTCAAAGTTATTTTATGAATCTTCTCCCAGTATCTTTCTGCTTTTTCACACTTCCACCAGATATAATAGTAACTGCCAGATGCCTTCTGGCACTTCCAGCATTGATCAGACATTTTTTCATAAATTTTCGCCAATCTTACCGGTGTTAGATGCCATTTAGTTATCATTTTATCTGCTGGATGGCCTTAAGGGTCTCTTCCAAAGTGGGAGCTATGTCCAATTCATTTTTCATTGGTTTTTGTATCATATGTTGCATAGTGAGTCTTAGACTACTCGGTTGGCTCTAAAGAGACTTTGAAAGTGTTCAGCCCATCGATTCAGGATGGAGGCTTTATCAGTAATTAATGTTTGACCATCTGTACTGTATAAGGAGCTTTGGACCTGATAAGTAGGTCCAAACACTGCCTTAAAAGCTTCATAGAATCCTCTAGAATCACCCAGATCTGCACAGCGTTGTGTCTTTTCTGCTATATTGATCCACCACTTGTTCTGCATGTCTCGGAGTTTTTCTTGAAGTTTACTACATGTGAGGCGGAAAGCTGCTTTTCTTACATGCCAAGTTGGCTGGGCGAGGTATGCCTGGTGAGCAGTTCTCTTCTTTGCCAACAGCTCCTGGATCTCTTGGTTGTTTTCATCAAACCAGTCTTGATTTTTCTTGTGGGAGAACCTGAGGGATTCTTCTGCAGACTGGAGGATACTGTTTTTGATGTGTTGCCAAAGCACTGTAGGAGAAGGATCTGTAGGATGGTCTTCAAGTTTTGTTTGCAGATTTGCCTGGAAGTTGTCTCTCATGGTAGCTTGTTGAAGATTGTTGACTTGGAGTCTCCTCTTTAAGATGCCACCCCTCTTAGGTTTGAACTTAAGATGAAGATTTAGTTTACATCTGACGAGGCGATGATCTGTTTGGCATTCTGCACTGGGCATTACTCTGGTATGACAGACATTGCGAATGTTTCTCTGGCAGACAAAAACATAGTCAATGAGGTGCCAATGTTTGGATCGGGGATGCATCCAGGTTGTCCTCAAGCTATCTTTCTGCTGAAAGATAGTGTTTGTAATAGTCAGCTGTTGTTCTGCACAGAACTCTAGCAGGAGGCATCCCTTATCATTGCAATTTCCAACACCATGCTTGCCTAAGACACTTTCCAGGCTTCGGAGTTCTTTCCTACTCTGGCATTGAAGTCACCAAGGATAATAATTTTATCTTCTACAGGGACTTTTTGTATGAGTTGGCGTAGGTCTGTGTAGAATTTGTCTTCCTCTACAGGATCGGCTTGCATAGTTGGGGCATATATACTAAAGAGAACAACATGTGGGAGGCGTAAGGAAATAATGCGATCAGAGTGTCCTGTCGGCAAGGTTTTGAGTTTGGAGGCAATGGAGTTTTTAATCATAAAGCCTACTCCTGGAAATGTTTTTCGGTTTTGGGTTTGCCAGACCAGTAAAGTGTGTAGCCAGCACCATGTTCTTTAAGGCTGCCTTCCTCATGGAGATGAACTTCACTAAGAGCAGCAATGTCAATATTAAGTCATGATAGTTCATGGGCTATTAGAGCAGAACAATGCTCAGGCCATCCACTATCTTCAGAGTCTCGCATGGTTCTGATGTTCCAGCATGCAAGCGTCAGTTTATTTACACCTTTGGAGGCCAGTGTGTGCCTTTGTTTCTTTGCCTTGGTTTGACCGCATCAGAAGATGCCAGTTGGCCACAGGTAGCCAACCAGATAGATGGGGATGAGCTTTCATTAGGCCACCTTTTCTAGGCCCCTCTCCATATGGAGCAAGCAGTGCTCTCCTTAAAAAAGGCTGCTTGGTCGTTCAGGATGCTGCCGAACAAGACTGTCATTTCCCAGGTCAGCCTTGAGCGACCAAAGTCCTGAATCACCTGCATGCAGGGTTGGGTCTGCGGCTTCCAGTGCATCTTTACACCTGCTGTTTCATCCCTCACCTATTGCTACAGGACTTTTTTAGAACTGGACTTTTCCTTCCAGCCTGTGCAATGGATTTTTCTGGTGGAGCGCAGTGTGCACAGAACAGACCTCACCCTTTAAACCAAAGGTTCATCTGTTGTGGCCTTGCAAGCATGGATAGTAGTTTGATTAGAGTTTCCTTCTCTTAGATGGTTGATCTTACAGGGTTGGATGAGCACCATCTGCCTGGGTTTGGGATTAGAGTTCTCCTTCTCCTAGGATGGTTGTCATATGGCTAGAGAGCCCATCCTGCCCTTTGATGCTCTTTGTCAGACCCTTCAGTTTTGACCTGTCTGGCATGGGAGACCCTACTGGTGGCTATTATGCCACCGCCAGCATAGCTCAAAACATCATTAAGGTATGCAAGCCTCTCTCCCACAACAAGGGGGCGTCAATGGAGAGGTTTTACTATGCCATTTTATATAATGGGACTTGAGCATCCACAGATTTTGGTATCCTCAGGGGGTCCTAAAACCAAACCCCAGCAGATACCAAGGTCCCACTGTATTAACCTCCCATGCAAGCAAAGTGATGTTCAACACTTTTACTGTATATGGAGTGAGAAATGCCATATATCTAAGCTCGGTTTAGAAAAGGAAGAAGCACTCAGGATAATATTGCTAGCATATGGATGTTGGATGATGGAATGCACCAAAGAATTTCAGAAGAAAACCAGCCTGTGTTTTATATATTACAGCAAATCCTTTGATTATGTAGATAATGAAAAATGATAGATCACTCTTTAAAAAAATGGTGTGCCACACTTGACTGTCCTGATGCATAACCTCTACTCAGGATACTATGGTTACTATGTCTATGAAGACAGAATATGAAGAAACAGAATAGTTTCTAACTGGCAAGAGGATCAGGCAAGGTGGCATTTTATCACCCTATCTGTTAACTTGTACACTGAACGTATCATACATAACCATGGATTAGACTCAAAGGAAGAAGGCATGAAAATTGGAGGAAAGAGAATCAACAATTGAAGATATGTAGATGACACCATACTGCTAGCAGAAAATAGTAAAGACTTGGGACAACTATTTAGTAAAGTCAAGGTGCAAAGTGCGAAGACAGGTTTACATACAGCTGAACACCAAGAAAACAAAGGTAATGACCACAGATGATTTACACAACTTCTAAAGTAGATGATGAAGACATGAAATAGTGAAAGATTTTCCATACCTTGGCTCAGTCATTAATGAGAATGGATACTGTAGTTAAGAAATTAGAAGACTAGGAATTGGAAGGGAAGCTATGAAGGAACTAGAAAAGATACTCAAGAGTAAAGATATATGATCAAATATTAACATTAGGATTGTCAGTGCCATTGTATTTCTTATTTCCATGTATGGTTATGAAAACTGGATACTGAAGAAGGCTGATAGGGGGAAAAAATCAACTCATTTGAAAAGCAGTGCTGGAGGAGAGTTTTACACCAGTGAAGTGATCCATGACATCAATACTGGAAGCCAGGTGGAGAGCATCTGGATAAAAATTAAAGGGGAGGGAAACAACAGGGATGTTATTGTGGGACTCTACTACAGACCCCCAAATCAGACGGAGGAATTGGATGTTGCCTTTCTAGAACAGATGAACACACATGCAGAAAGGAGAGATGTAGTAGTGATGGGTGACTTCAACTATCCTGATATTTGCTGGCAATCTAACTCAGCCAAAACTACAAGGTCTAGCAAATTCCTTACATGCCTGGAAGACAATTTCATGGTCCAAAAGGTGGAAGAGGCAACAAGGGGGTCAGCTATTTTAGATCTGATCCTAACCAACAGAGACGACCTTGTTAATGGGGTGCAAGTGGTGGGATCCTTAGGTGAGAGTGATCATGTTCTCCTGGAGTTTGTTATACAATGGAAAGGAGAAGCCAGGCATAGTCAGACACGCATTCTTGACTTCAGGAGAGCTGATTTCAATAAACTCAGGGAAATACTGGGGATGATCCCATGGTCAAGAATACTAAAAGAGAAGGGACCTCAAGACGGTTTTGACTTTCTCAAAAGGGAGATACTGAAGGCACAATTTCAAACAGTACCATTGAGGAAGAAAAATGGGAGGTGTCTCAAGAAACCAGGATGGATGACTAAAGAACTTTCAATGGAGCTAAGTTTTAAACGGAACATGTATAGGAAATGGAAAAAGGGGGAAATCAACAAAGAAGAATTCAAACAGATAGCGAACACGTGTAGGAGTAAAGTCAGAAAAGCTAAAGTGCAGAATGAGCTCAGGCTTGCTAGGGAGGTTAAGAACAATAAAAAGGGTTTTTTTGGGTATGTCCGCAGCAAAAGGAGGAAGAAGGAAATGATAGGGCCACTACGTGGAGAAGATGGCAAAATGCTAACAGGGGACAGAGAAAAGGCAGAATTACTCAACACCTTCTTTGCCTCAGTGTTTTCAGAAAAGGAAAAGGAGGACCAACCTGAGGAAAATGGAACAGAGGACACAATAGGGGAAATCCAGCTGAAAATAAGTAAAGAGGTGGTACAGGAATACCTTCTTAATCTAAATGAATTTAAATCTCCAGGACCAGATGAACTACATCCAAGAGTATTAAAAGAGCTGGCAAATATAATCTCAGAGCCATTGGCAATAATATTTGAGAACTCCTGGAGAACAGGAGAAGTCCCAGCAGACTGGAGGAGGGCAAACGTTGTTCCCATCTTCAAAAAGGGGAAAAAAGAGGATCCCAACAACTATCGTCCAGTTAGTCTGACATCAATACCAGGGAAGATTCTAGAACAGATCATTAAACAAAGAGTCTGTGAACATTTAGAAGGCAATGCCATAATCACAAAAAGTCAGCATGGGTTTCAGAGAAACAAGTCATGCCAGACTAATCTGATCTCTTTTTTTGATAAAGTTACCAGCTTGGTAGATGAAGGGAATGCTGTGGACATTGCATACCTTGATTTCAGTAAGGCCTTTGACAAGGTTCCCCATGACATTCTTGCAAACAAGCTTGTAGAATGTGGGCTAGACAAGTTAACTGTTCAATGGATTTGTAATTGGTTGACCGGCCGAACCCAAAGGGTGCTCAGCAGTGGCTCCTCTTCGTCTTGGAAAGATGTGACCAGTGGGGTGCCACAGGGTTCTGTCCTGGGCCCAGTGCTATTCAACATCTTTATCAATGACTTAGATGAGGGAATTAGGGGCATACTTATCAAATTTGCAGATGACACCAAATTGGGAGGAGTAGCTAATACCCTAGAGGACAGGATCAAAATTCAGAATGACCTGGATAGACTGGAGAGCTGGGCCAAAGCTAACAAAATGAAATTCAATACGGAGAAATGTAAAGTACTGCATTTAGGGCGGAAAAATGAAATGCATAAATATAGGATGGGAGAGACCTGGCTGAATGAGACTATGTGCGAAAGGGATCTAGGAGTCCTAGTAGACCACAAGTTGAACATGAGCCAACAGTGTGATGCGGCAGCTAAAAAGGCCAATGCAATTTTGGGCTGTATCAATAGAAGTATAGTGTCTAGATCAAGGGAAGTAATAGTGCCACTCTATTCTGCCTTGGTCAGACCTCACTTAGAATACTGTGTCCAGTTCTGGGCACCACAATTCAAAAAGGATATTGACAAATTGGAGCGTGTCCAGAGAAGGGCAACTAAAATGGTGAAAGGTCTGGAAACAATGCCTTATGAGGAGAGACTTAGGGAGCTGGGTATGTTTAGCCTGGAAAAAAGACGGTTTAGAGGCGATATGATAGCCCTGTTTAAGTATTTGAAGGGATGTCACGCTGAGGATGGAGCAGGCTTGTTTTCTGCTGCTCCAGAGACTGGAACACGGAGCAATGGGTGCAAGCTCCAGGAACAGAGATTCCACCTCAACACGAGGAGGAACTTTTTGACAGTCAGAGCTGTTCGGCAGTGGAACACACTCCCTCGGAGCGTGGTGGGGTCTCCTTCCTTGGAGGTCTTTAAACAGAGGCTGGATGGCCATCTGTCGGGGATGCTTTGATTGTGATTTCCTGCGTGGCAGGGGGTTGGACTGGATGGCCCTCGTGGTCTCTTCCAACTCTGCAATTCTATGATTCTATGATTCTAAAATACTTTGGGCTGCTAAAAAGACAAATAAATGGGACTTAGATACTGAACTCTCCCTAGAAGTCAAGATGACTAAATTGAGGCTGTAGTACTTTGGAAATATCATGAGAAGACATGACTGAGACTAGAAAAGACAATAATACTTAATAAGGTTGAAGGCAGTAGGAAATTAGGAAGAGCACACTACAGGTGGATTAAGAAAAGAGGAAAAGAAGAGGACCATGTCCCAGATGGATAGGCTCAATCAGGGAAGCCATGGTCCTGAATCTGAAAGACCTTAGCAGGGCTGGTGAAATGTATGGCAGAATGAAGACAGTCAACTCTCCTTGTCCAACTTCCAGTATAGGTTATGCACCAAGGTGATCAAAAGTGTCTCTGTCCCATAACCTGGCATGAAGACAGATTGAAATGGATCTGGACCAGTGATTCCCAAACTTTGGTCCTCCGGGTGGTTTGGACTTCATCTTCTAGAATCCCTAGCCAACTTGGCCTACAGTCATGAATTCTGGAAGACAAAGTCCAAAACATCTGGAGGATCAAAGTTTGGGAACTATAAACAAGTACTCTCATCCAGGAACATTTGAAGTTGGAAGGCCACCATGTGCTCCAGAATCTTGCTTGACAAAATATTAAAGACTGGCTGGTAATTATCTATTATGGTGGAGTCCAGGAACAGTTATTTTTAAAGGCATCACCAGAATCTCTTTTAGGAGGCAGAACCCCAACATTCACCACTCACCTTACTCACTCAGCCAGTCTTCCTCTGGCTATGTTTATAAGCCAGACCTACACGTCCAATATGCATGTGTTAGCCTTCACTTCTGCAAGGATCCTGTCCACATCCTTAGCCTGCACAAATGGTTTATTGTGATAGGTGTGTAAGCTTTAGTGTGTCCCCCTAGAGCTCCAGAGGAGACCAAATTGTAGCATGGCATTCTGCCATCCAGATTATGTTTGTGTCCAGTGACTATAAGCAGAATTGCTAGGAGAAGCAGTTATGGATGAGTCAAGCCAGTCCAGGTCAAACACAGGTAGTCAATGGAATTTATCAATGTTGAGGGGAGATGCAGTAGTGAGGTTTCAGAATCTAGCAGTCATAATAACTGATGGAAAGACCAAAAAAAAAAAAAGTACCTCATAAGCCAATCCAGAGGTTAAGAATCCAAATAAATCCATGAATAGGAAGTACACAAAAGCCAGGGATATTGAATAGTTGTGAAATACAAAAACTCATAGCAGATATGGTGGGATTTATAGCTGCCTTGATCTTGAGGCACCAAGTGCTTGATTGCTCTTCCTCTGCTGTTCCTTGTCATGATGATATTCCACAAATGATGGGTGTGTCTCCTCAGTGTCCCTTAACTCTGGCAGAGGTGGGGCTCATCCTGCTGAGGGTTCCTCATCAGCTGCATCAGTCATGAGCTGCCCAGATTTGGGAGGTGGGAGCTAGAGCCAGAGGCCTTTTTGTATCTTCCTCCTCTACATCAGGTTCCTCAGATTCTACAGGAATCTCCTTTCATGGTCCCTCTCTTCCTTGTCCTCTTTCTCCTTCTTACTCCTGGCAGCTCCTTGCTAGATGTCTTCTTTTCTTGTTCTCCCCCTCCCTCCTATTCCTTTCCCCGAAACATAAAGCTTGGCTCAATGTTTTCATTCCTCTTTTCTCTTTCTCCCCGACTCTCCTCACACTCCCTAGTTGCACTTGTCTTCTTTTTTAAAAAATAAAGTTTTATTGATTTAACAAAGAAAAAGTTGTACAGTTGTTATTTTGTAATAGGAACAATACCAGCGAGAACTGGAGATGTAGATGGCGAAACAACTGTACAATACAAAATTAAATAAGAGACACAGGACTTTTTCGGACGTTTAAAAAGTAACGCAAGCAGCCTCGTCAGCTTGCGAGGCTGCTGCGCTGCAAAGCGTCCGTTTCGGGTGACGCTCGCCCCTGGCGGTACTGTTGCGGTACCGCGGAGAGAGTTGAGCGTCATATTTCCTTGATTTTTACTCACGAAAGTTGAGTAATGTAATCCTGTTCATTCAGGATTACAGTTGTCCCTTCATATTCACTGGGGTTTGGTTCCAGGACCCCCCATGGATACCAAAATCTGTGAATACTCAAGTCCCATTATATGCAATGGCAGAGCAAAATGGTGTCCCTTATATAAGATGGCAAAATCAAGGTTTGGTTTTTGGATTATTATTTTTTAAAGAATATTTTCAAGCCATGAATACTTAAATCCATGGATACCAAATCTGTGGATACGGAGGGACAACTGTACATCTTTGATGGCCAGGCTATATTGTTTAATATTTTGTTTGGCTTTGTATGCTTGTGTATGTATGCACTATCCAAGGAACTTAAACAGCAGCAACAAGAACAATAACAAAATCTATTTTACAGACATCATATCAAAACAGACAAACAAAGACACACACTCACCCCCACACAAATAAAAAACCATCTTTTATATACAGACATGCAAAAGCACACACACACATCCATTTCCCTCTCTTAAAGGGACATGCAAACATACACTTTCCTTTATCACATGTACACAGATGCAACAACACACACATATCTCTCTCTCCCTCTCCCCCTCCCTCCTTCACACACACACTCTCTGACATAAATGCAAACACACACCTCAAGACAGGAGTTTCCTGCCTGGCTTTTTGATGATTCCCTGCCGACATTCACCCTTCATGGGTTCCCTCTGTGCGCCGACTTGCTTGCTCTTGACATCTGAATACCAGACATTCATAAATATATGGGGAAAATAGAAGGTCAATAAGGGATCCAGGAGGATAAATTTTTTTAGCTTGAATAAGGGAGATCTTGGGAAATAAAGGAGAGTTGTTCAGTCTACCTCTCAGTCAGTGCCTCGCTGGCCTGCTTAATAAGCCAGGATCTAGTCCGCATGTGATGGCTCTCACCTCTCCAAGGATCCTGTTCACACCCTTGGGTTGCACAAATTGAAAGGTATCCATCAATACTAAACAAACAGGAACCAAGGTTACATTCAGCGAACCTGTGTCAACTCTAGAGTTCAGATACAGGAATATCACCACCCCCTGGTATGGAAGTGAGCTACTACTGGTGCCATGCACTTGGTAAAGACTCTTGGAGCTGTACAAAGGCCGAATGGGAATGCTGTAAAGCGGTACATGCTGGAACCAACAGCAAACACTAGGAACCGTCTGTGAGGCTGGACTACTACAATGTGGCAGTATGCATCATGAAGGTCAATCATCACGAACCAGTCTCTGACCTGGAGGAACGGGAGGATGGAGGAGAGGGTGACCATTCTGAACCACTTGGTAAAATATAGCAGTTGATGCCTCGAAGGTCCAGAATAGGATGCAGTCCACCATCTTTTTTGTTTACCAGGAAGTAATGGGAAAAAAAGGACTCCTTTCCTTGGTGCCGAGTGATATGATCTATAGCCCTTTTCCTGAGCAGAGTGTTCATCTCCTTTCTGAGGTGTGCAGAGGGGGGGGGGGAAGAGATTTGAAGGTCCCTGTAGGGGGAATGCTGTCAAACTCTATAAAATATCCTTTGAAGATGATACTCAGGACACAGGAGTCTGATGTGATCAGCTGCCATTGATGAAAAGTGTCGAGAAGCCCATTTGCTGGTGCCTAGATGGTGGGCATGGTAGGAGGAGAGAAGTAGTCAAACCCGCTGCTTAGACAAGTCTGGCTTCTTCTTCTGGAACTGAGACTTGGATTTTGAGGTAGTTGGGAACTTCTTTTGGTACTGCGAATAAGCATGGGTAGTGTGTTGAGAGGGTGCCGTTGACGGACTGTATCTCCTGCAAAATGTTGGAGGGTATCATTTGCCATAGAAGCGTGACCTAGAGGCATGGCTAGGTGGTGGTATGCCAAAACGTTTCACAATTGTTCTCATTTTATGGGTATGCTCCAGCTTTGTATCTGTGTCCACATGGAAGAGACCAGCCTCATCAAAGGGAAGGTCTTTGATCACTGACCTGGCTGTGGAGGAGAGGCCAGAGGAGCGCAACCACGCATGCCTGCGGACTGCTATGGCACTTGCAAGAACTTTTCCTGCACAGTCTGCCACGTGTTTAGCTGATTGCTGTTGGTAGTTGGCTAGAGCAAGGCCATCATCTCTCATATTATGAACCAAGTCGAGGTTTTGTTGTGGAATTTTGTCCAAATATGGAGAAATGGCATCCTACAGGTGCCTCTGATAGGCTTCCATATCAGTAAACAGGCTGAGGAGTAGAATTTTCGCCCAATGGCATCCAGTTTCTTACCCTTGTGGTCTGTAGTGAACCCTGTGTGATGTGTGCATCTGGGCTGCATCAATGAGTATAGAGTTTGGCTTTGGGTGTGGGGCTAGCCATGAAGCCGCATCCTCAGACACCCGATAGACATGTTCCAATCTCTTGGAAGTGGGAGGGACAGAAGACAGAGTAGCCCAAGCCAACTTGACAATCTGAGTCAGGAAGCGTGAGATAGGAATGGAGGGTAGCAGAGGGGCCTGCCTCTGGAGACTGTGAAAAATGGGATCATCCACATGGACATCCAGCTGGGTAATTGTCAGGCTAAGAGACGCTTCCATGTGATTCACCACCTCTGCAAAAGAACAAACATCGTCTGTGAAAGACGGAGGATTAGTCTACGCACCTTTCCCATTGGGGAATGTTTTAGGAGATGGAGTCTCAGAGTGAGAGTCATCTGAACCATGATTTGGGGTCCTTTGGAGCACTGGTATAAGCGATCTAGGCCAACCCGCTGGGTCCGGTGTTGTCGCCTTATGAGGGTCCATAGTTTTTGGTGAGGTTGGCACAGGTGGTGACTGAGGAGATGGTAGAGGTATCTGTGGGAAGCACGGCGTAGGCTGCTGCAGTACCTTTTTCTGCAGGGACCTGGACCTCTGTCGGACATCCTGTCTCTGCCGGGGTGGAGTGGCACAATTTGGTTGACGTGGTCTCAGATGTGGGTACTGTGGTTCTTCCAGCGATCTGGGCACTCCCTTCTCTATTGGGTGGTACTGTCTACCATCCTGTCCATCCTGGAGGTAGTGTGGCGAGAAGTCATGGCAGTACTGTCTCCTGTATGGTCTTGGCGAGAGTTCGTCAAAGTAGCAGTACCATGGATCCAGCTTCCAATAGTACTGATCTGATAACCTGAAAGGGGGGGGGGAACTTCTTAATGGTTCTGCTCATATCTGTCCCAGGACCATTCATCTTCATACCAGGGGGAGTCATAGTCTGTATACTGAGAACTGCAAGAGTCTGGGCGTGGATGTCGTGGATGGGGTGAAGGAGATCTGGAGTCAGAGCAGGACTGCGACCTCAGAACCAGTGTTCCAGAAAGCGTTCGTGGTGAAGGTGTCCTCCGTCTGTCTGGTACTACCGTCAATGGAGGGTGACATGCGGATCTGTCTCCAGAGCAGGACTGTGACTGGGGCTCAGGCCTCTGTCAGGAGCGGGACTGACGGCATTGAGGAGAGATTGAATATGATTGTGGCTTTGACTGGGGACGGGATTGATGACAATGAGCAGAGGTTGAGCGGGAGTGTGGCTCTTGTCTTCCCTGGGAGAGAGACCAGGAATGGGACCGTGAGTGAGACCAAGAGTGATACCGAGGGTGAGGCCATGGGTGAGACCAGGAGTGGGATCGGGAGCGGGTCCATGAATGGGACCAGGAGCGAGACCGGTCAAGGTGCTGTACCACAGAACCCAAAGCTGGCGGCAATTTTGATCGCGATACCTGGATGATCTGAAGGTCTGATGAGGATTCAACTGTTGCTCCATCCAACGCATAAGCTGCTGCTGCCTCCGCCACATGGTACCGCTCTGGCAATGGTATCGCCAAACACCTCTTTACTGAAGGCGGAGTCAGGGTAGTCTCTTCCCCTTTGCCCTTCACTTTCCTCAGATTAGGATTGCGGGATGGGCAATCCGACTTCTTGGGCTGCTTCCTTTCTTGCGACAGTCCCCTCCTAGGGGATCTCTTATCCTCCTTTGTCTTGGCCTTCTTTGACGAAGGCTCTTTCACCACCTTCTCTTGTTGCCCAGATTCCGGTACCATTCCCGATGGTACCGCTTTACGCTTGGTCTTTGAGGCCCCAGTATTGCTCATGTGGTACTGTTGTCTCGGGCCTGAGTAGATATCAAGGTGGGCTTTGCGGTCCCTTTGGAGGAGGATGGTACTACTGCAGAACCTTGTTTTGTTGGTTCTTTAGGAGTGTTTCCAGAACCGGCAGCCTTGACTGGGGAAGAAGCAGAGAGGGACTGGTCGTAGAGGAGGGCCTTGAGCCTTTTGTCTCTTTTTCTCCAGGCCTGGGGGATGAAGGCTTTGCGGTGCCTACATGTTTTAACATCGTGGAACTCTCCTAAGCACAGCAGGCATTTGGAGTGACCGTCAGATTCAGTCATCTTTCCCCCACATTGGTTACAGGACTTGAAGAAAGCTGCACCAGACATCTTTTCCAATGTAGGATTCACAAAGGGAGAGTACAGTACTGTGGTCAGAGTGAAATCCAGGGTCCAAAACTGAGTTCAATCCAGTCCAAAGGAGCCAAATCCAAAACAGCAAGCAAAGAGGAGTCAAAATATACAGTCCAAAGGTCAGTAACAGATTAGAAAGATGCCTTATGAGGAGAGACTTAGGGAGCTGGGTATGTTTAGCCTGGAAAAAAGACGGTTTAGAGGCGATATGATAGCCCTGTTTAAGTATTTGAAGGGATGTCACGCTGAGGATGGAGCAAGCTTGTTTTCTGCTGCTCCAGAGACTGGAACACGGAGCAATGGG
This sequence comes from Gambelia wislizenii, assembly GCA_030847615.1. Lineage (NCBI taxonomy): Eukaryota > Metazoa > Chordata > Lepidosauria > Squamata > Crotaphytidae > Gambelia > Gambelia wislizenii. Next base: position 176,839,894 of record JAUMIR010000004.1, read on the forward strand.
TGCAAGCTCCAGGAACAGAGATTTCACCTCAGCATGAGGAGGAACTTTTTGACAGTAAGAGCTGTTCGGCAGTGGAACACACTCCCTCGGAGCGTGGTGGGGTCTCCTTCCTTGGAGGTCTTTAAACAGAGGCTGGATGGCCATCTGTCGGGGATGCTTTGATTGTGATTTCCTGCGTGGCAGGGGGTTGGACTGGATGGCCCTCGTGGTCTCTTCCAACTCTGCAATTCTATGATTCTATGAAAATAGAACAATGGACGTCTGAGATTTCCTTCAGTGTTCCTTCAGTGCTGCTCATGTGGCAGAAAAAAAAAAAGGAACTGAGCAGTTGGTGAGAGGTGGGGGCTTATATAGGCCAGGGGTGAGGGGGCAGAACTACTGCCCAAAAGTTTGAATTGAGGTTTCTAGAAGTTTCTGAAGTGCTCTGCACAGGTGCAGGATTAACCCATTGTGTGCATTCACAGAGACCACAAAGAAGAACCTTTCTTTATGCTTAGAAAAAGAGTACAACTCTGGTTGTAGTTAAAAGCAATGCTTACAAAGGTATTGAAAAGCGTTCAGGATTTTTTATTCAGTCCAGTGCTTGGAAGACATTGGCTAGAAGCCTGTTGGTGCTGTCTACCACCATAATGACACCAGCCTAGGCAGGAGGATGAAAAATGCTATGGATGCGAAAGAAGTAAGGCACTTGAGAAATAAGCTGCATGGAGCCACAGATTTGGGCTGCCTTCCCTTACTTCTGATGTTTGACCCTGGAAAAAGTGATGTCGTCTATATGAGGTTTTGTCTTTATGGGGGGAGGGATCAGATTGCTCTGCAGTAGTTGCAAATCACAGCAGCTGTGATTTGTCTTAACAGTGTTTTGGCCCCCCAAAAGCTTCGCATGCCTGCTGGTCAAGATGGCGGTTGCGAGTGATTTACTCACATTTTTAATTTGCCACTGCCAAACTTTTTTTTTTTTTAACTGTTTTCCATTGTGTGCTCCAGTAATATTTTGCTGGAAAAAACTCACACTCTGTTTTCTTGCCTTAGTGCTTGTTTGCTAAGGTGAAAATCCAACATGGTGGAGCCGGGTGCATGCAGTATTTAAAAAATTTCATGGAAAACCACAAAGTTTCCTAGTGCACAGTATACAGTAGGATTCCTGTATGCACTGATTCATTATGTACTGATTCAGTTATCCATGGGACACAGAACAGCACACCTACCATAGAGTCTTCCTAGAAAATGTGTCCTCCCTAGCCATTTTCTAGGTCCTCCAAGGTAACTCTATGGTATTTTAAACCACAAGTCCCATTATTTTCAATGGTGTTCCCTATTATCCATGGTTTTCGGTATCCATGCCCCCCTGAACCAATCCCCAGCGGATATGGGGGTCCTGCTGTATGGTAGTTTTTGCCCCCCTTCTGAATATGGTGAATCGCTATGGGTTGCCATTAAGACAACACATGTTCTCTTCGAATTCTACGATGATTATTTTTACCGTTTAGACAACCCCTCTTAGCAATGTGCATTAACAGGATTCCAGCCTTAATTTTCTACCAGAAAAATATTTTCCCATTTGTTATTCTTTGAGTTATTTTAAAAAATGTGACTGACACACATTGAGCAGCTGTGGCTGATGCTTAATTTATCATGCTTAATGATATCACCAGCCCCTGCCCTTGTGACATCAGCAGGTCCTTCCTCCAGTGGCATCACTGAGGACATTTGTAGGTCTCAAGGTTTGGTCCTGAAATCTCAGGGCCTGGGATACTCCCAACCTGGCAAGCATAATGTTATGTGAAGGGAAAAGAGAGGAGCTGGGTTTTGCTTATTGGCAGCTCTAATGTGCAATCCCCTTTGAACCCTTTTCTCGTTCAGAATGTCTAGCCATATGATCCTACCTAACTTTTCTCTGAGGTCTTTGAAATTGGATTTACTAAATTCCAGGGTCGTGGCCAACTTTATTCAGTTTTCACAGTCTGCAGTAAATTCCAAAATGACATAGTTACTTTTCCCTAAGGTTCCCGCCACTTTCATTTCATCAGTCAGTTATTCCCTGTTGGTTAGGATTAAGTCTAGGATAGCAGATTCCTTTGTTCTTTTCTCCACCTTCTGAAAGATGAAGTTGTCAGCAAGGCAAGAATTTATTCTTTTCCATTCTTAGTAGAGTTAAACATCCAGGAGAACAGTAGAAACCTCTCATTATTACTCTGGTTAAATTTGTGAAAGTTTTGTGTGTTTCAAGAAAGTCTAATCCATATCTTCCCATTGGCTGAATGGTTTATATTAGTATACTTCCATAAGAATATCATTTTAGCCTTTTTCTCCTTTGTTTATATAGATGCTGCCAGTAAGTCTTCTACTATGAGACTCATAGATTTTCTTGCAAGCTGTATACATTATCTATAATGCTAATCTCCTCTTTCTTTTGCATTTGTCCTTTCAGCTGCTCCATTCCAGTCATGGTTCTTCTTCCACCAATTGTCAGTGACACCTATCAGACTGTACTTACTTTTCCATACTCTAGTAGTTTCATACTTTGGGAATTAGTATACAGACATCAGAGGCCATAGGTATTGTATGCTTCCCATTTCCTGATGCATTTAACCTCAAATCAGTGACTGTTGCCTTATATCTCCTTTGACATGCATGCTCTACTTCCTAGCAGTTGGCTTAGTATTTATCTCTGGGCTTTTGCTTCCCTCTTTTGCAAGATTTTGTTCTTGTTAATTTCCCTGCCTTTTCTATCTTATTCCTTCCATAGGACTCTATCTCCTCTATTTATCCTCCATTTCCTGTGCCAGCAGTTGCAGCCAGTCTTTGCTGACAACATGAGTAAAACTCTAGATTCCCTGACACATTGCTCATGAAGAAAGCAAAAGATTATAATCTTCATAATCTCAGGTTTCATTAAAAAACTAACCCTTTTCCTTTAAAATCCTTTCTGATCGATACAGTTTCAACAGGTGAATATTTTCTTAGACAGAAGGTGGGAGGAGATTAGACAACTGTTGCTGTTGCTGTTGGTGTGTTCCTTTCAAGTCATTTATGACTTGTGGTGAGCTTAAGGTGAATCTATCATGGCGTTCTCTTGTTGAAATTTGTTCAGAGGTCATTTGCCTTTGTCTTCCTCTGAGGCTGAGAGAGTGTGACTTGCCTATGTGTTTCCATGGTCTCTAGAGTCATAGGACTTTATCAGATGCGGGGAACTGCAGCACAAAACCACCTCCCAAATGATGTCAGAAGAATGGGATGAGAACAGAAAGGGCGACATTATCAGATGCCTGCATCCTCAGTTCTTCCCAGGGTGTAGTGCGGATGAGGCATCACTTTTTTATTGCTGGGCTAAGCCATCGATAAAAAGGGATGCCTTATTCACACCTGTGTTACGCCTCTGAAAAGGCTGAAGGATGATGTTGTATGATAACGTTGCCCATTTCTGTTCTTACCCCATCCCTATGGCATAGTTTTTGCCACATCTGGTCAAGTCTATAGTCCAGTGCTCAAACCAGTACACCATGCTGGCTCTCATTAGACAATTATCACCTGCTAAATATTTAAGGGCCCTGTAGCACCTGCAGCTACAGGGGCGCCCGTCATTGTGAGGGGGCCATCATAACCCTACTCCTGCAAAAACATTATTGGTAATAATCTGAATATCCTGTACTATGAATAGGTTAGGTAAGGTTACATTGACCTGAAATAACCATATGCCCCCCCCCAAATCCCTTAAACTGGCCCTGTAAATATCTATATGGAAGGTGGCTCTTAAAGGTACCAAAGTAGGGTCAGTAATTGGATTGAAATGAACAGGCCCTGTGCAACAGCAATTTGTGTTCTGAACAGATCATGGCATCCTCTTGGACCGCCTGAGGGGGTTGGGTAACGGAGGCACTGCATTGCAGTGGTTCCGGTCCTACCTCTTGGGCAGGTCCCAGAGGGTGCTGCTCGGGGACAGCTGCTCCAGTAAAAAGGAACTTACTTGTGGCATTCCACAAGGCACCATCCTGTCCCCGATGTTGTTTAACATCTATATGAAGCCACTGGGTGAGATTATTCTGAGTTATGGGGATGGGTGTTATCAGTATGCTGATGACACTCAGATCTATTTCTCTGTATCTCGTTTGTCGGTTTCAAATTCCAATGACATCTCTTCTCTCAATGCATGTCTTCGGGCTGTAATGGGCTGGATGAGGAAAAACAGATTGAAACTGAATCCGGACAAGACAGAGGTGCTCATGGTAGCAGCCCCGAAACCAAGAATTGGGTTGCAATCTCCAGTCCTGGATGGGGTCACACTCTCCTCCAGTGACTGTGTTCGCAGTCTGGGTGTGCTCCTTGACTCGTCGCTCCTGATGATAAATCAGGTAAATGCAACAGTCAGGAGCGCCTGTTATCAGCTTTGGCTGATACGCCAGCTGCGCCCTTTTCTGGAAGCAAGGGACCTTGAGACCATTGTTCACGCGCTGGTAATCTCATTCCTAGACTTCTGTAATGCACTTTACATGGGACTACCCTTGTGCTTGGTTCAGAAACTACAGTTAGTACAAAATATGGCAGCCTGGCCTGTTTCAGGAACATCTAGGAGGGACCACATCACTTCGGTGTTGAGGTCCCTCCACTGGCTGCCTATTGGTTTCCGGGCCCAGTATAAGGTGTTGGTTATCACCTTTAAAGCCCTAAATGGCTTGGGTCCAAGCTATCTCAGGGACTGTCTCCTCCCTTATAATTCCCCCCCCCCCGTGCACTCTGGTCCTCTGGGAGGAATTTGCTGCAGCCTCAAAAGTCGACGCTTTTGGCTACCTCCCAGAGGGCTTTTTCTGTTGTTGCCCCCAGACTATGGAACGGCCTGCCGGATGAGTTCCGTCAATTGACATCTTTGGACAGCTTCAAAAAGGCTGTCAAGATGGATCTCTTCCGGCAGGCCTTTCCAGAATAGATTATCCTGGCCTCGGGAACCCCACTCCTTCAGGAGAGTCCCCACAGCCTCCTTTGTTAACAGAACAGAATATCGCTGGGGACCTACTGTTATTGCCAAATGTAGGGATGTGTTTTTATCAAATGTTTTAATTGTTGTTTTAATTTGTAAATTGATTTAATAACTTTTTAAGGGGGGGGGAAGGGAGTATATTGTTTTACTTGTATGGTTTTTTTAATGTTGTGAACTGCCCTGATTGGATTACCAAAGGGCGGTATATAAATAAATTTTATGATGATGATGATGATGATGATGAATGTGCTTCATGTTAATAGAGCATATGAATGTCCAAAGGTATTTTTCTAGTATTTCTCCTAGATGTTGTGACTGAGTATGGTCAAAGCTTAGGAACCATGGTTACTGAACTTGAAGGCTTCTGAACTAACATGTTGGCATAAGGAAATTTCAATGGCATGCTTTACCATTAATTAACTGGAGGTATAATACATAGGATGTTTTCTTGCATAAACTCCATGGAAATGAAAAGATGTTGGGCAAGAGCATTAGCTTTCATTTCAAAGGAACTTGGGCAGGAGAACTTCTTCATGAATTGTGCTTCATGACTGAAAACTCTCTGCCTCCTAATCTCACCCTTAATGGCATCTATAATTTGCCTATGGAAAGTATCTCTGGGAACAGGTACCGGGTTCACTTTTATCACAATGGAATTTTGTACTGCATTGTAGTAGGATAAATTTCCCTGCTGTGTGTAAATAATAATAATAATAATAAGTAGTAGTAGTAGTAGTAGTAGAGGCATACCTCAGTTAACAAAGCCTCTGACAAAGAAGCTCCTTTTTACAAGGTCTTTTTAATGCCAGCACAGCAACCCCTTTTTCATTTTCTCCTCTATCTAGCTAAAAGTGTTTTTAACAGCATCAGCATTAGGAGAATGGTGAAAGAGGGCGGAGAAACACAGATATTTGGTGTGGGGTTCCAGAAACATGTTTGCAGTAAACAGTGCAGTATTGAGCTGTGAAAGAATGGGATCCTATTGTAGCTGTGTGTGCTTGCCTACAACAGGTAAGGCAAACAAACAACAGCTAATTCTAGAATCCACCACTCCCCATGTATGAACAGCAAAACAGATAGAAAGGGGGGAAGCAGATAAGCCTGCTTCACCAGCTCCCCCAAAAGTGTTTACAAAAACAGCATAGATCTGTAAGATTGGCTGCCAATAGGAAAATCATAAGAAAGGTGGAGACTGGTGAAAGAAAAAACACACATCCCTGGATGAATTTTAGAAGAAGCTCCCAAGTACTCTCTGAGTCTAGAAGGTTCAAAATGTTTGTGGAAGATTTGGCTCATTAATTGTCAGATATCTACTGGCATTAGAGAAAGTTATTTAGAGCCTTTCCTAAAGAAAATGAAATACTGGAATGTAAAAGAGAAACTTAGTTTTTTGTTACAGTCAACAAATCATCATGTGATTCAGAGAGTTGCTGCATTTGCAGCAAAGGCTGACAGATGCAGAGAAACGTTATTGGAGTCCATTTTGGCCAATTGTCATAGAAACCTGAAGATATGAGTGTATAAAATGCTTTTGTTATGACACTAAAAGTTAAAAGTTACTTTTTTATTACTGTAATGTGAGTTGTTTTATAACATAAGTTATTTATTATACGTGTAGGCATATATTTTATTTAGTCAGTTTTAATTATGATCTTGTAATTGTATGAAAGCTTGGATGTTTGCAATGGTCTTTGGATTAAGCAATAAACTATTTCCAGTTATGTAGGGCTTATCTGACCTGGTTGTTTCATTTCACATGTGCATGTTGTTAATTTTGCATAAAAATGTGCTGAAACATGTTGAACTGTTCTTATTTTTTTGTGGCATAGGAACCTATCTCTATTCATTCCATGTTAAAATTGTTTACATCTTGATTTATCAAAGAAATTGGTTGATAAGATTGTAAATGGAATTGGCCTTTATCTGGTTTTAAGATGACTTTAATGATCACTTCATACCAAGATATAAGCAGATAATTATCACCACATATTTGGGACTTATTATTTTCTTTGACTAAATCTTAAAGTGAAACCTCTGTCCCTGGAACTTTATTATATTCAGGCTTAATATTGCCTCTTGAACTGCAATTTCAGATAGGGTGCTTCTAACAGAGAAATATCTATTTCAGAAATTCTTGACATTGTTAGCACGTATTTGCTTAATGCCTTCCTGGTTTGGATTTTGTGAGGAATGTAGCTCTTGCTAAAAAAACAAGACAACCCTTTTTCTTTTATAATGTTAATTAAAACTTCTAGCATTTAGTCAGGGCTGGTTTAAGCATACCGCCAAATCTGCATTTGCAGGGGGGGGGGGCACAGCCATAGGGGCCCCATCCTAACCCTCCTTTTGCAAAAATCCTGTCACCAAGAAACATACAGGTATACCTCAGTTAATGAAGTAGATGTGTTCCTGGGCTTTAACAGAAAATTTGATACCAGAGGCAAAAATAACATGGAAAGAATAGGGATAGGTTCGTACACCACAAAAATAAACAGTAGTTCAACATATTTCATCAGACTTTTTATCCAAAACTAAGCATGTGTACATATAGAGTGAAACAAGCAAGTCAGGTAAGCCTCGCTTAAGTGAACAAAAAACATTTTGAAACTTTTAGAGAGCACTTGAAGACTTCTTCCAAATTGCATCTAGGGATGACCTTTTCTTTCGTCAGTTTCCTTTTTTCTTATGGTTTCCATTTTGGTGGTCATGTTAGCATGACCTACTATCCCTCCCTATAATATCTCATAATTGGAAGTATCAGACACTTTGAAGGGGTCCAGTAGACGGGGTGATCCAAAATGAGGTCAGATGGAGATCACAAGGATCTGTGAAGGTGTCTTAGAAATATTTTAGCAAGCACACCCAAGTTAGGGTTGAGCGGAAGCCCCTTAGTAAACAAAACCATTAAGGAGGTATGTGCTAATTCCTTCCTGGGCCCCTCAATGCTGAGTCACATATCTTAAACAATAAAGTAACCTCCAGATTTCCAACCAGGTTGGAAAGCATGCATGAGAGGGAGCCAATCCCAGCGCAGGATGCCGTGATGGGAAGTTCCTCTGTGAGAGTGATCTGACAGAGTGACAGTTGAAAGTGTCAGTTGAGAGAAAGCTGATGGATGAGTCAGATGTATGAGAGATAGTGGGAGTGCACTGCATGAAAGACAGTTGTGTGAAGCAGTTGAGAGATTGAAAAAATTAAATGTATGAGGTGTACCCAGCGTAACATACGTCTAATCGCTCTTCTTTCTGTAATGTTCTTTGTTTCTCTTTTCCGTCATGTTTCATTTCGATGTCTTAATCTATTTGATCTGTCCTCTAGTTTCATTATGATTTCTTCTATGGTTTCTCAGAGTTCTTTCACAAATTCACCCATTTTTACAATATTTAAAAAATTAATAAATTATTTTATGTGGGTTTTTTCTCAGAATCCTTTCATGTGGTTCAGCTACATGATATTTTTTTAGGAAAAATATTGCACTGTTTTACATGTGGGTGGTGAGTAGCTGAGGGAGTGAGAGGAGGGAGGAGCTCTTGTGAGGCTGGGGGTATAGATGCAGATTGAGTGGCATGAGTAGATTGTGAGGTGGAGAGGAAATTTGCATTTAAGTGGTGATTGGCTGAGAGAGTGAGAGGAGGGAGGGGATGTCAGGGAATGATAGGGCACACAATCCCCAGCAGAAGCCCAAAAATTATCTCAGCAGACTCAGTAGCAACTGTTTCCCAAGAATACTCACACACAGAGTGTTTGGCATCCAAATAAGCAGGAGGCACTTTTATCTTCAAACTCAAACAGTAGCAATATATACAAATATTTACAATCCAAGGAGAAAACTGCTTCACCAGGCCTTAGCATTCACAAGAAGAAGGAAGTGAAGCTCTCTGTTCTGTGCTCTTATATATACAGGACATTGCCCCCTAGTGGCCTGACTAGGCCTGACTTGGTAGTTCATGCAGCATGGTTCTGCAGTTGTTTGGCCATTTTAAAACTTAGGGTTCAGTCACCAACTCCTGCCAGGGGATTGGTTGGGTATGTTTCCTAAGCGGCCAATCAGCACACTGGGAAAGGAAACATACCTAAGTGTTTTATATATGTAGATGTTTAAAGATAGCCTGTCACTAAAAAGATAATTAAAGAAAGCTAAATGAAAGACATTATGAACAATGTTATCATACCGTTTTGGAGTTTGTAACTTATGTGATATAATACACCAAATAAGTCTGTTGTTTAAAGTTCCACTGACTAATTGTGCTTTATTTTCCTCGTAATAAAAGGGAAAGGTCACGCAAACCAAGTGAATACACACTAGTAAGTAAATCTGTACACAGAGACTCAGGCCCCAGTTTAGATAAGGTTTAGATAAGGGATTAATAAAGGGGGACCTGGAGTAGGGTGGCAGTGACAGGCCACCAGTGTTGAGTGTTGAGAGCAGCTGGCTGGCATTGCATCACACTTTCCAACCCAAATCCCCAGGAAATATCCTTCGGACCCCCCTCCTGTCCTACAATGTGAGGTTGAAGTACGAAGTCTGTCTATTAAATAACGAGACTGTGTTACTACCTTTCAGATAACTCAGGGAGAACTGATTGTGAATGCTTGAGTGGTGACCTTGAACATGTTTGAATCTGCATGACAGACATCAACACTTTTGGCTATTCAATTAATTGTCAGTCATCATTTAAAGCAGCTGTGTTGTCTGTTGTGTGCTAGAAAAATCCTAAGTTTAAAACTTGAGCAACATGACATTCTGCAGCAACTTGAAGTAGACCCAAACCTTTTCCCAAAAATCACCATTTGTGATGACACCTGGATCTTCCAGTATGATCCTGAGACAAAATGCCAGTCAATGCACTGGAAAGCACCATCATCAAGAATGAAAAAAGCATGTCAAAGCAAATCCATATCCAAAGCCATGCTCGTTGTTTGTTTGGTTTTTTACATCAAAGCTTTAATTTTGGCAGAATGGGTTCCAGAAGGCAGAACAGTGAACTAGCATTATTATAAGGAAGTTTTGACAAAGCTGAGAGAAAGAGTTGGGGGAGGGAAGGCCAGAACTGTGGAAAAATGGTTTCATTCTTCATCAAGACAATGCACCTGCTCACACAGCACTTTCTGTGAAACAGTTTTTGGCCAATAAATGCATTACTACATTTGTACATCTTCCATATTCACCAGATTTGGCACCATGTAACTTTTTTCTTTTCCCTAAAGTAAAATCGGTGCTTAAAGGAAGACGTTTTGAGTCAACTGATGAAGTACGAAGAAAATGGCAGATGTGTTGAAACAGGTGGGAGAAACTGATCTGATCCACATCTTCGACCAGTGGAAAACCAGACTGCATTGGTGCGTGAGTGTGAATGGGGAGTATATTGAAGGGGACAATCATCAGAATTGCAATACAGTTGTCCCTCTGTATCCACAGATTTGGTATCCATGGTTTTAAGTATTCATGGCTTGAAAATATTCTAAAAAAATAATAATCCAAAAAGCAAACCTTGATTTTGCCATCTTATAAAAGGGACACAATTTTGCTATGCCATTGCATATAATGGGACTTGAGTATTCATGCATTTTGGTATCCACGGGGGGTCCTAGAACCAAACACAAGTGAATATGATGGGACAACTGTACATATAAATAAAGATGGGTTATTGTATCAGTCTCGTTATTTAACAGAAACCCATCAATTCCTATCTCCCAGCCATGAACAGCAATCAGCTAAGTTTCGGTTTCCTTTGTTCACAAGATGAGAAACCCGTCTAAGCTTTGTTCTAGCTGAAGTACCCCCTTCAGGATACAAAGCAGGGTATAAATATTAGCCCCAAACAATAACAAAGTGTGCTACCTCTTTTTTGGTGCGCCCCTAGAACAGAATTTCCAGTTCCACCCTCAGACTTCTGTCTGAGTACTTCAAAACTCTGTTCTTCTGGACTGGTAACTATCACCTTATTTCCTGAATCTATCTTTCTATCCAGCCTTTCTGCCTTAACTCTTTGATAGCCTTGTGTGGTTCTTGTGGGTGTGTGTTGCGTCTGTGAATGCTTTTTGTGCTATTTCAAATAAAAACATGTCATTTCACATTAACCTGGAGTCCTCTGCAGTTAGTACTGGTATACATAGGTGAAAAGATCCCAAAGTTACCTGCCTCTCACAGCCTTCCATTTGAGATAATGATGATGATGATGATGATGATAATTCCCCCAAATATTGATATAGTTTTGACATCATGAGTGGGGCTCTAAAGCACCCCCACCTCTTCAGGTAACAGTCATATGTCTAGATCTATACTTTTGAAACATGTAAGTGGTTGCTGGGGAGGGCAGGCTTATCTGCACTGGCCCATTATTCTCTGGTTTGCTGTTCACACATGCTAACTGAGGGAATCTGGAATTAGCTGTTATTTACCTTGCCTATTGTAGGCGTGCACACACAGATCTCATCTATATGAGGAGGAAATAATCTGTACAGGGGGTAAAAAATCTGAGAAAGCATCCGTTTGAAAGCATACGAACTGCCTAGATGGATAAAACTCCCCCCTAAACTCTGCATGACCCCCTAGCCCAGCTGGCCACAGCGAATGATCTTCCTGGTGGTTTTAAATCTCCTGCCACCTATTTTTTTTCCTTTAGAAAGGTTCCCACCATGGACATCCATGATTACATGATCACATAATAAAATGTGAAAGAAAAAACATTTAAAATCGTCATTTTACAGACTTATCGGACCCTTGCGTACCTGGGAATCCAACATGGCAGCCGCAGCCACTTTTCCTCTTTCCTAGTCCCGCCCCCTCTCCTCATCCAGCCAATCACATTCCCCTCTTCATTTGTATGTGTGCGAACGGGACTGCCCAAGCAGTTGTCTGTTTGGAAGCCGCACGGATTATTCCATGACATTCAGATGAAGCCCTGTAGTAATCACTTACAGATTTTAGGGTGAGTTTGGCCACCCCCCCCCCCCCCGAATGACATGAATTTATGTGAGCGATCATGTGTACAGATCACCTATCTTTCAAAAGCCACATAGATATTTTTTTTTGGCCATATAGACAGGACCACAGTTCAGGCAAGGTGACTACTGGGTGGGTGGTACAGCAGCCTCCCTATTCTGTCTCTCTGGCCCAACACAAGGTATAAACCTATGGACGAGGGCAACTCCACCTCCTACCCCTACCCCTACCCCTCCAACCTAGGTTGGTGCTGCACTTAGTATCCAGGTGGACAAAGCTGGGAGAGATCAACTTCTCCAAGCTAATCCCCCCCCCAGGTCTCTGTGGTACACACCAGAGTAATGTTCAGTGTAGCATAAAGACTCTCTAGTGGTTGATTAATCTACTTCTTCCTGTATTAGATCCTGCTCTGAACAGATATGGCATTGTCCATGGTGAAACAAAAACACAGTAGCACCCCCGTGTCCACGGGGGATTGGTTGCAGCCCCCCCCCCGCAGAGACTGAAATCCACAGATAACAGTGAATGCTGGACTCTTTCTCTCCCCCCCCCGTCCCATTCAACCCTGATGCTGCAGCCCTCCTGGGGTAGGGAGAAAGGAGGTGAGTTCTCTCCTCCTCCTCTCCCTCCCCTGTTCACCCCAGCCACTGCCCATCCCCATCTTCCGATAACTGAATCAGTGGATGGCAAATCAGTGGATATAGGGGTCCTCCTATAACTTGCAGTCCAAGAGCAAAATTCAAAAAGATAGCTGGGTATTTTATTGTATCATTAAAATAATAATGTATTATTTAAAAAAGAGAAGATTTCATAGAACCATAGAGTTGAAGGAGACTGCAAAGATCATCAAGTCCAGCCCCTCTGCCAGGAGTTCTTCAAGTCTCCCAAGCTTCCTCAGTAGGAAACAGAAACATCTAAAAATCATCTTGGCTAGATGTGGAACCTGCAGGATCTGTAGTCTGAGTGGCTAGCAAAAAATCACAAGTAGTCAGATTTGTCAGACTGCAAGCTGCTTTGGTGAGTAGTGTAATTTTTAGTTAAGCTAAATAAAATCTTCCATTTTATTTTAAAACCAACTGGCCATTTCTCTCTGCTTGATTCTTGAATAAATATATTCAGTTAGAATCTGACTCAAGTTCTTTTGCCTGGAGGTTAGTCTTACTTATGCCTAGGCAACTTGGGAAACACACTGACCTGGTTTTTAAGGAATTTAAAGGAAGTCCTGGGGGCCCTATCTCACATGTTAGCATTCTCATGTCAAGAATAGGAGGTATTAATTACAAGAGTAGTGGCAGTCTGCCTCTGAAATAGAAAAAGGATGTTTTTCGCCCTACTTTGGAGGATTGGAAATGTGCTTTTGTTATAGGTGGATGTTAGTTTTTGCTTTTGCCTAGTGTCTGGTATAACAGCTGCTTCTGCACTCTGTCACAGTAAATTAAATAATAACAAACAACAGCAGCTCTTATCCAGGAGGGACAGTTTTGGAGAATTGGATTACTTAATTCTATTATCTATGCATACCTAAATTGACAGTTTTTATAATCCTTTAGTTAGATGTGCTGTGTTGGTCTTTTCCCTTGTTCCTCAAGCAGAGGCTAACTGATGACTTATCCAAGGCCGGGGGCTAGGTCTTGCTATGATGCCCTTCACAGAATCAGTGAAAGCTTCTGTGAACAGATGTTGAAAATTTCCAGATCTTAGAAAGATCTTCCTTTATATCAGGTGGGAATAATGTGGCACTCCTGATTGTTGTTGGGTTGCAACTCCCAATAGCCCTAAGTTGGTGCGCTCAATGGGGAGGAATGTTTGGAACTGCAGTTTAGCACCATATGGAGGGCTGCAAAATTCCCTCCTCTGCTTTATATGTTTAGGAATGAGGTGTGTATAGCATGCACACAAATGGACCAAACACATAGGCACTGCACTACATTTTCTCTGGGAAAACTAGTAACTCAAGTACTGTAGAAATAAATGAATCAAATGCTAATACAGTAGTATTTTGGCCCTTGTCCCATATTTCAGAAATGTTATTGTTATCTTTTATTTATTTTTAAAGTGACACATTGGAGCAGAATCTGGGAGGCAAAGATACATTTGCAAAAATCACAGTTCAGTCTGGGAGATAAAGAGATGCTTCCATGGTGGGCTTACTGCTTCTACAATATAGAATTGGAATGCACACATAGCCTCAGGTCAGATGTCATTATTTCAGTCCAATCAATTTCTATCCTGGCGAGGAGGGAGTTCTTAACCCATAGTTATGAGGAATTGTTGTTGAAGAAATCAGCTGTCAGGCAGCATGGAAGGAGTGTGCAGGCTCATTGCTGGTTCCTAGCTTGGTAAAGTATGTTTTATTCTTCATGGTCTCTGTGCCTCACACAAATGGGCCTTACACCTGAGCAGAACCTAGTACAGAAAGTTATTGAGTGGAGTGGTTGATAGGACCCCCATCTGATCCTTCCAGATGCAGAGACTCCCTTGTACCAAAGCTACTCTCTGTTCCTTTTCATCTGCAACTGAGGCAACATCATTTGATAAGTTCAGCTTGCCAATTGTCTGCTGAACAAATCTTTCCTCTTCCATGTATTTTACATCTTTACTATTTAGCTATTTTCTTATTTTTTTTTAAAGTAGCAGTGATAGGATTAGCTTTAGTTTTTCTTTCATTTATTTTTCTCAGGACTTTGGTCTGGATTTTGCCATTCTTGTATGGCCTTGAAAGCACTATTTGAGATGTGTACTTCATGTGAGCTGAAATCTCCCATCAGATGGTTCTCACAGTGTCTGTTCAGTCTAGGGAGGGACATAACTGCCTCATGGTGTTCACTCTGTATGTATTTTACCTCACAAAGACTCAAAAATAAACTTTCACAGCTGTTCTGTCACCTTTGAGAAGAATCTTTTAAAGTAGCAGAAAAAGCAGTGCAAAATCGGGTTCCACTTCAGTTTGCAAGGCACCATCAGGGTCAAAATTCTTAATGCACAAAATGCCATTGTTGGTATAGAGTACAATGTTGTCAACAACAAAAATTCCATTGCTACTGGTTATGACCAGACTACTCTTGGGCCCAGAGAAGTCAGCTTCAGAATCTTTGGTTGCAGAACAGACCAGTTTAACGTTAGTACAGGTTGAGTATCCCTTATCTGGAGTTCTGAAATCTGAAATTCTCCAAAATCCAAAATTGTCCACATGGGTGGCTGAGATAGTAATACCTTTATTTTCTGATGGTTCAATGTACACAAGCTTTTGTTTCATGCTCAAAATTATTAAAAATGCTGTGTATAAAATTAGTCCCCAATTATAGCATTTTCATTGCAGGAAACAGCATTTTCTGCACAAAATGCTGTTTTTCTGGGGGGGGGGGGAATCCTGTGTGCAATTTTTTTTTGCAGAATTAAGTATTCAACTACAGAATTTTCTGGATAGGACATAGCATTTTCCTGAAGCAAAAAATGCTGTTTTCTGCACTAAAAACCATGTGTGAATTTTGTGTAGAAAAAGTCTTGACGTGTGATGATTCCATCAGTCTGGTATTCTTCTCATCACAGTTTCTAAAAAAACAAAACAAACAAACAAACAAACAAACAAACAAAAAAACATTTTCCAAACATTTTTCAAAAATTCTTTCCATTCCTATTGAGGACAGAAGAACTTACGTTCAATGGGGAGGGTCTGTTTAACTCAAAGACAGATAATATGGTGGATCATTCGTTAAAAGCCTGGTCTACTGCTAGGAAGGTGAGATTTGGAGTCTAGTCTCAATCCCAATAAGCTCCAAAATCGTACTGAAAAAGATCCTCTTCTGCTTATTCATATTTTGGATCTAAGCCACCTTCTTGTCAGTCTTGAGAGATATCATAGAATCATAGAATCATAGAATTGTAGAGTTGGAAGAGACCACAAGGGCCATCCAGTCCAACCCCCTGCCACACAAGAAATCTTGATCAAAGCATTCCCAACAGATGGCAATCCAGCCTCTGTTTAAAGACCTCCAAGGAAGGAGACCCCACCACGCTCCAAGGGAGTGTGTTCCACTGCCGAACAGCTCTTACTGTCAAAAAGTTCCTCCTCATGTTGAGGTGGAATCTCTGTTCCTGGAGCTTGCATCCATTGCTCTGTGTTCCAGTCTCTGGAGCAGCAGATAACAAGCCCGCTCCATACCCAGCGTGACACCCCTTCAAATACTTAAACAGGGCTATCATATCGCCTCTTAACCGTCTTTTTTCCAGGCTAAACATACCCAGCTCCCTAAGTCTCTCCTCATAAGGCATGGTTTCCAGACCTTTCACCATTTTAGTTGCCCTTCTCTGGATATGCTCCAATTTGTCAATATCCTTTTGAATTGTGGTGCCCAGAACTGGACACAGTATCCTAGGTGAGGTCTGACCAAGGAAGAATAGAGCAGCACTATTACTTCCCTTGATCTAGATACTATACTTCTATTGATATAGCCCAAAATTGCATTGGCCTTTTTAGCTGCCGCATCACACTGTTTACTCATGCTCAATTTGTGGTCTACTAGGACTCCTAGATCCCTTTTGCACGTAGTCTCGTTCAGCCAAGTATCTCCCATCCTATATCTATGCATTTCATTTTTCCGCCGTAAGTGCAGTACTTTACATTTCTCTGTATTGAATTTCATTTTGCTAGCTTTGGCCCAGCTCTCCAGTCTATCCAGGTCATTCTGAATATCTTGATCATCACATCAGAAAAGCTCCTTCAAGCAATCTTATTACCATTCTTCTTCCTCCTCAATTAAATCCAGGGAGGTTAAAACATATTTGAGCTTTTTGAGTCAAGAGTCTCACATTGTACAGGATTGTGATAATTTTCTGCCATCTTGGGTGTGGCACATTTATTACCATTTATACACTTAGTGCAACATCACCAGTGACACTTCAGCTTTAACCATTATTTGCATAGATTGTGCTGTATAATTCATGTCCCTTCCTCTGCAGAGGTGTTTCATTCAACTCTGCTACCTCAAGTTCTGAAAGAAGAGTTCCAAACCTTACCAGAGAAAGACATCACAGAACCCATATGGCCGAAGGCCAAGTTAATGGGTTACTTTCCTCCCTAGTTTAAAATTCCAAAAAAAGATGATGGCCTCTCCCCTGTTCCAAATTTGAGGGGGGTCAGTCATTTGATTTCATCAATAAAATTTCAGATGATCATTCTACAATCAATCCTTCCTCTCCTAAGTCCCAAGGATGCATAAATTCATATCATTGACTGCTTCCGACATTGGAACTTTCTGAGATTAGCAATAGGATGCATGAATATTCCAGTACAAGCTACTTCCACTTGGCCTATGAGCAACATTGTATGTATTCACAATATGTCTCTCTCTCTTTTAAAACTTTTTTAAAAAACTGTTGGGAGAGGCTGCTTGTTGCTGAGGGGCTTGAACTTCTGAACTTCCCCTTTTACCCTCAAGAGCCAGAGGCCTTCCTGTGAGTCACACCTGTGAGTCACACCTGTGAGTCATTAGGGGGTGGAGCTGGGAGCCTAGCTCTATATAAGTCCTTGCAGAGGCTTTCCAGGCCAGTTTCCTGCCAGAGAGAAGGAGAGCAGCTTCTGGACAGCAAGTTTCCTGCCAGTTTCCTGCCAGGGAGAAGAAGGAAGCAACTTTTAAAACTTTTTTAAAAAACTGTTGGGAGAGGCTGCTTGTTGCTGAGGGGCTTGAACTTCTGAACTTCCCCTTTTACCCTCAAGAGCCAGAGGCCTTCCTGTGAGTCACACCTGTGAGTCACACCTGTGAGTCATTAGGGGGTGGAGCTGGGAGCCTAGCTCTATATAAGTCCTTGCAGAGGCTTTCCAGGCCAGTTTCCTGCCAGAGAGAAGGAGAGCAGCTTCTGGACAGCAAGTTTCCTGCCAGTTTCCTGCCAGGGAGAAGAAGGAAGCAACTTTTAAAACTTTTTTAAAAAACTGTTGGGAGAGGCTGCTTGTTGCTGAGGGGCTTGAACTTCTGAACTTCCCCTTTTACCCTCAAGAGCCAGAGGCCTTCCTGTGAGTCACACCTGTGAGTCACACCTGTGAGTCATTAGGGGGTGGAGCTGGGAGCCTAGCTCTATATAAGTCCTTGCAGAGGCTTTCCAGGCCAGTTTCCTGCCAGAGAGAAGGAGAGCAGCTTCTGGACAGCAAGTTTCCTGCCAGTTTCCTGCCAGGGAGAAGAAGGAAGCAACTTTTAAAACTTTTTTAAAAAACTGTTGGGAGAGGCTGCTTGTTGCTGAGGGGCTTGAACTTCTGAACTTCCCCTTTTACCCTCAAGAGCCAGAGGCGCGCGCCTAACGGCGCGCGAATTTCAGTAACCAAACAAAAATACAGCAGACCTAAAAGTACAGCTTAGCATTCTCAGCGTTAACTAAGAGTTCTTAGATTACCTAAAAGCTCTCATCATGGACACTGAGGGGACTGCAGCAGTCACTTGCAACACTTGTGCGATGTTTCTATTCTTGTCTACAGACGTGGAGAACTTCACATGCACCAAATGCAAGCTGGTAGCCCTCTTGGAGGAGAAAGTACAGCAGCTGGAGACACGGGTAGCTACACTTCAACAGATTCGTGAGCAAGAGGTTTTCCTGGACAGAACAGAACAAACAGTCTTGGATGGGGACCGCACAGAGGAAGTGGCTGTGGAGGAGAGGGTCACTTCACGGACACAGGAAGTAGACAGCTGGAGGAATGTCACACACAGAACAAGAAAATCCAGGGATTCTTCCAGCAGCTTGCAGCTACAGAATCGATTTGAAGCCCTTTCCCTTATCAAGGACAATGAGGAAGAACAGCATGGACAGACTTCAGGGGTAGAGCAGGGGACCTTGAGAGGACCACCGCAAGGAACAGCAGCTGCGAAGCCTCAGCGGAGGCGTGTGGTGGTGGTGGGGGACTCCTTGCTGAGGGGTACAGAAGCAGTGGTATGTGGGCCTGACAAGATGACTCGGGAGGTGTGTTGTCTCCCTGGGGCAAAGATCTGTGATGTGACCGAGAGGCTGACAAGACTCATCAAGCCTACGGATCATTACCCCTTCCTTTTGGTCCATGTGGGAACCAATGATACTGCAAGGCACAGCTTTCCCAAGATCAGAAGAGATTATGAGGCCCTGGGGAGGAAGCTGAAAGAAATGAACGCACAGGTGGTCATCTCGTCTCTTCTGCCAGTTGAAGGGCATGGTCCAAGAAGGGAGAGGAAAATAGCCGACGTAAACAACTGGCTCCGTAGATGGTGTCGCCGAGAACAAATTGGATTCTTGGATCATGGACTGCGCTTCCATGCAGGGGGACTTCTGGCAAGAGATGGGGTGCATCTTACAACAGTTGGAAGAAACATTTTTGCCAACACTCTCAAGAATTTGATCAGGAGGGCTTTAAACTGAGTCAAATGGGGGAGGGAGACAGTATTCTGGAAGGCAAAAGGGCTGGAGAAAATAGTCAAACTGTCATAGAGGGAACAAGGCAAACAGCGCAAGGACCCAACAGTGGGAGGCAAAAAAACTTGCACAGGGAGCAAGTAAAGGGAACACATGGTCTCAGATGTCTCTACACTAATGCACAGAGCATGGGAAATAAGCAAGATGAACTAGAACTCCTTGCACTACAAAACAAATATGATATAATAGGCGTTACTGAAACCTGGTGGGACGAGTCTCATGATTGGAATGTAGGAATAGAGGGGTATAACCTTTATAGGAGAAACAGGCCAAACAGGAAAGGAGGAGGAATAGCATTATATGTCAGGGATATTTACACCAGTGAAGTGATCCATGACATCAATACTGGAAGCCAGGTGGAGAGCATCTGGATAAAAATTAAAGGGGAGGGAAACAACAGGGATGTTATTGTGGGACTCTACTACAGACCCCCAAATCAGACGGAGGAATTGGATGTTGCCTTTCTAGAACAGATGAACATACATGCAGAAAGGAGAGATGTAGTAGTGATGGGTGACTTCAACTATCCTGATATTTGCTGGCAATCTAACTCAGCCAAAACTACAAGGTCTAGCAAATTCCTTACATGCCTGGAAGACAATTTCATGGTCCAAAAGGTGGAAGAGGCAACAAGGGGGTCAGCTATTTTAGATCTGATCCTAACCAACAGAGACGACCTTGTTAATGGGGTGCAAGTGGTGGGATCCTTAGGTGAGAGTGATCATGTTCTCCTGGAGTTTGTTATACAATGGAAAGGAGAAGCCAGGCATAGTCAGACATGCATTCTTGACTTTAGGAGAGCTGATTTCAATAAACTCAGGGAAATACTGGGGATGATTCCATGGTCAAGAATACTAAAAGAGAAGGGACCTCAAGACGGTTTTGACTTTCTCAAAAGGGAGATACTGAAGGCACAATTTCAAACAGTACCATTGAGGAAGAAAAATGGGAGGTGTCTCAAGAAACCAGGATGGATGACTAAAGAACTTTCAATGGAGCTAAGTTTTAAACGGAACATGTATAGGAAATGGAAAAGGGAGGAAATCACCAAAGAAGAATTCAAACAGATAGCGAACACGTGTAGGAGTAAAGTCAGAAAAGCTAAAGTGCAGAATGAGCTCAGGCTTGCTAGGGAGGTTAAGAACAATAAAAAGGGTTTTTTTGGGTATGTCCGCAGCAAAAGGAGGAAGAAGGAAATGATAGGGCCGCTACGTGGAGAAGATGGCAAAATGCTAACAGGGGACAGAGAAAAGGCAGAATTACTCAACACCTTCTTTGCCTCAGTGTTTTCAGAAAAGGAAAAGGAGGACCAACCTGAGGAAAATGGAACAGAGGACACAATAGGGGAAATCCAGCTGAAAATAAGTAAAGAGGTGGTACAGGAATACCTTCTTAATCTAAATGAATTTAAATCTCCAGGACCAGATGAACTACATCCAAGAGTATTAAAAGAGCTGGCAAATATAATCTCAGAGCCATTGGCAATAATATTTGAGAACTCCTGGAGAACAGGAGAAGTCCCAGCAGACTGGAGGAGGGCAAACGTAGTTCCCATCTTCAAAAAGGGGAAAAAAGAGGATCCCAACAACTATCGTCCAGTTAGTCTGACATCAATACCAGGGAAGATTCTAGAACAGATCATTAAACAGAGAGTCTGTGAACATTTAGAAGGCAATGCCATAATCACAAAAAGTCAACATGGGTTTCAGAGAAACAAGTCATGCCAGACTAATCTGATCTCTTTTTTTGATCAAGTTACCAGCTTGGTAGATGAAGGGAATGCTGTGGACATTGCATACCTTGATTTCAGTAAGGCCTTTGACAAGGTTCCCCATGACATTCTTGCAAACAAGCTTGTAGAATGTGGGCTAGACAAGTTAACTGTTCAATGGATTTGTAATTGGTTGACCGGCCGAACCCAAAGGGTGCTCAGCAGTGGCTCCTCTTCGTCTTGGAAAGATGTGACCAGTGGGGTGCCACAGGGTTCTGTCCTGGGCCCAGTGCTATTCAACATCTTTATCAATGACTTAGATGAGGGAATTAGGGGCATACTTATCAAATTTGCAGATGACACCAAATTGGGAGGAGTAGCTAATACCCTAGAGGACAGGATCAAAATTCAGAATGACCTGGATAGACTGGAGAGCTGGGCCAAAGCTAACAAAATGAAATTCAATACGGAGAAATGTAAAGTACTGCATTTAGGGCGGAAAAATGAAATGCATAAATATAGGATGGGAGAGACCTGGCTGAATGAGACTATGTGCGAAAGGGATCTAGGAGTCCTGGTAGACCACAAGTTGAACATGAGCCAACAGTGTGATGCGGCAGCTAAAAAGGCCAATGCAATTTTGGGCTGTATCAATAGAAGTATAGTGTCTAGATCAAGGGAAGTAATAGTGCCACTCTATTCTGCCTTGGTCAGACCTCACTTAGAATACTGTGTCCAGTTCTGGGCACCACAATTCAGAAAGGATATTGACAAATTGGAGCGTGTCCAGAGAAGGGCAACTAAAATGGTGAAAGGTCTGGAAACAATGCCTTATGAGGAGAGACTTAGGGAGCTGGGTATGTTTAGCCTGGAAAAAAGACGGTTTAGAGGCGATATGATAGCCCTGTTTAAGTATTTGAAGGGATGTCACGCTGAGGATGGAGCAGGCTTGTTTTCTGCTGCTCCAGAGACTGGAACACGGAGCAATGGGTGCAAGCTCCAGGAACAGAGATTCCACCTCAACATGAGGAGGAACTTTTTGACAGTCAGAGCTGTTCGGCAGTGGAACACACTCCCTCGGAGCGTGGTGGGGTCTCCTTCCTTGGAGGTCTTTAAACAGAGGCTGGATGGCCATCTGTCGGGGATGCTTTGATTGTGATTTCCTGCGTGGCAGGGGGTTGGACTGGATGGCCCTCGTGGTCTCTTCCAACTCTGCAATTCTATGATTCTATGATTCTATGATTCTCTGGCTTTTCTTCACAAACGAAGATTCAGGAAGGACTCATCCCATGCTTTCTGCGAGCGCGCTGATGACTAAAAAGGCCAATCCAAGATAAACAAGTCTGGTTGCAGAAAGCACAGCAGAAGGTCTCCTTGGGTGATGTTTCTGGGTCGTAATTCTTTCTGTGTTGTCGTTTCTCTTCAAGACTTAGTTCGGCGTGAGTTCTCAAATAAGGCTGCAGCATTGTGGATAGTGCATCTCCATACCTCCCTGATGTGAGGCCAGGGCGGACCATTGTTGGTGATCAATTTGGCCGAGCCTGAGATGTTGTTTCAGGGAGTCTTTGTATTACTTTTTTGGAGTGCCCCTCTTATGCTGACCCGTGGCGGGTTTACTGTAGAGTACTATTTTTGGGATGTGATGGTCCTCCATCCTAGAAATGTGCCCTACCCAGCACAGCTGTAATATCCTATCTTAGAACTAGAGGTTTGAAAATCTTCCCATATGTGTCTGACTTGCTCCTGGTCTCTTCCTCCAGGCAGAAATCATGCAAGGATCTAAACAAGACTTTATCTCTCTTAAGAGATGTAGGGCTGAAAGTAAATCTCAAGAAATCAGTCTTGATCATGATTCAATCCATTCAGTTTATAGGGGCTTGTCTGGACTCGACTGGTTTGAGCTTTCCTACATCAAGATAGAGACTGATAATCCACAATCAAGTCCAAGAAGCTGTGCGGCAGAAGACCTGTAGTGCCAAATCAGTGCTCAGACTTCTGGGATTATAATGGCATTCACTACAGCAGTCACCCCATGTACTAACCTTAATTTCCATTAGCTTCAGCAATGTTGTATTCAGAAAATATTGCACATTGGTGGAAGGATCTTCAAAATTTTTAAAGGAACGTGGTGTTTCTACCACCTCAATGCATATTAATGGGCTGGACAAATGTTAACTCCCAGGACCAGCAGCAAGTCCTGCAGGTACTGTTGTAGGGTGGGAACTGGCCACTCATCTCTACATGCCTTTTGTTCATCAGTGGTTGAACATTTATTTATGCAGGGCTGGTTTAAGGCACCAGTGGCATCAGCATCTGTGTGGGGCGTGGGGGGCGTAGTAACCCTCCTCTTTCAAAAACATTATTAGTAATAATAAATAATAATTAGTAATAATCTAAATATCCTGTACTGTGAATAGCTTAAGTTGAGTTAGGTTACATTTACCTGAGATAAACATATGGAGCCCTAAAAATAAAGCATTGCAGCCCCCTCCCCAAATTCCTTAAACTGGCACTGTATTTATGTATTAGTTTTACACTTTCTTTGTGCCAGAAGCTAAACAAAATCACTTTCTATATGGTGGCCTAGGTGACATTTCACCAAAGCAGAGAGGATGCATACAGGTACATAAATAGAAGTGTTCTTTTGTTATTTTAATAGGGCTACATGAAAAGTGAATGAGAATCACTTATGTAGTGAATAACTACATCATAAAAGAGAAGTCAGTTGGACAGAATCTTCTGGTAGTACTGAAAAATACAAGGCTTCCATGATAGGTTAAGGTGGGGTTAGAAGAGAGTTAAACAGATAAATGAAATGCTTTTTAAAAGGAAATACTTAGGCTGCTGCCACACTACAGAAATAATGCAGTTTGACACTGCTTTAACTGCTCCATCCTATGGAATCCTGGGATTTGGAGTTTGTTGTGGCAACAAAGCTACCTGACAGAGAAGGCTAACTATCTCACAAATCTACAAATCCCAGAATTCCATAGCATTGAGCCATGGCAGTTAAAGAGGTGTCAAACTGCATTATTTCTGTAGTGCAGCAGCAGCAGCCTTAGACACAGACGGCAAGCTACTGAAAGAGTTTGGTACTGAGGGAAGAGACGTGTCAGTGGCTATCTAGGATCTCTTGCCTAAAATGGAAGACAAAGGTACCTTACCTGTACATCCTGAAACTCAATCTATTAACGAAGGAGAATAAAGTTTTTGTACCTCAAGGTAATGGTGTTTGCTCTATTTAACATCCGGGGAACAAGTTGGAGTAAAGAGAAGGGATATGTTTGCCTTCAAGTCACTTATCGACATATTATGACCCATGAATTCTGTGTGGTTTTCTCAGGCAAGGAATATAAACCATTAAATCTTCCTTTATTTTGACTTTGCTCAGAATTTGTGTATTACAGGAGATTATCAGACAGATACACAAAAAGCATTCCTGTCCCACAATCTCCACTTTCGCCCCTGTTCCACCACAATCACCCTGTTCACCGGACTTACTTCCTCTCCCATTGACAGGGCAGCCAGGGAGTGAAATACTGCCTGTTCTCACAAGAAAACATGAGCAGGGAAATTCAAAGCTAAAAAGAAAAACAAAACAGAAAAAGTGACACCAAGCACAAAAACACACATTAAAACTAACAAGTAGAATCATAGAATCACAGAGTTGGAAGAGACCACAAGGGCCATCCAGTCCAACCCCCTGCCATGCAGTAATGTACAATCAAATCATTCCCGACAGATGGCCATCCACCCTCTGTTCATCAACCTCCAAAGGAGGAGACTCCACCATACTACGAGGCAGAGTATTCCACTTCCAAACAGCTCTTAGGACTTTTTCAGACAAGCTAATTGTAGCGCTAGCAGCCTCGCTACATTGCGAGGCTGCAGCACTGCAGGGCGTCCCTTTCGGATGATGCCCGTCCCTAGCGGTACTGTTGCGGTACCGCAGGGACATTTGACTGTAATATTTTGGCGATTTTTACTCACGAATCTCCAAAATATTACAGTCAAATGTCCCTGCGGTACTGCAACAGTACCGCTAGGGACAGGTGTTATCCGAAAGGGACGCCCTGCAGCGCTGCAGCCTCGCAACGTGGCGAGGCTGCTAGCGCTACAATTAGCTTGTCCAAAAAAGTCCTTACTGTTAGGAGGTTCATCCTAATGTTTAGGTGGAATCTCTTTTCCTGTAGTTTGAACCCATTGCTGCGTGTTCTAGTCTCTGGAGCAGCATAAAACAAGCTTCCTTCATCCTCAATATGACATCCCTTCAAATATTTAAACATGGCTGTCATGTCACCTCTCAACCTTCTCTTCTCCAGACTAAACATACCAAGCTCCCTAAGCCCCTCCTCATAGGGCATGGCTTCCAGACAATCTACCATTTTGGTCACCCTCCTCTGGACACGTTCCAACTTCTCAATATCCTTCTTGAATTGTGGTGCCCAGAACTGCACACAGTATTCCAGGTGAGGTCCGACCAAAGCAGAATAGAGTGGCACTATTACTTTCCTTGTTCTAGACACTATACTCCTGCAAACTGCTTCTGCAAGCTGCTACTAGCTAATACTGCTGCATGCTACAGATTGTTACATCTCAGCTCTTTACAAAATAAATCTACTGTAACTGCATTTCCCATTATCCCTGACAGAATATGCCGGAGGAGAAATGGTGTATCATGGCCAGTGGATATGAACGCACTGGCTTCATTTAACACCACTGTTATTCTTCAGCTAAGTAATCCAGGGAGGGTAATAAAAAGAGGGTAGCTTACCTGGATGTCCCAATCTCACCCGGAAGTGTTTTGGCAGGGACTGCCCATTGATGCTAGGATCTTGCCAGAAACACGGGGCACCTTCTTGCACACACGGAAACCTGGGACAAAAATGGAATGGGGGATCTATTAATGGCTTCTCCCATCAATAAAAACAGCAACTGCGGAATGGGAGCAGAATGAGTGCATAATGACATCGTCTGGTAAGGAAGCCCTTTTGCGATCTCCTGGCATTGTAATGCCACTTTTGACGTGTCTGATAATCCCCATAGTTTCCATACCTCAGGTATCTTTCTGACTCTTGATATATCCATATAATCATATTCTGAATGAAACATATTCTGAATGAAACTTTTAACTTGCCCCATTTCTAGTCTCTGGTATCTTTGGTATACTTGTTGAAGATACACTTACAGAAATAGAAAGGAGGCAAGGAGGAAACCCCATTTCTTTGTTGTTTCTTTATAATTGTGTTAAGCCCAGATGGCCTCCAAGAACATGATGTCTATTATAGGTATATTGGAAGAGAAAAAGAAACCGTGTACTGAGGCCACTGAGAGAGAGGTAGTCAGGAAAAAGGGATGACTAAGAGATTAGATGTGCTTAACTGAAGGATTCCTATAGGATTTGCTATAAGGAGGAATTGAAAGTAGTAGAATATTTATGTGTGCATGTGTGTGTGAGAGAGAGATTGAGAGACAGGGAGGGAGGGAGCAGGGTAGGGAAAAATTTATCCTCATTGAAATCTGGCAATTTGGGTTGTAAGACCGATTGTATGCAAAATGTTTTAACCTCAGAAAAATTTGGCTGTAGGTTCTCGTGTTCAAGATCCACTGAAAGAAACAGGAATAATATCTGAATTCCTGCTGTTTGTCAATTGATAGTAAACACCATATGGACCAGAATATATAGTAGGGATGTGAATCTTGCCTCCCATGCTGCTCAATATATATACAGTATATATATAGCTCTTAGGTGAGGTTATTAGGAGTTTTGTGGTGAGGGTCCTCTGTGTCCCACCAGTGGGAGCAAGACATTGGATGAGGACATAGGAAAAGGCCTTTTGTGTTGTGGTGGCCTGGTTGTGGAAAGCCCCCACCCCTTTGAAGGCCTGACTGGTACTGACTTTGGCTTTCTCTAGTCATCAACTTTAAAAATTAATTAAATGTAATTATTTTTAATTAAAGCATTCGGGGCCTAATCCAATGTGGACATGTACATGTTTTTAACTGTTTCAATATATATGTTTAATATATACAGCTTAATTTATTTTCAGACTGTAAATTATCTTGTGCTGTTTTAAATTTTTAAACTTTACTTCATTGTACATTACCCTGAGATCTTTGGATATAGAGTTGGATATAAATAGTTTAATAAATAAAATAAGTGAAGCATGAACCAGATCAGGCTCCTCCGGATCAGTTCTGCTGTTTTCTGAAGCAAAATAGGCTTCTATTTGAAGCTGACAGAACCCAAACTGGACCCCAGCAAAGCTTTGTACAGAATTTTGGAAGGCAGGGATAGGGGAATGATGCTTTTTCTTTTTTTTAAAAAAGGTTTTGTTTCTGTGATAATCTGCAGATGGAGAAGAGACGTACGGAAAAGAGTGAGACAGAGTGACTGACTGATCCATCTTCTCATTCTAGGGGTTCTCTTATCATTGTGCTTTGCAGAAAGTATTGTGACTTTTGTAAAGAAGCCTCTAGCTTTCTTAGTGCTCACAATCAAAATGCTTAACATGGCTTTCAAGTATTCTATGTTCCTAGCCCCAACATCTTTCCTTCTGAACTTATGCAGGCTTCTTGTCTCAGGACATTTTGCAGGTTTTTTGCCTCTATGATTGTCATCATTTTTATATAAGTTGCCCTCCTTCCCAATTAATTCACTATTAGAAGCTTCCAATTCCATCAAGACATAAAGAAGCTTTGGCAATTCCTTACCTTTTAAAAAAATCAAACTGTAAAACGAAAAACACAAAAAAATGCTGCACCTCTTTCTCTGTCATTTGGTGGGCCTATCTCACCTGTTTCCCAAGATTAGTAAACCTGCTAATTCTATCAAATTATGAGAAAGAGAAAAGTTATCATAATCTTGTATTTCCCATAATAATCTATGGAAGTCATGAATCATATTCTTTTTGTCCTCCAGTAGGGAGGGGGCAGCATCAACAGCGGCTTGTCTAAGGCCATCACAATTTCCTAGCAGAGGAGAAATTTGAACCAGCAACTTCATAGCTATTTTTTTTTTTTGCTACAGTAAACCAGATCTCACTGTCAAGTATAAATAGGATATAAAATATCAAGGGCGAGGGTGGCCACATGGCCAAGAGGACATAGTTCTTGCGCTTGTTATAATTGTATAGAAAAGGAGATTTCAGCAGCTGTAGTTTCCAGGTGAAGTAGCAATAGTTGCTGAAATTGTCTTTTTTTCACGTTGATTATGCAACGCATTGCAGGAGCCCTGTCCTCTTTTTCACCTGGTCCCTGTTTCATTTGTCACTGTTGTGGCAGCACTTGTAATTCTTCTTTTCCTCTGAGGAAATGTGGTCTTTGATTCCTTTGGTATCATACTGCACATGTCAACTTCCTCCTGTATACCCAGAAAGTGCAGTCTTTCCTGCCACTGTTGGGGGGCTGCTGCTGTGGTAGAGATGTTAATGTTTCAACTATTTTGGCCTTGCAAAATGTTTCACAAAAAAAGGAAACAATAACAACTTGTGAAACCAAAACCAGTGATCTTCCATAACAAAAATGAGCAATCTTACACAAGAAAACCATGTGGCATTTTGTGCAAGATTGCCGAGTTTTGTGCAAGATGTCTTTTGTGCATGATTTTTGTTGTGCAAGATTGCTGGGTTTTGTGTAGAAAAAAGTACCCCCCCCCAAAAAAAAACCTTCCATGGCTTTTGGAACTTGTTTTTTTTTTTTAAAGCAAACCCCCACAATTTTCATGCCAAAAAAAAAAACAAAAACAAAAACAAAAGTATTTCTGCACAGAATAATTTCTCAAAGCAATTTGGAATACTGCAAAAATTTCACTGCTGTATACTTCTTCCTACCCAGGTTTCCTTAGCATTGGGAACTCATTTTTCAGCCAGGAAATGAATAATGGTGAATGTGCTTCCCATTTCTATCTTGGGGATTCCTTTAGCTCTGCGTAGGCACCTGACTCCTTTGTCTTTTAATTCTTAGTTTCATAATAGGCCCTGTTGGTTTCGATTGTTGTCTGTCATCGTCGATGTCATCATCATCATCATCATCATCATCATCATCTTTTTCTTCTTCTTCTTCCCCCTTCTGAAAATATTCGGTGATTATTAGTAGCATAATTATCATTGTCATTATCATGTCTATTAGCTAGGGAGTGGGAAGATTGCATGACCTGATTACATAACCTAAAAGGACCGAGAAAGAAAGAAAATGTGACTAGTGGGTGATACTGATTAATGAGAACAACCAATTAAAAGCAGAGTTTGGAAAGCCTCTTCTTTCCTTGGAAAATTTTATTTGATTCCACTATAGCTTCCAAGTATCAAAAACAGTGTACAAGCAGATCTAGAATTTTTTTTCTGTTTAGAGAAGAGTTTTTTTTTTGGGGGGGAAATTGGTTGGACTACAACCTCATATGTTCTTAAATGCAAGGCTTTCAAAGGTGTTTTAAAAGCTGGGGAAAGGGTTCTCTCTCCCCACCCCCAATTTTTGTTGTTGTTTTGTTCACTGCAGAGCTTGGAAAAAAGTACAGTACAGTTGTCCCTCCATATCCACAGGTTTGGTATTCACGGATTTAAGTATTCATGACTTGAAATTATTCTTAAAAAAAATAATAATCCAAAAAGCAAATCTTGATTTTGCCATCTTATATAAGGGGCACCATTTTGCTATGCCATTGCATATAATGGGACTTGAGTATCCATGGATTTTGGTATCCCTGGGGGGTCCTGGAACCAAATCCCAGTGAATATGAAGGGACAACTGTATTTCCAACTAGAAAAATACTTTCACATTTGTTAGTCTTTTTGCTTCTTATTTGAATGACATGCTCTGAACAGTTAGCTGATGCTGAATGTATCATGCTTATTGACATCACCAGAGGCTGTCCTTAGGTCTCAGGTTCTGGTCTTGAAATCTCAGAATTTGGGATATTCCTGACCAGGCAATCCCTAGTGTGACGATTTGGAGAGGACGCAGAAAAATCACAAAAGAGGATTTTAAAAGTTCAACATCAAATCTAAGAATTAATCAGTCTAAATGCCAAACCCAATTTGTTTGAATGGTCCAAAGAGGAACTTAATTATTGACTAGTGCCTGAATGCTAACTTGAGAAGAAAGGATTGATTTTTAAAATACACTCTAATTGACCAGAGAGAAAGAAATGGCAATGCCATGTCACAGAGTTCAAACCAGAGAACAAAATAGAACTGTTAAGGGAGGTATAACTGTTATAGAAGAGGTATGCAATTGTCGTGAGTCTGGTGGGCAAATACAGCCCTCAGATTCCTCTACGGGCTGCCACTTCTCTCCTTCCCCACGTACTGCCAAAACTCAGTGATGCAATGGAATATTTCTACTTCTGGCACATTTTTGTACTAAAATAAAGCTTCTTGGACTGTTGCTGCCTTCTAGAAGTACAAATATAGGCCTTTTTGTTGTTATTTGTGCCCTTCCCTGGCTATTTTTGTGGTCCCTCTACATGCACTACTACCACCGTATGCCTTGCTTTTCCACAGTGGAAGCCCTCCCCACTTCACACAGGGAATTTACACCTTGCTTTAGAGAATAGTCAGATTCCCAGAAGCCTCTGGAAAGCATGCTTCTTATCTTTGGACTTTTTTGGACAACAGTTTACAACTCTAGCAGCCTCGTCCCCGTTGCGAGGCTGCAGCGCTGCAGAGCATCCCTTTTGGATGACGCTCTGCCCTGCTGTCCCTCTTGCGGTACTGTTGCGTAACCGCGGGGACACAGCAGTGTTATATTTGGCATTTTTCTACTCACGATCAACTTTCGTGAGTAGAAAAATGCCAAATATAACGCTGTTGCATCCCCGCGGTTACGCAACAGTACCGCAAGAGGGACAGCAGGGCAGAGCGTCATCCAAAAGGGACGCTCTGCAGTGCTGCAGCCTCGCAACGGGGACGAGGCTGCTAGAGTTGTAAACTGTTGTCCGAAAAAGTCCTTTGTCACCAATTTCAGGTAAGAAAAATAGGGTTCCAGATTATATATGTAATCCAGTTTTCACGTATAATTTGGAACCCTATTTTTCTTACCTGAAATTGGTGTTAAAGTGTACTTTCTGGGGATCTCTGGGTCCTCTGGAGCAATTCTGTGGTATGCTTCCACCGGAGGTTGACCACAGAGTTGTGCTGGAGAACCTACAGAGGACACCTCTCTAGGCATTTTTTAGGTCCTCCAGCACAACTCTTCCAGTGGCAGAATAACATAGAAACTAACTGGAGGATCCAGAGATTCCTAGAAAGGACTTTGTCATTCATTTAGGGTAAGAAAACTAGGGTTCCAGATTGCTTTTTCTTGTTTAAATGAAACCTTGTAGTATGAGCTCGTGTAGTATGCAGGCTTACTGTACATAGGCTCCTGAAGTGGTTTTGAGGAGAAGCACTGAATCATGTGGATTGTAGCAATCTTTATACTGGCTAGGAATTACATTTAGGGCTTGCCCTAGGTAATAAAAAAAGTCAATTGAACCCAATTGAGTAATGTTACCTAGCAGTTGTTCTTCTATTTGGACTGTTGCTTCTTAGCAGTTCTTCATCTGGGAATTCATGTAACATTGTGACTGCCAGGAGGATGGAGCAAGCTTGTTTTCTGCTGCTCCAGAGACTAGAACACGGAGTAATGGATGCAAGCTCCAGGAACAGAGATTCCACCTCAACATTAGGAGGAACTTTCTGACAGTAAGAGCTGTTCGGCAGTGGAACACACTCCCTCGGAGCGTGGTGGGGTCTCCTTCCTTGGAGGTCTTTAAACAGAGGCTGGATGGCCATCTGTCAGGGATGCTTTGATTGTGATTTCCTGCGAGGCAGGGGGTTGGACTGGATGGCCCTCGTGGTCTCTTCCAGCTCTACAATTCTATGATTCTATGATTCTCACCACATAGCTAAGTGAAATCCCCCCCCCTCAGGAACTGGCTGTAGGTCTTCCCACATCTGTGTCCCACCACTTCACCATCAAATTTTGGCAGTAGGATGTAAAGCTCACAGCCAGATCCAAAGGCCTGAAACTGAACCCCAGACCCAATGGAAATGCCCATCCATCATCTACTAAGATCCGATCAGAACCATCTTCTAAGGCAAACATTTATTGACTCCATATGATTTATTTGGATGCCTTTAAAGATGAACACATAAACTATCACATATTTCAAGTGCTGAATTACTTAAATGATGCTTTAAATGAAATGGGGGGGATAGTATCTTATAATCTAGGAAACATAATTCAGCAGATGAATTCTGGCTTTTGCAAATTATTAATCAAATATGACACCTTGACTTTATACCAGAAGAACTACCACAGCAGCACTCTTAAACTGTAAGGCTGGCATTCAGTTTCACCTGCGCCTCCAGGTTTTAGTGTTACAAAAAAGAGAGAAAAACTCTACTCGCTTCTCCCTCTCCGTACCTAAAGGTGTGTACCTTTTTATACACCTCTGTAGTGTTCCACTCTTAACTTAAACTTTTAACTAAATGTGTGTGTGTTCCTTCAAGTTGCCTGTCGATTTATGACAATCCCATGATTTTCATAGGATCTTCTTAGGTGAGGAATACTCAGAGGTGGTTTTGCCAGTTGCTTCCTCTGAAATATAGCCTACAGCACATTCACTGGTGGTCTTCCATCCAAGTACTAACTAGAGCTGACCCTGCTTAGATTCCAAGATCATAGCCCCCAATATGTTCTCCTAACCTGTCCTCATACCTGAATTGTTCTGGCACCTGACCAGTTTTGATTGTTCTTTTCTGCATCTTCCACCAACTCTGCAATATTCTTTTTTGAAAGGTACCAAATAGATTTATATACACTCCTCTGACTGTCATTGCAAACCCTAGATTGGTATGAAGACATTATAATGCTGGCAGTTTTATTTGTACCCTTTCCCTAATGATTCCTGAAATAGAATTTCACTTTTTTCATGCTGGTGCACACTGTTTCAGTGTTTTCACTGAACTATCTGCCCAAACTCAAGTTTACTGCCAGGTCAGACCCCATCGCTGCATACATAATTGGTAATTCTTTCTGCTTCAATGTGCATTATTTTATTCTTGCCATTGTTATTGTGTACCTTCAAGTCATTTCTGATTTCTGGCGACCCTAAGGCACACCTACTATGCAATTTTCTTGGCAAGATTGGTTCAGATGGGATTTTGCCTTTGCCAAGAGGCCAAGAGAGTGTGACTTGCCCAAAGGCACCCAGTGGGTTTCCACAGCCAAGCAGGGATTCAAATCTTGGTCTCCAGAGTCATAGGCCAATGTTCAAACCACCATATCATGTTGGCTCACCATGTTATTCTTACATGTACTGAATGGTGTTTACCATTTTATAGCTATTTCATTTTTTTTGTAAAGAGACTTAGTTTAGAGGTCTTTGTTGTCATCAGCAAACGTGGTCACTGAAAGCTAGCTTTTAATAGGAAATTAAAAGGCAGAATCTCATTTCAGATTCAGGGGGAGGGAGTACACATTTCTTACATCCCTCTATTGTGAGAATTATATATTTATTACTCTTTTCTGTTTCTCATTCTGTAACCAGTGACCAGTCTGTAAGAAGACCAATCTCCTATCTTGTGACTGTGTCAAAAGTGCTTTGAAAGTCCAAGTATAAATGTCTGTTGGATCTCCGCGTGCACATATATTATCATCAGTGTCAAAGTACTCTGAAGAGAATATCTAGTGAGACAAGACCCCGCCCCCAATCATGGATGCTTTTAAGATGTATTGTATTATTTGATTCATAATGCTGTTTTTAGCAGGTTGGTTGGATGTAAGAAAATATTGGTTGGATGTAAGATAAGATATGCTATCTAAACTAAACTTTAGGAAGAATTTCTTGACTAAGAGCTCTTTGACAGTGGAATAGACTGCCTCAGAGGGGTGTGGACTCTCCTTCTTTGGGGGTGTTTAAGCAAACGTTGGTTGGCCATCTCTCAGGAATGTTTCCGTTGTGTTTTCCTGCATGGCAGGGGGTTGGACTAGATAGCCCTTGCAGTACCTTCCAGCAATATGATTCTAATTTATTCTGGAACAGTTATTGAACTGTCATTGAACTTATTGATCTGTAATTTCCTGGATCTTTCCCTTTCTGCTGGCCCTGACATTCCCTTTTAAAAACAGGTTGGGAAATTCAAGTAAACAGACCCATTCCAAAATAAACAATGTCCAGTGCCACTGACCAAGGACATGGCTGGTTCAGACACAGAGGTAAAAGGCTACCGTATAGGATGCCTAAATTCTAGAGGTGATGGCCTTGGCTTAAAAAAATCAACAACCCCTCACTATGTGAAAAGAAATCACTATTATCATTCATAATAGCAGCAGTTGGTGAAAACACTTTTTACATGTCCAATTCTTGATGCATGAAAGAGATTACAGGGATGTGCTTGCTAGGTTTGCTGCTTCTGCTATTTTTTTTTTGGCGGGGGGAGAATTTTGGTACATTTTATTTCTTTATTTATTTGCTGCCTTTCTACCTATATGGACCCAAGTCTGCTTACAAAGGCAACCCTCCCATATTAGCCAAAAAAGCTGTAGTAAAAAATATATCTCAAAACTCTGTTAAACATCACACTAAAATATGATTAAATTTTAAAAGGTATAAAAAAGGGTAACACATAACAATAAAGTTAAAGATGCAGCACACACACACACACACACACACACACACCCCTAATAACGGGCTTCCTGCCACCAATTAAACATTAAAAGTCTATTTGTCTGCTAGAAAAAGGATAGCCGATTAGGGGAAGCCTAGCCTCCCATGGAAGGGAATTCCACAGGCTATGAGTGGCCATGGAAAAGGCCCTCATTAAATAGGTCTGTGATGGTAGTGAGACTGAAAGGAAGTGTTCCCCTGAGGACTGTAAGACTCTGGCAGATTCATACAGGGAGATACAATCTTTCAGACAGCCTGGACCTAAGCCATATAGTGCTTTATAGGTCATAACCAATACTTGGAATTGTGCCTAGAAATGAACCGGTTGCCTTTGAGCTGTTTCAATAAGGGAGTAGCCCCAGTCAGCATTCTGGCCACAGCATTTGGGACCCACTGAAGTTTCTGGACAATTTCTGAAGGTAGCTTCATGTCAAGTGTGTTCTGTTAGTCCAAATGGGATGTAATCAAGCATTTGTCACTGTAGACAGATCTGACTTCTCAAAGAATGGGTGCAGATGGCACACTACTCTGAACTGCAAATATACTCCTGGCCACTGCTGAAACCTGGGGATCAAGGCCCAAGGTAGAGTCCATCTCAAAGAAGTGGCCCAGAAGGATACCATGGTCAATGGTATCTAAAGCCACTGAGAATTCCAGCAGAATCAACAAGAGCACACACTCCAACTGTCCAAATCCCAGTGTAGATCATCCACCAAGATGGCTAAAGCTATCTCCATCCCATTGCTAGGCCTGAAATTAGATTGAAATGGATCTAGATAATCCATTTCATACAGGAATCCCTGGAGCTGGGAGACCACCACATGCTCTGGAACCTTGCTCAAGAAGGGGATGTTGGAGTCTAGCCTGTAATTATCTAGCATGGTGGGGTTCAGTGAAGGTTTTTTCAGTAACAGTCTCACCACAGCTGCTTTTAGGCAGGTTGGAAGGTTACCTTGCTTCAGTGAGGCATTAACTATTCCTCTTACCCACCTGGCCAGTCCCTCTCTGGTTGCTTTCAAGAGCCAGGAAAGGCAAAGTTCCAGTACACATGTTATAGCTGTCATCTCTCTAAGGATCCTGTTCACATCCTCAGCACAAAATGGAATGTATATAATATTACAGGACATGCAAGTGCTAAGGTTACACCCACTGCACCTGTATCAAGAACAGCATCTAAGTCAGAGTGGATGGGAGTGATTTTTTCCTACAAAGTGTCTTATATATTCTTTACAGAGGGCTGACAAGTGGTTTGTCTTCTCTTCATGTGGGACAGAGTGTAAAATGCCCCTGACCACCTGAGATAGTTCCTCTGGATGACACTGTGCAGATACAATAGTGGCAGAGAAGATTCATTTCTTCGCTACCAACAAAACCATGGCATAGGCTTTCCAGTGGGCTCTTGCCTGAGTTTGGTTGGACTCTCTCAGAGGGCTTGTGGCTGTGAGTGAATTACTTGTGCTTTTATTCTCCACAAGTTGTGGCTGCTGAACAGTATTTTTTTTTTTTAACAGTAAATCTAAAGGTGTGCAAGTGTGACCTTCTACTTGAAAAGCTGTTTGGTCACCTCAGCACAGCTGAAAAGTGTACAATCACACTTTGTAAAGATCCAAAATGGTGCTTCCAGACACTTTGTTGCTGGCCAGCCCTCCCCCTCCCCACACATCTGACTAATCAGCTTTCCATTTCTGCTCTTACCTGGGAATGTGATGCAATGCAACTCAGTTGTCCTAATGAGCAAGAATGTGAATTTCCCCCGCATTTTTTAAAAATCCCTCAGGAGACATTTCCCCCCTGCATAGTTTTTGGAGTTTTTTGGCCCTCCTCCTTCTGAATATGGCAAGTCACAGTGGCATCTAATTAGGACAAAAGATATTCTCCTTGAATTCCATGAGGAGTTTTTTCACTGTCTAGATAACCCCCTTGTTATCTTTCCTAAGTGCTCTAATCTCTCTCCCACTTGTTTCCCCTTGTTTTTGGATGTCCAAGATGCAATGCCAAGTTTCAAGCAAAGACTGCTGTGTCAACTAGGGGGCATCAAAGAAGCAATAATAATAATAATAATAATAATAATAATAATAATAGGAGTCTGTTGTAACCTAAAAGGAAATTGCAGTATCATCTGCAAACAGGCTTATTTTATTTTTCCTTTTATTCCCAGTTCCAACCAAATTTTCATCCTGTGTAATAATATTTGCTAAAATTTCTATAACTATATTCAATAAAATTGGAGAAAAGGGCATCCTTGTCTGGTACCTCAGAATAACTGAATTTGTTCAGTCATGCCATCATTCACTACTACCCATGCTGTATTTTGTGTATATAATTGATTTATCAATCCTTTAAATCTTTTACCAAATCCCATCACTTCTGTTATCATTTTTAATGCTGACAATGCCACACAATCAAAGGCCTTAAAACGAAAAAGTACTGGAACATGGTTCATAACAAACTCAAGGAAATAATTAAGACAAAGGTGAATTTTAAAGCTGAACTATATCTATTAGGCATCTTTGATAGGGAATTCCCACAAAAATATAAAACTTTGACTTTTTTCATGACCACCACAGCCAGAATAGTTTATGCCAGATACTGGAAGGATAGTAATGTTCCAGACTATGATGAATGGATGCTGAAGTTGAGAGAGGTGGCACAAATGGAAAAGCTTACTTGTTGGTTAAGGAATTATTCTGTAGAAAAATTTAGAACTGATTGGAAGATGTTAATGGAATATTGGAAAACAGAATGGAATGGATATATGCTAACATGGTTGGAGGATTAAATATTTACATAAAATTTCAAGGATGATAAGAAGATAGTATGAAATCCTGGTGCTCCAAGAAGGAGCCTGGTAATTACTCTTTTCTTTCTTTTCTTTGTTAAGACATCTCTGTTGGGAATTTTGCAGGATCCATTGAGATATGATTCGTATTTACGAGATATGTGAAATATGTATTTAAATGTAATACCTGCAATTTTTTGTTCAAACGGTATAGTAACTATTTGCAAAATGTATTTCGAAAGCCAAGTAGTATTATGGAAACTATTTCTGGACTACTGTGTAAGGAAGTCGTAAACGTTCATAACCATTGTGAAGGCTATGACTGTTTTTAAAAAATGTATGTAAATATAATAATAATAATAAAAAAATCAAAGGCCTTAAAAATATCCAAAGCTACTATTCCTGCTTCCAAACTACTTTTTTGTATTTTATCTATTATATTAAGTACCCTTCCAATTAGCCTTGGCATTTGTCTACCCGCTATAAAACCACATTGATCTCTTTTAATGTATTTAAATATAAATTTATTCTTTATTTTTGCCATTATTGCCAGTGTCTAATCTTTCCTTTTTGGGGGCAAAGTGATCAAGAAGGCTGTTTCCTTCCAGCTCCAGGTGGTCTTGAATGACACACACTTCCTTGACCCATTTCAAACCAGCTTCAGAGCAGGCTACAGAGTTGAGACTGCTATGGTTGCCTTGGTGGATGATCTCTGTCTTAACACTGACAGGGGGATTGCGCCTTTAGTCCTCTCGGTGGCATTTGATACCACTGACCATGGTATCCTTCTGGAATGCCTGCAGTTTAGGAATCAGAAACACTGTGTTGCAGTGGTTCCAATCTTACCTCTCAGGCAGGTTCCAGATGGTGGTGCTTGGGGATAGCTGCTTCTCAAAAAAGTAGCTGTAATGTGGCATACCACAAGGTGCCATTCTATCCCCA
Organism: Gambelia wislizenii; assembly: GCA_030847615.1. Taxonomy (NCBI): domain Eukaryota; kingdom Metazoa; phylum Chordata; class Lepidosauria; order Squamata; family Crotaphytidae; genus Gambelia; species Gambelia wislizenii. The sequence goes on from JAUMIR010000004.1 coordinate 176,878,329, forward strand.
ATGTTTTTTTAACATCTACACGAAACCACTGGGAGAGATCATCCAAAGGCATGAGGTGGGATGCTATCAGTATGCTGATGACACCCAAATATATTTCTCCATGCTTTCAAAAAGAGCCTTAGCTTAGTGTGTCTCCTCTGAACAAATGCTTGGAGGAGGTAATGGGCTGGATGAAGAAAAACAAATTGAAACTGAATCCAGACAAGACAGAGGTGGTTACTATTAAGGGTCCTAATCTGGGAATGGAGGTGTGTCAACCAGTTCTAGATGAGGTTACACTCCCCCTGTTTGTAGTTTGGGAGTGCTCCTGGATCTGTCCCTCCAAATGTCAGCTCAGATAGATGTGATAGTCAGGAGTGCTTATTATCAGCTTCAGCTAATACACCAACTGTGCCCCTTCCTAGAACTGGAAGATCTAAAGATGGTAGTACACACACTGGTAACCTCAAAGTTGGACTTCTACAATGTGCTGCACATTGGGCTACCTCTGTACCAAGTTTGGAAACTCCAATTAGTTCAAAATATGGTAGCCAGATTGGTTATAGACACATCCAGGAGTGAACATTACACCAATATGAAAATCACTCCACTGGCTACCAATTACTTTCTGGGCAAATTACAAAGTATTAGTTATTACCTTTAAAGCCCTACATGGTTTGGGTCCAGGTTACCTGCAGGATCACCTCCTCTCATATAATCCACCCTGTGCACTCAGGCCCTGTGGGGGACATTTACTTTAGTCGGTCACCTCTAGACTGGAATGACCTGCCGAAAGAGATTTGACAGTTAAACATGCTATCTGAATTTAAAAAGTATTAAAGACCTTTATCTTCCAGCAGGCCTACCCAATTTATTTTAAACAATGAATTTTAATTGAATGATTTTTATGAATGATTTTAATGTAATGATTGTTTTAATCCTATGTGTTTAAACCTATGTGTTTAAATGGTTTTATGTTTTAATTATATATTGTATTTCAATTTATGTTGTACCCTGCCTTGAGCCTTGGGGAGAGGCAGGCAACAAACAAACAAACATTATTTGGGAGCTAAGAAGATCTTGGAAGGGGGAAAATGAGGATAAAAAGGGTAAGACTAACAGGAATGTTCCCCATGAATGGATATTCCCCCCTCATGCTTTGTGTAATTTGTTAATTGATGCCCAATTTGTGCAATTGCAAAAGTCTGGTAAAAACCAAAGGTGAAATGCAAGTAGGAAAGAGTAAAGTAATAAGGATTGGCTTGTTAATATGGGGCTTATTGTTTGATGGTGATTTACTGTGAATTTAAGAAATTAATTAAAAAGTTATTAAGAGTGACTCATATATTTAGAATGGCTATCAATATGAGAGTCGGCTATACAGAGAATTAGCTAAGGAAAGCTAAAAAAATGAAACAAAATTAAGGGAAGAATGTAAATTTCTTTGTGGATGGTTAGGAGACACAGCTGATGTTATGACAGACTGATGTTTAATGGGAAATTGAAGAAGGAAATTTGATTTAACAGAAGTATAACTCTATAACTAAGAGGCAAAGTGATACGATTTTGCTTAACTTAGGTTAGGGGAGGAGTAATGGCAATAACTGAAGATTACTAATAAATATGTATGCTTGATTGACTTTCTGTAGGGGATATATATATATATATATATATATGAATATATGATTTTTGATTTTGATTATTAACAAGTGTACCCTAAAGAAAGGAAACTGGTGATTTAATATATGAGAGAAGCATTGAAGGTTCTTATAGATTAACATAGGTCAATAACTGCTAAAGAGAAGACTGGAAATCACTTTTATATTTCTGGTTTTCTCTTTTTCTATTTGTATCTATCTTTTCTCTTTTTCTTGTCTTTCTTTTTGCTTTCTCCTTTCACACAATGTTATTTATATATTTAAAAAATAGCTAACCCCCTTGTTGCAAGGCTAATGAGGAATTCGTTGGATCTTACACATTTGGCAGAATGTGACTTTCAACAAATACCAAGGGAAGGATTGAAGTTTCCCATTATTACCAGATCTCTCTTTTTTGAATATTTTGTCATTTGTTTTAGGAAGGCATAATCCAAGTGTTAAGTCTGGTTGGAGGCCTTGTGTGTGTAGACCCACACAATGCGGCCATTGCTGTTTCTCTCCCCCTTTATTTTTTACCCAAAGGCTGTCAACCTGTTTTCCATGCTCTACATCTGGTTCTCCTCACAGGTATACACATCTTTGACCTATAATGCTACTCCTCCTCCTTTCCTGTTTTGTTTGTTTCTTTGGAAAAGGTTGTACCCTTCCATTATAATGTTGCAGTCATGAGATCCCACCAGGTTTCAGTGATGCATATCTATTTATATAAAAGGCTTGGGTATGTTCAATAGGCTTGGGTATGTTTCCTCTCCCATTGTGTTGATTGGCTGCTCAGGAAACACACCCAACCAATCACCACCCACATGCAAATTCCCTCTCTATTTCATAATCCACTCAATCTGAATCTACAGCCCATCTTCACAAGGACCCCTCCCTCCTCTCACTCTCTCAGCCACTCACCAGTCACAGGCTGCAACAGGACCCAGGCAGTCAACTGGTGGCAGCGGCAGGGTAACAGAGTGAGTCACCCTCAGCACTTCCAGTAAAAGTGTGGAATGATGAAAAGGTGGAGGAGGAATTTAAATCCACCAGCCTACCTAACAGCATTGTCATGAGGTCTACTGGGCATTTTGGGGTGAGTTTTTTAATGGTGTATGGTATGCTGAGTCCAGCTAGTTAAATCATATTTGCCTTCCTTTGTTAATAGTTTAAGTTCATCTTGTTTATTTCCCATGTTCTGGGCATTAGTGTAGAGACATGTAAATAATTCTTTCTAGCTGATTCCTTGTTTTTTTTCCCCTGCCCATTTTTATGTGCTTGTATTATACGGCACAGATGTTGCAGGTCATTGCAACAACCTCATCACCATCCATCTTCACCATCCTATTTTCCTATTCTTGTCTGCTGAATTCCAGAGACTCCAGAGCTAATGGCTGCTGGCTCCATCCTCAACTAAGTCAGTGACTCAGTACAAGCCCTGTCAGGGAGAGCATATGATGGCCAGACAAATAAAAACACCCATAGAATCCTCAAAACAGTGCAGCCCAACAAGCAGCCCTGACCTCCAACACACAAGCTCATCTTGTCCTGTCTCCTCACATACTGAACTCCAGAGACTGAGGCAGCAGCTGTATAGAGCTGGTGGATGATTGCTCTGCCCTCAACCAAGCCACTGACTTAACAGAATCTGTGAGACTTGGGGGAAGGAGTCTGAGAACATATATGTCAGGATCCCTGCCTGAACTAGGCCTCACTTAGCCTGAGTCCAGCCAGGTTCCTGTCATGCCTAGTCTGTGTCTGGACACTCTTTATGTGATAGGAGGGGGGGGGACTGGAATGTGAACACCCTGCAGTTCCCAGGCCTGGAGACCACACAGCCTATCTCCAAGGTCACACATCTGCTGGAGGCTTGGGAAAGGAAAGGGGGCTAGAAAGGGAGGTGAGTCAACCTGCTGATTTAAACCCTACATTTTTTCCTGTGAACCAGTTCTGGCAATGATTCTGGACCTGTTCACTTCTTTAACACTGCAATAAAATACTTTGACTAGTGATTGTTGTCTGAGTGAATTGAAGTTCTGACTGGATCCTTACAATATACCTCTCAGCAGCATGGAGCTTGGTGGAATAAGGGACATCAAACCCACAAGCATTTTACAGATGAAAATTGGGATTGACTTTGCAACATCAGAATTCTATTAGCTAAGATTGCTACCCTAAACATTCCTTCATTACTACACAGTGCTGAAGGGTCTACTTTTTCTTATGTATGCTGTAAAGTTATTCTGCAATGCCTTCTTTTCCACCAGTTTTAAAAGTGAGAAAGAAACCTCCAGGTGCACCAGAAAACTGCTTTTTAAAATAAGCCTAATACATTTTGAATATTTCCTCAGGGGCACTCTTGAACAACCAATTTCAACATGGGCATCTGCACATTGTTGCAACTTAATCCTCCCACTTGCTTTATTATGATCTCTGCAGGTTTGGAGCTATGGGGACCATGAGGGCACCTGTCTTACATTTTCAGCTTTTATAGGTAAATCTCTACCTCTTTTACTTCTGCGGGGATGCAAGAGAAAGAATGAGTCAACATTATGCCCAATTGTTCACTAAGAAATAAGCTTTCACCTGTTTTCCAAAGATTTGGCAAATGTGAAAAAAGGCACTGGAGTCACCAACAGCATGAGGCAGTTACCGGTAATTGTACATTAGTACAACAAAATAACTTGAATAACATTGGATGGGATCCTTATAGTGACAAAACACATGCATAAAACCTTCCACTTCTCCATATCTGTCCAGTCTGGAGGGCCACTGCTGCTGCTTACTTGTGAGGAGGAGACAGCGGGTGGAGGTGATTCAGACAATGAAGATGTGGCTCTGAGGGGAAGGAAAAAAGGTTGTAGTCCATCTGTGAGGACACCTGCCTGTCTTCCTCTTCAGCCAAAACCAGCTGCATCTTCATCATCTGATTTGCCTACCACCACCTTCATCCGCTTGACACCAGTAAGCAGACACAGCAGCAGTCTTGTCCAGGGTTTGACAGCTGATGGGGCAGGGAAAGGACACAGAACGTAATGGGCAGAACATTACTGCCATCTGCTTGATGCAGGATCTTGGCCATCAGAATTTATAGAATTACAGATACAAGGTACTTGAATGAACCTGTTGTACACTGATCAGTGTGACATAGGTATAATTATGTCAATATTGATGCATTATGTGTTATCTGTTAATATAATTGGAATGTATTTAAGTAATGTAATGATTAAACTAATAAATAACAAAAGTTTAGGCTACCTGGCCTGGGTCTCTGAGTTCTGATATAGTTTGTACATCAGGACTGGATAGTAAAGATAGCAAGTATGTGAAGTGAGTTTCCTCAAGTACTAGAGTTCTCTCCACTAGGTGTTCACAAAATTGCAAGCCTGAACACCTTCTACAAGCATTAATATCTACCCGTTTTAAAACCTGAGGCCTGGCCTTTGGGAATTAGGATTCAAGTAAAAAGTCAGTAGACACATTTGGATGTAACAATAAGCCAGCAATCCAGCATCTAAACAATGAACCTAAACCAGGGTTTGCTGTAGGCTTACAAATCCTCTTTTGTCTGGGAAAGTCTAAAAATTACAGGGACCTTGTTTACCTCCTTGCATGAAGAAAAGAACAAAGTTGAACCAAACAGATTGTGTATACAACCAGCACGCAGCTCATTTGTATTGTGCTTTATTAAGCTGAGATTCCTAATTTACCATTATTCTAAAGATGGCTAATGAAAGGATAAAGTTTATGTGTGTGTGTGTGTGTGTGTGTGAACTTTATCAGGGACAGAGAGAGAGAGAGAGAGAGAGAGAGAGAGAGAGAGAGAGAGAGAGATATTTCTCATGCACCCCATTTCCAAGGATCAGGTAAGTAACAAAAATATATATCCATGCTTTTGTTACTTACTTGATCCTTGGAAATGAGGTGGACTATAACTCTCTCTCTCTCTCCATACACAATAAGTAGGGAATGGTTTTTTTTTCTCTATGAGAAGCAGCAGCTCCATCTTAACAGGAATTTTGTGGAAGTGCAACTACTAAGCATTTTCTGGAATTTTAAAATACTAATAAAATATTAATACTTTTAAATTAATTAATAGGTAGAGGAACACATGTGTGGAAAGCAACTGAGCAAGAAAAAACAGTGCTTTCTACTTACGGTAAATTCACACATGCAAAATAATTTAGCTCCAGTGCTTAGTATCCTGCCCTGGTTTGACTCCATTAACACCACACTCACCCGTTTAAATCCGAACTCAAACTGGTCTTGAAAACCACACATTTCCCTCACCCAAAGTCACATCAGTACAAAAGGGTGTTTCTTCAATAAGCTATGTGTTGACTGTATCAAATTATATGAGCTCACATGACCACAGTGGCTGCAGTTTTTGTTTTCTTCCTGGTATGCATGCGGATATGCATATATCTGCAAATCCATATCAACCAATAGCCTTTCTTTCAACCAATAGCCTTTCAACCCTGTCAATCTTAAAACCCACCTGCACTCCCATTGGATGGCTCCCCCATCCCACCCCCTTCCCCCCTTCCACCTGAGGAGTGAGTGAGCAAGGGAACTTTAAACTTTAAATGTCATGGCCCATGAATGAGGAGTCATTTAATTCTCCTGACAGACAGACACAGGATGGAGGGCAGGTGGTGCATGGGTTTACAGGGTGGATGGAGGAATCAGGGCAGTGGAAGGGGAAAAGGAGAGAGCTGCACAGGAGCCTAACGAGACAGGATGCTGTCATCTGAAAATCAAACCCTTTCGTGATCTCCTGGCATCATTATAACACAATATTTAGCCCATCTGATAATCTCCAGAATTACACCATGATCAGAAAAATTAATTCCTCAGAGTGGAATGAAGCTGTCAAACTGAAGTTCATTGCATGGGTATTCCCTACCCCCAAATATGGCTCTGCTTATTTTTCAGGATAATTTCCATTGTTTATTGAATGTTAACCTGGACACAACAACAGTTTTGTATAGCTGATTAGTTTAGATGATACAGAAGAATTGTGGACTCTAAATCAGTCTGGGAATTAGATTTATATCTCTCAGTTCCAGAGTATAAGCAGAATAAAATTTGGTTATCTCTACCGTTTAAGTCCATATCAGTGGAGATGCATGAAAGCATACATGAAGTGTGAAATTGTTACAGACATGAACAAGAATTTCCTCTCTGGGCTGGATGAAGTGTGCCCAGACAGGAACCCTTCTACACATGTGACTTGAACATCTGAAGGTTGTTAGATGCTGGGAGGTGCTAGAAAATTTAATTCATATAACAGATTAATAACTAAGTTTTTTTTAGTTCATTTTTCCTATTGGCTTCCTTTGTCAGAAGTTGCAAAAATATACTGCATAAAGGCTTAATTATTCGGCTACAAATAGTAGTAAGACAAGAGGTGGTTAAATGATGGAATATTTAGATGGACATACCAAATATACCAAACTGTGGGGGGCAGGGTATGGATCCACTATCCTATCAGAGAAAGGTAAACATTAACTGAAATAAATTAAGGGCACATGGGTCTCTCTTATTTCATATTAGCAGACAGCCAGCATGGTGTAGTGGTTTGAGTGTTGGACTATGACTCTGGAGACCAGAGTTCAAATTCCTACTTGGCCATGGAAACCCACTGGGTGACCTTGGGCAAGTCACAAGTTCTTAGCCTCAGAGGAAGGCAAAGACAAACCCCCTCTGAACAAATCTAGCTCAGAAAATTCCATGATAGGTTTGCCATAAGTTGGAAATGACTTGAAGGCACACAGCAACAACGACAAAGCTGTAGTACCAGCATTGCTTGGGAGAATCATCAACCTTTGGTAATGAATGTCCAGTTCCAACTACTCTGGAGGATGAGTGCCTATCTTATTTACATGCTCAGTCATTACTCATGTTGTGGATTAGTCTTAGGGCTCATCTACATGGGCAAGGATATGCCGGCTTCCCATGGGCATATCTTGACCTTGGATCAGGCCTGTTTCTCCTCCATTACCTCCACAAAACAGGTTGGAGTCCAGATGGGCATGGTGCCATTCCTGCAGCCACCACCACCATCTCTGTCCATGTCCTGCTCTCCAGATCCAGTCAGGAGACCTGCAGCATGTGAGCAAGGTCTCCTGCATGTGACCAGCCTTGGGCCCCCATCCTGGATCTGGAAGATCGAGGCAGCTGGCAGCTACAGTGATGGGCCAGAGTGCTGGAATGGGCTCTTGGAGCCACGTGGGGCCTGATCCATTTTATTTCAGCTGGAATGCATTTAAACGGATATTTTTAAAAAATGTTTTATTGGGCCCTACCCTGTCTTCCTCCCATATTAGCCCAGTCTTTGCCCCAGGGGTTGTGAGGACTGCCTGGGTGCAAAAGGGGGCAAAATCCCTGCATCATCAGAACTGCAGGGCTCCAAGATGGGGGCAAGATGGGGTATATTGCCCATGTAGACAAGCTCTTAGTTGTGCTTGAAAGAGCATACATCTCCCAATTGGCTGCCACATATGCTACTCTGTACGAATGATAAAATAATTGGGTGCCCTCGATAGCCCCCAAGTGAATTTTATGCATGCCACATGGATATGTTACATCAGATTATTCCAAACATCCACTGTAAATTTGATGAAAATCCACTTAACAATTTACTTGTGACAGGGTAACAGACAGACAGAATAGTAATATGTCAAAAATATTCAGTTTTTGAACTCAGCTCATTGCCACACTAAACAAAAAAACTGGGGTGCCATCAAGGCTCTCCAAAATAAAATTTCTGTTTGCCACATAATGTGGCAAACATACCCTCCAGAAAATGCAATGAAAAAACTTGTATTAGTCTGCCCTCAAGACCCTCACAAAGAGTTTCCACATAGCTTGTATTTCAGGCCACACCAGCCCAAACATACCTTCCAAACTGGTGAAAATACAATGCAAAAATTACTGGAATATATCTCCAGGCCCCTCCCCAAGTGAATTTTATGAACACCACAGAGCCTATACGCTGAGTCAGACTACCCCAAACACACACTCCAAATTGGGTGAAAATCCATCCTGCTGTTTTCATGTGACAGGGTAACAAAAATAGAGAAACTTAATTTTACTTATATAGATGGCAGTCACACAGTGATTTTCATAGACTATTGATTCAACACCTGAAATTCTGGAGAGAAACTTTGGAAATTTAGTGATAATATTCAGTTAGGAGATAGAAATGAAACTGGGAGTTGATTGTTTTAGATCCAACTCCTTGACTGATTGCAACATGCTATTCTTCTGGTGAAGCTCTTAGGAATAAAAAATAGTTTCCAATAACTTGTCCGTGAGTAAAAAATGGCATGGCTGCCTTCAATCATACCCGGAACAGTCACAGATGATGCCGAGAGAGGGACAGTGTCATCCAAAATGGATCCCCTGCCACGCCGCAGTGTCGTAACTGTTCCGGAGTCTCCTTGAGCGGTAAGTCCTGTCTGAAAATGTCCTAAGTTTAAATGACATTGTCAACTGCAACATAAAGTAATACTTCATGTATCTGCTGAAGTGGAGTGTAATCCACAAAAGCTCACACCACAACTCTGTGTTTACCGTTAAAGTGCTACAACACTCTTTGTTATTAAAATAGATTATCATACCTAATCTCCCTTCCTCTGCACAAATGTAGAAGCAGAGTTAACATCATGCCCATTGCATTCCCACAAAAGTAAAATATTCTTCCCAGTAAGACAGTTAGCTTAGTTTAATAGTGTTCAGTTCTTAGAAAATGTACTGTATGTCCATAACAGAAATCCCCCTTTCCTCTGAGTATTTACAAATTGATTGATGTGTACTTTTCCCCAAAAGTTTCCTGGGTACAGAAGTCACGTTTGTATTCCAAGGTCCATTTGTCAGGATTGTTTGCTGTTCTTTGATCTGTTGGGGACTCATGTGTCTCATGTATTTATCTACAGACACGTTAAATTGCAAGAGAAATATTCTGTAATATATAAAAGTCACATATAAAATGTAGCAGATCGGTTTTCAAATAGATAACCATTCTAGTTATTAGGATGATAAAGTCTCTCTCTCTCTCACTCTGGACTTTATCAGACACACAAAATACAGCATCATAACGATACCACATAACTGTGAAAGGGTGCGCATATCAGATGACGTTGCCCTTTAGTGGTTATGTCCCTGCCAAAACCTGTAGTTATTTTTTGATAGCTGAAGCCGTGAATTGATCCCCCATGGCACTTTTGTGCTGGCATTGCTGGCATGTGAAACCTCACGGGTTTTTTTCCTCATACTTACCCCGTCTGTCAGGAGGCCTGTGTGTACTAGGCCTCACTTAGCCTAAGTCCAGCCAGGGTCCTGTCATGCCCAGTACGGGTCTGGTTATTGTTATTGTGTTGGAAGGGGGGAATGGAATGTGAGTGCCTTGCAGTTCCCAGGCCTGGGGTGATTGCCGCCTATCTCCAAGGCCACGCAGCTGTATGGGCATGGGAATGGGAAAAGGCGGGTGAAAGTGGGGAGAACTCAAGCCTCTGTTTAAATGGTATCTTTCTTCCTATGCATCAGTTCTGGCAATGACTTGGAACCTGTTCACTTCTTTACCTCTGCAATAAAACACTTTGACTAGTGATTGTTGTCTGAGTGAATTGAAGTCCTGACTGGAACCTTATAATGGCTGGTCTGGTGTGAACACTTCTGGGTGAGATCACGACATCCAGGTAAGTGATGCACTTTTTATGACCCTCCCTGGGTTACTTGTAAGGTTTTTTTTTTAGTGTGTTTAGGTGCTTGGGTAAACCTTTTTAGTGTTATTTTTGTGTTTTCTTTTGAATTTCCCATGTGATAAAGTCTTGCAATAATCCACGGGATTTCAAAGGAGGAGATGAACGGAGCTCCATTCACTTCCTCTTTCATTGCCAGGGAAGCCTTTGCTGGGAAAGCAAGGTAAGTGCGGTGTGGGGGGGTACTCTTTTGCTGGCATAAAAATGGATTCTTTTATGCCAGCAAAAGAATGCTTTAAGGAGCTCATCTGATAAAGTCTTCTCTCTCTCTCTCTCTCTCTCTCTCTCAGAAAACCTAAAGTTGGAAAGAACTTTAAGGCATACAACAATACCCTCAAACTGATAGTGGAACTGTCAGGGTTGGTCCCTGCCATTGCCTAACCCTGCCATTTTCAATTATTTTTCTGTAACCTTGAAACCCATTGTGTTTTGCTTTTTCATTCTTACTAAGAAGTGTTCTTTGCCAACTGTGAAGGGAGGTGGTAATGATTACAGATAGGAATGCAGCTGCATTCTTCGGCCTGGGAAAGGAGGCTGGCTGTTGTGAGGGAATGTCATGTCAGAGGATGATGGTTAACCAATGATATTAGAGCCTTCCAGATTCTGCAGATTGTAATATACTTTTATTATAGTGTGTAGCCCTTCAGTTTCAATTTTTAGCAACAACCTTGTATGGTATGCTTCTTGGATTTCTGCACCAATAAAGTTTTCTGATCACTCTGAAACTGTTGGTCATGGCGCCTGGGAATGCAAAGTACATGACAGGAACATTTAAATCTTCCTGGACATAGCATCAATGACTTACAATCAGGCAACCTTGGAATTTTAAAGAAGATTGAAAAGAAAACAGCTGAATTGGGATAAAGTCACAAATTCAGTAGAGGTATGAGCAGAGATAATGGCACTACATATATTAATATTCAGGTCCTCACAACTGCTCATGTACAATGGGATTATTCCCAGTAGATAATCTGAGAGATGATCAGACAGGAATGAAAAAAGCATTCCTGTTCCACAATCTTCAATCCTGCCCCTGTCCCATCCCTGACCCACCACAATCACCCTCCCCATTGCACTTACCTTCTTTAACGTTCTGGCACCCCAGGAGTGAACAGAGCTCTAATGGAGCTCCCTTCACTTCCTGGATCGAAATCCCACGGATTCTCGGAAGAAGACGCAAGCGCAGGAAATTCAAAAATAAAAATAAAAAGAACAGAAAAAAGTGACAGCAAGCACAAAAACACACTTTAAAATGTTCAAGTAACCTGGGGAAGGCCATAAAAAGTGTGTCACTTACCTGGATGGCCCGATCTCACCCAGAAGTATTCTGGCAGGGACCTCCCATTGACCCTGGGATCTCATCAGCGAAACAGGACAACTTGTCACACACAGGTAAATCTGGGACAGAAATGGAATGTGGGATCTATTGGTGGCTTCTCCCATCAATGAAAAGCAGTGCCAGCGGAACGGTAGCAGAACGGGTGCATAATGAGGGGGAATGACGTCGTCTGAAAAGAGACCCCTTTTGCGATCTCCTAGCATTTGTGTAACACCACTTTTAATGTGTTTGATAATCTTCCCAGATCCAGGAAACTGACTTTCTTTAGCATTGCCACACTTTTCTTGGGTATTGTCTCAGGTACTGTCTAAGTATTGTTCTAGCATTTCTTAAATACTGTTTAGGCATCTCTTTATTATTGCTTCAAGTACTGACTTTCTTAAGTCTTATTTTAAGTTCTGCTTTCACAGCTCAGGACAATAGATTAGCTACTTGCCAGATCTATATCATCTTTCCCATCTCTTTGAAGATTTATCACCTGCGTCACAATTTAAATCTTTCTGTATCCTATTACACTCTGACGGCACCCTCCCCCCCAGAACCTTGTAATTCATTTACACCTGTATTTCCAGTTCCATCAATATGTCTGAAGAAGTGGACTGATATCCATGAAAGCTCGTGCTAAAATACATCAATGAGTCACAAAGGTGCTGCTTGATTCCTTCATTTCCTGCCTTTCCATTTTATGCTGATTCCTATTGCTTATTTTACTTTCTGACTGCACCAAATGCGTGCAGCTGCACATTATAATAATGTCTGATGAGGAGGATGGGACAAGCAAAGTGCCCACCCTCATAGTGCCTGGAATTAGCACAGAAGCCACACATTCTAAACTGATATGTAAGTCCCCAAGAGCACCAGCTAGAGGATAAGAGATACTGGCATTACAAATTTACTGAAATATAAATAAATTAAGAAACTCAGTAATACTTGAAATCAACATACTCCCGAAACCCAGACTGCCAATGTGCTCTATCCTTGGTGTCTCTTAAAAATCTGTGAGAACTTTTAAAACTTGTTTTGATATTTTTCATTATTGACATCACTATGAATCACAGTGGTGCCAGAAAACACATCAACAAGGATCCCACTGCAAGCTACCAGCAGTACCCCTCTCACCCATATTGTTTCAGAAGATAACCCCATTTCCCTCTGTTTGACCCATCTTGTCAGCTGCTATACAGCAGTACTCCAGCAACATAGTACAGTACACAATACAGCAATGCTCCAGCAACATAGTAATGCTACTCCAAGACTGTGGAGCTTTTAATGGAGCATGTGTCTCCATGTTGAAGCTAGGTTCAAGGGGTGCCAACATTGGTCAAAGTGCATGTCTCTTTGGCTTGGAAGACATGGGAGATTATCAGATGTGGTGGAATGTGGCAAAAAGCCACGTTCCAAACCAGGCCAGAAGCATGGCAGGAGAACAGGAAGAGCGACATTATCAGATGCCATATCCTTCTGCTGTCCCAGGGGTGTAGCATTGCCACAGACAAGACTTTCCTTTCTTACTGATGGGGACAAACCTTACCCATGGGATGCCTTACTCACAGCTGTGCTACACCCCCAGGACACTGGAGGATGATGTTGTCTGATAATCTTGCGTCTTCCAGTTCCTGTCATGATCTTTTGATGCAGTATTTGCCCTGTCTTATCATCTCCCTAGACTTAGGATCTCTTTGGGGAACAGAAAGAACAAGTGATGGAATACTGTAACCCTTGCATTGCTGCTGTATTCAAGCTTTGTGATTAAGAAATGGTATAAAAAATTTCTGGATCATGATGAGTAAATGGATTATTATTTACTGTTAGTGTCTATTGTCTTATCTTGAGAACCTCCAAGAAGCATTGTCTTTCACTCTAAATTCCATCCTCTGAATGGAATTATTGGGTATAAAAACCCCTTCAAAACTCCACACAAGTGCACACAGTCCATCTTCCTCTCCATGTCAGACTGTGTAGCCATTCCTGCTCCAGGGACCCCCACTCTGTTTCCTCTGTAACCTCAACCCATCTGATTGGTAAAGTATCACCCAAAAACAACCCCTTACTCTATTCCTCTATCCCAATCCTTCCTACAATGGAGCCCTGGTGGCGCAGTGGTTAAATGCCAGTACTGCAAGTCACCACATTGCAAGTTCAATTCCAGCGGGCTCCAAGGTTCACTCAGCCTTCCATCCTTTCATAGGAAAGTAAAATGAATACACAGCTTGTGGGGACAATTAGCTAACACACATTGGAAACTGTTTAATGCAATGTAGATGTGTAAATAGCTGTTGCTTAAAACAATTTGTAAGCCGCTCTGATAGCCTTGTGGCTGAAGAGCGGGGTATAAATAAATAAAAAATAACAATAATAAATAACATTATATGCTAGCCTTGTGTGATTGCTTAAAGCCTGAGTGTATGTGTGAATAATGTTATTATTTCCTGAATAAAGATCAATTAATTGTACTATCTAGCTTAATGTCTCTTCTTGAGTACTGGTATAAATAGGTTAAAAGGTCCTGCTTTGTTGCCCTGCTCTTATATTGCCAAGCTGAGTATATTACTTCCCCAAATTAATATTGATATTTAGAGGGTCCTTAAGACCCCCTAGCATTTAGGGTAAAAAAGTGGTTTAGTAATGTGTAGTAGTATTAGTTTAGTTTTATGTAGAGTAGTCTAGTTTAATTTTACTTTTAGCTATCATATATGTTTTCTATGTATAGTTCTTTTTTCTTGTTTTCTTTTTAGTTCTGACTACCTTGTTGTGAATTAGTTTATATGTGTAAAAACTAATAAATACCAGTTTTAAAAGAAAATTATCAATGGATACATCTCAGGGATCAACATCTATGTGGCCACTTCAGTCAGGGAAGTGTCATTCAGCCTTTAGAAAAGAATAATGATATTAAACTGTACACAATTTCCAATACAATACTGGGCTCTTCCCACCATACCACCTTCAGCATCTGACTTCTTTTAGCAACATTATATTTGGTATTCTATAACACTAGATGCCTGGGTCCTCAATATGATTTGCCAGCACTACAGCATCAAGTTTCAATCTCTCCCTCCAACAGAGATCTCTTACTCTGCTTCCTTGTCTCTAGAACTCTCCATGGTATAAATATAAATGTGGTTCTTTGAATGGTAATTTGTGAACACACCCTCCTTTCCATGAACAACACCTCACCTTTACCTATGGTTTCACAATTGCATGAGTCTTAAAACTGAAGGAATTAGCAGGAATTTCCTTCATGGTTATAAGGGTTACATCTATTTCATACCATAACCAGGGTACCATGTTATCCAAGTCAAAACTTAATGGAGGTGGCCCCACTAGTTTTTGCTTGGAACAGGAGCAGAAGCAACACCTGGAAGAACAGAGATCAGTCAGAGTTTTAAAATTTAAATTCATCTGTTTCTTTCTTTCTTTTTAAAAAACCTTCAATCGTAATTTAGTTATTTATTAAAATAAACTGACTGCTATATCAATGTGAACTTTTAAAATGTACATATAACTTGCATAAACTCAACACATAGCTAAATACTATAATGTTTTGTTAGAAAGAAAATTAGAGACGGAATACATAAAGGAACCAATGATAAAGTGGGCACAAGACCTTGGCCATGATATTGAACTAGACAGATGGGAAAAGGCATGGAGCTATACTCAGAAATTCACACTCTCACAAAACTTAAAAGAGAATTTTTTGAAGATGTTCCACAGATGGTATCTAACGCCGGTAAAATTAAGTAAGATTTACAATAAGGGAAATAGCCTATGTTGGAAATGCAAACAGATAAGAGGCACTTTGTTCCATATGTGGTGGAACTGTCAATCTGCAAGGACATATTGGAAGAAAATTCATGGTGCCATAGCTGAAATTTTAGGAGTAAGATTCCCCATGGATCCGGAAATTTATCTATTAAATATGATAGACAAGATCAAGGAGAAAACTAATAATCTAAACTGGAAATTATTATTATTATTATTATTATTATTTAAAAGAACAAACAATTTTTTTCTTGTAATCTTCAAATATAGAACATAGATAGTTTTACATAACTTAAAACAAATCATATGCTCTTTGCATTCTTGTCCGCAGTGTTATATATTCACTCTATTTCATAATTCATATAATTCTTGATCTCAATTTTAAATTTTACAAAAACAGCAACAAAAACTTTATTTTCCGTACCTTCCTTCCCTGATATGAGTATTACAAACATGTAATTAGAAATTTGTTTCTCAATCGATTGTAAGTATCTTGTTCTCCTAATCTTTCCTTCCATATCAGCAGTAAATTGACTATTTTAATTATATATTAATTTGTATTATTAATTTATAATTTATTTTATATGTTGTCTTTTTTGTACATTATATTTAACCTTATAAGTCAAATCTATCTAAGTCTTTCCATTTCTTTTTCCAGTAATTTTTTACCAATTTCCAGCCTTCTTTCGCCTCATCAACCATTTTCCCTTTTATTGTCATAGTTAAGATATCCATATTTACTATGTCTTGGAGTTTTATCAACCAATCCTCAATGGATGGAATCTCTTTCCTTTTCCATTTGGAGGCATAGAGTAGCCTTGCTGCGAATAACATATATAATATAACTCTCCATTTTGAATTGGTGTTTTTCTCCTTGATTCTATCTATCATGTTTAATAGATAAGTTTCGGGGGTCATTGGGAATCTTACATCTAATATCTCGGTGATAATGCTATGAATTTTTTTCCAATATGATCTCGCGGGCTGACAGCTCCACCAGAGATGATATAACGTGCCTCTAGCTTGCTCGCACTTCCAACAGAGGCTGTTTCCCTTCTTGTAGATCTTATTCATTTTTATGGGAGTTAAATAATATCTGTAGAACATCTTCAAAAAGTTTTCTTTTAGGTTTTGAGACGTTGTAAATTTTTGTGTATAATACCAAGCTTTCTCCCACCTATCTATTTCAATGTTATGTCCAAAATCTTATTATACATGATCTCCGCAGCGAGGCTGATATACACATCTAAATGGGAAAGGAAAGAAAATCCTACTTTAGAGGAATGGATGATTAAACTCCAAGATACGATGGATATGGATATTCTTACTACTAAAATGAAGGGAAAGATGGTAGATGAGGTTAAAGAAGGATGGAAACCAATAAAAAAAAATGGAAGAGATTTAGATAAATTTGACTTCTGAACGGAAAATACATATTATAAATTATTATACGGGATATTGCATTATATTTTACTTTGATATTATGAAACTTAACATATTGTCAAATTTAACATTTTTCAGGGATAAAATAATTAGGAGAATGTGAAATACATAAGGAATGGGAAACAAGGTAAAAATATTCATATATTGAAAAGTACTCCGGTGGAGTCAGGGAAGACGCGGATATATAGAGGAAGGAAAATGATTTGAAGACAGGAATAGAGAGAGAAGAAGGTAACAAGGGTATGGATTATACATTATGTAATGGATATGTACAGAACAGGTTTTTTTTTCTTATGCTATTACTTTTTAGTAATGTAAAATTCTTATAAGATATCTTTGATATTTAAAGAATACATGTAAAATGTTTTCTTAATAAAATATAATTAAAAAAAATAACTTGCATAGACTCAAATGCATATATGATTTTTAAACTGGATCTATGGTGTTTTCAACCCCATTTGGACAGAATGGGCTATATTTGAAATAATACTACATTGCAATACACCTCAACCCCCATGAAAACCAGCAATTTAAATTAATAAGTCAAAACAGCTGTATTCCTTTTGAAACATCCAAGTTTTAGCTTTCTTTAAATAGATTTTATACATTTAAATATATTGTCCTCTGGAAGGAGCCCTGGTGGTGCAGTAGTTAAATGCCAGTACTGCAAGTCACCACGTTGCAAGTTTGATTCCAGAGGTCTCCAAAGTTCACTCAGCCTTCCATCCTTTCGTAGTCGGTAAAATGAGTACCTGGCTTATGGGGGCAATTAGCTAACACAAATTGGAAACTGCTTAATGCAGTGTAGATGTGTAAATTGCTATTGCTTAAAAAAGCAATTTGTAAGCCACTCTGATAGCCTTGTGGCTGAAGAGCGGGGTATAAATAACTAATAAATAAAAATAACATATTTTTTTTGCCCCAAATATCCTTGCTAAAATATGGAAAATAATATAATTTACAAAATGATTCCTGATTTTATCAATCCTTCTATTTTTAGGGCAGAGAACTTAAAAAAAACCCCACCCTTGGTTAAGCCCCCTTCATTCCTGATGCTCCAGTCTCTCTGTCTCTCTATCCTCTCATTTCACCTCATTCAAAGTCCTCTTCAGTGTTGCCAGCAATGTCAGTATCCGGTATCATGTTTACACCCATTGTCTTCATTTTGTAGCTTTGTATGTACAGTAGTCAACACACTGAGACTATACATTTGTCCCTCTGTATCCACAGATTTGGTATCCATGGATTTAAGTATTCACGGCTAGAAAATATTCTTTAAAAAATAATAACCCCAAAAGCAAACCTTGATTTTGCCATCTTATGTAAGGGACACCATTTCCTATGCCATTGCATACAATGGGACTTGAGTATTCACGGATTTTGGTATCCACGGGGGGTCCTGGAACCAAACCCCAGCAAATATGAAGGGACAACTGTACATTCTTCCATTTTTGCTTCTTTCTTTCTTTTGTTTCTTTCTTCTTCCACTCCTCCCATCTCTTTCTCTTACCTAATCCTTCTCTGAACCCTCTCTCTGTTTTCTCTTCTTTTCCCATCTGCTCATCCAGCCTATCTCCCTCCCTTTTTTCACGCTGCAGCTTCCTTCCCAGGCACATGTTGCACCATGAGGCAGGACATGAATTTTCTCTTTCTGTTCCTCCATCCCACCTGTTATTTTGCTTTCCATCATGCTTTGCAATACAGTACCACAGAGAGACGTGGCAAAGCAGTGGGGTGGGGGCAGTGTAGCAAATGAAAATACTACCTCATTTAATTCCTGGGAAAATACCCTTAAATTAAATAGAATTTTTGTTGGGAAGAAGGAAGATACGTTTTTTAAAATTATGATTTAAGGTTTTGTTTAACACATCCAGTAACATAATTAATATCAACACGCTAGTTCTGATTACACTGCCTCGTAGTGTGGTGGAGTCTCCTTCTTTGGAGGTTTTTAAGCAGAGACTGGACAGCCATCTGTTAGGTATGATTTGATTATGTATTCCTGCATGGCAGGGGGTTGGACTGGATGGCCCTTGAGGTGTCTTCCAACTCTATGATTCTATGATTTCTGCTTAGAACCTCTTTGCAAACATTAGAGTAATGGAAGCACTGTACAATGTGAAGTTGAAGGCTTTCACAGCCGGCATCCATAGATTTTCCTTGTTTTTTTTTTCTTTTTCCGGGCTGTGAGGCCTTGTTCTGGAATAGTTTCTTTCTGATGTTTCGCCTGCATTTGTGGCTGGCATGTTCAGAGAATGGCTGGGTAGGAGTGTATGTGGAGCTTATATGCTGTGAATCCCTGTTGGGGAGGATATGTAAATTTGTGTATCTGAATGGTTAGTTTCTGGGTGTAGAAATGCAAGGAGGATTTGTGTCTGTTTGGCTAATGGTTGGTTGACGGGCCATTATCTGCTGGGAATCCCCCTGTCCCTGGGTGGAATTCCTTTGTAAGTGCTGAATTTTTATTCTATTGTTCTTCAAAACTGGGAGCCAGATTTTGTTTCCTTTTAAGGTTTCTTCTTTCCCGTTGAAGTATCCAGGTGTTTGTGGATTTCAATAGCTTCCCTATGCATTCTGACATGATAGTTGTTGGCCTGGTCCAGAATTTCAGTGTTTTTAAATAGCATTTTGTGTCCAGGTTGGTTTATAACATGTTTTGCTACTGCTGATTTTTCTGGCTGGCCCAGTCTGCAGTGTCTCTCATGTTCCTTGATTTGTGTTTGCACACTGTGTTTAGTGGTCTCTATGTAAACTTGTCCACAGCTGCATGGTATGCAGTAAACTCCTGCAGCTGTCTGCCATGGACAGTCTTCTGGCTCACCCCACTTCACCCCACTTCCACTTCCACTTCACCCCAGATTTGAGCCGGAAAACTGTCCATGGAAGACAGCTGCAGGAGTTTACCGCATACCATGCAGCTGTGGACAAGTTTACACAGGGAAATGCAGTGTTCAAGAGATTTCTTGGGTGTTGGGAAATCTTGATGAGGTGAATCCCAGCCAGAGTTCCAGCCCTGAGATCCTACATTGAGCAGATATAGCATCATGTCTCCCTTCTCACCCCCTCATGGACATGGAGGGTAGAAGGAAGATGAAGATCATCCCGCTATCTTCTGATAGCTGGGCGACATGATGGACATGTGGAGGAATCCCAGGAGATCCTAGAGGATGCCTGGATGCCACAGGGAAGCAGTGAGTCTGGTGTGTGTGGGTGTCGACTTACTTCCCACCATGAGAGCAGCTTCATGGGCAGAAAATTGAATAAATTATTCATTTTCCCTTGTGGGAATGAAATTTAATGAAGAATTACATCCCTATTATGAATAATAGGATTTTGAGACTTATAATTGTTGTGTGTGACTTGCCTAAATTAAAGGAGTACTTCTGTGTCCCTTTAATTATGAATGCCAGTTTTGAACAATCTCCTGTAATTGATTACTGCAGAACAACTGGATATTTTCTGTAGCAATTAGCAGGACATTTTGGTGGAAATCATGTTGGTGCACTATGCCAGTATAGGTGAGGGCAGCAGGAGATAAAAAGGCTGCAGGTGCAGAAGCCATAAAGGAAGGCCAGCTCTGCAGGTTGCTCAGAGCCAGCAAATTTTGTCTACTTTCTCTTGTTAGTACTGTGCAATCCTAGAAAAAGTACAACCTCTGGTGTAATTCACAACAGGATTCGGGTCTTCACTTGATCTTTGATACAGGCATAACAAGCTAGTTTCCTTCCTGCACAACTGGCAACATGTATTTATTAAAACATTTCTATTCTGCCCCTCTTAGGAGGTTATCCGATGCAACTAATGTGGTGCCAGAATGATGACAGCAGAATGCAAAAGGACACCAATATCACACAACATCATCCTTTTGCGTTCTGCTGTTGTTATTCTGACATTTCTTTTCATTGACAGGCCGAGCTGTGAATAGATCGCCCATCATGTTTTGGTGCCAGCATTGCCAGCATGTGAAACCTCAGGCCATTTAACTCATGTGAAAGCAGTGTCAATGGCTGGTCCGGTGCAAACACTTCTGGGTCAGATCATGACATCCAGGTAAGTGATGTGCTTTTTAAAACCTTCCTTGGCTTACTTGGAAGTTTTAAAGTGTGTGTATGTGCTTTTTGTGTTTTATTTTTGATTTTATTTTTGAATTTCCCGTGCAATGAGGTCTTGTGGGATTTCAAAGGAGGATGTGAATGGGGCTTCGTTCACTTCTTCTTCATTGCTGGGGAAGCCTTCTGCCAGGATTAGAGGTAAGTGCAGTAGGGGGTGTTCTTTTGCTGGCATAATTTTTTTTTTTTAATGCCAGCAAAAGAACCTTTAAAGTGGATTGTCTGATAAAGTCCTTACTCTCTGATATAGATTTGTAATTTTAAAAGTACAGTAATATTTAACAAAACAATAAAGCTATAACACATTGAAAAAACAACAGCCCAGCTACAACATATTGAAAAAGGAAAACAAAAGCAGAGTGTAGCATGTACACTGTGAGCAATAGTGACTCTTATAACAATTTCTGTTTTCTAAAAAAAGGACAGCTGTCTATTATTAGCATAAGCGGAAAAGGCACGAGATCTATTGACATGAAGACACCCCCCCCAAGCTGTGATAACATGTATAAGTATAGCAGTCTGCCTTAAGGAAGAAGTAGGCAGGTGATCCCTGCAGGTCATTTTTGCAGTCGTCACTGGAATCTGGCCACCACTATTTCCACTGGTGGAGGCAAAATTGCAACAATTCTGCTGGAGAACATGGTATATGTTGAACATGCACCTTGTTTCTTACCAGAATATCTGGAATTTGATGCCTGTGTCAAAGGCAGTTTTCAGGTGGGCAGTGGAACTCAACCCCTCCTCCAAGGTTGCATGCTACTTGGGGTTTATGGGAGTTATAGCTTAAGGCAATGAGCACATCATCTCAACAAAGAGCAGAAAGTGTCAACCGTGTTCTTTAGCTATGTGCTCCAAAGGTGCAATTCTTGAAAGTTGTCTCACCACCACAATCAATGATGGGATAAATCTAGTCTCTGAGGTATGTTTTAGCATAATAGTGAAGTTAAAGGCTTTCACGGCTGGCATCCATAGGTTTTCTGTGATTTTTTTTTCTGGGCTGTGAGGCCGTCTTCTGGAAGAGTTTATTCCTGACGTTTCACCTGCATCTGTGGCTGGCATCTTCAGAGAATCTCTGCAGGGATCACCTGACTTCTCTGAAGATGCCAGCCACAGATGCAGGCAAAATGTCAGAAATAAACTCTTCCAGAACATGGCCTCACAGCCTGGAAAAACCCACCAAAAAACTATGCTTAGCATAGTTTGCCTCATTCATTTGGAAGCAATGGCATGTTGTCCTCAGAATACCAGTCCCTCCTTGCTTCCCACACTGCTGATTCAACAACAGAGCAGGAAGAGTATATTACATATTCATTCTCAGTAGAGACATAATAGAGCAAGGGTTGGCAAACTGCACTCCGTGAACCACATGTGATGAACTGGTTGAGCTAATGGGGAATGAAGGAGTCTCTTACTGTTGACTCTACACCAGACCAGCCATGTACTGTTTTTTGGTACTGCTTGCATAGAAAAGTAAAGGAGCAATTTTTGTGCTTTTTGCCAACTGACAGCCATGGTTGAGAAAACATTTGTGAAACTGTCAACAGCAATCTTCAGAAGTATGATATGGACATCAAAAAATACATGGGGCAGACACATAACATAAATAATATGTGTGGTCAATCCAGGGTCTGCAAGCTTACATCAACAGTATAAACAACCATGCTGTGTTTGTGTCTTGTGCAAGTCATGCTCTGAACATAGTTAAACAGCATGGATTATCGCCGTCAGCAAATTTCTTGATGTGCTATATGCTTTCTTTCCCAGATCTACCCAGAGATAAAAAAATGATGGGATTTTGTGCAGAGCCCTTCCAACAAAAAATACTTCAAGGCAATATTGATCACTGGTCACAAAACAAACAACACCCCCCCACAAACCAACAATTACCTTGAAAAACCTGTCACAAACAAGATGCTGCTGCAAAGAAGATGCACCACAAACTTTTCATTTTAGAAGCCTTAATAAAGACTGCCAATGATTCCAAGAGAAAGCTTTGGCTAAGTTCAAAGCACACTCTGGTACAAGAAAATCAAAACATTTGAAATATTCTTTTATGGGAGTATTCTGGTATAAAGTCTCTCATACAGTTGACTGTCTCAACAAAATCCTATAAAAACCAGGTCTTGATGTTGTCCTAGGCAAAAATGCTTTCTTTATCATCTCTATATAGTTGCCCTCAGAGTCTCTGGGAGCTTTTGAGCAGATAGTGAGTGAACAGTGACAGTAAACAGGCATTTCTCACAAATGTTTAGCAGAGAAGGTTTGGAGTGTTGTGTGAGTGCCGGATGAACAGGATGAATAGACATAGACAGTCAGGGAGCTGCTCCTGTGACCTGCAGCATCTGTGTCATGTTTGTTTTCCTGCTTGAAGAGGCAGAAGGATATACCTACAGTTAAGTTCAAGCTGGTTGCCTTGCTGGAAGAGAAGGTGCAACAGCTTGAGGTCTGCCTATTCACATTTCAGCTCTTCAGTGAAGATGAAGAGTTTTTGGATAGCAGATAGCAGACTCTCATGCAACTGATTCATGCCAAAAGGAAGCGAAAGGTTACCAAACACAGGAGGCAAACATTTGGAAGAATGTAGCACACAGAAGCAGCATGATAGGAACCAAGCTGTGTCTTTGGACCTACAAAATTTCAGTGATTTTGGTCTACAGGTTTAGGGAAAGCAGCCCCAGCCCTCAGAACATGGTCGTGTGTCCAGAGCCTGACCCAGTTAGTACTTTGCTTTGTAGTTTAGGGATGGGTAATGAAGGCTGCTGACACACTTCAGAATAATGCTGTTTGACACCACTTTAACTGCCATGGCTCAATGCTTTGGAATTCTGGGATTTGTAGTTTTGTGAGATATTTAGCCTTCTATGGACTTTATCACGCTACACTGTTATAGTGCTATTATTCCACTTTAAATGCTATGGCTGCCTCTTGGGGAATTCTGGGTTTTGTAGTTTAGTGAGGCCTAAAAGCTTTCAGACTGAGAATGCTAAATGCCCTCCCTAAACTGCAAATCCCAGGATTCCACAGAAGGCAGCCATAGCAGTTAAAGTAGAATAATAGCACTATAAAAGTATAGTGTGATAATCTCTTTGTCAGATAGCTCTGATGCTACAACTACAAATCCCAGTATTCCATAGGATGGAGCCATGATAGTTAAAGCAGTGTCTAACTGCATTATTTCTGCAGTGTATCAACAGCCCTAGCGTTGCTTTGGGGAAAACATGTAATCAGGCTTTCATGATAACTGATGAGTTTACTTAGGAATGTGGTACCTTTAGACATCCAAGGTAATTTCTCATGAAAGGCCTGGAGTCGAATGGAGGGGTGAACTATGGCTGGGAATCTGAAATATTTGTGCTTTGCTGATCAATTAGGATATTGGTGTGTAGTGGGAAAAACTATGAGCTTTAATATACTGCTGAAATAGAAACTAACCTTTAGTCTTGGCAGTGCCTTTGTACTGGATTTTGCTCTACTTACCAGAATAAAGCTTTATTACTGTGTTCATGAAGTGGGTCTAGCCTGTACACCACAGTTTGTCAAGACTCCATACCTCTGACTCTACTCCTGACTGACCATGCATAAGTCTAAGCCGCTTCAAAAAAGCAAACAAGGGAAGCAAGCAAGCAAGCCCAGCCCTTCTTAATCTGTGCCATCGTTCCCATGAAAATCTTCATTTGTTCACTCTGAATTGCAAGCTCCATGGGACTGGACTACAACTACAGTTTAGTGATCTATCTCAGGCATCAGAAGCTTCCCATGCTAGGGCCACACACATACTGCTTACTCTGGATCCTCACTGCTTACTCTGGATCCTCATTCTGGGTTCACCTACCTGCATGCCATCCTTGAGGCCTCCTAAATGCATAGTTAGCAACAGCATATTACACTAGATAGTCTAATCAAAGGTGCACTTTTCTTCTGTGTTTAATCTATTCCCACTCGTATGGAAAATGAGACAAGGGGGTGAGGTTGGGACATGTCTGGCTGGGGAGCATATTCCCTAATCAATGTATTTTATGTTTGGATCTAGGAAGGTGTTCAGACTGCTATCCTCAACCAATAGGCTTAGTGGCCTCTAGGTGAGCAAAGAAGGGGCCGTACTCCCCATTATACAGATTCCTCACTTCAGTGTGGGTGCTGTTGCTGCACGACATAAAAACTCAGATCTATTTTCATCCTTCCTATTTTGGGGTGTGATTCATTCTTTTGTGAACATTCTCATGTGAACATTCAGCCATTTCCCAAAGAAAGACCATGGCAAGAGAGCTGAGAGAACACTCCTGAAAGCAGGCTGGGGAAGGCAAACATGAATCTCTTTGTGTATGATTTGTATTATTTTTCTTGTTCCAGGATAGCCCAGTAACATCCTGTTTCAGGACAGCAGAATGTACCAAATATATTCTGAAGATTCAACAATTGTTTTCTTCTTCTTAATCTTAATCTTCATCTTCATCTTCATCTTCATCTTCCTCCTCCACCCCCTAAAGTTTATCATGCTAGCCAAGGGCCATGACAAATAAATCAATTTATTACAAATAAATCAAAGTTCATTGGAGAAAAAACAGGGCAGAAAAACTTGGCATGAAGCCATTGTGTGTGCAAAGTATAATTTATGTTAGAATAATCCCTGGTCACCGTAGGCCCAGGATTCTTCTGATACCTGAAGAAATTACCCAGACCTGTCCACTCATCCAGTCTTCTATTACCAAAGTGAATCTGTTTCTTCCTGTTCATCCATATAGCTTAATCACAGTGGATCTTCTGACTTGCATTTATATGCCCCTCCCCTTGCAATCCTCAGAAATCTTAATCTATCCTCCCTATTTTATATCTGCTCATACTCAGACTCTTATTCCTAGACACCAAACAATAATCAGCCTACCTTTCTGTAAGCCACAAATCAATACCAGAGTGTAAAATAGTGCTGTTTTCCTGTACCTTAACAGTACATGTACAGTTATTCCATGTACATACTTTGCTTCTAGTCTACTGAATGTAATGCATGGGACGCATACACGACTCCAGGTCTGGCTGCACACCATAACTACCCCACTTACTTCTGGTGAGGGATGCCAAAGGACACACTCACAAACTGCTGGTGCCATCTGCAGCATGAACACCACCTAGAAGAATCATAGCTCAGTAGCAGACTGTAGACTGCCATCGAGATTGCCATGCATTCAGTGTGAATGTTTGAAGAGGACTCGGGACATTATCAGACTAGCATGTAAAAATGCTGTAATTCCACAAGTGAGGAAAGCGGAAACATCATGGCATTATTATACTTACTATCGCACTTTGTTGTAATCACATGAAAGAACCACCACAGAATTACTGCACAATGACCACTAGCACTTTAAGAACAGGAGTTTACTTCCGTGATTTAGCATGGGTGAGATTTTGGCGGCTCTCACAAGAAAACACGAGAGCACCTAAAACTCCCAAAACATCTTAAATAACAAAGTAAATGAACACACAAGCACTGAAACAAACCTAAAAACATTGAAACTAAATGGGACACTTCATACAAAAAAAATGTCCTGTGCTTTGTTTTTGCATTCTTGCCTGGACATTTTCTCACTGAGGACCACCCATTCACACTGTAATCTTGTGATTACAATGGGACATGTTTTCGCACGCCCTCAATACTGCAAAAAAGTGATATTGATGATCTATTGATGCCTTGTTCTGTCAATTAGAAGGAACACCTTGTTTGCAGCAGGGGCATGGAATAACCACGGGAAGACAATTTATTCAAACTGAGAGCTTGGGCCACCTTAGAGGTACACATTCCATGGGAAGATAATTGCTCTGCATCTCCCACCCCTCCTTCCCCCTCAGAGGTAATAAATACCAGAGGTCTATAAATGCCACATGGTGACCCATCATTATATGAGGGAAGATAGATCAATGTGAATGGACCCCTCCCCTGAATAGCAGGGATTGGCTCAAACAAATGCCTGATTTCAGATGTCATAGCTACCTATAAAAGGTAGGGTTGTTTTATAGTTCTTGGTCCCTAATCTGGCACCCCAAGCACGCTTGGCATAGTTTTGTATTCTTGTAGTAAAAGTTTCCTGATTCAAGAAACTCTCCTGTCTTTGTCTGTCTGTTCAAAGTCGAGATTGTTCATCTTAAAGGGAGAGTGAGGTGACAATATGTAACATGTCCTATTAGCAGAAACCTGCCTTATGCAGTTTTATATTTGTAGGAGCTTTATAATTGCATTCAGTCAAAGTCAGATTACAGAGTATTCAAATCTTTGCACAAATCTCAACAACAGCTGGGTGTGTTGGGATGTCGAGGTTGGGCTTTAACTGGTATGCCTAAATTCCTATCATGTAATTTGTCATTTGTTCCCTTTCATCAACACACAGATTATATCATCCTTATTTAGGGGGATGGAGGGATGGTTCGTATTGCCCCATTCCAAAGACAAATGAAAGATCTAGCTAGCAAGAACAAGCTTCCATAAGATGCACTTGAAACTTTGCGAGTAATTATGGATTTTCAATGTGAAGTCAAAGGCTTTCATGGCTGGCATCCATACGTTTTCCATGGGTTCTTTCTGGGCTGTGAAGCCGTGTTGTGAAAGAGTTCATTCCTGATGTTTTACCTGCGTCTGTGGCTGGCATCTTCAGAGAATGGTTGAGTAGGTGTGTGTGGGGTTTATATACTGTGAGTCCCTGTTGGTGAGGATATGTAAATTTGTGTACTTGAATGGTTAGTTCCTGGGGGGAAATATGTAAGGTATATTAGTGCCTACTTGGCTAATGGTCTGTTGTCTGCTGGAAATCCCCCTGTCCCTGGGTGAAATGCTACGCTCAGTGAAGGACAAAAGAGACCCTCTCACATCCTCAGGAGTTTACTGCATACCATGCAGCTGTGGACAAGTTTACATAGCGACCACTAAATGCAGTGTGTAAACACAAATCAAGAAACATGAGAGACACTGCAGACTGGGCCAGCAAGGAAAATCAGCAGTAGTAGAACACATTATAAACCAATCTGGACACAAAATGTTATTCAAAACACCAAAATTCTGGACCAGGTCAACAACGATCATGTCAGAATGCACAGGGAAGCTATTGAAATCCACAAACACCTGGACAACTTCAACAGGAAAGAAGAAACCCTTAAAGTAAACAAAGTTTGGCTACCAGTCCTGAAAAACACCAAAATCAAAACTCAACACTTACAAAGAAATTCCACCCAGGGACAGGGGGATTTCCAGCAGATAATGGACCATTAGCCAAACAGACACTAATACTCCTTGCATATCTATACCCAGAAACTAGCCATTCAAATACACAAATTTACATATCCTCCCCAACAGGGACTCACAGTATATAAACCCCACATACCCCTACCCAACCATTCTATGAAGATGCCAGCCACAGATGCCGGCGAAACATCAGGAATTAACTGTTCCAGAACATGGCCTTACAGCCCGGAAAGAACCCATGGAGAACCTATGGATTTTCAGCTAGTGGTGGGCAATATCCAAAAACAGATATGTGTTTGCAGAACCAGAGCACAGAAAGTTACTTTTAAAAGAGAGTAATTTTAAAAGAGCAATTACAGTTAATAGTTCCAAAGACCATGAAATAGTTAATGTAATAGTTGCAGTTTTTAAAAGCATTTCTGCCTAGGGTTTGCCTCTCCCTTCTTTGGTGGCTACACCCACCCAACCTCCACAGAGGCATGCCTTTCAAACATCATCACCCTACCATGATGGCAACATTGGATGCCTCCCTCTAAGGATGACCCCATTATGCACACCACACCATTCAGGGCCCCTGGGCCTCTCACCACCATCATTTTCACATCAGTGCCCTGGAGATTATAGCAATTGGAAAGCCCTCCAGGCGTTCGAGGACCTAATTCACCACACAACCATTCAGATCATGTGTGACAACACAACCACAGTCCACTACATAAACAAACAGGGAGGCACTCACTCAATCACCCTCACTTGCATTGTCTCTCACCTTTGGAATTGGTGTATCCCCATTCAGATACTCCCCATTGTAGTTCACATCACCATAGTGGACAACACGCTTGCTGACAGCCTCAGCTTGATGTCAAGACAACCCCACAAATGGAGCCTCTCAGATGAGGCATTCCACCTGATAACCAAACAGTGGGGCCATCCTTTTATAGACCTATTAGCCTCATCCCTGAACCACAAATGCGCCCACTTCTGCTCCTGCGGGGGGTGGGGGGGAGAGGCCACAGCTTCCTCAGTGATGCCTTCTTACACTGCTGGTCAGATCCCTTTACTTACTTGTTTTCCCTTCTTCCTCTGATAATGAGGATGCTGGGGAAGATCCAGGATGACAACGCTAACTGCATTCTCCTGGCCCCATGGTGGCTGAGACAGCCATGTTTCCCCATCCTCCTCGACCTACTCAGGCTCCCCTTCTCCTCCACTCTCCTGACCCAAGCTTCCTGCTCTCTGAGACACTCCAACTGGGGCATTCTCTGCCTCACCACCTAGTCGATCAGGCCCAGGTAGACTGCTCCAAAGAAATCCTGGTAGCTGCCCAGCCTCTTTTTGAAGATATCTGGAGAAAGAGAGTCAAGGTAATTGGTTCTATTGTGAGCCAGTGTATAATCAAGGTGCTTAAAGTGTCAATTGTCTACTAGTAGATTACACTTATTTATTTATTTATTTAGGCATTTATACCCTGCTCTTCAGCCCAAGGTTCTCAGAGCGGCTTACAAATTGTTAAGCAACTGAATTTTACATATCTATACCACTTTATGGAGCACTAGGCACTAAGTCGTTTCCAATGTGTGTTAGTTAATTGATCCCACAAGTTGGGTACTCATTTTACCAACATAGGGAAGGATGGAAGGCTGAGTGAAGTTTGGAGCCCTTGGGATGGAACTTGCAATGTTGTGGTTGCAGTATTGGCATTTAACCACTGCACCACCAGGGCTCCTTTACCAAACTTAGGACTGTATGAGACACAGAAAATATGGCATCATCACAACCCCACATAACTGCAAAAGGGCACATGGATCAGAAGACATCACCCTTTCATGGTCAAAACCAGCCAAAATCATTTAGTTTATAACTGACATCTTACACCATCAATAGATCTCCCTGCTGCTTCTTTGCTGGCATTGCCGGCATGCGATACCTCTGTCCCTTTAAATCTTGGACTTGAATCTCAGACTTACGCCATCAGTGGCTGGACCAGCACGAACACGTACAGCTAATACCCTGGAGGACAGGATCAAAATTCAAGATGACCTGGATAAACTGGAGAGCTGGGCCAAAGCTAACAAAATGAAATTCAATACGGAGAAATGTAAGGCACTGCACTTAGGGCAAAAAAATGAAATGCATAGATATAGGATGGGGGAGACCTGGCTGAATGAGACTATGTGCGAAAGGGATCTAGGAGTCCTAGTAGACCACAAGTTGAACATGAGTCAACAGTGTGATGCGGCAGCTAAAAAGGCCAGTGCGATTTTGGGCTGTATCAATAGAAGTATAGTGTCCAGATCAAGGGAAGTAATAGTGCCACTCTATTCTGCCTTGGTCAGACCTCACCTAGAATACTGTGTCCAGTTCTGGACACCACAATTCAAAAAGGATATTGACAAATTGGAGCGTGTCCAGAGGAGGGCGACTAAAATGGTGAAAGGTCTGGAAACCATGCCTTATGAGGAGAGACTTAGGGAGCTGGGTATGTTTAGCCTGGAAAAACGACGGTTAAGAGGCGATATGATAGCGCTGTTTAAGTATTTGAAGGGATGTTACGTTGGAGCAAGCTTGTGATTGGAACACGGAGCAATGGATGCAAGCTCCAGGAACAGAGATTCCACCTCAACATTAGGAGGAACTTTTTGACAGTAAGAGCTGTTCAGCAGTGGAACGCATTCCCTTGGAGCGTGGTGGGGTCTCCTTCCTTGGAGGTCTTTAAACAGAGGCTGGATGGCCATCTGTTGGGGATGCTTTGATCGTGATTTCCTGCATGGCAGGGGGTTGGACTGGATGGCCCTCGTAGTCTCTTCCAACTCTGCAATTCTATGATTCTATGAGGTCAGATTGGGACATCCAGGTAAGTGACAAACGTTTTTTTACCCTCTCCAGGTTACCTGGAGGTTATTTAATGTGTTTAGGTGCTTAGTGTTACTTTTTGATGTTTCTTTCTTTTTTTTACATTTGAATTTCCCATGTGATGAAATCATGCGGGATTTCAGAAGAGGAAGTGAACGGAGCTCTGCTCACTTCCTCTTTATTCATGAAGGACCCTTTGCTGGGAAAGGAGGTAAGTGCGGGGGATAATGTTCTTTTGCTGGCATAAAAAAATATTTTTTTATGCCGGCAAAAGAATGTTATTGGGGGGGACATCTGATAAAGTCCTTTGCCTAACACATGTGGAAATGAAAACAAAATATAAATGGTGGGGATAAATGGCCATGAACTGGGAGAGAGACACATCCCTGGACTGCAAGGAGTTTTCATCTCCAGATGACAGCTCCCTCTCTGAATCTGAGAAGCTGATGGTCAAAGCAGCTAAGGGGCTTTCTCCTCAGCAGGACTTGATAGGCACTGAAGAGTCACCCAGTCCTTTGAAGTCTGGTGAAGAGAGAAAGAGCAGCTTCATTGGAGTTAACATCTGTTAAACAAACAGAAATGCTGAATAAACAAGCACACTCCCAGCAGCTGCCCACAACCATTCAATTTCCTCCCCTTATAGTTCACAACCATTCACAACCTCAAATGGAAGTTCTCTCAGCACTCATGTGTTCTTGGGATACTTGACCTCTGGACTGGCTATTTTCAAAGACTCCTTGTCCTATGATGACAACGATGATGATGATGTATCTGGACTACTGGTTTTGTTTAATGACTTTTGGATGGCTTGATACCTTGTCCCTTGTCTCCCATCAACTTCCATGAATGTCTTGGATTAACTGTGCTTGCTCTGGACCGGTTTGATTCAACTATAGCTGTTTCTGCTATGGCACTTGCTGACTGTAGAAACAGGAAAATTGGGTTGTGGGGGCATAAAGAAATTGCTCCTTCATAAATGTGTGAGGAGAATTTTCTAAGGAATGTCATGGTTTGGGGATTATGCACCCTTACTATTATAAGGTGGCCATATAATACCAGTGTTCTTGCTTTAACTTTTTATAAATGTGCCACTCTGAGATGGTCTGCAGCTTCTCTGGCATTTCTTCAAGCAAAACTGCTCAGAAAGTTGCCTATAGATAGCCTGAGAACCGTGTACTATGATCTTTTGAGTGATGACCACCTCTTCAAGTTAAAGGAAAAACTGACCAGCTCTCAGGCAACCTCCTGGGTGATCTTACTTCCTACATTACCACAAATATTTTTAAAAGTCAATTCAAGAATGCCCACATCTCTCTCCTGCCTTGGTGGAATCTACTCTGGAGCTCGTTTGGAAACTATCCTGGCATATATTTAGGTGGCTTTGTTCCTCTCCGGGCACCAAAGCTGGTTTTACACTGCCTCAGGCCCAGAAGTGGGTACCATATGGCTCCTTGCTTAAGAACAAAGGGGTCTCTTGTGGTCATGTTGCAGCCAAACATGTATTATGAGGTTATAGGCATGAGCCACAAGGAGTGCAATTGGCAGCAGTGCTGAAACATTTTTTTCTGTTGTCAGCTAATGCATTAGGTATTTTTGGTGGGAGACTGGCTGTGCAGATGTGACATACCTAGACATTTAAATGTGGCAAAACTACACATTCATGGCTGTGGCTGTGTGGTCAGAGGCAACACACTATCACCACATCCACTGTAGGCAACTGGTGGCTTGTGCTGTTCTGAAAGAGTATTTCCAAAAAATCAGCAGGGGGTTTATTAAACACCAGTAGCCCACATGTTGTTGTTGTACATCCCCCTCTGCATAGGGAGGTGGGAGACATTTGCCATGCTCTGACCCACTCTTCAGAAGCAGTGAACCATGATAAGGAAGAAGAGAATGGAGGAGACAGTAACTCTCACAATTTGTCACTTTGCCAATTGATTGTCTACCAGATCATGGACCAACAGTTTGGTGTTAGATGTTCAATGGCTGCAGAGGTTGTCACTGAGATGGGCCTTGTGACAGAACTTGTCCTACTGTGGTATTTCTCAGCAACATGCAGCAGGTGAGTTTTAAAGTGTCCTCTTGGGAACTACACCTGTCCATCTGCCAGACATTTACAATCCCCACCCACTTTGCTCTCCTCAGAGATAATGAATGGCTAAATTGTGTGATCACTTGTGATGGGTGCCATTTGAAAGCAGGGGGATTGCTACTGTATGTAAATAGGAAACACACCTACTCTGTTCTCCTGTAGGGCACCATGAATCACACAGAGATATTTAACGATGTGAACATAAGCTGAGGGAAAGATTTATGATGCCTATGTGTTCTAGAACACTGTTATTTCCTGAGAACATGAATGCTGGGTTGTTGTTTCAGGGAATACAGCTATAACAGTTGGTAGGATGTAAATTATCTGTTGTTATGTGCTTTTGAGTCAATGGTGACCCAATCCTAAGGTTTTCTTATTAAGATTTATTGAGTGGAGGTTTGCCATTGACTTCCCCTAAGATCAAGAGAGGGACTTGCCTAAGGTCACCCACTGGGTTTTCATGGCCAAGTGGGGATTCAAACTCTGTTTTTCTGGAGTCCTAGTCCAAAACTCAAGGCATTACACCACACTGTGTATAAATACTTCCACATATGATTGGGCATATCCAACTCAAAAGAGGATATTGAAGCCACTTTTGGACACTTTGAAAGTGTTCCAAGGCTAAGTTCAATCACTGCCTCAACCAAGGATGGGCAAAGGGCAGCCCACAGGCTATGGACTTCATCAGATGTGGTAAAAAAAAGCGTCATTAGGATGCAACAATAGCAGAAAGGGCTGAAATTATCAGACAACATGAATATACCTGCTGTGTTGCACTGGCATGAGCCAGACATCTCTTTTTATTGACAGCTTAGCCTGTCAATAAAAAGTGATGCCTTGTTTGCACCAGTGAGACACAGTGGGAATGGATAAATGATGAGGACGTTTGATAATTTTGCCCTGTATGCTATTGTCATGTCCTAAATGGACTTTTGGGTGATATTTGCCTCATCTGATTTAGTCCTACATATTCCCCGAAAGGCTATTTTTGTGACCTCCATGTTCCCCATCTTTTTTGTCCTAAAATTGCCAACAGTGCCCCCTTGCCAACTCTCTAGGAATGCTATTAACCATTTTGCCATGTGACTGGACACATGGCAACTGCTTACCTCATTTCAGCCTGCATAGCCCTTTGTTTCAAAACAGAAAGTGATCATCTGAAAATGCAGTTAAAGGGTCAGTAGCATCCCCCAAAGGCTTGCGTGGTATTCTTGCTCATTTGGAACTGGAACCATTTTTGGCCCCCAATTTTGGGGGCAGGTGTGGAGTATGACAGTTGGGATTATGGTCCCCCAGGCCCCTATGTGGGCTAATGCAGACCTCTGAAAACAGGTGCACAGTCTTGGCCTAAGCAAAGGACGAACCATGATCGAATGGGCATTTAGACACCTCAAAAGCAGATGGTTGCAGAGAAAAGTAGCACATTAAACCTGTGCCTGTCTTCTGTGTAATGTTTTGTTCTATTGCTTCCATCCTCTTTTTGCTGTGAACAGGGATGAAGCAGCATAGGGGTGCTCATCACTCAACCAAGGAGCGCAGGAGCCACAATTCCAAAACTAACCCTTGTAGAAATGCAGAAACCACAGAAATGGAGAGGGACTAATTTGTTACATTGTAAATGCTTGGGGATAAATGGGAAACAAATCATCTCAAATTCTCAGCCTCAGGCAACAAAAAGCCCTGGGAGTGTTTGGGGAAGAAGTAAAGATTGTGTGCTGTACAAGGGCTAAAGTGAGGATTACAGCAGTATAAATGACTAGTGTAGGTTAGCCTTGAAAACTTTCAAAGGTAAATAGCAGAGATCTGCTGTCTAGAACACTTTCAAAGACACTCTTCCTTCTGCAGCCAAACAAGGCAGAAAATTGACCCCTTCTTTTTTTAAAGAGTTAGGAATTCTGTAAAACCAGCTAGCTGATTTTGGCACAGCCTAGTGCATTTATTCTGTTACAGACTTACACCAAAATTAAGCTATTTGCCCTATGTAGGGCACAAGAGAACATTCTGGGCAGGTGAAGAAATATCTCACAGTAGGGGATGAATAAGTAAATAAGTTGCCACCCTGATCCTGATGGGAGAGGCAGGATACAAATAAAATTATTATTATTATTATTATTATTATTATTATTAAATGAATCCCTGTTGGTATGGTTTTATCTGAGCTTACAAAGTTACCTTTTTTTTAAAAAAGGGTAAATTAGATTCACTTTGCCCCAAGACACTGAAATAGTTACTGACATAATTTTTAAAAATGCCTTTGCTTTCCATTTCCTCAAAAGTAACTAACATATATTTTAAGTTACTGTTAAAACATCTGAAATATGTGCAGCATAAGTCAGCACTTACTATTCTTCTGCCATATCTTCACCTAAATATAAAATCAACAAAGAAGTTACAGTTATACTGGAAAAGTAATGAAAGTATCACTTGTTAAGTTACAATCATAATACAGTATTGCTACTTCTATCTTCATTATTGGAAAAGGGGTGACTTACCAGTAATTTGCTACTTGCAACAATTTATTTCCAAGATTAGGTTGTTACTACCTCTTAAAACAGTGATTCCTGAATGGTGATCGCAACAACATTAGCACAGCATGGTCCCTGCTGTAAAGTAGTATTACTGTGGTTGAGTTAGTTTTAGGGTAAGGGTTTGCCTGTCTAAGAAAGCCAGCATATGGTGTAGTGCACTGAGTGTATGTCCAGGACTGGAGACCAGGGTTCAGATCCCCACTTGGCCATCAAAACCTATGGGGTGGCTTTGGGCAAGTCACACCCTCTCAGCCTCAGAGGAAGGCAATGGCAAACCTCCTCTGAAGAAACTCTGCCAAGAAAACCCTGTGATAGGGTTGCCTTAGGGTTGCAAGAAGTCAGAGACAACTTGCAGGCACATAGCAGCAACAACAACAACAACAACAACAACTGCCTAATCTAAGGTAGCTACTCACTGTCAACAACCATGAGTAGTAGGTTCAGTAAGGAATGAGGCAAATCATAATGTAGAGCTGCATTTTCACCTTTTCCAGGGGCTGAAACTAAATACCCTATACTGTGAAGTATACTGTAATACCCTGCTTTATAGTGGGAGAGTATGCTGTATACTTATTGGTTGGTTTTGTTTGCTTGATTTCAATTGCAGTTGCTTCTTTACTTCGCCATAGCATCTGTCCTTCATCTTGCAACCCCCTCCTCATTCATAATCACCATAATCCTTTGAAACAAAGTATTAATCCTAGTGAGATCAGTAAAGCAGAGCAGGGTTACTGCAGTCACATAATGGCTAAACAATGCTTTAATACCAGAACAAACTGATTCTAATCCCTATGGCACCCTACCACCCCCACCACCTCCTATTGCCAAATGGCAGATCTCTATGTGATCACTACTGCTGATCACCATTTTGGAGGGGATCAAATCCTTTAGAGAACAACAGCACCAGTAGCATCTATTTACCAGACCTGCACATACAAACTATCAGATGCTAAAGACTGGTAGGATAGTGTCATACATGCCCTCTAAATCTATGGCTGGCAAGCACATTTTTATACTACTTGTTATTACTTATTCATTGCTCCATAATGCTGATAGAAAATAATGTTTATTCAATTCCTATTAATTTTGATGGGATTATATAGTAAAACTTTCTCATTGCTAGCATCGCATGGGCCTGATCTGATCCTTGCCACTCCTCTTATCACCCATAATCTGCTGCCTTAGTCAGATACCCTGTTGTAAGACCACTTTGCCCTTCTCTTCCATGATTTCCATAACTGTCAAATTAATCCAGAGATTACATTTTCATACAAACCTATATTACACATGGAAAAGGGCAACAAACGTGCTGAAGGAGCTCGAGCAACCACCCATGAAGAAAGGATACAACATCTGGAGCATTTTCGCTTAGGAAAATATTTGAGTAAGCAGGAAGAAACTAAAGGAACATAAAACTGCATGGCACAGAGAACATGTTTTCCTATGGACTTTATCACACTAGACTATTATAGTGCCATTATTCCACTTTAACTGCTATGGCTGCTTCCTGTGGAATTCTGGGGCTTGTAGTTCAGTGAGGCCTAAGAGCTCTCTGGCTGAGAGTTCTAAATGCCCCTCCCTAAACTGTAAATCCCAGGATTCCACAGGAGTTAACCAGAGCAGTTAAAGTGGAATAATAGTGGATAATAACGAACACCGCCGCCCCCGCACCAGAACCCTCCTCCTGCCTGCACACCATGCCAGAACACCCCCCTGCAAACTCACCACCTCCTTCCCTTCCCCCATGCCTGCCACACCAGAACCCCCCTCCTGCCTGCCTGAATGCTCCACCCACTCACTGGCCCCCAACAGAGAAGGGAGGGTTGAGGCGAGTTTGCCTCCTCCCTCCCCCACCCACCACCCACCCGTCCACTAGCTCCATTATGCTGGAATCCCCCCTGAGAGGTTG
Source organism: Gambelia wislizenii (assembly GCA_030847615.1). Lineage (NCBI taxonomy): Eukaryota > Metazoa > Chordata > Lepidosauria > Squamata > Crotaphytidae > Gambelia > Gambelia wislizenii. The sequence goes on from JAUMIR010000004.1 coordinate 176,915,967, forward strand.
CCTCCTCCCTCCTTCCCCTGCCTGCTGTGCTGGAACCTCCTCCTACCTGCCTGAACCCTCTGCCCGCCTGCCCACCAGAACCCACCCCCCACCGAGAAGGGAGGAGGGAGGCGAGCTTGCCTCCTCCTTCCCTTCCTGCCCACCAGCTCTACTGCACTGCCACACAGGAATCCCCCCCCCCCAGCAAGGTCACTTCCTACCTCCTTCCCCTGCCCACTTGGCTGCCAGATTGCTGCAACCGCCTTGCAACGTCACCTCCTTTGCCAGCCCATCAGCTGCACTGGAAACCCCCTGCAGAGAAGGGAGGGGGAGATGAGCTCGCCTCCTCCCTCCCTCTCCCACACACCCTGCCACACACCCCCCCCGTGAGCTCATCCCCTCCCTCCCTCCCCCTTCTTCACACCCACCCTGCCATTGCCATCCATGGATAATTGAATCCGTGGATGGTGAATCAGCTGATGAGAGGGTGCTACTGTAACAGTATAGTGTGATAATCTCCTATATCTCCCAAAATATTAGGAGCTAGGGCATCTAACTGAATGGTGGAAGATTCAAAATAGTGCATGGTTAAGCTATGGAATTTATTATTACAATATGTAGTGATGGCCAACAAAGTGGATGACTCTAAAAGCAGGTAGAGAAATACAGAGTGGATAGGTCAACATATTATTATCAATATCAGAGGCAGTATGCTTCACAACCAGTTTGTTGGGGAACAGGGACAAGAGGGTGCTCTATCTATCTATCTATCTATCTATCTATCTATCTATCAATCACCCTAAGAGGGTGGGGGGTACTTTAGAGTCCCACCCATGATGTCAAAAATCTCTGTTAATAGTTGGGGGAATTATTAGCTCAAACTGAAGCCTGTGAGAGGAGATACTAGTACTAACTGTAGCAAGCACTCCAGTTAAAGTGAAATAAATTATTTTATTAGAAATAACACAAAGTGAACTCACATACGCAACACATGTGCCTAAGGACCATACAAGTCTATAGCAGAATAAGATAGAGAGATTAGATAGAGGGAGGGATTCTGGAATACAGGACTATAGTTACCAATTCTGTGCAGCAAAGATACTCAGATGTGTTTCTGAGAGTGTCAAAGGAAGTTCTGATTCAGGGCATGCTGAGAAAGAGAGTGGCCGGGTTTGTCCACTGTGGCTAACCTTACTATTGCTGGGAAACTTATATTTATAAACTAATTCATATCCTGAAGGGGTACTGTGGTTATGACAAAGCCTAGATGGCTTTCCCATGAGATAAACAAAGGAAATTGAAACTCAACTCATTGCCTTAATAGCTGGGAGATAGAAATTGATGGGTTTGCAACAATCTCACAAGGTTGGACAGCAGTGGGTATAGGAGAGATGTCTGTAGGAACAGATTAAGGAATGGTTAATTGTTTGATTGAATCATTGCTTGTGATGCCCAAGGCTAGAAGAAGCTGAACATGAGTCAGCAGTGTGATGCAACAGCTAAAAAAGCCAATGTAATTCTAGGCTGCATTATAATATGAGTATAGTGTATAGATCAAGGGAAGTAATAGTGACACTCTGTTCTGCATCAGTCAGATCTCACCTGGAATGCTGTGTCCAGTTCTGGGCACCACAATTCAGGAAGGATATTGAGAAGTTGGAACCTGTCACGAGGAGAGTGACCAAGATGGTTGGAGGTCTGGAAGCCATGCCCTATGAGGAGTGGCTTAGGGAGCTGGGCATGTTTAGTTTGGAGAAGATAAGGTTAAGAGGGGACATGTTAGCCATATTTAAATATTTGAAGGGATGTCATAGTGAGGATGGAGCAAGCTTGTTTTCTGCTGCTCCAGAGACTAGGACTAGGAGCAATGGTTTCAAACTACAGGAAAAGAGATTCCACCTAAACATTAGGAAGAACTTCCTGACATTAAGAGCTGTTCAGCAGTGGAATACACTGCCTTGTAGTGTGGTGGAGTCTCCTTCTTTGGAAGTTTTTAAACAGAGGCTGGATGGCCATCTGTTGGGAATGATTTGATTGTGTGTTCCTGCATGGCAGGGGGTTGGACTGGATGGCCCTTGTGGTCTCTTCCAACACTATGATTCTATGTTTGGCTCATACCTCCTTAACGGCTGTGTTTACTGAGGGCTTCCACACAATCCTAATATGGGCTCTCTTGCCATTATATTTCTGACACATCCCAGGTCATTGTGACCTCCAACTGACCTTTGGTTTGTCCCGAGGGCCCATTATTTCCAGTTATGAGATACCATGGGGGTGGGGGAAGTAGGACATACAAACATATCGTTCTAGCTATCTTAAACCTTTCTCCTAATATGGGACCAACAGTGACTTGTGGTATAGGTTAAAACAAAATACAACTACCGTAATTAATATAGCTATACAGATACAATACCGCTATACAAAATACCACTATAATTTTAAAGTTTTTTTTTAAAATAAGTAGGTTATCCTATTAAAATTAATTTTAAAACATGTTTAAAACATAAAGATAAGTCAAGCACATTCTATTAAAGAGAGCCAGTGTAGTGTAGTGGTTTGAGCGTTGGGCTACAACTCTGAAGACCAGGCCTAAGAAAGATCTTTGTCTGTTTGTAAAAATATTGGAAAGAGGGAGGAAACTGAACCTCCCATGGGAGGGAATTCCATAGTCTAGAAGCAACCACTGAGAAGGCACTTTTCCCACATCCCCAACAAGTGCACCTGTAACAGTGGTGGTGAGAGGGACAGGTCTAGCTGAATCCCTATAGCTCCCTTGGCCATTTTACTACACTTACTCGTAGGCCTCCAAGGGGCCCAAGGCTCGGAAGGTGTAGATAAGGAATTGGCATAGTGCAAGCTAGAGACATTAGAGTTGTGCAGACATATCATGTAGTTAGCGCGTGATCAGACAGTGAAGCCTGTCCAGCAACACAAACCAGCCAATTAACAAGAGCTTGAGCAAAGCTAACCTGCCCCGGCAACTAGATAAGAGAAGTTCTGCTTAGTAACATTTTTGAAGGCCAGAGATATGTAGCATTATGATTGGTAGTTCAAATAGCCATAGAAAGTGACCGAAGGAAATAAAATACTCCTGAAACAAAGAGAAGGGGCGGCAGTCTTTTTACCCTAGAGGGAGCTGTCCGCCCCAGCTGGAAAAAATAAAGAATCTCAACTTCTACTACGGGACTTTGGCTCTGTTCCTTTCTTGCGCCGTCCTCAGACCCTATATGTTCGGGTTTCCTTTGGGATTCCCGTAACATTTTCTGGGGGCTCGTCCGGGATTTGAAGGGACGGGTCGCAAGTGACAGAGTCCTAGTCTGACGATTGGTCTCACCGCATCTTCGTGCCTGCAGGATTCACCGAACCAGGTCATACGGCGAGAGGGATCCCGCATCAATTGACCGCTGGTGCCTCTTCGATGATGCCTGTTGGGCATTGAGACCGGTGCCGAACCTTGGTGGTTGATTGAGGTTCTTCGGGAGGACGTCCTGCAGCGCCTACTCTGTGACTCAGGCGAGTATGCTTGATTAAGTAAGAATACGTGGTGAATAGGTACCTGGGAAGTCGGGCTGGTGAGGGAGCCCCAAGATTCCAGTTCCGCACGATGGGGGGAGGTCAATCTAAGCAAGTAACCCCTCTGGATTGTATGTTACAAAATTGGTCAGAATTTAAGAGATATATAGATTCAGGAGGAAGGAGTAAAGGAAAATTAAGGACTCTTTGTCAATTAGAATGGCCAACTTTTCCCATTGAACCAAGGTGGCCAGGGATAGGAACTTTAGATCAGGGCATTGTGGACAAGGTGGCAAATTTTTGTGCCCAGTATCATCCAGACCAATATTACTATGCGTCTGCTTGGCAGACTATAGTCTATTTGAAACCCCGTCCGAGTTGGTTAGAAAAATGTAAATGTATGGTCCTCCAGACATTGCCACCTACTAATAATCCCTTTTTGCCTCTTCCGGATTCGGGTTCTCCGGAGGATGACCCTAGTAGTCCTACTGCCCCACCACCCTATGTACAGGCTGTGTACCCAAAACTGCCCACACCCAAGACACCCCCTGCGCCGTACCGAGACAAACTGCGGTCGGCAGATCAATCACAACCCCAGGTCGAGGAAATGCCGCCCTTGGAGGGAGAAGAGGAAGATAAATTGTGTCCTCTGAGACTTGTCAATCAGATGGTTCCAGATCCTGAAGGAAAACACAAACCAGAAATAATGGGGGTGTATCAGCATGTCCCATTTACTAGTAGTGACTTGTTAAATTGGAAAGCTTCCCGACCCCCATGGACACAGGATCCCACTGGCATGGCACAGTTGTTAGAAGGTGTTTTTCAGACGCATGACCCCACCTGGGCAGATATACAGCAACTTATGAATTGTTTGTTTACTACTGAGGAAAAGGCACAGATCATTAGCCAGGCTAGAGAAGAAGTGAAACATGATTACCCCACATACAAGGAAGGGGAGAGGCTCCTACAGATGCAGGAGGAGGCAGTTCCTTTACGTGATCCCCAATGGGATCCTAATAAGGCTGAAGGCAGGGAACGTCTTACACGATATCATGGATACTTAGTGAAAAGTATGAGAAAAGGTCCACCCCGACCCATAAATCTGAAAAAGATATATGACATCCAACAGGAAAAGGATGAGTCTCCTGGAGCCTTCATAGAAAGACTGAAGGCTGTCTATCGACAGTATAGTCCCTATGATATGGATGATGATAAAGAGGATTCCCAAGGCAAGCAGGCTCTCAAGCAGAGCTTTTTGGCTCAGTGTGCCCCAGACATACGAAGAAAGTTACAGAAACAACCTGGGCTTGCCCACATGACTTTGGCAAGGATGCTGGAGTTGGCGTCACAAGTGTATGTAGGTAGAGAGGATGAGGAAGGAAAGTTCAAAAGGAGAGCGGGAGTGATAGCAGCAGTTTTTGGAGTGAATACCCCTGAGGGAAGGGGTAGAGGAAGGGGCAGAGGAAGAGGAAGAATAGGAAGGAATCAGTGTGCGATTTGCAAAAAGGAGGGACATTGGAAGAATGAGTGTCCAGAAAAAGAAAAAGGTGCTGTACAGGCAAGGCAGAGAGGGCGAGAAAGAGGAGGCAGAGGAAGAAGTAGAGGACGTGGCTGGGGAAACCCACAGGGGTGGACGCCCCAAATGCAGGGAGCAGCAGCCACAATGACTATGGAAGCTATGAGTGAAGGAAGCTCAGGAGGAGGACAGGAAGAGTGGGAACCTCCGTTTCAGGAATAGGACAGACCGGCTCCCAAAGAAAATCACAGTTGTAAAATAGTAATTCCTGGTTGCCAGGAGCCATTGGTCAAGGTTAAAATAGGCAATCAGGAGGCCTCTTTTTTATTAGACTCTGGAGCTGCAAAATCAGTGATCAATACCCCTATCGCCCCTAATGCCAAAACCACCACCCAGATAGTTGGAGCAACTGGAAAAAGGCAGAGTTGTTCCTATTTGCAAGCAAGGACATGTCAGTTGGGGAAACGTATGGTCACACATCAGTTTTTATACATACCTAGTTGTCCAGTACCCTTGCTGGGGAGAGATCTGCTGTGCAAACTTAGGGCACAGCTGACTTTTGAAGCAGATGGAACCATAGAGGCAAACTTTAGAGACCCTCCTACTTCTAAGTTAATGTTAACCTTGCCGGTTGAAGAGGAGTGGAGATTATACCCTGTGTTGTTAGATAGAGCTGATTGGCAGACTTTTGATGTGCCTGGCGTCTGGGCAGAAGACAATCCCCCTGGATTAGCTAAGGATGTGGTTCCAGTGATAGTGGATTTAAAGCCTTTAGCTGTTTCTGTAGCTATACCACAGTATCCCTTGCCGAGAGATGCAGTGAAGGGAATTGACGAACATTTACAAAGGCTTTACCAGTGGGGAATTGTAATTGACTCTCAGTCCCCTTGGAATACACCACTTTTGCCTGTCAGAAAGCCAGATGGTTCTTACCGTCCGGTGCAGGATTTGCGAGCAGTGAATCAACGAGTGGTTCACATACATCCAGTCGTCCCCAACCCATATACCCTGTTGAGTTTGTTGTCCCCAGAGTTGAAATGGTATTCAGTCATAGATCTCAAAGATGCGTTCTTTTGTGTCAGGTTGCACAAACATAGTCAGCCCATTTTTGCTTTCCAATGGGAAAATCCAGAGACAGGCCAGCGAAGACAGGTTACGTGGTCCCGTTTACCACAAGGTTTTTGTAATTCGCCCAATCTCTTTGGTCAGGCATTGGCACAAGACTTGGTGCCATTGACACAGGGGGGAAACCCCTGGAACATATTGCAGTATGTAGATGATATTTTGCTGGCTACTGAAACTAGGAGTGAATGCCTAGAAGGAACAGGGAAGCTGTTACAATTCCTGTTTGAAAAGGGGTATAAGGTGTCCAAAAAGAAAGCTCAGTTGGTGCAACAACGAGTTAAATATCTAGGTTTTGAGATAGAAGAAGGGACCAGAAGGCTGGGAATAGAGCGAAAAGAAGTAGTCTGTGCTATCCCCACCCCCACTACACGAAGACAAGTTAGGGAATTCTTGGGAGCTGCAGGTTTTTGCAGGCTTTGGATACCCAATTATGCTGTTCTAGCTAAGCCCCTTTATGAAGCTACAAAAGGAACAAATGCTGAACCATTTGTGTGGGGGGAGCAACAACAAGAATCATTTCAGAAGTTAAAAGAGGCTTTGATGAGTGCACCCGCCTTGGGGCTACCAGACATGGAGAAACCTTTTGTTTTATATGTAGGCGAAAGGGACGGTATTGCAATAGGAGTGTTAGCCCAGACCTTAGGGTCTTGGCCGCGACCGGTAGCCTACCTTTCTAAACAAATGGGCCCTGTTGTTAAGGGATGGCCACCCTGTCTGAGAGCAGTGGCAGCAGCAGCTCTTTTGGTAGAAGAAGCAAACAAGCTGACCTTGGGACAGCCTGTTATCTTAAAAACTCCTCATGCAGTAGTAACCTTGATGGAACACAGAGGCAGTCACTGGATGTCTAATGCCAAACTTTTAAAATATGAAAGTATTCTGGTAGATAACCCCAATGTTCAGATTCAAACTTGTACTACTTTAAATCCTGCCACCTTGTTCCCAATGTCTGAAGATGTGTTATTACAACATGACTGTGTTCAGACAATGAGTGAAGTTTATTCCAGCAGACCTGATCTCAAGGATAGCCCGTTATCAAACCCTGAGGTTGTTTATTTCACTGATGGTAGCAGTTTTGTAGAAAATGGGATTCGCAAGTCGGGATATGCTGTGGTTGATGGTCAGGGACATATAATAGCTGCCAAATCACTGGGCCCCACCGTGTCAGCACAAAAGGCAGAATTGATAGCCCTAACAAAGGCTTTGGAACTGGCACAAGGGAAAAGGGCTAACATTTATACTGACTCCAAATATGCTTTTCTGACCTTGCAAGCACATGGAGCCATGTATAGGGAAAGAGGACTTTTAACATCAGGAGGAAAAATGTTAAAACATACCACTGAGATTCTCCAATTGCTAGAGGCAGTGTGGAGGCCCAAAGAGATAGCAGTGATGCATTGTAGGGGTCATCAGTTGGGCAATGACCCCGTAATTATGGGAAATCGAAAAGCTGATCAGGCCGCTAGAGAGGCGGCCAGGCAAGTAACAAGTTTACATGAAACTGATGAGGCTCTTTTGTCTTTACAATTAGCCAGCTTTCTCCCAGAAGAGGTAAAATACACAAAAGAGGAGGAGGCCTGGGCTATAGCTGAAGGCGCTAGGAAACAATGTGGGCTGTTTGTTTTCCCTGACAACAGAGTATATATCCCCAAAGCTGTGGCATGGCATGTGGTTCAAGAGGTCCATAAACAGTCACACATGGGAAGCACTGCTATGTCTAAGTTTTTAGAGAGACAAGCATACTTTGAGGGAATCCCTACGTTAGCTAGACAAGCTGCCTTGAGGTGTGAAGTATGTGCAAAGACTAACCCTAGAACTGGTCCCTTACAGCCCCCTGGTGTTCAGGCAGTAGGATTCACCCCATGGGAATCAATTGTTGTTGACTTTACTGAAATGCCACCATGTAAAAAGTTTAAATATTTGCTTGTCCTTGTCTGTACCTTTTCCAATTGGGTGGATGCATATCCTACCACTAATGAGCGGGCCGAACAGGTAGTCAAGGCCTTGCTACGAGACTTGGTGCCACGAAGTGGGATCCCCCTATATATCGCGAGTGACAATGGCCCGTCTTTTGTACACAAGGTCACACAAGGTTTAGCCTCTGTATTAGGTATCACTTGGAAGTTACATTGTGCATATAGGCCTCAATCTTCTGGAAAAGTAGAAAGAATGAATAGAACCTTAAAAGGGACACTGTCCAAAATGTGCCAGGAAACGGGACTGGATTGGGTGACTGTTTTGCCAATGGCACTTCTCAAAATCAGATGTACTCCAGACAGTTTGTTGGGACTTTCTCCATACGAAATTGTTTTTGGCAGGCCCCCTCTTAATGTGCATAGGCTAGAGGGAGATGTTGAACAACTGGGAAAGTTAGAGATTGCAAAATCTGTCCAAACATTAGGCAAGTGTCTGAATCAGCTTCATCGATATGTCAAGACAATTAGATATCCGTTCCCTGTTACTGCACTTCACCCTTTTTCACCAGGTGATAGAGTATGGTTGAAGGACTGGAAATCTAATCCCTTGGGACCAAAGTGGAAGGGTCCTTATGAGATACTGCTGACTACCCCAACTGCAGCGAAGCTACAAGGAGTCAAGCCCTGGATCCACTACACCAGGCTGAAGAAAGATCATACCAAGGAGTGGCAAGTGGTACCTAGCGATTCCAATCCTCTGCGGCTTCGGATCAAGCGGTCCGGGGAAGACAGGGCAGCATCGCAACGTGAGCCCCCTGTCTGAGGTCAGGTGACCAAGCACCGCCTTGAAGCAAAGGAGCCTTGGCCAGCCGAGGGTCATGGCGAAAGAAACAATACTGATCCAGATGTCGGATGGGAGCTTCAAGTGGGAAGATGAAATAGAACAGCGCATGGAAGACAATATTCAAGAATGTCAGAGAAGGAATGCCCAGACTCAGACTGAGGAAAAGAGGGTTCCCCCACCCATTTGCCCCACAGTCATGCGCATGCCATGTATTACTTTGCAGACTGTAGTCTGGCTTTGGGTAATAGGTGTGTTGTTGTGGCTTTTATTGTTCCCTCTCCCATGCAAGGGGTTCTTAGAAAGCAATTCTCTAATAGTCTATTCCGCTCATATTGTTAAAGCTTTTAATATCAGTAAGTGCTGGGTCTGTCATCAAATGCCTACAGATTCTCATACTGGAATGCCCTTTGTAGTACACCAACTAAATGATATAGAATATAATAGACCCTATAGGCCAGACAATAATACCGGGTACAACTGGACACATTTAGAACCCTCCACTGGAGGATATTATCGGGTTGGGAAACAAAAGGGAAGGTGGTGCTGGAGCTGTAATGAAACTAATGGCCCTAGGGTAGGTTCTAGCACCTGTGAAATAGAAATAAGGATAAATGGCGCATATATAAATGGCACCTGGGAGAGTAATTATATTTTAGCCAACTTAACAGGTGATGGCTACTATAGCGCCTGGACAATGACACAGAGATGTAAGAAGCCTTTTTCTGCACTAAGGGGCCACTATTTTGTGTGTGGCAAACGAGCTTATGCTATTTTACCTGAAAACTGGAGCGGAAATTGTTATGTGGCCACTATTTTTCCAGCTATAACTATCCGAGACAACCTACCTGTGGGGAAAATAAGAAACTATAGGGATCTGGAAGAATCCAAACAAATTGTAAAAGACTATCAACCTTTGCGCCATTGGGGAGGGCACCGAAGTCTGCTGAATGCCATGTATAGGGTACAGGCTGTTATAGAAATAATGGCAAACGAGACAAGCGAGGCTCTCACCACTTTGGCAAGAGAACAAGGACAGATTAGGCGGATGTTACTACAAAACCGGTTGGCATTAGACACCATGTTGGCAACTCAAGGTGGTGTATGTACACTTATCCACCAAGAATGTTGTATTTATGTCCCAGATAATGAACAAGATATAGAACAACACGCACAACAAATCATGCAAGTAGCACAGGTCCCACACATGGAAAAGGGTTGGAATTTGTGGGACTGGCTCACATCATGGTTACCTGATTTCTCATGGTTAAAAGGATTGTTTGTATTTGGCTTGATAACTGTGTTAATTAGCATTTTACTATGCGCATGTATACCTTGTTTGTTTAGGTGCTTACGTACTAGGCTTGAGGCTATGCTTGCTCATGATAGAAAAATTCTGCTTGCTCGCAGCGCATATCAGGAACTTAAGCAAACTAATGAATCCAACCACTATGTCTCTTCGCTTACAAGAAAAAGGGGGGAATGAGAGGGACAGGTCTAGCTGAATCCCTATAGCTCCCTTGGCCATTTTACTACACTTACTCGTAGGCCTCCAAGGGGCCCAAGGCTCGGAAGGTGTAGATAAGGAATTGGCATAGTGCAAGCTAGAGACATTAGAGTTGTGCAGACATATCATGTAGTTAGCGCGTGATCAGACAGTGAAGCCTGTCCAGCAACACAAACCAGCCAATTAACAAGAGCTTGAGCAAAGCTAACCTGCCCCGGCAACTAGATAAGAGAAGTTCTGCTTAGTAACATTTTTGAAGGCCAGAGATATGTAGCATTATGATTGGTAGTTCAAATAGCCATAGAAAGTGACCGAAGGAAATAAAATACTCCTGAAACAAAGAGAAGGGGCGGCAGTCTTTTTACCCTAGAGGGAGCTGTCCGCCCCAGCTGGAAAAAATAAAGAATCTCAACTTCTACTACGGGACTTTGGCTCTGTTCCTTTCTTGCGCCGTCCTCAGACCCTATATGTTCGGGTTTCCTTTGGGATTCCCGTAACAGTGGGACTGCAAAAAAGTCCTCCTCTGAAGATCTTAGAACTTTGCAGGCTCATGTAGGGAGATACGGTCTTCAGACAGTCTAGACACAAGCTGTCCAGGTACTATTTGTCAGGTGGTAGCACACACTTGGAACCTAAACAGGTCCCAGGCAGCATAAAATAGCAGCATAAGAATAAAGGCACAGACACATAGCTTTGTGTCTAAAATAAACTGCTTCTTTTTACTTGGGCATAATGAAGTGCATTTACAGATATATACAGCATTCCAGAGAAAACATCTTCATTCTGTGAAATCCAACACAGAACTGCTCAGTTTAACTCTATAGGCCAAACTAAATACCCAGCTCTGCAGAGTTCCTAGCACACACCCCCCACCGCCCAGTCAGTTCTGCACCAGCTCAGCTCCTGGGCTCAGTCAATATTGATACATTTACCTAGCAAACTCTGCAGCTTGTTTGCAACTTCTCAGCTCTTTACAGGATAAATATACTGTATGTCCCAATGTCCTGACACTATTACCTTTAAGCTTCTCATAGACATTTGTTTGGCTGCTGCAAGAATAGAAACTTGGACAAGAGAGGCCTTCAGTTTGACCCAGGATAAGCAATTCTTATATTGTTATTTTATCTTTATTGTTAGTATTCCATTATATTTCATATGATTACTCAATACAACAAAAACAAGAAACAATTAAAAACAATATAATAAAATAATAGTAAAAACACATGGTACAAATACAGAGCAAATAAAAAGCAGCAAATGATTTAAAGCAAGATTAGGCAACTACTGCAAGTCAAGGTGGGGGGGAACTCCTCCCCAGGATCATCTGGGCACAACACAGATTGCTATAACTGACTAAATAACTAGTACACTCGCCCCTCCACATTTGCAGGTTTAATTTTTGCAGATTTGATTATTGATGGATTATTTGCTACCATGCCTGCTGCTGCCCTGTGCCTTTGTAAATGGGTACTGCAAGCCTCACATGCAGTGAGGCTTGTAAGTCCCTATTAAAAATGGCATTGGGTAGCAGTGGAAGCAATGGCAAGCCCTGCCAGCTGCGCACTTCTGGTTCGTGAAGGAACCCTGCTGCCTCAAAGGCATCTTTGGTGGGTTGAATCCGCAGATCATATTTTTTTTTCTCTTCACATTTTTTCTCAAGATCACTGGTATGGGAAACTATCTCTGCTTGAAGTTCACACAGAACACGCCTGTGAATAAAGATGGTGGCCATAAGTGAATTACTTGTGTTATTATTCTCCAAAAGCTCCTGACATTGCACACACATCCTTGTTAAATCCAAAAGCAGAAGAGCTATCTTCTGCTTAAAAAATCTCTCTCTGGCTTTTCTTTGCAAATGAAGATTCAGGAAGGACTCATCCTGTGCTTTCTGCAAGCGCACTGATGATTAAAAAGGCCAATCCGAGATAAACAAGTCCAGTTGCAGAAAGCACAGCAGAAGGTCTCCTTGGGTGATGTTTCTGGGTTGTGATTCTTTCTGCATTGTCATTTCTCTTCAAGACTTATTCGGCGTGAGTTCTCAAATAAGGCTGCAGCATTGTGGATAGTGTGTCTCCATATATCTATATCTATATCTATATCTATATCTATATCTATATATCTTTACCACTTGAAAATCATGCATGATCACTACCATGAAAATCAACAATGACAGCTCCAGCCATGTTGTCGCCAGCAAGCCCATCCCCATACATGTCTGACCAATCTCATTTTGATTCTAGAATATGCCCCAATTTGAATTTGTTGTTCAAATGGGCGGAAATGAGCATTTCTGTGTATTTTTTTTTTTAAACTACAAGAAACAGTGAAGGTGGGGTATATGGAGTTTTGGGCCCCTCCTTTCGAATGTGGCAAATCCCTTGCATCAGGACAAAAGGTATTCCCCTTGCATGCCATGAGATTTTTTTTCATCATGTAGATGACCCCTATGTCTTCCTGCTCCAGTATCTCTTAACTATTAAGAATACAAGAACACTTGGAGGACTCCATGGAGCCCCAAGACTGCACTTTGCTTATCCCTTTATTTAAAACCATTTTAGTCAATCAGCAGCAAATAGAAAACACACACACACATCTCTGACAGACAACACAGAAGGAACAGAAAGTCTTACCTTGAAAGGGTGTTTTAGGGACTGGGCACAGCTGCCAATAAGAAAGCTCTCTCTTGCATCCCCATCAAGTTTATCTCTGAAGTCTGCAGGATTCTAAGAAAGGCCTTGTCCAATGACCATAGTATCCAGACAGGCTTATATCAGAGAACACAGTCATTCAGATGTTCTGCCTTTAAACTCTAAATGGCTTTAAAGGTTATAACCAGTAGTTGGAAGTGAGCCTAGAAACAAAGGAGCAGCCAGTGAAGTTGTTTTCACAAGGGGACCATTTTCACTATAGGGGCATTCCCTGAAGAATCTTAGGCATGCAACTTGGTGAGAATACTGATAATTCTCAGAGCTCCAGATTTTTTTTTTGGAAAAATACAATTCCCACAGTCCCTTGGGGGAGACGAAACTAAATAATATTAAGTCTGTGGAAGATACATGCCATCTAAATCATTCTAGATACATTTAGTTTGTCAGCAGTCTCTATAGTATGCTATATAGTATTTTAAATACCAAACTATGAAGCCATTATAAATTTCACAGTGGACTGAACATATAAGCATGTAAATTCTAGGTCATAAAGCTAGTTTTCCTGACTGAATTCCATGCAGCCCAGTATTTGTCTAGTATTACTACTGCAGCTCCCAAAAGATTCAGGTATCTGTCTTTTCCTGATCATTTTCTGAGATTCCCCTTACCTACTGAGGCCAGCAATTTAACTGAATTTCTGGATACAAAACATGTGCTTGACCACTGTGAGCTATGGCCTCATGAATTCTCCAATAGAGTCAATAGGAAATGGCAGGAACACTCTAAAAAAAATTAAAGGCTTTTATTTATAAAGCATTTACACTTTCACAAGAATTTTTTAAAAAGAAGAATTATCTAAGGGCTTGTCTAGACAGGCTATTTATCCCATCTTGCACCCATCTTGGAGCTCTACAGTCCCCCAGTCAGTCCTCATGACCTCTGGAGGGAAGACAGGGTATGGCCCATTATACCATTAAAAAATACCTGGTAAAATCCACTCCAGCCAAGTGGGGCCCCACGTGACTGCAGAAGCCAAGACCGCCACACTGTCCCGTTGCTATAGCTGCCGTCTGCCTCACCATTCTGTAGCCAGGAAGGAGTTCTACAGCATGTGACCAAGGTTGGTCACATTCAGGGAACCTTACTCATGTGCTTCAGGCCAGCTTCCTGGCTTTGTAGAGTGAGACATGGGTGGTGGTGACTGCAAAGACTGGCTGTTGTGGTAGTCTGGACTCCATCATATTTTGTGCTGGTAATGAGGGAGCCAGCATATGCTGACCCATGTAGATGAGCCCTAAGAGAACCTGTACAAAAGGGAAAGGGGGAAGGGAAGAAGAAAATAAGTAAATTCAGGTATCAATTATTCATAAGGTACATAAATGTTATAATAAGGAGATAGACTGGACAGTGGGGGAGCAATAACATTATCCCAAAGGTCTTGGAGAATGGAATGGGGATGACATGTATTCATTCATTCATTCATTAAAATATTTGTATCCCACCCGTTATGCAAAGATCTAGGAGCAGCTTACAATAAAGTCAATATAAAATAATAAATAAATACACAAGTTTAAAAGATTAAAAATATAATATCAAGGGCAATTACTTTTGGTTGCCACCTGCCACCATTTACCTTCCATCAGAAGCCCCACTGAACTGCTGCTATGTCATGGTGTAGTTGCTTTCATTGTACACTGGGAAGAAAATGGCAGGTGCCAACTAAGGACCTCTGCTGCTATTTCTGCTACCACCATCTTGTAGTGTTGGGAGTAGCAAAATATTTTTTTTAAGACAAAGGCCTAAAACAGGTTGATCCCAACTAAGTAAACCTGTTAAATCCATGTGATTAAGGACTTTTTCAGACAAGGGAGGAAACCCCCCAAGGAGGTCGGAAGAAGAACAGGGCTGTCGCACTTACACAGCCCCATTTCAGGCAGCCCTGCCCTCCTCCATCCTCCGCCCGACCTTCCCCATGCTGTTGGCACTGCTTTTTATTGACAGAAAACCTCCATGAATAAAAAGTGGCACCCGCAGCATGGAGGAAGGTCGGGAGGAGGTCAGGAGGAAGATGAAGGAAGACGGGGCTGTCTGAAATGGGGCTGTGTAAATGCGACAGCCCCATTCTTCTCCCAACCTCCTTGGGAATTTTTCCCCTGTCTGAAAAAGTCCTTACACAGCTGTTGACTTATCATTCAGTAGTTGAGTTAGGCTGCTGACACACTACAGAAATAATGCAGTTTGACAACACTTTAACTATCATGGCTTCATCCTATGGAATCCTGGGATTTGTAGTTTGTTTTGGCACCAGAGCTCTCTAAGAGAGAAGGCTAAATATCTCATCTCATAAAACTACAAATTCCGGAATTCCATAGCATTAAGCCATGGCAGTTAAAGAGATGTTTCTGCATTATTTCTGTAGTGTGTCAGCAGCCTCAGTAAGTCTGTTCTAGTTGGAACTAGCAGTTGGGTTTAGGTCAGCAGCAAAGAGGAGAAATCTTGATGTAGTGGTTTGAGCTTTGGACTATACTGGAGACCAGGATTCAGACCCCTGCTCAGCTTTGGAAACACACCTTTGGCAAGTCACATTCTCTCAGCCTCAGAAGAAGGCAAAAAGAAACCCCCTCTGAACAAATCTTGCCAAGAAAACCCCACGATATGGTGGCCCTAAGGCAAACCTAAGTTGGAAACAATTTGAAGGCAGAAAACAACAACAACAGAGACAAAGAAGTTACTGTTCCTTGTCCTCTTTGACCCTGGACTGGACTGAATTCAATTGCCTCCTAAATTCCAACCATGTCAGAGCCCCCATTTCTCCACACTTTCATTCCTACCTCTTTAATTTTGAGATGAAAGTTCTCCCTATTTAGCCCAGCACTTGTTCTGGGAAACAAAAAGCCAAATGGCCATCAGTCTCAGAAGTCAAGGCAATGGAGTAGACCTTGGTATCATCTCTCCCTAGCAACTGTATCCTGTTGGCAGAGGTAAATAGATGTGGAGCGACTTACTCAATGAGGATTTGAAAGCAGGGCTCACAAGTTAAAGAGCCATATTTTAGCCATGCCTGCTAGACTGCTTTACTTTGTTATTCTCATTGAAGGCCTAGTCCTTAAACTTGCATGTCTAGGAATAGAAAACAGTTACTTGAAAGTAAAGATTATTTGCAAATATAACCCTTGGATTAGCCCTCAGGGCCAAATTCAGTGTCAAGGGACTCTTTGAAATTAAATTCTGGTTTGCAGTCACACCCAAGGAAACCTGGAATCCTAATGTGGATACCTATGTTTTCATTTCCCCAATATATGTCCTACATTTGATTAAAAAACAACAGTATTCATTCAAATTGACAAACAGTGCATTAAGAAAAAGAGTTGCAAATATAAATAAAAGCACTTTAAGCTCTAAATCCAGAACTTCCCTATTTCTCTGAAGGTTTAGGTCATAGATGGGAAACATCCAGTCTGCAATGGTTTCCCATTTGTCCAATCAGATTCCCTTCCAAGTTCTTCCCCCTTTTAAAACTGCATCCTTCAGAGGCTAGCAGGGCAATGAATCCTGATGTTTATTCCTGTTCACTGAAGATAACACTGTAGCTTCCTCTGCTCAGTTGGTGGGGAAAGCCCATGTACTTTGAAGACATTTCTCTGGCAAAAGCTGGGGCTGGAGGAGCATTCCTTCAGCTTCTGCCTCAGAGGAGCTTCACTGTGGATGGGCTTTTCCTAATCAAGGAAAGCCTGTGTCTAGCAAAGCCAGTTCCCTAGTCAAAGTACTAGTTGAGGGAGCTCCAGATGACACTTTGGCCAGGGAAATGAGGATTTCAGGGACCCCGGCCCATTTCCCCCCAAGGCAAGGCAAACCTCCTAATGGAAGCACATTGGAAATCCAGAAAGGTATAGCTCTCATCCCATTAAGGTTCCCAACCCTGGTCTGGATGGACTAACTGAGGGTCTAGCATTTCTTTTTTTAAAAGCTGCAGTTAATGAATAAAAGATCTTTGTGTGATCTGCATTTGAAACCACTGAAATATATCCTACTCCAGCAAGGGACAGCAGCAGGGATAGAGTGACTTCTGATAATCTTAGTGACTAGGCAGACTGGTAACAAAGACAGTGTGTCACAATTCTAGAGGCTTGGGCTATACAGGTCCCAGTGAAATCAGACTAAATTATTGCCTGAATGAAACAAAATCACATTCAGCCAGTCTCTTGAATCCATGCAGGTATTATATGGATGCAGAAGCAAGGAATAAATGCCAAGAAAGCTCACACGTCCTTTGAACTGATAGCAGTTCAACAACTAACCATGTATTTGGATCTGTGAAATACAAAGACCTTCAATTTCTTTAGATTAACAACGTGCTTTATCATCTCTAGCATGAGATGGAAGGAGCCCATCTTTGGTGCAAACTTATATAACTACAGGTCACTCCCCTGTATCAGTTCCTGGACTTACCAAGGGTACTTGAAACCACGTACCTGGACTTACCAAGGCTTCCTGGACTTACCAAGGGTACCTGAAACCACGTATACAGTTGGCCCTCAGTATCCATAAATTCTGCACCCATGGATTCTACCATCCACAGCTTGAAAATAATCCAGAAAAAAAAATCCAAAAAGCAAACTTTGATTTTGCAGTTTTATATAAGGCACATTATTTTACTAAACCATGTTATATAATGGGACTTCAGCATCCATGGATTTTGGTATCCACAGGTGTGGAGAGCTAGAGATAGAATGCATCTGACCCAATGAGATGAGAGAATGTGGGAGCCAGTCGCAGCGCAGGAAGCTGTGATGGGTGGGGTTACAGAGAGGATGAACTGTGTGAATGTCAGTTAAGAGAGTCAGTTTTCAGTTTGAGTTTGAAGGTGGAGAGTTGAAGTTGAATCTGAGAGATGAGGCTGAGTGATTGAGAGAATGAGTGGAGACTGAGATTGGAGAGAAAAAGAGTGGATGAGTCTGTTATCTGAAACATATTAAGAGTGTCAAATATGAAGGCACTTTGATTAAAGTAGTAAAAAACCTAAAGCCTTAACATATATGGCTATAGTCTGTCATCCAATAGTAACAATAAGTGAACTTAAGAAAAGGAACAAGGTTATACACAAAGTACTGAATAGTTGAAGTTGTAAGTTTAAGAATAATAAACCAGTTTGTTTTGTTTATAAGCTCCAGACTCATCACACTTTATTCCATTCACTGAAAGGTATTAGCCATGCTAACCAACAGAGACCACACCAACACATAATCTATCCACATAAGATTCAGACCCTAGTCCAGAAAGAGATTAAAGGGGGATCGGAAGGAAGGGTGGCAGTGACAGGCAGCCAGGCTGAGTATTTAGGTAAACTTGGCTGAGGATTTCAAAGTCATCACAACAGGGGGGCCTGGAACCAAACCCCAGCAGAGACCAAGGGCTCACTGTAGTAGCAAACAGCCATGAATACCATAGAATCACACTGGAGGACCTAGAAAATGGCTAAAGAGGATACTTTTCTAAACATTTGGCATGACTCTATGGTCAACTTCTAGCAGAAATTCACCATAGAGTTGCAATGGAGGACCTTCTGTTGCCTCAAGAGACCACCTCCAGTGTGACTCTATGGTCCTCCAGATGCCTAGCAAGACACCCCATCAAGTAAGTGAAACTGCAGGTACTGATCTCGCATAAACAGTGTGTGTGTGTCCTCTATATCCTATGTTCTAGAAGGTACACCCGAATCATCCTGTCTTGAAAGGAAGGGGTTCTCGGACTTTCTGTGAAACAGGGGAAAAACACTCTTATCTCAGAAGGGTGAAGCAAACTGACACACCCGAGCAGAGGCTGGAAATGACTGGTTAATTAACTAGCTAAATTATTGACTTGTTAGTTTTTTTTTCTAACCACATGGCTTTATTCACTAGACTTTCTGATTAATGTTGAAGTTAATCCTATGCTTTAATGTAGTGTTTGTTAGAATGTTAGAATTCATTAGATTCTATGGATCTTCCTGTGGCAGATTTAGTAAGACAGAAATGCATAAGCAGAAGATTAGGATTGGATGAGATGTATCAGATGGCTCACTTACTAGACAGCAGTACCCAGCAGATAGCTGATGCAGCTGAAGAGCTGGGATAAAGAAGCAATTATAGAAAAATGGAAAGGGAAAAAAAGAATGAATCCTGGTCTGTATTGGAATGGGGTGGGGGAGTGATTTGTTTGCTTAACTCTCAAGCAGCCACAACCTTTACAGGCCTTTAGGCCTGAAAAGTTGTCCCCCCTCCTCATACACACTTTATTGGCACCTGTGTCGTTTTAGGAGTGAGGGAGGTGCCATGTGACTATCTTCAATTTTCATCCCCATTTAATTTTATTTTATATATTTTATAATGTTTGTGTGTGTGTAATATAATTTTATAATATATAATACTGTATATTATTATTTGAGGTGAGCTGCAACTCTTCACATCAACTCAGAAGTAAATCCCATTAAATCCCTTGTAATCCTTCAATGTGTTTATTGCTGCTCACAATCTAAATGCTTGGATAATTAAGTGGAAAGATTTCCTTACCTCTGTTGGAATATGTCCAGGTTGTAAGACAAGATCACACATTTTTAGGACAGCATTTCCCAACCTGACAATTTCTGGAAGTGCTGAAGTCTCATCATCCCTAGCAAAAATGGGATTATGGAATTTATATATAAATGGAAAAAATCCAGATGGGGGAAGGAAAGTTTAAAATGACAAAAAGTGCATATTGAAAGTTGCCAATAATAAAATGTGCCCCTAGCATCAACAGGACCAACTTCCATGCCCTTCTCTGTTCTGGAAACTAAGGGTTTAAATAATAAGTTAATTAGTGATAATTGTACTAATTAAACAATTTCAATTATTAGCGTTGGTGGTAATGAATTTCTCAGTTTTCAAACTGCTTGCGATTCTTCCAGTGCCAAGCCCACTATAGTGTGATCTCATGTATCCTGGTCCTAAGTTATTTAGGGCTTCATACACTAATAACAAAACCTTAAACCTCGCCAGGAAGCAAACAGGCAAGCAATGAAGTTCCCTCATCAAATATGTTAGATAATGAAAAGAGGGAGCTCCTTGACAATGGCCAAGCAGCTACATTCCTCACGAGCTGAAGCCGTCCATAGAGCACATTATAGCAATCCAGTCTTGAGGTTATTAGTGCTTGTACCACCATAGCCAAGCTATACCTGTCCAGCAGAGACTATGGACTTTATCACATAAGGCTTCAACAGAGCTGCAATCACATTTTTGAAGCAAATGGAAACATACAGGTATTGAAGCAATCTTTATCTCACCTCTCCTTCAGTACTGGTATGGTGTTGCACGTCCCTTTCGCACTTCCTTGCTTCCTCCCCATTATTGACCTATGTAGGGCATGCAGATCGGTCTGGCAGGGAGGGGATGAGATCAGGCCAGTGAGGGGGTGGGGGGAGATTGGGCCCATGGGTTCAGAAAAGAGATTGGGCCAGTGGAGGTGGGGGAGAGAGATTGGGCCAGAGATCATAGCAAAAATAAAATAAAATGAAAGACATGTAGCATGGGGGAGGGGGAGAGAAGCAAGAGGAGGAAAATCCTACCTCCTCATGCCATGTGACAGTTGTCTCTTCCATCTCTGAAGCAGAAGAGATTACCACATGAGGGGGACTACTGGGATAGTAGCATTATTGGGAGTCATTGATGGGTTTTCCCATCAATGACAAGGTGCGCTTCAGAAACAACTGAAGAGCATACCAGCAACAGGATGAAGATGATGTCTGGAAACTATGCCTTATGAGGAAAGACTTAGGGAGATGGGTATATTTAGCCTGGAAAAAAGATGGTTAAGGGGCGATATGATAGGCCTGTTTAAATATTTGAAGAGGTGTCACATTGAGGATGGAGCAAGCTTGTTTTCTGCTGCTCCAGAGACTAGAACACGGAGCAATGGATACAAGCTCCAGGAACAGAGATTCCACCTCAACATTAGGAGGAACTTTCTGACAGTAAGAGCTGTTCGGCAGTGGAACACACTCCCTCGGAGCATGGTGGGGTCTCCTTCCTTGGAGGTTTTTAAACAGAGGTTGGATGGCTATCTGTCAGGGATGCTTTGATGCTTTGATGGCCCTTGTGGTCTCTTCCAACTCTACAATTCTATGGTTCTGTGATTCTATGACATTGTATGGTAAGTGCAGCCCAATAACGCTACTATTTTGCTCTAGTTCCACAATAGAAGCCTCATGTGCTAAAGTCCTATAGCTGACAAAAGGGTCTTCAAGCTGCTAAACTCCAAGAGTAGACTCAAACTGCAAATCTGTTCATTCAGAGAGAGTGCAAGCCCACCTTCAAAAGGGACAATAAACCAATCTTTTAAACTTAGTAACCACTCTTTCACAAGGCTTCTTTCTTGAAAGGATTCAATTTCAGTTTACTGGCCCTCATCCAACTCATCACTGAATCCAGACATGAACCAGGACCCTACAGAAAGGAGAATATTTTAAACCTCATCAAGTTTGTGGATGACACAAAACTGGGAGGGGTAGCCAACATATTGGAAGATAATAACAGGCTTCAAAAAGACTTGATAAACTAGAAAATTGGGCTGAAACAAATAGAACAAAACAACAAAGACAAATGCAGAATTCTACATTTTAGGCCACAAAAACTAAATGCACTGGTATAGGACGGGGGATACTTGGTCTACCAGTAGTACTTGTGAAAAGGACCTGGAAATTATTGTTGATTACAGGTTGATCATGACCCAGCAGAGTTATGCTGCAGCAAAGAAGGCAAATAATATTTTAGACTGCATTAATAGAACCATAGTTTCCAAGTCAAGCAAAGTAATAGTCCTACCACATTTGGTGCTAGTTAGGCCTCATCTGGAGTACTACAATTCAGTTCTGGGTGCCTCGTTTTAAGAAGGATATAAACAAGTTGGAGCAAGTTCAGAGAAGGGCAACAAGGATGATAAGAGGCAAAACATATAAGGAAGGGTTGAAGAATGTAGAAATAATGCAGTCTCTCCTATGGAATCATGGGATTTGTAGTTTTACAAGGTCTTTAGCCTTCTCTGACAAGGAGATCTGGTGCCTCACAAACTATAAATCCCATGATTCTGTAGGATGGAGCCATGGCAGTTAAAGTAGTATTAGACTGTGTTATTGTCAGGCTCATCCCTGAATTCTGGGATTTGGAGTGGAGTTCATGGAGGACCCTGACATGAGGCTGTTTTCCTTGCCTGGGCCTCTGGAGTTTTGAATCATAGAATCATAGAATTGCAGAGTTGGAAGAGACCACGAGGGCCATCCAGTCCAACCCCCCTGCCACGCAGGAAATCACAATCAAAGCATCCCCGACAGATGGCCATCCAGCCTCTGTTTAAAGACCTCCAAGGAAGGAGACCCCACCACGCTCCGAGGGAGTGTGTTCCACTGCCGAACAGCTCTTACTGTCAAAAAGTTCCTCCTCATGTTGAGGTGGAATCTCTGTTCCTGGAGCTTGCACCCATTGCTCCGTGTTCCAGTCTCTGGAGCAGCAGAAAACAAGCCTGCTCCATCCTCAGCGTGACATCCCTTCAAATACTTAAACAGGGCTATCATATCGCCTCTAAACCGTCTTTTTTCCAGGCTAAACATACCCAGCTCCCTAAGTCTCTCCTCGTAAGGCATTGTTTCCAGACCTTTCACCATTTTAGTTGCCCTTCTCTGGACACGCTCCAATTTGTCAATATCCTTTCTGAATTGTGGTGCCCAGAACTGGACACAGTATTCTAAGTGAGGTCTGACCAAGGCAGAATAGAGTGGCACTATTACTTCCCTTGATCTAGACACTATACTTCTATTGATACAGCCCAAAATCGCATTGGCCTTTTTAGCTGCCGCATCGCACTGTTGGCTCATGTTCAACTTGTTCGCCTTGTTGGCCTGGGAACGCTTCTCTCCACAACGGCTCAAGGTCAGACTGTCCAGGTGCAAGCCGCCCTGAGAGGAAGCCTCCCTGAATGCCTTTCTCACGCTGTGGGGTTTATCTGGGGGTTTGCACTAGCTGTATTCAGTTTCGGCTTTGTTCTATGTTCCTGACACACGAATCCTTGCCAATATTGATTGAATGTGAGCGTGTGTGCTTGGTACATCACAGTTATTTCTACAGTGTAGATGCACATGTAGAGAGGAGGTTGCAGGTTTGTTCTCTGCTGCCCCAGAAGTTAGGACCAGGTCTAATGTTACAGGAGGGCAGATTTCAGTTGAACATTAGAAAGAACTTCTCTATTATGAGAACAGTTCGGCAAAGGAACCAATTTCCTAGAGAGGTGGTAGGGTCTCTTTTTCTGGGTATCTTCAAAAAGAGGCTGGGCAGCTACCTGCTGGGGATGCTCTGGCTAGAGATTCTGCATTGAACAGGGGTTGGATGCGATGGCCTATGGGTCCCTTCCAACTCTATGATTCTACAAACAGAATATATCTAGAAATCCTGACAACTTTTTGTTCAGTGTTTGGTTGTTGTAATTATTGTCTGCCAAATGTCAACTTTGGCTTTGAATTTCTGGTTGTTTCAATTGTTTCCAACTTTATCTTATTGTTACCATCCCAACCTTATGTTGTTATTTAAGAAAGAAGTTGATTTTAATTCATTTCATGGTAGTCATTTATGGTACCCTACAGCAGTACTCAAAGCGGTGGTCCCTAGACCAGTACCAGTCCATGAGCCATTGGTTGCCAGTCCCTGATGAATATCTAGGGAAGAAAGAAACACAATGGGCACAAATATGCTGCTGGGCTCTGGCACACTGAAAAAAAAAATGCCACTACTCCTCATAACATCCCATAAGAAGCGCTTCCCTACAGAACTCAACTGTTCAATTACTAAGGAACCAAGAAACTATCTTTTTGCAGTGATGGAATTGTGTGCTCCTATAAGGTAAGAGGCTATGCTGGTAGCACTGCTGCTGGTAGGGTCTCCCAGATCAGACAGACTTTTGCTGTAGAGTCAAACTAAATGTGCCAAACAGGGTGACACTGGTGGAGAATCTCTCAGAGAAAGTGGCAGTGGCCACATAGCTAACACAGGTAAGTACTGTGCAGAAAGAGGCACAGTAATCCCCCTTTGCATGTCCTTTACCATAAAAACCCTATGATAAGAAAATACAAAATTTAAAAAGAGATAGGAGATTATCACACGGGCCCTTGTAAACCATTTCTGTCCCGGTACCCGCACAACTCCGGTCCCTGTTACAGTTTTTAAATTTTTTTTCACACACTTAACTGATCGCGGAATGAAAACTGCTCCCCCTCCCCTCTGGCATCCCAGGAGACAATGGGACTCTCAGCAAACCCCATTCACTTCCTGGTAAGAGAACGATTGCACATGCGAGAGAGAACATATGTATGTGTATGTGTACACATATGTATGTATGTGTATTAGTGTATGAAGCGAGAACGATTGTGTGGGAAATTTAATAATAAAAAAATCACAGAAACATCAAAATAAAAAAACCATGCCCCAAAACACAATTACAAACCCCAAGTAACCTGGGGAGGGGGGAAGGGTGACACTTACCTGGCTGTCCCGATCGTACGCGGAAGTGTTCTGGTAATGTCTCATGACTCTAGCATCGAGCCAGCATAACTGGTCATCTTTTCACTTGCCCGTCATTCCATTACTATAACAGAACGGGCTTCTTATTCATGGATTTTCCTGTGAATAAGAGGAAGGTGGGAACAGGAGCAGAATGGGAGCACCACAGGACAGGGATGACGTCGTGTAAAAGGTTTAGTGGTATCTAGTCTTCCCTATCCTGGGATGTTTTCTGGCTGCATGGTGCCAGAAGATGAGACGCCCAGGTTGGATAGCACACAACAAGCTACTGGGGAAAAGCAGAGGACAACTATGAATCTCTCTGTGGTTAATGACACAACTGGACTCAAGCCAAAAGAGTGTTCAGCTGTTGATGTGCCTAGAGGTGAAAGGAAAGTCCAAAGCTGCACAACACATATTATAGGAACATGGATTTTTTTATTATTAATTTTTTGTGCCAAATTAAAAAACAAACAAAACAAAATGCATTTTTAAATTAAAAAAAAATCATAATACAATACTTACATGCAACACATTCTAATCCATAAAAACATATATATCTTGTTCTTATTCTTGTGTTACATTCATTTATCTTATCTAACAAACATTCTTTCATTCTTCTTTCATCTTTCATTTTCTGCTACTTTCCACTAAGTGACAGGGGATGATAGGACACTCAATCCCTAGCAGAAGCCAAAAACGATCTCAGCAGACTTAGTAGCAACCCGTTCCCAAGAATACTCACACACAGTGTTTGACATCCAAATAAGCAGGAGGCACGTTTATCTTCAAAGTCAAACAGTTGCAATACCTATACTAATATTTACAATTGAAGGAGAAACTGTTTCACCAGGCATCAGCATTCACAAGAAGAGTGTGAGCTTTTGGACTAGCATATATCTATATCTATATCTATATCTATATCTAATCTATATCTGACATTGCCCTCTAGTGGCCTGACTAGGCATGACTTGGTAGTTCATGGAGTCAGCCATTGTCATGGTCAGCCAGGACTCTGAGGACTCAGAAGGCGAGGAGGCTGAGCCAGTGGCAGAAGAGCTGGCTGAGTCTGAGTCTAGCCCTGAAGAGCTCAGGGCTCAGCAGCCTAGCCCTCCCCCAGCACAGGGTCCAAGCCTGGGAGACATAGTGGAGCAAGAGCAAGAGGTAGAAGAGCAGGTACCTACCTTTAGCCAAAGGAGAGCAGAGAAGGCGTGGCTTCATCGTTCTCAGAGATTAAGAGACTGAAGGTCATCAATCACCCGGCAGCTGGGAGTGGGAGCTGGGCCAACATAAGCAGCTGTGGGATGCTGAGTTCCTTGTTGCAAGCAGTCTGTGTTACCTGGAGGAAGCCTCTGCCTGTGACCCTTCTGGAACCTTGCTATTTTGAGACTTTGGATATCTTGACCTTGGACTGCATTTGTTGACCCACCTGCCGGAACCCTTGTGACCTTGGACTGCCTCTTCGTTCTGCACTCTCTCTCTGTGTGTATTTCTGACCCTGTAGGACTGCTACTGACAACGCCAGGTACTGTGCCTTTCAACTGGGTTGTTGCTGAGCCAGGCTTCTTATCAGCTATTGAGTTGGCTTCTCGACAGCCATTATGACTCAGCATGATTCTGCAGTTGTTCGGCCATTTTATAATGGAGTTCAATCTCTAACTCCTGACACTAAGATATTGTAGTTCAATCTAAGTAAAGTCATCTATTTGTCCTAACTTTTTTACAAGATAGATTTTTACAATGACCTGATCTTATGTTTCTTGGAGCAGACATATTCACATATTTGTACTTTTAGAAGTTAACCAAGAAATCTCAGTGAGGCCCAATCACCCCAGATATTCCTGAAATGATCTTTTAGTATCTTCCAGTCTTCTGGTATAGTATTCATACTGTTTTCATTTGTAATTTGTGTGAAGTTATCTAGATAGATCATTTCTTTTAATTTGATGGACCAATCTTCCATTGAGGGTGTAATTTCTAATTTCCAATAATGCACATAAACAATCCTAGCTGCAATTACCATATATAGTAGTATTTTAACCAGTTTTTCCCTCTAAGTTCTCATCAAATATGCGTAGTAAGTATGTTTTGATATGGTAGCACACTGGTACCTCTGAGCATATTAAAGAGGTCCAGGCAGCAAAAGTTGTTGTAGCAGAGTTTTATCTACCAGGTGAGGAAATAAGCACACAGACACAGACGTGTGTTTAAACTACTTCTCTTTACTATAGCATAATATAGTGATATTTATAGTGAGTCTGAGATTCCTCTCATAAAGACTACATATCAAACCATAAAATACAGTACAGTCCTGTCACTGCAATGCCCAGACAGAACTACTCAGTCACAATGCATAGTCCAACAGAATACATATCAGAGACAGTGGTTCCCACACAGTTTCTCTCACTCTCTCACAGAGATAAGGAATCCTTCCAAGGCTAGCTTCCTAGACCTAATCAAGATACTTTGGACTTTTTCGGATGCATGAAATATACCACAAGCAGCCTTGTCGCGTTTTTAAGTTTTTTAAGTAATTAAGTTTTTTATACAATATGCACAGGATGAGTCCTTCCTGAGTCTTCGTTTGCAAGGAAAAGCCAGAGAGAGAGTATATATGTATATGTAGTTACCCTCTCACCACTGGCTACTGCAGGCTGTATCTTGTCATACTTGCTCTTTACAGTATAAATACACGGGTCATCTGGAGGTTTGTTTTTATTATTTTTTCTATATTAATGTGTATATTGGTCAAAAACTTCCTGGCTTTTTCACATGTCCACCAGCAGTGAAAGAAAGTACCAATTTCTATTTTACACTTCCAGCATTTATTGCTGGAATTTTTATATATTCTTGCTATTTTGTCAGGGGTTATATATCACCTGTGTATCATTTTAATACAGTTTTCTCTTAGGTCTTGACAGAGAGTTAATTTTATTGTTTTTTCCCCCATAATTTCCCCCAACTTTTTAACATTATTTGTTTTCTGCCCATTTAACATTTTTTGTTTTGTGCCCATTTCATCATAGGGTTTTTGATTAGTTCGTTTTTGTGCTCCCTTTTTAGTAATGTTGTATATATTTTGGAGAGTATTTTAGTTTCTTCTACACATAAGATATTTTCCAATTCAGATTTTTGAATTTTAATCCCATGTATTCTTATGTCTATTCTTAATTTCTCTCTAATCTGCCTATAAAATTACTAATGACAGTCAATTCCCTCTTGCTTTAGCTCTTCCTGTGACTTTATTATTGCCTGTGAACCATTATAGGAACATGGATTATGAGAAGTATGAATCATGGGAAGCTAGACATAATAAAACAAGAAATGGAATGTATAAAAGTACTTGGGATAAGTAAGTAAATCAGACTTCAGGGAAAACCCATCAATATAACCATAACCAAAATTTATGCTCCAACTTCAGAGGCAGAAGAGGAAGAAACTGAAATATTCTCTGCTGGAGCCCAGGTGGAAATTGATCACACACCAAAACAGGACTTCTTGTTAGTATATGCTACTGGAATGCAAAAATAGGAAACAGAGCAGAATCCAAGATGGTAGGGAAATTCGGCCAAAAATCAAGGAATGAAGCAGGAGACCAACTGTTTGAATTTTGTGGGGCAAACAGTTTGTTCATCACAGACACATTCTTCAAGTGGTTGAAGAATGGTCAAAGAGGTGACTGTATACATGGATGTCACCTGATGGCCAATATAGAAAATAATTGGGTACATAATTGGAATCAGAAGATGGAGTAGCTCCATTCTCTCTGAAAAAACAAGATAAGGAGCAGATTGTGGTACAGACCATGAACTGCTAATATTAAACATTAGAGTAAAGCTAATAAAGAACACTAAATCAACCCCTGCATCCAAATAATAATAATAATAATAATAATAATAATAAAATTTTATTTCTATCCCGCCCCTCTGCAATGCAATCGGGGCGGCTTACAATATAAAAACTCCATAGTCCCAGTACCCTAGCCCACCCCCCCTTAAAACAATATTAAACTATAAAAGATTAAAAACATACAGTAAATTAAAAATATATACATTAGAAAATATTAAAACATACAATAGGTTTAAAAAAAATGATTACAGCTCAAGGAGGACAGCTGAGTCTTGGGCCGGGATAGTTATTCAGGAAAGGCCTGCCGGAAAAGATCCGTCTTGACAGCTTTTTTAAAGCCGTCTAAGGTGTTAATAAGACGGATCTCGTCCGGCAGGCCATTCCATAATCTGGGAGCAGCAGCGGAGAAGGCCCTCTGGGAGGTCACCGACAGCCTTGTTTTCATAGGCTGTAACAGATTCCTCCCAGAGGACCGAAGTGAGGAACATCCCCATAGAATTTAAAAGTAATGTAAAAAATAGACGTGCACTGTAATTGACTGGGAGCCAGAAGAACTCTGGATTGAAGCCAGGAACATTGTCAGGGAGAAATGCAAAAAAGACACTATCTGCAACCAAAAAGAAAAAGCTACAATGGACAGATGAAACTCTCCAAGCAAAGACAGGTGAGAAGCAAAATGAATGGGAACAGAAATAGGGTCATGACCCTGAATGCAACTGTTGTGCATTACTTGGGCAACAGGGACAAAGACAACTAATATAATAATCAATGTAGAGAAATAGAAGGTGACAACAAAAAAAGGAAGAACAAGCGACCCTTCCACAAGATCTGAGAAATCAAAGGGAAATTTAAACCAAGGAGATTTTCAGACCTGCAAAATCGCTGCTTGCCGCGCGAGCAGCCTCCCGAAACTGCTGCGCGGCAAGGCTCTACTTCGGACGACGCTGTGCCTCTCACGAAACCGTCCGTGTCACTTCCGTGAAGCTTGGGACGGCTCCGCGCCATTTTTCAATCACGGGCAGCCTCCGTGATTGAAATATGGCGCCGAGCCGTCCGAAGCTTCACGGAAGTGACACGGACGGTTTCGCGAGAGGCACAGCGTCGTCCGAAGTAGAGCCTTGCCGCGCAGCAGTTTCGGGAGGCTGCTCGTGCGGCAGACATGCATTTTGGCATGTCTGAAAATCTCCCAAGAGTAATGGTGCTTTACAATCAGCAGTAGAACACATTACATGACCAAGTAGAAAAAAAGTTGATAGAAATTTTAAGATATGCAGATTAACACTATACTACTAGCAGAAAATAGCAAAGACTTGGAAGGATTACTGAAGAAAGTTAAGAAAGAAAGTGCAAAGGCAGGTTTATAGTTGAACATTAAGCAAATAAAAATAATGACCACAGATGATTTACATAACAAGAATTCTCAAAGATTACAGGCAGAAGCTCTGAGGACTTTATCAGACATGGCAAAAACCGTGTTATAAAGACATGATGATAACACTAAAGGGCAAAATTATCAGACAATGTCATTCAGCCCTTCCAGGAGTATAGCATGGGCATGAATAAGGTGTCACTATTTATTGACGGCTTAGCCTGTCAATAAAAAAGTGACGCCTTGTCCATGCCAGCGCTACACCCCTGGGATGGCTGAAATTTCACCCTTTGTGTTATCGTCGTGTCCTAAACAACATGAGGTTTTGGCACAATTCACCTCATCTGATAAAGTCCTGAGATTACATCTGCAAGTTCCTGTAGTGCAGGAATTAATTTCCCTTTGGAGACCTGAATTTATTTAAAGTAGGTAGGCATCCCTGTACCATCTCTATACCTATCTTATGTGGTGGTACTCTTCACCTACAGCAAGGTCACTTCCAGTATTCTCTCTCTCCCTGGACCTGTGTAACCTTCAATAACAAGGAGTAATAACATAATGCTTGTGGCCTAGTACTGTTTGCCAATAGACATGTACAATATATTGAAGGTTGTGTCTATCAGCAGGGCTGGTTTAAGGAATTTTGGGGGGCCCCACAACACTTTATTTTGGGGGCTCCATATCCTGCCTGCCTGCCGGGCCCGGCCAAGGTGGCCTCCCTCCTGGTGCTCCTGCCACCCCAGCTCTGCTCGGCCACCGAGACCGCGGCCCCTGCGCCACGCGCTCCCTTCGCCAAGCAGCCCACAAAGGTGCACAGCTCCTGCAGGGCCTCCTCCCATGCCAGAAGGCTGCTGAGCTGGGACCGGAGTGCCGCCCACCTCTCTGCCCGCCCGCCCAGTACCTCCCAGCAGATGTGCCACCAGTACTCCTTTCTCTTGCAGTGGCAGCAGCAGCAGAGCCCTGAGGGCAGCCGCCGCCTCTTCCTCCTCCACTGCCACCTCCCGCTGACTCCCGCTGTCCCTGAGGCCACCCTGTCTGCACCTCCTCCTCCTCTTCCTTCCTGGGGGGGACACCAGGAGAGCATGGCAGGCAGGCCCGGAGGGGGAGGAAGCGGAGTGGCCCCTTCATAGCAGGAGGGACCCACGAGGCCATCCAGACTGCCCAGCAGTGGGACAGCGGTGCCCCCCCAGCACATCCAGAGGGGCTGGTCTCCACTAGGACTGGAGGAGGGTTACTCACCTCTCCACCTGGCCCCGCAGCTCGGCTTCAGGCTCCAGATGGCAGCGGCATCAGTGCTGCTCCAGGCTCTGGGCCCGGTGGCCGGCACAGCACTTCCTGCTCTCGCTCAGCCTGCCCGCGCCCCCAGGCTTGGAGCAGCTGAGCCTGAGCCCGGGTGCTGCTGCTGCTGCCGCCTCCGGGCCTCTCCTCCTGCACAGCTGGTGGTGCTCTCCCCCCAGGAGCTTGTCCTGCTCAGTGGGGTCAGAGGGAGGAAAGGAAGGAGATGCCAGGCCGGAGACGGTTAGGATGGTCCCCCCGCTGTAGCTGGGCCCCCCCGCCAATACGGATTTGGCGGTATGGTTAAACTGGCCCTGTCTATCAGTAGTATTTATTCCCATGAAGATCAATAGGAAGTGGTTGTGGTCACCCCTGGACACTTATTGTAAGTAAAAAGAAAAAATAGTTCAGCTACATGTTACATATTTTACATATCTGTAATTTAGTCAAGAAATGGATGCAGCTAGGGCTTCAGATGGTTCATAGAGTTATAGAATACTCATAGAATCATAGCATTGGAAAGGGTCATCTAGTTCAACCCCTGCTGAATGCAGGGTCTCTAGCTAAAATATCCCCAGCAGGTAGCTGTCTAGCCTCTTTTTGAAGACATCGAGAGAAGGAGACCCCACCAGCTCTCTAGGCAATTGATTCCATTGCCAAACTGCTTTTTCTGTCAAGAAGTTCCTTCTAATGTTCAATTGAAATCTACCCTCCTGTAACTTCAGACCATTAGACCTGGTCCTATCCTCTGGGGCAGCAGAGAACAGGCCTGCCCCTTCCTCTCTGTTACAGCCCTTGAGGTATTTAAAGAGTGCAGTCGTGTCTTCTCTTCACCAAGCTGAACATGCCCAACTCTTTCAACCTTTCCTCCTCTGTTTTGTTCTCCATACCTCTTATCATCATCATTGCCCTTCTCTGAACCCACTCCAACTTATCTATATCCTTCTTAAAATTAGGCATCCAGGACTAAAAACAGTACTCCAGATGAGGTCTGACCAGTACAGAATTTAGTGGTACTATCACTTCCCTCGACTTGGAAACTATGCATTTATTAATGCAGGCTACGATCATATTTGCCTTCTTTGCTGCAGCATGACACTGCTTACTCATGTTCAACTTATGTTCAACAATAACCCCAAGGCCCTTTTCGCACGTAGTACTGCTGAGACATATATCCCCCATTCTATACTTGTTTGTTTGTTTTTTATTGCTTAAATGTAGAGTTTTGCATTTGTCTTTATTGAATTTCATTTTATTAATTTCTGCCCAATTTTCTAGTTTATCTGGGTCCTTTTGAATTCTGTTCCTGTCTTCTCAAGGTTAGCCACCTCTCCCAGGTTTGTTTCATCTGCAAACTTGATAAGAATTCCCTCCACCCTGTCATCTAAGTCATTGGAAAAAAAATGTTGAAGAGTAATGACCCTAGGACAGAACCTTGAGGCGCTCCTCTCAAGACCTCCTTCCAGTTTGAAGTGCAGGCATTCATGACGACTATTTCAGTATGATTTTCCAACTAGTTATGGATCCAGCTGACATTTTCCCTATCTATTCCACATTTAATCAGTTTGCTAATCAAAATATTATGGGGGACCTTATCAAATGCTTTGCTGAAATCCAGATAAATGACAGCCACAGGATTCCCAACATCTACTAAACAAGGGCCATCTATTGTCATCAAGATATTTGCAGACTCCTGTATAATCTGTTCTAATATTTATCCTGGTATGGAGGTTAGGCTGACTGGTTTGCAGTTTCTTGGATGATCTTCTTCTTCTTCCTTTTCCTCTTCCTCTTCCTCTTCTTCTTCTTTGAAGAGAGGGACAATATTTGCCCTCCCATTTCCAGTCTTTTGGCACCTCACCTGTTCTCCAAGATTTTTTTAAAAAAATGATGGCAAGGGGTTCAGAGAATACATCAGCAAATACCTTCAGTACTTTGGGATGCCGTTCATCTGCCCTGCAGATTTGAACATGTTTAGGTCAGCTAGGTGATTCCTGATTAACTCCCTAACAATCTTGGTTTGCAATCCAGATCTCTTGCAAAGGTCTCTGTTGCTGCATGGAAGTACACAGTTCTCTTTTGGGGAGAAAAATGAAGCAAAATAGGCATTGAGTATTTCTGCCTTTTCATTGTGATCTATTAACATTTTACCATCCTTATTGAACAATGGCCCCACTGTCTCCTTGGTCATTCTCTTGCCTTGAATGTATCTGATAACACCCTTTTTGTTGCTCTTTGCTTGCCTAGCCGGTCCCATCTTATTTTGAGCTTAAGCTTTCCTTATGCTACTCTTACAAGCTAGAGTTATACATCTGTAATTCTTCCTTGGTGATGTGTCTTTTCTTTCATTCTATATACATACTCTTTTTTATTTTCACTTCCTCCTTGAGTTTGCTGTACAGCCACATTGGCTTTTTCAGATGTTTCTCATTTTTCTTCTTCCAATGGATTGTTTGTGATTGTCCATTTTGCAACTCATTCTTAAATAACTTCCACCCTTGCTGGGTGTCTTTTTCCTTTAGCATGTCTAGGTATCGGAGTCCACCCAGTGATTCCCTGAATTTGTTAAAATCTGCTTTCCTGAAATCCAAGGTGTGTGTTTGACTGCATTCTTCTTTGTCCTGTCCCACAATTACAAATTCTAGTATTACATGGTCATTTCTCTTTATAGTACTGACTATTTTGATTTCAGTGACCAACTCCTCCCTATTGGTTAGGATCAAGTCCAGGATTGCTGCCCCCTTTGTTCTTTTAACTGTCTTTTGAAATAAGAAATTATCTTCCAGGTACATTAGGAATTTGTTGGAAAGCCTATGCTTAGCTGAGTTAGGAGATTTTCACATGGGGAAATTAGTCCCTGGGGAGATCGGGACAGAAACAGGGCTGTTCCAGTAGCAGCACCCCGTTTCGCATGCCCCCTTCCTTCTTGTGATCTCCCATCGTCTTCCCTCCGTGCTGCTTCCATTCCTCTCCCGGTAAGTTCCATTTCTCTCCTGGTAAGTTCCTGGTAAGATCCGTATTCATTTTTACTAATGAAAGTTCTTTGTTAGTAAAAAGTCACGGTACTTACCGGGAGAGAAATGGAAGCAGCACGGAGGGAAGACGATGGGAGATCGTAAGAAGGAAGGGTGTGTGCGAAATGAGGTGCTGCTACTGGAACAGCCCTGTTTCTGTCCTGATCTCCCTGGGGAATAATTTCCCCATGTGAAAATCTCCTTAGTCTCCTAGAAAATATCAGGGTAACTGAAGTCCCCCATAACTACTTATTCTTGCATCTTTGAGAGTTCTGACATTTGTTTCTGAAAAGCATCACCCACCATCTCTTCTTGGTTTGGTGGCCTGCAGAAAACTCCTGCCACAATGCTGCATTTATTATTTTCACTATTTATTTTTATCCAAATGCTCTTAACTGGTCCACTCTGATCTCTCTCATAGATCTCTGTACAACTGAATTTGTCTTTGACATAGAATGCAACTTACTTTCCTTTTCTTCCACATCTATTCTTTTTTAATAGGCTATATACCCTTCAATTATAATATTCCAATCATGGGAGTTATCCCACCCAGTCTCCTTTAAGCCTACAAAATCATATTTATTTTCCTGCACTAGAACTTCAAGTTAATCTTGTTGCTTTCTCAAACTCTGCATTGGTGTATAGACATTTGAAGCTTTGTTTGTTCTCACCTATTAATTAACTGTCAGTTTTTCTGTGAGTCCCATTCTGTCCCTCTAAAATATACAACCTTGTGTTTAGATCTTGGCATTGGACTGATGTTACAGCTATCATCTCCAATCCCCCAACAATTTAGTTTAAAGCCCTCTTGATTAGACTTGCCATGCTACTACCAAAGACACTCTTCCCAGTCTTTGTCAGGTGCTGCTTATATGTAGCCAGTAGGCCTCTGTCTAAGAAGTGAAGACTGTGGTCCGAGAAGCCAAACCTCTCCTGTCTGCACCAGCTACATAGCCAGTCATTCACTTTTAGTATCTTCTAGTCACTGTGTAGCCCTCTATCCTTCACTGGCAGAATTGATGAGGATACCACCTGAGCCACAAACCCCTCCAGCTTCCTGCCCAAAGCTTCATAGTCAGAGATGACCTGCTCAAAGGTGTTCTTGGCCGTGTTGTTAGTACCCACATGAATAAGGAGAAAGGGGTACTGATCTGTGTTCTTGATGTATTTTGGCAAGTTGTCAGTGACATCCTGGATGCATGCACCAGGAAGACAGTACACTTCTCAATTCATCTTGTTAGGGTGGCACACAGGTGTCTCTATACCCTTGAGCAACAAGTCCCCACCAGCACTTTTCTTCTTCTTGTGGTTGATCAAGAATCTTGACTCCTTCCTTGACATGCTGTATCCCTTGCTCCTGGTTTGAGCATCTTCACTGCTGCTATTCTTCCAAAGATGTAGGAAACAATTGCTTAGCTGGAGTGGTTCTAAATCCCTTCTGTACAGTCAGCTCCTGACAATGACTTTCCTCCAAGGTGTTTCCTCACTGTTAACAGGCATCTACGTTTTCCTTGGCAGTTTCATCCTGTTGGTTCTGTATGATCAATTCTCCTTGTGTTCTATCCATAAACTCCTCCTATTCTTTGATGTATTGAAGAGATACAACACCTAGCTATAGTGTTGTGGCTCTCTTCCAAGAGAGCTACCAATTTGCACTTACTGTAGGTTTCTGGCAAGAAGACAAACATTGTGCTTACATTACAACAGACAATTATGGATCCTTCAGCCACCATCTCTGCAGTTACTTCCTTCCCCCTGTTCCCTTCTTTACAAATTTGCATTGCTTTTTGTTCCCCCCTCCCCATTTTCCTTGAAACTTTCTTCTGAGGCAGCTCCGACACTCCCAGGAATAACAATAGCAATAGCATTTATATTTCTGTACCTCTTATCATTGCAAAGCACTCCCTAAGTGGTTTATAATGTATTAGCTAATTGCCCCCAACAAGCTGGGTACTCATTTTGCTGACCTATGGAAGGATGGAAGGCTGAGTGAACCTTGGAGCCCTGTAGGATCGAGTTAACAACGTTGTGGCTGTAGTACCTACATTTAACCACTGTACCACCAGGGCTACCCTAAGTTTAGAAATATCAATACAAGTTTACAAGTATTGACCCAATTGCTGCAGGAATGCCTCAGCATTGCCTGCAGTCTAGGTAGGGACCTGTGCTCCCCGACGGTTTCCATTGCTCCATTGGTGGCAGGGGTCATTCTGGTGGAGATCATTGCACCTACTCTTCCACTGTCACCACCATCTATTTTGCTGCTGCTGCCAGACTACTATTTCTGCTGCTGCCTGCTAGGCACTGCTGCCACCACTTTGTGCTGCTCCACTCTGATGTCGGCAAGGGCCCATGCCAAAAATATTTTTTCAGGGTTGCTGGCTCATCATGTTGTGCTACCTTGCCTCGTTCTCTCACCTCTGGGCATTGCCATTGCTGCAGTCATAGAATAATAGAATCATAGAGTTGGAAGAGACCTTAAGGGCCATCCAGTCCAAGCCCCTGCCATGCAGGAATACACAATCAAATCATTCCTGACAGATGGCCATCCAGCCTCTGTTTAAAAACCCCAAAGAAGGAGACTTCACCACACTACGAGGCAGTGTATTTCACTTCCAAATAGCTCTTACTGTCTAGCCTATGTTTAAAAACCTCCAAAGAAAAAACTAACCACATTCTGAGGCAGTGCATACCATTACCAAATCGCTCTTACTGTCAGGAAGTTCTTCCTAATGTTTAGGTGTAATCTCTTTTCCTTTAATTTGAGCCTATTGCTCCGTGTCCTAGTCTCTGGAGCAGCAGAAAACAAGCTTGCTCCAGCCTCAATGTGACACCCCTTCAAATATTTAAACATGGCTATCATGTCCCCTCTCAAACTTCTCTTCTCCAGATTAAACATGCCCAGTTCCCTAAGCCGCTCCAGATAGGGCATGGCTTCCAGACCTCCCACCATCCTGGTCGCCCTCCTCAGGACATTTTCCAGCTTCTCAATATACTTCCTGAATTGTGGTGCCCAGAACTGGACACAGTATTCCAGGTGAGGTCTGGCCAAAGCAGAATACAGTGGCACTATTACTTCCCTTGATCTAGACACTATACAGTCCTCCCTTCACATTCGTGGGGGTTAGGGGCTCAAGACACCTGCGAATGTGAAAAAAACTGTGAATAAAAATTTGTGTAAAGATTGGTTGGGGGCACGCAGTGGATGGAATGTCCTGTAGGAGGAGGAAGGGAGGGAGAGAGGCTCATGGCCCAGGCCACTGCAACCCAGCCCGAATAGGCCTCCCTGGCCTCCTCCTCTCCACTGCCACCACCACCGTCGCTCGCTCTGTCACTGCCACCATGGTGCCGCTGCTTCCACCACCCACAACGCCTCTGCCACCATACGTGTGGGGCCTCCGTGCTGCATCTGCCACGCTCTCTTTGCCATCTTTCCTGTTCCACTCATGACCCGATCCGTGGAACCACAGGGCCTTGAGGGAAGAGGAAAGGGGACGGACAGGCAGAGACTCACATTCTTGTTTCCCTCTTAGGCCTGATCCGTGGTAGCGCCCATCGGGTTTTCAACGAGGGGGAAAGGGGTGGACAGGCAGACCCTTTCCACCTGGTTTCCCCTTTGCTCAAGGCCCGATCTGCCATGGTTCCCATTGGCTTGTGAGCAAGGGGGAAAGGGTCGGACAGGTAGAGCTTATCAACCCAGTTTCCCCTTTGCTTAAGGCCCGATCTGCCATGGTGCCCATCGGGTCTTGAGCAAGGGGGAAAGGGGTGGAGAGGCAGAGTCTATCCACCCAGTTACCCCTTTGCTTAAGGCCTAATCCGCCTTGGCACCCATTGGGTCTTGAGTGAGGGGGAAAGGGATGGACAGGCAGAGCCTCTTCACCCAGTTCCCCCTTTGCTCAACGCCCGATCCACCGCAGCTCCCATCGGGTCATGAGCGAGGGGGAAAGGGTTGGACAGGCAGATCTTATCCACCCAATTTCCCCGTCACTCAGGGCCCGATCTGCCGCAGTGCCCATCGGGTCTTGAGCGAAGGGGAAAGGGGTGGACAGGAAGAGCCTACGGGGTCAGAGCATATCCTCCCAGTTTCACCTTCGCTGAAGGCCCAAGCTGATTGAGTCTTGAGTGAGGGGGAAAGGGTTGGACAGGCAGATCCCCATTGGTTAGGATCAGATCTAAAATAGCTGTTCCCCTTTTTGCCTCTTCCACCTTCTGGACAACGAAATATCAGGATAGTTGAATTTCCCCATTACTACAACATCTTTCCTCTCTGAATGTGCAGTCATCTGTTTTAGGAAGGCATCATCCATTTCCTTGGTTTGGCTTGGAGGTCTGTAGTAGACTCCCAGAATGATATCCCTGCTGTTTCTCTCTCCTTTAACTTTTATCAAGATGCTCTCAGCCTGGTTTCCAGGATTTAAGTCATGGACCTGTTCAGAGGTGTGCACATGCTTAACATATAATGCTATTCCATCACCCTTCCTGTTTGGTCTATTTTTCTGAAATAGGCTATACCCCTCTATTAGTACATTCCAATCATGAGACTCATCCCACCAAGTTTCAGTGATGCCATTATATCATATTCGTTTTGCTGTGCTAAGAGTTCAAGTTTATCCTGTTTATTTCCCATGCTCTGTACATTAGTATAGAGACATCTAAGACCATGGGCCATTGCCCCTATCTGTCTTTTAAAGGTTTTATTCCTCCCACTGTTGGGTTCTTGCACTATTTGTCTTGTTGTCTGTATAACATTTGGGCCATTTTCTCCAGCACTTGAGGAACTCCTGTCCTCATGAATACTTTCTCCCTCTCTCACACAACTCAGTTTAAAGCCCTCCTGATAAGATCTTTCAGTGTCTTAGCAAAAACATTCCTGCCAGCTGCTGTGAGGTGCAACCCATCCCTTGCCAGTAGTCCACGTCCCTGAAACCACACCCCATGGTCTAGGAAGCCAGACTGTTCCTGGCAGCACTATCTGTGCAGCCAATTGTTCACCTCCAGTATTCTTTTTTCCCTTCCTAGGCCATGCCCTTCCACTAGAAGGACGAACAAGATGACTACCTGTGAATCCAGGTTCTTCAGCTTTCTACCCAAAGCCTCATAATCCCTTGTGATCTTCTGGAGGCTATGCCTTGCAGTATTGTTGTTTCCCACGAGGACCAAAAGGAAGGGATAATGGTAAGAACGCTTGATGAGTCTTGTCAGCTTCGCTGTTACATCTTGATTTTTGCCCCAGAGAGACAGCATACATCCCATGTCAGCAAACTACTGCTTCTGTTCTTCACAGCAGGGAATCTCATGCCATCACCACCATTCTCCTT
The DNA here is from genome assembly GCA_030847615.1 of Gambelia wislizenii. Lineage (NCBI taxonomy): Eukaryota > Metazoa > Chordata > Lepidosauria > Squamata > Crotaphytidae > Gambelia > Gambelia wislizenii. The sequence goes on from JAUMIR010000004.1 coordinate 176,955,395, forward strand.
CAAGTCTTGGCAGAGGCCACTTCATGTGCTGGATCTACTAAGGTTTCCTGTGTGTTCCCTAAGGCCTGGCACTGCTGCTCTTCCTCTTCTTCTCTGGAAAGAGAGAGAATGTCAAATTGGTTATGTAGCTTCAAGCTGGCTGAATGAGCCCTGGCCCTTCTACTTCTCTGTGTCACATTCCTCCAAGTGTTCATTTCCTGTGTATGGGTAATGGACTTCTCCGTAGACACTTCCCTGGTGTGTTCCGCTTCCAGGATGGTCTTCTCCACTCTTTCTAAGAAAACTTCTCACTCCCTAATATTCAGAATAGTAGTCTTTTTATTGATATTTTTCCTGAGTACATGGAAAGGTTCTTTGAGGACTGACTGAGGCCTAAGGCCTGTCACCTGTACTTTAGATCCTTGCTTAGCTTTGCTTTTAGATAAAGCAGGGTTGGAGTCTGGACTTCAGAGTAAGTAATTTGTTTGGTTGCTTATCAATTTACAGTGGGGAGAAAATATTTGCGAACCCTTAGGATTGTCAGATACTTCTATCTTACAATGTTATTAGATCTTAATCTAAGGCAATTATTCTAAATAAAGAGTGATGCATGATCTCATTAACAAATGACATACAAATATGATGGGTTTTCAACATTTATTTAGCCACAATTGAGTCAATAGTCATTATCTGTCTGCAAATATATATATATATATATATGAACCTTTCGATTCAATACTAGTTGGCATCCTTTTGAGCACCGATGACCTTAAAGAAACATTTTCTGCAACCATTGATCAGTCTATCATATCAGTTTTGAATAATGTTGGCTTGTTCCTTGTTAAAGAACTGTTTCAGCTCAGTGACATTTGAGGTCTTTGTTGCATGAATAGCTCACTTCAGGTCCTGCCACAATATTACTATTGGGTTTATGTCCTGACATTGACTAGGCTATTCTAAAAAATGGACTTGCTTCTCTCATTGTTCTTCAGTAGATTTGCTTTTATGTTTGGGATCCTTGTCATGTTGCATAAGCCACTTCAGTTCTTGGATGGATGGATGGACAGTCTACTCCAGGATCCTCTGTTACACTGTACAATTCATGGTTATGTCAATGAAGACAAGCTGTCCAAATCCTGGGGCAGCATAGAAGGTTCAAACCATCACATTCCCACCACAATGACCAAGTGGTATCTTGCCCCAACCATGCTGTGGGCCACACCTTTGACTCAGTGTTTTATGTTGGAAAGGATCATGGTGATCTCAGTGTGGAGGAACTTTCCATAGTTCCATTGACATGGACAGATCACTACCTACTGGGTTTAGACTTGATGGGACTTAGAGACAAAGCAAGAGTGGTCTTTCTCAGGAGGCTGATGATCTGAATGGTTTCTTGATGGTTCATGGGAAGTTTTTTGTTACCTTGGCAGTTCATTCTGTAGAAGATCTGGTTGATATCTGGAATGGAGAAATGGCCAGAGCACTGGACAAAATTGATCCTGAGTATCCCCTCCCACGGACTTGAGCCAAGCAAGCCCTCTGGTTCATTAGGAGTTCAAAGCAAGCCCTCCACTTCACTAGGAGATGGAGATCAAACAAGTGAGACAGACACAGACAGGAATGCTGTGGATGTAGTGTATCTTGATTTCAGTAAGGCTTTTGACAAAGTCTACCATGATATTCTTGCAAAAAAGTAACATGTGGGCTAGACAATACAACTGTTAGGTGGATTTGTAATTGATTGATGGGCCAAATCCAAAGGGTAGTCACCAATGGCTCCTCTTAATCCTGGAGAGAAGTGACTAATGGGATGCCACTGTCAGGCTCATCCCTGAAGTCTGGGTATTAAGTAGACTCCATGGAGGATCCTGACATGAAGTTGGTAGAGGCTTGTGCCCGCTTCCCTTGTGTGGGCCTCTCAGCTCTTGGACATGGGCCAGCCCACCCTTTTCGGCCTGGGGATGCTGTTCTCCAAGACAACTCAAGGTCAGCCACCTGGAGCTGTCTGGGAGCTAGAAACCTCCCTGCGTGCCATTCTCACGCTGTGAGGTTTTATCTGGGGTTGGGGGTGTGTTGCCTTCAGTTTTGGCTTTGGCCATGTTCATGACATATGTATCCTTGCTGAATAAAGATTTTCTTATTGAGTAAATGAGAACGTGTGTCCGAAGCTCACAAATCACCTTTAATCTTGGAGTTCTACCTGTGATGGCTGACAATGCAGAGAATGGAACCAAGATGGAGAAAGACCTGGCTGCAGGCGGTGGCCAGGGAGCAAACCTGCCGAGGGATGGTGCCGGTGGGCCAGAGGAAGATCAGAGCCAAGGAGTCCGGCAGAGGGCTGGAAGGCTGACCCTTCCCCTTGACCTCGTGGATCTAGGAGCCAGGCAAGCCCTAGGGAGGGCCAGCCTACCCTTCTCTGAGACTCCAGTGCGGGGAGCTGGGATGGCCATGGGAGCCAGTTGGCTCTGGCCAGAAGAGAGTGGTTGGGAAGAGCGCAGGTCCCGACAGTGGGACAGACCCCTAACCGAGGGGTATCGAGAGCCCGGGATGAGGCCTCCATGTGTGAAACTGGAGGAAGAAGTACAACAGCTGAAGCAGCAGATGGAGATGATCCTACAGAGACTGCCTTCACAACCAGCCGTCCCGGGAGGAGACCAGCTCCCACAGGACCAGCAGTTGCCAGCTCCAGCCCCAGGAAGCTGGCTCCTGGTCCAGCACCCCCTGGGGGAGCCAGTCCGGTCGAGCTGTGGGAAAGACCTCAGGGGCTCAAGTGACGGGACCTGAAAGCCACTTTTGATGTGGATGCCACGAAGCTGCCATACTTCCTAACCGAGGTATTGGTGTTTATGTCCCAGGGGGAAGAGGAGTTCCAGACCAAGGCTGAGAAGGTGCAGTATGTCTCAAACCAACTGGAGGGGGCGGCGGCACAGTGGCTGGTGGGGCTCTACGACATGGGAGCTCCAGAGTTGGGGAACTTTTACGAATTCATGATGGCCTTATGGGCTTACTTCGAAGACCCCCTGAGGATGAGACGGGCATGCTCCAAGCTCCAGCAACTACAGCAAAGATCGAGGTCCATGGCCGAATATACCTCCGAATTCCGCCGCCTGGCCAGTCAGATCCCAGACTGGACCAAAGCTACCAAGGTGCAGTATTTCCAGGATGGCCTTAATGCAGACATCCTAGAGTGGTCGTTGCCCCAAGGGAACCCCGCAAACCTTTTGGGGTGGGTACGGCTTGCTGGGGAAGTGGAGACCCTGAAACAAAGCATCAAGCTGGCCCGGCAATGCCAGGGGCTTGGAGGAAAGGCCACGGGGTCCACCAGGAAGAAAGTTAAGACAGCCCGACCAGGTGGTGGCATGACAGGGGAGTCAGACAGGGAACAAAGGATGAGAAAAGATTTGTGCCTGCACTGTGGGAAGAGTGGACGCCACATAGCCAAATGCCCAGAGAAACAACCGTGACACACCCAGGCAGAGGTGAGACCAAAGAAGGCAGAGGGGAAGGCACTGGCACCCCGGACACCATTCAAGCCCAAGACCAAGGCAACAGTGCGCACCTTGATCCCAGGCCACGCGGCGGGAGAGTCCTCAGAGGAACCGGATGACAGTGGGTCCTCCTCTGATGCAGAGCCGGCGGGAAATGGCTCCAGCCCGCCCTATTAAGTGCCCGAGGGCGGGCTAACCCCGAAGGGCACCCAAGTGCTGTGCTTGCTCAAGCCAGCGTGCCCTTCGGACCGTCACCATCAAGCTCCTGAGTCATCGCCCCACCCCATCCTGGTGGCTCAGATTGCCCAGAGCTGTTTCAGGTCTTGAAGCATGCAAATGGACCTCCAGGTGCACCAATAGCACAGAAATTGCCACTAGGATGAATAGTAATTGGACCTGTGTGCGTCCATAGCAAAAGCCCACCAACAGTGTTCAATCTTACAGGCAACAGCCAATTTCCGAATTCACGACCCACACAACTACAAAGTTGTCTAAGCCACATTAAAGTCTGTTGCCTTGGTATTATCCCAGACAACAGTGCCATTTTTGAAACTTCATCAAGAGATGAAGACATAGCATTTTCCCATGAGGAAAGAAAGTTCCTAGACATAATGAATCTAGAGACAGTCCAGAATAGTGAAGGGAGCTGGATGGCACCCCTTCCCTTCAGAGAAGATCGACCAATTTTGCCTAACAACCGTCAACTTGCTGAGAAAAGTCTTTTTGCTTTGAGAAATAGAATGCTTAAAGACCCCACTTAAAAGGAACAAATTGTGCAGTTGATTGAAGATCTGTTTATAAGCAACTATGCTGAAAAAGTTCCTTTGTGCAGTGACCCCCAAGAACAATGGTTCCTGCCATACCATAAGGTAACTCACCCACAAAAGCCAGAAAAGGTGAGAATAGTTTTCGACTCAAGTGCAAAGGTGCAAAACATCTCACTTAATGATGTTCTTCTTAAAGGTCCAGACTTGCTTAACAGCTTACTAGGAGCACTTCTGAAGTTTAGAGAAAGGAGAATAGCAGTGACAGCAGACATACACAAAATGTTCTATGCCTTCCTAAAGTTCCTGTGGTTCCAAAACACGGAAACCTTGGAAAATATCACCGAGTTCCGCATGAGAATACATGTTTTCGGAAATACCCCTAGCCCAGCAGTAGCTAACTACTGTCTTAAAAGGACTGCAGAAACTTATAAAAATCAGTGTAGTACAGAGGCTTATCGAGCAATCAACTCAAACTTTTACGTGATGACTTACTGATTTCTTTTGACTCAGTACAGGAGGCTAGCCGAGTCGTTAAAGAGGTACAGTCTGTGCTAAACTTGGCTAACATAAAACTTCATAAAGTAGTCTCTAACAGCAGAGAAGTTTTGGAGACTTTTCCTAAAGAACAGCTTGTTGAAAAGGATGTCACAACAATCTTTGAAGACAAGCGTACACAGAGTAGCCTTGGTATTTTGTGGAATGTCTTCACTGATAGACTTTCGATCAGAATCCCAAAACTTGAACTTCAGACTACAAGGAGGAAAGTACTCTCTTCAATTAATAGTATTTATGACCCCATGGGTATTGCAGCACCAGTGCTTATAGTGGCCAAAAACATCTTTAGAGAAGTAATAAACCAAGTCAAAGACTGGGATGAAAATCTGCCCCCAGCCCTGGACTTAGCATGGAAGGCCTGGGCATCTCAGAACAAGGACATTGAACATCTTACTGTGCCAAGACAGTATGTTCCTGTAGAGCATGGACCAAATACCATTTATGAGTTACACATTTTTTGTGATGCCTCTGAAAAGGCAATTGCTGCAGTAGCATATTTGAGAGCAAGGAGTAGCACCGAGAGGCATATAGGATTCATTATGGCCAAAGCAAAGGTAGCACCCAAACAGACAATACCCAGATTGGAGTTGTGTGCTGCTTTGCTAGCTACCCAACTTCTTCAAACCATTTGTACGGAGGTGGAAACAAAATTCCATAGAACATTATTGTATACTGATAGTATGGTTGTATTAGGATACCTCACAAACACTACGAAGAGATTTAAAATGTACATAACCAACAGAGTGAACAAAATTCTTTCTTGCACTCAGCAAAGTCAATGGAAATATGTTCCTTCTGAGTTAAATCCAGCTGATATTGCTACAAGAGGAGCTTTAGCCCAAAGGGTGCAGTCATCCACTTGGCTGACCTGTCCAAAATTCCTGATGGAGTTAGATGTCCCAGATCACAACAGAAGTAGAACCGAAACATGTTCTGAGTTACCTGAGTGCCTGCCAGAGATTAGCAGCTGCAAAATAAACTTGGTAAATGCGCCCAGCATAAGGTTGCCTCATTTAGATGCCAGGAAATTCACAAAGTTCTCTCAGTGGCTGAGTCTCCAACGTGCTCTTGCTAGATTCATCCATTTTATAACTTTCAGAGACAAAGCAGCACTAACAACTATGGACATGGTTAAAGCGGAAACCCTGATCTACAGGTCTGTACAGAGATCTGAATTCAAGGAAGAATGCAGATGCATAGAAAAGCAACACTATTTACCTAGGCACAGTGTCCTTAAAGATCTATATCCGGTTATAGACAGCAGAGGTCTTCTACATGTTGGAGGTAGACTTCAAAGAGCTAAGATCAAGTATCAAAGACCTTTGACAGACTTAGTCACCCTGTTCAGAGTTAGATAAATCATTTTGGGTTTACTGTATAAATGGATAAGTTAGGTCATAGGATGGCAAAATTTCGTTGAAATTTTGAGCGGGGAGTGTGATGTCCAGCCAGGACTGTTTAAATCTCCCCTGCATTTTCCTTTGTTTTCTTTTCAAGGCCTTAGCATGTCTGAGTATAGGAATACTCCATTGTATTAGACTTGTGGGAGGAGCTAAAAATTCCCCTGCATTTTTCTAGGTTTTGGTTTGTTCCTTCCCAGCAAGCTCTGTTTGACCTAGAAGCTTTTTAGTTCCTTTGGGCAGTCTTTGCTGTGAGCTTGCAGAGAGCAGTTCTGGTGGCAAACAGGCCCAGACAGCCGGGAAGGGCATTTCTTACACCATCAGCCAAATTAGTTGCCAACAACAAAGGAATCAGGAGCTGAAAGACCCTGCACCAGCTCCATTGAGTGAGGAGATCAAACGCAGAGAGATGTCACCCTGAAGACTGCTGAAACTCCAACTGTAAAGTACCTTTCATTTCAAGCCTTTTAGAGCTGGGGAGGAGAAAGCCCTTTTCTTTTGTTCTTTAAAATAAACTTCCCCCTTTTTTGAACTGGATATTCAGCATCAGAGCCTTCTTGGGTAAAGGAGTTTGATCTCACCAGGGTACTGGCGTTGCACACCCAAACCTGCCACCACCTTTAGTTGGGTGTGTCTTCACACTTGGTAAGGTGGGAAGCAGTAGGAAAAAAGGAAGACTGTATTATAGATGGATAGATTCAGGAGATTATCAGATGTGGCTAATGTGGTGTCAAAATGACACCAGCAGAATGCAAAAGGATGCCAATATCACATGACGTCCTTTTGTGTTCTGCTGTCATTATTGTGGCCAGAGCTGGAGCTGTCAATGTATTACCGGTCCCATTTTGGTGTCGGCATTGCTGGTGTCTGAAATCTTGCACTGTTTTTAACTTGTGAATACAGCATCAGTGGGTGGGTCTGCCAGAAAACTTCCAGGTGGGATTGTGAGAACCAGGTAGGCTATTCTCTTTTTTGTTCCCTCTCCGGGTTACTTGTTTTGTTTTGTTTTTTAGTGTGTCTATGTGCTTTTGTGAACTTTTTGTGTGTGCATTTTTTTTTTCTTTTTTGAATTTCCTGTGCTTGTGTCTTCTTGTGAGAATGGGCAGCATGGGGAGGATTATTGTGCTGGGACAGGGACGGGTCTGGAAATTTTGGGACAGGAAAGCTTTTTGTCTGATAATCTCCTTAGTTAAGGAAGCCATGGCCATGAGTTTGCAAGACCTGTGCAGGGCTGTTGAGAATAGGATGACTTGGAAGTCTCTCAGTCATAGGGTGGCCATAGGTTGAAGTCAACTTGATGTCAATTAACAACAACAGCAACAACAACAACAATGGCAGGTTCAGTCAAACTTGGTTAGTGGACCTCCAATCCATTAGCCCATCCATGAATAAAATGGCAAAACAAATGATGTCTACGCGTTAACTATTTTTATATCTATATCTTCATAAAAACATAACATCTAATTGACGTATTTATCAAGATGTTACAATATCTTCAATAGCCACAAGGCTGCATTGAACCATAGGATATAACTTCATTGTAGATCTTGATGGCTCAGAAGTATATCAAAGAACATACCCCTATGTTGTAATCAGGATAAAGTCCATAGTTAGTTCTTAAGCAACAGTAGGTTCCTTCTGTTGCATTCCACAATGATGTCTGTAAAATTGAGTACAGACTTACCCAGGCCTTCTCTAAGATCTTCTGTCTCTGCTGCCAGACCTACTGCTAGAATTGTCTGAGGGAAACAAGCTGCTCCAGATTCTTGTGCATAATATTAATGAAACCACAGTATTCCTTAGCAATTTAACAAATTTAAGAGACAAAGCTTTACAATAACACTGTTTTCCTATGTTAAGAACAGTCACAACATTGATCGAAGTAACACCATGCTAACCTGTAAGAATACAAGTCTTCCTACTGGAGGAAAATTAGTTCCACATGCTTGTGATAATCGAGAAAAAACTTGTAATCACTACCTAGGCCTTTTGTCCCTGCTGCCAAGAATCTTTTGAGACAAACAGTCTATTGAACATGTTCCACCAAACTAACTGAACAGAGGAGAGGGCACTTAATAACCCTCTCTTGGGTGTAGACAGGGATGGTTTTATAAGGTACTCTTTCCCACCTCCTATGTTGAATAACAGTTATAACTGCATGGATTACAAACAGAATAGCAAGGAAGGAAAACTTGTGACTGTCCTTTCCTAAGGCTGCATCTGCACTGCAGAAATAATCTACCTTGACACTGCTTTAACAGCCGTGACTCAATGCTATGGGATTCTGGGATTTACAGTGTTGTGAGATATTTAGCATTAGATTTTCCTTGGGTTTTTTCTGGGCTGTGAGGCTGTGTTCTGGAAGAGTTTACTTCTGATGTTTTGCCTGCATCTATGACTGGCATCTTCAGAGAATGGTTGGGTAGGAGTGTGTGTGGAGTTTATATGCTGTGAACCCCTGTTGGGGAGTATATGTAAATTTGTGTATTTGAATGATTAGTTTCTGGGTGTAGATATGCAAGGAGGATTAGTGTCTGTTTGGCTAATGGCTGGTTGATGGCCCATCATCTGCTGGAAATCTTCCTGGCCCTGGGTGGAATTCATTTGTAAGTGTAAGTGATTCTATTGTTTTTCAAAACTGGCAGCCAGATTTTGTTTACTTTTAGGGTTTCTTCTTTCCTGTTGAAGTTGTCCAGGTGTTTGTGGATTTCAATAGCTTCTCTGAAGATGCCAGCCACAGATGCAGGTGAAACATCAGAAGTAAACTCTTCCAGAACACGGCCTCACAGCCCGGAAAAAAACCACAAGGAAAATCTATGGATGCCGGCCGTGAAAGCCTTTGACTTCATATTTTGCATTCTTTGTCAGAGAAGTCTGGTGCTACAACAAGCTACAAATCCCAGGATTCCATAGCATTGAGCTATGGCAATTAATGCATTGTCACACTGGATTATTTCTGCAGTGCAGATGCAGCCTAAGAAGGTGAGTAACTCTACTCTACCCTTTCCTTCATGAGGCACAACCGACTGATAGCACTGAGGGCTGTTCACCAAAGCAAAACAAAAATAAAAAATAATGGTGGCTCCCTTTGTGCACTCTCTGAGAGACCTGGGGCTCATCTACATAGTAAAAAAAATCCTCAAACAATTTGAGGAGAATGCCTGTGGTCCTCACGGAGCCACGGCAAGATGCACCATATTCAGAAGGAGGGGGGTTGGAAATTCCAAATTGATCACTATAACAGCTTTTGCTGTTTCTAGTGATCCTTTTTTAAAATTGCACAAAAAAAGCACATAATTGGTTGTGTGATCAACCAATTCGAAAAGGGGCACACAGCAGGGCTGAAACCTGATTGGTTGGAACTCTGAGGGGGCGGGCTTGCAAGGGACGGCTTGCAATGCTGGAGCCACCATTGTTTGTTTTTGTTTTTGTTCTTTTGCCGGCACAATCATTCAAGTGGCTGAGCAAAAGTACAAATGTTTCTTTTAGCAGAAAATGGGCGGTAGGTATTTGAGACGCAACTCACTTGCTTGCGGCCACCGCTTTTTTCTGCTGCTCCATGTGAACTGCAAAATCGCTACTTTTAATTTCAAGCCCTCTTTTGAATGAGTAGTGGGCACAAATGGACTCTGCAGCAATAGGGAGGTAAGTCGCTATTTTTTGAAATAAATTCTCCTGTCTAGCTGAGTTTCAGTACTAGTACTGTCACCCAGGGGCTGAAGTACATGTTAGAAACAGGCACTCAGTTTAGAATATTCAAGTACAGTAAATTGGTGCTGTGTGAAAATGCTCCCCTTTCTTCTGGATTTTTAAATTTCTCTTTTTATAGGAGGTGTTGTGTTCAAACAGGCTCTCAATAGGATTAAACAATATACTTCTTCCCTAAAGATGGGTTTCTTTGTGGATTTATCTGTTGGGAAGTTTTCAGGAGCCTAAAGAATTTCTGAATCTGAAAGTTGCCTGAAAGTTTTCAAAGCTAAGATGTTTCAGAGACATTTTTTCTCCACGGTTTGCTGTTAGACCCAGAAATTGTTCCTGATGAAACTAGTTTGATGAGATGGGGTAAAATGAATAGAAATACAGCTAGAAAGCCCTCCCAACTCTTATTCTGAGCAGGTTGCCCGCTGACTACTTGGGCTTGTCTAAAAGTTGAAAATACTCCTCATAGAATTCAAGGAGAATACCTTTTGTCTTAGTGGGATCTCATGGTGATGTTACCCTACCCTGATAGCCCCCTCTTGGAATATCTAATAATTGGCTATATTTAATCATTCAACCAAGGTGGCCATCCATGTGGTTACAGGTAAACCAGGAACCCTCATATACCAAGGTGGGGTTCATGCAAGACCAATGGAAGGGCCTTTGGAAATTCCCCAAACCAAATACTCAGATCAGGATTTAAACCTGGAGGTGAGTCATTCATTAATCCACTCAATGATAACATGAGACCTTAATGATTGTAAAACAGGTCCTTCCTCTTCTGCTCCCCTCCAACAAAAGACCTTGCCTATTCCTCTCTTCTGGAGTACCCTTTATTTTGGCCTGAGAACCTCAGAGAACCATTGTATTTCACTCAAACCCCTATCCCTTCAGGGGAAATACTTCATATAAATATCACCCTAAAACACCACCAAAGCACACACAGTTCCACTTCCTTTTGACTCCACATCACACTGTGTAGCCACTCTATCATCTGGACCTCCTCGCTGATGGTTTACTTCATGGTCTCAGTTCTGCAGGATTGGTAGTATAATCTGCTACCCTCTTACACTATTCCCTCTATCCAAATACTTCCTACTATTTTCGATAGCCTTGTGTGAGTGCTTGAGGCCTGAGTGTTTGCATGATTGCTGTTGATATTAATTTCCAATAAAGATTTGGCTTAGAGTCTCCTCCATTATTACCTGTATACATAAGTTAAAATGTCCCGCTGTTGCCCAACGTCTCACATGCCAAGTTGGGTAGCTAAATTCCCCAATCTAATATTAGGACATCAGAGGGTCCCCATGGATCCCATGCAATTTGGTTAATAGTGATTCAATTTATTCAGAAGGAGGGGGGCTAAAAAGTTCAAATACTCCACAGGAAAAGCCTTTGTAGCTTTCCCCAAAGTTTTTAAAAAACTGCACATTGCTGCTCATTGGGACAACCGATTCAATTTGTTGCACAGTCCAGAGAGGGCAAGATTGGAGATATGACTGGTAGGACATGCACAGGGATGGGCTTGCTCTCAAGTGCTTTTCAGGCTAGTGATAGTGCACTTCTTTTGAACTGTCAATTCTTCATGGTGACCACTGCGAGGAACAGGAGGAGAGACCAAGCACACTGACATTGAGCTTGACGGGTGCAGAACAGGCATGAGAGAAGGAGCAGCCCAGCCTGGGAAGGTGAGATGAAGCTGGAGCATCAAAGAGCCACCCTCCTCTTCCTTTTCCACAACTAGTGGCTGGCCAGGTGGCTCCTGCTGGCCCTTTAATTAGAGATGGAGTGCCAAAGAGCTGCCATCCTCTTCCTTCTCAGCAACCAGCAGCTGCCCAGGAGGCTCTTCGTGTCCCTCTAATTGCAGCTGAATGCAAACACGGCGGTGGTGGGATGGGTGAAGGGCTGGTGTCTTGGTCTCTCCTCCTATTCCTCATGTGGCCACCCTATTCATCGTCTCTGGGCGCTGCTGGGTTCCCTATGCTCCCCTGATCACCCCAACTGCAAAAAATAAAACACAACCACCATCTGTCTTTGTGGCCATATGAACTTCAGGAGCTTCATAGTCTATCATTTTTGTGAAAGACATTGTGGAAACAAAATGGTGCTTCTGTGAAATTGCTATAATGCACAGGTTTGAGCATTATTTCTTCTTGTCTAGACAAGCTGCTTGCAATTGTGGTAAAATAGAGTCAGGAAGTAAAGAGTTAAAAGTGTAGATGGAGCCAGAGGCAATAGGAAAAGAAACAAACCTGTTTGTTGTTGCTGTGTTGAAATCAAAACAAGATTGTTGTCAAGCGGTTCTGGGCCTTTACTTATTGCTCTACTTAAATAAAGTCTGATTATTTTTCTGAGTTGTGAGATTCCTTTATAACAATAACATGGGTTGGAAGTTTCACTTGCCTGACAGCTTCAATTTCTTATTTTCCATGAGTTTACTCAAGTGGACAGACAAATCTTGTCTATATCAGTGAAAAAAGTCTGTATCACCCCCAAATCCAGCCTGATAATGCTGCACAATGTGTGGCCTTTCCCCTGAATCTTGTGCAGTGATGCCATGTGATGTACGGCCCTATTTGCCCTATTCTTGGGGAATATCCGCTTAATCCAGATTTTAGAAAACTCACAGTTTTCTCTGTAGTTTGATTGCAATTCTGGAGAAAACTGTCATGTGAACATCCCCACTGAATTTGGGGTGGGGGTGGGAATGAGGCAAAGGACAAGTGCTGCCTGAGGTGCTGCCATTCCCACCCCCCTGCTCGGCACCACTTCTCCATCCAAAGGCAGAATCCCAGAAGTACTTGTAATCACTCTCTGAGGTCAGAACACCTGCAAGCCCTGCCTTTAGGAGACTAGCCACCAGAGGATGGTTGTATGCTGGAAAAGCAAAAACCCAGCAGTAGCTGCTCTCTCTGAAGCCAGAATGGGTGGCTAGCCAAGTGATGGCAAGCCAAGCCACCTGTTTTGGCTCCAGAGAGAAATGACTACCACTGGGGCTTTGTTTTCCCTGGAGCTCAGAGTCAAGTGTGAGTATTAACTTTGAACAGAAGCCAAGTAAAAATCTGAATGCAGATTCAGGCTTTGGCAGGTGTGGCACTTACATCCAGGCCAGAGTAGTCCAAATTTCATGCGCCGCAGCTCTGGGCCAAAGTAGTCTGAATTTTATCTGGATTTTTACCACCCATGTAGTCAAGGCCTAAGACTCAGTTATGACCCTTAACAACTGCAGTTCTGCAGCATTTGGAGCTTGAGTAAATATGGTGAAGCCTTAAAACTTGTTAAACCCTGTTGTTTGTTGTTGTTAACTGAATGACTAGAGTACATATATTCCCCATGGAACCTATTAGCTGGCTGTATATGGGTGTCTGTATGTGATTTGTCCATAGTTTCATGGAGAAAGCAAAATTCCTGTCAATCAGTGTACTCTTTTCACCCCAGAACATAAAAATCTGTGATGGATCGGAGTAAAGGCCTTCTAGTACAGCATTTTGTTCTCACAGGGGCTGACCAAATACCCATGGGAATCCCACAACTAGGACAAGAAGCACAGTAGAACTCTCCTATTTCTGTTCCTCAGAAACTGTTATTCAGAAGTGTACAGAGCCATATAGCCAACGTGATACTCAGTGACTGATCATTCACAGAAAAAAACACACCCATATCTTCCATGAATTTGTCCCTGTTTAAACATGTCCAGGCTGGTAGCTGATGACCTTACCTTCAGTAGCATTAAAAGGCAGCCCCAGCATTAACAGAGCAGGAATGGAGCTCTGTTTACTTCTGTGTTCGTGATCTCGGTGATTCTCATGAGAAGATGTGAGTGTGGTAAAATTAAACAAACAAACAAACACAAAAATCAATACACCAAATGTACACACAATAACAGAAACTTTAAAACTTCCAACTAAACTGGGAAGGTTCATAAAAAGAGAGTCCTGTACGTAGTTTTCGCGATCTCACCTGGAAGTGTTCTGCCCCCCATTGATGCTGTATTCATGTGAGCACAATGGTGAGCGGTTTCAAACATGCGAAAAATCATGAAAAAATGCCATGGCAGATCTATTGATGGCTTGGGCCATCAATAAAAAGGAACACTTTATTCACCTCTTAAAATTGCCATAGGATGACATTGTGCCGTATAGGCACTCTTTCGTATTAATTTGGCATCGTTATGATGCCGTATTTGCTGTGTCTGATAACGTCCATACATAACTGGAAATATTAGACACTTTTTGGGGTCAGGTTGGCTGAGGCAGACTAGAGGTCAGTTGGAGGTCATGATGGTGTCTAGAAATAAAATGGCGAAAACGTCCAAAGTAAGATGAATGGAAATGGGTTATTCTAACAACCCAGTCATTAGAGGAGTATGTGCTAATCCTTTCTTCCAGCCTTGAGCATCACAAGCAATGATTTAATCAAGCAATTAAGTAACCATTCATTAATCTATCCCCTATGGAAATCTCTCCCCATACCCCTCCTGTCCAACCTTATGAGGTTGTCGTAAAACCCATCAATTTCTATCTCTCTGCAATTATAACAATTAGTTGAGTTTCAGTTTCCTTTTTTTTTTAATTCCATGGGAGAGTCATACAAGCTTTGTTATTACTAAATTCACCCCTCCAAGGCATGGAATAAGGTATAACTATTAGACCTCTAACAATAGTAAAGTTTGCCAAAGTGGATGGACCTGGCCACTCTCTTTCTCGGTATGCCCCAGATTGGAATCTCCTGTGCCACCCTTAGACGCCTGTCTGAGTATTCTCATTGCATGGAACTGTCCTCTTCAAGACTGGTAACTATCACCCTATCTTCCTGGACCTCTCTCTCTCTCTCTCCATCCTTTCTGCCTTACTTGCTATAGCCTTGTATGGTTCATAGGAATGTGTGTTGTGTATGTTAATTCACTTTTTTGTTATTCCAATAAAATACTTTATTTCATTTTAACTGGAGTGCTCTCTATAGTTAGGGCTGGTATACGTAGGTGAAAAGATCCCCAAAGTTCCCTCCTCTTGCAGGCCTCCTATTTGAGCGAATAATTCCTCCAGATAATATAGGAGATTTTGGCATCATGGGTGGGACTCCAACACCCCCCTCCACCTCTTAGGGTAATACTAGGTCATCTTGATGTATATTCACCATATAGTATTGGACTCACTATAAGGATCTCTATGGTTTAATAACATTTTGCATTCCTTCAGTTTATTCACATGAAGACAGCCTGTAAATTATTGAAAATAAATAGGTTCAAATCCAATTGTTTGTCCCAGCTGGAGTAGACACAAGTCAACAGTTGTGTAAAGCCCACTGAATCAATGGGGTCTGGTCTAGGTGTGTGTGGGGATAGCAAATAGATTTTGCCCACAGTATGAACTAAATGTCCATTATCAGAGTGTTAATATACTCCTGCA
Source organism: Gambelia wislizenii (assembly GCA_030847615.1). Taxonomy (NCBI): domain Eukaryota; kingdom Metazoa; phylum Chordata; class Lepidosauria; order Squamata; family Crotaphytidae; genus Gambelia; species Gambelia wislizenii. The sequence goes on from JAUMIR010000004.1 coordinate 176,970,691, forward strand.
ATTAACTGGCTTAGACACAATCCAGGCCCAGTTAAACACTCTGAAGCCCCATTCCTGTAGAAGGAAGCATTTACAATGTGTTTTACTCTCTCCCATAGAATTTAATGTAAGTTAAATGTTCTCAAATCTGGCTGGATGGCACTGTTTGTTATCTCTGCTGGAAAAACATGTCATTTACTTCAATCACAGACAGTTGTCTTTTTTCTGGATTCTTTATAGTCACTGTTCTCCTCTTTAGGTTTCATTAGCATTGTTTCCCTAATGGTTTGATCATGCATTTAGTTGTGAGAGTTATTAGGAATTGTCCAGCTAGCTAGAGAAAGGAGTTCTTAGAAGTTTCCCATGGGACTGGACTGAAGGAAACATGTTCAGTGGTAGGTGCTGGCAAAGAAGCCCAAGTGAATCCAAATCCTGTATGCCCTCTGTTTTTGTTTTGTTTTCAAATGGTGTAGGAAAGGTAGACAGACCAACAGGAAGATAAGCAGGGTAGTAGTGTTCAGACAATATTTTTATCATCACAGAAAAGAGAAGTGTGGGGAGACACAGCAGGAGGCTGGCTTTGGTGGTAAGAAGAGTTTTAAGAAAGAGACACAGAAGTTATGCTATCAGAAGGCTTCCTGTAAGCAGGGCTGAGCACAGAGGAAGAGAAGGAGCAGAGTCTGTGAGACAAGGTCCTGACAGGCTGTGGTGATAACCAGGAATTAGAAATGCATTAGAGGCAGCTTGAAAGAATCCATGATAGTAGTAGCCACACATCTGATGATGCCAGTGTTTTTGTTTTTTTTTAGATGGGGCGGGGGAAACCAGCAATCACAAGGACACTTACCCATTCTCTCTCCACCAAGGTGATGTTCATGAGTTCAGTTATACAGAGAATGCTAGATACACACAGATTTAATGACACGGGATCCAGCATGCCCTTCCTTAACCCAATCAATACTATTGTATACATAGGTTAAAGTTAAGTGTAAACTTATAGTTCTGCTTAGGGGTGGCAAATTTGGTATTGTTAGCATATGTACATGCCACTTCTGAGCAGCTAGAATTTTCAGGGGCTTGAAGCATTAACATAGAATTCAGTTTCTTTGGAAGCAGGTCGCTTGAGTCTTACAAAAGAGATGACAACTGTGGAGCACCCAAAGGAATCCATAGGAAAAAGTGGAAACACATCTCAAAGTTCTCAGTAGCTGGCTGCTTTATTATAGAGAAAGCCTAGTATCTGTCTGTCTATCTATCTATCTATCTATCTATCTATCTATCTATCTATAGATCTAGGATATTTATACCCTATTTCATACCCTGGAGGGGTGTATTGGTTATGACAAAACCTATATGGCTTTCCCATGGATTGGATAAAGGGGTCTGAAGCTGAGCTGATTGCTTTAGCTCTGGAGAGACAAAACATTGATGAGATTTCCTACTTAATGTTTGGTCATGTAGGGTGTATAAGGAAGATTTCTGTAGGACATGGGTGAGGGATGATCACTGATTGCATGATTGAAAGGATTAGCATAAACACATTAATGACTGGGTTTTCTGCACAATCCTATCTGGGTTTTTCCACCATTATGATTCTGGACATCTCTCAGGTCATCATCACCTCAACTGTCCTCTGATCAGCATGAGCCCAAGAAGTGTCCAATATATACAGTTTGGGGTAGTAGGGTATGCTAACACCTACTGCACCTGGTATTTGTTGGTGGTCTCACATCCAAGTACTAAGGCTGATCTTGCTTAGCTTCCAAGATGAGACAGGATTTGGTGCCTTTAGCGTATTTAGGCTTACTGAAATCTTAAAAGTTACACAATTGGAAGACATCCTGAATCATTTTGCAATGAAAGGCACAAAGCTGTAAAGACCCACTGAAAGGTCATTTAATCTGAACCCCATAACAGTATTCCAAGGGACCTCCAGAGACTTGAGCAAGTGTTATGTATTGGCATTTCCAGACTCAGTAACCAGCAGTTTCAATCACTGGCTATCCAACATGCCCACTCCCATTTCCCACAGCACCAGGGCTCAACCTCCTTTTCCCAGAGTTGAGACCAAGGTGCAGTGCTTATCAAACCATTTCCCAACATAGACCACATACTCCCTTTGACAGTTATGCTACATATTTGTTAACAAGGACAGAAAAATGCAAACACAATTATGCACAAGGTTACACTGTAGAACTGAAGTTGGCAGGAACAGGTCATGCCTGGGACTGATCCTCACAGTGAGTGAGGATTGCAGCCATCTTGTTAACACTTGTGACATCACTCTTGTTCTTATGAGGCCACTGAGTGGGATGGGGTTGAAGAATGAAAGTTCTTCCAGTGAAGCAGATTACCAGTGATCTTTTGCTTTTCCACAATATACATAAGATAACAATACTTTGACATTTATATGAAAACTATAACAGTGAAAACAGTTTATAGTGCAATCCTTTGCTTGCGGACAACCAGTTGAGGTCTGGAGGCTGAACACACCCTTCAGCAAAGAACTTCACCCTTCCATCATGAACTCCCAATCCCTGGATTTGTAATTTTCTTTTTTACTATAGGTTTTTTGTGGGTTTTTTCCAGGCTGTGAGGCCATATTCTGGAAGAGTTTATTCCTGACATTTCGCCTGCATCTGTGGCTGGCATCTTCAGAGAATGGTGGCATAGGGAAAACATCAGGAATATTCTCTGAAGATGCCAGCCACAGATGCAGGCAATACATCAGGAATAAACTCTTCCAGAACACAGCCTCACAGCCCGGAAAAAAAAAAAAACCATGAAAAACCTATGGATGCTGGCAGTGAGAGCCTTCGACTTCTTTTTTACTGTTTTTTAAAAAACTCAGAATGCCCTCCACCATGTTTCCTCTCCATGGTTGCTTTTGGGCAAGGAGCATGTGTATGACTGTAAGCCTTCAAGTTGCTTTTCGACTTATGATGACTCTGAGGTGGTTTTGTCATTGATGGCCTCCCAGAAACTTTAAAGAAAAACAGGAAGTAAACAGGTTGCTCACATGGAATCCTTTGTGGTTTTTTTCTGAAGCCTATACCTACTATTGATTTGAGCACATCAGTTGTTCTTTCTTTTTGCTTGGATACCTATTACGTTCCTGTGTTTTGCTCAGATCATTCCTTGTGATTCTTCCTAAGCATTCTCCCCACTTTTCCATGGGGAATAGTCCACAGTTCCAGAGCCAGAGTTTCCCCTTTTCTTTTCTTATCTTTTCTTTTCTTTTTGAAGCACCTTGTTGCCTCATTCACCTACATTTGCCTTGTAGACCCAGAAAGTTTTATCCTTCTGGTAAAGCTGTGTTTCATGTGCTGAAGTTGAGTTTCTTACTACCATTCTCAGTCTCACAGTCAAATTGTAATTTTGGGGGGTTTGTTTGAGTTCATTGATGGAGGTTAAACATGGGATCTAGAGCATGGGGAAGCTACTGTACACCATAGGCAGTTTGAAAGCAGTACTGTCAAATCTGCTGGAGCATACGGCTCTGGCTGCCTCTCCCTTCATGTACACTGATCCCAAGATAAAGAAACAAAAGGAGCAATAGGATAGTGGCTTCCCTCCACCCCACTCACAGAACCACAGGCAGAAAGATGGGAGAGTAAATCACCATTTTTTGACTCCTCTCCAAAACAGAGAACTCTCCTTCCACATAGATTTGTATGTCTACCCTCTGGAAACTGCACATTTATAACTTATGACAAATTGCACATTTTAATTTATTATGTCCAATCTATCTGGAATTTTCAGAATAATTGGCCACAAGGAACATAGGGTGATAAGTACATTCTTTGGCAAGTACCCTAAAAAGTAAAGGCTGCTCTTGTACAAAAAATCCAGTTGCTGTCCACTGGAAACTTTAGATTTGCTGGGATTCCTAACCTCTGCAATGATGGGAAACATATTAAAATAGAACACTCCTCCCCATCCCCACCGGAACTAATGTATCCAAAATTATTCCTGAATGCTCTGGTGGATTTTCCAGCTGCTAGGGTTGGTGATTCTGTTGATGTCATGACTGATATGTGGAATAAAGAAGTGACCCGGGCAACTGACACAGCCGCTCCCCAAGCATCCTTTACTTGGGTGCAGAGTAGGGACCCCTTGGTTTTCTGTGGAGCTCAGGACAATGAACCACTTGGGCGAACTAGCACAACAGTGGAGAAAAACTTGGGAAGAAATTGATTGACCACAGATCAAGTTTTAGAGCCTACTCTGCAGCAGTGATGTCACCAACAAAACAATTATTTGCTGCCTCTGTTACATCAGCTCAGTCTTATCCAGTGCAGTAGTTAAAGGGCTATTGCATCCTAAACCTGAGACTGCTGAGGAAGAACCCTCAGAAAAATGCTATGACGAATTTGCTAAATATTGTGTGGAGAAAATCAATTGGATCTGTTCTGACTTAGAGGTTGAGTCTGGGGAGGTAACTGAAGCACGTACTTACCCAGTTTTGATGGATGGTTCAACATGTTGATGTGGACAAATTGCTTGGAGAGTTCAGGCCAACCACTTATCTATTAGACCCATGTCCATGCTGGCTAATTAAAGCTGTCACAAGAGGATAGGCCAACTGTGTGGTGGAGGTTGTAAATCCTTCTTTTAAGAAGGGCTATGTTCCAACCTCTGTAGATAACTATGGGCCAGCCTCTAATCGCCCATTTTTATGTAAGGTCTTAGAGTGCAACTGCAGGCTTTCTTAGAGTGCAACTGCACTTAGGTACTGCACTTAGTGCAGAAAAATGAAATGCATACATATAGGATGGGGAGACCTGGCTGAACGAGACTACATGCGAAAGGGATCTAGAAGTCCTAGTAGACCACAAGTTGAACATGAGTCAACAGTGTGATGCAGCAGCTAAGAAGACCAATATGATTTTGGGCTGCATCAATAGAAGCATAGTGTCTAGATCAAGGGAAGTAATAGTGCCACTCTATTCTGCCTTGGTCAGGCCTCACCTAGAATACTGTGTCCAGTTCTGGGCACCACAATTCAAAAAGGATATTGACAAATTGGAGCATGTCCAGAGAAGGGCAACTAAAATGGTGAAAGGTCTGGAAACCATGCCTTATGAGGAAAGACTTAGGGAGCTGGGTATGTTTAGCCTGGAAAAAAGATGGTTAAGGGGCGATATGATAGCCCTGTTTAAGTATTTGAAAGGGTGTCACATTGAGGATGGAGCAAGCTTGTTTTCTGCTGCTCCAGAGACTAGAACATGGAGCAATGGATGCAAGCTCCAGGAGCAGAGATTCCACCTCAACATTAGGAGGAACTTTCTGACAGTAAGAGCTGTTCAGCAGTGGAACACACTCCCTCGGAGTGTGGTTGGGTCTCCTTCTTGGAGGTCTTTAAACAGAGGCTGGATGGCCATCTGTCGGGGATGCTTTGATCATGATTTCCTGTGTGGCAGTGGGTTGGACTGGATGGCCCTTGTGGTCTCTTCCAACTCTACAATTCTATGAGTCTATGATTCTATCATTCTGGGTTGTTTGGCTAATATGGGGCTTGAAGGCAATAGTTCCAGTATTTCTTAGCTGAATGTTCCTAGAGGGTGGTGCTAGGGTACTGTTGTTCAGCCTTTTGGCCATTATCCTGTGGTGTTCCACTGTCCCCTATGCTTTTTAACATCTACATTAAGTCATTGGGAGAGGTCATGCAGCACTTTGGAGTTGGGTGTCATCAGTATGCTGATGATACCCAGCTCTATTGCTCCTTTACAACTGATGCCAACGTGGCTGTGTCCTGAATTGTTGTCTGGATGCAGTGAACAGCTGGACGCAGGTGAATAAACTGAGGCTCAATCCAAACAAGATGGAAGTACTGTTGGTCAGTAGGAAAACCTACATGGGGTTTGGATCACAGCCTGTTCTGGATGGGGTTGAGCTTCCTTTGAAAGATCAAGTTTGTAGTCTGGGGATGCACTTGGACCCAGTGCTGCTCCTGGAAAGGCAGGTTGCCCCAGTGGCCAGGAGCACCTTTGCCCAGCTTTGGCTGGTGTGCAAGCTGCAACCTTTCCTGGGGAAGGCAGATCTAACCACAGTGGTTCATGCCTTAGTTACCTCCTAATTAGACTACTGTAATGTGATCTATGTGCCCTTGAAAAGTGTTTGGAACCAGACTGGTGTCAGGTGTGCATTTTAGAAACTGGCTTTACAAGAACAATACTGACTTCTAGTTTGCTTCCGAGTTCAATTCAAGGTGCTGGCTTTGATCTACAAAGTGTTAAATAGCTTGCAGCCAGAATATCTGAAAGACTGTCTCTTCCCATATGAGCCTGCCAGAAATTTGAGATCTTCAGAAGAGGCCCTGTTGCATGTCCCAACACCTCATGAAGTCAGGCTGGTCTGTACACCGAACAGGGCTTTCTGTGTAGCAGAACCTTGTCTTTGGAACTCCCTACCCAAAGAAGTTAGGATGGCTCCATCTCTTTTAAACTTCTGGCAGGTAGCCAAAACAGTGCTGTTCTGCATGGCCTTTAATGTCTGAAATTACTCTTTTTAAACTATTTTATAATTGTATTTTAGGATTGTTTTAAAAATTTTGAAGTATTTTAATGCATGTTTAATCTTTGCACTGTTCTAATTGTTTTTGTTTGTTCATCGCTCAGGGAGCCCTTGTGGGCTGGGAGGTGATACAAGTATATCTTAAAGAAATAATTAAGTAAACAAATTTGGTAACATTGATTACATCAGAAAAGGCACCTATGCATGCAAATTTCTTCCAGTTCTGCCAAGAAATTTTAATAGTTTCTGGCAGATCTATTTTCAAAAACTCAAGCATTCTCTTATTTGTTCAAACATTGACAGACACAATCCCTTTCTGAGGGGCTACTAAGCCTACAAAGCCAACCCAAATCTTTCATCTTCATCTGTAAGGTGGCCCCAATCTTTAAATTTCTGAACTACAACATGGGCACCCAAGTCAAATTGGATTATCTTTGATTCAATTCAAACCACATTGGACCATTTTTGAAACACAAAATCAAATCTGAAGCACGTGTCAGTGAACATTTCTTTCTAAAACTCCAGACAGTGTGCTTGAAGGCTATTCTCCTATCTACACATAAGCCTGTTCTGAATGTATGAGGGCTCAGTCAATGTTGGTAGCATGCACATTGTCTCCTCACATATTCAGCACAGGGTTTTGAATGGACATTGTAAGGCAGCCTGCTTGGAATCCCTCTCAGTTGCCCCATTGTCTGAAACTCAGGAATCCTACCACTACTTTTCCTGCTCATCAACCATTATTTTTTCTTTTCTGCTGGAAAATGCATTTTTTTTTGCAAGTATTTGCCTACACTGACCATATCACACACTTATTATGCAAATGTTATTTCAGCCATATTCCACTCTTCTACCTTTTGTGTGGTCCCATGCTCTGTCTTCTATCAGCCATAGCTGTTCCATTTAAGAAATATAGTTTATTTCAGAGTCCTACTCTTCCCCTAAATAGATTTCTACCCCTGGTGTTCTAGAACATGACAACATTAGTACCGCACAATTATTCAGTAAGGCTTAGTCTGGCTACTATACAGGCAGTTGAATGTCTGCTGTTGAGTTGTGAACCCAGTCTCAAAAGGAAGCAGGTCATAGAGCTGTGGGCATAGTTGGCTTCATGAGTGTGTGAAACTTAATCTACGTTTCAGAGTTGTGTGCTTTGATTCTTGTCCTTCTTATGTGAATTCCCTTAGCACTGAGAGAGATAAGGGCAACATAAGTTGCCTGGAGCATCAGCATGTTCTTCATCCCCTTAGGCTATAGAAAACTGTCTTCTTTGGTTAATGCCTGGACAAACCATCAAAACCAAACAGTCAAGGCAGTACAGGTATTTAGTTAGGTCCCATATGATAACCACTTCTCAGAAAGAAGAAATAATCCAATCTGGTTTATATTTTGAAAACCTACTATGTTTCCTTTTCACAGGAAGGATGAACTCTGAAATATTAAATACTTAGAGTGAATAAGGGAGGCTGGTGTATCATACAGGCCAAAAAGTGGAGGCAGAGAAGAATAAGTAATGATGAAAGCCAAAGAGAAGGAGGAAGCAGGTCTATATAGGCTGAGATGGTATTATTGTGTTTGTGGGACTGTAGGTATCATCTCTACAAGAGCTTCTGACAGGTGGTGTTGAATTGTGTTGGAAAAAGCCAAATGTGCAAAGGCAATGCCTTTAAGAAACTGTACCCTCCCCCTTGGCAGAACAGCTGACCAGACAGGGAGGATGGATGAAAAGGAGTAGGGGGTAAGAACTGCAAGGCCCAACACCAACTGAGGATGTAATGATGCCAGGCCAACTTTCTGGGTGGGCAGGCAGACCACATAGGGTGGACTTCTTTCTTGCTAACCTCAGAGGCCCTCAACCACGTGCTACCAGAACTGATGCTCTGTGTGTCTGATCATGCATGGGTGTAAGCATACATCTGTATGTATGTACTTGAGAGATATAAAAATGCAAGGATCTTGGGTAGAAGAAGATACAGCCAACTTGGGGAAGATACAGCAGGGAATTTAGCTCAAGAACACTCTCAAAGCCTTAACAATAAAGAATGTAAGACAGAATATATGATATCTGTGACACAGCAAGAGAAAGATGGAGGGAGGGGCTTCTTAGACCAGGGGAGGTTTAATAATTCTAAAATGAGATGGAGAAAGAGGAAGATTGGGGAAATGAGTGTTTACCTAATAAGGAATGGAACAAGGATCCAGAAAATGGCTAGAGAGGGCACATTTTCTAGGAAGACTCCATGGTCGGTGTGCTGTTTTGTGTCCTGTGGATAATTGAATCAGTGGATATGGGGGTGCTACTGTACAGTATGGTGGTGGTGCATGGTAGAGCAAGACAGAATGAGGCTGTTGGTGAGACTGAGGGATTTCAGTGTGTGAGGGCATTCAAGGGCTCTAAACCACTTTCCGGAGGTCACAAAAATCTTTAATTTCAACATTTTTATCCATGGTGAGGTGATCTTCATGTTCATCTGTGGCCTTCCAGATGCTGTTGCACTGAAACTCCCATCATCCTTTAACACTGGCTATGCTGCCTAGGGCTGGTGGGAATTTCAAAGTAATAGCATATTGTTGCTCGTCCTGATCTAAGTTGAACAGATGGGTGTGTTATTGGGCTGCCAACAACCAGCATCCAGCAGCAACCAAGCACTGGCATGATTCAGTTGGAGCTCTCATCTCAGGATAGGGTGTACTTTTGGCAGCCTTACCATCAGCATAAGGTGGCAGGCTCTATTGGAGGGGGAGCTGAAGAAGGCCTAGGAAAAGAGAGAAACAAAATGCTGGAATATAATAATGGTATATAATTCATTGAAGGAGAGGGCTATGAAGGAGAATGAGCAAAAAACAGATTCCAAATAATCACTTTTCCCAAGGAGAATCATGTGAACTGCCTACCTCAAATTAAGGTCTCATCTATACGAGCCTGGAAAAAAAATTGATTACTCCACAGTATTAGCAAGTTGCATCAGCTGTGACTTGTCTTAACAGTTTTACACACACACCCTAAACTTACCATGTCCTCTAGCCAAGATGGTGGCTATGAGTGAATTATTCACATTTTTAAATCTGCTGCCACCCTTTTTTTAAAAAAAAAAACCCCTATTTCCATGGTGTGCACAAGCCATATTTCACCTTTACATACACACAAAAAGAAAAAACAAGAGCCCATTTTATCACCTTAGCGATCGCTCACTAAGGCAAAAATCTAACATGGTGGCAGGATGCGCTTCCCTGTTAGCAAGCCCCCTCCTTTGCTTGTCCAGCCAATCAGGTTTGTACTTCCTCTCATATGGGAAAGAAATTCAAGACAAATCACTTGTCCCAATGAGTGGGAATGCGCATATCCCACAGAGCTTTTTAAAAACTCTGGGGTGCCGTTTACACAATGAAAATGTCCCAGGAAGAATTCGTGTCGATCCCTGGCAGTTTACACATACATCGGGTCAGGTACATGATTTTCGGAAGGGGGGCACCTTTTATCCCTCAACCTGCAGGACTTCCAGTCCCGCAGTTTGTGCCGGTTTTTTAAAAAGTCACTGGAGGATTCGGAAAATCAGAAATGTAAACAGCCTGGGACAAAATATCTCGGTACTAGGGGATGACCGGAAATGGTGCCTGGGGGCAGGCTTAGAGATCAGCGACCAGGAAAGGAGGGGCCAGTCACCCGTTCAACAGATCCAGCCTCACCAGCCGAAAACAAAGGCATCCCTTCCAGTTGCACAAAGGTTGATGTGTGTGTGTGTGTGCGCGCGCGTGTACTCAATCACCTTTTAAAATGGATTTCTACACTGCAAACCCTTCAGCTTTAACCTCTTCCTCAACTGCATGTTACAAAGAGATCGCGGTGGGTCGCCCATTCATCCCCTGCCTTGATCATCTCGCTGGGTCTGAACGGGCACAGTAAAATATTCCAGCCTCTGAGCGAATGAACACCCTTTAATTCCCCCTCTCTGTGTCTGTGTCTTTCAAAATGCCTGTCTGTCGCTGGCTTGCTGTAAGGGTTAACATTTTAAAGAGGCAAGGGGAAACCCAACCCCCCCCCACACCTCACTCAGCTTGATTTCAAAAGCAAAGCACTCCCTGCGTCTGAGCGAAAGATCTCAGTCTGGGTCTTTCAAAATGCCTTCTGCCTCTGCTTAAAGCAAAAGAAATTCCGAGCCTCTACTCGGCTTGATTTCAAAAGGAAAGGACATGGTTTAATTGTTATTCTGTCTGAGGTGTTTCAAAATGCCTTCTGCCTCTGCTTAAAGGCTTAACATTTTAAAGAGGCAAGGGGAATACCAAACCTCTGCCCCCTCTCTCCCCCCCCCAGCCAGCCAATAGCATCGCTCGTGGTGCGGAACTTTAAAGGAAGTTCGTCACCAAGGTTGTGAAAACACGAGTAATCGCATCCTTGATTGACAGCCAAAAAAAAAAAAAATCCTGGTAAGCTAAACATGTGTAAACAGCAAAAGCACGGGATATAACAGTGCGGGACCAATAAAGACTTTTGTCGTGTAAATATCAATCACGGGATCTTCCAGGATTTCCTAAAGAGTGACAAAAATTGTATAAACAGCGAGGGGTGGATACGGGATCAGGAAATCATGGTAAGCCCCACAACAATTTTTGTCATGTAACCGGCACCCGGGAAAAGCTGTGAAAGCTTTTCTAGCATTATTTTTGGAGTTTTTTGCTGCCCCCTTCAGAATACGGCACATTGATGCAGGTTCCCATTAAGACTGATCATCTTCCCAGCAAATTCCATTAGGATTATTTTGACCATTTAGACAACCCCTAAGTTTTCTACACCAGAAAAAGCAAGATGCACACATTAGTGGAAGAGACTGAAAAGGGTGTATGCATATGGAAAATCATAGTGCAAAGCAAAACACAAAAATGAAGCTTAGCTTACTGTTCAATACACTGAAGTTCATTAAATTGGAATTAATGAATTTCAGAGGCAATGATGGGAAATAAACAATAAAAGTTAATTAATAAATATTTATTGATAAATTAATAAGAGGTTTTTTTTAAACTACAGAAAATAGTCTGAAGCCGTCAATAGATCTGCCATGGCACTTTTTTGCCATTATTGCTGGCGTTTGAGACATTATGCCATTGTGCTCGTGTGAATACAGTGTCAATAAGCAGAATGCTTCTGAGTGAGATTGCAAAAGCCAGGTAGGGGACACTCTTTTTATGAACCTCCCTGGTTCACTTTTAAGTTGTAAAGTGTGTTTTTGTACATTTTGTGTCTTTGTGGTTTTTTTTTTTTCCATTTTTTAAATTTACCTCACTCATGTCTTCTTGTGAGAATCACTGAGATCTGGAACCTAGAAGTGAACGAAGCTTTGTTTGTGCTCCATCTATGCTGGGGATGCCTTTTTACCACTACTAAAGGTAAGTGCTGAAAGGAAGCGTTCTTTTGCCGGCAGAAAAATGGTTTAAAATATGCCAGCAAAAGAATGTTTAGAGGTTTGTCTGATAAAGTCCTTAGAATCCCAGCCATTTGCCATGCAAGCTGGAGGACCCTGAGGGTTGTAAACCAAAAAAGTAACATTTCCAAGCTTTGAGGTAGAATCACAAAGCATGGGAATCATTTTTGAGTGTGAGGACTTTTTCAGATGGGGGAACCACCCACCCGAGGAAGTTGGGAGAAGAACGGGGCTGTCGTGCTTACACAGCCCCATTTCAGACAGCCCCGTCCTACTCCCAACCTTCCCTCGTGCTGCAGGCACCGCTTTTTATTGATGAAGGTTTTCTGTCAATAAAAAGCCATGCCAGGAGCACGGGGTGGGGAGGTGGGGAGGTCAGGAGGAGGACGGAGGAGGATGGGGTTGTCTGAAACGGGACTGTGTAAGTGGGACAGCCCCATTCTGCTCCCAACCTCCTCGGGGTCCCCCCCCCCCCGTCTGAAAAAGTCCTACATGTCAAGATGTTCATTCAGGATCCACTGGAAGCATATAATGGGCTTGGCTTTTCACCCTGGAGTTTATGGGGTTTGTATCTTTAGCCATTTTCACTCTGGGATTACAGAAAACATTTTCTTTTCCTCCCCCTTCCCCTTTCCTGCTGACATTTCTGTGTTTGTGCTAACATGTTTTGCCTTCCACCACTGACCAGGGTTTCATGCCTTGTGTGCCAGGTACTAATTAGATCACTCCATTTAAGAAAAATAAGGGTGGAAAGGAAAAAAGAAACACAACAAAAAGAGAGAGTTTGGAATCGATTCCATGACAGAGATAAATGCTGACTACTGGAGTACACACAAAAATCACTTCATACAGTGTGTTCAGGAATGGGAATAAAGAGCATTAAGGGGTTTGACACATAACACCCCTGTCTCCCAAGGTGAATCATCATCACAACATTTTCTAAAATATTAGAAAGCTCTTAGTGAATTAAACTGCATCATACGCTTCGTTGTATTTTGAAACTGGCTCCTGGCTTTTGAGCCCCACATAACAAGAGCTGCTGCCTGCCACCATCATCTATATAATAGCAAATAATGTGCATTTCTCTAGCACAACCATGTCTGGTGTGTGTGGTTGAGGACAGGCCTCTCATGGAGGGCTTGGGAGCATATGGAAGTGCCTTGCATTGGGCTGTTGCTCTTTCCAAGTTAATATTATTGGCTCTGGATGATGGTGGCTTCCTGGCATTTTCAGTGAGGTCTTCCCTGTGCTGTGGCTGCTGAAGATTAAGCCTGGGACCTTCTGTGGCTTTGCTGTTCAGCTATGGGTTTCTCATCAGTCCTTTCTGATGGTCTTGGTGTGGAACAAGTGTTTCCTTCCTTTCTTTTAAAGCTGTATTTGTTTCAAGCACAGAGGTTATTATGTTATTTTATTCAGGTTTCTATAAATAGATTGCTTCCTCTGCACATTCAAGAGCACACTGCATAGAGGCAAAATCTCCCACATCTTGGTTGCTATTCAGTCCTGTTCTTGACAGAGATCTTTATGAACAACAAGAAGAGGGCTACAGTCTGGGAGCCTCCCCTTCCTTCAATTTAGGGAGTAAGGAAGGAATTCGAGGAATTCCCTGTGATTATCTGTTTGATAGTGGGAAGGGTTGTTAACGTTTCTGCCAGCATTTTGGGTGCAATTCTCCAGCAATTGCTGCTTTATCTGTTTTTTTTTTTTTGGTGGGTCTTTCATTTTTCTTTCAGCATTTGTTTCTATTACCTGTTATTTAGGGGTACCTGTATTTCTCTCTCTCTCTGGCTTTTCTTTGCAAACGAAGATTCAGGAAGGACTCATCCTGTGCTTTCTGCAAGCATGCTGATGACTATCACTGTTTTAAGAAATGAAGCAAAGAGATCTGTCTTCATAAAGAAATATAATTGGTTAAGAAGCCTTTTTACTGTAAAAATAGTAAAAGTGCTGTGAGAATCTACATTCTCTGTAATGAGAATCCACAATAATTAGACCACAACCTGATGATCTATAGGCTGTTTCAGAATCAACATGTTAATTTGACATACAACTTGAGAGTCTGTGCAGCAATATACTTCTATAGCTCTATGTTTATAGCTCTAGGGTTTATGCAATCCAGAGAAAGAAAAGAAAGGGGAAGGGTATGCGAATTCTTCCTAGAGTGCCCCAGAACAATTTGAAAATGATCAGAATTCTTCCCCCCCACCACCCATAGCACTCAGCTCATTTTCAAAGTCAATTTGAGGCTCAAAAAATGCTCCCAAGCTTAGGTAAATCCAATTTTGCTTATGGGAGGTTGTGTTTACCTTCTACCCCCCACTCCCACAGAATACTCGAAGATTAAACGATTTTAAACCAATAAGTAGTAAGGACATATGGAAGGGAGGTGCTTGTCTTCTTATGTTCTGTACCAGATACTTCATAGAGGCAATTCTACAAAACTGAATTCTGAAACATACTATATGGCTGTGATGCATTTGGAAATTAGTGATAAAATAATAACATCAGTAATAATAATAGATTGCATTTTTCAGCTAAATTCTGGTAAATACTGGCATTTAGCTAAAGTTGAAATGGAAGTTTAACATCAAGTGTATAGTTAGGCTTTCCTGTCCAATGTAAATGCGGTTGAATTTGCTTTTTTTTAAAAAAAATTAAGAACAATTAACAAAAATGCATTATCTTTCCTCTACCAAGTTTCCTGTCTCTGTATTTGATTCAAATGTCACCCCAAGCTCATTTCTGGGTCAGGGCCAGTAAAATTCCACAGCATTTCTGAAAAGGGGTAACAAAGTTAATTAAAAAAGAAATATCAGTAGAGGTGATGAATCCTTTGCCTCATCTAGTTTGATCCTAAATATAATTGAGAATGCAAAGAAGTATAACAGGTAACAAACAGAATCACAAACCCATATACAGGGTCTCCTGCTCTTTTGTTATGTGTCATGTGTGCTTGCTACCGGTAGGGAAGCAGATCAGGGGAGGCAGTAGTCTTTGAAAATGGCCAGTGGGGAAGGGGTTAAGCATATGGATACCTCCTCGTTTAGGTCCACACAATTGGGAAATAAGAAGATTATCACACGACACTGTTATGGCACTATTATTCCACTTTAACTGCTCTGGCTGCCTCCTGTGGAATCCTGGGATTTGCAGTTTAGGGAGGAGCATTTAGAACTCTCAGCCAGAGAGCTCTTAGGCCTCACTAAACTACAAACCCCAGAATTCCACAGGAGGCAGCCAGAGCCGTTAAAGTGGAATAATAGTGCTATAATAGTGAGCAATTGTGATGGTTCTCTCAAGTAGAGCATCTAATGCACTAGGAAGAAGTTTGAACAGCTCACCAGCCCACTCAACCCCACACCCAAGAACTAGAAAAGAAAGAAATCAGTCTTGCTCATAAGGTATATAAAAATAGTTTTACTCACAAATATTTGTGCATAATTAACACAGATTCATCTTGAAGAAGGTAGGAAAAGAAAGAGTACTACATGGTGTCAGGAAAGGTGGAACATCTCATCTAGAGAAGCTCTTATATGCTTCATGAAGGGCAGGGAGGGAGATGTGAAAGCAGGTGAGACCTCAGAGAACAAAGGAAAGACTACATGATGCAGGAAGAGAGCGGGCGTGAACACACACACACACACACACAAACAGGAAGAAATCATAAACATGTTGTGCCTAAACTTCTAGAGAATGTCATGCAATTTAACTTGTGGAGATGGTGTGCCTTCAAATTGTTTCCAACTTATGGTGACCCTAAGGTGAACCCTTCGAACCCTTCACGGGGGTTTCTGAGGCTGAGAGTGTGTGACTTGCCCAAGGTCACCCAGTGGGTTTTATTGTTGAGTGGGGATTCAAACCCTGATCTTCAGAGTTGTAGTCCAACATTCAAACCACTTTACCACACTGGATCTACCAGTAAGTATAGGCGTGAAAAGGTTGCTAACTCCAACACACACTAGGGTTGCCAAACTTCCCAGTTGGTGGGGTTTACCCCAATTCTTGGCATGATACTTAGGCCATCATCTGGTCTTGAGTCCAACCTTTCATTAAAGAGAAAGAGAGAGAGAGAGAGAGCAAGTCTCTAGTCCTCATAAGAATGGGGCAAAATGTGCAGTCAAACTATTATGTCCAATTGTTTTAATGAGAAATAATCCTGCTCCTGAATTTGCATGTGTTTAGACAATGATTGACTTCTCATACCTATGACTAACATTTATCATAAATTTAGAAGAGAACAGAACTAATTCACAGGAGGAATTAATTAATTAATTAATGCCTTTCAGTAACAATTTCCACTCTGCAGGAAAGTTAACCTTTTGGAAGAAAGTCTAGCTGAAATCTGTTTTGAAGAACTCCTTGCAAAGACTGCTCAGAAAGCAATGGAGGAAAGATGCAACAAAGCAAGGTAAAAGCTGTAAAAAAATAGAATTGAAGATTTCATGGAGTCAGTTGTTTTTGAATAATTGCTTGATGTATCAATATTCTGAATTTACATTAGATATAAACCCTTCCCTGCTACCTGCTACCCTACTCTGTCTTCCTGTCTTTCTGCCCTGCAACCTTTGTCTTGCAACCTTGGCAGCACCACTAACTTTGCTCACTTCCCTAACTGTACTCTGTTTAAAAAGAGCATTTGCAGCCTTGTCTAAGCACATGAAATGAAGGGGATACAAAGAGACAACTGGAGGTCCTGTTGCAATTGCAATGGAAGAAAGCATGGCATGGGACAAAGTGAAGCAAGCTGGAGAGGTGAAGGATGAATGGTAAGCAGTGCAAAAGGTGGGTTCAAGGTGCAATAGAGGGGAAGTGTGGCAGCATGAGCCAAGAGGGAAAATGAGGCAAGGGATGACAAGAGGTACAGGATCAGGGTGCAAGGAGTAAGAGAAATAGGCACAATATGTGTCAAGGTGCAGACAGGGTGGAGCGGTGGCACAAGGTGAGACAGGCCGGGTGAGAGGTGCAAGCAGTAAAGTGTAAGAAGCAAAGGAGCCATGCATGGCTGGGCTATGGCAATCCTACTCTGCACTGAATCTGGAGCTCCCTGCAGCTCTGCATTAAAGTAAAAAACAAAATTTCAGTCACATTTTCTCTTTTGGCCTTGGGGAGTGCTTAAATTGGTCACAGGGCTACTAACATGTGAACATCAGTTTAGAAATCATGAGCTGTTAAATGTACCAAAAGTACGAGATCAAGGCTGCTGCCACACTACAGAAATAATGCAATTTGACAGCACTTATCATGGCTCCATCCTATGGAATCTTTGGATTTGTAGTTTGTTGTGAAGGCTCAATATCTCACAAAACTAATCCCAGATTTCCATAGCATTGAGCCACAGCAGTTAAAGAGGTGTCAAACTGTATTATTTCTGCAGTATAGCAGCAGCCCAAAGAGAGACCATCTTTAGCTTTTTTTCTTTTTTTTTTAAAGCCAGTTTCTGAGGTCTATACTTTTAGCTTCTAAGCTGTTGGGGTATATATGTTTCTATTATAATGTCAACATTTGTTCTATTTAATCTGTGTAACAGGAGTCTGGTGAAACAATAATTTCCCACAACTGAGTGAAAGTCTCATTAATTGCCTGTAATTCTCACCATAATTAGGTTTAAGGAGATCCTCATAGCATGGAACTCTTGGTAAAGGGGCTGTAAACACATGGTGAATTAGAACATTTTCTCTCAGATATTTCAAGTTAAACATGAACGTGCACAAGCCTTCCATCGATCAGTAGAGGTTAATTAGCCTATTTCTTCTATGCTTCTGCACTTTCTGAAGCTAGACAGGTAGTAACTGGGGACAGTTGCTGTTCCAGTTGTGATGTCTCTCATGTGGCATACTCTCTTCCCAGGGAGATCTGCCTGGTACAAATTTGGCGTCCTGCAAAGACTTTTAAAAAATTGCCCAGGTTTTCCATCATGTTACTATGTTACCCCCATCATGTTACTAATTGTCTTATTTTATTGTATTTCTCTTTTACTGTTTTAATCACGTGTACTGTCCTGAAAGACTTTCATTGAAAAGGAGCATACAAATAAAAATATAGTAACAAATAAGATGAAATAAAGTTAAGTTGTAAATTGGGGATGGGCAATCTCCCTATGACTCATGTTGGACAATGCAATTACATCAAAAAATAATTCAAATTACTTCCCCAAACATGGGCTTCAGTTACACGACAGTTTTTATTGCGGTAATTTGCGCTTTATCGCTGTTTCGCAGCTGTACTGCATCATTCAGATGATATATTGCTTAATTGGTCTATCGGTTTAGTTTTCAGCTGTTTTCTGCTTTGATATTCACACACATACTGAGACGGGGGCGTGGCCTCCCAAGCACATCCTCTGATTACCACAGGAATGCCTGAGACGAACATTCACACACACACAAGAGAGACTGGAAAAGGCTTGCTTAATTCTTCAGATCGCAGCAGCTGGGCACAAGATAGCAGGGAGGGAGTGAGGGAGAGAAGGAAAGACACACACACACAAGGCTAGCACTCCAGTCTTTTTCGTGGCTAAGCACAAGACAGGGAGAAGGGAAGGGACGCAATCTCAAGAGGGGAGACAAAGATCATTCACACAGAGAGAGACTGAAAGTAGCAAGGTGGGAGGGAGAGAAGGAAAGACACACACTCACAGTCTTTTTCGTGGCACTCACAGTCTTTTTCGTGGCTAAGCACAAGACAGGGAGAAGGGAAGGGACATGATCTCAGGAGGGGAGACAAAGATCATTCACACACATAGAGACTTAAAGGCTAGCAGTTCTTCAGATCGCAGCAGCTAAGAACAAGATAGCAAGGCGGGAGGGAGAGAAGGAAAGACACACACACACACACACACAAGGCTAGCACTCATAGTCTTTTTCGTGGCTGGAAACAACATGGATCTTTCCTCCTTCCCCTCCTTGTCCAAACCCCTCCCTGGTGAGTTCAACCAATCATGGCAAAGCTCTGCTGTGAATGTATCGAAAGATTGCTGGTAATTCACACAGCACGTAGTGTAATGGTTGTTCAGACTATCGAAAATGCGCTACTTTTCAAAAAAGTTGGGAAAAGTCCTGAAATCCTTTCTTGCATTACTAATGGGTTTTTGTGCCCCCCTCCTTCTGAAAGAGGCGACTTTGTGCGCAATGCATGTAAACAATTAGGAATCTTGGCGAATTCTTCACGTTTTTTTTTCACCGTGTAACCAAGCCCTCGGAAATAGCTCAGCCCATTTCTGAGCTAAATCTAAATACTCTTCAGAGACCTCTCCTCTCCTTCCAAGATGAAAAATCTCAGTGACCCTTATGAAATATGGCTGTGGGAAAAACATCTTTCCCTAAAGCCATGAACACCTTGTATATACTGATATGCACAAAGTCAGGGCACAGAAAGGGGAAAGAATGCCTTTCTTTCCACTCCCCACAGCCAGAGCTCAGCTGTTGCTTCAGCTAACTTGGCAAATGAAGCTTAAAGGGAAGCCAGGGCAGGAGGATGTGTGGATGAGTTGAGGATATTACAGGGATTTCCGCCCCCCCTAGTTTCAAATTCAGTCTTAATAAAAAATAATCTTTTTTTTTTTTAATACTCATACCTAGGACTTTAACAGACCACCCTCCATAAACGTTCTCTTGCTGGCATATTTTGTGGCATTTTTCTGCCGGCAAAATAACCCTCCCCCACCAGACTTTACCTTGAACAGTATGAAAGCACTAACGGAGCAGGAACAGAGCTCCATTTACTTCCTGGTTCCAGATCTTGCCGACTCTCATGAGAAGACACGAGCACAGGTAAATTCAAAAATACATTTAAAAAACACGTAAAAAGTACATACAAGCAAAAACACACTCACAAAGTCCCAAGTAAACCAGGGAGGTTCATAAAAAGATAGCCCCCTACCTAGCTATCATGATTTCACCCAGAAGTGTTCTGTCACTGATGCTGTATTTGTGAGAGAAAAATGGTGTGAAGTTTCAACCACCAGCAATACTGGCAAAAAAGCTCCAGGGGAGATCTACTGATGATTTGGGCTGTCAATAAAAAGGAACAGCTTTTTAACAATACAAGATCGTGACAGGACATCATTCGATATGCGTGCCCTTTCCCATGAATTAGGTGTCATTATAACACCATATTTGCTGCATCTGATAAAGTTCCTAGAGATGTGGAGGCCAGCAAAACAAAAACAAACAAAAAACAAAACAACAAAAAATGGCCCATCAACCAACCATTAGCCAAACAGACACAAATGAGCCTTGCATTTCTATACCCAGAAACTAACCATTCAATTACACAAATTTACATATTCTCCACAACAGAGGTTCACAGCATATAAACTCCACACACACACACCTACACAACCATTCTCTGAGGATGCCAGCCACAGATGCAGGCAAAACATCAGAAAGAAACTATTCCAGAACACGGCCTCACAGCCCGGAAAAAAACCAAGGAAAATCTATGGATGCCGGCCATGAAAGCCTTTGACTTTACAACAAAAAAACCCCAACCCAGAACAGTTCAGGAAAAAACCCTACATTTTCCTCATTTTTCTGTTTTTAGTCCTGTTTGTAGTATAAAAATAAGATTTAGCTGCCAGTTTAGTTGGCTTCTATATGTGGAAATTGTGATGGGGTAGGTACCCTATCCCCTTACCCTAGGCAGCATTTTTTTATGTCAGACCTGAATTTTCAACCTGGGACAAATGGGCACCTCTTTCCCCATGTAGAAAGCACATTTACTACTTTGCTTTCCACATTATTAACTAGAGATAGTGGTATACCTGTATTTCTCTCAGTCTGGAGGAAATTTGGATTATAAATACAATTAAAAATGAAAGTACACTTGTGACAAGTGGGGTGAATACTTTTTACATGCTCCTGTGTTTTTAATGAGAAGCTTCATATACAGACATAGAGGGTGATAGTCCTTACCATGGAATGAAAAGCTTCACTTCCCCCCCCTTTTTTTTGCACATTAAGTTGCTGTGAAAAGCACACGAGGAGGCTAAATTTAATATTTATAGTCTGTTGACAAACTGAATTTTGCATAAATTGCCAGGTCATCTATTTATCTATCTATGAATGATTTCAGAATATCAAGAGCTGACTTCAAGATTGGTAATGCCTTTTATAGATTTTTTTCCTGAAATTTATAAGAAAGAAAATGTCTCTAAAAATAAATTGAAACATTATATATCAAAGCAGGCATTATAGGAAATTTCAGAAACTCAACAACAAGAACTAAAAAAAGTGATAGCAGAAGATGAAATTATAAAGGTGATAGCCCAAATAAAAACAGGTACATCTCCATGTCCAGATGGCCCATCTGCATTGTATTATAAATATTTTCAAAATGAATTAGTTAATCCGCTATTACAAATATTTACCAGGATATTGAAAAATCAAGAGAAAATGCCTAAATCATGGGAACTGGCTCTTATTACATTGATTCCAAAAGAAGGGAAAGATTAGATAGATATAAACAATTATAGACCAATACCTCTACTGAATAATGACTACAATATTTTTTCAATGATATTAGCAGAAAGAACTTTTAAAAATGCTTTCAGAAATTATACATGAGGATCAGAATGGAATTCTCCTGAATAGGCAATTAAAAAATAATACAAGACTTGTATTAGATGTTATTGAATACTATGAGTATCAGAATGATAAACAAACAGCCCTTCTCTTTTTAGATGCAGAAAAGGCATTTGATTATCTTAATTGGGAATTTCTATTTGTGATGTTAGAAAGAATGAGATTTGGGGGAAATTTTATAAAGGGGGTAAAGGTGATTATAACAATCAGGAAGCGCAGATAATAGTAAACGGAGAATTAACGAAAAATGTATAATTCAGAGAGGAACAAGACAATGGTGTCCCCTATCACCTCTTTCATTTATATTATCAGAAATTTTATTGAAAAATATAAGAGAAAAAGAAGAAATTAGAGGGTTAAAATTAAGAACCAAATGTATAAACTAAAAGCATTTGCAGATGATTTGATGGTTGTGATGGAAGAATCTTTAGAATCAATTGAAGCATTATTAGAGACAATAAAAGACTTTGGAGAAGTTTCAGGATTTAGAGTTAATATAGATAAAATAAAAATAATAAAACATATGAAAGGAGAAGGAAAAGCAAAATTGGAACAATTAACAGGATTTAAGATAGAAAAAAAGTTAAATATTTAGGTATAACTATAAATGAGAAAAATCCTTATTATTTCAAGACAATTATAATAGGATTTGGAAAGAAATTAAGGAAAAATTATTAAAATGGGATAATTTAAAATTGTCCCTATTGGGGAGAATATCTGTAATAAAAATGAATATCCTACCAAAAATGTTATTCCTATTTCAATCAATACCTATTATGCAGAATGATATACCATTCAGAGATTGTCAAAAACAACTTTCAAAATTTATATGGAATGGAACGAAACCTAGAATAAAATGTAAGATATTACAAGATGCGAAAGAGAGGGGATGGTTGGAAGTATCGAACTTAAAAATTTATTATGAAGTGTGCTGTTTGGTTTGGATATTAGATTGGATTAGACTGGGGAATGAAAGACTATTAAAATTGGAAGGACATAATAATAGATTTGGATGGCACAGCTATATATGGTACAATAAAGTTAAAGAGCATAAAGATTTTAAAAACCATTATGTTAAAAGTGCCATCCTAAGAGTTTGGGAGAAATATAAGCAGAGATTGCATACTAAAATTCCAGGGTGGGTTTCAAGTCAGGAAACCTTTCATATAATTGATCAAAATGCAAAAGAAAAATGGTTGAGATATAATGATGTATTGATATGGGAAGGAAATAAGTACAGGATCAAAATAAATGAAGACTTGATGAAAGAAGGGTACACTATACATTGGTTTAATTATAGGCAACTGATAGAGCAATATAAATTAGACCAGAAAAATTCTGATTTTGAACAAAAGAAATCAAGCTTTGAAGAACAATTTTATGAAAGAGAAGATAAACTAATTGGTAGAATTTATAAGACGCTATTAGCACTAAATTTGGAAGATTAACAAGTAAAAGAATATATGATTAAATGGTCACAAAATGTAGGTAAAAATATAGGAATGATTCACTGGGAGAAAATGTGGACTAAAGGAATTAATTTGCCCTATCATAGAATCATAGAATCATAGAATTGCAGAGTTGGAAAGAAATTTTTCATCAGTTTATAAGTTAATGTACTGATGGCATCTGATTCCTGTTAAATTAGCTAAGATATATAAAAACTGTAATAATAAATACTGGAAGTGTAAAAAAACAGGAAGGGACATATTTTCATTTATGGTGGTCTTGTGATAAAACAAATTCAAGAAAAAGTTGGTGAAATATTAAAAAATAAAATTCCTCTTAAACCAGAATATTTTTATTGTTTTTTTAAAGACATGAGTAATGAACATAGAACATTATTATTATATATGATAACAGCTGCAAGGTTATGTTTTGCTAGAATGTGGAGAAATCAAGATGTACCAAATATAGAGGATTGGATGGTAAAGTTTATGAAATGTCCGAGATGGATAAACTGACAATATTGTTGAAAGGGGAGCATCCATTCTTGATGTATATTAAAGAAACTAAAAAAGGAACGCCCATTGGTTTTGATAGTTACTAAGTAGGATGTTTAAATCAGATATAGAAATAGAATTATTTTCAATATAGGACAATAGTGTCATCAATGAAATAATTGATAGGCAAGAGAACTTAAGAGTAAATTAGTAATAGGCACTGGTTATATGGATATATGAGATGCATTCTCTGGGAAGCTAGTGGGAAGTCTTTTTAACATATGCTATATGTTATATGTCATCGATAATAGGGTGTTTAGTCACATTTAATGTCTACAATAATTACATCTAGATGTTATTTGTTAAGTGATATGTAGAGTTGTTTAGGATGAATTTAATTTTAGAGGAGCATTGTTGTTTGTGTTGTCTGTGTAAAGAATAGGTACGTTTTGTTAGATAAGTTGTGTTTTGTTTTGATTTGTTATATTTGTTATATAGTGTAATGTTTATTAAACATATTAAATTTAAAAATATTTTTTTTAAAAAAAGAGCTGACTTGCATGAGAGAAGGAGCCACTGATCAGACATAGAACATTCTCATGAGCAGGCTCAAACAAAATACATTCAGTTACAGCTCAACCTTCTTGCACCCCAGAACAATGCATATTAAGGAGGGGGAAACTGCTCACTCTCAATTTTGTTGAGATTTCCCCAATTCCATCTATGTTTTCTTCCTGTCCTTGTTTTTGTATCAAGTTGCAAGACTTTGTGGTTTCAGTCTGCACAGAAATTTGTGAAGCAGTTCCTGTCCTGGCAATTGGTGAGCCTCTTTGCCAGGTTATTATGTCTTTATTTAAAAGGTAGGGTTAGGGCACTTCTGCACTGATTAAAAAAACCCCCAAAAGTCCCAGATATGATTCCCATTCCCCCTGCTTTCATTTTAGAAATCCATGAGTATTTTCTGTCACTTCCTGGTACCAGCTTCCCAGGTCAGTTTATTTTAACCAGAAAGAACAAGGAACAACACCTAGGACTTCCCAATCAGTCTGGATGCACCCTTCAATAAGGACTTAGAAAGCTAATACAATAAGTTGATGATACAAGGGATTTTCACAGAAATAGGAAGGGAAAGACTTGTGATTTTCTCTACTTGTTGAACAAATTTGTAGCTGCAAAACGGCATATTGCTGTACAAAAAACTGTCACAATATAGACAGTTGCACACCAAGGTGGTATCTTTAAATGTTCTTTATCAGTTATTTCGCAACAGAACACATCAAAATGTAATTATTGCAACAATCAACACATATTTACTCCAAGCCAAACTGCAGATAGTTGGCCATTTTAAAATTTTATAAACATGTTGTTGTTGTTGTTGTTGTTGTTGTTGTGTGCCTTCAAGTCATTTCCAACTTACGGTGACCCTAAGGCAACCCTATCATGGAGTTTTCTTGGCAAGATTTGTTCAGAGGGGATTTGCTGAGGCTGAGAAAGTGTGACTTGCTCAAGTCAATCCAGTGGCAAGCAGGGATTCAAACCCTGTTTTTCTCCAGAGTAATAGTCCAACCCTCAGACCACTACACCATGCTGGCTCTGTACATTTACTAAATTTACATTTAGTACATTCTAATTTTAATATGATAAAATCGTAAAATCATAGAATCATAGAGTTGGAAGAGACCACAAGGGCCATTCAGTCCAACTCCCTGCCATGCAGGAATACACAGTCAAGTCATCCCCAACAGATAGTCATCCAGCCTCTGTTTAAAAACCTCCAAAGAAGGAGAAATCAGTTAAACTACTCTGACTTAACTATGCAGGTCCTGCTGAAGTTAAAACAGCTGTTCTTTTGAAAGGAGAACAAGGAGTGAAATGGGGCAATTTACCAAACGATTTTTTTAAAGATCTCCAATAATATAAAATATATTTAGTAGGAGATTTTCAAAATGAAGAAGAATGAAAGGTCTATGTTATAATAAGGGGGTGTATGGCTGATTCAAGGATCCCTAAAAAAGAAGGAAAATGCAAACCTCAAATTGGTGCTAGTATTGTATGTGAAGATTGCCTGATATATCTCTGATTAAGTTAATATCTTTAAAATACGTGATTTTGGACTTGAAAACAATTCAGTCCCAGGTGAATGGAATATTCTTCAAAGAAAAATTATTCACTATTTTCGTCACAATCAGAGGCTTTCCTTTTCCATTGTCCACCCTGAGGCTACCAAACAGCTTTTTTAAGCAGTAGGTCACACTTACGCACCTTCGGTTTACATTTTTTAAAAAACACAACTGTGCAGTGGTGACAACTTGTGGAGAATAATAACACGAGCGATTCACTCCCAGCCACTATCTTGATTCACAGACATGGCTGTGTATGAACTTCAAATACGGATAGCTTTGCATACCAGAGATTTTGCCACAGGACTGTGTAGACAAAAGAACACTGCTGTGATTTTGCATTAATGCTCAGGAATCAGCATTATATCCTCCTGTCTAGACAACACCCTAGTCTTTGTACAGCTGTCCATGCCATTTTTTTTCTCTCCTGTATAAATAACAGTTGCATCAGTTGCATTCTTTGGTATAATTTAGCATAAAAAATTACAAAGGAGAAAAGAAGGGCTTGTATATATTTTATCAGTTGTGTAGGAGAGATAATTTTTGCAGGTGGAGCTTGTCACAGGGTATTGTGAGAAAACCTGCTGCTTCTCAAATTCCTTCTCCTGCACAACAAGTAATGGTTTAGGAATCCTGCTGCCCTTCTTGGTTACTGGTCACTTTATTGTTGCAGTTCTGGGCTACATGGGTCCCTTCACCTATGGGAATGCAAAATTGGCAGAAGTAGCCTGGGGACCAGGGTGAATGGGAAGCTGCAAATGACAGCTTGTCCATGCATTTGTCTGTAATTAAAAGATGTGTACAGATATTTCCTGTGACACCTCCCAGGGGCACAGCAACAGACTTGGTGCTGCTGAAACCAGGAGATGCTAATGAGGACTTCTGCATATTAAATACCTTGTTTACACTGAAACAACAGACGGTGCTGTTCCAAAGGGAAGGGCTGTTGCAATATTCATATTATCATCCCTTTCACACACCTTATAGCTTCCTTTACCAGCACTTACAAACAGGCTTCACCTGTTGCCCAGCTCTCAGCGTGGGGAGAAAGGCATCTCCAGCTGCAGACTGGATGATGGAGGCAAACGCTAAAGAGCATTGTTTTGAGGCCTTCCTTGCAAGACTGCTCAACACTACCTAGCAGACAAACGGAGGCTAATTCACAGGACTGTAAACTGTGTAGCTTTCAATATGTGTAGCTGTAATGTGTGTGTGTATTTCACTGAAAATTAAGATAGTGCTCTACATCAGCCTACCCAATAGCTGAAGAAGAAAGCTACACTGTTGAAAATAGTAAGGAAATTAAAACAGTTAAAATCAGAAAATTTATGAAGTTGCATATGGTTTACGCTACATCTTTGCAGAGCGATGTCTCTTCTGTGGTGAGTGGAAGGCTAGGAAGGAATACAATGACTTTGAACTAGGCTGGGTGGATGCAGTCCCTAGCTGCTAATCCATAATGAGAAAGAAAGAATAACTCTGGTAAAGTATTTTATCAAAAAGCATTGGGAATGAAGGGGTTATAAAACAAGACATAGGCATAGGTGGTGTCACCAATTGGTTACATAGCAAGATTCCTGTGCCACTGGCAGATGCATGCCAGCTATTAGGGCAGCAGGTGTGGTGTTCACCATTGTTACATCTCCATGCTGGATATTCTTTTGCCAAGCATCTCCCATTTTGTGTAGGTGACTGTGCTGAATTGGCAAGGAAAGAGTTCATAGAATCATAGAATTGTAGAGTTGGAAGAGACCACGAGGGCCATCCAGTCCAACCCCCTGCCACGCAGGAAATCACAATCAAAGCATCCCCAACAGATGGCCATCCAGCCTCTGTTTAAAGACCTCCAAGGAAGGAAACCCCACCACGCTCTGAGGGAGTGTGTTCCACTGCCGAACAGCTCCTCCTAATATTGAGGTGGAATCTCTGTTCCTGGAGCTTGCATCCATTGCTCCATGTTCCAATCTCTGGAGCAGCAGAAAACAAGCCTGCTCCATCCTCAGCGTGACATCCCTTCAAATACTTAAACAGGGCTATCATATCGCCTCTTAACCATCTTTTTTCCAGGCTAAACATACCCAGCTCCCTAAGTCTCTCCTCATAAGGCATGGTTTCCAGATCTTTCACCATTTTAGTTGCCCTTCTCTGGGCATGCTCCAATTTGTCAATATCCTTTTTGAATTGTGGTGCCCAGAACTGCATACAGTATTCTAGGTGAGGCCTGACCAAGGCAGAATAGAGTGGCACTATTACTTCCCTTGATCTAGACACTATACTTCTATTGATACAGCCCAAAATTGCATTGGCCTTTTTAGCTGCCGCATCACACTGTTGACTCATGTTCAACTTGTGGTCTACTAGGACTCCTAGATCCCTTTCACACGTAGTCTCGTTCAGCCAGATCTCTCCCATCCTATATCTATGCATTTTGTTTTTCCACCCTAAGTGCAGTACTTTACATTTCTCCGTATTGAATTTCATTTTGTTAGCTTTGGCCCAGCTCTCCAGTCTATCCAGGTCATTCTGAATTTTGATCCTATCCTCTAGGGTATTAGCTACTCCTCCTAATTTGGTGTCATCTGCAAATTTGATAAGTATGCCCCTAATTCCCTCATCCAAGTCATTGATAAAGATGACTTGGATGTTAATGCCTTGAATTCTCAGTTTCTGAGGGAAATGTGTGGAAATTCCCATGGAGGACTCAGCAAGAATCATCTGGCCAATCACTGGATATTCCCTGCAAACTGAAAGCCTTTTCTAGTGCCTAACTGCAAGTCACAGACTGGATACTTCATCCGAGCTGCAATTCAGCAAAGACTGTCAGATCCAACTGACAGCTTATCCAGTTTCTCTCCACACAGAGACCTCTTCTACAGTAGCCTATATTTTTTCTGGGGCTCGCACAGCATCTACCTGTTTTTCCTGACCCACTCCTAGCACTGTTCCTTGCTATTGTGGCAAATCCATGGTTCCAGTTCCAGAGTGTCCCTCTTTATTTGGGTTACATAGCTAGCCTTTTTACCTAGACAGGGTTTCATTTCCTGTCAAGCATTCATAGCTACATTTAGGTAACTTCAGAGGAAGTAAGAGTATTCAATCCTTGCTTCTCCATTGCTAGCTCCTTATCTAAGGAGCGCTGGTGGCACAGTGGTTAAATGTTGGTCTCAAGGGCTCCAAGGTTCACTCAGCCTTCCATCCTTTCATAGGTTGGTAAAGTGAGTACTGACTTGTGGGGGCAATTAGCTAACACACATTGTAAACCACTTAGAGAGTGCCTATTGCACTATAAAAGCAGTGTAGATGTGTAGGTGCTATTGTACTGTCTATTCTCCTTTATGGATCTGAAACATGGGTCACCTATCGCCACCACTTACGACTTCTCAAACACTTCCACCAGCGCTGTTTACGCACAATCCTAAATATACACTGGACTGACTATGTGATGAATGTTGCTGTCCTTGAGCAAGCAGGGATCACCAGCATTGAGGCCGTGATATTGAGAACACAGCTGCACTGGGCAGGGCATGTGTCTAGGATGGAGGACCATCACCTCCCCAAAATAAGTACTCTATGGTGAACTCGCCACGGGTCAGCGTAAGAGGGGCGCTCCAAAAAAGTGATACAAAGACTCCCTGAAACAACATCTCAGGCTTGGCCAAATTGATCACCAACAATGGTCTGCCGTGGCCTCACATTGGGAGGCATGGAGACACACTATCCACAATGCTGCCGCCTTATTTGAGAACTCACGCTGAACAAGTCTTGAAGAGAAACGGCAACGCAGAAAGAATCACAACCCGGTAACATCATCCGAAGAAACCTTCTGCTGTGCTTTCTGCAACCGGACTTGTCTATCTCGGATTGGCCTTTTTAGTCATCAGCGCGCTTGCAGAAAGCGCGGGATGAGTCCTTCCTGAATCTTCGTTTGCAAAGAAAACCCAGAGAGAGAGAGAGAGAGAGAGAGAGAGAGAGAGAGAGAGATTGCTTAAAAATTTGTAAGCTGCTCTGAGAGCCTTTGTGTCTGAAGAACAGAGTATAAATACCAATAAATAAATAAATAAATAAATGCCCTGGTTGTTCTGTACTACACTCACAACAGCTTTCCTGTTCCCCATTTGATATTCCTTGTTCAGTCCCATTATCTCTTCCCTACCCTCCCACTATTAGAATGTGGGCTTCTTTCTGTGTACTCAGAACCAAGCACCATCCTATTCATTCGTAGCTGTTTCATGCTTATGTAACCATGTATAGTGCTGTTCTCTGTGATCTTTGTATATGCATGATGATGATGATGATGATGATTTTGTTTGTTTAAATATATGTCACTGTTTTGGAACCCTGTGGGTAAGCTGGTGTTGATTAGGCCAAGTATATCACCATGCCTCATGTTCAAAGCTCCTTTTAATCTGTGTTAACATGAGGTAGGTATCTGGTGCAGTGATTTGGGTACCTGCCAATTGGTATTGCAACGGCCATTGGCTTGATACAAATGAAATCTGACTTGATGTGACTTGCAAATAGGTAGGAAAAACAGTACTATGCTATTGTCTCTATTCTAATGCACAGAACATGAGAAATAATAAAGTATAGATTTAACAATGCACACACACACACATTGCTGATCGTAAAGGTATTGACAAGTGATGTAATGTGCATGTTTTTGTACAGGAGTTTCTGGATCTACAGTGCTGTTCAAGTATTAAATATTTTTCATTGACAAGCATCACCGGTTTGTTTCTAAAAATATGTTTTGGCATGTTCAGTGTGGCTTGTATAGGCTTGCATTTCTTCACAAATTACCAGTTCCACCTAAAACATTATAAATATTAGTTCAATTGCAATAGTTTTTTTTAATCTTCCCACATATAACACTGTTATGAAATTTTGGAAATGGAATAAAAATGCAAATAACCTAAGACTAGTTGCTGATAAAAAATCATTTAATAAGAATCATAGAATCATAGAGTTGAAAGAGACCACAAGGGCCATCCAGTCCAACCCCTGCCATGCAGGAATACACAATCAAATCAGGGATGTAAATGAGTGAGCAATAGCGATGATTTTGCGTCTCAGAACAAAAGAAAGGGCAAGATGGAGTCCAATAAATCTGATGTCCACTTAGAGGCTCAACCCTGTCTGCTACTACACTGCACTTAGCTAGAATGCTGCTTTGGACATCATTCTGGCCTCTAAATTGCTGCAGGATTAATGCTTTGTTGAGGATACTGGCTGCAGTTCTGTCCTCTACCATCTTCTCTAGTAGTTTTTTTTTTTTTAATTATTATTCACACATTCACTAATGCTATCCTTCCTTCCTTAATATCTTCCTCTCTCCTTCACAATTCCCTGCCCCATAGCCTCTCCAAACTTTTCTTGTGACAGTTTCTTGAGGTTGTGTTCCATGCAAGCTATGTGAGGGGGCAAATTTTAGTGTTTACATTAAGTGAGTATGGGTTCATGAGTTCATGCAAACACACATGCAAACACATTGAACTCTGTTCTGTGGATTTAAGAGAATTCTTGAACCTAGGTACAAATTAGGAATGAACATAGGTATAGAAATTTTCAGACTTCTGAACATAGCATACAGACAGTGTGAATATATGTACCTTATAATGTGCAAATGCCCCATTGAGCCTCTATCAGAGGGTTGATATACTAGTGATGATGTGCAATGATGGGGTGTTGAGTTCAGCTGTGTTCAGGGTAGAGTTAATCAAACACATAAATAGAGGGGGCAGGGTAACTTTCCAACTTAAAGTGCAAACAATAGTATGAAGCAGACAGTGTCTACTACATGTGCAATCCCACAAAATCAAAGACCCTGGTTTTTCATTGTTTCAGATCACATGGAGAGTATCCATACATAGCAGACTTACCTTTTCAGAATGTTACTCTCCACATGAAGAAAGCCAATGCGATTCTAGGCTGCATTAATAAGAGTATAGTGTCTAGATCAAGGGAAGTAATAGTGCCACTGTATTCTGCTTTGGTCAGACCTCACCTGGAATACTGTGTCCAGTTCTGGGCACCACAATTCAGGAAGGATATTGAAAAGCTGGAATAATAATAATAATAAAATTTATTTATACCCCGCCCCTCTGTTAAAACAATCAGGGCTCTGGAATGTGTCCAGAGGAGAGCAACCAGGATGGTGGGTGGTCTGGAAGTCATGCCCTATGAGGAGCGGCTTAGGGAGCTGGGCATGTTTAGTCTGGAGAAGAGAAGGTTGAGAGGGGACATGGTAGCGATGTTTAAATATTTCAAGGGATGTCATACTGAGGATGGGGCAAGCTTGTTTTCTGCTGCTCCAGAGACTAGAACACGGAGCAATGGGTTCAAATTAAAGGAAAAGAGATTCCGCCTAAACATTAGGAAGAACTTCCTGACAGTAAGAGCTGTTTGGAAGTGGAATACACTGTCTCGTAGTGTGGTGGAGTCTCCTTCTTTGGAGGTTTTTAAACAGAGGCTGGATGGCCATCTGTCAGGACTGATTTGATTGTGTATTCCTACATGGCAGGGGGTTGAACTGGATGGCCCTCGTGGTCTCTTCCAACTCTATGATTCTATGAAAGTAAGAATGGTGAAGGTTAGGGATAGCCATATCCCTCTACTCACACATTCAGTTAATTTTGTCCCCCATGCCAGAATGAGGCTTTAGCCTGAATCTTATATTGTTATTTTGTCAGTGAACATACAGTAGAAACCCAAAGAGGCATGATTCATCCCACAGGGAGGCATTAGCTACATCAAAGGTATAGCTAGTCCAGCCCTTTGAATAACCTCTTTTAATACTCAAAAAAGGACAAGGATCCAGAGAGGAAACATTTAGGCCTAAGAGCTCCAAACAGTTTGTTCACATCCTCAGGAAATAGAAATTGAAAGGTAACCATAACAACCTGATCAGACAGGATCCTGGCCACATTAATCTAAACCAGAGTGCATATGCCTTCTCCCCTACTCCTGAAGGAAGAATAATAGGGCAATAGGTTTCAATCGATGTAGTTTCTGTTCATCTTCAGCTGTCAAATATCTCCTGCTCCCTTAAACAATTCAGCCACAACTATGGCTGGAAGTCCCTCTCGAAACATGTATGTCATGATGCCACTTTTCTCTCTTTCTTCACATAATTATTCAGAACATACATTTTTCTGTGAAGCTTTCATCCACTGCAACTAAGCCTAAGGAGGTACAACTGAACCGAATGCATAGTGTTCTTTGCTCCTGGCCACCACCATCATCTTCTCCCTCTGTTGTCTCCTCTCTGCCAGATTTTAAGTTGTAAGCTCCTCAGGGCATGCTATGTAAATTGCCATATAAATAATGCATAATCTAAATGTAGATTAAAAGCAAAGCTTCTTAATTGTAATAATGGCAAAAACAGGGGACCTATATAGGCAGCAAAATTCCTAGTACCAACAGCCCAATCAAAGGCATGTTTGTTTGGTATTTGGTTCCACTGAACTCTCCATTGATTGTACTGTCTATCCTCCTTTATGGATCTGAAACATGGGTCACCTATCGCCACCACCTACTGCTCCTCGAACGCTTTCATCAGCGCTGTCTACGCACAATCCTAAATATACACTGGACTGACTATGTGACGAATGTTGCTGTCCTTGAGCAAGCAGGGATCACCAGCATTGAGGCCATGATATTGAGAACACAGCTGCACTGGGCAGGGCACGTTTCTAGGATGGAGGACCATCTCCTCCCCAAAATACTACTCTACGGTGAACTCACCACGGGTCAGCGTAAGAGGGGTGCTCCAAAAAAGCGATACAAAGACTCCCTGAAACAACATCTCAGGCTCGGCCAAATTGATCACCAACAGTGGTCCGCCCTGGCCTCACATCGGTAGGCATGGAGACACACTATCCACAATGCTGCAGCCTTATTTGAGAACTCACGCTGAACAAGTCTTGAAGAGAAACTACAACGCAGAAAGAATCACAACCCAGAAACATCACCCAAGGAGACCTTCTGCTGTGCTTTCTGCAACTGGACTTGTTTATCTCGGATTGGCCTTTTTAGTCATCAGCGCGCTTGCAGAAAGTGCGGGATGAGTCCTTCCTGAATCTTCATTTGCGAAGAAAAGCCAGAGAGAGAGAGAGAGGTTCCACTGAATTCAATGGGATTCACTTCCAAAGAATAATTAAGAAAGCGATGAAATATCTCATAGCAGGGCAATGATTTTGATTACATTTGTTGCAACCTCTATTTTATGACTCAAATAATCTGTGTGAGTGCACTTTGCCATTATGTCCTACCATTATTGTGTATGTTAATCCATTAATCATCTCTCCCCCTGCCCCATTTCAGTGCCATTGGTAATAGTGAGTATTTCTGGTCGTTTATTAAAGACTGAGTTTGATATGTTTTTCTGGAAAGGAAGGACAGGAAAGCCAATGAGCCACACATTTGTGCAATGACTACAGTGGTACAACAACAAGAATAGTTGAATTTTGCAATAATATACATTACAAAAACCAAGCTCACCAGCAAACTTGATCTGCATAGTTTATTTTCATTTTGCTAATCCTGAAAAGAGGACAGGGCAAACTTTCTTACAAAGATGGCTCAGGAGAAAGTGAATACCCCCCCTCCTTCTTCTATGAGGTTTTCTTTGTGATTTTGTGAAACCTTTTCTGTTTGCTGCAGACTGTTATCAGTGTATATGCATGTGTGTGCGTAAAGCCCTTAGGCTAGAGAAGTGCGTTTCTTCTGTGCCATGAAATTCCCTTCAGGTGCTGCTGAGATAGGAAGGGTTTAAAAGCTGTAACACTTCTCTTCTTCCACTTGGGATTCAGGGAAATGTTGGCACCCTTGCAAAATAATCCCTGAACAGAAAAAAATGCTACGGCCATGTACAGACTGGGCCTAAAATAGCATATACTGTAGTGAGGATAATTACAAGTTGTCAGAACTGCTGTGGAAGAGAGCAAAAGAGAACCAGGTTTAGTGTCTCTGAAACTGTGCCTCACCACTACATCCTGCCATCTAATTTCCCCCCTCCCTATGATTTTGTGAGCTACATGGCCTGGTTCTGTCGCTGAAGAGGTAGCAAGCAGTACACAAGGAGACCTTGTAAAAGTGGAAGGAAAGATTTGTGTTGCTTCCATGTACTGCTAAATTCTCACTAATCTTTTATTTTGGGGCACAAGAAGAGGAAAGTGTTAAAAAAGCATCTTAATCTACTAGTTCTTGTGATTTTTTGAAAATACAGGTTCACTTATCTGTTTCCCTACTTTGAGGTACTTTCTGGCAGCATTAAGGGTAAGGGGTTGTCTCTTTGGTGAAAATACTCCTCATAGAATTTGAGGAGAATACAATTTGTCTAAAAGCCATCTGGCATCAATCTGTAGTATTTAGAAGGAGTGGGACAAATCCACCAAAAATTCTGAAGGAAAAGCCTTCATGGCTTTTCCAAAAGTTTTTAAAAAGCTTCATGGGGAATGCTCATTCTCCCTCATGGGGAAAACTGATTTGCATTGATTTGCATTCCCCATAAGATTGGAACTAGAAGGTTGATTGGTCGGATGTGGGCAGGGGGCAGAGCTTGCTAACAAGGCAAATGCCCAGAACCACCATCTTGGATTTTTGCCTTAGCAATCATGTGCTGAAGTGACAAAACAGCCTTTTTCTTTATTTATTTTTATTTAGGTAGAATATCTCACTTTCACACCTTAGATACACTTTTTTTAAAAAAATATTGTTTGGTGGTGGCAGCTGGTGACAATTAAAACGCAAGTAATTCACTCACACCTGCTATCTTGATTTGCAGGCATGCCCGTTGGGACAGCAAAAGCAGATAGCTTTGCATGCCTGTGATTTTGCAAAAAAAAAAAAAAAAAAAAAGTTAAGACAAATAGAAGCGGCTTTGAATTGGTGTTAAGTGCACATCAATCCACATTTCTCCCCTTGTATAGACAAGCCCTAAGTGTTTGAGATTTGAGACTGAGCTACAATGGAGAACTCCCTCCCCCTCACTTTTTCGCTATGCAAATAAGCCAAAAGTGAAGTTAATCAAGGCCCTCTCTAACTCTCAGTCAGCGTGGCCCCTCACTCTCGTCCTATTTCTAAATTTATGAAATGTAGACTGTGGAACATTTCTAAAGCATAAATGCAAAATTTTATTAAGGACACCATAATGAACTACTACTGAGCTACTCATTATGGGAGTCATTTTTTAATGGATCATAGTGCTGTAATTAGGGACTTATTCTGCAAAATATCCACATAGAGATTTTTGTGTGCACAAAACAGCATTTTCTGTACAAGAAACAGCATTTTCACCTCAGCATTATTTACAGCACAAAAATGCTGTTTCCTGCACAGAAAAGGCTGTTTTCTTCATTAAAAGACCATGTGTGAAATTTGCACAGTCCTGGACTGTGATAATTTTCATTAGCCCAGCATAATCTTTATCAGGGTTTCCTGACAGTTAAGAAGCATGTTTTTCAACCATTTCCCAACAATTTTAGAATATTATTTCCATTCCTACAATGAGATCAGCAAGATAGTGTTTCTCAAATGACTTATGGCTGCAGCAACATGGTGAGTGGTGAAGACAAGAAGATGTAGAATCTAAAGAAAATGCAAAGTTATGTAAATTAAATAATAAACCAATTAAAATACACAAATGAGGCAATCCAGCAAGACTTTTTGTCTTCAGCATTAGAACCGTGGCTGTTGGGATATCTGGATATACAGACTCAGTTCTCAGGCCAGATGCCATCAGCACTCCAGGCAACATGAGGGAAATAACTGAATTCCTGACGAAAATCATAGAATCATAGAATTGTAGAGTTGGAAGAGACCACGAGGGCCATCCAGTCCAACCCGCTGCCACGCAGGAAATCACGATCAAAGCATCCCTGACAGATGGCCATCCAGCCTCTGTTTAAAGACCTCCAAGGCAGGAGACCCCACCACGCTCCGAGGGAGTGCGTTCCACTGCCGAACAGCTCTTACTGTCAAAAAGTTCCTCCTAATATTGAGGTGGAACCTCTGTTTCTTGAGCTTGCATCCATTGCTCCATGTTCCAGTCTCTGGAGCAGCAGAAAACAAGCTTGCTCCATCCTCAACATGACACATCCCTTCAAATACTTGAACAGGGCTATCATATCGCCTCTTAACCGTCTTTTTTCCAGGCTAAACATACCCAGCTCCCTAAGTCTCTCCTCATAAGACATGGTTTCCAGACCTTTCACCATTTTAGTCGCCCTTCTCTGGACATGCTCCAATTTGTCAATATCCTTTTTGAATTGTGGTGCCCAGAACTGGACACAGTATTATAGGTGAGGTCTGATCAAGGCAGAATAGAGCGGCACTATTACTTCCCTTGATCTAGACACTATATTTCTATTGATGCAGCCCAACATCGCATTGGCCTTTTTAGCTGCGGCATCACACTGTTGACTCATGTTCAACTTGTGGTCCACTAGGACTCCTAGATCCCTTTCGCACGTAGTCTCATTCAGCCAGGTCTCTCCAATCCTATATCTATGCATTTCATTTTTTCCCTCCCTAAGTGCAGTACCTTATATTTTTCCATATTGAATTTCATTTTGTTAGCTTTGGCCCAGCTCTCCAGTCTATCCAGGTCATTCTGAATTTTGATCCTGTCCTCTAGGGTATTTAGCTACTCCTCCTAATTTGGTGGCATCTGAAAATTTGATAAGTATGCCCCTAATTCCCTCATCCAAGTTATTGATAAAGATGCTGAATAGCACTGGGCCCAGGACAGAACCCTGTGGCACCTCACTGGTCACATCTTTCCAAGACAAAGTGGAGCCACTGCTGAGCACCCTTTGGGTTCGGCCGGTCAACCAATTACAAATCCATTGAACAGTTAACTTGTCTAGCCCACATTTTACAAGCTTGTTTGCAAGAATGTCATGGGAACCTTGTCAAAGGCCTTACTGAAATCAAGGTATGCGATATCCACAGCGTTCCCTTCATCTACCAAGCTGGTAATTTTATCAAAAAAAGAGATCAG
The DNA here is from genome assembly GCA_030847615.1 of Gambelia wislizenii. NCBI lineage: Eukaryota > Metazoa > Chordata > Lepidosauria > Squamata > Crotaphytidae > Gambelia > Gambelia wislizenii. Next base: position 177,008,248 of record JAUMIR010000004.1, read on the forward strand.
GTTAGTCTGGCATGACTTGTTTCTCTGAAACCCATGGTGACTTTTTGTGATTATGGCATTGCCTTCTAAATGTTCACAGACTCTCTGTTTAATGATCTGCTCTAGAATCTTCCCTGGTATTGATGTCAGACTAACTGGACGATAATTGTTGGGATCCTCTTTTCCCCCCTTTTTGAAGATGGGGACAACGTTTGCCCTCCTCCAGTCTGCTGGGACTTCTCCTGTTCTCCAGGAGTTCTCAAAGATTATTGCCAATGGCTCTGAGATTACATTTGCCAGCTCTTTTGATACCCTTGGATCTAGTCCATCTGGTCCTAGAGATTTAAATTCATTTAGATTAAGAAGGTATTCCTGTACTACCTCTTTGCTTATTCTGTGCTGGATTTCCCCTATTGTGTCCTCTGTTCCATTATCCTCAGCTTGATCACCCTTTTCCTTTTCTGAAAACACTGAGGCAAAGAAGGTGTTGAGTATTTCTGTCTTTTCTCTGTCCCCTGTTAGCATTTTGCCATCTTCTCCGCATAGTGGCCCTACCATTTCCTTCTTCCTCCTTTTGCTGTGGACATACCCCAAACCCCCTTTTCATTGTTCTTAACCTCTTTAGCGAGCCTGAGTTCATTGTGCACTTTAGCTTTTCTGACTTTACTCCTACACGTGTTCGCTATCTGTTTGAATTCTTTTTTGGTGATTTCCCCCTTTTTCCATTTCCTTTACATGTTCTGTTTAAAACTTAGCTCCGTTGAAAGTTCTTTAGTCATCCATCATGGTTTCTTGAGATGCCTCCCATTTTTCTTCCTCATTGGTACTGTTTGAAATTGTGCCTTCAGTATCTCCCTTTCGAGAAAGTCCCATCCGTCTTGCAGTCTCTTCTCTTTTAGTATTCCTGACCATGGGATCACCCCCAGTATTTCCCTGAGTTTATTGAAGTCAGCTCTCCTAAAGTCTAGGATACATGTCTGAGTATGCCTGGCTTCTCCTTTCCATTGTATAAAAAACTCCAGGAGAACACGATCACTCTCACCTAAGGATTCCACCACTTGCACCCCATTAACCAGGTCATCCCTGTTGGTTAGGATCAGATCTAAAACAAACAAATACAGCGTCTTTATTTTACAGTGTAAAATACTGTATAGTGTATTATACAGTGTCCACAACCTCCCAGAGAACATCATTCTAGCCACTATAGGTGTGGAACATCCCACACCAGGTTGGACTACAAGCAATCAAAGAGTATCATCCTGAATGAGACTACAGCAGAACTAGCCACCAAACTCTGCAAATCCTTTATTCATAACCACTTCCCATTTGGGAATAATATGTACCTACAAGTCAATAGCACTGCCATGGGAACCCTCATGGTACCACAGCATGCAAACATCTTCATGGCTGACCTGAAACAACACTTCCTTAGCACATGTACCCACAAAAAACTCACCTATACCCATGATTTATTAATGATTTGGTTACATGCAAAGCAATCACTTGAGAAGTTCCACCAGGATTTCAACAATTTCCACCCTACCATCTTCCTGAATTTGGAACAATCTACACAACAAGCCCGGATGCCAGTGCTGTCCCCACATCTGCTTTGGTAGCAATATTACAGGGGGCACAACATCAGAGGTACATTCACTTGTTCTTCCTCCAATGCTATACAGTCGGGCCTCTGCATTCACAGATTTGGCATCCACAGATTCCACCATCCACAGCTTGAAAATAGTCAAATAAATAAATAAATTCCAAGAAGCAAACTTTGTTTCTGCCATTTTATATAAGGGACATCATTTTACTATGCCATTGAACATCCATGGTCCTGTGTATATTTAGGATTGTGCATAGACATCGCTGATGAAAGCGTTTGAGGAGTCGTAAGTGATTGCGATAGGTGACCCATGTTTCAGACCCATAAAGAAGAATAGACAGTATAATGGCTCTATACACACTGGTTTTTGTGCTTCGTCCCAGGTGTTTATTACCCCACACTTTTTTGCAAAGTCTTTCAAATGTGCTATATGCCTTTGCTAATCTGTGATTGATCTCTTTGTCAATCTTGGCATCTGAGGAGATGATGCTTCCCAGGTAGGTGAACTGCTGAACGGACTTAAGCACAGATTTGCCTACGGCAATGTGGGGATGGTGGTGTTCATCCTGTGGTGCAGGCTAGTAAAGAACTTCTGTTTTCTTTAGGTTGCCTTCCAGCCCAAACAGCTCTGCAGCTGTTGCGAAGCAGGATGTTAGGCGCTGCAGAGCTGCTTCTGTGTGGGCAACAAGGGCAGCATCATCAGCGAAGAACAGCTCGCGAACTAGATAGTTTAGAGTCTTAGTGCGAGCCCTCAGACGGCTTAAGTTAAACAAGCTACCATCAGTATGGTAATGTATATAGATGCCGTCTTCTTCTTCGAGCTCTGCCGTAGCCCTCACTATGTGACAAACGTTGCTGTCCTTGAGCAAGCAGGGATCACCAGCATTGAGGCCATGATATTGAGAACACAGCTGCGCTGGGCAGGGCATGTTTCTAGGCTAGAGGACAATTGTCTCCCCAAAATAGTACGCTACGGTGAACTCACCATGGGTCAGCATAAGAAGGGTGCTCCAAAAAAGTGATACAAGGACTCCCTGAAACAACATCTCAGGCTCGGCCAAATTGATCACCAACAGTGGTCCGCCCTGGCCTCACATCGGGAGGCATGGAGATGCACTATCCACAATGCTGCAGCCTTATTTGAGAACTCACGCCGAACAAGTCTTGACGAGAAACGACAATGCAGACAGAATCACAACCCGGAAACATCACCCAAGGAGATCTTCTGCTGTGCTTTCTGCAACTGGACTTGTTTATCTCGGATTGGCCTTTTTAGTCATCAGCGCGCTTGCAGAAAACGTGGGATGGGTCCTTCCTGAATCTTCGTTTGTGAAGAAAAGCCAGAGAGAGTCAGAGAACATCCATGGATTTTGTTATCCCCTGGGGGGCCTGGAACCAAACCCAGTGGATACCAAGGGCCCACTCTATATGCCATCTTATGTCAGCAATGCCACTCTACACTTTACATTGGACTAACATGGCAGTCTCTATGCAAGAGGATTAATGGATACAAATCTGTCATTAGAAACCCCAAAACCAGTTGCAGAACATTCCAATCTTCCTGGACACACAGCAAGGGATTTACAGGTTGCAGTCCTTGAACAAGGAAATTACAAAGGAAGACTAGAAAGAGAAACAGCTGAATTGAATTATATTCACAAATTCCAGTCTATTAGCATAGGCATGAACACAGACAATGGCTTCAAGACACACTACATATATTAATACAAGAGTCCTCGCTACTGCTGATATAAGAAGAGGAATCTTTGCAGAAACTGACTTTTGGCAAGCATATGTATTGCTTTCACACATCAGCACTAACTGACCACTGTAAAGGTTTGAAAGACCAGTATCACCTTACACAGCCCTTTGAAAAATTAGGGCAAGGATAATGATTTGCATCTTTCTGGATCCTGTTACATTCCATCCCACTCCCACAACTGTGTAAATATGCTTTATACCTGTGGCCTAAATACCACTTGCTACTGCATCCAAAGAAGTAGGTTTATATCCACAAAAGCTCATGTAAAAATAAAATCCAATTAGTCTTTAAGATGCTGCCACACCCTCCCCCCTCATCCTTTTAACATGAAAACTGTAAGCCAAGAAGCTTATCATGGCTATAGCAATGTACTGGGGGTGGGGGGAATGTTCCCTTAAGCAATATTGTAGCCCCCTTCCTCCAATTTTCAACTTTTCCAATTGTAAATTAGTAAGTGCAATTTGGCAATTTTTACCAACCGCTCACTAAGAATTAACTTCTTATGTTCTGGGCAATGAATGCAAAGACATCACCTTTTAATTTTAGGTAAGGCATTATATAATTGATTCCCATTAAGTATCCATTTGTAAATATATTAAAATTCTCCACCCACCCACCCCCTTTAAAGCATTAAATACACTACAAAATGGTTAAACCAATGAGGCTGCTGTGATTCATGTTCTGGTTATTCTTGATTGACACACTCTACTATAGTTCCTTAAATCCCTTACCTGCCACATTTCCAAATATGGGCCTGATCCAAAACTTGCTTCAGCCATTAACTCACCAGATAGATTTGGGCTCACCCTGTACATTACAGAATGTCATGATTCTTAAAATACACACACACAAACACACACAAAATACATAACTACCTTCCATTGCAACAAAAACTACGCTAGCAGCCAAACTGGTCATCACACAAATAATCTGTTTTTCAACCATCTTTTTGGGAAAAGATACAAGGCTGGTGGCATCTTTTATGTTCCTAATAGGTAGATCTCTCTTTTAATCCCATTCCCCTTAACAACATTTAAGACTAATTACAACTTGTTAGTAGTCCAGAATGGTTGTCTGGTGTTTCATCCACATGAACAATATAGGCAGGAAACTCTTTCTCCTTTTGCTTGCTGCTCCAGTTCTCCAACCCTATAATTTTTACCCCATCCTTTGAAATAAAGATATACAAAGACCCTCATTCAATTGTAGGTTAATCAAAAGATAAGTTGTCATTTCAAACCAGTCATAGCCCTGACATGGAAAATGATTGCAGCAATGTTGCTGTAAACCTGGAACACACGGTAATAAGGATCTAATTCTTCACTAGTTTTTTCTTGAATGTAGCTATCAGTAGTTTCAGGAATTTTCATCCTGCTGAAAGAAAATCTTTGAAAATCATATATAGTAGTTTTTGAAGGCTATTTGCAATTCTGGGCAAATTCTCACATGGTTGTTTCGCAAAGAAAATAGCATTCTCTGTGTAGAAAACAGCATTTTTCTGCATGGGAAATAATGTTTCAATGGAGAAATATTAATTCTTGCACAGAAAATGCTGTTTTCTATGCAAATCAGTCATGTGTGAATCTGATACAGAATAAATCCCCAGTTTTCTGCCCAGGAATCAACATTTCTGCATTAAAATATTATTTTTCCAGATAGAAAATTCTGTTTCCTGTTCAGAAAATGTTGTTTTCTGCACAAAACGACCAGGTGAACAGCACAAGTCCCGAACTGCGAAGATTCTTGTTAGTCCAGGATTCTTCATGTCAGGGTTTTTCAACACTCAAAAAATACATTTTTGACCATTTTACGAATATATTTGAATACTCTTTCCATCCCTATACAGTAACTCCATGCATGATGTTCTGCTGGCAGTTGCACAATCTTAGTCTCTGTCCTGCCCATTCTTTTACTTGATTGGCTAAGATGTTTCAAATGCTTTACCCATGCTAGCAGTTCAGACTAGATGATGTTCCAGATCCTTTCCAACTCTACTACTATCTATAGATGGTAATGATTTTCAGTTGAGTATTCGTAACATAAAATGGTTCATTCGCATGGATCCCAGTTGCATGTGTCTATTCCTTTGACCAGACACATCTGGGACTTAGATCCACCACTCTGCTACTGACAGCCACCCACTTTGAAGGTTGTGTGGGAGAACATACTATACCATATGTATATGGCTTAAATCACACATCTGTTAAGGATGAGGCCCTTAACACTTGTTAATTTCCTGGGAATTTAGAGGTCAAGTGAACGTAGAAAGCCCTTAGCACGGATGGGCAAAATGCAGACCACCAACCACATGGGACTCCCCCCCCCCATCCAATTGCTTCCTCTTTGTCATAAATGCTTTTGTGGTTTAAAATGTGTGATGATGGGGATTTACATTGAAATAGCATGCTACATTCCTGGGGGCTGCTTGGGAGCACAGTTTTCCACTTGGTGTGGGCAAACTTGTTTTGGAGTCTTAGGGTTGCAGAGGGTGTGTGGCTTGCCAAGATCTGGGGAAGGTAAAAGGAAGAAGAAGAAGAAGGCAGTAAGAATCTCAGAAACTGCCCACCTGCCTTTACATAACATGATAAACCAAAAGGGTTTTTTAAAAAACAAAAAACCAAAAAACCACATAGATCCCAATTATACAGACATTTCTTTGCATGTAGAATTGGATGTGCACAGTGTATAGTTGGCCCACTGTATCCACAAATTCTGCATCCATGGATTCAACCATCCCCAGCTTGAAAATATTTTTTTAAAAATCCAAAAAGCAAACCTTGATCTTGCCATTTTATATAAGAGACACCATTTTACTATGCCACTGTAAATAAAGGGACTTGAGCATCCACAGATTTTGGTATCCATGGGCAGCCTCGAACCAAACCCTAAGATGCTGAGGGCCCACTATACATAAACCATACCTTTCACTGAATATGCAGAGATCTTACATTGGAGCCTAGTGAGCAGGACCACTTGATATATCCATTGATGCAATTTAAAGGTGGGAATAAACTTTTGGAGTATTCATTGGTGTGGACAAATTCTGACATGCTCTGACAAACTTAGACTTGTCCTGCCATGCACCATCAGTGAATTCCTAAATAAAATTACACTCTTAATAATACTTTCATAGAAAAATTTCATATACATAATGGTATATAGCAGAGCTTTTTGTTACAGTTTTTAAACTTTGCAGTTAGCAGAAATTGTGTTCTTCTTCCACCCTGAGAGAGATTTCTGAGTCAATTTACTTTTTACAGTTCTTCTGTATCCAAATAGGATATAACTTACTTGCCTGTTAGATCAGCTTGAGCCAGTATATGAAGATAAAATGTTGCTTATTTTATTTCTTTGAATACGAGCAATTCTTTTGGGTTTCTTAATGAATGTAAAGAGCTTCATTAAATAAACTGTATTTAGTTTCTTGATGGGGAGGAGAATTCCAACTACGCTCACCCCATCCTATTTTAGTGTTTCTTTTCTCTCAGCCAAGTTACTAAGAAAATATTTGCTAAACCTCTAGGGAAATTGTATACTGAGAGAATGGGTTTCATTCAGTTTCAGCCAGCAACCCAGTTATGTCTGTGGTTGGGTCTCTGTGCTGGAGATCCACATAGCAAGTGAAACCATGTTCCAAAGACCTGCTGTAATAAAATCAGCAATCTATGAATGAGAAGAACCAATGGAAAGGAGTACCTTCCAAACCCAATTCACATATTGTCTCCAGAGTGATATCCTGGCTGATAATGCCAAAAATATGCTGAATGGTCCGGTAGAATCAACAATGTTAAACCCTCCCTTTCATTCTGGTCATCCTGCAGTGTCACAACAACCATCACAACTTACATGTGTCTCTCTCTCTCTCTCTCTGACTTTTCTTCGCAAACGAAGATTCAGGAAGGACTCATCCGCGCTTTCTGCAAATGCGCTGATGACTAAAAAGGCCAATCTGAGATAAACAAGTCCGGTTGCAGATAGCACAGCAGAAGGTCTCCTTGGGTGATATTTTTGGGTTGTGATTCTTTCTGCATTGCCATTTCTCTTCAAGACTTGTTCGGCGTGAGTTCTCAAATAAGGCTGCAGCATTGTGGATAGTGCGTCTCCATGCCTCCCGATGTGAGGCCAGGGCAGACCATTGTTGGTGATCAATTTGGCTGAGCCTGAGATGTTGTTTCAGGGAGTCCTTGTATCACTTTTTTGGAGCTCCCCTCTTACGCTGACCCATGGCGAGTTCACTGTAGAGTACTATTTTTGGGAGGCGATGGTCTTCCATCCTAGAAACGTGCCCTGCCAATCCATCCTAAAACCCCCCAAAAGGTCAGGAAAAATAGATATGTCTAAGAGTGCTTTGAAATGGCAGACAGCTACCCAATAAAGTACTTGCTCAGCATTAGCTACAGGTTAATAGTTGCTCATATCTTTAGGGTTTCTTCAGTAGTCACTATACCACTGTTTGCTTTTGAAAGTAGCTGGTTTAATTCTTTCTTTCAAAGAGCCATCTTGGACCATTGCACATTGTCAGACACTACCTCCTTGCTAGGTGCAAAAATATCAAGAGTAGCCAAACTAAATGCAGGTTGCCCCCTGTGTCCATGGAACCAATATCCAAGGTTTCAGTTACCCACAGCTGAAAAAATAGACACACACCACAGAGTCACACTGGAAAATGCTTAAAGAGGTATCCTCTCTAGGAATTGCTAGGTCCTCCAACACAACTCTATGATATGCTTGTACTGGAAGTCCTTTATTTTAATAGTGTTTGCTATTATCCATGGGTATAAACAGTAAATCCAGGAATGCATCCCCTGTGGATTTGGGGGGCAACCTGTAAATACATATATCAAACAACAACAACAAAATAATATAGAGGAAGCTGGTTGAATTTGGATGTGCATCTTGTCCACATCCTCCATTGAAATACAGTAGTACCCCTGCATCTGCGGGGGATTGGTTCCAGGGGCATCTGTGGATTGTGAATTCCATGGATAATAGCAAGGGCCAACCTGGGGGAAAGGGGGCGAGTTCGCTCCTCTGTCCCCTTCCCAATTCGCCCCCACCATGGCCCCATGGCGGCGGTGATTGTGGGGGCAAAGAGGGAAGGGGACGGGGCCAATTTGCTACTCCACCCCTTCCCTCTTCCCCCATGGCCCTGCTGCAGTGGCAATCATGGGGGCAAAGGGGAAAGGGGATGAGGCCAGTTCACTTCTTCGCCCCTTCCCAATTCATTCCCGCCATGGTCCTGCTGTGGCAGCGATCATGGGGGCACAGAGGGAAGGGGACAAGACCAGTGCACTCCTCTGCCCCTTTCCCCTTCACCCCTACCATGATCCCACCATGGCGGTGATCACAGGAGCAATGGGGGAAGGGGAGGAGGCCAGCTTGCTCCTCCTCCTCCACCCCCACGATCGCTGCTACGGCGACAGGAGCCCTCCCAGGGGAAGGGACAGGGGAGGTAAGATCCCTCCTCCCCCTCCCTTCCCCCTCCCCAACCAACCATGGATAATTGAATCCATGGTTGGAGAATCAGCAGATATGGGGGTGCTACTGTATAAAGGATTTAAGAACATAGTAACTTAATTTTAATTTAACTAGGTATTTATACCCTGCTCTTCAGCCACAAAGGCTATCAGAGTGGCTTACAAATTGTTAAGCAATAGCAATTTTACACATCTATACTGCATTAAGCAGTTTCCAATGTGCATTAGCTAATTTCCCCCACAAGCTGGGTACTCAAGTGCTCTTGCAAGTATACACAAGTGTTCTTGCAAGCAGGATTTGCAACAAAACATTGCAGTGTAGAATACTCCTGTTCAAAGTCCTGCCAGTCACCTAACACCGGCAAGAATCAATAAGATGTACAAAACAAAAAATAACCTTTGTTGGAGATGTGAGAAAGATGCAGGCACAATGTATCATATGTGGTGGGGATGCCCCAAAATCAGGAAATTCTGGATAAAAATTCACAAAATGATTCAAAAAATTTATAACAACCAACTAGCTATGAGCCCCAAACTATACTTGCTGAATATAACGTCTGAACTGGAAACAAATTTCAAACATAAATACTGGAGAACTTTATTATATATGGTAACAGCAGCAAGATTAGTAATTGCATCCAAGTGGAAAAATAAAGAAATCCCATCCACAGATGACTGGTTGATGAAACTTAAAGAAATGTATGGAAACGACAAATTAACTTATATGTTAAACAAAGCAAACATGGAAAAATTAGAAGAGGAATGGCGACCGATTCAAAAACTATGGGAAAATGATGGAAGAGGAAGGTAAACTGAAATAGGATTTATAAAGCCACCAAGTTAATTTAAAAGTGACTCTATAAGTATTATATTTCTGAAATAAGTTACCGAACATTTAAGCATAAGCTACAATTATACTTAAAATAAAGAATACAAGAATAAGAGAGGTAGGGAGGATAAATGAAGAGACAATATGGACATACCTCACTCAGGTGATACTGTACATGGAAGCAAGAAAGGGGGAGGGAAGAAGAAAAGAACGGGAAGAGGGTAGGAGAAAGCTGAAGAAACAGGGGTTTATATATCGTAAAATAAGTATCTTTTATATATAAGAACGTCTTGAGCTGTTATATACTGAGGGAAAATATATACATACTGTTTTATATATATTGGATAGATGTATATAGTATGCTGTACTTTGAATTATGACTGGAAATAAGATATAAGTAATAAAAATAAATATATATTAAAAAAAAAAACAAAGTCCTGCCAGTCACACTTCTGCCCAGCATATTCTATTCTATTCCCCATCTCCCTTTCTTTTCTTCCACCACCACAGTGAACTAACATTATGTGTTCATTGAGCATACTCAGTCTTCACTGAGCTGTTTTGGAATTTCCTCCTCCCTGCTTAGGGGGTGCCCCCTCTTGTGCCTCTACAAAATTTCAACATATTGAAAATATGTTTAGTACTTCCCTCTTGAGAGTAGATGCCACTGTTTTGACTATAAGGATCCACACTCAGATAATGATTTTATTATTAGCCTATAGGATAGTCTCTGGCTTTTCTTCACAAACGAAGATTCAGGAAGGACTCATCCCGAGTTTTCTGCAAGCGCGCTGATGACAGAGAGAGAGAGAGAGAGAGAGAGAGAGAGAGAGAAGGAGGATAGTGGTGGCAATGGTTTCCCATGTTCTTGGACAGCAATCTTTCATTCCAATGCAGCTTGCCCAAAGAATTTCCCACTGGATTTGGCCTAAATTTCAGTCATTATTTAGGCCCAACTGTGACTTTGTGAATTCAGAGTGTGCACCTGGTGCTCATCAGAGAAACATCCTTGTTGGTTTTGTTCATTTCTCTTTTCTCTCTTGTCTTCCCAATGCATTAATATATTTCACTTTATGATTTCTTCATAAGAGATCATATAGAGAACCTTTGTCCAATGTCCTACTACTGGATTCTTCCCTCCCTTCCTCTTATTGCTTTGACCTTCACATCCATCCCCTTTCTGGGCTCCATTCTAATCATGAAATAGGGGGGCCTTTGTTAGGGATATGTGACTGGGTCCAAAGGGCAACCACACGCCAAGACAGGATAAAATATAAAGAGATGGAATGAGGATGAAGTGGAAAGTACCATTGAGACATCAAAGAGCTTATGTGGCCTAACAGAGGGTTTGGATTTCAGCCAGCCTGTCTCCCCCTATAACTATATGGCAGAAAGTACAGCCCCTTCCTTTCTTCTAAATTCTGTGCTGTTGTTTCAAGACATTAAGGGCAAAGTAAGGCATAAGTAAAATGCCATTTTGATGCACTACCATCATCAGCATGGAGTAGGAAAAATATCCCAACATTGTGAGACACCACATAACTTTTATAAAGTTTAGTGCTTTCCACTTCCCCAAGCAGTAGGAAGTTTCAAGAGTGACCCCCAATTTTCTTGTGAGGAAAATGATGTTTTGTGATGCCTGCAGCAGGAAAAAAAAAGTGTGCTCCATCTTCCATGTAACAACCCTTCAGATATTTAAAGATGGATATCATAGCACCTCTCAATCATGCCTTTATACTGAACATACTCAATTCCCTCAGCCATTCCTCAGTTGATGTCATCTTGAATCCTGATGTTGTTCTCTGAGGTATTAGTTACACCTGGAGGTATTATAACACCTGGACTGGTGTTATCTGCAGATTTGATATATTCCCTCTTCTCCTTCATCTAAGTTGTTTATAAGGATACTGACAACACTAGGGCCAGGCCAAAAACCTGAGACACCCACTCATCACTCCCCTCCAGGATAACAAGGAACCTTTTATGAGGACTCTAATATTAGCACCGACTTAATATTAGTGTTGTCTGGCTCACATTTTATTACCTTGTTCACAAGAATATCATGGGGTATTTTTCAGAAGCCTTGCCAAAATTGAGATAGACAAGATCTACAACATTTCCCTGAACCACCAGGCTTGCTGCTCTTATCAAAACAGAAAAGCAGAGAGAGGGAAAGGGAGACAGAGAGAAGATTGGCTTCCGGTTTCCTAAGTACTGACAGACTGACTTTTTAATGATACGTTCTATAACCTTTCCTAGTTTCCACCTCAAACTGATGAGTTTGTAGTTGCTGGATCCTCTCTTCCCACTTCACACAACCAAGCAGCTGGTGTGTCATGTAGCGAGTAGCCACTAGCCATCAAAAGGAATTAAACAAGAGTTTTCAGTTATCAAATAATTTAGAATCAAAGAGAGAAGATTTTTATGCATATCTGATGAGAATACTTTTGAGAATAATTATGTGATATTGAAATAGAAGATAAAGGAATATTACCTCTTGGCTCTGCAACAATGTAGGCACCATAGCCACTGCGCCCCCCCCCAGACTGAAAGAGAGAGCATGCACATGAAATCTAGCAGAAGTATAACAGTGTGACAGTTTGCAAGACAGCAGGAGAAAACAATAAAATGAATGAAACTGCAATAAGCAAAGCAAATAAAATCTAGAACAGAACTGAACAGAGAAATATATAGGAAGACTGGCAAAAGAAAGGTCTCAGATTAAATAGAAACAAACAAACCTGCAGGCCAATAATTCCCCAAAATGATAAAAGCAGGTGCAACAGATAGGTCCAGCACTAAAATACATATTATGTAATTTGGTAAATGAAACTGTGCCCTGTCTCTGCATTGCGTCTGCCATACTCTAGTATGTTTGGATTTTGGATGTTTCTGTACTGTGGAAGACTGAGAGATGATATGATAGCTATGTTTAAGTATATGGCGACTGTCATGTTGAAGATGGAGTGAGCTTGTTTTCTGCTCTTCCACATGATAGGATCCAGTTCAGTGGATTCAAATTACAAGAGAGAAGATTCTGACTAAACATTAAGAAGAACATCCAGATAGTAAAAGCTATTTGACAGCAGAACAGACTGTGTTGGAAGATGGTGGATTCTTCTTTCTCAGAGCACAGAGATGGATCACCATCTCTTAGAGGCACTTTAGCTTTGGATTCCTACACTGGCAGGGTATTGGAGTAGATGGTACAACCTTCCAACTACAATTCTATAAACTGGGAGACTTGAGAGGAAACTGATGAAAGGACACGTTTCACCAACGTTGTCTCTAATGATCTGGATTCTTCTTTTCCTCTTTGCAGAAGCTGATTCATTCTCTGAGTCAAATCAGAACTTTCACATAATAAACAACCTACATTTCTTTCTCACAGAATTCTTTGTTTTGAGGTGCATTTTAAGAAACTCAGATTCATTGTCACATTAAAAAGGTCACCTTATTTGTGCCAAGATGAATTGAGGTAGGCATCATTATAGTTGACAGAATTGCGTAGCTGACTAGTGAAGTTTTGGGAGGGTAGCTGTTTCTTGCATGACTATGAGTCTATTGAGAATAATGAAAATCCCTTTCCCTCAGTTTTAATATTCCCCTATTGTAATTTAGGAAAATACAAGTGAGCTATCTTTCTTGAGCAGAGAAGGCTGCCCATTTTCTAATTTCATCTGTTGTTTGTGTTGCTCATCCCAAACTGGCTTAAAGAGCAGAAACAGCATGAAGGAATATGGCTGCTTTTACAGGCTCTCCCCACCCCTTAAAGGGGTGTTTTTAGCTTGACATGTTGGGGGAATATTTCTCTGCCATTTCAATTCTCTGAAATAATTGGGGGAATTGATTTGAGAAGATAAACTGTTGAATCTCAGTGAACAGTCTTTCTGGACTGGATATATATCTTGGGTATGTTGCGTTTCCCAGTGTGCTGATTGGATGCTCAGGACACACACCCAAGCAAGCACCACCCATGTGCAAATTCCCTCTCCATCTCACAATCCACTCCTGCCACTCAATCTGTGGCCCAGATTCCTGCCACTCATGGCCCAGATTAGGACCCAGACAGTCAACTGGTGGTGGCAGGATGCCGGTGATCAGACCCAAACAGTCAACTGGTGGTGGCAATTCCAGAAAAAATGTGGAATGCTGAGAAAGGGGAGGATGAATTTAAAAATCCACCACCCTACTTTACAGGGTTGTTGTGAGGCTACCGGGTGTTTTGGGGGGAAGTTTTTTAACAGCATATGTTATGCTGGGTACAGCTAGTTAACTAGAAATAGTTTTGTAGCTTCATAGTTCTCAAGTTTTATTTCAGATACCCAAGGACTGGGTTAAGTCTGTGAAGAAAACATATTCTGCCTATGTTGAGAAGCAATCTCCTCCATTTCCATTAGAACATATGTCCCACACAGACAGGTCCCTTCCCAGCAGCAGTTGTACATGTATATAAACAGATGTGCACACACAGATATATTTCCACTGTGTTTGGCATCACTGTTGGGTGAGAGGCAGAGATCATAGAATCATAGAATTGCAGAGTTGGAAGAGACCACGAGGGCCATCCAGTCCAACCCCCTGCCATGCAGGAAATCACAATCAAAGCATCCCCGACAGATGGCCATCCAGCCTCTGTTTAAAGACCTCCAAGGAAGGAGACCCCACCACGCTCCGAGGGAGTGCGTTCCACTGCCGAACAGCTCTTACTGTCAAAAAGTTCCTCCTCATGTTGAGGTGGAATCTCTGTTCCTGGAGCTTGCACCCATTGCTCCGTGTTCCAGTCTCTGGAGCAGCAGAAAACAAGCCTGCTCCATCCTCAGCGTGACATCCCTTCAAATACTTAAACAGGGCTATCATATCGCCTCTAAACCGTCTTTTTTCCAGGCTAAACATACCCAGCTCCCTAAGTCTCTCCTCATAAGGCATTGTTTCCAGACCTTTCACCATTTTAGTTGCCCTTCTCTGGACACGCTCCAATTTGTCAATATCCTTTCTGAATTGTGGTGCCCAGAACTGGACACAGTATTCTAAGTGAGGTCTGACCAAGGCAGAATAGAGTGGCACTATTACTTCCCTTGATCTAGACACTATACTTCTATTGATACAGCCCAAAATTGCATTGGCCTTTTTAGCTGCCGCATCACACTGTTGGCTCATGTTCAACTTGTGGTCTACTAGGACTCCTAGATCCCTTTCGCACGTAGTCTCATTCAGCCAGGTCTCTCCCATCCTATATTTATGCATTTCATTTTTCCGCCCTAAATGCAGTACTTTACATTTCTCCGTATTGAATTTCATTTTGTTAGCTTTGGCCCAGCTCTCCAGTCTATCCAGGTCATTCTGAATTTTGATCCTGTCCTCTAGGGTATTAGCTACTCCTCCCAATTTGGTGTCATCTGCAAATTTGATAAGTATGCCCCTAATTCCCTCATCTAAGTCATTGATAAAGATGTTGAATAGCACTGGGCCCAGGACAGAACCCTGTGGCACCCCACTGGTCACATCTTTCCAAGACGAAGAGGAGCCACTGCTGAGCACCCTTTGGGTTCGGCCGGTCAACCAATTACAAATCCATTGAACAGTTAACTTGTCTAGCCCACATTCTACAAGCTTGTTTGCAAGAATGTCATGGGGAACCTTGTCAAAGGCCTTACTGAAATCAAGGTATGCAATGTCCACAGCATTCCCTTCATCTACCAAGCTGGTAACTTTGTCAAAAAAAGAGATCAGATTAGTCTGGCATGACTTGTTTCTCTGAAACCCATGCTGACTTTTTGTGATTATGGCATTGCCTTCTAAATGTTCACAGACTCTCTGTTTAATGATCTGAAGATGCTGCTTCAGAATGTAGAAGCTTCATTTATGCTGTTAGAAGGGGCAGGTATAGATCAGTTAGCAACTGGGGGCTAAAGGAGAAAATAAGTGAGCTGTTTTACAGGTAGAAAAAAGTCCCATACGATAGCAAGACAGTTCTGCTGATAATATGGACTGCCAAAAAAATTAAGAAAACCCCCCACAAATAAATAAATGGGTCTTGGAGCAAATCAAGCCTGGACTCTCCCTAGAAGCCAAGATGACTACGCTGAGACTGTCATACTTTGCATATATTAAATAGAGAAGACGGACACATTAGAAAAATGAAGGTAGGATAGAAGGCAGTAGGAAAAGAGAAGACTGCATTACAGGTGGATAGACTCCGGAACACTATCACACTACACTTTTATAGTGCTGTTTTTCCACTTTAACTTCTCTGGCTGCTCCTGTTGATTCCTGGGATTTGCAGTTTAGGGAGGGGCATTTAGAACTTTCAGCTAGAGAGCTCTTAGGCCTCACTAAACTACAAATCTCAGAAATCCACAGGAGGCAGCCAGAGCAGTTAAAGTGGAATAATAGCACTATAACAGTGTAGTGTGATAATGTCCTCAGTCAAGAAGGCCATGACCCTGAATTTGCAAGACCTGAGCAAGTCCATTGATAATAGGGTGACTTGGAGGTCTCTCATTCATAGGGTCACCATAAGTCAAAGTCAACTTGACATCAGTTAACAACAACAATGAACCTTCATGTTCAGGTGCAGTATGTTTCTGAATTAGATTAAATGGTAGACTAATCTAAATATCTCCCGTGGCTTTTTTCTTGTGCTGAGACCACTCCCCCCAAGAATCAATATATCATAATTCTGAACTAACAATTGTTTACAATATCATCTCAAAGGCTCTCTGTTTTTAAAAGACAATGTGTCTGAATTCTAAAAATAAATATGCTTCAACTAATCAGTGAGTCACCTGACCAACTTCCCCTTTAGTTAATGTGACTTGCAAAAAGAAAAAAAGTTGACTCTTTAAAAAATTGTCAAAATTCTATTGCTTATAACAACCTCACCTGATCACGATGTCTTCTGAAACGTAGGGTGCGGCTATACGATCATAAAAAAATCCGTATGGGGGGGGCCCAAAAAATACGAACAGCCTGTCGTTCGTATGCATATGAACCGGCTATACGATTTTTAAGCCCCCTAAGCTCCGTATGACTCCCTCTTCCCAAAGCTGGCTGCAGCGAGCAAGCCAAGCGGCAGTTTTAAATCTCCCGCCGCTTTTTTTTTTTTAAAGGTTCCTGGTTTGCGGACAGTCGGTTTTCTGTATTTACAATATAAAATAAAAATAAATAAACATATAAATTCACAGACTTACTGGACGCTCGCTAGCCGGGAAACCAACATGGCGGCCGCTCCCAATTCCCCTCTGTGCTAGCCCCGCCCCTTCAGATTACACAGCCTGTTCGTATGTGTGTGAACGGACCGTACAGACCCGTCAGCCATCCGAACGGCGTATGGATTTCTCTTCGCGATCCGCTTTCCCTCCCGAATGCCGCGTGTGCGTATTTCAGGGTGGAAAACCGGCCCCCCCCTTTTGCATTTGTGTGCATCCGAACGGCCATTTGT
The DNA here is from genome assembly GCA_030847615.1 of Gambelia wislizenii. Lineage (NCBI taxonomy): Eukaryota > Metazoa > Chordata > Lepidosauria > Squamata > Crotaphytidae > Gambelia > Gambelia wislizenii. Next base: position 177,025,342 of record JAUMIR010000004.1, read on the forward strand.
ACCGAAGTGCGAACTTCCGCACGCCGTACGTATTATTTAAATCGTGTAGACGGGACCGTAGCATCCATTATTCATTTGATGATTCTTACATCTGTGCCACATTTCAACTCAGTCTGATAAATATTACCCCTAGGACAACAAGTTTAAAGATGCTGAAATTTAACAAATATCACCCCTTTATTCCAATATTCAAAAAGGCAGTTCTTTTAACATTTAGTAAAAGCTGCTGAAGGACTTTATTTTACTTCTTGAGAAAGAATGACTTTCATTGGCTTGTGAAGTGCTGAACAGTAGTTCAATTGTTACTAAAGCCTTCCTGCACTTTTGGCACAACAGCTACCAGACTTACATTGTGCATGCTCAGTTCCATTCTGAAGCTAGGATGCTGCCAGCACTGCCATGTTTTCAAAGGGATTTTGTTACTCAGATGGAATGTATTGGATTCTCTGTGAAGTGCCTATTGCTTTAGTTATAGAATGTGATTTCATACAATCAGATAACATGATAAACAGATAAAGAATAAAGAGACAGATAAAATAATAAAATAATAAAAATGGCAGGATAGTTATTACATAGATTTTCCTTGGGTTTTTTTCCGGGCTGTGAGGCCATGTTCTGGAATAATTTCTTTCTGATGTTTTGCCTGCATCTGTGGCTGGCATCTTCAGAGAATGGTTGGGTAGGAGTATGTCTGGGCTTTATATGCTGTGAACCCCTGTAGGGGAGTATATGTAAATTTGTGTAATTGAATGATTAGTTTCTGGGTATAGAAATGCAAGGCTCATTAGTGTCTGTTTGGCTGATGGCTGGTTGATGGGCCATTATCTGCTGGGAATCCCCCTGTCCCTGGATGGAATTCCTTTGTAAGTGGACACACACAGACACACTCCTACCCAACCATTCTCTGAAGATGCCAGCCACAGATGCAGGCAAAACGTCAGAAAGAAATTATTCCAGAACAAGGCCTCACAGCCTGGAAAAAGTCCAAGGAAAATCTATGGATGCTGGCCATGAAAGCCTTCAACGTCACATAGTTATTACATATTATTACACATATTAAGACTCTACCAAAGTGTGTGTATGTGTGTGGGGAAATAGGGTGACTTTTAACGCTTCCCCCCACTATTTTTCCAATATGGATCAGGCCCTCTCACCTTCAATTTACATTGTCCAAAGATATCAAGCTGTAATGTAAATTGCAGGCATAGGGCAAAGTGTTAAACTAATCTTTCCACCCACCGCACTCCAAGGTCCTCTTTGATATTAGGTTCATAGAATAGAATAGAATCATAGAATTGGAAGAGACCATAAGGGCCATCCAGTCCAACCCCCTGCCATTCAGGAATAAACAATGAAAGCATTCCCAACAGATGGCCATCCAGCCTCTGTTTAAAAACCTCCAAAGAAGGAGATTCCACACACTCTGAAGCAGTGCATTCCATTGCCAAACAGCTCTTACTGTTAGGACATTCTTCCTAATGTTTAGATGGAATCTCTTTTCCTGTAGTTTGAGTCCACTGCTCTATGTCCCAGTTTCTGAAACTGCAGAAAACAAGCTTGCTCCATCCTCAGTATGACATCCCTTCAAAAATTTTTAAATGGCTATCATGTCCCTTCTCAGCCTTCTTTCTCCAGGCTAAATATACCCAGCTCCCTAAGCCACTCCTCATAAGGCATGACTTCCAGACCTCCCACCATTTTGGTTGCCCTCCTCTGGACACATTCCAGCTTCTCAATATCCTTCCTCAATTGTGGTGCCCAGAACTGGACACAGTATTCCAGGTGAGGTCTGACTAAAGCAGTATAGCAGTGGCACTATGACTTCCCCTGATCTAGACACTATACTCCTATTGATGCAGTCTGGAATTGCATAAACAACAAAATACCCACAACCCACCCCTTTCTAGTTCTTTAAACCAGCATGTACTTTGACCCTCTAAGAATTAGGGATGGAAAGAATATGTGTAAATTTCCTGGTTAAAAATGGGTTCCCTGACAAGTCAGAAAACACCATTGAGAAGAATAGTGGAACAGCAAGAATTTTGCAGTTTTCTCCCAGCATTCAGTTATCCTAAAGTGTTCTGGAAAGTTTTCCTACACAAAATGACATGTGGGATGTTTTTACAAGAAAAAAAAAACCTCCATGCTTTTCTGTACAGAAAAATCCTCTGGAACACGTCAGGATGCTTGTGTATGGAGAGAATAATGCACAGAAAAAAATCAGTTTCTTTAGCAGTGGGGAGAAAACTACAATAATAATTTGTCCTTGTACATGAGGATGCAATAACCAAAGATTTACATCCCTACTGAGAATTTGGGGCAGTGGGTGGGGTGCACAGTGGGACAGACTGATCAATCAAGTCCTCACACTACTTTTCTGAAAGCGGAAAGTTGTCCCAAGGGCCCTTGGCTCTGTTCTTTCTTTTCATGCAGTGGGAAAAAGCAATATGTGACCTGGAGCCTGTGCTGACTTTCCAAAGGCAGAAATACATGGCACCTGAGGCAGCAGGCTAATTTAGGGGACACAGGATAGGCCATACAGCATACATATCACTGTCCTTCAACAGTGGGAAAGCCTGGCTATACTGGTCCCTTAAGTATTGCCAAAACAGAGGACAAAAGAAAATACAGATTTCTGTAAAAAGTGCACATTCTGATTTGTATGTAGATATAAATTTGGAAATAATTACTATAACTTAAATAGAATTACATCTCACTATAATGGGAAAGATGGTGACCACATGATATATACATCCTTGCTCAGTTTGCTGTCCTGATGCTTAAACTGTTCATGGATAACCTCAAGGTCCTGTATCCTTCTTGGTGTTTAATTTTTAAACAGAGCTTGGACTGGATAGCTCATCAGACAGAGGACGCTTTGAAACAGAGGACATAAAGTAAGACACATGGTCCCTCTACCACAGGAACAGCTGGGGACAGGTAGCACTGCCCTTACTTCACCTGATACCTATAGTAATTGCCCCATTTTCCTTAATGGTAGAGCCATCCCTCACAGTGGGTGCTTGGCTTTTATTCTGCAATTACCCTTACTCCTTCATAAAATTTTATGGAAGGGGTGGTCCATCTGTAACTTTTTCATGTTCTCTCATTGTTTTTCTTTTTTTCTTACCCCAGAAAGCCCATTAAGGATGGGAAGATGGGAAGCTATCCAACTCCTCTGGAGTGGCAGCAGCCCGCTGCCCAGAAGAACCACGTGTCTCTGTGTGTGTAGTTTTCAGACCTTTTGCCACACAAGCACAGGGGCAGGAGAGGAAGACAGGGGCTGGCCAACAAATGTGAGTGCTGCCCCACTTCCTCCAATACATGCCATTCAGTTATGTGTCTGAACAGGATGTATCACCTAACCTATGGCCTATTTTTAATTGTGGTAAATATGAGATAAATGTTTGCTTGGGTTTCATGTTGAAATGCCCATATAAAAATTTCCTCAAGGAAGAGAACTAGTACATCAAAGGGATGTGCTGGACTAGAACCCCGCTCTCTAACGTGTTAGTTTTCACTGCACAGGGATCTTCTTCTTTTCTTTTAAACAGTGGAGAGCATTCCTTCATGTGAGCCCCCACCTGCAATTTGTTACAACCTAAGACATAGGGCTACCGTTTCACATAGCACTACCACATCACCTCACAAAATCTCTCTCAAATGGTTATTGTGAGAATAAAAACAGAATTAGCCCTGACCCCTTGGAGGAAGAGCAGGGTGAAAGAGTGATGAATAACTGCAGTTGTATCTTGATTCCCAAAACTTTCCCTAACCCAGTAATGTTGCCTGCAATAAACCCTCTTCCATATCCAACTATGGGGCAGCACACACTAAGAATAACATTGTACTCTCTTTAGTCATCTGGAAAGACTCCCTCTAAGCTATTTCCCCCCGCCTTTCTTGCTTTCAGCCAGGCTCCAAGTGACTCTGATTCCCAGGCTCCCTGGTTGCCCTGCATCCTCTCTGCTCCCTGTCTCTTGCTTGCATTCCTTGTATGGTATTGAAAGGCCTTGGGAGGTTTCTAGGAAGCATAATAACCACTTTCTCATAAACATGTCCAGCTCTTTAAATAGCCCCTATTCCCTGTGGTCCTTGGTGCTGTGTTGTCACATGCAGAAGCAGCAGCAGCTGATCAATCCTGATCCTATATCTGAAGGAGCAGCATCACTGTAACACCCCGCTTCTTCAGAGGACAGCAGAACTGCACATAGTCTTTTGCAATTTCTTTCTAGTACACCCTTCCGCTGTTGTACATCTGATAGTTACTTCCTTCCCGTGCAACAAAGGTGAGGGGGGAAAACACTGCTACAAAGGTTGGTTACTGATAAGAATACGTAGGTATCCAAAACAGGTAGACCTGACAGCATGATCCACCAGGACGTTCTCTTGCACAAGGGTTAGCTGCACTGAAATTAAGAAAGCTCGTATTAATTTTAATGAGACTTGTATGAAAGAGTGAATTATGACCCAAGTTAATTTAAGAAGGTTGGGGGAATACCATTTGGATTTCCAGCCTCAGGCAGCAAAACTTTGTGTTTTTCTGTGTGCCTAAGTCACACTTGACATTGAGCCGTAACCGAATGTAGTAGAAACAGAGTCCAGAAGTGGAAACATGGGCAATATCACTTCAAATCAGTGGTTGAGACATTAAGTTTGAAAATTAATTTAACAATGTCAGACATTAAACTCAGAGGACCCACTTATTATAAGAAACACTAAGAAGTGAAATTGTTCAATTAGTTGATTTCTCATTCTTTTAATTGTTGTTTGAAATGATACACTGGACTGACTATGTAACGAATGTTGCTGTCCTTGAGCAAGCAGGGATCACCAGCATTGAGGCCATGATATTGAGAACACAGCTGCGCTGGGCAGGGCACGTTTCTAGGATGGAGGACCATCGCCTCCCAAAAATACTACTCTACGGTGAACTCGCCACGGGTCAGCGTAAGAGGGGCGCTCCAAAAAAGCGATACAAAGACTCCCTGAAACAACATCTCAGGCTTGGCCAAATTGATCACCAACAGTGGTCCGCCCTGGCCTCACATCGGGAGGCATGGAGACGCACTATCCACAATGCTGCAGCCTTATTTGAGAACTCACGACGAACAAGTCTTGAAGAGAAACGACAACGCAGAAAGAATCACAACCCAAAAACATCACCCAAGGAGACCTTCTGCTGTGCTTTTTGCAACCGGACTTGTTTATCTCGGATTGGCCTTTTTAGTCATCAGCACGCTTGCAGAAAGCGCGGGATGAGTCCTTCCTGAATCTTCGTTTGCGAAGAAAAGCCAGAGAGAGAGAGAGAGAGAGAGAGAGAGAGAGAGAGAGAGAGAGAAATGTTTGTGTTGGAATAGAACTAGGATTTGCTGAGAATGGAATGGAGGTTGTCACAATTGACCTTATGGGAGCACACACAGCCTCTTCAATGAGTTTGTCACTTATCTGCAGCTCTTTTTTCTTTCCACCTCACCATGTATACTCTTTTTTTTTTTTTTTTTTTTGCTAATAAGGAGTGATTTGTTTCAGTTAGAGGGGACTGGTCCACAGCAAATACAGCAATAAATGCATGGCTTCAGAAGTCTGTGATATTACTAGGATCAAGGGTCTGAAGTCACGAGTAGAGAATTCTTAAACTGAAATTTGCGAGTCTCTGAGCATATACAGAACATTTCCCAGCACAACTGAATAACTGTATCCTCTGCTTCCCCACTAATAATCAAGTATAGTCTGTAAAGATGTCAGACAGAGCAGATGTTTCATATGCAGAAGCTAGAGATCACAAATTCACTTTGTGGTATCTTCAGTTGTTATGATCAGCCATCTAACAAGGCCACTCTTCTCTGCATCTAGCTTACCATAAATGTCAAATTAAAAGAGAGTGCAGGAGGAGGAGGAGGGGGGGCAGATAAAAAGCAGAATGGGAAGGATGGGGGGAGAGATGGGGAGAAACCAAGAAAGAATGAAACAACCAACACTTTTCACTTAACTGTCCATGTGCAAAGCACTGTGGGATTACAAAGATTACAAAGGGCTCAACTGTATATAATATTATTATTTATTATATATATTATAAATATAATAATATTTATAATCTAATCTAATATTATTATAATTGTAATGAATATTATATAATAAAATTATTATTGAATATAATAATTGCATATTATACAATAATATGCAAATAAAACTGTACCAAATATAATTAATAGAGGAGTGGTAGTGGTAGGAGATTACCAGACAGGGACCAAAAAAGTGTCCCTGTCTCGCTATGTTCTTTCCTGCCACCCTCCCATCCCTGTAATGGTAGGAAATGAAAAATTTTCAGACTTACCTTGAGCACAATCCTCCCCTCCCCTTGGCAGCCCAGGAGTGAATGGAGCTCAAACAGAGCTGCATTCACTTCCTGGAATGGAAATCCAAGCTGTTCTCACAAGAGGATAATTGCATGGGAAATTCAAAAAGAAAAAGAAAGGTTAAAAAGTAAAACCAAGCACTTAAACACACTTAAAAAAATACAAGTAACCTGGGGAGGGTACAAAAAAGTGTATCACTTACCTTGATCTTCCTATTGCACCCAGAAGTATTTGGCACGGACCTCCCACTGACGCTGGCATCGTGCCAGCATAACGGGGCACCTTTTCACTCACCTGTCATTCCGTGACGGAAACAGAATGGGCAATCTATTCACAGCTTAGTCCGTGAATAAAAAAGAACGATTGCAGAACAGAAGGAGCACAGGAGCATGACGACTTGGGTACAACATCATCTGAAAAGAAAGCCCTTTCAAAATCTCTTGGCATCATTTTCACGCCATATTTAGGGCTTCTGATAATCTCCATAGTTACTGAATGGGAGCCAGCACAATGTAGTGGTTTGATTGTACAACTAGGACTCTGTGGGACTGGGTTCCAAATCCTTGCTCAACCATGGAAACACACTGGATGAGCCTGGGTGAGCCACATTCTGTCAGCCTCCAAGGAAGGCAATGGCAAACCCCCTCTGAACAAATCTTGCCAAGAAAACACCACAATAAGTTTGCCTTAAAATTGCCGTAAGTCAGAAGATTACTGAAAAGAGTCACAATGAACACCTCCAGAACATTTCTAAGCACTTTCTTGTCATTTAGTCCCAGGGGAAGGGAACACCTACTACTCAGCCTAAAAGGCCTGACCGTCTGGAAGAGTCCTAGCAGTATGAGGTCCTTAGTTTCCTATTAAGCAAACAGATCACCCCCCCCCAAATAAAATTAATTCCATTCCAAGACTCACTTTTGGTTTTTTTTTGTTTTTTTGTTCTTCCTTCTTCTTCTTCTCCAGAACCAGGTCTTCTGTCCTGTAAATCCACCTCTTCTGCTCTAAAAGTGGGCTCCAGAAATTTCTCTCTCTCCTTCTCTCTCCTTTGTTCCTAAAGAAATCACAAAGATTAGCCTGCCTAGCTACACAGCCTTGTGGTGAATTTCTTCCTGTTCTCATATTTATTCTCCCATGGCATCAGGCCTTTGTCTTTTCCTGAATCTGACAGAGGCACCCACCCTAACAATCTAATGATCTAGTTCAATGAAGCATATTGTCAACCTCTGCATTAATATGGGGGATCAAGTGAGTAGGGAGAATTTTAGAATAACTAACAAGGTACAGCTTGATGAGTTAATTAGTGAATTAACTCCAAGCTCTGTTTCAAATTATAGATGCCATTTTTCAGATGGAAGGTGCCATTTTCCAAAAAAAATTAATGTTGGGCTTCATTAAAAGATGCATATCTTTATACATAGAAAATTAGGACAGAAGGAAGTACTTTCTCTACAATGCATTCTTACTTGCAGTATTCTTTTTCTTTTGTTTACAAGAGAATAATTCAGTTATGGCTTGCTGCAGTGGCAAGGCAGTATAAGCTCAGGATTCTACCATCTCATTCCCTTCCACATGTAAACAGGATTCTACCTTCTCATTCCTCTCCACATGTAAACAAGGTATCGTTCTAGTCTCAAAAGCTGTCTATCCCCCCAGCTCCATTTCCCCTTCATAGTTGGTAGCTGGTATGATGAAATAATTTGACTGCTGGACTAGGACTCTGGGAAACTAGGGTTCAAATCCCTGCTCAGCATGTAAACCCTCTGGATGGCCTTGGACAAGTCACACACTTTCAGCTTTATAATAAGGCAATGGAAAACTTCCTCTGAATAAATCTTGCAGAGAAAAGCTTATGAGAGGTATACCATAAGTCAGAGTTAACTTGAAGACACATAGCGACAACCATAAGTTGGTAGGGCCCTTGCCAAAAGGCAGATTGGTTCTAAAGTCCTTATTGACCCAAAGTTAACAGCTGTCCAGTGGCAGAAAAGGGGCTAATTAGTATTTAGTAGGCTCTGCTAGATAGTTCTATTTCAGCCTGGCAGCTTAGACCTGGAACACACTGGTGACCTGGAATGGACCAGGCACTAAACTTAGGTTTTAGTGATGTGTTTGTATTGCTCTGATAGCTATGAAGATTGGAGAGAAGGCATGCCCATGCAGGTCAGTTTCCTTTGTTTGGTTCTGTATTACATAACTGCAGAGATCCATCTGCCAGTTGCCTCACCCTAGGGACCCATTATCCAGTGTTGGCTCTGGAATTTGTGATTTGGGGACCTGATTGAACCACTAGCCATCAGTTTAACCATCAATTAAAGGACATTGATGTTTTCCTCTGTTGTAGACCACATGCTGCATCATCAGTAAAGCTTACTGTATAGCAGTGATATGAGAGCCAGCATGGTGTAGTGGTTTGAGCGCTGGACTACAACTCTGGAGAGCTGAGTTCAAATCCCCTGTCAGCCACAGAAACTCACTGGGTGACCTTGGGCAAGTCACATTCTCTCAGCCTCAGAGGAAGGCCAAAGGCAACCCCCCCTCTGAACAAATCATTCCAAGAAAGCCCCATAATAAATTTATCTTAGGATCACCATAAGTTGAAAACAACAACAACAACAACAACAACAACAACGATGTGTGTCACATCTTGGAGAATCTTGGGGAGACCTGGAACTGCATCTGGTTCCAGCTCAGAACATTTTTTCGTTGTAACTGCAGTCCCCACCCGTCTGTTCATCCATGTCCATTTGCTTCCCACTCCTTCTCCAAGTGTCGCCCACCAGCTACTCATTTTCGTGTGGAAGCTGCTGGTGAAATGCATTTTAAAATGTTAATGCCAACATTTCAGATTTTTTTTTTAGTCAAAACTAATTAAAATTGTTATTGTTGGCATATTTGAATTGCCCAGGTGTGAATCATTATCCTCATTAAAATAATCAGGGAGACAGAGATGTGACAAGAGAGCAGATGGATAGGAACTGCATGTGTGAGAATCTTTCTGGCTCTCTCCAGGAGAGCTTTGAGCATGGGGAGAGAAAGGGGAAATGATCAGGATGGCAAGGCAATGCCCCATTCGGAACAAGATCCCAAAGCTGTTCACCTCTGAAGAGAATGCACACTCTGTCTCAGACCTCTGGCTCAAATCTGACTAAAGTGGATGTACAGTCTTTCACTGCATGCTCATATTGAGGTGAAGTGGGCCACTGGGGCATGTAGCTGAGCACTGCCCTTTACAGTGAGAAGCAGCAGCTGCCTGGAGATTGAGGAGATTATCAGACGGGAACAAAAAAAGCATTCCTGTCCCATAATCTCTTTTCCCGCCCCCTCCCGCCCCTGTAACAGAAAAAAGAAAAACTTTTCAGACCTACCTTAACCATGTGTCCATTCTTCCCAGGACATGGACGGCGCTGTACAGAGATCCTTTCACTTTCTGGATTGTAATCCCGGCTGCTCTCGTGAGAAGAGGAGAGCCAGGAAATTACAAAACCAGGACAGGCTGGGGGAAATTTGGGGGCGATTGGGGGGGGAGATCTGCAAAGGCTCTGGGGATGATTGGGGGGGCAATGGGGGAGGGCAATCTGGCAAGGCTCTGGGGACGATCTGGCAAGGCTCTGGGGATGATCGGGGGGGCGATGGGGAAGGGCAATCTGGCAAGGTTCTTGGGATGATTTGGCAAGGCTCTGGGGATGATCGGGGGCAAAGGGGGAGGGTGATCTGCCAGGTGATCTGGCAAGGCTCTGGGAACGATTGGGGAGTGATGGGGGAGGGTGATCTGGAAAGGCTCTGGGGATGATATGGCAAGGCTCTGGGGATGATTGGGGTGATGGGGGAGGGCGATCTGGCAAGGCTTTGCCGGCAATCTGGCAAGGCTCTGGGGATGATCAGGGGTGATGCGGGGAGATCTGTGGGTAATCCAGCAAGGCTCTGGGGACTATCGGGGGGGGGAGATCTGAGCAGTGATCTGGCAATCCCTCATGCCCCCAGATTGCCACCCAGATCATGCCCACATCACCCACCTGATGCCCCCAGATCGCCTGGAAGCATTTGGCAGGGACCTTCCACTGCGGCTGGCATCACATAATGGGGCACCTTTCCAGATGCCTGTGATTCTGTTATAGAAACGGAACTGGCGATCTATTGAGGGGTTAAGCCATGAATAAAAAGAACTGCTAGCCGAACAGAAGCAGCACGGGAGCATAATGAGGAAGGACAATGCCGTCTGATAATCAAGGCCTTTAGCGATCTCCTGGCATTCCTGTTAATGCTATATTTAGGTCGTATGATAATCTCCTTAGGCTGAGGTCCTCCCTAGGCCTACTTCATGGAATCCCTTTTAATTGGAAATGCCAGGGACTGAACCAGGGTTGTTTCGTTTGCAAACATACAACCCACACCCTGTCAGACAGCCCTAGCGAAGAACAAAGTCAAAAGAGGCATAGGTACAGAGACAAAGGACTTTATCTGACGCTCTTAAAAAACTCCCGTGGAGGTTGGGAGGAGGACGCCGCTGACCCGCTTCCGGCGGTCACTACTGCACGCCCCATCCTCCTCCCATCCTTTGTTCATTCTCCCTCTGTGCTGGAGGGATGAAAAAGGCACCGCTTTTCATTGATGGAAGTGTCCTCCTCCTGACCTCCACAGGAGCTTTTTTTTGGAGCATCTGGTAAGGTCTAAAGAGTCCTGGCTGGCCTGACCATGTTAAAGGCATCTGTCCATGGAGAACTCCTCTATGCACGCTGAGGGCTGGATTCCTGAGAGATGAAGTTGTATTTTAATCTGTTGAGTTTTAATCCTGTTATAGTAATATTTTATTAATTTTATAATTTTGTTTGTGGTTTTAGATTGTGCACCATAGGCAGGTTTTTGTGTTTATTGTGGATTGTTGTTTTTCTTTTTTGTAAAGCACTATGTAAAACTTATGGAGCTATATAAATAAACGTCATCATCATCATCAACAACATCATCATCTGTTGCTGTTCTCTGTCCAGATCCATGGGGAATGGTAATTAAGAAATAATTACTACTACTATTACTACATCATCATCATCATTTCCTGATTGAACAGTTTAAGACAGTTGGTGCTTCCCTCTGTTTCAGCTTAGAAGTATTCCTGTGCCCCCAAGAGCAGTGACATTGACCAGGTTCACAAGGCACTAGCAATTTTCTAATACAGTGGGCCCTTGGTATCTGCTAGGGTTTGGTTCCAGGGCCCGCCTCCCCTGTGGATACCAAAATCCACAGGGGATTTGCTCAAGTCCCATTATGTACAATGGTGTAGTAAAATGGTGTCTCTCATATAGAATGGAAAAATTAAGTTTTGCTTCTTGGAATTTTTGGGGTTTTTTGGGAATATTTTCAAGATGTGATGGTTGAATCTGTGGACACCAAATCCATGGATGCAGAGGGCTGACTGTACTACTGTTTAGTATTTACATATGGTAATATTGACATTTATACAATGTAAGGCTTGTTACCTACCCTGACAGCCCCCATTTTGTAATATCACATAATTGGCAATATTTATTGATTTGGCTTGATGTGGCCTTCCATGTGGTTAGCATGTAAACCAGGGACCCCCAGATATCAAGGTTGGAGTCATATATAACCTAGGAAGGGGCCTTTGGAAATTCCCCAAACAGTAATACTCAGGTCAGATATAAACCTGGAGATGAGTCATTCACTAATCCACTCAACAATAGCAGAGTCCTTGAAGGTTGCAAAATGGGTTTTTCCTCTTTCCTTCCTCCCCAACAATAGAGTTTGCCTGCTCCGATTCAATTCCAAATATATTGCCCACATTAACAATTGTTAACCCTTCCAAAGAACCCTTTGTTTAGTCCTGGGAAACTCTGAGAAACATTGCTTTCCACTCTAAATCGCATCCCTTCAGGGGAATTATCACATATAAATATTACCCTAAAACACCCCCGAAGTGTGCATGGACCTTCGGCTTTCCCACTCCACGTCAGTTCATCCCCTATTCTGCCTTCTGGACCTCCCCTCTGCCATTTTGCTTTACAATCTCAGGTCTACAGGACCGGTACATCCTTACTCCATTCCTCTATCCAAATACTTCCTATGATCTTCAATAGACTTGTATGATTGCTTGAAGCCTGAGGACTTTACCAGATGTGGAAAATATGATGTCATCAGGATGCCTAATGATTGTGAAAGGATGACCAGATGATGTCGTCCTTTTGCAATCATGTATTGAGAAAAAACTGTTCCTTTTTCTTGATGGGCCAAGATGTCAATTGATCTGCTGTGGTGTTTTGTTGCCAGGATTGCTGGCATTTGAATCCTCGCACCATTTGGCTCATGTGAATGACAGAACACTTCTGGGTAAGATCGCAACAGCCAGGTAGGGGACACTTTTTATGACCACCCGCCTGCGTATGTGGAACTTGTAAAGTGTGTTTTTGTGCTTGTTCGTACTTTTAATGTTTTTATTTTGCTTTTATTTTTAAATTTGCCATTTATTTTTAAACTTGCAAGAATCAGTGAGATCTTAAACCAGGAAATGAACGGAGCTCCGTTCACTCTCCATTAGTGCTTGGGCTGCCTGTGAGCAAGGTAAGGTCTAGTGGGGGTGGGTCTTTTGCAGGCATAAAAATGCTTCAAAATATACCGGCAAAAGAACTTTTGAGGAAGGTTTTCTGATAAAGTCCTGAGTGTTTGCCTGAATATTGGTAAGATTAATTTCCAATGAAGATCATTTAACTGTAGGTTCTGGCTTGGAGATTCCTCAACAATTACTGGTAAACATAGGTCAAAAGATCCCGCCGTTACCCAGCCTCTTGCTGCCATTTTGCCATTAAATATTCCCTATATTAATATTTGGACATTAGTGGAATCCTCGTGAACCCCACACAATTTGGATAACAGGCTACACATACAGTTTCTCAGTATTCCTTAGGACAGCCCTCTAAACTTGGCCAGTACAGTAACTGTACAAAATTAATACTGAAAATATATGGCTCATATGATAATGGGAATGGGGAAAGACAATGGCAATGAACAAAGACATCAGAAGATATCTTTCCCAATCACACAAATGTTTGCACCCATAAAAAAGTGCAAGGCTCTGCAGATAGAAAAGACACCAGGAAAATGAGTGTTAACAGTGACAGGTCCTGGGTCATAGATTTTGCCCCTTCCTTATGTAGTTGGAAAAAAATAACAATCTAGATGTACTTCCAACTTTTTACATTGATACACTGAACTGTGAAATATCACTTAATTTAAAGATCCACACAGTGATATAGTTTGTCCCCTTTAGTTGAAGACACAGCACACTTCCTTCTATTTAATCACTTCCCTGCTAGCTGCTTTTCCTTTCAAAATTAGTCCACCATACTACTTTTCCTGTTGTAAGGGTGGGGGGAGATACAAATCTTGTGGAGAATAATAGCAGCTTAAAAAGAGGATATTGTAAGAAAGCTGGTTTCATCCCCTCCCCTCCTCCTACCCCTGACTCCTGATTGCAGCCTCCAGATGTTGTTTTTCATTAAAAAGCAAATGCTGAGGGAAAGTTGCATAGAACTCCATGGCATGTGTTGTTTGCCCCTTAGGTCAATCCTGTTTCCATGTAGAGCTTTCTCAAAAAGGAAGGGCTAATGGCAGGCACTGAAGCCTGAGAAAGAAGCCGCCACTCCATGAGCTTCTTTTGTAAGGCCTTTAGATCTGAGGTGGGTTTGGGACTTAAGGCTAAACTGGTAAAAGTTTGAGAGTGCAAGCATTCCTCTTGTATGAAATGATTTAATTGGATTTTAGCAGTTACTGTATTTGTTTGATTATTTTAACTATTTCTGCTTTCCCAGGATGAGTTTTATTCATACATTCAAATGTGTTACTTTTTTTAAAAAAAAATCTTTAATGGCAGAACAACACGTATACGCCAGACCACAGTTGTGTTGCATTGCTTTCAGCAACAACTTCTCCAGAGACTGTGCCAATGAAGGAGCCCTGTTTAGCTCTGTTATTTCTGTCAAGGGTGGGAACTGTGTCACTCTCCAGATGTTACTTGATTGCAGCTCCCAGCAGCCCTAGCCTAGCATAGCCATTGGTAAAGAATGCTGGGAGTTGAAGTTTAATAACAGCTGCTGTAAGCTGAGGATGGGCAACTTCTGAGTGCTTGGGGGTTATTTTTGATCTCTGTTGAATCTTGACAGGCCACAGCCCCTGTAGGAATATTTGGTATCTATATCAAGCAGAGATCAGCATTGCCAATGTGATATGAGATTGTGGTAGAAAACAAGAAGGAAATACTCAGGATGCTCTTGTAATGTTAAAAAAGAGAGGAAAACTTACATTTATTGTTTCACAAAATCCATCTTGGGATAGACAAAAGAGACAGACAAAAGGATTACCTAGATTTCAGTGGAAGAGCTCCTAAAAGCTGGCTCTGTGTGGATGTAAGCCATCTTGAGGCAGGAGCCTCATGGATGATTCCTTTCAGACAAAGGGAGACAAAAGGTCTAACTAACTTTTGGAATAAGGGGGAAATAACCTTTGCAGGCAGGAAGGAAACAAAAAAGGTTGAATATATAGATCAAAGAAAAAACCCAGAAAGATGAAACAAAAAGGGCAGGCATGCTCTTTAGAGCTCACTCTGACTTATCACTCGATACAAACATGATGCCTCTTTGCTTCCAACCCCCCCTCCAATGCCCACTTCTCTCCCACCTCTATTTGTTGGCCCCAAAGGCCAAATAATTTCAGGAGGTTTTGATGTGTTTCAGGTGAGAAAAATGTTTTTAGAAACACCAAGTGATAATATTGATAATTTTACAAAAAAGACAAATATCCCTATTACTGTATTTTCTGGCGTATAAGCCGACTAGGCGTATAAGACGAGCCCCAACTTTTCCACTTAAAATACAGTTTGGCATATACTTGCCGTATACAACTACCCCCGTCCAGCCAGACACCCCATCGTGGCTTCAGGAAGCGTGGAGGGTGGGGGTGGCTGGCAAGCCTCCCCTGTCCAGCCAGCCACCCCTCTGCCCATCCTGAAGCCGTGATGGGAGCAAAGGGACAAAGACCCAGGAAAGTGCAGGGGGGTGAGGCAAAGTGTCTAAAATCGCTCCTGTCCTCAGCCTTTGCCCCTTTGGGGGAGGAAGCGAAGGCCGAGGACAGGGGCGATTTTAGCGGTTTGCCTCACCCCTACACTCTCCTGGAGTGAGGCAAAGTGTGTAAAATCACCCCTGTCCTCTGCCTTCACCCCCTTTGGGGAGGAAGCAAAGGCTGAGGACAGAGGATGGGCGATTTTAGCGGTTTGCCTCACCCACCGCCTGCTCTCCTGGGTCTTTGCTCCCTTCGCAAAGGGAGCAAAGTGAGGCAAAGCATGTAAAAACACCCCTGTCCTTGGCCTTTGCTTCCTCCCCAAAGGGGGTGATGGTGGAGGATAGGGGTGATTTTACACGCTTTCCTCACTCCCCACGCTCTCCTGCATCTTCACTCCCTTTGCAAAGGGAGCAAAGACCCAGGAGAGCAGGTGGTGGGTGAGGCAAACCGCTAAAATCGCCCCTGTCCTCAGCCTTTGCTTCCTCCCCAAAGGGGGTGAAGGCAGAGGACAGGGGTGATTTTACACGCTTTCCTCACTCCCTGCGCTCTCCTGCATCTTCGCTCCCTTTGCAAAGGGAGCGAAGACCCAGGAAAGCGGGTGCTGGGAGAGGCAAACCGCTAAAATTGCCCCTTCCTCGGCCTTCGCTACCTCCCCAAAGGGGGCGAAGGCCGAGGAGAGGGGCAATTTTACACGCTTTGCGTCACCCCCTGCACTCTCCTGGGTCTTCGCTCCCTTTGGGGAGGTAGCGAAGGCCGAGGGAACCCCCTAAATTGCCCCTCTCTTTGGCCTTTGCTTCCTCCCCAAAGGGGGCGAAGGCTGAGGAGAGGGTTCGGGAAAGGTGGAGGGGTGGTTGGGGGGGGAAGGTTGCTAGCCACCTCCCGTAGCCAGCCACCCATCCGCCTTTCCCAAAACTTGCTAGCAGCCCCATCTCTGGTTCAGTGAAGGCAGAAGGGTGACTGGCTGGTGGGGAGGGAAGCTTGCTAGCCACCTCCCGTCCTTCCTGAGTCCGAGGTGGGGCTGGAAGCCCCATCGCGGGTCCGTATACCCGGTTTATAAGACGACCCCCAACTTTTGAGGAGATTTTCAAGGGTTAAAAAGTCATCTTATACGCCGGAACATACGGTATGTAAATGCAAAGACAGGATGCATAGTCAAGGCAGACCAATCATATTTTGCTGCCTCAGGCAAAGGATAAAATGACACACACACTCTAGATACAAAAGCAGTTGAATGTTTACTTTTATGGCCTTGGGAAAGTATTTTCCACTACACCTGATGACAGCAAGCTGTTTGAGTAAAAGACAGTTACATGATACACATAGCTTTGTCCTCCAACACCTTGCTACTCACTCACTCTTCTGCCTGACAATTGCATACTCAAAAAAGTAAATAAATGCTGCAATGCAGCATTTGTGGTACAGTGTTTCTCATGTGAGCAAATCAATGCATGAGCTGCAGGAGTACATGGTCTTTACTTGCTGAAGCTCTATCTGCTTGCTCAGGCAGGACAGATGTATCACCTGTATGTGTCACAGGTAAAAGTAGCTGAACAACACAGCCAAGACCGGATCAACAGTAAGCAAGTATGGACACTGTGGGGGCACTGACTCAGGAGAGTGGAAATGGTGTGTGGGCTCAATAAGAATGGCTGGAGGGGCATGCAGCACTCCTCCCCTGGGTTCATCACCTCAAGTCCCTTCCTCATTCTACGTAATGAACCATTCCTGAGGGACAGTGATATTGGAGGTGAGTCAAGTAGCCTGATGTCTTCACTCTTGAACCAACCCTTACATTAGAATGAGGAGATGCTAGTTTATGTAGGGTTGCCAGACTGCAACCCAGGGAAATGCATTGCGCTCTTAAGTTTCACTTTAAATCTAGAGTGAGGCTGATATGATTACTCTTGTCTTTTCCTCTTCCACTTTTGAGGCCTTCATTTCCCCTTTTCACTCCACATACCATAGAGCCCTTCTCAAGTGTTTTGCAAAACTGGCATAGAAAAATAAGAGCAAAAAGCTATTAAAAACACCAGAGTTTCATCTCTTGAGTCAGAGGGCAATTTAATGGAAGAGGTTGCAGCTTGGTAATCCTATATGACATCCTGTGAGGTCAATGACAGACATCAAGTCAGAGGAAGAAATACACTTCAGGAAATGTGTTGAAGCTTGCCCTTGAGGTTCTGAGTTCAAAGAAGAGACAAATCCCTCTCAGTCAGGCTACCAAAGCTTTTATCAGAGCAGTCAGAACTTGCATGTGCTATAAAATGGCCTATGACTATGCAAAAGGAGTCACTCCCAGTCTGATCAATGGTGCCATATTCCAGCCCCTGAAATGTGGACATCTATTTTGCATATTATACAAATTATAATTATGCATATTTGAATTTGCATTCTAATTATACAAATTCAACAATTAATTTTCTCTACCACTATGTTTCAACCATGGTACCATTTTTATAGTAACTATCCTTCTGAAAGAACTGGTGTATAGTAATGTTTAAAGTGCTGGACTCAGAACAGGGAAACCCAAGTTCAAATCTTTGTTTGGTCATGGAATATGCCATGTGACCTTGGGCCATCATTATTGCTCAGAAAATTCATTTTATGGAGTTGTTGTGGGGATTAATAGCAATTCAGGAGCCATGTAAAGTGGCATTCTTGGTGTCTTAAATATAAAAATAACTACAAAATTCTGTAATGCACAGGCACTTCTAATGCTATTCTCTCATCAAACATTATAATAAGTAGATTTTTGATGTCAGTTTTTTTAACTAATGGAAAAAATGTACAGATCCATAAAAATCACACAGGAAATCTCCGAGAGTGAGAGAGCAGGGGGAAATGGAGATGTGCAAGAAAGCAAGATGTGGGGAGGTGGTAGCAGGAGCAGCAGAGAGGGAGGCAAAGTTGAGTTATTTTATTTTATTTTTTTATTTAGTTAGTTATTTATACCCCGCTCTTCAGCCACAAGGCTATCAGAGTGGCTTACAAATTGTTTTAAGCAATAGCTATTTACACATCTACACTGCATTAAACAGTTTCCAATGTGTTAGCTAATTGCCCCCACAAGCTGGGTACTCTGAGGGAAGGGGATGGAAATAATGGGGATGGCTCCTTTTCCTCCATATTAGGTAGTGGGAGAACAGTATTGCAAGACAATTGGACAAAATGGTATCTGCACATTTTGCTGCACAACTCCACTCCTACAAAGGCTAGAGATTTAAAAACAACAACATCAAAATGCTTGGAATCTGGGCTAGCAGATTTCAAAAGGAGCACCATGCCTAGAATCTTAGTGAAATCTGGCAACCCTGCCAATTACCCTACAGTTTTTTGGCCTGAGGATGCTGGTGGCATACTCTGTGGTTTTTCAACTTGGATTCCATAGGATAGAGATTTCTGACCTACTGATGGCCTGAGTCTTAACTTGATGTTGCTTACTTGAACCAGAAAGAAGGGCATGGGCATTTGGTTGAGGAGGGTATACAGAAGGTTCCTTTAAAGAACAAGGGACTCTCCATTAATGCTGCAGAGGAAATAGTTGTAGAGTTACTTCTTCTGCTGATTGGTGTGTCTAAGGAGATTTTCAGATGGGGGTCAATATTCTATGGCAGGCACGGAACAGGGTCGAGAAAGGGGCTCCCTTTCAGATGACGTCAACCCCTTTTGTCCTGCTCCTGGAGTATTCTATTCACAATAAAACCTCATGAATAGAACACCCGTTCTGTGTCTGCCACAGGATCAGCAAAGTGGGAAAAGGAGCCCTGTTCCTGTTCCGAGATGACCGGCACGGGTGAGGAGGTCCATTATGAGCACTTCCTGGCATGATCGGGACATCCTTTCCCCCCACCCTGGGTTACTTGTAATTTTTGTGTTTTCTTTTTTGGTGCTTTGATTTTATTTTTGACAGTTGTGGGGTTTATTTTCAAATTTGCCACGCACTCGCGAGAACGGGTGCGATTTCACTTGCCAGTCGTAAAGGCAGCCTTATGACGGCTGCATTTATGACCGGCCAGCTTGGGGAGAGGGAGGATATTTCTGCCACAGAATTAAGGTAAGTGTGTGAACATTTTTCCTTTATCCCATGGCAGGAGTGGGATTGGGGCTTGCAGGGCAGGAACAGGGGATTTGGCCCCATCTGAAAAAATCCTAAATGGATTATCACACTATACTGTTATAGTGCTATTATTCCACTTTAATCCTGGGATTTGCAGTTTAGGGAGGGGTATTTAGAATTCTCAACCAGAGAGCTCTTAGGTCTCACAAAACTACAAACCCCAGAATTCCATAGGAGGCAGCCACAGCAGTTAAGGAGCAATAATAACAGTGCAGTAGGATAAAGTCCTAAAACAGGTTGGGATGTTATTGGGCTGTAAATCCAGCCACTCTAGCCAGCATAACCAATAGTGAGAAATGCTAGACTTTCAATCCAACAACATCTGGGGGACCACATTGTTCCCGCATATGGTCTAAGGAAAGCTGCCTGGAAAGCACATCTTGTACTACATTTCTTTGAAACTTCCTTCATACTTCAGAAGAAATGAAGAATTATTGTAACTCCTGATTCTTTAAGACTCCTATTTGTGGCAAAAGCTTTGATCCATGATAGCAGAAAGATGGGGAAAGGGAACAACAATAATCCAAATGGTAGAAAATTAAAAGTTCTGTTTCTTGGGTTTGAAACCCTTGTGCTTATGTTATACATTACTGCTGAAGGGTAATTGAATCTGGGACAAATTTCCCAAACCAAGAATGTGTTGATTCATGGCAAATTGTTGTTTGTTTCAGTGGTGGCAGCAGCTGCTCTGCTGCTGCCATACCACTCTATTAACCTCTGAAGGGGAAGCTAGTGGCCATACATCACGTCCCAACACTGTGATCTTTGTCACACTGTTTACATGGGAAACAGATAGAGATTTTTTTTTCTTGGATGTCAGATTCCCACTGGAAATCCTGATTGCCATGGTTACTTTGAAGAGCTACACTGCTCTGTGTTCCAACCCGCCTTAACAGTGAACTGGAGAGTTTTAAAAAATTTAAGAATAGGGAATACATTTTTAAATAATCAAACCTCCTCAGTACTCAAATAAAGGAGAGGGGAAAAGGCAGAGTGATCTTTATGAAACCCATGTGCCACTGACACCCACCTTTACAGAAATCATGTTCCCCACAGTCTTCCTATGGGCCCCCTGGGACTCGTGAACTGAGCCCCTTCCCTTAACATTTCTATGTTTATAAAACACTCCTCATCATGCACATGGTCAGGGGGGTTGTTACCAATAACTGGGTCCATTTAATTGGTTGAGTCATCACTGATTAATTAGTTATTTAAACTGTCGGTCTCCGGGGCAGACCATGGGATTTCGAGTGAATAGCATGGAAGCTGTCACTCTTTACCCTGATTCACATGAGAAAATGTGAGTGCGGCAAATTCAAAAAATAAAGAAAAAGAAACACACAAACCATATGCACAAGCACAGAAACACACTTTAAAAATAACAGGTAAACCAGGGAGGTTCAGAAAAAGAGCATCCCCTACCTGGTTGACCTGATCTCACCCAGAAGTGTTCTGCCAATTGATGCTTTATTCACTGAACACAATGGTGTAAAGTTTCAAATGCCAGCAATGCCGCCAAAAAAGCACCATGGAAGATCAACTGACGGCTTGGCCCGTCAATAAAAATGAACAGCTTTTGGAAAGGACATTATCACGAAATGACAATGTCATTTGATATGTGCACCCTTTTGTGTTAATTAGGTGTTGTTATGACACCATATTTGCCTGGTCTGGACTGTAGGGTGACAGAAAGAGATTGAATAAAATTGACTCTCTCTGCCCGGAACTGGCTGATTTACTCTGAGGTTGTTGACACACTGCAGAAATAATGCAGTTTGACACTGCTTTAATGATCATGGCTCCATCCTATGGAATCCTGGGATTTGTAGTTTGTTATGGCACCAGAGCTCTCTGACAGGGAAAGCTAAATATTGTGATGTACAGAGAACACATGCTCACATGCATTCAATAAATTGCTTTATTGACATGGATTCATGTGTCAGGAACATTGGAAAAGCCAAAACTGAGTTACAGGCAAGCAGGGCTGTAGATAAAAGCACACCGTCTCCTCCCTTATAATCCCCCCCCCCCCGTGCACTTCGGTCCTCTGGGAGGAATTTGCTGCAGCCTCAAAAGTCGAGGCTTTTGGCTACCTCCCGGAGGGCTTTTTTCTGTTGTCGGCCCCAAACTATGGAACGGCCTGCCGGATGAGATCCGTCAATTGACATCTTTGGACAGCTTCAAAAAGGCTGTCAAGACGGATCTCTTCCGGCAGGCCTTTCCAGAATAGATTATCTTGGCCTCGGGAACCCCCCCCTCCTTCAGGAGAGTCCCCACAGCTTCCTTTGTTAACAGAACTGAATATCGCTGGGGACCTACTGTTATGGCCAAATGTAGGTATGTGTTTTTATCAAATGTTTTAATTGTTGTTTTAATTTGTAATTGATTTAATAACTTCTTAAGAGGGGGAGGCAGTATATTGTTTTACTGTATGGTTTTTTAATGTTGTGAACCGCCCTGATTGGATTACCAAAGGGCGGTATATAAATAAATTTTATTATTATTATTATTATTATTATTATTACAGCTGAGAAATGCAGAAAAGGGAGGACACCACAGACAAGGGGGGAAGGACCTGGGCCTCAACGTCCTTGAGCTGGAGAGACCAGTATTCCCATGCCTACCAGGGCTGACCTCACTCCAAGACATTCCGGGGCCTGAGAAGAAACCAGGCCTGAACCAGCTACATGTCAGGGTCCTCCCTGAATTCTACTCCAACACCCAGAATCCAGGGATGAGCCTGACAAATATCTCACAAAACCCACAAATCCCAGAATTCCATAGCATTGAGCCATGGCAGTTTAAGCAGTGTCAAACTGCATTGTTTTTGCAATGTGTCAGCAGCCTGCCTCTCTTTTTCTCCATACCTAAAGTTCTTTAGTTTATTCCAAAAAATCTGCAACTTGTACTCTTTATGGTCACTTTTTGACAAACTAAAGGCAAACTAAAAGCTACCAAAAAGCACATTTGAAAGAACATATAACTATAGAGGATAACAGTGATAACCAAATACACATTGTAAATCCCATAATTTCCTTAAAAACGAATGAGGCATTTAATAGATTAAATAATGGTTAATGCAATAAGTTAGATTTACACATTCCCAAAGTTAACAAGAAGAACTTGATTTTCCAGTTTCTAACTATTAATTTTAAATTAATTTTTAAATCCAGTGTTACAAGGGGAGGGAATGAGAGTGAGATGTCACCAGCGTAGTAGGACTCTTTGGGTGGAAGGCTGCTGCAAAGGAATTTGCAAGCCTCCAATGATGTTTGGTTATTACTCCCTGCCACTGTCAAATTTTGACATGTGCATATCTAATGCACCTTGTTATTTTTATTTGGGGGCTTTTGCTCTTTGCAGGGAAAAAATCAATCCAGGCCCATTACTCAGGTACCAAATCTCTCTGAAAACATGTAGAGTGTTTTACACATAGTAGTATCTCTGCCTGTTTCCCAACACCTCTTAGATGATACCCCCTATCTAGTGCCTAACTGTACATTTTCTCCTCTCACCAATTCCCAGTGCATCCAGCACAAGTCAACCAGTAGCCAGCTGAGGCAACATTAAACTGGCTAAAGCCCTGATGAATGCAAACTGCTTTCAGCCAGGGAGGGATGGAACCTCAGCTGGTGTAAGAGGGGAGAAGTGGGGGGGGGAACCTTTCAAGCAGTAACCATGGAAACTATCCCAATCCCCAGCCAATAGCCAGCCCAAGCCCAAATGCCAACCAACAGCATAGCCCACCAATGGGAGGCTGCTCTCTCTCTCTCTCTCTCTCACACACACACACACAGAGCACAGACCACCAATGGGAGGCTGTTCACACACGCACAAAGAGAAATAGAAAGAGACTGCAGCTGAACAATTAAAGGAACAGAAGACAGCCCAGGTACTACATATAGTAATGAGGCCCAGTCAGTCTTGTAATGCATACACTCCTATCCTGCTGGTCCATTCTGTCTTGAGGCTCATGTCACATCAATTGGCTCTGTCGTTGACCAGAATCATCCAGCACATTTAGAGCACATGGAAGTTGACAGACCCTCATTAACTGCAGATGTTATATGGTTGTCTTGTATGACTTAATGTTTGGTTCTCCTGTGCTGCCAGGGGGTTGGTCTAGATGGCCCATAGAGATCCCGTCCACCTCTCCACTTCCATCATCCCAAGATCTTACCAATAGGTGTTTTCCTCTCCAACATGCATGTGCACATGTGCATGCATACAGAGACCCATATGTATATTCCCACAGAGTCAGAACAGACAGTGAAACGACCATCCTATTTATTGAACAGACAATTACGTACAATGAACTCAGACCAGACAAATACTGCAGGACAGGCCTGTGGGACATTGGCAGCTCCTTTCCACACCACCACTGCCTTTGCAGTCAGTCAGAGATGGCATGGCAGAATGGGCACAGGAGAGAGGAAGGCACCCCTTCCTGTTGAAAAACAGCTGCCAAGTGGTGGCCAGACAAAAGAAGCTGAGAGAGCTGTGAACAAGCAAGAGAAGGCAGCAAGCAGCAAGACACCTGCACAGGTGTGTGTGTGTGTCTGTGTGTGTATGAAGTAGCTGGGGAAATGCATCCCCAGGCTCTATACTTGCATATCCACACCCTAGCTATATGTATTCCATTCAGTTGTGTATTCATTGAAGTATTCATGTCTTATACCTGGAAATCCCATGGAAAGGTTGAGCTCATGGATGGGTAGAAAAGCAACAGCAGTACCTGAATGGTCCTTCCTACCATGACACACCTACACCTTTCCCCATACCTCTATGCTGGCTGCCAGCTGGGTGTTCCCTGCACCTCTGTTCACCTCTGAGGCTCCAGGAGTTATGTCAGCAAGTGCAAAAGGTTATGGAGTTGGGGAGGGGGGCAGCTGAGCCACCTTGGTATGCTCAAATGCCACATCATCCCTGACATCCCTTGCCAGATCCAGGAGAAGATCCACATGCTCCTGAAGCCCCCTTCCACACTAATATGCAGCCACTCAATAGTAGCCACCACATTTTGAATCTGCTCTGTCAAAGTGCCCAAACTGCTATGGAGAATTCTAAGATCCTCCTGGAAAGTGGCGATTGCACCATGACACATCCAGGTGCCCACGTGCCTTTGGGGCTATGTCTATCTCACCCCAGATGCCTTAGGGATCACTGGGTCAATAGCTGTGAAGGCTGGGGACCTTGGATACAGACTATTGGACCATCCCCACCTCAATCTCCTGATGCCCGTCTGTATCTGCCAGGGACTCCTGGAACCTGGATCCCATCCTTCTCCCAATAACCTTTCCTCCTCATGCACTGGCTGGTACAATCAAGCCCAGCATAATACAGTTGTCCCTCCACATTCACGGATTTGACATTCACGGATTTGAGTATTCACGGCTTGAAAAATATTCTTAAAAAAATAACAATCCTAATAGCAAACCTTGATTTTGCCATCTTATATAAGGGACACCATTTTGCTCTGCCATTGCATATAATGGGACTTGAGTATTCACGGATTTGGGTATTCACGGGGGGTCCTGGAACCAAACCCCAGTGAATGTGAAGGGACAACTGTACTCAGATTTGGATAGAATGTTCTTTTGGAATGCTGAAGATGCATTTTTGTTGTTTGCCTCACACAAGAAGGTGTGTGGTGTGTTATCCACACACAAGAAAAGGTTCCGAAGCTTGTGTTTATAGAACCATTTCATAGAATCATAGAGTTGGAAGAGACCACAAGGACCATCTAGTCCAACCCCCTGCTATGCACAAACACACAATCAAAGCACCCCTGACAGATGGCCATCCAGCCTCTACTTAAAAACCTTACTTAAAAAAAAAAGGGAGACCCCACCACACTGTTGTAATGCTGTATAACATTGCACTGGAGCACAAGATTCCCCTTGATGTGGGAGTTGTCATACCAGATGGCTACCCACCATGACATGTGGATTGAGAAGGGAAGGGCAGCAAGGCAAAGATTCTCATGGGGTATGGATCTGGGACCAAGTAGCTTATGTTTACTTTGGGCTATGAGTATCTGCAGCTATAGCCTCCCCACCTTCTGAACTGTAGAACCCCACTACTTTGGACAGTACTTAGGTAGGTTGCCCTTTAGACTCCACCTCCCAGAATCCCCTGGTAGTGGCTCTGCTTGCCACTGGGAGTTGTAGGCCAAACAGTATCTTTCCCAAGCTCTGTTGTAAGTCACACATCATCTGCAGGCCCTTCCCACTTTACCATGCAGTTCCAGGAGGTGGACTTAGTTCTCTTTCCCTCCCTCCCCACCTGGAATATGATGGGGGGAAGGCTTTGTCCAGCCCCTTCCTGCATCTCCTTGTTCCTTTCCAGAGCATGATTGGGAGCAGGCTTTCCCTTGCCCCACCCCACCGCACCCCTCACCTTCCAGAACATGAATATGGACCAGGCCCTTCCACTCTCCATCCACAGCACGTAGGAGCGTCTGTCATTCCACAGTGTGTTTTGGGACTATGTTGAAGTTCCTCCCCCTCATGATAAGTGTCACACTCTGGGGTGAGACAGACATAGCCCCGTGCTATGTGCCATATCATCAGAGGCAGGGTGTGCCTGCACAGAATTTATATCCTGGTGGAGGTATGTTGTGATTGGCTGGTGATTTGTGCTGTATCTTAACCTCAGTCCTTCCGGGATGAGTGTGGCTTCAGCAGAGAAATTGGGACCAGGAGTTTTATTTTGAGGGCGTTCCCATTGATTTCCACGTGTTGAAAATACCTTAGGCTCCCCCTGATCTTGGCCTAACTTTGCACTGGCCCAGTGGGGGTATCTTTGGACTGAGTGAGGTCTGCTAGTCTGCTAGTGATGTAATCCACCCATTCCCCTGCGCTGATCCTTCTCTGCCCCCCTTTTTGTTCTTCAGCCAGCTGATCTCAGCCCTTATGCTGACTGATGCCTGAGCTGGCTGATATTTCTGATATCAGGTAGCATAAGGGGATTGTGCTGGCATAAAGGAAGTTCAACAAGACTAAGTACATTTGGCTTCATTTTGAACCACTCCAGCCAACCTGTCTTTGAATTGGCCTGCATGAAAAAAAATGCATATTTTTCTGTATAGAAAATGATGCTTCATGCACCGAAAACAGCATTTTCTGCACAGGAATTTTATTTTCTGTGCAGGAAACTTGAACAAAATCCATGCATTATTATTATTATTGCACAGAATAAGTCCCAAATAGTCTTCAAAAAGTGTGCAGTTTTCAACAACTTTTTTGCAGCAAGGAAAAAAACAGTAAAATTATTTGTCCTTGTCTGCAAGAATGAAAATTAAAAAGATTTACTTTCCTAAGATTCATCACAGATCATCTGTTTTGCAAACATCATCTGGAAAATAGTTATAAGGTATAGAGCAGTGGCACCTAGTTATGCCTATTTATTATTAAAGGATAGATTTCCCTTTCTTTTTCTCCCCTCCTCCTTTGCATTAAAAAAAAATCAAGTTTATTAACATTTTCAAGGCTACTAACGACTTCTTAGCTGTCCAGAATGATTAGCTGATATTTCAGCCATGTGAGCAACTGCTACCCAAATTGTGTGGGGTCTGTGGGACCCACTCATGACCTTTGACTTATGATATTATATTTGGGAATTTTAATTAGTTCAGAAGTCTGGCTGTGAAAGATTGGGCAACTTACAGGATCTTTGTGCCAGTGTATACCAGTACTAACTGAGGAGACTCCAAGCCAAAATAGAATAAAAATGGTTTTTATTGGAAAATAAGCACGGGAGCATTCACACATATACTCAGGCTCACAAGTGATCACACAAGGCTAATGAAGAATTAGGAGGAAGTTAGATTTGGGGAATGGGTTATAATTACCTGTCTGGAGAACAGAGATTTGTGCAGCAGAAAAAGACTCAGATTTGGGGCTGAGGGTGATACAGCATTTGGATAGACAGTCCAACTGTAGCAGCACACTTTGTCTATGATTTGGGGTAATATATATACCCAATATCGTACCTTTAAATGGTGTTCCAGGTGTGAAACAATTCTTGGGTGAGTTCCCCAGGGTTAAACAATGGAAGCCCAGCTTCATTGATTGTTGCTGATGGGTTTATGGCCTCACCTGTATTGTGGATGGGGAAAGGCGTGAGTAAAAGACATTTACGTGAATGATCGTGAACAATAGGTGTTCCAGTCACTGTTTGTTTTGGGGTATGATTCACTGCCAAGTGTGTCCAGGAGAGATTAGCACATTCCACCCTTATGACTGTCTTGGGGGGGAGGGTTGCTTAATCATGTCCTGGGCATGCTTGATTCTAGGGAATTTCCAGTGACACCTTCTTAAACCCTAGTGACCTTCACTAGCCCTTATGTTTGGGTTGTCCTGGTCTACTTGAAACCACAAGAAGAAGCTGAATTATGAATTATTGGAGGGAGGAGGCTGTAAGGCTGATTTTTACCAAAACCTGACATCAAAGATAGTTAAAAATAATGAAATTCTAATAAAATACAATTAAAATATAAAAAGCCTCTCTCTCTCTCTCTCTCTGGCTTTTCTTCGCAAATGAAGATTCAGGAAGGACTCATCCTGTGCTTTCTGCAAGCGCGCTGATGACTAAAAAGGCCAATCCGAGATAAACAAGTCCGGTTGCAGAAAGCACAGCAGAAGGTCTCCTTGGGTGATGTTTCCGGGTTGTCATTCTTTTTGCGTTGTTGTTTCTCTTCAAGACTTGTTTGTCGTGAATTCTCCAATAAGGCTGCAGCATTGTGGATAGTGCGTCTCCATGCCTCCCGATGTGAGGTCAGGGCGGATCATTGTTGGTGATCGATTTGGCCAAGCCTGAGATGTTGTTTCAGGGAGTCCTTGTATCGCTTTTTTGGAGCGCCCCTCTTACGCTGACCCATGGCGAGTTCACCATAGAGTACTATTTTTGGGAGGCAATGGTCTTCCATCCTAGAAACATGCCCTGCCCGGCACAGCTGTGTTCTCAATATCATGGCCTCAATGCTGGTGATCCCTGCTTGCTCAAGGAAAGCAACATTCATCATATAGTCAGTCCAGTGTATATTTAGGATTGTGCGTAGACAGCGCTGATGAAAGCGTTCGAGGAGTCATAAGTCGTGGCGATAGGTGTCCCATGTTTCAGACTCATAAAGGAGGATAGTACAATGGCTCTATACACATTGATTTTTGTGCTTCGCTTCAGGTGTTTATTACTCCAGACTCTTTTGTAAAGTCTTCCAAATGCGTTATATGCCTTTGCTAATCTGTGATCGATCTCTTTGTCAATCTTGGCATCTGAGGAGATGATGCTTCCCAGGTAGGTGAATTGCTGAATGGATTTAAGCACAGAGTTGCCAACGGTAATGTGGGGATGGTGGTGTTCGTCCTGTGGTGCAGGCTGGTAAAGAACTTCTGTTTTCTTCAGGTTGACTTCTAGCCCAAACAGCTCTGCAGCTGTTGCAAAGCAGGATGTTAGGCGCTGCAGAGCTGCTTCTGTGTGGGCAAAAGGGGCAGCATTATCAGCAAAGAACAGCTCACAGACTAGATAGTTTAGGGTCTTAGTGCGAGCCCTCAGACAGCTTAAGTTAAACAAGCTACCATCAGTACGGCAATGTATATAGATGCAGTCTTCTTCTTCGAGCTCTGCCGTAGCCCTTTGGAGCATCATGCTGAAGAAGATTGTAAATAAATTTGGAGCAAGAACACAACCTTGCTTCACTCCATTAGTTATTAGAAAGGGCTGTGAAAGAGCAACGCCATATCTGACTTGACCACACTGGCCCTCGTGTAGCAAGATAATCATTTTAAGGAATTTGGGGGGACATCCTAGTCTTTCCAGGATGTGCCACAGACCTTTTCTACTCACAGTGTCAAAGGCTTTGGTGAGGTCGACAAATGTTACATAGAGACCCTTGTTCTGCTCTCTACATTTCTCTTGCAGTTGTCTAAGGGCAAATACAATATCTGTAGTACTCCTATTGGCTCTGAAGCCACATTTGCTTTCAGGAAGCAGTTCTTCTGCAATAGCAGGAACTAATCTGTTCAGGAGTATCCTTGCAAGGATTTTTCCAGCAATAGAGAGCAGTGTTATGCCTCGATAGTTTGAGCAATCAGATTTTGCTCCTTTTTTCTTGTACACGGTGATGATGACTGCATGTTGGAGATCTGATGGCAGTTCCCCCTTTTCCCAGCAATTCACAAGGAGTTCATGTAATTTATCATGGTGTACATGACCTCCGTGTTTTCAGACTTCAGGTGGGATTCCATCAATCCCAGCTGCCTTGCCATTTTTCACTTGCTGTATGGCCTTAAGGGTCTCTTCCAAAATGGCAGCTATGTCCAATTCATTTTTCATTGTTTTTTGTATCATATGTTGGATAGCTGAGCCTTGGATTACTCGGTTGGCACTAAAGAGACTTTGAAAATGTTCAGCCCATCGATTCAGGATGGAGGCTTTATCAGTAATTAATGTTTAACCATCTGTACTGTATAAGCCGCTTTGGACCTGATAAGTAGGTCCAAACGCTGCTTTAAGAGCTTCATAAAATCCTCTAAGATCACCCAGATCAGCACAGCATTGTGTCTTTTCTGCTATACTGATCCACCACTTGTTCTGCACTTGTTTGGAGTTTTTGTTGAAAGTTTACTACATGTGAGATGGAAAGCTGCTTTTCTTACATGGCAAGTTGGCTGGGTGAGGTATGCCTGGTGAGCAGTTCTCTTCTTTGCCAACAGCTCCTGGATCTCTTGGTTGTTTTCATCAAACCAGTCTTGATTTTTCTTGTGTGATAACCTGAGGGATTCTTCTGCAGACTGGAGGATACTGTTTTTGATATGTTGCCAAAGCACTGTACGAGAAGGATCTGTAGGGTGGTCTTCAAGTTTTGTTTTCAGATTTGCCTGGAAGTTGTCTCTCATGGTAGCTTGTTGAAGATTATGTGACCAGTGGGGTGCCACAGGGTTCTGTCCTGGGCCCAATGCTATTCAACATCTTTATCAATGACTTGGATGAGGGAATTAGGGGCATACTTATCAAATTTGCAGATGACACCAAATTAGGAGGAGTAGCTAATACCCTAGAGGACAGGATCAAAATTCAAAAAGACCTGAATAGACTGGAGAGTTGGGCCTAAGCTAACACAATGAAATTCAATACGGAGAAATGTAAGGTACTACACTTAGGGCGAACAAATGAAATGCAGAGATCTAGGATGGGGGAGACCTGGCTGAAGGAGACTACATGCGAAAGGGATCTAGGAGTCCTAGTAGACCACAAGTTGAACATGAGTCAACAGTGTGATGCGGCAGCTAAAAAGGCCAATGCGATTTTGGGCTGCATCAATAGAAGTATAGTGTCTAGATCAAGGGAAGTAATAGTGCCGCTCTATTCTGCTTTGGTCAGACCTCACCTAGAATACTGTGTTCAGTGCTGGGCACCACAATTCAAAAAGGATATTGATGACAAATTGGAGCATGTCCAGAGAAGGGTGACTAAAATGGTGAAAGGTCTGAAAACGATGCCTTATGAGGAGAGACTTAGGGAGCTGGGCATGTTTAGCCTGGAAAAAAGACGGTTAAGAGGCGATATGATAGGCTTGTTTAAGTATTTGAAGGGATGTCACGTTGAGGATGGAGCAGACTTGTTTTCTGCTGCTCCAGAGACTGGAACACGGAACAGTGGATGCAATCTCCCGGAACAGAGAATCCACCTCAATATTAGGAGGAACCTTTTGACAGTAAGAGCTGTTTGGCAGTGGAACACACTCCCTCGGAGCGTGATGGGGTCTCCTTACTTGGAGGTCTTCAAACAGAGGCTGGATGGCCATCTGTTGGGGATGCTTTGATCGTGATTTCCTGCGTGGCAGGGGGTTGGACTGGATGGCCCTCGTGGTCTCTTCCAACTCTGCAATTCTATGATTCTATGGTTCTATGACTTGGAGTCTCCTCTTTAAGATGCCACCCCTCTTAGGTTTGAACTTAAGATGAAGGTTTAGTTTACATCTGACGAGGCAATGATCTGTCTGGCATTCTGCACTGGGCATCACTCGAGTGTGGCGGACATCGCGAATGTTTCTCTGGCAGACTAGAACATAGTCAATGAGGTGCCAATGTTTGGATCGGGGATACATCCAGGTTGTCTTCAAGCTATCTTTCTGCTGAAAGATAGTGTTTGTAATAGTCAGCTGTTGTTCTGCAAAGAACTCTAGCAACAGGCGGCAGTTATCATTGCAATTTCCAACACCATGCTTGCCTAAAACACCTTTCCGGGCTTTGGAGTTCTTTCCTACTCTGGCATTGAAGTCACCAAGGATAATAATTTTAACTTCTAGAGGGAGTTTTTGTATTGGTTGGCGTAGGTCTGTGTAGAATTTGTCTTTCTCTACAGGGTCGGCTTACATAGTTGGGGCATATATACTAAAGAGAACAACATGTGGGAGGTGTAAGGAAATAATGCGATCAGAGTGTCCTGTTGGCAAGGTTTTGAGTTTGGAGGCAATGGAGTTTTTAATTATAAAGCCTACTCCTGAAAGATGTTTTTCGGTTTTGGGTTTGCCAGACCAGTAAAGTGTGTAGCCGGCGCCGTGTTCTTTAAGGCTGCCTTCCTCATGGAGATGAACTTCAGTAAGAGCAGCGATGTGAATATTAAGTCGTGATAGTTCATGGGCTATTAGAGCAGAACAATGCTTAAGCTGTCCACTATCTGCAGAGTCTGATGCAGATTCATGCAGGTTCTGATGTTCCAGCATGCAAGCGTCAGTTTATTTACACCTTTGGAGGCCGGTGTGTGCCTTTCTTTCTTTGCCTTTGTTTGACCGCATCAGAAGATGCCCATTGGCCGCAGCTAGCCAACTAGGTAGATAGGGATGAGCTTTCATTAGACCACCTTTTCTAGGCCCCTTTCCATATGGAGCAAGCAGTGCTCTCCTTAAAAAAGGCTGTTTGGTCGTTCAGGATGCTGCCATACAAGACTGTCATCTCCCAGGTCAGCCTCAAGCGACCAAAGTCCTGAACCGCCTGCATGCAGGGTTGGGTCTGTGTCTTTCAGTGCATCTTTACACCTGCTGTTTCATCCCTTGCCTATCGCTACAGGGCTTTTTTTGGAATTGGATTTATCCTTTAAGCCTGTGCAATGGATTTTTCTGGTGGAGCACAGCGTGCACAGAACTGGCCTCACCCTTTAAACCAAAGGTTCATCTGCTTTGGCCTTGCAAGCATGGATGGTAGCAGAGAGGTCCTTGGGTCATAGGTTTGATTAGAGTTTCCTTCTCTTAGATGGTTGACTTTACAGGGTTGGACAAGCACCATCTGCCCGGGTTTGGGTTTAGAGTTTTCCTTCTCCTAGGACGGTTGCCATAAGGCTAGAGAGCCCATCCTGCTCTTTGACACTCTTTGTCAGACCCTTTGGTTTTGACCTGGCTGGCATGGGAGACCCTACTGGTGGCTATTATGCCACCGCCAGCATAGCTCAAAACATCATCAGGGTACACAAGCCTCTCTCCCACAACAAGGGGGCGTCAATGGAATTAAAACCTATCAAAAAATAATAATGGCACCTGCTCAAGTAAGAATCCATTCAAGAGCAACCCAAGCTAAAGATCTGTTTAAATAAGAAGGACATTGGTGGTGGAAGGACAGAAAATGAATCAGTGAAGTAGGGACCAATGTTAGATCAGTTGGACCTGTATCAACTATAGCATCCCAGTCAAAAAGGATCTGAGTGATTTCTTCTGCAAATTGTCATGCAAGTTGGTCACAACAAGCTATGACTGATCTGTACTTTCTTTTTAAAGTCCATAAATAATAGACTTCTGACTACCCAAAAGAGCTCTATTGGATTACTCTCCACAGATACAATGGTGGCAGAGAAGAATGATTTCTTTGCACCATCAATGTTATGGAGTAAGCTATCACCAGGGCTGATTTAAGGAATTTGGGGCCCCCTGCAATACATTATTTTGTGGGCCCCATATGTTTATCTCCGGTCAATCTAACCTAACCTAACCTGTTGACAGGATGGGATATTCAGATTATTACTAATAATGTTTACGCAGGAGGAGGGTTACAAAGCCCCCCCCCCCACAATGTGGCATGCCCATTTGGGATACGATAAAGCAGAAGTACATAAAGATTTCAACAACAATATAGTGAGAAAGGTCTTGTTGCAAAACTGGAAAAAGATTCAAAAATTATTTTACGATAAGCTACCAAAGTGGCTGTCACCAGCCGAAGCTTTCTTTGGGAGATGGGGGCAAATAGGGAGGATGAACAAATGGATTACATATACCTCTCTCTGGCTTTTCTTCGCAAACGAAGATTCAGGAAGGACATATCCCGCACTTTCTGCAAGTGCGCTGATGACTAAAAAGGCCAATCCAAGATAAACAAGTCCGGTTGCAAAAAGCACAGCAGAAGGTCTCCTTGGGTGATGTTTTTGGGTTGTGATTCTTTTTGCGTTGTTGTTTCTCTTCAAGACTTGTTTGGTGTGAAATAAGGCTGCAGCATTGTGGATAGTGCGTCTCCATGCCTCCCGATGTGAGGCCAGGGCGGACCACTGTTGGTGATCAATTTGGCCGAGCCTGAGATGTTGTTTCAGGGAGTCTTTGTATCACTTTTTTGGAGCGCCCCTCTTACGCTGACCCGTGGCGAGTTCACCGTAGAGTAGTATTTTTGGGAGGCACGATGTCAATATTAAGCCGTGATAGTTCATGGGCTATTAGGGCAGATGGACGCTCAGGCTATCCACTATCTTCAGAGTCTTGCATGGTTCTGATGTTCCAGCATGCAAGGGATTACATATATAGATTTAACTAAAAAGAACAAAGAGGGAAGATTAGAAATCAAAACAAAGGAAAAGCTGAAAGAAGAAGGATGGGAATTAAATTGGTTGACATATCAACAGTTAAATAATAGATTCAAACTGGACAAAGAAAAGAGAGGATTTATGGAAGAACAGACAGAAGTAGATAAAATACTATGGGGAGGAGAACGGAGTAAAATAGCTAAACTTTATAATTTATTCTTGTCTAGGCAACTTGAAGCAGAAACAGTTAGGGAAGCAATGGTCAAATGGGCAAAAGATATTGGGGAAGTAATAACCATGGAAGAATGGGAAATGGCTTGGAGACAAACAAAAAAATTCACAGCATGCCAAGCACTGAAAGAAAACTATTTTAAAATTAGTAATCGGTGGTATTTAACACCAGTAAAGTTAAATAAAATATTTGGAACAAAGCAAAAGGAATGCTGGAAATGTGGGGAAGTAATGGGTACACTAATACATATGAGCTGGCAATGCTCAGTTATGCAGAAATATTGGGTAAAAGTGCATAAAATAGTACAGAACATATTCCAAATACAATTTGATTTAAACCCGAAATTTTATTTATTGAATATCACATTGATGATTGAAAGGACAGTAGAGAGGAAACACTGGAGAATATATATATATATATATATATATATACGGCCGCACGACTGACAGCGGCGGCAAAATGGAAGAGTAAAGAAACACCACAAATAGACGACTGGCTTGAAAAGGTACTTGAGATGAGAGACAATGATAAACTGACACATATACTGAATAAGAAATCAATAGAAAAACTGGAAATGGAATGGTCCCCCTTGACAAACTACTGCAAAAAAAGATGGAGCATTAATAGGAATTTAGAGATATAGAAAAGAAGGAGTGATATGAGTTAGTGTTTAGTACAATAATATGAGTGTCAATAGGGGTGAAAGGTGGGGAAAGAGAGTAACAAACTATTGGATGACAGTAGGAAAGTAGGACTAAGGATGAATGAAAGACATGGTAAGAAAACTAGAAGAATGAAACTCTTTGAGCTATTTTACAGAGGAAGTCAGATTTTTTAAAGTATAGAAGTATAAGTTTATGTTTGATGTATTTTGAAATGGTGTAAGATGTATAATAATTTGTATAAATAAAATAATATTTTAAAAAAAGTCCCCCACAATGACCCACAATGATGGGCCCTCCTGCGGTTTGCAGGAGCTGCGGGGCACGTAAACCGACCCTGACCAGGTGGGCACAGGCGGTGGAGGGAGGGAGGGACTGGCAGCGGCTCTATGGTCACCAGGGCCACGAGCAGCAGCAGCAGGGGGGTGGGCAAGGTGCTGGCAGGAGGAGCTACCCAGTACCCTCCAGTGGAGGGGAGCCTCTCTCGGAGGTGTCAAAGGGAGAGCAGGGGAGGGGGCTGCCCGGGTCCAAAACGGCAGGACTCTGCAGAGGAGGGAAGGGCCAGGGCCAGGGCTGGACAAGAGAGCCAGGAAGTGTTGGCATCCTTCCTCCCCCCGCCGTTTCTGGAAGGTGCCAAGTCTTTCTGCCGTCGGGCCTCCCGCCCTCTCTCCCCCCTCCGGAGGCAACTCCGAGGCAGGCCTTGGGTGCGGGGCTATGTCAGAGTGCCAGCCAGCGGGAGAAGCTGTGGATGGGTCACCTGTCCCAGGCCCTCCACCGCTACCTGCTGGCCATGAAGGAACCCCACCTCGTCGCCCCCAAAGTGGGGCACCAACGTCTGAACTCCTGCGGGCCCGCAGCCAGTGCTGCTTCCCAGGTGCTGCGACTCACCATGGCCGTGTCCCTCTTGGCAGGCCTCCCTGGTGCCTCCGCCTTCACCTGGCTGGCTGGCTGCTCCGGGGCGCTGTTGCGGCTGCTGAGATGGACGGGGAGGCGGTAGCCGCTGCACCATGCAGGGGGGAGCCGCGTCCGGGGGCAGCGGCTGGGAAGCAGCGCCGGCAGGGCGGGCGGACGGGCAGGCCTGCGGGGTTGGAGGGGTGGCTCCACGGGTGGGTGAGGCCGGCCGGGCTGCCCCCCCGCTGTGGCTGGGCCCCCCCGCCAATGTGGATTTGACGGTAATGGTTAAACCGGCCCTGGCTATCACAACCCCATGTTTGGTTACATTCATTTTGAATTTTGCTCTAGCTGTTATCCGATACATTTAATCACTCACAGCACCTTTTAAAACCAGGGGTCTTACTTGGCTCTCTTTAGTGGGAGAGGATAGGACTGATATCAACTGTCAGCACCATTTCTTCATTCCAGAGGTGAACCAGAGCTTTGGTGGAATTGCCTGCTGAGGTGAAAGAAAAATTCCCAGCACTCATCTGAAAACCATTTTTATCCATCTGCTTCCTGGTGTAGGTTATCTTAATTGGTCCCTCACCACTGCAGAGGCTCTGAGTACCAATAAATTTAAACTCTGTTAGGCAGAGATCTATCTGTGACACTGGAAATATAGAAAGTTTCACCATGCCCAGATAAATGTCATCCTATAACCATGCAATGCCTAGTGTTCCCTGAAGATTGGTGGGTCCCACTACCAGTTGTGACAAACTCATGGCTGCCCTCAGAACTTGGAAAAGTTACTTGTGTGAACTATAACTCCTAGAAACCTCCAACCAACATAGAATCATATAATCATAGAGTTGGAAGAGACCACAAGCGCCATCCAGTCCAACCCCCTGGCATGCAGGAATACACAATCAAATCATTCCCAACAGATGGACATCCAGCCCCTGCTTAAAAACCTCCAAAATGTTGGCTGAGGCATTCTGAGGGCTCATCTACACAAGTCAGGATACACCAGCTCTCCCCTGGCTCTCCCCTGACATGGGCATGGATCATGCCCATGTGCCCTCACTCCTCATTGCCTGTATGGAATGGGAGGAAGTCCTGACAGGTATGATGGCCCATCGCTGCAGCCAACACCACCGTTTTCTTCACTGTCTTGGAATGCAGTTAAGGAGGTCTGCAACATATGACCACGGCCACTTGCATGTGACCAGCCTTGGTCACATGCTATGGGACTCCTTCCTGACTTCCAGGAGAGCCAGGGAGACTGCACAAGGGCAGGCCTGCAGGAACCATGGCTCCTGCAGACATGCAGGGCCTGATCCATCATTTGCCAGTGGAACAAAGGAAACCAGGTATTATTTTAGAACACTGTATCAGGCCCTACTCCACCTCCCCCCTGTCTCAGCCCAGTATCCACCCCAGGGGTGATGATGACAGCCTAGGGGCAGAATGTGGCAAATGCCCTGCATCATCAGGACTGCAGGGCCCTAAGATGGGGGCAAAATGATGGTATTTAGCCCATGTAGACAAGCCCTGAGATTTGTAGTCCAGAAAAGAACTTTTGCCATAAATGTCATGAAGTTCTGAGGCACTGCTGGCATGGTGGTCTCAGCATTAATGCTGAAGTCCCTCAGTTCTCAAGGGCACTCTAGCAATACTCTCAAGACCATTCCAACCAGCTCAGGAAGGAAGAATGCTTATCACTAGGATGGGTAGCACATCAACAGAATCCCAGTTCTCTCTCAAGCATTTATTTTCCTGTAGATACATTCAAAACTGGAGACTGTGAGATGGGGACTTCATCAGGAGAAGAGAACCACTGTTGATATTTTTATTTGGTGTCACGTTAACTTCAATTTATGGTTACCCTATGAGTGAGAGACCTTCAAGAGCCCTGCACAGCTGCCCTAGCTTCCTTGATTGAATCAATCCACTTGTAATATGGTCTTCTTCTTTTCCTACTGCCTTCTACTTTGCTGAGTATTATTGCCTTTTCCTGTAAATCACATCACATAATGATATGTCCATGCTATGATAACTTCACTTATGATAGCCCTGTTTAAGTATATGAAGGGGTGTCACATTGAGGATGGAGCAGGCTTGTTTTCTGCTGCTCCAGAGACTGGAACACGGAGCAATGGGTGCAAGCTCCAGGAACAGAGATTCCACCTCAACATTAGGAGGAACTTTCTGACAGTAAGAGCTGTTCGGCAGTGGAACACACTCCCTTGGAGCATGGTGGGGTCTCCTTCCTTGGAGGTCTTTTGAGAGTTTGGATGGCCATCTGTCAGGGATGCTTTGATCATGATTTCCTGCGTGGCAGGGGGTTGGACTGGATGGCCCTCGTGGTCTCTTCCAACTCTGCAATTCTATGATTCTATGATCATCTTGGCTTCTAGTGAGAATTCAAGCCTGATTTGCTCCAGGACCCATTCATTTGTCTTTTTAGTCATCCACTGTAACGAAGCTTCTTTTCCATTCTGTATTGCCTGCTGCTGTTCAGAGAAACCAAAGAGAGCATGGACAATGCTAGGAGAGACCCCATCCCCCCTGACTCATTCCACCTTATCTCTATGCTCTGTGCTAATCCGGGATTGAGAATGTTGCTTGACCCATAGAAACACAGCAGAAATAAAACAGCCTATTTTGACAATGTGTGCAAAAACTGGAGAAATTATTCTTGTCATTTAGAGTCAGCCCTAGCTGTAGCATCGTCTGTTTTAGACAAGAAGCACCACTCCGTCTTCCATTGAACCAGTGGAACATGTGCTGCCATGCTGTGCTTTGGGGATGACTTGTATGGACCAAGTGCTTTCCTCTTCCAATTGATTTGAATGGATAAAGGAGCTTTCTGTGGAATAACAATCAATAACATTTGATGAGTCCATTAGCCAGGGCCTGGCACAGCAATCTCGCAATCTCTCTTTCTCTCTCTCTGATCTTTGAAGATGAAGAAGAGACATGGAACTAAGTTCTTTCAATAACAGACAGACAGACAGACAGACAGAGAGACAGACAGACAGACACACACACACACACACCATTCTCATGACTGTATAATAATTTTACCTCTCCATTGACGCCCCCTTGTCGTGGGAGAGAGGCTTGCGTACCCTAATGACGTTTTGAGCTATGCTGGCGGTGGCATAATAGCCACCGGTAGGGTCTCCCATGCCAGACAGGTCAAAACCGAAGGGTCTGACAAAGAGCGTCAAAGGGCAGGATGGGCTCTCTAGCCTTATGGCAACCGTCCTAGGAGAAGGAAAACTCTAATCCCAAACCCGGGCAGATGGTGCTCGTCCAACCCTGTAAGGTCAACCATCTAAGAGAAGGAAACTCTAATCAAACCTACGGCCCGAGGACCTCGCTGCCACGTCCTTGCTTGCAAGGCCACGGCAGATGAATCTCTGGTTTAAAGGGTGAGGCCAGTTCTGTGCACGCTGCGCTCCACCAGAAAAATCCATTGCACAGGCTCGAAGGACAAATCCATTTCCAAAAAAGCCCTGTAGCGACTGGCGAGGGATGAAACCGGCAGGTGTAAAGATGCACTGGAAGCCGCAGCCCCAACCCTGCATGCAGGCGGTTCAGGACATTGGTCGCTCAAGCCTGACCCGGGAGATGACAGTCTTGTTCGGCAGCATTCTGAACGACCAAGCAGCCTTTTTTAAGGAGAGCACTGCTTGCTCCATATGGAGAGGGGCCTAGAAAAGGTGGCCTAAAGAAAGCTCATCCCCAACTACCTGGTTGGCTAGCCGCGGCCAACGGGAATCTTCTGAGGCGGTCAAACCAAGGCAAAGAAACAAAGGCACACACCGGCCTCCAAAGGTGTAAATAAACTGACACTTGCATGCTGGAACATCAGAACCATGCAAGACTCTAAAGATAGTGGACGGCCTGAGCGTCGTTCTGCCCTAATAGCCCTTGAACTATCACGGCTTAATATTGACATCGCTGCTCTTAGTGAAGTTCGCTTCCATGAGGAAGGCAGCCTTAAAGAACATGGCGCCGGCTACACACTTTACTGGTCTGGCAAACCCAAAACCGAAAAACATCTTTCAGGAGTAGGCTTCATGATTAAAAACTCCATTGCCTCCAAACTCGAAACCTTGCCAACAGGACACTCTGATCGCATTATTTCCTTACGCCTCCCACATGTTGTTCTCTTTAGTGTATATGCCCCAACTATGCAAGCCGACCCTGTAGAGAAAGACAAATTCTACACAGACCTACGCCAACTCATACAAAAAGTCCCTGTAGAAGATAAAATTATTATACTTGGTGATTTCAATGCCAGAGTAGGAAAGAATTCCGAAGCCTGGAAAGGTGTCTTAGGCAAGCATGGTGTTGGAAATTGCAATGATAACGGACGCCTCCTGCTAGAGTTCTGTGCAGAACAACAGCTGACTATTACAAACACAATCTTTCAGCAGAAAGATAGCTTGAAGACAACCTGGATGCATCCCCGATCCAAACATTGGCACCTCATTGACTACGTTCTAGTCCGTCAGAGAGACATTCGTGATGTCCGTCATACCCGAGTGATGCCCAGTGCAGAATGCCAAACAGATCATCGCCTCGTCAGATGTAAACTAAATCTTCATCTTAAGTTCAAACCTAAGAGGGGTGGCATCTTAAAGAAGAGGCTCCAAGTCAACAATCTTCAACAAGCTACCATGAGAGACAACTTCCAGGCAAACCTACAAACGAAACTTGAAGACCATCCTACAGATCCTTCTCCTACAGTGCTTTGGCAACATATCAAAAACAGTATCCTCCAGTCTGCAGAAGAATCCCTCGGGTTCTCCCACAAGAAAAATCAAGACTGGTTTGATGAAAACAACCAAGAGATCCAGGAGCTGTTGGCAAGGAAGAGAGCTGCTCACCAGGCATACCTCGCCCAGCCAACCTGTCATGTAAGAAAAGCAGCTTTCCGCCTCACATGTAGCAAACTACAACAAAAACTCCGAGACATGCAGAACAAGTGGTGGATCAATTTAGCAGAAAAGACACAACGCTGTGCAGATCTGGGTGATCATAGAGGATTTTATGAAGCTCTTAAAGCAATGTTTGGACCTACTTATCAGGTCCAAAGCTCCTTATACAGTACAGATGGTCAAACATTAATTACTGATAAAGCCTCCATCCTAAATCGTTGGGCTGAACATTTTCAAAGTCTCTTTAGCGCCAACCGAGTAGTCCAAGCCTCAGCTATCCAACATATGACACAAAAACCAATGAAAAATGAATTGGACATAGCTCCCACTTTGGAAGAGACCCTTATGGCCATACAGCAGATGAAAAACGGCAAGGCAGCTGGGATTGATGGAATCCCACCTGAAGTTTGGAAACACGGAGGTCATGCACTCCACGAAAAATTCCACGAATTCCTTGTGAATTGCTGGGAAAAAGGGGAACTGCCATCAGACCTCCGAGATGCAGTTATCATCACCCTGTACAAGAAAAAAGGAGCAAAATCCGACTGCTCAAACTATCGAGGCATAACACTGCTCTCTATTGCTGGAAAAATCCTTGCAAGGATACTCCTGAACAGATTAGTTCCTGCTATTGCAGAAGAACTTCTCCCTGAAAGCCAATGTGGCTTCAGAGCCAATAGGAGTACTACAGATATTGTATTTGCCCTTAGGCAACTGCAAGAAAAATGTAGGGAGCAGAACAAGGGTCTCTATGTAACATTTGTCGACCTCACCAAAGCCTTTGACACTGTAAGTAGAAAAGGTCTGTGGCAGATCCTGGAAAAACTAGGATGTCCCCCCAAATTCCTTAAAATGATTATCTTGCTACACGAGGGCCAGCGTGGTCAAGTCAGATATGGCGATGCTCTTTCAGAGCCCTTTCTAATAACTAATGGAGTGAAGCAAGGTTGTGTTCTTGCACCAACTTTATTTACAATCTTCTTTAGCACGATGCTCCAAAGGGCTATGGCAGAGCTTGAAGAAGACGACGGCATCTATATACGCTACCGTACTGATGGTAGCTTGTTTAACTTAAGCCGTCTGAGGGCTCACACTAAGACTCTAAACTATCTAGTCCGTGAGCTGCTCTTCGCCGATGATGCTGCCCTTGTTGCCCACACAGAAGCAGCTCTGCAGCGCCTAACGTCCTGCTTTGCAACAGCTGCAGAGCTGTTTGGGCTAGAAGTCAACCTGAAGAAAACAGAAGTTCTTTACCAGCCTGCACCACAGGACGAACACCACCATCCCCACATTGCCGTCGGCAAATCAGTGCTCAAGTCCGTTCAGCAGTTCACCTACCTGGGAAGCATCATCTCCTCAGATGCCAAGATTGACAAAGAGATCGATCACAGATTAGCAAAGGCATATAGTGCATTTGGAAGACTTCACAAAAGAGTCTGGAGCAATAAACACCTGAGGCAAAGCACAAAAATCAGTGTGTATAGAGCCATCGTACTGTCTATCCTTTATGGATCTGAAACATGGGTTACCTATCGCCACCACCTACGACTCCTCGAGCGCTTTCATCAGCGCTGTCTACGCACAATCCTAAATATACACTGGACTGACTATGTGACGAATGTTGCTGTCCTTGAACAAGCAGGGATCACCAGCATTGAGGCCATGATATTGAGAACACAGCTGCGCTGGGCAGGGCACGTTTCTAGGATGGAGGACCATCGCCTCCCAAAAATAGTACTCTACGGTGAACTCGCCACGGGTCAGCGTGGGAGGGGCGCTCCAAAAAAGCGATACAAGGCTCCCTGAAACAACATCTCAGGCTTGGCCAGATTGATCACCAACGGTGGTCCGCCCTGGCCTCACATCGGGAGGCATGGAGACGCACTATCCACAATGCTGCAGCCTTATTTGAGAACTCACGACGAACAAGTCTTGAAGAGAAACGACAACGCAGAAAGAATCACAACCCAAAAACATCACCCAAGGAGACCTTCTGCTGCACTTTTTGCAACCGGACTTGTTTGTCTCGGATTGGCCTTTTTAGTCATCAGCGCGCTTGCAGAAGGCGCGGGATGAGTCCTTCCTGAATCTTCGTTTGCGAAGAAAAGCCAGAAGGGAATAATAATTTTATTTATTCCTTGACCCTCATCTGGGTATCTCTCACCACTTCGGAATTTGTTTATAAAGTTTCCTTTGTTTGCAAATACTCTGATGGCCAGTGTGGCGTAATGGTTTGAATGTTGGACTACGACTCTGGAGACCAGGGTTCAAATCCTCACTTGGCCATGAAAACCCACTGATGAGCCTGACAAGTCACATACTCTCAGAAAACCCTGTGATAGGTTTGACTTAGGGTCACCATAAACAACTTGAAGGCACAGACCACCACTACCACCAATGTTTATTTACTAGATTTTAAGGGGCTTATTGCATGATGGAAGGCCTTGCCTTATTGCACAATGTCAGTGTGCTTCAGGTGTTCTCCTGTTCCGGTTCCATGGGAGATGGTGGTAAAGGGAAGTCTTTTTGCTTACAGATTTTTCCAGTTAGCAAAAAGACTCATGTTTACCACCGTCTTCCATGGGACCAGAACACAAGAACAGCTGAAGGATGCAGACATCATGCAATAAGGCAAGGCAGGATGCACTACTCTTGGGTTTTAAAGTCACTTCCCTCATGTGATAAGGATCTAAGTCTGCTTCAAAGTTAAATTCTGTTACTCTGTTCAACAGCTGAGAATACATGCCTTATTTAAGGTTAGCTCCTCATGATATCTTAATGGAATAGCCCCCTTAGTTGATCCTGACAGCAGTTTGGAACAGTTGTGGCTACTGGTCATATTGGCTAAAACATTCTGTGATTTGTAGTCCAAAAAACAACTCTTTCAGTCTCAGGATGTCAGAGAGGTAGTGAATTTACTTTAGGTAACACTATTTTAGGAGTGTGGGACCTTCTAAAGCTGATTAATTATGCATTATATATTATATATTGTGAAATTGTTGAATTGCCATTGATTGCATTCCAATTTCTATGTGGGTTTCCTGGTACCATTTTAGCATGTTTAGTAAGTCTTCAGTAGCTGGCTGCTGAACAATCTAGTGCAGAGCTAAAGAACTTTGAACTTTTTGATGTTTTGTACTTAAGCTTTCAGAAGCCTCTGCCAGCATAAGGGATCGTGGGAGTTGCAGTCCAAAATACCTGGAGGGCCAAAGTTTCCCACCACTGGTATTGTGTCTGTACCTTTAGCATGTAATTATTATTTGTATTTATTCTCCAGTTTTACTGGAAATATAAAGAT
This sequence comes from Gambelia wislizenii, assembly GCA_030847615.1. Classification (NCBI taxonomy): domain Eukaryota; kingdom Metazoa; phylum Chordata; class Lepidosauria; order Squamata; family Crotaphytidae; genus Gambelia; species Gambelia wislizenii. The sequence goes on from JAUMIR010000004.1 coordinate 177,069,682, forward strand.
TTTTTTAAGGGAATTTGAAAACAATATGGAGAGGGAAATGCCATCCCATGCTTCTCAACCACTGAATCATATGGACTCTGGCTTAGCTTTCCCATGTCTGCTTTCTTTATTGCTTTATATTTTCTCTTTCTGAAATATCAGATGGGCTTACTTTCATATGACAAAACTAATCAGGCTGATTGGTTATTAGGATCTAATATCTAAACATTTGCATGTGTTTAATCATTTGACTACATAATAAACAGGTGAATTAAGGATTATAAATTGCAGTAATGTCCATAATAACTAACCTATAACATATACATATCCAATGGGGGTAAATACTCTATTTCCCATCTTGTTTTAGAATCTAGGTTGTCTTTAAGGGCAAATGCCCTCCTCGAAGAGGTTTTACATTATAAAAAAATCAATAAATTATAGCCAATAATAACACAGAAAAAAGTAATGAATCTGTTGGCCCTCAATATCCACAGATTCTTTATCCACTGATTCAACCATCCATGGCTTGAAAATATATATATTTTTAAAAACCCAAGAAGCAAACCTTGATTTTGCCATTTTATATAAAGCATTTCACTATGCCATTGTATATAATGGCACTTGAGAATCCACAGATTTTGGTATCCACGCCAGGGGTGGAGACAAACCAAACCCCAGCAGATACCAAGGGGCCATTGCACTATTAATAAAACCATCTAGGCTGTTAAGACCATATCTGAAATAGAGTGGCATCTTGTTAGTGACTTACGATGGTTTAAATTAGACTTACACCAGTGTAAGTAATTTTTTTGGGTTGTTGCAGAGGACAGAATTATCTATTGACCTCTTACAATTACCAAAATCCACCCAGGGCACATTTAAGTTGCTGCACACACAGAAATGTGTGACTGTGTCCCTGTAGCCAGATGCACCATTATAACCTTGTCTTCTGGGGCATATCTAGGCTTTGCTAGATAGTTTTAGCATGGCAGTTCTAAGGTAAGAATAGACTAAGGCTGAGAGTGGAACAGGGGATTAAGGTTTCTCCTGTTAACAATCTCCTGTAAGCTATCAGGACTAGAGATAGGTAATGCCTACACACTTTTTATTTCCTGTGTTTGCTTCTGCTCTATAAAACCCTTACGCATCCATCTTCCACAGGCCTTACCATGGGGAGGGGATGAACTCCAGCTCAGGGACTGCATTTAGCTAGCCACAGGGAACTGAACTATTGGCTATAGGGTAGTCTTGGCAGAATTTGTTGCTCAAGGGCCCAGTTCTACCACTTGCTGTGAAAGAATGCTCGATAATGTACCCTCAATAAAGCTAGTAACAGTGATGTGCGTCAGGTTTCAGTACATGAATGTAACAGTAAATGAAATCTTGGGGAGAAGGCCTGGAATTCCAACTGCTTCCATCTCAGAACATTTGGCTATCACTAGTGCATGGATAATGAAGGCAAGGGTTATTTTCTTCAGATATGCACACAGCTGGTACACTCACTTAAGTTGTAAAAAACACTCCTGGACACTGTGCCATCTGAGCTTTCTCAGTAAGTGCAGAGCCCAGGAGGACTTCCAAGGTACACACTTGGTCTTTGAGGAGAGGTGCATCCCCATCTAAGATCAGTTGCAAATCTCCATGCAGACCACTTGGCTTCCCAAACCAGAGTCCCTCCATCAGTTTCATCCATCAGTATGTTCAGCTTCATCATTCCCCAAAATGCTTCCAAGCATGGTTCAAGAGTTCCTCTACCTCTGAGATATATAAATGGAAACTAGAAGCAAAGCTGAGTAACATCTACATAATGATAACAGCCAAAGCGTCTGGATAATGTTCAGAGGCAGCTCCTCCAAGAAGAACCAGATTAGTACTCCAGACCAGACAAGCAATCCAGGAGGTCATGGTTGATGGTATCAGGAGCTACCAAGGTCCATTAAGAACAGTGGGTGGCACCTACCTCAGCTTTCGCCCAGCATAAATCACCAGCTAGAGTAAACAAGACTGTTTATATCCCAAAACCAGGTATAGTAGTGTAACTAGTGTGGCAGTAAATGTCATGTGCTGTAGGCCAGAGAAGATTCCTTTAGGAGTGAGCTTAAAACTGTCTTCTCTTTCAAGGCAGCATTAATAACTTCTTAAATCCACCTGGCCAAAGCCCTTCTGCTAGATTTTGTTTAAGCCATGATGGGCAGGGGTTGAACAAACAGGTGGTAATCCACATTCCTCCACACACTTTGCCCATAGCCCCCGATCTCAGCCGATGAAAAATATCCCATGAAATAAGACCAGATGGTACCCTGAACATACATATAGGCTGAATTGTGAAACCAGTGGCATTCAGACTGAGGCAGAAACAAATTATGTTACCCTGAGAATGCTAAGCGCATAAATCACAGGGAGCCTCTGAGAATTCTTTTACATTATTTTTGCAGACCACCTTGAAGAAGACCACCAAGCATCCAGTGAATAGTATTAAAAGGATGAGATGGTAGCGAAGTAACATTGTTTCTTTAATGCCACCACCTCCACAAAGTAGACTCAGTGATTCAGTTCTTCCTTCACACCAAGTTGTTCCTATTTCCTTTCAAGACATTCCTGTTTCTTCATCATAGTTCCCAATATCCTCATAATTTCAGAGCCAATCTATACTCTCTTCATTGGAAAAGTGTGCTTGGAAGTGACTATGTCAATTGCTAAATGTATCTTCATCTTATCCCTCAGAACAGCTGAAGTCAACACATGAGCCATGGGATTGCATGCTCACTGCCAAATTTGTCAACATGCCATCCTCTTCCTTACCCCACAGAGTTTGATTTTAAAGCAGGGCACCTTGTTATTAAGCCAACTCACATATCTAGAAGTTTCCTGGAATAAGAATTTGGCTTGAAGCAAGGCCAATGCTCCTCGTGCACCTTGTTTTAAAGGAAAGTTGAGGGAGGGTGGGGGATTTTTTATTTTATTTTTGGAAACACAACAGCAAATATGCTGTGGACATCACTTGGTTCAGTGGGGGCACTGTTTCTCACCCCTGAAGCACTGTTTTGATAGGAGCACCAACCATATTAACAGAACGCAGAATATTTTCAGAAATTGCTCAGGTTTCATCTGCCTCTGGTGATGGAGGGAAAGAGCTGCTTGCACAACAGTTTCTGAGCTTTACAGAAGGAGCAGTCAGTTTAGAATTTCAGCAGGAGCACCTTTACACTCTCTCTATCACTGTTACTTCTCTCCTCTGATTTTACCATTTGCTCCCAACCCTTCTATCCAAAGTCAAGCCTTTTACTTTTATTTCTCTACCTGGAACGTGATCTCTCACCTGATAGGTCTTGCACATCTCCCTGTCATTTCAGTGTGGTTTGTAGATTGGATTGGATTGTGTCCATGGCTCAGATCTGGCCACTTCCCATTCTGCCACTCAGTGTAACTTAAATCAATTTCATTATACTCCTCTATGAAAAGGTCATCTCTGAGATGAGGTCAGATAATTTGGTTTCACAGCTCCCTCATAATGTTGCAATATCCAACAATATTGTAGGGTATTCTTAAATAAAACAACTGTGAAGGGGGCCACACGCCCCCCCCCCCCGCCATAGAAGAACCAGGGAAAGGAGATGGCAGTAATACAGCCAGCAGCAACTCAAATCCTCTGGATGGATGGGGTGTCTGGAAAGCCATTAATGGGCTAGTCTTGCCTGCAGTGCAAAGTCAGCCTTGTAGCTAAAGTACTTGTTTCCTGTAGGCAAGCAGAGTAAGCTGAACAAAAGCCCCTTTCTTTGACAAAGAATGAGCTACAGTTGTCAATGCCACCCCATGGAGCTGCTGGAGGGGGGTGTAAGACTTTAGGCCAGCAACACAAGTCTGTAAAAGCAAAGGGAACACCAGGACCCTTGTGTCTGACCTTCTCAGCCTGGGTCAGTGACCTCACCAGTGAGCTCAAGGCTCAGATTGTGGAAAGGACATGAGGTGACTTCACATGGAAAGAATGCCAGACCCCTCTGTTTATTAGTAGGGGTGCATTCATACTAGTTGTTCCTCAAATAACTCATGACCTTTTGCTCTACCCATTTATTTCATTTTTGTCCTATCTATCCATCATCCATCCATCCACCCAGATATCTAATTCATGATTACATTTATAGTGCATGTGGTGCTTTACACAGTAATACATATGCAAGAATCCTTTAGCCCTATGAAGCTTGGAATCTAAATTTAAGCAGGAAGAGGTGGAAAAGTGGAGATAGGGGATGGAGGGAAGATAACAGAACAGTATAGAGAGGTGAGGAACAGGAGAAATGAAGATACAAGAGGAGGAAGGTATTGATAGGAGCAAAGGCTATCTCCTATACTTGTGTTTTCTTTCAGTCAGAGACAGCAATAAGGGGATTTTGAGAGATGAGGAGAGATTGAGATTTAGAACCTATTCTTGCCTGTCCCCCTCCTCTACTCACTAATAAGATTGCCAGGTTGCAACCTGGTGACCTATGCTGGTTAGGGAGCCCTGGTGGCGCAGTGGTTAAATGCCAGTACGGCAGTCACAACATTATGAGTTCAATCCCAAGGGCTCCAAGGTTCACTCAGCCTTCTGTCCTTTTGCAGGGTGGCAAAATGAGTACCCGGCTTGTGGGGCAATTAGCTAACACACATTGTAAACTGCTTAGAGAGTGCCTAGCGTGCTATAAAGTGGTGTAAATGTGTATGTGCTATTGCTAAACAAATTTGTAAGCCGCCCTGAGAGCCTTTGTGGCTGAAGAGCGGGGTATAGATGCTCTAATAAATAATAAAATAAAATAAAATAATATGCTCTATCTTTAGATTCCTTTCTGTATTGGCAGGCTTCTCCCATGCATTCTCCTCTTGGTGGGAGAAGCCATAGTGTTACCATGTCCTACTACCCCTGCCCTATAATATCTCATAATTGGCAATCTTGGACACTTAAAGGGATCTAGTAGACTGGGGGGAACCAAAGTGAGGTCAAATGGAGGTCATAAGGACCTGGGAAGGTGTCTTGGAAATATCTTAGCAAATACACCCAAGCTAGAATTAAGTGGAGCACCTAGTAAACAACACCATTAGGGAGGTATGTACTAAGCCCATCTTGGGCTCCCTTGGTGATGAGTCACACATCTGAAACAAACAAGTGACCTACACAGCTCATATTCCCAGGAAATATCCCTCTGCACTCCCTCCTGTCCTACAATGTGAGGCTATAAACCCATCAATTCCTATGTCTCAGCCATTAACAACAATCAGTAGAGTTTTGGTTTCCTTTGTTTATTTGGTGGGAAATCCATCTAAGCTTTGTTCTAAGCCTAAATACTCCTTCAGGACAGAAAATATAAATATTAGCCCCAAACATTATCAAGGTGTGGCACTGTGGATGACACCTGGCTACTCCCTCTGTTGGCGCACCCATGGATTGGACTTCCAGTGCCACCCTCAGACTTAGCTCCTCTTCAGACTAGTAATGATTGCCCTATCTCCCAAATCTATTCCTCTATCCAACCTTTCTGCCTTAAACTCTTTGCTAGCCTTGTGTGGTTCTTCTGAGCATGTATTGTCTGTGTAATTGCTTCTGTGTTATTTTCCAATAAAAACCATTTATTCCACTTTAAACTCGAGTTCTCTGTGGTTAGTACTGGTATGCATAAATGAATAGGACTTCAGGTTACTCGCCTCTCACAGCCTTCCATTTGAGCTAATAATAATCCCCCCAAATATTAACATCAGAAGTGGGGTCCTAAAGCACCCTCACCTCTTCAGGTAACAATAGTAGTTTAATGTACCACTGCAATGGAGGAGTTAACATTCCAGCATGGATCTCTGCAATTCTTCCTATATTTACACTCTAAATTCCATAATCTGTGAAATGACTAATGCAAGAAAGCACTGCTTATATTTTAAAATATGCAATATACTCCCCTCCCCCTTTCCTTTAGTCATGACACTCAGAAGTCACTCAACCGCATGTCAGGCAGAAATTCAGCAGCACAACTTCTCATGGCATACATAAGAAGTGATAGGAAAATCTAAGTTTTGTTGATTGTTTTTTCTAGCATCCAGGTGCTAAAGGCACTGAGACTTTAGCAGTCATAAGATTTCCAGTCACATATCTGTAAGAAACACCTCTTTGGTTGAGAAAATGTTTAAATATTAAATATCCCAACTGTGTGGGCTGGGCTAATTATGTGAGTCTTTCTCATAAATATAGCCAACTAAGACAACCTTTGCTGCTCTCTCTCTCTCTCTCTTACACACACACACTGGGGAAGATTGAGAGAGAGGCAGAGACGCCTACCAACAAGAAGGGCTTGAATCAACAAGAACACTGTATTAATGTCACTGAATCCATTCAGCTGTTCAGATTTCACTGAAATAAAAAAGATCTGCTCCTGCATTGAAGATACATCAGGTGAAAGTAAAAAAAAAAAAAAAAGTAGATTGTACATAAGCAATCTGTTCTCAGGGTATATACTGGAAGTGTCAGGGGATGATAGGACACGTAATGCCCTGCAGAAGCCAAAAAACTATCTCAGCAGACTTAATAGCAATACATTCCCAAGAATACTCACACACAGTGTTTGACATCCAAATAAGGAGGAGCCATTTTTATCTTCAAAGTGAAGCAGTTGCAATATGTACAAATATTTACAGTTGAAGGACAAACTGCTTCACCAGGCATCAGCATTCACAAGAAAAAGAGAGTGAGCTTTGGCCTGCCTATCTATCTATCTATCTATCTACAGGACATTGCCCTCTAGTGGCCTGACTAGGCATGACTTGGTAGTTCATGCAATCAGCCATTATGATTCAGCATGATTCTGCAGTTGTTTGGCCATTTTATAATAGAGTTCAGTCTCTAACTCCTGACAGGAAGAGTATTTGACTAATAGAACTCGTAGGTAACTCTGTGGCAGTATTACAGATAAACACCCAACATGAATTCCCACTATATTCCTTCAAAGGAAAAAGTACTACAGTGCTAAGTAAAAGGCTACCATACCTCATTGCTGGTATCAGTGTATTGAAATAGGAGACATAAAGAAAAGTAACTACTGTGCAGAGAAGGAGATGCTGGTGGGCAGGAACTCATAAGTAGGTGAGAAAAAGTCTGGCATGCATTGGTAAAGAGAAAAGGAAATCACAATCCTCCTGGCAAGTGGCAACTCTGGGTATGCTGTTCCTTCCAGTTTGACAGCTGACCAAAGATTCCATGCCTCTCTCATTCCTGTGGTACGTAACTATCTTGGAGTAAGGCAGCATGTAAGTAAATCCAATAAATAAATAAATAAATAAATATGAGTTTTTCACATTCTTCTGTGGCCGAATGAGAACTGCTCTGTAGAATCAGCAGTATGGGTTTGAATCCAATCTGTTCCCTCTCTGTGTAGTCCATGATATGTTTATTGTTACCTAGATGTAGAAAAGGTGAATATGCACCTCATACCCCATACTCCATGAAGAGGAACAAACCTCCACATTCCCAGGTTGGTGCTTTTGTTTCTGTGAATGACAGTGTGGATCATTTTAGCCTCTAGAGGACAGTCTGGATTTCCAACCACTGTCTTAAAGTCTAACAACTTTTATTTGGCATCAGCTTTCTTGGACTTCAGCCCACTTCCTCAGCTGCATGGCAGATATTTATAACATGATGTGGAGAAAGCTTGCTCTCTCACTTTTTCAAAATACTAGAATCAAGAGTTATCTACTAAAACTTAATGGTGGGAGATTCAGGACAGGTAAAAGGAGATAGAGGCATCCCCTGCTTATTTGATGGGTTAGGGACTAGAGCACTGTCAAAAGCGGAAATGGTTGAAACATGGAATCCAGTCTTCTTCTACTTTTTTTTAACTGTTTCCACTTTTTGACAGTGTTCTGGCCCCTAATGCTGGCAGCCCTAACCACCACAAATCTTTCTCTAATTCTGTGTAGTTTGTTTAGTACTAATTTGGGAGGGCAGAGGACATAATTGCCTGCTCTGCCTGCCTTTTCATCTTTATACCTACCTGTATATCCTCCTCTCCTACTATCTTTAATCAAAGAAAAGTAAGACAACATTCCGTTCAGTCTTCATTTAGAAGGCTCAGCCACTGTGACCTGGCTGGACATTTGCCACCCATCCTGTAAAACAGTGGTGCACAACCTGTGGCCCTCCAGATGTTTTGGCCTCCAACTTCCCAAATTCCTGATCTTTGGACCAGCTGGCTCAGTCTTCTGGGAGTTAGAGGCTGAAAAACCTGGAGGGCCGCGGGTTGTGCACCACTGCTGTAATGCATGCCACAGTTGATCTCACTATACCTTTAAGGAACTAGAAGTGAGACACAGTGTGGCCACTTTGTTTCATGGGAGATGTATTACTGTGACTTAACACCGGACTTGTGCAAGAAGTCCAGGAAAAAAGGGGGAAGAGCCACATGACTGGAATATTGTTGACCATGTTGTCTTTGCCAGCAGCCATGCATGGGGGAAGGGGGCGTGTGGTCACGAAACTGTTGTACAGACAATGACAAAAGAATGGACCGTATGTTGAAAGTACAATATATGGGTATAATTTCTTTCTTATAATAATACTTAATACTTAGTTATTTATTACCCACCTCTCTCCTCACAATCAGGATGGGGTACAACATCACAAAGTATACAATACAATACAATACATCAATACAATCAAAGTATACAATACAATACAATGCATCAATCAAAGTATACAATACAAAGTATACAATACAATACAATGCATTTCTTTATTTACCGTATACTTTTTAACCTGTTACAGATACCAATATTTAATATTACAATCCGTCCGTTCTTCTTATCTCATGGAACTTCTTTCTTTAAAATAAATATTTGACATAAAAGAAGCAGATCATTTATCATTTTTGATATACATTACCATTTTTGGTCTTTCCACTTAGTCCTATCTATTGATCACCTCTTTGAATGTCTACCTTCCTAGCTGGTTTTCTTGAGACTCACTATCTTTGTTATTTCTTTATTCCCATTTAGCTAGCTCATTTTTTGTTGCTTCTATTCTCGTTCTATTCTCACTTGGGGGGGGGACTTTCCTATAACTCTCCAGATATTCACCATCTCCCTTAATAATTCTGGAATATCTTCATATTTTCATATTCCATTTCTCTTTTGAATACCTTTTCACTGGTGCCCATTCTTTTTCAATTTTATTCACCTGTTTGTCTTTCAATCTGGCTGTAAGATAATCCATATCCATCATGTCATACAACTTTAACTGCTACTCCTCTATCGTTGGCAATTCTTTTCTATTCCACTTCTGAGCATAAACTAACCTAGCTGCCATTAACATGTATGTTAGAATCCTCCACGGCATCTTCAAATTTCCTCCCTCTATTCTATCTATCTTTAAGGTTTATAGACATATTTCTGGTTGCATTGGATAATTTATCCCTAGTATTTTTTTTTAATCTCTAAGTGAATCCCCTTCTAGTATTTGTTTGTCATCGGGCACCACTACCAAATATGTAATAACATACCCATAGCTTCTTCACATTTCCAACAGCACCTCTTACCTGTTTTGTAAATGCCATCTAATTTTACCAGTGTGAGATACCATCTATAGAACTTTTTCAGGAAATTCTCTTTTAAGTTTTGCAACAGAATAAATATATGTGTATTTGTCCATGCTTTCTCCCATCTTTCAATCTCTATATTATATCCTATTTCTTGTGACTATGTTATCATTTGTTCTTTCACTTGTTCTTTCTCCAGTTCTTTCTAAAAGGACTCCATAATATTTTGCTACATGAAGTCTGCCTTTATCAAAAATTGTATTATCCAGCTCATTTTTTCCTGATTGAAAGTTTTCTAACCTCATATCCATTTTACATTTCTCATAGACTTGTTTATACAAAAACCAGTTTATTTTAATGCCTTCCTTTTCTAGTTGTTCCCTGGTTTTTATCTTAACCTTATCTTGTGCTTCCCATTCCAAGATACCTTGATAAACCAGCCATTTCTGTTCTCCCTTCTTTGATCTTCCAAAGAAAGCCTCTTGAGCTGATATCCAATAGGGACTTTTCATGTAATTTTTTTTTCCTGACTTAACCAGACTTTTAGCAGAGCTTTTCTTACATAATGGTTATCAAATTCTCTATTTTCTTTTTTTCTTGCTATACCATATATATGCATGCCAGCCAAATGTTAAATTGTGCCCTTCCAAAGCCAAGATTTTTTCATTTTTTAAGCTGATCCATTCTTCAATCCAAGACAGTGAGCATGCATTATAGTATAGCAACAAATCCAGCAGCACACATCCTACTCTTTCTTTCTTGTCTGTTAACAATTTGAATTTAATTCTAGGCCATTTACCTTCCCAAATAAATTTAGAGATTTCCATATTCCATCTTTTAAAGCATTTAGTTTTTGTTATTTTTATTATTATTATAATATTTTTATTCAGTTAAATCACATATACACAAAATTACTGTAAGTTCATATTCATCAGATTCTATAACCTGATTTAACAATTATATATAGTAAAAAAAATACATAGACAAAACATACAAGAAATTATATATGATTGGTCTAATTACACAAATAAAGCTTTATCAAAGAAACTCACATCTCACCTTTGTTAATTTGCTATTTTTTCAATATAAACAACTTCCATCCATTACCCTGAAGATCCAGGTCATACTTACACCTAAGCTACTCAATTTCCAGTAAATTTCAAATTTTCTTGATTACTCCTATTCTTTTCCAGTCTAAAAGTCAAATTCCACCCCATTGATGATATTTATAACTAATACTATTTTTGAATTCCTCTTCACAGGTCAAATTCATCTAGATTCTTCCATCTTTTCTTCCAATAATTTTTAACTTTAGACCACTCCTCCTCTATTGTATTAGTTAATTTATCTTTTAACAGAGCTGTAAGTCTATCCATATTCATCATATCCTTTAGTTTTATAAGCCACTCATCCACTGTTGGACACTCCTTTTCCTTCCATCTAGAAGCATATAATATTCTTGCTGTGGAGATCATATATCATATGACTCTCCAAAACTTGCTTCTGATCTGTTTTTCCATCTTATCTATCATGTTTAATAGATAAATTTCTGGCTCCAACAGATATTTTACTCCTAAAATTTTAGTTATGACATTATGAATTCTCCTCCAGTAATCTTGTGCATACTGACAACTCCACCATATGTAGAATAGAATGCCCTTAGCTTGTTCGCATTTCCAGCAGCTGTTTTTTTCCACAGTCCTAAACATTTTATCCAATCTCACTGGGGTCAAATACCACCTACCAAAAAGTTTTAAAAATGTTTCCTTTAGATTCTGAGATAGCATGAATTTATCATGCTTTCTCTCATCTTTCTAAATCTATGTTTCACCCTATATCCTGTGCCTAACTTATCATTTGCTCTTTGATAGTTTCAGATTCTAGCTCTCTTCCCAGAAGTATACTGTAGTACTTTGCTATATGCTGTTTCTTATGATCAAAAATTATTCCATCTAACCTATTATCCTTCAATTCGAAATCTTCAATTTTGTGGTCCATCTTGAATCTTTCATAGATTTGTTTATATAAGAACCAATTTAATTTGAAAACTTTTTTTCTAGTTGTTCCCTCGTTCTGATCTGTATTTTACCTTGTTCATATTTATATATAATATCTTTATATTTTATCCAAGTTTCTCCTGCATTTTTGACTCTGCCAAAAAAGGCTTCTTGTGTTGAGACCCACATCATTTTTTTCTTATAGAAATTTCTCTTTACATTCACGCAGATGTTTAAAAGTGCTCTTCTAATGCCGTGATTATCGAAATATTTATTGTCTCTCCTTTTGTCATACTATAGGTATGCATGCCTTCCATATCTCAGATTGTTTCCTTCTAAAGCTAATAGTTTTGTATTGTTTTGAGTAATCCATTCCTCAATCCATGATAGCACGCAAGCCTGGAAGTACATCTCTAGGTCTGGAAATGCACATCCCCCTCTTTCTTTTTTGTCTTTTAATAAATTCACACTGATTCGATGTTTCTTCCCCAACCACAAAAACTTGGATATTTCTTTTTGCCAACTTTTGAAACACTTATTATTATGGATAATAGGTAGGTTTTGGAATAAATACATAAATCTTGGTAGAACACTTATTTTAATTACAGTGAGTGTACATAAAAGGGAGAGTTTATTTTTGGACCATTTGTTTAAATCTTGTTTGATTTATTTCCAAAGCTTATTATAATTGTTCTCATACAGATTTGCATTTCTTCTAGTGATCAATGTACCAAGATATTTAATTTCCCCCCCTCAGTCTTAAAGCCACTTTTCCTATGTATTTGTTCTTCTTGATCTTTAAGCATATTTTTGTAAGAACCACTGTTTTGTCTTTATTTATTTTAAAGCCAGAAACATTTGCAAAATCTTCTAACGTTCTTCCCAACTCATCCAACTGATTGCTAGGCTCTTCCAAAATTATCACAAGGTCATCAGCGTAGGCTCTAATCTTAAACTCATGCCTTTTGATCTTAGTACATTTTATATTCTCATTTGATCTTATACTGTTTATCAACACTTCTATGACCATTATGAAAAGTAGTGGGGAAAGTGGGCACCCCTGCCTTGTTCCCTTTCTGATCTCTATCCTCTTCATCTTTTCTTTGTTCACTATTATGCGGCATATTGATCTTTGTATATTGAATTAATCCAGTTCAGAAATCTTTCCCCTATGTCCATTTTAGCCAGTACAGCTTTCATGAATGTCCAATTAACTTTGTTGAAAGCTTTCTTGGCATCCAAGAAAACCATTGCCATTTTCTTATTATTATGATGTTCGTAATATTCTAATAGATCCATGATAATCTTTATATTGTTTTTCATGTATCCGTTGTTGAGAAAGCCACTTTGATCTTTGTGAATTAATTTAGAGAGAATATTTTTTAACCTTTGTGCTAGAATGGACATAAAGATCTTGTAATCACAGTTTAGGAGAGAGATCAGCCTGTAATTTTTTGGATCTTTTACATCTTTCTCTTCCTTTGGAATCAGCGTTATATATGCCTCTTTCCATGAGTCTGGGATCCCCTCTTCACCTATTTTGTTGAGAATCGATTGCAATGGAAGAAGCAGCTCATCTTCTAGCTTTTTGTAATAGATTACTGTGAACCCATCAGGGCCCAGGGCCTTCCCGACTTTCATCTTCCTGATAGCCCCTGCCACTTCTGCAATCGTAATTTTGCTGTTTAGACTTTGCTTTGCTTCTGTTCTTCTGTTAGTTTCAATATGTTTTGCTTCTCCAAGTATTGTTCTATTTTATCTGTTTCTAGTTTTGTTAATGCTTTTTTGGCATATAAATCAGAAAAGAAGTCAAATAAACTTTTCTTGATTAAATTCAAATCTGACACCATCCTCCTCCTGAATTTTAGCTCCGTTATGATCTTCTTTTCTTTGTACTTCTTAAGTTTCTGTGCCAACCACTTTCCTGTCTTATTGCCTGACTCAAAGTGTTTTTGCTTTGCCATATTTAATTTTGCTGCCACTTCTTCTATCATTAGCAATCACACTTGCTTTTTTAATAGATTTATTTCCTCTATTAGTTTACTATCATTTGGTTTATCTATGAGTTTCCTTTCTCTATTTGAAATCTTATTTGTCAAATTCTATAAATTTTTGGCTTCTTTCTTTTTCCTTTCAATCATTTGTTTGATGAAAAAGCCTCTCATAACGGATTTACTGGCTTCCCATACTGTCTTCATTTTTATATCTGCTGTAGTGTTCTCAAGAAAGTATAACTACAGTGTATCCTTGGCTTTCCTTAAATCCTCCTCATCTTTAAGTAGCATTTCATTCAAACGCCAACTGAATTCTCTCTGTCCTGTTTGAATTTTCATCAGAATCCGATTGTGATCCGATATCCATTTTGTCAACACTTCCATCTTTTTTATTTTAGGCATTAGATCCTTTGGTGCTAAAAACATGTCTATTCTGCTGGCTATTCAAGATAAAAGAGATGCAAGAGAACAACAAACTGACTTGTATTTTAAATAAAACAAAACATTTTAAAATTGAGGAAGAGTGGAACCTAGTGCAAAAATTTTGGAAGAAAACTTGGAACATAGACAAAAAGCTTTGGTAATATGAGATCAAACCTACCTCATTTGGGGAGGAAAAGGGGAGTTTGTGGAAGTATGGGGGGGGAAGAAGGACGAGACAGAAGATACTGAAGAAGGGAAGCAATATCATAAGTGTTATTTAGAAAATACAATTATATTATACTAGAAAAGATTTAAGTGAACCAAATTATAGAATGTTTAATATTGATAAACGCATACTAAAAACACTATGTTTATTATACAAGTATATTATTATCAATTATATATAATGTCAAGTTAAACACATCTATATATTGTTATACAGGACTTCTGCTTTTACAATTTCAAATAGCAAATATACTTGTAAAAAGTTATACAAGATATGCATAAATATCATCAGACATAGTAAGAGATTTCTAATATTTGGAACTATTAGAGGTAGAAAATAGAAGCCAACAATTAGATGATCCAAATTGAGATGAGTGCTATAGGAAGTTAATTTTGTCATGTGGGGATGTAGAGATAGGGATATAATGTCGGTTATGGTAAAGACATCCAAAGCCTGTATTGGAGAGAAAACAGTGCATGGAATATAAATGATAAAAGGTAGAAATAAGATAGACAGAGGGTAAATGTATGTGACAGAAGGTATGAGTAAGTAGATGAGGGGAAGAAAGGAAGTAAGAGTGGGAAATATTATGAAGAGAAGAAATAAAACGGTCTAGAGAGCAAACATATGTATGAGAAGGTATGTGTTGTAGATGAGAGGAAGAAAGGGTGAAAGAGTGGGAAAGTAGGTAGCAGGGTATGCAGATGTAAAAGAAGATTGTACAAGAAGATGGTATAAGGAAGTACAAAGAAAATGAATACAAGAAGGGAAGAGAGAAAAAGAAATGGAAAAATGACAAACAATATTGAATGATGGAAAACGTTATCTTTACTACCAATTGTGTATGTACGAATCGGGTATGTATGTAAAAATGTTTATGTGGACAAAAAAATTCTGTAAATAAAAAGTTTTTAAAAATGTCTATTCTGGAGAAGATTTGGTGCACATCTGAAAAGAACGTGAAGCTTCTTGTT
Organism: Gambelia wislizenii; assembly: GCA_030847615.1. Lineage (NCBI taxonomy): Eukaryota > Metazoa > Chordata > Lepidosauria > Squamata > Crotaphytidae > Gambelia > Gambelia wislizenii. The sequence goes on from JAUMIR010000004.1 coordinate 177,084,820, forward strand.
TCCCCATACTTTCCTCTCCAGACATCCATTAATCCAGATTCTGACATCATTTCAAGAAAATGTTAGTAACACCACTCCTGTAGGGTCCTCACGACTAACCTAACACCAACTGGGAGAACTGTATTAAATTGAACTATACTAAATTATAAATCAGGTACTGAACTATAAATCAAGTGCTAAGTATTAAACAATAACCATGTGTACACACATACATAGATTAATTCACATTCACATATGGTAATGTTTTTGTCTATAACATATCAAATGAGCTACACTATAGATCAAGTGCTGGCTAACTTTACATAACCTGTATCACAACATGAATGGATTAAGAAATACAGTCGTCCCTTCACATTCGTGGGGGTTCTGTTCCACGGACCCCCGCAAATGTGAAAAATCCGTGAATAACGACTGCCCTCCCCCTCCCCCACCATAGCGACCATGGGGCCTCCGGAGGCCCCATAGTCGCTTTCCCCAGCCTCCCGACTCCCTTCGTAGGCCTTCCCGGGGCCTCTGGAGACCCTCCCAAGGCCCCGTGGATGCCTCCCCAGCCCTCCCCCTTCCCGCCCAAGCTCTCAACGGGGCCTCCGGAGAGTCTCCGGAGGCCCCGTGGAGGCCTCCCCGACCCACCCCACTCCCCCCAAGGCCTTCGCGGGGCCCCGCGGAGGCCTCTCCCGGCCCTCCCCTCCCTCCCCGGGCCTTTGTGGGGCCTCCGGAGCATCTCCGGAGGCCCCATGGAGGCCTCCCCGGCCCTCCTCACCCCTCCCCGGGCCTTCGTGGGGCCTAGCAAGGCCCCGCGGAGGTCTCTCCCGGCCCTCCCCCCTCCCACCCTGGGTCTTCATGGGGCCTCCGGAGCGTCTCTGGAGGCCCCATGGAGGCCTCTCCCGGCCCTCCCCCTCCCTGCCTGGGCCTTCGTGGGGCCTCCGGAGCATCTCCGGAGGCCCCATGGAGGTCTCCCCGGCCCTCCTCACCCCCTCCCCGGGCCTTCGTGGGGCCTAGCAAGGCCCTGTGGAGGTCTCTCCAGGCCCTCCCCCTCCCACCCTGGGTCTTCATATGGCCTCCTGAGCATCTCCGGAGGCCCCACGGAGGCCTCTCCCAGCCCTTCCCCCTCCCTCCCCAGACCTTCGTGGGGCCTCCGGAGCATCTCCAGAGGCCCCATGGAGGCCTCTCCCGGCCCTCCCCCCTCCCTGCCCGGGCCTTCGTGGGGCCTCCGGAGCATCTCCGGAGGCCCCACGGAGGGCTCCCCAGCCCTCCCCCGGGCCTTCGTGGGGCCTCTGGAGTGTCTCTGGAGGCCCCGCGGAGGCCTCTCCCGGCCCTCCCCCTCCCTCCCCGTGCCTTCGTGGGGCCTCCGGAGTGTCTCCGGAGGCCCCATGGAGGCCTCCCCGGCCCTCCCCACCCCCTCCCCGGGCCTTCGTGGGGCCTAGCAAGGCCCCACGGATGTCTCTCCCGGCCCTCCCCCCTCCCACCCCGGGTCTTCATGGGGCCTCCGGAGCGTCTCCGGAGGCCCCATGGAGGCTTCCCCGGCCCTCCCCACCCCCTCCCCGGGCCTTCATGGGGCCTCCGGAGCATCTCCGGAGGCCCCGCGGAGGCCTCTCCCAGCCCTCCCTGGGCCTTCGTGGGGCCTAGCAAGGCCCTGCGGAGGCCTCTCCCGGCCCTCCCCCCTCCCACCCCGGGCATTCGTGAGGCCTCCGGAGCGTCTCTGGAGGCCCCATGGAGGCCTACCCAGCCCTCCCCCAGGCCTTCATGGGGCCTCCAGAGCATCTCCGGAAGCCCCATGGAGGCCTCCCTGGTCCTCCCCGCTCCCTCCCAGGCCTTCATGGGGCCTCTGGAGCGTCTCCAGAGGCCCCATGTTTGCCTCCCCAGCCCTTCTCACCCCCTCCCCGGGCCTTCATGGGGCCTCCGGAGCGTTCTGGGGGCCCCGTGAAGGCCTCCCCTGCCCTCCCCCCTCCTTGCCAAGGCCTTCGCGGGGCCTCCAGAGGGTCTCCGAAGGCCCCGCAGAGGCCTCCCCAGCCCTCCCCCCTCCCTTCCAAGGCCTTCACGGGGCCTCCGGAGGGTCTCCGAAGGCCCCGAGGAGGTCTCCCCGGCCCTCCCCACTCCCTCCCAGGGCTTTCACAGGGCCTCCGGAGGCCCCGTGTTGCGGTTTTGGGGGGGCCCGGGGGGGCCCTCAGAAAACCGCGAATAATCAAAACCGCGAATGTCAGATTCGCGAATGTGGAGGGGCGACTGTAGTCACTTATGGTGATACTCTTTGATTTATTACATACACAGTGTTTTAATGAACATTTAGGAATACAATTCAAAACCACAGGTTGTATAGTTATATAAACTGGTTCTCAACTTTAGAAAGAATTCTCTTTAGAAGGAACTTTTACAATTGTACATAAAAAGTCAACAGTAATAATAATCAGTCCACTATGTGTTAAGACAGGCTCTTACAAGCATAATTATAATATCTAACAATACATATGTGAAAGCACCACTAGTGACTTTAATAGCTACAATTACAGAGATAATTTTCTAAGACAATTAACGTCATAGTAACCTTAACAAAACATTCTACTGTCCTTGGCTAATAATTTACTAGTCTACACGAAAGGACGAAAAACCACCATCCCCACATTGCCGTCGGCAAATCTGTGGTCAAGTCCATTCACCAGTTCACCTGCCTGGGAAGCATCATCTCCTCAGATGCCAAGATTGACAAAGAGATCAATCACAGATTAGCAAAGGCATATAGCACATTTAGAAGAGTTCACAAAAGAATCTGGAGTAATAAACACCTGAGGCGAAGCACAAAAATCAGTGTGTATAGAGCCATTGTACTGTCTATTCTCCTTTATGGATCTGAAACATGGGTCACCTATCGCCACCACTTACCAGTCCTCGAACACTTTCATCAGCGCTGTCTACGCACAATCCTAAATATACACTGGACTGACTATGTGATGAATGTTGCTGTCCTTAAGCAATCAGGGATCACCAGCATTGAGGCCATGATATTGAGAACACAGCTGCGCTGGGCAGGGCACGTTTCTAGGATGGAGGACCATCACCTCTCAAAAATAGTATTCTACGGTGAACTTGCCACGGGTCAGCGTAAGAGGGGTGCTCCAAAAAAGCGATACAAGGACTCCCTGAAACAACATCTCAGGCTCGGCCAAATTGATCACCAACAGTGGTCTGCCCTGGCCTCACATTGGGAGGCATGGAGACGCACTATCCACAATGCTGCAGCCTTATTTGAGAATTCACGCCGAACAAGTCTTGAAGAGAAACGACAACGCAGAAAGAATCACAACCCAGAAACATCACCCAAGGAGACCTTCTGCTGTGCTTTCTGCAACCGGACTTGTTTATCTCGGATTGGCCTTTTTAGTCATCAGCACGCTTGCAGAAAGTGCGGGACGAGTCCTTCCTGAATCTTCATTTGTGAATTAAAGCCAGAAGGAGAGACCACTTCATTAAATCCTTCTTGATCTCTATCCATATCTTGTTGTAGTTATTTTCAAATAAGTCTGCATTTCTTTTGGAAATCCATATTCCCAGATATCTTATCTTTTTTCTCGATCTTATAACCACATAATTCACTATTAAAGCCTCTTCCTTGTTTGAGAAGTTCTTTAATACTGCCGTTTTATCTATGTTTAGTTTAAAACTTGAGACTTCTACAATTCCTCCAAGTAATCTTTTTAGTCCTTCCATCTGTTCCACAGGATCTTTGAGGAATATAACTAAATCATCTGCAAAAACCTTGATTTTGAATTTGTTTCCTTTAACTCTTGTTCCTTTAATTTTCTCATTTGCTCTTATACTGTTGTTTAATATTTCAGTCACCGTGATAAATAATAATGGTGATAGAGGACAACCTTGCCTCCTTTCTTTCCTTATTTTAATCTTGTCAGTCTTCTCACCATTGATCATTATCTGACCTACCTGATCTTTATATATTAAATTTATCCATTGATGGAAGTTTTCATCCACATTCATTTTTTCTAACACTGCTTTGAGAAATGGGCATTTAACATTATCAAATGCCTTTTCAGTGTCTAAGGAGATCAGCGCTAGCTTCTTTTCATTATGACGCTCATAGAATGCTATTATATCTAATACTGTTCTTAGATTGTTCCTCATGTATCTGTTCAGTAAAAAGCCTTTTTCTATCTTCATGACTAATTTCATTTAGAATATTTTTGAATCACCTTGCCAATATTGTTGTGAATATTTTATAATCGATGTTTAATAACGAAATTAGCCTGTAGTTTTTTGGTTCTGTCTTATCTCTACCTTCTTTCAGTATCACGGTGATGTAAGCTTCTTTCCAGGACTCTGGTATCCCTTCTGATTTTATTAAGTTTAGAATTTTCTGAAGTGGAATGATTAGTTCATCCTCCAATTTCCTGTAAATATATGGGTATAATTTAAAATGGTTGAAAGAGCAGGATGTTGAAAAATGAGTTGTTGACTAAGCAGGGGATGCCTGTACTTTTTCACACAGTGCACTGGTAAATTGTTGAATTAACTACCAGAAGATATAGTTATGGCTGCCCACTTAGATTACTTTAAAAGGTTATTAAATATGTTCATGAAGATTGAGGTCACAAATATAATAATAATAATAATTATTATTATTATTATTATTATTTCTTACCCACTTCTCCCCATGGATCGAGGCAGGGAACAACACATCCACACAAAATAATTAATGTGAATTAAAATACATTTTGGTTAAAAATACATAAATACATAAAACACACAATATCCATTTAAAAGAACAAATAAAACCAGTACACATTAAAACAGTTTAAATTCACAGTTTAAAAGTCATCTGGATAGGCCTACCAGAAGAGATTTTGTCTTTAGTGCTCTTTCAAATTCAGACAGTATATGCAACTGTTGAATCTCTTCTGGCAGGCTTTTCCACAGTCTAGAAGCAGTTGAAGAAAAGGTCCTCTGGGTAATCATTGCCAGCCCAGTCCTGGCTGACTATAGTAATTGTCCCCCAGAGGACCTGAGTGTACAGGGCATATTATATGGGAGAAAGCGAGCCTGTAGGTAACCTGGTCCCAAACCATGTAGAGCTTTACAAAGACACTTTGTATCTTGCCTGGAAACTAATTGGCAGTCAGTGGAGTAATTTCAATTTTGGTGTGATGTGATCACTCCTAGGTGTGCCAGTAACCAATCTGCCTGCCATGTTTTAAACTAATTGAAGTTTCCCAACTTGGTACAGAGGTAGTCCAATGTACAGCACATTGAAGAAGTCCAGTCTTGATGTTACCAGTGTGTGCACTACCATCTTTAGGGCCTCCAACTCTAGGAAGGGGTACAGCTGAAGTATCAGTCAAAGCTGGTAGTAAGCACTCCTGGCCGTCGCATCTATCTGAGCTGTCATTTGGAGTGATGGATCCAGAAGCACCCCCAAGCTGCCAACACAGTCTCTCAGGTGGAGTGTAAACCCATCCAGAACTGGTTGACTCACCTCCAAACCCAGGTTAGGAAACTTTTTTAATATAAACTATTTTTATTAATTTCAAACACAAAAACACATAAACAAACAAAAATAAAACATCTATCATTAATAGTTATCAATTCCATACATCTTATGCATTTCTTTAGAATCACAGAGTTGGAAGGGGCCGCAAGGGCCATCTAGTCCAACTCCATTCTGCCATGCAGGAATACACAGCAAAAGCAATCCTGAAAGATGCCCACCCAACCTCTGTTTAAAGACCTCCAAAGAAAGGAGGTCAAAGAAGAAGTCCAACACCCTCCAAGGCAAATTCTTCCTAATGTTTAGGTGGAATCCCTTTTCTTGTAATTCAAATCCATTGGTTTGTGTTTGTTCTCTGGAGCAGCAGAAAGGAAGCTGCCTCCATCTTCCACATGATGTCCCTTCAGATATTTAAAGATGGCTATCATGTTTCCTCTCAGAGCTCCTATACACTGACTGCTTAAATCCAGGGCCAGTCCAGAACATTATGTTCCAGACTGGTCCTAGACCAACCACAATAGTGGCAACGCACACCGGGCTGAGTCTGGTGTGACAGCCATCGTTGTTCACATGGGCCAGCCAGGCTGATACCACATTGGCCCTGCTGGCCCATCCTCTGTTTTCAGCCACCACTTCTCCTCCAGCCAAGGAACTCCATGTAAAACCTGCCCAGCACTCCGCCGCTTCTACTGAGGTCACATTTCTAATCACCTCTAGTGTTATAATTGTTATTATTATCTTAATTGAACTTGCTACAAGTTATCCAGCCAAGTAGAACTTTATCTGCTATTTACATTGCCTTCATAATTAAATATGACTTTAATATATCCTGTTTTCATATATGAAATAAAATATCTCACTCCTCTCTTTAGACCCTCCACTTTTTCATTCAATATCTTTACTCCTAATGAATATTATTTTGTCACAGGACTTCTCCCATTACATAGAGAGAGAGAGAAAAGAAAAAGACTAGTTTGGGTAACAACAATAACTCAACGATCATCAATGTTCAAAAAAATGAAAATTTAATCAATTTGAAGGATTTCAGTATTTATATCCCACTTCTTAGACAGGTATTTGATCACAAATTCCCAATCTTTTCTTGTTTTTTCTACAAGTTTGTTCTTTAAATTTGAAGATATAATGTGCACCTCTATAATATCTATAGTTTTCAGATACCAATCTTCTAAACTTGGTAAGACTTCTAATTTTCAGTTTTGAGCAATAATAATCCTTGCCACTGTTATCAAATAAAGTAGCTTCTTCCAGTGTCTAATCTCATCTTCTTTACCTAACACATTAGTCATATTTAAGAGGTAGAGTTCTGGTCTCAAGGGATATCTAATCTATAACATCTCCATGATAGTCCTATGAATCTTCGCCTAGAATTTTTTTAACAATGGTACAGCCCCATCATATGTGATATAGGGTACTAGTATCCTCCTCCAGGCACTCATTCAGAGGAGACACACTATCCTTAGCTGAGGCTGCTTTTGAAGGCATGGAGAAATATATTTGGGTGTCACCAGCATATTGATAGTACCTCGCCCCATGTCTCTGGATGCTCTCTCCCAGTAGTTTCACGTAACTTGTATCATCCAAGACTGCCTGGAGTTGGGAGACATCTGCCCTCTTGATCACCTTGCCCAGAAAAAGGAGATTTGATATGGGTTTCTAGTTGTTTAAGTCCAGGGGGACCAGGGAGGGCTTTTTGAGAAGTGGTCACACCACTGCCTCTTTTAACCCCTGAGAGATGCATTAATAATATGTTGCAGCTGAACTCTAGCAGCATCTTATAGAATCATAGAATCATAGAATCATAGAATTGCAGAGTTGGAAGAGACCACGAGGGCCATCCAGTCCAACCCCCTGCCACACAGGAAATCACAATCAAAGCATCCCCGACAGATGGCCATCGAGCCTCTGTTTAAAGACTTCCAAGGAAGGAGACCCCACCACGCTCCGAGGGAGTGTGTTCCACTGCCGAACAGCTCTTACTGTCAAAAAGTTCCTCCTCATGTTGAGGTGGAATCTCTGTTCCTGGAGCTTGCATCCATTGCTCCGTGTTCCAGTCTCTGGAGCAGCAGAAAACATGCCTGCTCCATCCTCAGCGTGACATCCCTTCAAATACTTAAACAGGGCTATCATATCGCCTCTAAACCGTCTTTTTTCCAGGCTAAACATACCCAGCTCCCTAAGTCTCTCCTCATAAGGCATTGTTTCCAGACCTTTCACCATTTTAGTTGCCCTTCTCTGGACACGCTCCAATTTGTCAATATCCTTTCTGAATTGTGGTGCCCAGAACTGGACACAGTATTCTAAGTGAGGTCTGACCAAGGCAGAATAGAGTGGCACTATTACTTCCCTTGATCTAGACACTATACTTCTATTGATACAGCCCAAAATCGCATTGGCCTTTTTAGCTGCCGCATCACACTGTTGGCTCATGTTCAACTTGTGGTCTACTAGGACTCCTAGATCCTTTTCGCACGTAGTCTCATTCAGCCAGGTCTCTCCCATCCTATATCTATGCATTTCATTTTTCCGCCCTAAATGCAGTACTTTACATTTCTCCGTATTGAATTTCATTTTGTTAGCTTTGGCCCAGCTCTCCAGTCTATCCAGGTCATTCTGAATTTTGATCCTGTCCTCTAGGGTATTAGCTACTCCTCCCAATTTGGTGTCATCTGCAAATTTGATAAGTATGCCCCTAATTCCCTCATCTAAGTCATTGATAAAGATGTTGAATAGCACTGGGCCCAGGACAGAACCCTGTGGCACCCCACTGGTCACATCTTTCCAAGATGAAGAGGAGCCACTGCTGAGCACCCTTTGGGTTCGGCCGGTCAACCAATTACAAATCCATTGAACAGTTAACTTGTCTAGCCCACATTCTACAAGCTTGTTTGCAAGAATGTCATGGGGAACCTTGTCAAAGGCCTTACTGAAATCAAGGTATGCAATGTCCACAGCATTCCCTTCATCTACCAAGCTGGTAACTTTATCAAAAAAAGAGATCAGATTAGTCTGGCATGACTTGTTTCTCTGAAACCCATGCTGACTTTTTGTGATTATGGCATTGCCTTCTAAATGTTCACAGACTCTCTGTTTAATGATCTGTTCTAGAATCTTCCCTGGTATTGATGTCAGACTAACTGGACGATAGTTGTTGGGATCCTCTTTTTTCCCCTTTTTGAAGATGGGAACAACGTTTGCCCTCCTCCAGTCTGCTGGGACTTCTCCTGTTCTCCAGGAGTTCTCAAATATTATTGCCAATGGCTCTGAGATTATATTTGCCAGCTCTTTTAATACTCTTGGATGTAGTTCATCTGGTCCTGGAGATTTAAATTCATTTAGATTAAGAAGGTATTCCTGTACCACCTCTTTACTTATTTTCAGCTGGATTTCCCCTATTGTGTCCTCTGTTCCATTTTCCTCAGGTTGGTCCTCCTTTTCCTTTTCTGAAAACACTGAGGCAAAGAAGGTGTTGAGTAATTCTGCCTTTTCTCTGTCCCCTGTTAGCATTTTTCCATCTTCTCCATGTAGTGGCCCTACCATTTCCTTCTTCCTCCTTTTGCTGTGGACATACCCAAAAACCCCCTTTTTATTGTTCTTAACCTCTCTAGCAAGCCTGAGCTCATTCTGCACTTTAGCTTTTCTGACTTTACTCCTACACGTGTTCGCTATCTGTTTGAATTCTTCTTTGGTGATTTCCCCCCTTTTCCATTTCCTATACATGTTCCGTTTAAAACTTAGCTCCATTGAAAGTTCTTTAGCCATCCATCCTGGTTTCTTGAGACACCTCCCATTTTTCTTCCTCAATGGTACTGTTTGAAATTGTGCCTTCAGTATCTCCCTTTTGAGAAAGTCAAAACCGTCTTGAGGTCCCTTCTCTTTTAGTATTCTTGACCATGGGATCATCCCCAGTATTTCCCCGAGCTTATTGAAATCAGCTCTCCTAAAGTCAAGAATGCGTGTCTGACTATGCCTGGCTTCTCCTTTCCATTGTATAACAAACTCCAGGAGAACATGATCACTCTCACCTAAGGATCCCACCACTTGCACCCCATTAACAAGGTCGTCTCTGTTGGTTAGGATCAGATCTAAAATAGCTGACCCCCTTGTTGCCTCTTCCACCTTTTGGACCATGAAATTATCTTCCAGGCATGTAAGGAATTTGCTAGACCTTGTAGTTTTGGCTGAGTTAGATTGCCAGCAAATATCAGGATAGTTGAAGTCACCCATCACTACTACATCTCTCCTTTCTGCATGTATGTTCATCTGTTCTAGAAAGGCAACATCCAATTCCTCCGTCTGATTTGGGGGTCTGTAGTAGAGTCCCACAATAACATCCCTGCTGTTTCCCTCCCCTTTAATTTTTATCCAGATGCTCTCCACCTGGCTTCCAGTATTGATGTCATGGATCACTTCACTGGTGTAAATATCCCTGACATATAATGCTATTCCTCCTCCTTTCCTGTTTGGCCTGTTTCTCCTATAAAGGTTATACCCCTCTATTCCTACATTCCAATCATGAGACTCGTCCCACCAGGTTTCAGTAACGCCTATTATATCATATTTGTTTTGTAGTGCAAGGAGTTCTAGTTCATCTTGCTTATTTCCCATGCTCTGTGCATTAGTGTAGAGACATCTGAGACCATGTGTTCCCTTTACTTGCTCCCTGTGCAAGTTTTTTTGCCTCCCACTGTTGGGTCCTTGCGCTGTTTGCCTTGTTCCCTCTATGACAGTTTGACTATTTTCTCCAGCCCTTTTGCCTTCCAGAATACTGTCTCCCTCCCCCATTTGACTCAGTTTAAAGCCCTCCTGATCAAATTCTTGAGAGTGTTGGCAAAAATGTTTCTTCCAACTGTTGTAAGATGCACCCTTGATCTTCTCCCTTGATGACCAGCCAAGAAGGACAGGGATCATGAGGACAAGTTGTCTTCCTCACTTGTCCTAGCAGCTTGTCCACATCTGTGGTATTCACCAACTGAAACTGAACCAGTGTAATGCTACTCATGGAGTTACTGAACACCTTATTGTTATTGGAAGTGTTTAAAAATGCAGGGTTCCAATGTTCCTTGCTAAACCCTCTTTACTGCACTTCACTCCTGGGAGTACAGCCAATTAGCAGAGTACACACACACAGCAGTGTTAGCGTAATGATCTTATCATACATGAAAATAGATTGCTATAGACAATCAACACCCTTCCTTGCCCAAATTACTTGTTTAGCCAAATAATCACTCAAGACTCATAAAAGTAGCTTAAAAAGTTCAAAAACTCATTTACACACAGTTTCAGAGCATTTACACGTTGCAGAACTTCAGGACTGCTTCCAAGTAGACTAAAACTATTTAAAAATGACTAAAAACTACATCATAACAAAAGAATATGCATGACTCCCTGAGAGGGAGGTCCTCTCTCTCTCTCAAAACATGGTGAAAAAGTGGGGTAGAGGTAAACACCTCATGCCTGGCTTCTAGACAAAGGAGGAAGACTTAGGAGATTTTCACACAGGCTATATATCCTGTCTCTGGAACGGAGCAGGGTTGGGAAAGGTTTTCCCTTTCGGACGATGTCCACCCTGTTTCGTTCGGATGTTGTGCCTGTTCTGTTTTCTCCCCGTGATATAGTAATCATGGGGAGAAGTCGTTAAAAGGCACCCAGTTCCGTTTCTGTTACGGAATCACGGGTGTGCGAATTGGATCCCGTCTCTGTTCTGGAATGACAGGGATGGGGGATGAGCTCCATGGCAGGCACTTCCTGCCATGATCTGGACAGCCAGGTAAGTGCCACCCTTCCAACCCCCCTTCCTGGGTTACTTGTATTTTTATTTATTTTTTTAATTTTTATTCTTTTGACAGCTGGTTTTTTTTTAAATTTGAATTTCCCTCCCGTTCATTCTCTCATGAGAATAAGCGGGAGTTCTCCCAGCCGGTCGTAAAAGCAGCGTTACGACAGCTGCATTTATGGCCAGCCAGGCATTTATGTCCATTCCGGACAGCTGGTCTGGAATGGAGGTAAGTGTGTGAACATTTACCTCCATTCCATTGCAGAAGCGGGAGAGGAGGTGGTGGGACAGAATTGGGGCTTTTGGCCCCCATGTGAAAATCTCCTTAGACACTCCACTTTCCCTAGAAGCCCAATAGCAAAACATTAGGAAGTTACATCAACACATACTGTTTGGCTTCTCAGTTAACCCTTCAATAGCAAAACATTTCCACTTATTGGATTGCAAACTATATATTCCAACAATTGTCAGCGCCTGTTATAACAATGGCATCTAAGTTAGCTCTCATCTGAGAGATTTTGTCTGTGAAATGATCATTAAAGGCATCACAGTGAAGTGCTGAGTATGAGGAGATAAATTCAGACAGAGGTCTGCACCTAGACTGGGGACAGATGGAGGTCAGCATCTGTATCAAGAAGATTTTTGAGCCCTGGAGGTGATCCTGGAGGAGCTGGTTTTCCCTTTCGGGTTAGCATCATGTAGGAGTCACTGAGATCACGAGACAATTGATCAATGGGAATGGCCAGTTTGTGAGAAGTTTGAAAACTCTGAGATGCTTCCAAGATGAGAGGTCATAAAACATGGTGCCATGAGACATGAAAGATACTTTTGTGACTGATGGAGAGGAAGAAGAGATGCTGCCTACCTCACTGTCCCTAGGAAGTTTGGTTGTAGGCTGGACAAAGAGGTCCAGACTCCCAGTTTCCATAAACATCCAAAGACTCAGAACACCATCTGTATCATGAGTAGAATAAGAATGCTTAGCTACTCGTGTTAGAGCTTATGTTTTGTCTCTATCCTCAGCTGAACAGAGGCTGGATTGCCATCTGTCGGGGATGCTGTGATCAAGATTTCCTGCGTGGCAGGGGGGTTGGACTGGATGGCCCTTGTGGTCTCTTCCAACTCTGCAATTCTATGATTCTATGATTCTATGAATATGACTTCAACTGCTTTTGTAACTTGTAACTATTCCTAAGTAATGACTGAAGGAAGGTGCCTTCATGTACATGATGCACTTTTGCTAATGTAAGATTGCTTACTAAAAAATAAAAGCTTTCCTTTAAAGATCTCTTCTTTTCCACTCTTCATGTGCCTTTCTCTTTTTTAATTTTTTAATTAATTTTGTAATCATATGTCATAGTATCCAATCAATATTTATTTACTAAAGCACATAATATTACCATAACAATATTTCTATTAACTAATTTCAAAAGTTAACATACATTCTTTACTATAATTCTTTTCAACAATATTAATTCCTCTACCTCCCCCACCTCAGTGCTCCCCTTCACCAGAGCCATTATCCCTTACCTAATCTTTCCAGAATCTCATTTCTTCTCATGGAGGTAACCTTCCATCCTTTGTCTGTAATACTTTTTAAACAAATACTCAAATACTTTCCATACTTTATCAAAATCACTTTCTTTCCATATTCCTCTTCTTACTTAATTCTACATGTTAACTTATCATTTATTGCCATTTTCCAAACTTCTTTATACCACTCCTCCACTTGTACATTTATTTGGATTTTCCAGTATCTTGCTATAATTAATATTGCTGCCATTAATATAAATTTGTTATTAAATCCTTTTCTGCTTGATTCCCATTATCTCCATTATAAATTGACATAAGTGCTATGCTCAGTTTCCGTTCTATATTTATATTCAAAATATTCTCTATTTCTGTAAAGACCATTTCTCAAAAGTGCTGTAAATATTTACAATTTCAACACATATGTATGTATGTACGTATTTCTTGACAACCTCTACAACAATATTTAGAGTTATTCTTATCTATATTATGCAATCTTGCTGGTGTCAAATGACATCTCTATATTATTTTATAATAATTTTCTTTTATCCGTTTTGACGTATTTTTAGTTGTCTTTGTTTCCAAATCTTATCTCATTCATAATCTCCAATTTTTTGTTTCAAATCTTTCTCCCATATTCTCCTTAAATATTCTACTTTGTCCTTATTATCATTATTTTTTATCAATATTTTATATAATTCACTTGTAACACCTTTCAAACTTTCATTATTATCCATCTTTTCACCTTTTTTTACCAAATCTTCAAATTTTGTCAACTCCCTTATTTCTTTATTATTCTTTTTCCAGTTTTTAATCCATTGTTCCAACTGTATGCAATTAAACCATGAAATTTTCATTCCATATAATTTCTCTCTTATACTCCCTTTCTCACACATCCATCCAATCCATTCCTCTATTTTCTCTAGTCCTCTTTTCTTTAATTCCTTTCCCATTTTCCCCTCAAATTTTATAACCGGTGTTAAAACTGAATCAATAGGCAATAATTCTTTCGGATATTTATACCATATTTCCAATATATTTTGAAAAATGGGTGTCAATTCCTTTATTTTTCCTTTTTTGTAAAATAACCAAAAATATATTCCATATTCTCTTATCTATTCTCCTGATAATAATAATAATAATTATTATTATTTTTATCCTGCCCCTCTGTTAAAAACAATCAGGGCAGCTTACAAAAATTAAAATACCAATACAAATTAAAATCCCGAAACCCCACCCATCCCTGCCCTCTCCCATAAAAAGACATTAAACCAAATACATTAAAACAACTGATATAAAATCACCTTAAAACAATGAATAATAAATAATAAACAGCCAGCAGACTAAAAAGGGCCAGGAGCCCCTGAGGCCAGGAACTAATTAGGAAAGGTCTGCCGAAAGAGATCCGTCTTTAGTGCTTTTTTAAAGCTACTCAGGCTCATCATCTGACGGATCTCGTTCGGCAGGCCATTCCACAATTTGGGGGCGATTACCGAAAAGGCCTTCTATCTATTTCTAGCCATTCTAAATCTCCCTGTCCTACAATTCCTTCTATAACATATCTCGATTGATTAGTTTCATAATATCCTTTTATATTGGGAAGCCCAAGTCCTCCCTTCTGTGATTTATACCAAATAATTTATTTAATCTTCTTCTTTTCCCTCCATTGCAATATTTATTCAACATTTTTTTGTCATTTTTTCAATTCTACTTCTGACATTTTTATTGGTAATATTCTGAACAAAAAAAATCTTTTAGGTAATATTTTCATTTGAACTAAAGCTACTCTTCCAAACCAAGATATTTGAATATTTTTATATTCTTCCAACTTCTTTTCCATTTTTTCCTTAATACCATAATATTTTTCTCTTTTCATTCCTTTAAATCTTTTGTAATATTTATTCCTAAATATTTAATATTACCGGTACTTTTTAATCTTACTTCTAATTTTTTCTCTTGTAGAAATATATTTTCCTCTTCCTTAGTATAATAAATAATATTATGTCTGATTTATTCCAATTAACCTATGAACCTGTCATCTCCCCAAATAATTTTAAATGTTCTTTAACTTTTTCTATTCCATTGATCAACTCCTTAATTGTTAACAATGTATCATTGGCGAACAAACTTATCTTGTGTTTTGTTTCTAATCCAATTCCTTCTATACTATTATCATTTCTTACCACACTTGCTAAAATTTCTATTACCATTGCAAACAATATTGGAGAAAGTGGGCGACCTTGTCTTGTTCCTCTCGTTATTTTTATCTCTCTTGTTATTCCATCATTAACCATCACTGTAGCTGTGTTATGGGAATATAATTGATCTATTAATCCTCTAAACCTCTTCCCCATTCTAAATTCTTTCAATATTATTTTTAATGTTGGCCATTCCACACAGTCAAATGATTTAAGTATCTCTAAAGCTAATACCCATGCCTTTAAATTGGTTTTCCCAAACATATGTATTTTATTTAACACCTTTCCTATTAGATTTGACATTTGTCTTCCTTTCACAAACACACATTGATCCTTTAACATATATTTATACATACAACTATTCATTCTCTTTGCCATTATTGCTGATAATAACTTTGCATCTTGATTTATCAATGATATAGGCCTGTACGATCCAGGGTCCATCAAATCCTTATCTGGTTTTGGTATCAATATTATCAACGATTGTTGCCATGATGGAGGGATTTTATCTCTAATTATATTATTATATAATTCTAATAATTTAGGTATTAACTTCTTTTTAAATACTTTATAATCTCTCTCTCTCTCTCTGGCTTTTCTTCACAAATGAAGATTCAGAAAGGACTCATCCTGCACTTTCTGCAAGCATGCTGATGACTAAAAAGGCCAATCCAAGATAAACAAGTCTGGCTGCAGAAAGCACAGCAGAATGTCTAAATACTTTATAATAATCTGGCCCTAACCCATCAATTCCTGGAGTTTCCCCACATTTTAAATTATTTATTGCCTCCTCTACTTTCACTTTCATAATTAGTTTTTTTAATAAATCCCTATCTTCCTCTTCTGTTTTAATTTTCAAATTTTCCCTTACGTATTTTTCTGTTTGTTCCACTGGTTTATTCCCTGATTGGTATAAGTCTTTATAACACACCTCAAAATGTTTAAATTTTTCCTTCATTGTTCTACACATTTTACCTGATTTATCTCTAATTCCATTTATCATATTTTCCATTTTCTTCTTCTGCGTGGATCTAGCCAACATTTTTGAATTTTTATTACTAAATTCAAAATACTCCCTTTTTAGATAAATTAAATTTTCCTGTACTTCCATTTTATCCAATTCCTCCCTCTTTGCTCATAACTCAATATAGGTTTGTTTTTCTTTATCTAATATATATTTATTTCCCAAAAATTCTATTTCCCTTTCTAATTTCCTTTTCCTTTCTTGCCTTTTTTAAATTAAAAGTTTCTTTTACACATATTCCCCTTGTCACAGCTTTCATAGTATCCACAAAATTCCTTTTGACACTTCTTTATCATTTAATACCCATCATTCTTGCCATTCATGCTCAATTTTTTCTACTATTCTCCTAGAATATAAAATTTTTGTATTCAACCTCCACTTTTTCACCTGTTCATAATCTCTCTTCATTATAATCTCCGTATTGGCCAAGGCATGATTTGTTACTTTTATACTTCCTATTTCTGAATTTATAATTTTATCAACCAAATTTTTTGATACAAAAATATAACCAGTTCTTGAATAACTCTTATGTACCATTGAAAAATATGTATATTTCCTTTCATCTCCCTTTACCAATCTCCACATGTCTTTCAACCCCTTTCTTTTTATTATTTTATTTAAATTTGTGATATTGTTATATTTATCCCTTAATGAATAATTTGATTTATCTTTTATTCTTTCCATTTGCATATTAAAATCTCCTGCTATTTGTGCCTTTCTCAGTGTTTGCACAATGTGTGTGTGTATAGGATTCTCTTCTCCCATGGGAGGGGGAAGGAAAGTCTCTGTGGTCAAGAGGCAGATAAAGCAGCAAATTAAACCCCTCAGTGACTTCCCACTAGGTCACTGAGTCATGGGATGTATTAGTCAGTGGTGGCAGCTGATAAAATTCAGGGGTCCCCCTCTCCTGCTCAAGAACAGGAGATGTGAATGAGCCCATAACAGGCCCTATGAATGACAGATGTCTATGTCACCTTGCTATCAACAGGTCTACTCAGGTCTTGCAAACTCAGGGCAGTCCAGTGAGTTGGGTCAATTAATGATGTGTTCAAAGTACAACAGTCTCAGGACCTTATCAGATTAGCATCTAAAAATGCTGTAATTCAATGATTGAGGAAAGTTGAAACATAGTAGCATGATTACAGTAATTAGCACCATGGAATTATTGCACAACCACCACTAGCAGTTTAAGAATGGGATTTCAGCTTGCACTATAGTAACACTTGTCTTAGCATTGACACAGTATTAATGCCTCCCACTGGCCAGTGTATGTGCCTTTAAGAAAAATGTTCTCTTACTTCCTGGATTTTGCATGGGCGAGATTTTGGCTGTTGTTGCGATAAGACGCAATACTTACTCTAAAGCACCAAAAACAAATAAATAACCAAATAAACAAACATACATAAAAAGGTACCAAGAAAAGGCGACAGTTGATTAAAAGAGTGCCCTGTAGGTTATCTTCACATTCTCCTCCAGAAGTTTAATTACGTGTTCTCATTGGGAAAGTGGAAGGGTTAAAGAGGGCTGCCCATTTATGCTGTAATCGCGTGATTACAGCAGGATGTGATTTCACATGCATGGCAATACTGCAAAAAGAGTGCTATTGACCTGTTTTTCCTGACAGTAAAAGGTTATGCACAATTAATGTGTGGAGCACACATGTATAATGGTAGGTCAACAACGTCATGCGATAATGGGAACTTGTTTGTGCTACTATCCTGCCATAATTGCACAATTTCAGCCTCATGTGATGAACTCCTCAGTTTAGTCAGCTTGGCTCCTATGGAGATTTCAGGCTTGATTTACTCTTGGACTAATTTATTTGCCTTTTTTGAATGCCATGGTATCTGTACAATACTTCTCCAGCACATTTTGCATGAATTGATTCTCTTCCTATCAGCTTTCTTCACTGCCCAGCCTTCATAGCCATACATAGAATTCAGAAATACAATGGCATGGACATCCTGACTTTAGCATTTAAGGATATATCTTTACAATTTGAGGATCTTGTCTAGTTTCTTCATAGCTGTCCTTCCAAGTCCTAATCTTCTGATTTCTTGACTGTAATCTCCATTCTGATTAATGATGGAACCAAAATATGGAAAATCTTTTAACTGTTTCAATGTCTTCATTGTGTACTTTAAAGTTATGTAAATCATCCATGGTCATTATTTTTATTTTCTTAATGACTAACAGTAATCCTGCCTTTTTACCTTCTTCCTTGACTTTCTTAAATAGTTGTTCCAAATCTTTGCTATTTTCTGGTCATTTGCGTATCTTGATGTTCCTTCCACAATTTTTCACACCTCCTTCCTTTGAGTCTAATCTGCTTCCTGTATGTTTAGTGTATAAATTAAAAAGATAAGGTGATAAAATGCAGTCTTGTCTGATCCCCTTGCCAATGGCATAATGTTCTGTTTCTCTATATTCTGTCTAGACAGTGGGCTCTTGTCCTGAGTATAACCTATGCATCAGGACAATCAAATGTTGTGGTACACCCATTTCTTTAACAGCAACCTACAATTTCATATGATCTACACAATCAAAGGCTTTACAATAATCTATGGAGATTATCAGACGCAGCTAATGTGGTGCCATAATGATGCTAGAGGAAAGCAAAAGGATGCCAATATCATGACAACGTCCTTTTGTGTTTTGCTGGCATCATTATGGCATTTTTTTAAATTGATGGGCCAAGCCATCAATAGATTCCCCCATTGTGATTTGGTACCAGCATTGTCAGCGTGTGAAACCTCGAGCCATTTAACTCTCACGAATGCAGCATCAATGGGTGGTCCTGGCAGAACACTTCCGGGTGAGATCAGGACATCCAGGTAAGTGACACACTTTTTAAAATCTTCCCTGATTTACTTGGAATTTTTAAAGTGTGTGTATGTGCTTTTTGTAACTTTTTTTTTTTTTGGTATTTTTTGTTTTTATTTTTAAATTTCCCACACTCATATCTTCTCATGGGAATGGGCAGGATTTCAGTCCAGGAAGTGAACAGAGCGCTGTTAGAGCTCTGTTCATTTCTGGGCTGCCTGTTAATGGGAGAGAAGGTAAGTACGGTGGGGAGGGTTATTGTACCAGGACAGGGGCGGGATTGGAGATTGTGGGACAGGAATGCTTTTTGCATAGGCTGTATTTCTTCTGAAATTCTTTGGTGCACTTTATTATCCTACATAGATTTGTAATATGATCCCTAGTGCCTTTCTTTTTTCTGAATCCAGTTTTGACATCTTGTATTTCTCATTCCATATATGGTAAAGCCCTTTGTTGTAAAATTTTGAGCATCACTTTGCTTTCATGGAAAATTAATACAATGGTCCAGTGGTTATTGCAATCTCTGGTGTCCCCCTTTTAGGGACTGGAATGTATATTGAGATCTTCCAGTCTGTAGGCCATTTAAGTTGGAATCTGAGTGGATTCCATTTCTATGGCTTGAAACAGCTCTATTGGTATGCTATCAGTTTAGCTTAAAAAAAAAATTCAGCCAAAACCAGATCAAACCAATTAAAGCAAATAATACTGTTTCTGGGGACTTTGATGAGAACAGTATGCTCCTATTGATGCAGCCCAGAATTGCATTGGCTTTTTTGGCTGCCCCATCACATGGCCGACTCATGTTTAGCCTGTGGTCTAATAAGACCACAAGATTCCCTTCCTTTCTCTTTCCCCTCCTTGTCTCATCCTCTCTCTCTCTTGTTAGACTTCATGTTTTTTATTTGAATGACATGCTCTGAACAACTATGGCTCATGTGTAATATATCATATTTAATGACATTACCAGACTTTATGACATCAGTGGGACCTATTCCTAGGTCTCAGGGTTTAGCCCCATAATCTCAGGGCATGTTATCCTACTGGTCTGCCAACCCTAAACAACAGTGATAATTTAACAAACACTAGTTGAGAAGTGACACAGTCATCCTAGCACAGATAAGGAGATTCATACATGAATGATGGTTTAAAAAAAGCCTTTTCCCAAACCAAGTTACAAGATTCCTTTCCTGTGGGTTGCATCATTTTAAGGAAAAGTGCATTCTGAATGTCTTTTTTCTTCTGCTCTCCGTAAGCACTTGATTCCTTTCCTTTTCAGTTCTTCATTTCACTTCTTTTCCTCCCTTCTTGTCATTGTTGCTTCCTGTAATCCCTTGCTAAATTCTTCTTCCCTTCTCTTCCCTGTCTCACCGCCCCCCCTTTGACTGTTTTCTCCTTCTCCCCTCTAACTACTGTTTATGCTGGGGGGGGGGGAGTGTGGCCCTGGTAGACTCAAAGCATCCTGAAATCCCCAATATTTTTTTAAGTAAAGATTTTCAAGGGATTCTTTAGACAATAGCAAGGGACAAAAAAAGTCAGTAATACACACACACACGCACGCACGCACACACACATACCAAAGGTTGACTGACATTTTGCCCAACATAAAGCCAATATTAGAAGTGTTTTGGGGTGCAGATGGGCAGATGTGGCCCAGAGGGAGCTTATACCCCACCTTACTCCCTGCCTCTTTCTTGTCCTCTTTCTCTTTGTCCCCCCTCCCCAATCTCCTGGCTAAATGTCTTCTCTTTCCCGTTTCACTTTTTAACACCTTTCCTCCTTCTTCCCTTGTCCCAGCCATTCCTGGCTAAACATCTTCTTCCCAATTTGCTCTCCTTTCCTCTCCCTCTCTACACCTCCTGGTTGCACTTGTTCTTTTGTTTCTTTGTTTCATAGTGGGAAATAGCTAAACTCTAATGGTACTATTTCTGTTTTTGGGGGGTCTTGATTAATCTTGCCTCCAAGAAACAATCACATACACCCTGTGTTTGAAGGAGATTGTCTACCAAAGAGGTGTGAGGGGGATACTCCAAGCAAACAAACAGATTAATGGCACCATTAAAGTTTGTCACTTTAGCAGTATACCTCTAGAGAAAATGTTTTTAAAAATTTTAAAAAGGAACAAAAACTTAGATCAAACATCTTAACACTTAGAGCGAAAGCAGTGGGCTCTTGTCTTCTGAAAGATCAACTCCCATGGGTAGAGGAAAGCTTTCCATGATACCCACTTTCCACTCTTTAAGCTTCAACTCAGTTGAAATAGACTAGTGTGTGCCATGGTTGATCTTTCCCAGCACAGGAGTCTCTGACTAAGATTCTAGAGAGAATTTTTTAAAAATTGAAAACATTAAAAAGAGGTATGAAGCGTAGGAAGAAGGAAAATATTTAAGAGAGTGGAAACAGCAAAATCCTGACAATAGGGAGGGGAAAGAGAATTGAACACACATATTTTGATAATCACAGTTTACATGATGAGAAAATAGACTGTTTAAAAAAAACTATGGCCTTTATCAGATGAACCAAATCTCACCAAAAAATTTGCGTCATTTAGGATGCGATGATAGCACAAAAGACAAAATTATTAGATGTCCTTGTTGTTTACCCGCTCTCACTGCATCACGTTGGCACGAATGAGGCATCACTTTTTATTGGTGGGCTAAGCCATCAATAAAAAGTGATGCCTCATTCACGCTAGTGTCTCTCTCTCTCTCTCTCTCTCTGGCTTTTCTTCGCAAACAAAGATTCAGAAAGGACTCATCCCGCGCTTACTGCAAGAACGCTGATGACTAAAAAGGCCAATCTGAGATAAACAAGTCCGGTTGCAGAAAGCACAGCAGAAGGTCTCCTTGGGTGATGTTTCCAGGTTGTGATTCTTTCTGCGTTGTCGTTTCTCTTCAAGACTTGTTCTGTGTGAGTTCTCAAATAAGGCTGCAGCATTGTGGATAGTGCGTCTCCATGCCTCCCAATGTGAGGCCAGGGCAGACCATTGTTGGTGATCAATTTGGCCGAGCCTGAGATGTTGTTTCAGGGAGTCTTTGTATCACTTTTTTGGAGTGCCCCTCTTACGCTGACCCGTGGCGAGTTCACCATGGAGTACTATTTTGCTAGTGTGATGCAGTGGGAATGGGTAAGTGACAACATTGTCTGATAATTTCAGTCCTTTGTGCTATTGTCACGTTCTAATGATGTGGGTTTTGCCACATTTGATAAAGTCTCTTATCTTTCAGGTAGCAACAAATTACTTTGGAATACTAATAGAAAAGGAGGGGAAATATCTCCCAAAATCATGGGATTAGCAAAATGTCATTTGGATCTAAAAAAAAAAAAAAGCACAGCACACTGCAAGAAATACCACTTCCTCCCAGCATGTTTGTGTTGTTTGAAAGAGCTCAGAGTCATGAGAATTTAAATTGTGTGAATAATAGTCTTGACCAATTTGTTTATCAAGGGACAAATTATTTACACATATAACTTTCCATTTCTTTACCCTGCTGTGCTCATGCTCAGATCAAATACACCATTAATTTCCTTCAGTTGAAGGATTCACATTATGTGAATCATGAAATTATTTGATGAGATTTTAAAATGATAACAAATCAAAACAGCTATCCACTGTGCCAGATAGAATGCAAGAAGCGGCCACTCATACTAAGCCTAGAGAAGGAGACTCTATTATTTTATTGTTTATTTAATCAAGGTACATACGATTCACCATATCTAAATGACTTTACTGGAAGTGGTGGTATCAGAGCAGTGACTGGCAGGTATGAGACGGGCTCTTGATTCTCTGATGCTTTTACAGGATCCTAAAGCATCTCACCAGTTTGTTCTGTAGACGCCTCTGTTCATCAACAATATCCTTCTACTCTCTACAGAGGACAAATAGGTCAGCCTCTATGCAAAAGAATAAACGGATATGAATCAGACTTTAAAACTGACACCATTCACAAGCCAGACAGAGAATATTTGCATCCTCCAGAATTCTCTGCTGCTGACCTGGAATTCACTGTTGTTCAAGAAAGGAACTTTCAAAAGGAGACTCCAGCATGAAACCCTTGAACAAGGGTTAGCAGCATATTTGACTTTTTAAGGTGTCTGTCAAAGGAATAGTTACTCTGGGACTGCAGAATTGATGGGAAGTGCCCTTTGTCCTCAACCATGACCAGGGGACCAAGGGCCACACTGGGAAGTTGCCCCTGGGAATCTTAGAAAGAATATCATGGCTGCCCTGTTTTGTGGGTACTTGGATGTGATAAAAGAAGCTGGTAGTGTCTGATGGAGGCAGATCAAGACAGGTAATATCTGTACAAGTCACAGCAGGCAAGATAAGGTCAAGTAGGTAAAAGTCCTGAGTACTTTGATCCCTTCTGAAACTAGCTGATGAGGGTTGCCTCATTCTAACTCCTATTTAGCTCCTGTAGGGATGGGCAGAAAGTGCTGTTACAGTCTTGATGGAGAAGCTGACTTGCCCCCCGTTTCCTCACTCCAAATATCCTGAAATGTTCTTTCTAATTTATTTAAAAGATAGGGTGTAGCCCTGTCAGCAGTGCGCTGTCTTTAAACAAGACTCAGTCAGAAGCAAAATATTTAGGCCAAATGTTCACTTACACCTACCATTATACTGGTAAACTAGGGAAGAAGCCTGGGCACCCCCTGAAAGATGTTGGAGCAGGACAACCAATGGTATGCAGTTGGCCAAGAAATTTTATATTTAACTCAAAGTTCAGGAATTTGTGATCTCAGAGCTTGATTTTCAGGCAAGAAGGCCTACCTTTCAGTTGTTAAGGCCACCCCCCCCCCTACCAAATATGGCTGAGAAGCACTGTTCTATCCTATGAATCCTGGAAGCTTACAGGGCAAAATAGTAGGGTCTGATGGACTCAGATCAAGAATAATGAAAAGTCTCTGCTGCACACACAGAGAGATGGCAGTCATGACAACTGTGAACAGGAGACCAAGCAGCCAATCCATTGGCAAAAGAAGGGTCCTCTGTAGGGAATGTGCTTCTTCCATTTCAAGCAGGGGCATATTATGGATCCATTGCCTTAAAGGGTTTGTCTGAACTGACCAAATTATACAACCTCACCTTGTTTTATCTGCGAGCTGTCCAGATAATGTACGACTCAAATGTGGGGGTTTTCAGTGTTTCAAGGCTTTAATCTGCATCAAAATGGGGATTTACTCTGGATTTGAGCAAAAAATCTAGATATTTGTGTGTTTGCGTGTGGACTGTACTCCATTGTGCCAATAGTGTGGGACCATGGGCAGGAGTTTTTGGTGAGTGGGCAGAAGAGGTTGGGAGGAGGCACCCTGGCTAGACAATCAGTTGCCCTTGCCTGCTGTTTTAATATAACGTTTTAGTGATTCCTTCTCTCTGTTTTGGCATACGTGGCAGTTGTTTGGGGAAGCACATACCAGCATATTCATATGCTGTGCATACCTCTACTTAATAGGATAGCTGAAGCCCCTCTGAACTGTGGGAAAAGTAATAAGTACATGCACTTGTGTGTGGGGAGGGAGGAAACAGAGAGGCCATGGCCGTGTGACCACACACACTGCTATTTATCAGACTGGGGTGAGTTGGGAGCTGTGTGGACAGTGCCCCTGAAGTAGCCTCAGTGTGTGTGATGATTGTGTAGACAAGCCCATGGTCACTGCAGACCAGGGAAACCCACACGTTAGACAGGTTTTCCTGCCAGTGTAGACAAGCCCAAGGCAGCAAATCCCTTCTTTGGGTGCATCTACACTGGCACCATAATCTGGGGCCAGTCTGGAGCATTATGCTCTGGAGCTGCTCCAGATTGACTTGATGGTAGCTACATGTATCATAGAATCATAGAATCATAGAATCATAGAATTGCAGAGTTGGAAGAGACCACGAGGGCCATCCAGTCCAACCCCCCTGCCACGCAGGAAATCACAATCAAAGCATCCCCGACAGATGGCCATCCAGCCTCTGTTTAAAGACCTCCAAGGAAGGAGACCCCACCACGCTCCGAGGGAGTGTGTTCCACTGCCAAACAGCTCTTACTGTCAAAAAGTTCCTCCTCATGTTGAGGTGGAATCTCTGTTCCTGGAGCTTGCACCCATTGCTCCGTGTTCCAGTCTCTGGAGCAGCAGAAAACAAGCCTGCTCCATCCTCAGCATGACATTCCTTCAAATACTTAAACAGGGCTATCATATCGCCTCTAAATCGTCTTTTTTCCAGGCTAAACATACCCAGCTCCCTAAGTCTCTCCTCATAAGGCATCGTTTCCAGACCTTTCACCATTTTAGTTGCCCTTCTCTGGACACACTCCAATTTGTCAATATCCTTTCTAAATTGTGGTGCCCAGAACTGGACACAGTATTCTAAGTGAGGTCTGACCAAGGCAGAATAGAGTGGCACTATTACTTCCCTTGATCTAGACACTATACTTCTATTGATACAGCCCAAAATCGCATTGGCCTTTTTAGCTGCCGCATCACACCGTTGGCTCATGTTCAACTTGTGGTCTACTAGGACTCCTAGATCCCTTTCACACGTAGTCTCATTCAGCCAGGTCTCTCCCATCCTATATTTATGCATTTCATTTTTCTGCCCTAAATGCAGTACTTTACATTTCTCCGTATTGAATTTCATTTTGTTAGCTTTGGCCCAGCTCTCCAGTCTATCCAGGTCATTCTGAATTTTGATCCTGTCCTCTAGGGTATTATTCTAGGATCCATTCTGAAGCTGTGTCATAGTCCAGATGGGCCACCGGGCCAACACCATATTGTCCCCACTGGTCTGTCCTCCTCAGTACCACTGCTGCCACCACTGCCACTGCATCGCCTACCAGCCAAGCAGCTCTCTGTGAAAGCCTGGCCATCACTGTCACTGCTCGTGAGGTCAGAATGAGCAACCCCCTCCTTGTTGATAACATGACCCAGGGCCACATTCTCACCTCACCAGCAGCAGTGAAGGATAGGCTCTTGGCCAGTGGGTAAGGCAGCAGCAGCTGTGGGGGCACAAAGCGGGATGGGCCAGCAGGGCCAATTTGGTGTGTAGACATGTGGACAGCTGGGTCCCTCTGGATCCAGCCCAATCCAGCTGGTCACACATCCAAAATACTGGGGCCATACCAGTTTCCTAGAAGCTACAGACCAACTTGGGTTTCTGTTAAATTGGATTACGGTAATGGCTAAAAGGAGCAGATTCACTGTGTGCATTATGTGGACAAACCACACCAGATATGGGGTAAATGTGTGTTTTATCCTCAGTGTAGAGAAGTCCTTGGTTGTATGGGTGTTCCTCCTGCAGTGACATTTGGCACTATAACAGTTTTTGTCCAACCTGGAGCAGCTGTGGGAGCAGCAGCTATAAAATGGAGAGAGGATTTGCCACCCAACAGCAAAGAAGCCCACCATCTGCCCCTGCTCTCTGGCAGAAGGAACACTTCGCTCCAACTGCCAGTTGCTCTGAGACTATAAAGCTGAAGGGCGATACACTCTGGCCTCACCCATCAGTCAGGGGACTAAAGACTATGGGATTGTGTAAGTCTGAGGTTTGTATATACATGAGTGTGCTAGGGTTGCCAGTTCAGTAACATTCCAGACCCCAAGATTTCAGTGTCAAAACCTGAGATCTAGGGCTGGCCCCTGTTAATATTACTGGGGTGGAGTGGGGTGTCCTAGTGACGTCCTTAATCATGATAGATTAAGCAAGAACTGAAGTCACTGAGATTGTGTCATTCAAATAAAAAACACACATTCTTACAAAAGAGATTTTTTCCCCTCTGATTGAAAATTCAATTTTACAAACTTTGCAGTGAAGGGTGGAGGACCCCAGACAGAAAAAGAGAGATAGACACAGCGAGAGAAAGGATAGGAAAAGATGTTTGGCAAGGAATTATGGGTGCTGGGGGGGGGGGAACGAACAAACGGGATGAGAAAGAGAAAGAGAAAGAGAGAAGTGAAGTCAAGAACTAAAAAGAGTGATCAAGTGTGTATGCAGAGTAGAAGAAGAAAGATGTTCATACCAGGCTCTTTGCTAAAGATGATGCAACACATGTGCATCTCAAACCAATAATGGAAGTTGTACTGTGATTTCAGCTATTTAGGGTATGGTGATGAAGATAGGGAAAATGGGAAAGCATAAGTCAGGGAATGCCATAAAAGAGCAGTCCTGTAGTACTACATCCTACAATTTCTGAGGCAGTGAATTTTGAGCCATCTTAATATTTCCCTGCTTTGGCTGCTCCCTCTCACTGTGCCCTGGCGCCAGCCATGGTCTGAGAAAATTTGAGAGGTAGGGGAGGTGGAATAGCAGCTGGTCTGAAGCCACTTTCAACAGCAGGGGCCAGCAATACACAGCAAGAAAATGTTCAAGGCTATTGCTTTGAGATTCTTCCCCTTGTCCCGGAGGCTCAGGTGAGAGGGACCAGGCTCTGAGACTCAAATGTAAACCCTGACAGCTGGGGGCCCTAGTATATGTGCATGCATGCACATTACTACAGCCTGTTGCATGCCACCAATTTTATAGAAAAGTGAGATATACTTAATTTCAGGTAAGTAAATAAACAAATAAATACTGAACTCTGAGACTGGTAATTCTTGTGGGAGCATGGGATGGAAAACAATTTGGATCCATCAGCTTCCTGAGGCCTTTGTCACCTCAGAGGTGACACCTGAGATCTAGGGCTGGCCCCTGATAATATTATTGGGGTGGATAATATTAATTGAGGCCCAGTAAATAAACTCTACCAGTACTGACCCACCTATGGCAATGGAACTACAGAGAGTTCTTCCACAAACCACCATTACTCATCCAACACAAAACCCCCATATGTGCCATGAAGATGTTTTTTCTTTTGTTCTCTCTCTCTCTCTCATTCTCTCTCTCTCTCTCTCTCTCTGTGTGTGTGTGTGTGTGTGTGTGTGTATGTGTATGTGTGTGTGGGCATGAAAGGGAGGAGAAGAAAGGGAGAAGAGTGTGTGTTATGTGTAAGAACCAGAATGCATTTAGATATCAAATCAATACTCTTCTGTTGTGCGTGTTCAAAATTTTGAAAAGCAGTGGAGAAAAGAAACATATACGGTATTTTAACGGAAGCATAAATATGCCTATATTGGGGAAATGCCCACAATATGTCTTTAACTGGTGGTGAAAACTACTCACAAAAATGTGTACATTTGACAATGCCAACAAAAAGCACTTAGATGTCAAATCAACACTTTTCTGAAGTAAGTGTTCAAAATTTTGAAAAGCTACGCAGAAAAGAGACATATTTGTGAAGGAAAGTATAAATATGCCTGTATTGGGAAAATATCCACAATGTGTACATTTGAGAATGCCAACAAAAAGCATGCATTTCATAAAAGCAAACTAAAATAGGTACATGTATATGTATACACCTGGGAATACGTATGATTTTTAGTGGGGACTAAAAATAAATAAATCACAATTTGGCCTAGAACCAGAACTGAAGAAATCTGGTAGGAGAAAAATGGGAACCTGTGCAAAGTTGAAGCTTGACAGATTTGCCATTCCTAGTCATCTGTTTACTTGATTGCATTTTATCCGTGCTGCAGTGCAGAGATGTGCATTTAAAACAGATTAAAATATGTTAGTAAAGAAAAATATATCTGAAGTGATCTTTCCATATGCTGAATTGTTAGCTAATCTCTGAAAAGTATTTCCAAGCTCAAGGCTCTGACTGCAGAAGATTTCAATTAAGCCATTAGGGACCTTGCATTAATGAACATGGTGGAATCCTGGAGCTGTCATGATAAAGCCAGGAGAGGTATTTTTTTATTCAGCTTGTTAGCCTTGTAGATTTAGATCTGCCTGGAAAGCTTGTTTTCTTCTAGCCCTGCTTCAGTACATTGAGCAACCTCCTTATTATCATACAGTGAATGCTAGGTGATTATTGCTCTGTTTACATAGAGCAATGGGGGACTGGCCATGGCATTATGGGATTATTAATCAGTATGGAATTAATTGCATTGTGTTTCATAAAAACCCACACCATCAAAGAAGCCACCATCCTCAGAGCTTCTGTATGGTCCCTTCAATTTTATATCTCGCATCATGCTCACTTCTAACTCTATGGCTTTTGTAGCATAAGCTTTTGTAGACTTGGTCATAGACAAAGTCTACACAAGCTTATACTACAATTTCTTTCTCTTGGTTAGTTTCAAAGGTGCTACAAGATCCCCTTGCTTACTGATATTCCAGACTAACATGGCTATATCTTTGAATTCTACCTCTATGGCTTTTCTCTCCTTCTCAGTCCATGTATGATACCATCCTGTCCCCTCTCAAATTTTTCTTCAAAGCTTTTGCTTTCAGCTAGTGATAATATTGTTCCTTCCCCCTGCCCCCTACATCTTTGGTCTTATGTGAACCATGTCTTAGGCCGTTTCATATACAGAGGGTAGCAAATGTGGGTTTTCTAAGAAGCACATCCTTCCTAGGAGGCAAAAGTAACCCTGACTTGTCAATGGACACATGCCTTTGTTACATGTGTTTGCAAATAAAAGTTTGTCCCCATCAGTTCAAATTGCACATTTTCAAGCCTATGCTTAAACCTCTGAGATACATACTTAGAAACAGCATGCATTTTGGCCCCTTCAGCACCCAAATCTCTTGTTGGGTTACCCTAAACTCCAAACAGTATCTCCTCATCTACCTAGCCTTATTTCTGACAAAAATCATGTCTGTCAAGGTACTTAGAAAAAGTTTTCTATATTTCTGTTGTAAGCTTTTATGTACTTTTTATTCTGTGTTTTTATGCATTTTGTCTACATAGTGATATGTACACATACTGGCATGTTTGGGCTGTGTGTACGTACTAATGCACATTTCTGTGGAGATGTAGTTGTGAGCTCATGGCTAGATTTCACATTTCACTCAAAGCAGTGTCTCTTGGAAACACCACCAAATCTGGGTTCTTTTATTAGATTTTGGGTGTCATCCAAGTTTAGATGCTCCGGGAGCAATTGCCAACCCATCTGGAGTTCAATCTGGTCCCAAACCCAACAGTAATGTGTTGTTGAGTGCCAGTGCTCAGAAGGACCTAGTTCCTGATGCAACTACTATGAACCGGGCCAACCGAAAACCTGCTGTGCACCACCAGGCCAGGAATGAGCTGATCTGGCTTATATTACAACAATCTTTTTGGACAAATCTCTATCAGTCTCATTCACCAGATTTCTGGCTACAACATTAGCACTGTAGGGTAGGTGCAATTGTAATGTTCAGTTGTGCTTCTGTTTCCAGATACTCTGTCCAATAGTCAGCCAGTTTTGAGTGTCTATACTGTGTATTATATGCTCTAGAGAGGACTGGGAGTCTGTGTACTGTCATGACACTGACCAAATGTCTCCCTGCCTGAACTACCAAAAGTATTCTTAGATGTATTGAAGATTGTTTTGGGGGACTTTACCATCTATACCAAGGCTACCTGCTCTAGTGCAGCTCGGAACTTGGTAGCCTCAATGACATTCATTTCTATTTCTAAAACTCTTTGGGGATTGAGTCCTAGGGACTTTTACATCTTTAGATCTGTTAGATATGACATGGCTATGGAATCTGCCAAGGCTCTAGTTCTCCTCTGGAATGGAGAAAGATCAGTGGGGCTATTGATACAATTGGTCCCACATCTTCTCACACCAACTGAAGAACACATTCATCTCTTTGGTATACCGAAGAGTTTATGGCAATGAAATAATTGGGTCAATAGCTCAAACATAGAGGGTGGGGAAAATGTAACAAGTTTGGTCAAATTGAAGTCAACCATATAACATAATTTGTGATATGATTATCAGGAAGTAAGCATATTTCACTACCACTACCACTGTGCCTAGTGAGCCAGTGTGGTGTAGTGATTGGAACATTGGACTATGACTCTGGAGGCCAGAGTTCAAATCCCCACTCAGCGATAGAAACCTGCTGGGTGACATTGAGCAAGTCACACTTTCTTAGGTGTTGTCTAGATGGTGAAAAAACTCCTCATAGAATTCAAGGAGAATACTTTTTGCCCCAATTAGATACTGCGGTGATTCACTGTTTTTGGAAGCAGGGGAGGGCAAAAACTGCACGAGAAAATCCTTTGTGGTTTTTCCCAAGTTTTTTTTTTAAAATAATACACAGAAATGTGCACTACTACCCATTTGGACAACCAATTCATAGTGCAGTGCATTCAGGAAGTGGAAAGCTGATTAGCAACAGGGGAAGAATGCAGGAACAACAGGGTAAGGAGTGCAGTTCTAGCCTGTTGGCAACTGTCCACAATAGAAGCAGGAGAAGTCAAGAGCCAGTCCAGAGGTCAGTCCCCAATAATCCATACAGTGTACAAAAGTAGTCAAAAACCAATCCAGAATTCAGTAGTCAGGTCCTTTGTCCAAGTCTGTGGTCAGCAAAGGCTTAAAGCAGCACTCCAGAAGTCCATTGGAAGTCAAAGCAAGCAAGAATCCAGGAGGAGTTCCTTCCAATTCAGCTATATTTCCCCCCTCTGCCTCATCTGCATTCTCTGCTTCCTCTTCCTCTTCCTTTGAGTCCTCAGCCATGACAATCATGCACTATTCTGCAGCGCTGAGGTGACCAAACAGCTTTTTAAAGTGGAAATTCACACTTGTGCACCATAGATTTAAAGTAAAAAAAAAAAATACTGTGCAGCAGCAGCAACTTTTAGTGTATATTAATATGAGTAATTCACTCCCGGCTACCATCTTTATTCACAGGCATGGCTGCATGTGAATTCAAAACATGGATAACTTTGCATACCAGCAATCTTGCCAAAAAATCGTGGAGACAAATGGACACTGCTGTGATTTTGCGTTAATGCACAGCAATCCATGTTATATCACCTCCTCTAGACGAGGCTTTAGCCTCAAAGGAAGGAAAGCCTCAAAGGAACAAATCCTGCCAAGAACACCCCTCCCCCATACATTCACCTTAGCGTTGCCATAAGTAGGAAATTACTTGAAGGCACACAACAACAGCAGCAAAACAACCACTGTCTCTGCATGATGTCAGTTAGTACATCTTTTTAAATGATGAAAAGTCTGGTGTAATCTAATTCAAGGAGACAGATGAGTGAGCCTTTAGGTGGCCATTGTGACCAATTTGCTATATCTCTTGCAGACAAAATCAATCACGTTCATGCCAACCCAATGAATAGAAGCCTGGGGCCCAAACATGGTGCTCATTAGGATTACTGTGCTCATGGAGATTTCTCTTGGTGCTTAACAGGTCCCCCACCCATCCTGATTTTTAAAATGAAGTGGAGAAGATGGTGTGCCTTAAAATGTATTGCAAGTTTGAAGCACTAACTTCCAGCACCACCATTACTCCAAGAATCTCCAAGGCTTGGGGATCCTCAAAGAGTTAGCCATTTTAGCATGTTTCAACATAAAATGGGGGAAAAGTATGTGTGTGCACGCACGTGTGTGTGTGTGTGTGTGTTTGTGAAGAATTCAAGCAGCACCTTTGAGATTGATTTATTAGCATGAGCTTTTAATCCAGTTCTTCAAATGCACTCTTCTTCAATGTAGCCTGTAGCTGGTGCATTTCTTAGGAACACCTTTCAGCTTCTTTGGCCTGAGGATGTGGACAGGCTACTTGAAAGTCTATGTCCTTCCCTTCTCACCTCACTGAACCTGCCAAGAGGGCCTGTACTTTTTGGTCACTGAGCTGGCTAAGGTTCACTGAAACATAGTTCCCTCTGCTCTAGTATTGCAAGCCTTTTAAAAACTACTTGAAATCTAATGGAATTGAATGTGATGGGCGGGGGGAACAAGGTCCTGGGAATGCATAGTGGCACTTAGGAGTGAAGGAGACCATATTTTCTTTAAGCAAAATATTGTAAACCAATATGAAAATTGAAGCCCAGTTATATTTCAGTATTGTCATTTTTCTGAAGAGTGCATTGTAGTTTCAATTTAAAAAATGCATGCAGAAATGTTAGGGGAAAGTGCACACAGCAATCCTAGCATTAGTGAATAAAAAGTGTGCCCTCAGTATCCAGGTGGTTGGTCCCAGGACCCCCGCAGATACCAAAACATGCAGATGCTCAAGTCTCTATTTAAAACTACTACCTGACATCTACTGCAGCTAGGCCAAGAAATGGTCCCAGGCCAGTAGCAGAGGCTACTACCACAAGGCTTCAGCTGTGGAGCTCAGTGGATGGTGTGCTCCCAGCAGGAAGAATGTGCACCTGGTACACAGTGCTCCCAGCCACTGCCTCCCCCTCTCCTGAAGATAGTGCATGGAGCTTACTGCCACCTCCCCCTCTCCTGAAGCATCTTCAAGTCCCAGGCACCAGCAAGGATGCATGGAGATCACCACTGCTGTTTGCCATGTCCCTAAAGAAACCACTCACTGCCACTGCCAATCAAGCACGGCAAGCAGCTTCCACAGGAAATGGTGAGCAATGGCGGCAGTGCTCTCGCTTTCAAGCTAACAAACAAGCAGGAGCCCCTACCACCAATCACCATGTTCCTGAAGAAGCCCCTTGCCACAACTGCCAATAACAGCACGGCAAGCAGCTTTCACACGACATGGTGAGTGGCAGCAGTGATGCTCTCCCTCATGAATGAATGGAGGAGGAGCGCCCACCCCGCCAGCTACCCCCTTCCTGACTATCATTAGTCATGGGGGGGTGATCGCCAGGTGCACATTCTTCGTGTGCATGCTAGCTGCAGTTTCCACCTTTTGAAGGAAAGAGCAGAATCACCTGGTGCCTGGACTTTGCCACCACAACATCTGCTACTACCCAGGGACTGCTTCTCGGTCTGGCTGCACTCGATTACAGGTATTTTTTTTTTTTAAAAAAAACCTTCATTTCAGTCTATGGTTGCTCAAATCCATGGATACCGAACTCATAATAATGATGATAACTACATGAAAAAATATACATAGAGGTTGCTTCTTGTATCTGCAGGGGATACGTTCCTGAACTTTATAAGTAAAATTGCAGATAACACCAAACCCTATTAAAATAAAGGACTTCTGGTACAAACATACCTTAGAGGTGTGTTGAAGGACCTAGTGATGATACCTATCTAGGCCTTTCCCAGCACGATTCTATGGTATGTATCCTACTTTTTCAGCTGTGGTTAAATGAAACTGCAGATATTGGTTCCACGTTACAGGGGGTGACCTGTATTTGTAAAAATACAATATACGTAAATATTTCACAAACATGCCCTTATTAGGAGATATGTGTGCAAAAAGAGTAGCTTATATAGAATCATAGAGTTGGAAGAGACCACAAGGGTCAGCCAATCCAGCCCCCTGCCATGCAGGAACACACAATCAAAGCATTCCTGACAGATGTCCATCCAGCCTGTTTAAAAACCTCCAAAGAAGGAGACTACACCACACTATGAGGCAGTCCCATTTCCAAACAGCTCTTACTGTCAGGAAGTTCTTCCTAACGTTTAGGTGGAATC
This sequence comes from Gambelia wislizenii, assembly GCA_030847615.1. Classification (NCBI taxonomy): domain Eukaryota; kingdom Metazoa; phylum Chordata; class Lepidosauria; order Squamata; family Crotaphytidae; genus Gambelia; species Gambelia wislizenii. The sequence continues at coordinate 177,119,094 of JAUMIR010000004.1, forward strand.
CCTTTTCCTGTAGTTTGAACCCATTGCTCCATGTCCTAGTCTCTGGAGTAGCAGAAAACAAGCTTGTCCCATCCTCAGTATGACATCCCTTAAAATATGTAAACATGACTATCATGTCACGTCTCAACCTTCCCTTCTCCAGACTAAACATGCCCAGCTCCCTAAGCCACTCCTCATAGGTCATGGCTTCCAGACCTCCCACCATCCTGGTCGCCCTCCTCTGGACATGTTCCAGCTTCTCTATATCCTTCCTGAACTGTGGTGCCCAGAACTGGACACAATATTCCAGGCGAGGTCTGAACAAAGCAGAATAGGGTGGGACTATTACTTCCCTCAATCTAGACACTATACTCCTATTAATGCAGCCTAGAATTGCATTGGCTTTTATGTATAGACAACCCCTCTCCCATACTGCAGTGGACACAGGGCAAAATGAACTAGAAAAGAGTGCTTCCTCCATCAAGGAGTATTAATTAAATGCAACATTTAACAAGCTGCTTCAGATGTATGCAAGTATGTGGGCCCAGGCACAGATTTATGTGTTATATTATTCATCCAAGTATAACAGGAACCTACAAAAGTCATGCTTTTGAGGGATGCCTTCGGGGTTTGAGAAGCGACACACATGGTTTGGCAAGGCACAAATGAGCATGTTCTGCAAGCACTGAAGTACGATTGCTTCCTAAGTTTTAGATTAATTGTAAGTCTAGGGTTTGAATCCCTGCTCAGTCATGAAAACCCAATGGGTGACCTTGGGCAAGTCACATACTCTCAGCCCTCAGAAAACGATGTGATAGGTTCACCATAGGGTCAGCATAAGTCAGAAATGACTTGAAGGCAGACAACACACAGCACAAGTGAAAAATACACATACTTAACAGTACTCCAAACAATAATATGGCCTTCAGTTTGCACATCAGGCTTAAAATATTTCATACAAAACTATGAAATATTTTACATAAAAATTTAAAATATGTTTCAGCATGAAAGCCCAACTTCAGTCATAAATTATTTATACTGATATATGAAGTCTCTTTATCTACAAGATAAAAATCTTTCCTATCTGTTTTATAGAAAATATAGAATCATAGAATTGTACAGTTCGAAGAGACCACAAAGGCCATCCAGTCCAATCTCTTGACAGATGGCCATCCAGCCTCTCTTTAAAGACCTCCAAGGAAGTAGACCCCACCATGCTCTGAACAGCTCTTACTGTCAGAAAGTTCCTCCTAATGTTGAGGTGAAATCTCTGTTCCTTGAGCTTGCATCCATTGCTCCGTGTTCTAGTCTCTGGAGCAGGAGAAAACAAGCATGCTCCATCCTCAGCGTGACACCCCTTCAAATACTTAAACAGAGTTATCATATCGCCCCTTAACTGTCTTTTTTTCCAGGCTAAACATACCCAGCTCCCTATGTCTTTCCTCATAAGGCATGGTTTCCAGACCTTTCACCATTTTAGTTGCCCTCCTCTGGACACGCTCCAATTTGTCAATATCCTTCCTGAATTTTGGTGCCCAGAACTGGACACAGTGTTCTAGGCGAGGCCTGACCTAGGCAGAACAGAGTGGCACTATTACTTCCCTTGATCTAGACACTATACTTCTATTGATGCAGCCCAAAATCACATTGGCCTTTTTAGCTGCCGCATCACACTGTTGACTCATGTTCAACTTGTGGTCTACTAGGACTCCTAGATCCCTTTCGCACATAGTCTCATTCAGCCAGGTCTCCCCCATCCTATATCTATGCATTTCGTTTTTCCGCCCTAAGTGCAGTACCTTACATTTCTCAGTATTGAATTTCATTTTATTAGCTCTGGCCCAGCTTTCTAGTCTATTCAGGTCATTTTGAATTTGGATCCGGTCCTCTAGGGTATTAGCTACTCCTCCTCTTCCCTCATCCAAGTCATTAATAAAGATGTTGAATAGCACTGGGCCCAGGACAGAACCCTGTGGCACCCCACTGGTTACATGTTTCCAGGAGAAAGAGGAGCCACTGCTGAGCACCCTTTGGGTTCAGCCGGTCAACCAGTTACAAATCCATTTAACAGTTAACTTGTTTAGCCCACATTTTACACGCTGTTTACATTTCCAATTTTCCGAATCCTCCAGTGACTTTTTTAAAAACCGGCACAACCTGCGGGACTGGAAGTCCCGCAGGTTGAGGAATAAAAGGTGGCCCCCCTTCCGAAAATCACGTACCCAACCTGATGTACGTGTAAACTGCCAGGGATCGACACGAATTCTTCCCAGGACATTTTCATCGTGTAAATGGCCCCCAGGAGTTCTCAAAGATTATTGCCAATGGCTCTGAGATTACATTTGCCAGCTCTTTTAATACCCTTGGATCTAGTCCATCTGGTCCTAGAGATTTAAATTCATTTAGATTAAGAAGGTATTCCTGTACTACCTCTTTGCTTATTCTGTGCTGGATTTCCCCTATTGTGTCTTCTGTACTTTTATCCTCAGGTTGGTCCCCCTTTACCTTTTCTGAAAACACTGAGGCAAAGAAGGTGTTGAGTAATTCTGCCTTTTCTCTGTCCCCTGTTAGCATTTTGCCATCTTCTCCATGTAGTGGGCCTACCATTTCCTTCTTCTTCCTTTTGCTGTGGACATACCCCAAAAAACCCTTTTTATTGTTCTTAACCTCTCTAGCAAGCCTGAGCTCATTCTGCACTTTAGCTTTTCTGACTTTACTCCTACACGTGTTCGCTATCTGTTTGAATTCTTCTTGGTTATTTCCCCCCCTTTCAATTTCCTATTCATGTTCCGTTTAAAACTTAGCTCCATTGAAAGTTCTTTAGTCATCCATCCTGGTTTCTGGAGACACCTCCCATTTTTCTTCCTCATTGGTACAGTTTGAAATTGTGCCTTCAGTATCTCCCTTTTGAGAAAGTCCCATCTGTCTTGAAGTCCTTTCGCTTTTAGTATTTCTGACCATGGGATCAACCCCAGTATTTCCCTGAGTTTATTGAAATCAGCTCTCCTAAAGTAAAAAATGTGTGTCTCACTATGTCTGGCTTCTCCTTTCCATTGTATAACAAACTCCAGGAGAACATGATCACTCTCACCTAAGGATCCCACCACTTGCACCCCATTAACCAGGTCATCTCTATTGGTTAGGAACAGATCTAAAATAGCTGACCCCCTTGTTGCCTCTTCCACCTTTTGGACCATGAAATTGTCTTCCAGGCAAGTAAGGAATTTGCTAGACCTTGGAGTTTTGGTTGAGTTTAGATTTCCAGCAAATATCAGGAAAAGTTGAAGTCACTCATCACTACTATATCTCTCCTTTCTCTGTGTATGGTCATCTGTTCTTGAAAGGCCACAGTAACATCCCTGTTGTTTCCCTCCCCTTTAATTTTTATCCAGATGCTCTCCGCCTGGCTTCCAGTATTGATGTCATGGATCTCTTCACTGGTGTAAATATTCTTGACATATTATTTATTTATTTATTATTTATACCCCACTCTTCAGCCACAAGGCTATCAGAGCGGCTTACAAATTGTTTTAAGCAATAGCAGTTTACACATCTACACTGCAATAAGCAGCTTCCAATGTGTATTAGCTAATTTCCCCCACAAGCCGGGTACTCATTTTACCAACCTACGAAAGGATGGAAGGCTGAGTGAACCTTGGAGCCCACTGGAATCGAACTTTCAATGTGGTGACTTGCAGTACTGGCATTTAACCACTGCGCCACCAGGGCTCAAATATAATGCTGTTCCTCCTCCTTTCCTGTTTGGCCTGTTTCTCTTATAAAGGTTATACCCCTCTATTAGTACATTCCAATCATGACACTCATCCCACCAGGTTTCAGCAATGCCTATTAAATCATATTTGCTTTGTTGTGCTAGGAGTTCAAGTTCATCTTGCTTATTCCCCATATTTTGTGTATTAGTGTAGAGACATCTTCTATTTGATTGTAAAGTATTTTAAATCTGACATACAAATTGATGGTTTTCACCTTTCTACTTCTTGTACACAATCTGGGTAAATGCAGTGGCTCTAAAAGACTTTTATTTGTTTAAGTGGCTTGTATAGAAAAATAAAAGGGGCATGGAGACAGGATACAGGGGAAGACGAACTCTCAGAATTTGGGTGGAAAGTGAATTTCCTTCTCCTGTTCCAACTCCACCCCTTAAGGTTCAGCATGCCCACATTGCCCCAAGGTGTGGAGGCTTGAATCCACATGAGCATGCTTATAAAACTTCCATTCACATCATAGCAGCAGCCCTTCACAGTGCAGCAGCAGCATCTCACACCCAAATGAGTTCCCTAAGCTACACCTCAACTATATACATAATAAAAAGATCCATGAGCAAACTAAGTCTGAATTCTCCCCAGAATTGCTATACTGAGGGTATCGGACTTTGGACATATCATGAGATGATAAGACTCATTAGAAAAGACAATGATGTTTGATAAGATGGAAGGTAGTATGGAAAGAAGACCCCATTTCAAGTGGGTAGACTCAATCGAGGACGCCATAGCCCTTTGTTTGCAGGGTTGTGGATGACAAGGTATCTTGGAGGTCTCTCTTTCATAGGGTCATGATAAGTTGACTCGATGGCAATTAACAACAACAACAACAACATATTTACCTGGGAGTAATTCCCATGAAATTGAATGGGGCTTACCTCTGAGTAGAAATGTAAAGGATTACTCTATAAGTCTCTTAAGGAACAAATGAACCCTCAGATAGATTCACACTATCATTTATATCAATTTCTGTTGCAGTTTTGCTTTTCCAGACTAATGGACTTACCACACTCCAAAGTAAAGAAGCAGTGCAGCAGGAAGGTTCTATCTTTTGTACTGCCTTATTGCACAGAGTCATCCTTCTTTCATTCTGGTCCCATGGGAGACTGAGGCAAAACTTGCATCTTTTTGCTAACTGGAAAAAAACCTTTTCCCATTTTACCTTGATCTCCCATGGGACCGGAATGGCAGAACACCAGAAGAATGATGGTGTCGTGCAGTAAGGCAGTGCAGAAGACTGAATCTTCCTGCTGCACTGCTGTTTTACTTTGGAGTGTGGGAAGTCCCTAAGATTAGAGTCTTTCAAGAAGTGTTAAGATATTATGTAAGTTATTAGGCAATTGTCTTGCAAGACATTCTGATATTTGTGAATGAGAAGGACAGACACAGAAGTATCATTTTATTACGCATCACCACTATAAGGAAACAAAATAGCATGAACTCCCCTTACTGGTACTGACCACAAAAGGACTAGAGTTTGCACGGAAACTGTTCTGAGTAGTTTGGAAAGGATCCATTTTTGAAGATAGGATTTGCTGGTGGTAATGACACACACACAAACATCCAGCTCCATGGGTGTACAAGTGAGTCCAAGAACTGCTACAGACAGTTATCAACACGCAAAAAAAGAGGCAGGAAATACTTGCTTCTAAAAGAATAAATTATTATTCCCCACTCCCCAAACTCTTCACCCTCTTCCTTGGACTAGATTGTCAAAATTGTTTTCTTTTCCAAAAAAATACATAGAAAATCTCACAACTTGATCTGGAAATGTTCCTTAGCCAGTCTTCAGCCTTTAAGGTTATTTGTCTACAAAAATATCTATTTCTACAGGAAAGAGCAGTGATGGGGGTGGGATGGGGGAATCAAGTGCATCTCGAATTGTGAAGTCACAAGCCCAAGTACACATTTCCTTCCTTCCTCCCCCTCACCTGCTGCTAGTTAAGGACTCCCTGCTGCCTGAATGAGCTCTGGGTGGGCTGACAAAACTAGGGAAGCTGAGAAAGGAAGAAAAACCATGCACGCCGCTGTTCCTTCCTCTGCTGCCATGGCAGCCAAGCAAGCACCACATGGCTCCCAGTCTCTCGCCTTGGCTGCCAGTAATGCTGTCCCACCTCTTCCTCTCATATCAGCCAGTTAAAAGGAGAGAACAACAGAGCAGCTGCTGGAACAAATGGTGATAGACAGCATAACAAAAACCCTGACTTCCTGCCCCATTACAATGAAAGTGGGAAAACAAAGTATGCGGGGTGCTGTCAGGGACTGAAGAGGGAAGGAAGCCTTTAGTCTCCCACTTTTAGATGCAGATGAAAGGAATCTGTCTCCTGATAGCACTGGTTGTGATCATAGAATCAAAGAATTGGAAGAGACCACAAGGGCCATCCCGTCCAACCCCCTGCCATGTAGGAATACACAATTAAATCATTCCTGACAGATGGACATCCAGCCTCTGTTTAAAAACCTCCAAGGAAGGAGATTCCACCACACTCTGAGGCAGTGCATTCCACTGCCGAACAGCTCTTACTGTCAGGACATTCTTCCTAATGTTTAGATGTAATCTCTTTTCCCATAGTTTGAGTCCACTGCTCCATGCCCTAGTTTCTGAAACTGCAGAAAACAAGCTTGCTCCATCCTCAGACGACATCCCTTCAAATATTTAAACATGGCTATCATGTCCCCTCTAAGCCTTCTCTTCTCCAGGCTATAACATGCCCAGCTCCCTATGCTGCTCCTCATAGGTCATGGCTTCCAGACCTCCCACCATCCTGGTCACCCTCCTCTGGACATATTCCAGTTTCTCAATATCCTTCCTGAATTGTGGTGCCCAAATATCATCCATATTTGAATCATAATATGTTTTCAACTCAATACAGTTTTTTGAGTAATGCCAGTCTATTTTGGAGAGACATGATTGGAAGGTGGTGTGGAGGAACAACAATGACTTTGCTTTTCTATTTGGAGCCTTTGCTCTATGGCAGGGGTGGGCAACTGCAATGTAGGCAGTGGCCAATTCCCTCCCTGTGTCTGGGAGGTACCATACCCTGGGAACAATATTTCCTGTTCCAAGGTTTGGCTAGAAACAGCCAAAGTTTAAGGTTTTCTCATGCTTTGGATATTCTGGGGGTTGATGGCACAGGTAGGGATGCAGATTTCTGAGGAAATTTGTGTGGTTTAGGATCATTTTTTGGCTGAAGCATCAGCCACTATTTGGGGTAAATGGTCTAAATGGAGTGGCATGGAAATGTTGAGTCATATGTAGGATAGTGTGCACTAAAACATCTCAAACCCTGCAGAAACTTAAATTCCTTTTCCAAAAAATGCCAGATTCTGCTGTCTGCATAAATTATGCAAGTTTACAGGAATTATGACATTTTGCATAATTCATTTGATGTCCTCCCCCTCCTCCTCCTCCTCCTCCTTCCTACTATTTTGAGTAATTTATTCATAATGTGTTGCTCATCGGGGGGTATAGAACTCAGTGAAGCCCCATCCTTCCAAACAATAACATTTTCTCCCAGCTATATATCTCTCTGGCTTTTCTTCGCAACCGAAGATTCAGGAAGGACTCATCCCGCGCTTTCTGCAAGCGTGCTGATGACTAAAAAGGCCAATCCGAGATAAACAAGTCCGGTTGCAGAAGGCACAGCAGAAGGTCTCCTTGGGTGATGTTTTTGGGTTGTGATTCTTTCTGCGTTGTCGTTTCTCTTCAAGACTTGTTCGGCGTGAGTTCTCAAATAAGGCTGCAGCATTGTGGATAGTGTGTCTCCATGCCTCCCAATGTGAGGCCAGGGCGGACCATTGTTGGTGATCAATTTGGCCAAGCCTGAGATGTTGTTTCAGGGAGTCTTTGTATCGCTTTTTTGGAGCGCCCCTCTTACGCTGACCCATGGCGAGTTCACCATAGAGTAGTATTTTTGCAGCTATATATATGCCTATTGCAATTTCTGCAGGGATTGCACACATACCTCCAAGCTTATCTTTGAAACCAAAAGGACTAGAAACTTGCTTCAGAATGCAAGCTGGTGCTCTTAGAAGGCTGAATTTCATGTAGAGTACCACATTATGGACTTCTTCTGTGTTGCCATGAAATTCTGGCTTGTGTACAGCCCTGCTCATGTCTTTTTCAACATCCCATTTCCCTGGGATGCTCATATTTTGATAGGTTTGTTGATGTTTAGGGGGCAAAGTTTCTATTTTTCCAGACATCAGCTCCTAGCACCACTTCTTAAGCAATTTTGTTCCTGGAATGATGATGATTAGATCTGGCTATTTCTCCTCCTGTCACAAAATGAGTGAAGACCCCAGATACCCATGTTTATTCATCAAGATTTCTGGAGTATCTGCCCAATTTGCCCTGGATGCCTAATGCTTACCAATGCACAAGGCACCACTTCTGACCGAAGCAAGCACCTTTCATAAAGTAACTAGATATCTCAGAGATAGGGGTAGAAATCTTTGATTATTTTGTCCTCATTTGAAAAAAATAAACGATTCCCACTGTTTTCTCCCTACTGTGGGAGAAATTAATATTTCTGTATAGTTTTCACCTGGTATTCAAACATTCTGAGATGTTCCAGGACATTGTTCTCCACAGAAATATGTATAGGGTTTTGTTTTTGTTTTTGTACAAAAATCATAACATTTTCCTACAGGAAAACATATTTTCAGGCAAACTTCCTTCTGCTTCCAGAAACACAAGGTATTTTGTGCAAGATTGGTGGGTTTTGTGGAGGCAAAGTAGGGGGAGCTACCACCAATTTTACAGAAAAAAATCATCGCATCTGTGCCAAAAGCATGGGGGAGGGGCGGGTGGGAAAGGGGTTGCACTAAAAGCCTGTTTTCAGAAGCATGCTTTTTTGGGGTGCAGGAGCAAAAATCACATGGAGGGTTTTGTGTGTGTGTGTGTGCAAAATTGGTGTGCTTTGCCCAATAGCAGGCAAATACCAGGTGAAAACTGCACAACATTCTTGCTTCTGTGCTATTATTGATCAGGACGATCTGTAGAGGGCTTTTGTTTGTGTCAAAGCAAATAAGAGTAGAAGGCTCCACATGGCAGGCAAGGTGCCTGACTCTACAGCATGTTCTGCTCTACACAAGAAGGATGGGGTGGGGTTAAAAGTAGGAATAACACATGTGAAGCTGTTGATGGCCTGTCAGTACATACTGCATTGTGTCTCCTCCTCATGCTAGTCTGTGCCATTAAAGCAGAAATCCCCTAGAACTAAGGACTTTTTCGGATGAGCTTTTACAGCGCTAGCAGTCTCATCCCCGTTGCGAGGCTGCTGCGCTGCAGGGCATCCATTTCAGATGACGCCCTCCCCTGCCGGTACTGTTGCGTTACCATGGGGACACTGCAGCGTTATATTTGGTGGTTTTATAATCACGAAAACTGATCGTGATTAGAAAACCGCCAAATATAAGGTTGAGAAGTGACATGGTAGCTATGTTTAAATATTTGAAGGGATGTCATACTGAGGATGGGGCAAGCTTGTTTTCTGCTGCTCCAGAGACTAGAACGCGGAGCAATGGGTTCAAATTAAAGGAAAAGAGATTCCACCTAAACATTAGGAAGAACCCAAAGGGTGCTCAGCAGTGGCTCCTCTTCATCTTGGAAAGATGTGACCAGTGGGGTGCCACAGGGTTCTGTCCTGGGCCCAGTGCTATTCAACATCTTTATCAATGACTTGGATGAGGGAATTAGGGGCATACTTATCAAATTTGCAGATGACACCAAATTAGGAGGAGTAGCTAATACCCTAGAGGACAGGATCAAAATTCAGAATGACCTGGATGGACTGGAGAGCTGGGCCAAAGCTAACAAAATGAAATTCAATACGGAGAAATGTTAAGTACTGCATTAAGGCGGAAAAATGAAATGCATAAATATAGGATGGGAGAGACCTGGCTGAATGAGACCACGTGCGAAAGGGATCTAGGAGTCCTAGTAGACCACAAGTTGAACATGAGCCAACAGTGCAATGCGGCAGCTAAAAAGGCCAATGCGATTTTGGGCTGCATCAATAGAAGTATAGTGTCTAGATCAAGGGAAGGAATAGTGCCACTCTATTCTGCCTTGGTCAGACCTCACTTAGAATACTGTGTCCAGTTCTGGGCACCACAATTCAAAAAGGATATTGACAAATTGGAGCGTGTCCAGAGAAGGGCAACTAAAATGGTGAAAGGTCTGGAAACGATGAGGAGAGACTTAGGGAGCTGGGTATGTTTAGCCTGGAAAAAAGACGGTTAAGAGGCGATATGATAGCCCTGTTTAAGTATTTGAAGGGATGTCACGCTGAGGATGGAGCAGGCTTGTTTTCTGCTGCTCCAGAGATCGGAACACGAAGCAATGGGTGCAAGCTCCAGGAACAGAGATTCCACCTCAACATTAGGAGGAACTTTTTGACAGTAAGAGCTGTTCGGCAGTGGAACGCACTCCCTCGGAGTGTGGTGGGGTCTCCTTCCTTGGAGGTCTTTAAACAGAGGCTGGATGGCCATCTGTCGGGGATGCTTTGATTGTGATTTCCTGCATGGCAGGGGGTTGGACTGGATGGCCCTCGTGGTCTCTTCCAACTCTGCAATTCTATGATTCTATGATTTGATTGTGTATTCCTGCATGGCAGGGGGTTGGACTGGATGACCCTTGAGGTATCCTCCAACTCTATGATTCTATGAAACCTTGGTCCATGCTGAGTAGCAGTCACTCTCCAAGAGTTCAGACAGGAATCTTACCCAGCCCTATGCAGTGACAGCAAGGATAGGACCTACAACCTTTGCATGCTCTGCCACTCAACTACACCCCTTTCTCTCAGGAAGCTGTGATGGGGCAGCTGAAGGATGATGATAATAAGTGGGAAAATATTAAGCAATTCTTTCCTTAGCATTTCTCTGCTCATAACTGCAGAGGAGCAGGAGATGTCAGGGGATGATAGGACATTCAATCCCTGGCAGAAGCCAAAAACTGTCTCAGCAGACTAGGTAGCAACCCTTTCCCAAGAATACTCTCACAGAATGTGCTAGATGGCATCCAGAAAACAGGAGGTGCTTTTAATCTTCAGTAGTTTCAATATGAACAGAGACAAAGTGCTATGCCAGGCATCAGAGGATCTTCTGCTGAGCACCCCAGCTGCAAAACTGATGTCAGGCCTTGTGTTGTTTGCGATAAACAACAGACTGCCAACCACTGAGTGGTACAGATCAGGCCTTTCAAACTCCTGTTCTGCCTCTTAGTACCACGGAAGCTGAATGATGACAATTATCCGGTATGGAGAGTATACATGCAAGCTTTATTAATTAAAGACAATTTGTGACATGTTTTGGAGAATGAGAGTGTAATCCCAGAAGGCTCAGAAGATGAAGTTGCAGCATTCAGACTGGCTGATCAAAAAGCCAGGGCTGAGATTCTTTTATGTTTAAGCCCCTCCCAAATGATTCATGCTGGAAAAAAAAGCTACAGCTTTTCAGCTCTGGATGGCATTAGAACGTGTTCATCAGAGCTCCTCTTGCCTCTCAAAGATGATTTGGTCTAAGAGATTGTATAACACAAAGCTGTGCCCTGGAGGCTGTATGAAAACACGTTTGGAGGAGATGAGATGGCTTCGCCAAGAGGTAGCCAACAAGGGGGTTGAGATTCCAGAAGCCCACAAGTGTTTTATCCTAATGGGCAGTTTGCCAAAGGAATGGGATTTCCTGATCTATAGTCTGCAAAGCATCAGACAGCATGATTTATCTGTAGACCTTGTGGCTGGGCATATTCTGGAAGAGGTCCAGTGCAAGCAGTTTGATTCCAGGATGGAGGAGATTGTGGATGAAGGAGCCTGCAGCTATGTCAGACATTGCTTCAGATGTAAACAGCCTGGACATTTGCAAATGGACTCTAAAATGCCTGCATGTGAGGAAATGAGGGGCAGCAGAAATAAAGGGCAAAGGAGGAGTGCATCCTCTCAGGCTGGAAACCATGCCTTAATAGCAAAGCACTATCCTGATGGTAATGAGGGGAAAACTTGGTTGTTAGATAGTGGGGCAACTCACAATATGATAAATGATGTGAAAATGTTAAGCAATGTTAAAAATGCTTCTATAACCAATATTACACTTGCAGATGGTGCTCCCAGCAAGGTGCAGAAAATGGACACTGCATATGTCCCATCTTTTGACAAAGATTTTGATGATGTGTTATGTGTTAACAAACTGGAAAATTGCATATTGAGTGTATCCCAAATTACCACAGAAGGTTATAAGGTGATATTTGAAGGAGATCAATGTACAATAACAGAAAGACATAACCTGAATAATGTCTGTGCAAGAGGGATAAAGAAACATAGGTTGTATTACATGTTACCTAAAGGGAAGGTGGCAAATGTGAATCCTGCAGACAATGTGCCCCTACATGACAAATGTGTTCATTATTACCAGAGACTAATGGGCCATGTTTGTTACAAAGGGTTAAAGGAGCTAGCAAAGGTTTGCCCTAGTCTAAATATGAAACACTGCCCAAGGTTTTTAGAATGTACCATGTGTAGGAAAGTTAAGGTGAAGGCTTTCTCAGTTGGCAAAAAGACCAAGTGTGTCACCCAAAGACCCTTTAAGGTTGTGCATGCCAACTTGGCAGGCCCCTATTAACCCATTGATCTATTGTTGGTTAAGGAAAGGCTGGGAGGAAAGAATAATATGCATATAGTCTAAATAACTTCTAACATTGGTAGAGGTATTTTCCTGTGTTTGGGTATTGTAACTTTGTTAGGGGTTTTAGCTGCTTGTTTCTAGGTGCATCTGTTACAGCAGCTGAGACTCTTCTCATGCCTGCAGCTTAAAAGAAAACATGAAAAACAAAATTGTGACACTGTTTTTTATCACACGCCTGGTGAAGAAACACAACCAGCTGAGTAAGCATCAAGTGGAGATGTTTGCATCCAAGCTGATGACCATCTTGTTTGAGAAGTACAAGAACTATTGGTACCTTGACAACCCCTCCAAAGGGCAAGCCTTTAGATGCATCCAGGTCAACAGATTCCAGCTGACAGATCTCTCATCGGAACAGGCATGTGCAGAGAGCAATGTAGATTTCAACAGCCTTGGCCTACCAAAGGAGATGACTATCTGGACTGACCCATTTAATGTAAGCTGCAGATACGGGAAGAATAACCCACCATTCACTGTGGCTCAGTTTGAAGGGAACGAAGAGGCTCACATCTCCCAGCGCATCAGGCAGGCTGTGGATAAGGCTTCAGACCCCAATTCTAACCCCTCCTCTGATGAGGAAAGCTCTGTTTCAGAGCCCAAGAGTATCCCAACTGTTAGCAACCCGAACAGTGTCTACCAGTTTTGCATGGGGTGAAGAAGTCTCTGTCCAAAGATGGCTGGGAGGTCGAAACATTCTCCAGGAGAGACATGTCTTCAAAAAGTTTAATACGAAACTTGTTTCTTCTGTCCCCAGTTCTCTCACAATCATTTCCTTTTGTATTTGTAACTTTTAAAAAACTCACTCAGAAATTAAAGACTCTTTAAAAAAAAACAGGATTTTTAAAATGTGTTTTTATGACAGAACTGAAGATTGAATTTCACTTGTGGAGAATGTAAAAAGTAAATTCAATTACTAATAAAATGTGTGTTTTTTTAAAAAAGAATGTGCCGTGTGTAGGAAAGTTAAGGTGAAGGCTTTCCCAGTTGCCAAAAAGACCAAGTGTGTCACCCAAAGACCCTTTGAGGTTGTGCATGCTGACTTGGCAAGCCCCTATAAACCCACTGTAGGGAGTAATCATTATTTGTTTGTAATCGTGGACAGACACACTAGGTACACTTACGTGTATTTACTAAAGGAGAAAAGTCAAGCTACAGAGAAATTCTGTGATTGGGTGAACATAGTGGAACGTGAATTCCCATCTTTTAAGGTTTCCAGTATAGTCTCTGATAGAGGAGGAGAATTCTTATCTAACAATCTGCAGAACTGGTTGCGTAGGAGGGGCATCAGGCACAAGACCACAAACCCAGCATCTCCAGGGTAGGATGGGCTTGCTGAAAGAAAAATTGGGATGTTAAAGAGTATGATGGAGTGCATGATGGAAGATACACAAGCCCCAGCTGGGTTGTAGAGGGAGGCAGTGAGAACTGCTGCTTACCATATGAATAGACTGTGGAAATCCAGTGTCAATCAGACCCCATATTGTCTATTGTATGGTAGAGCACCAAACCTCAAGCACCTGAGGATTTTTGGGCAATTTGCAAATGTACTTATTCACCCTCGCTTAAGGAAGCCTGGGTAGCCTAAGACCAGGAGACTGCATTTTCTTGGCTGTGAGGGTAATAAGTACATGTTTTCCCTCTCTCCTGGTATGGTGACATACTTTAGGAGTGCAATATTTGAAATGCACCCAGAGTGGGATAGATTGCATTGCAATCAGGAGGTGTTTGTTCCCTTGGGGAGAGTTGTATCAACAACTCCCCAAAGTCCCACAAATGGAGGGTGGTAATACCTGATGATGAAGGGGAGTCACAGGAAGAAAAGCCTGATACTTCACATGCCACTCCAGCACACACACCACCACAAACAAGCATTGAGCCTGACACAGGGAGAGATAGCAGCAGCACTGCAAGTGAGGGTAAGTCAGACAGAACTAGGGTGCTTATCCCCAGAAGGTCAACGAGGGTCAGAAAGGCTCCTGACAGATTTGTTGTTCGGGAAGCCAGGCTATGCAATGTCATGGCAGAGGAGCCTGCAAGTTTTCAGGATCTCCTAAAACTTCCCCAGGAAGAGCAGGAGAAGTGGAACTCAGCCATGGACTCTGAGTTCGAGTCACTGGTGGAAAGGAAAGTGTTCCAGATAGTAGAGAGGCCCAAAGACCAGAAGGTTGTTTGTTGCAGGTGGGTCTACAAGCTTAAGGACATGCCTGATGGGACACAAAAGTGTAAGGCATGGTTGGTTGCAAAAGGTTTTTTGCAGGAGCGCTACACAAACTTTGACAAATAATTTTCATCCACAGCAAAGCCAGAAAGTCTTAGGTTAGTGTTAGCTGTAGCAGCCAAGAGGAGAATGGTTGTGCAACACTTTGACTTTGAAACAGCATGCCTGAATGCTGATCTTGAGAAGACAGTGTTCATGGAACAGGCTCCAGGATATGACAGCGCAGGTGAGAATAAGGTGTACTTGTTGTGCAAAGCACTCTGCGTCTTGAAGCAAAGCGCCTGCTGCTGGAACAAGTGCATACGGCAAGTTTTGGCATCATTAGATTACTCAAGGGGCATTGCAGACGCCTGTGTGTACACCAAGGGGGCAGGAGATAGTGCTGTCATGCTTGCCATCTATGTGGACGACCTCTGTGTGGCAGCAAAGAGTGTCAAAGATGTCAAGAAGGTGCAGGTGGAGTTAGAAAACTGGTTCAAGTTAAAGGATTTAGGCAACCTGAGGTGTTATTTAGGCACAGAGGTAGAGAGAACCGGTAATGGAGAATTTTTTCTTAGTCAGAAAAAGAAGATTGACAATTTGGTTTCCAAGTGTATCATTCAGCTTCTCTAAGCATACTGAGCTTGCAGCCTCTGCCATGGTGCTGTCTCAAAACAAACAAACAAACAAACAAACAAACAAACAAACCTTCACCAACTATGAAACTCAAACAGCCGGCAGCTGGCAATACTCCAAGGGTCTCCTTCCTTGGAGGTCTTTAAACAGAGGCTGGACTGCCATCTGTCGGGGATGTTTGATCAAGATTTCCTGTGTGGCAGGGGGTTGGACTGGATGGCCCTCGTGGTCTCTTCCAACTCTACAATTCTATGATTCTATGAAACAGAGCCGGTTAAAAGTAACTTAACTGTTCTCAGCCACCTAGCCAAATACATTAAAAACAAAAGCGTTTCTGGGAAACTTCCCAGGTGCACTTTATCTAATCTGAGATCAATCAACTGGGCCATAACCATTGTCAGGGTATGATAGGACATTCAATACCCAGCAGAAGCCAAAAACTGTCTCAACAGACTAGGTAGCAACCCTTTCCCAAGAATACTCTCACACGCACAGTGTTTGGCGTCCAGAAAACAGGAGGTGCTTTTAACCTTCAGTAGTTTCAGTATGCACAGAGACAAAGTGCTATGCCAGGCATGAGAGGCTCATAGGAAGAGAATTAATACTGATCTGGCTTTCTTATATCCAACTCAGCACACCATTGGCTTACCCAAGCACATGGTTACATTGCATCAGATTTCCATACTCATGGCTTTGTACTCTAGTAACCCTTCTTCTGATGCAATCTTTCTCATGCAGCTGTAGCATGATTAGCATGACTGGCAGTTCATGGAGTCAGTCATCATGACTCAGCATGATTCCTGCAGTTGTTTGGCCATTTTAAAACTTAGGGTTCAGTAACTCCTGACAGGAGAACAGCAATAGCTGCTGTTGTTTATTACAGCTATTCACAATGTCTTGTTTCTCTGGGAGACAGAGATGTAAACTTGAAAGTCCCTGGTTCCAATTGTACTTTACATCACCAGGTAGCCATAGAGAACCTACTATTTTTCAGCCACAATTCCTCATTTACACTATGATGATACAGGACTACCTTACAGGGTTGTTTTATAAGTTTACTTAGATAAAGGGCTTGTCCACACTGGCTGGTTAATCTGGTGCTAGTTCAGAGCATTATGCATGATGGTGGCCACACGCACTAGGCCCAATCCACATGTGCCAGCTGGGCCCCACTGGCCCATCCCCTTGTCCCCAGTGTTACTGTCGCTTCGCCAGCCAAGCAGCTCCATGTGAGACCCTGGCCAGTGGCATCACAGAAACAGGTGCCCGGACATGTGATCAACAATGTCAATGCGATTCTAGGCTGCATTAATAGTATAGTGTCTAGATCAAGGGAAGTAATAGTGCCACTCTATTATGCTTTGGCCAGACCTCACCTGGAATACTGTGCCCAGTTCTGGGCACCACAATTCAGAAAGGATATTGAGAATCTGGAACATGTCCAGAGGAGGGTGACCAGGATGGTGGGAGGTCTGGAAGCCATGCCTTATGAGAAGCGCTTAGGGAGCTCGGCATATTTAGTCTGGAGAAGAGAAGGCTGAGAGGGGACATGATAGCCATGTTTAAATATTTGAAGGGATGTCATGCTGAGGAACATAGAATCATAGAATTATAGAATTGTACAGTTGGAAGAGACCACAAGGGCCATCCAGTCCAACCGTAAGGCATGGTTTCCAGACCTTTCACCATTTTAGTCACCCTTCTCTGTACATGCTCCAATTTGTCAATATCCTTTTTGAATTGTGGTGCCCAGAACTGGACACAGTATTCTAGGGACTTGAATTGGACAAATTAACAAATAGACAAATTGGAGCGTGTCCAGAGGAGGGCGACTAAAATGGTGAAAGGTCTGGAAACCATGCCTTATGAGGAGAGACTTAGGGAGCTGGGCATGTTTAGCCTGGAAAAAAGGCGGTTAAAAGGCGATATGATAGCCCTGTTTAAGTATTTGAAGGGGTGTCACTTTGAGGATGGAGCAAGCTTGTTTTCTGTTGCTCCAGAGATCGGAACACGGAGCAATGGATGCAAGCTCCAGGAGCAGAGATTCCACCTCAACATTAGGAGGAACTTTTTGACAGTAAGAGCTGTTCGGCAGTGGAACGCACTCCCTCAGAGTGTGGTGGGTTCTCCTTCCTTGGAGGTCTTTAAACAGAAGCTGGATGGCCATCTGTCAGGGATGCTTTGATTGTGATTTCCTGCATGGCAGGGGGTTGGACTGGATGGCCCTCGTGGTCTCTTCCAACTCTGCAATTCTATGATTCTATGATTCTATGATTTTTTCGGACGTCTAAAATGCAACGGAAGCAGCTTCGCCACGTTGCGAGGCTGCTGCGCTTCAGGGCGTCCCTTTCGGATGACGCCTATCCCTGCCGGTACTGTTGTGGTACCGCAGGGACATTTGAGTGTTATATTTCGGTGATTTTTACTCACGATCAACTTTTGTGAGTCAAAATCACTGAAATATAACACTCAAATGTCCCTGCGGTACCGCTACAGTACTGGCGTCATCTGAAAGGGACGCCCTGCAGCACAGCAGCCTCGCAATGTGGCGAGGCTGCTTACGTTGCATTTTAGATGTCCGAAAAAGTCCTAGGTGAGGTCTGACCAAGGCAGAATAGAGTGGCACTATTCCTTCCCTTGATCTAGACACTATATTTCTATTGATGCAGCCCAACATCGCATTGGCCTTTTTAGTTGTCGCATCACACTGTTGAGTCATGTTCAACTTGTGGTCCACTAGGACTCCTAGATCCCTTTCGCACGTAGTCTCATTCAGCCAGGTCTCTCCCATCCTATATCTATGCATTTCGTTTTTCCACCCTAAGTGCAGTACTTTACATTTCTCTGTATTGAATTTCATTTGGTTAGCTTTGGCCCAGCTCTCCAGTCTATCCAGGTCATTCTGAATTTTGATCCTGTCCTCTAAGGTATTAGCTACTCCTCCTAATTTGGTATCATCTGCAAATTTGATAAGTATGCCCCTAATTCCCTCATCCAAGTCATTGATAAAGATGTTGAATAGCACTGGGCCCAGGACAGAACCCTGTGGCACCCCGCTGGTCACATCTTTCCAAGATGAAGAGGAGGCATTGCTGAGCACCCTTTGGGTTCGGCCGGTCAACCAATTACAAATCCATTGAACAGTTAACTTGTCTAGCCCACATTTTACAAGCTTGTTTGCAAGAATGTCATGGGAAACCTTATGAAAGGCCTTACTGAAATCAAGGTATGCGATGTCTGCAGCGTTCCCTTCATCTACCAAGCTGGTAAGTTTATCAAAAAAAGAGATCAGATTAGTCTGGCATGACTTGTTTCTCTGAAACCCATGTTGTCTTTTTGTGATTATGGCATTGCCTTCTAGATGTTCACAGACTCTCTGTTTAATGATCTGCTCTAGAATCTTCCCTGGTATTGATGTCAGACTAACTGGACGATAATTGTTGGGATCCTCTTTTCCCCCCTTTTTGAAGATGGGGACAACATTTGCCCTCCTCCAGTCTGCTGGGACTTCTCTGGTTCTCCAAGAGTTCTCAAAGATTATTGTCAATGGCTCTGAGATCACATTTGCCAGCTCTTTTAATACTCTTGGATGTAGTTCATCTGGTCCTGGAGATTTAAATTCATTTAGATTAAGAAGGTATTCCTGTACTACCTCTTTGCTTATTCTGAGCTGGATTTCCCCTATTGTGTCCTCTGTTCTATTCTCCTCAGGTTGGTCCCCCTTTTCCTTTTCTGAAAACACTGAGGCAAAGAAGGTGTTGAGTAATTCTGCCTTTTCTCTGTCTCCTGTTAGCATTTTGCCATCTTCTCCATGTAGTGGCCCTACCATTTCCTTCTTCCTCCTTTTGCTGTGGACATACCCAAAAAACCCCTTTTTATTGTTCTTAACCTCTCTAGCAAGCCTGAGCTCATTCTGCACTTTAGCTTTTCTGACTTTCCTCCTACACGTGTTCGCTATCTGTTTGAATTCTTCTTTGGTGATTTCCCCCTTTTTCCATTTTCTATACATGTTCTGTTTAAAACTTAGCTCCTTTGAAAGGTCTTTAGCCATCCATCCTGGTTTCTTGAGACACCTCCCATTTTTCTTCCTCAATGGTTTGTTTGAAATTGTGCCTTCTGTATCTCCCTTTTGAGAAAGTCCCATCCATCTTGAGGTCTCTTCTCTTTTAGTATTCCTGACCATGGGATCAACCCCAGTATTTCCCTGAATTTATTGAAATCAGCTCTCCTAAAGTCAAGAATGTGTGTCTGACTATGCCTGGCTTCTCCTTTCCATTGTATAACAAACTCCAGGAGAACATGATCACTCTCACCTAAGGATCCCACCACTTGCACCCGATTAACCAGGTCATCTCTGTTGGTTAGGATCAGATCTAATGGATCTAAGGATGGAGCAAGCTTGTTTTCTGCTACTCCAGAGACTAGGACACAGATCAGTAGATTCAAACTACAGGAAAAGAGATTCCACCTAAACATCAGGAAGAACTTTCTGACAGTAGGAGCTGTTCAGAAGTGGAATACATTGCCTCAGAGTGTGGTGGAGTCTCTTTCTTTGGAAGTTTTTAAACAGAGGCTGGATGGCCATCTGTTGGGAATGATTCAATTCCTGCATGGCAGGGGTTGGACTGGATGGCTCTTGTGGTCTCTTGCAACTCTATGATTCTATTATTCTCTGAACAAGGAAGAGGGTCGCTCTACCCCCTTCTTCATTGATTGTACAGATGCCCCATTCTGCTCACAGCAGAATCAACCACTCTGGGCTGGCTTTCCATGGCTGCTTGGCTGGTGAGGTTCTGAAAGTGGGAGCACGGAGACGGGATGGATCTTGTCAGAGCTGTTGCTTCCTCAGAAGCAGGAGCTCGCTGTAAAGTCTGCCTTGCACACTGCCACTTATGCAGAGTGTGGAATGGGGGCACCGGTGTGATAAACAAGGGGGGGGTAGAAGGCCCCTCTCCATATTGATCACATGTTTGGGTGCCTGTTTCTGGCCTCAGCAGAAGCAATGGTGCAGTGGTCAGGCTTTCCACACAGCGCGTGTGGTGGTGGTGGCTCCAAAAGCAGGCCATCTCTGCCCTGCCCTGCCCTGCATGGGAAAGGGGGATGGCATGGCTTTTGGCATGTGGAGAACTGCATTCACCAAATTGGACCCAATCCAGCTGTTCAGATGCCAAAAGAACCCAAAACCACTTTGGGGGTTCTGGAAAATATTGGACTTTCCCCCAACTTTGCTTAGTGTGAGGCAAAGTCGGGTTAAGGGCTAAAAACCACATTACCTACCTGGAAGTAACTGTATGTCGTGAGGACAGCCAGCACCGGATTCGGGGTGAGCACGGTGTTTTTAGCCTGTGTGGAGGTGGCCAAAGTATATGAAGTAAGATCACGTTCCAGCCCGTGGGTGGAATGCTCTTTGAAACACACACACATACACACCTCTTTTACATTGTTTGGAGGGGTATTCACACCCCCCCTGCACAATATAGAAGTGACATGGATACTGTGGTAGTCATCTGTAGCAAATCCCAGTTTTATAAGGTAACGCTTATCTCATAGCAAGCTGCATAGTTAGGTACCACAAATTGGCACTAGCTGTATCTGAAAGTCAGTGGAGAAGAAGAACTGGGGGATGAGTCACCCAGTCTGTAGGGAACTTGATTTTGCTGTCTCTGATCTTACATTGTTAATTAATGCTTGCGCGATACACAAACCCAGCCACATTCCTGCCTAGCTGCACTAATATGAGAGAGTTAAATCCAGAGTGTTCATTCCAACCAAAGAAACTCCCAGATGGAAACCTGCAGCTTTGGTAGAGGCTGCTAATTTATTCTCCCCTTCTCAAAGCTGTCTTAAAAGAGCACTGAGTCTATAAACGTAGCTACACCAAAGTGTATGTGATCATCTGCCTCAGCCGAGCTGTTATGTGCATGTATCCAGGTCTTTGTCTAATCTCTTCACATGGGGAGCCTGCAACCCTTATGCTGCTACACAAGACAGAGTGCTGGTGACTATGATGTCTTTGGAATCGCTTCTTGCTTCATTACCAGGGGAAACTTTCCCAGATGAAACAATATGATTGAGGGCAACAGGCTTCACACAAGCAGTTTGATTGAATCCAAACTATTCCCTCTTATGCTTCAGTCCTAAATGGAGGTTACTGAAAAAGGAATTGCATGTGTACTCAAGTTTTAGGACAGGGGCATCAGACAGCTGGGAGGAAAGGAAATAGAGAAGATAAGGCAGAGAAACCATCTTTCCAGATAAAGTGCTGCATTACAATGGCTCCACCATGCCTGCAGCTGATGCCATAGGGCTGACTGGTGATCAAGCCTGACCACTCTCTTCTGTCCTTGTGTTCCTGATGCATAGGGACAACTATGATAAATAAAGAGAAAATGCAGGTATTTTAAATCATTTTAGCCAATACTGCAATTCAAAGCATTTTTGTATACTCAGAGGTAAAATTCAGTGACAGCCAAAAATGAGAGATAATGCAGGAAATCCATGGTTAATTTATCCTGTAATATTCTATTCTGCTATTTCTAATTAGCAGCCCCACACCACTGCATGGAGTATCAGGGAAGCAAAACTCTGGGAAAGGGTGTTTAAACCTTTCCTCCCTTGCCCTCATCCAAATCACCCTTTCTTCCACAGACTGATGGCTGAGGGAACCAGCCTTCAACTTCCTTGTTTAAAAAGAAATGCAGCTGTGTGATCCATGAGTAAAATAAAAAAGCAGAATTGGATCATTCCTTTATTGAGCTACCAAATGTCTTTTTTTAAAATGTAAGCTTCTGAGTCCTTCAGAACTCTTAGGTGTTTCAAAACTTGGGAGGGGGCAAGAAGTAATAAAAGAAAGAAATGTAGGACTTTATCAGATTACCCACCCTTAACATTCTTTTGCTGGCATATTTTGTGGAGTTTTTATGCTGACAAAGAACTCCCCCTACCACACCTACCTTTAGCAGCATCATAAAGGCAGCCCCAGCACTAATGGAGCATGAATGATGCTCTATTTACTTCCAGGTTTGAGATCTCGCTAATTCTCATGAGAAGACGCGAGCATGGCAAATTCAAAAATTAAGCAAAATACAGACACAAAACATAGACACAAGTGCAGAAGCACACTTTTAAAGTCCCAAGTACACTGGGGGGTGGGTCCTAAAAAGAGTGTCCCCTATGTGGCTGTCCTGATCTTACCCGGAAGTTTTCTGACAATTAATGATGCATTCCCATGAGCACAATGGCACACAGTTTCAAATGCCAGTAATGCTGGCACAAAAGCAGAACAGGAGATCTATTGATGGCTTGGCCTGTCAATAAAAGGAATGGCTTTTTGACAAGATATGATTGCAAAAGGACGAGGCCATATGGTATGTGTGCCCTTTCATGATCATTAGGCATCATTACGACACCATATCTGCTGCATTTGACAAAGTTCTTAGAGTTCCAAAATGGATATGGCAGGTTTTAAGGTTCAACCTGAGGTGTGGTGTTATCAGGCTTTACCTCAATGCATGAATTGCTTATATCCTTTCCTATAAACAGTGGGCTAGTACACTCTCTGAGAAATGAATGAATGAATGGATGTAGCTGAGTATTACCTAGTAAATAAGTAGAATTGCAGTTATGCTTAATTGAGTATTATGGTATGTTTTGCTTCTCATTTATGTGTCTCTGTATGTATACAATATTAATATACTCCTGTACTTCAGCCATTGCCAGCACACTACTTATAACACAGAAATATCTGAACACAGATATGAATAATAAGCTACATATAATAAGTTACTAGTACTCAATTCTTTCCCCAGTCCTAAGATGTACCTAAATGATGTCATGATAACATCATTCCCTGTAAAAGTTATTTTTACTTATCTTTACCCTGGAAATAGGGGGTGGGAATTGCAGCTGTGTGCAAATGGCTTCTTTAAATTATCCAGGTTATTTGCTAGCAAAGAAAATAGAAGATCAATTCATTGAGTTTCTCCATGGGAGGGGAAAACATTCCAATGGTTTTCAGAAGAGGGGCTCAACATTAGCAGCAGTTGTGGCACAGCTTTGCTCTTTGCCCCCAACATTGTTTTTATGCTGCCACCATTTTGCATCCTCCTCAGTGCCCCCTTTTGAGTTTCATTCTGGGACATTGTGGTGGTGGGGTAGAGGTGGCATCCAAAAATTAATGTTGCAGAAAATTTGGATAAAATTGGCCTTTTACTTCTAGCTATGTAATAAAAAGAAACATCTCAGAATATTTAATGTGTTCTGAGAAATTTTATTTCATTCTTCAGAGTTGTGATTTTTCAGCATTCAGCGCTTTTCCCAGGATCTCCCAAACGTTTGGATGGGTCACTGTACAGAAACAGCAGCCCTATTTAAGCATTAAAGCAGTTGGTTTGCCCTACATGAAAGGAGAAGCATGTTATAATGGGCCCTTGGTATCTGCTGGTACCTGCTGTTCCAGGACCCCACGTGGATACCAAAACCTGTGGATACTCAAGTCCCATTATATACAATGGCATAGTAAAATGGTGTACCTTATTTAAAATGGTAAAATCAGGGTTTGCTTCTTGATTTTTTTTATTTTTTGGAATATTTTCAAGCTGTGGATAGTAGAATCCGTGAATGGCAAATCCATGGATACAGAAGGCTGACTGTACTTCCTTCTTCCACTTCCATCTCCAGTTTCACTGATCTTTTACACACAAGGAACATGACTGTATAGGGACTTTATCATACGAGTGTCAAAACACTGCAATTCCACTGTTGAGGAAAGCAGAAACATAGTGACATTATTACACTTATTATCGCACATCGCTGCAATTGTGCAATACTACCACCACAGAATTATTGCCGAACCACCACTAGCATTTTAAAAATGGGAGTTCTGTGATTTAGCATGGGTGAGATTACGGCGATTCTCATGAGAAGACGTGACTGTGCTTAAAAACTCCAAAACCCCTTAATTTACAAACTAAATCAATACATAAATGTTTAAACAAACCTAAAAACATGCAAACAAAATGGGACAGTTCATTAAAAGAGCATCCTGTAGATTGCTTTCTTGCTGTGAACAGGGGTTCCCCCCCCAAAGGTTTTCTTGCTGGGAACCAGGAGGGAGGGAAAGATGACCTCATGATTACAGGGGTATGTGTTTTCGCATGCTCTTCAATACTGCAAAAATAGTGATATTGGGAGCTATTGATGCACAATCCTAAACATACACTGGACTGACTATGTGACGAATGTTGCTGTCCTTGAGCAAGCAGGGATCACCAGCATTGAGGCCATGATATTGAGAACACAGCTGCGTTGGGCAGGGCATGTTTCTAGGATGGAGGACCATCGCCTCCCAAAAACAGTACTCTACGGTGAACTCGCCATGGGTCAGCATAAGAGGGGCGCTCCAAAAAAGCGATACAAGGACACCCTAAAACAACATCTCATGCTCGGCCAAATTGATCACCAACAGTGGTCCGCCCTGGCCTCACATCGGGAGGCATGGAGACGCCCTATCCACAATGTTGCAGCCTTATTTGAGAACTTACACAGAACAAGTCTTGAAGTGAAATGACAAGGCAGAAAGAATCACAACCTGGAAACATCACCCAAAGAGACCTTCTGTTGTGCTTTCTGCAACCAGACTTGTTTATCTCGGATTGGCCTTTTTAGTCATCAGTGCGCTTGCAGAAAGCGTGGGATAAGTCCTTCCTGAATCTTTGCAAAGAAAAGCCAGAGAGAGAGAGAGAGAGAGAGAGAGAGAGAGAGAGAGAGAGAGAGATGGCTTGTCCTATCAATTAAAAGGGACACTTTATTGGCATCTGGAGCACACAGTAACCATGGGAAAATGATGAAATTGTGTGATAGTGGGAACCCTATTGTAACATTGTAATCATGCAATTACAGCCACATCTGATATAATCCTAGGAGTGAGGCTTTTTGTTGTTGAGTGGATCATCATTTTCATTATTGCTGCTACTATGTGCAAAGGTATGGATTTTGGGTGCTCTCTGAAATTGTTGCCCATTCTTACTCCTGAGTAATTCAGCCCTTTGTATTTCTGTGTAGAAATATATAAGGTGGATTTTTATATTATTCTCCTTTACACTGTTCTTTCTGTGTATAGTATACATACAAATATTCTTTTGTGAATGCTTACTTGATGTTTAGCCTAGAGAAGAGAAAATTGAGAAGTGATTTCATAGTCATATTTAGATACCTGAAGGGATGTCATGTGGAAAATGGAGCCAGCTTGTTTTATGCTCCTCCAGACAATCTAGAATACAAACAGGTGGATCCAAATCATTAAAAAGAGATTCCACCTAAACAACGTGAAGAGCCTCTTAACTATAAAAGCTGATCACAGCTGGCATGTAGTGCCTCAGAGGATGGTGGAATGTCCTTTTTTGGAGGTTGTTAAACAGAGGTTGGATGGACAGATTTCAGGAAGACTTTAGTATATTCCTGTGTCGCAGGGGGTTGGACTAGTTGGCTCTTGTGGTTCCTTGCCTTTTGTGGTCTCAGCTTTATGGTTTTATGATCCCATGTACCTTTTCTGTACATAGACAAGGGTCACATAGAATCATAGAATTGTAGAGTTGGAAGAGACCACAAGGGCCATCCAGTCCAGCCCCCCTGCTACTCAGGAAATCTTGATCAAAGCATCCCTGACAGATGGCCATCCAGCCTCTGTTTAAAGGCCTCCAAGGAAGGAGACCCTACCACACTCCGAGGGAGTGTGTTCCACTGCCGAACAGCTCTTACTGTCAGAAGGTTCCTCCTAATGTTGAGGTGGAATCTCTGTTTCTGGAGCTTTCATCCATTGCTCCGTGTTCTAGTCTCTGGAGCAGCAGAAAACAAGCTTGCTCCATCCTCAATGTGACACCCCTTCAAATACTTAAACAGGGCTATCATATCGCATCTTAATTGTCTTTTTTCCAGGCTAAACATACCCAGCTCCCTAAGTCTTTCCTCATAAGGCATGGTTTCCAGACCTTTCACCATTTTAGTCGCCCTCCTCTGGACACGCTGCAATTTGTCAATATCCTTTTTGAATTTTGAATATCCTGAGAGAAAGGTGGCATATATATATGAATGACGCACATACTTTTGGGGGGGAAATGCACAGGATTACAAAAAAGGTGGATATAAGAGTTCTGGTATGCTATTCTTTTTTCAATCTTATGGATATTTATATTTAATATAAACATGTACACATTTATTTATTTGTCTTTTGGTAACTTTGAAAAATTTATTTTTAGCAGCATAATTATTATGGCAGCTAACTACTTTGGGGGGCCTTGGAACTAAAACCATCATGAATTACTTCTCAATACTAACTTTCCAAATTCACCTAACTGAAGATTTGGCCTTGGGAAGTGGCTGCAAAGTGACTGTCAGGGATCTATATGCCAACTGCACAAAGTTTCTTGGTGCAAATTTAGAAAATAATTGCATTTAGCAAACATATATAATGAAGAAAAATAAAAGTATGCTGTTCTGGGTTCCATGGCAAGAGAGAGGCTGGTACCACACTGCAGAAATAATGCAGTTTGACATTGCTTCAACTGCCATGGCTCAATGCTATGGAATTCTGAGATTTGTAGTTTTGTGAGCTATTTAGCTTTCTCTGTCAGAGAGCTCTAGTGCCACAACAAACCACAAATCCCAGGATCCCATAGGATGGAGCAATGACAGTTAAAGCAGTGCCAAACCATTATTTCTGCAGCGTGTCAGCAGCCAGAGAAAGCACACAACCTCATACCACCATCAGTGCTACCTGTATGCCTATGATCACTTGTTTGAAGCTAGATGCATCAGTTGAAGACTCTATGTAATGGCTGCCATTTTTTTCTCTTCTCTGCCTTACATTAGATTCATGAAGTGCTAGAGAAAGGTCCAAAACACATTTGGCTTTTAGATTTGCAAGGGGAAAGGAGCTGTTGCTCCTCAGCACCAAAATGCCATCCTCCACCCTGATATATGTTTGTTAGAGGCATAGCCTAATTAGTTCCATACTCACTGTTTAGTATAAGGCTCTGTTCATATGCTTTTTACTAAAAATTCAAATGATGTTGGCCTCTTTTTTACCAATACATTGCATTCAAGTGTCTTCTGTTTTGTTCTGTATTAGTGCCATTTCTCCACACCAGGGCCGGTTTAAGGCACAAGCAGCATCAGCATCCGCAGGGGCCCCATCATTGTGGAGGCCCCCGTAGTAACCCTCCTTCTGCAAAAACATTATTAGCAATAATCTGAATATCCTGTACTGTGAATAGCTTAGGTAGAGTTAGGTTACATTGACCTGAGATAAACATATGGGCCCCCCAAAATAAAGCATTGCGGGGGTTCCAAAATTCCTTAAACTAGTCCTGCTCCCAACACTTTAAAAAAAATTGCACTACCAGCTTGCTCACTGTGGACAGACAAAACACTGGTTTTTTTAAGGATTTATGTACCTTAATTCTATACCTGATGAACATTTTGATCAAATGGGGAGCTTGAATAAAGTCATATTGGTGTCAATATGAGGAAATTGTTCTAAAGAACAAATAATTAAATTTTGGGAGCACTCAGAAAAGGATCCTGTACTAGAGCCAGAATGGATTTCTGAAAAACGAGTAATAGCAGACTAATCTTATCCCTTTTGTTAACGGAATTACAAGCTTTGTAGATCAGAGGAATACTGTGACTGTAGTGTGTCTTGATCTCAACAAGGCTTTTGACAATGTTCACCATGGTATCCTTCCAAACAAGCTGGCAAAATGTGCACTAGATGCTGCTGCTTTGAGCTGGATTTGTTACTGGCGGACAGATCAGATTCCAAGAGTGCTCACCAGTGACTCCTCATCACCCTGGAGAGAAATGATAAGTAGGATGTTTCAGTGTTTGCTCCTAGCCCTGATCCAGCTTGGTCCAAAACATAAAAACCAGATACACAAATATAACATGGGTGACACCTGGTTTGACATCAGGATCTAACATCATTTAGTAGACCACATGAGCAAAACATGAGTCAAAAATGTGATATGGTGGCAAAAGAAAACAAAAAGAAAACCCCCACAAAAATGCAATTTTGTTTGCATGCATTTTCTGGAGATGGTACCCATAGTTTTCTTCTGATTCTCAAAGGGCCCATGGCATGAAAAATGTTAAGGGCCACTGGTCTAAGGGATTATAGGCCTATGTCCAATCTTCTTTTGTGACTAAAATATTCCAGCAAGTAGTATCTGAGGAGCTATAGACATTTCTGAATGAGACAGATTGTTCTTGATCCCTTGCAATTCAACTTCAGACCAAGTTCAATACTGACATTACTTTGGTCACTCTAGTAGGCCAGACCCTGCTGATTCTCTTGGATCTTTCAGTGGCCTTTAATACCGTAAACCATTATATCCATTTACAAGAGGGATGGGGAATTTGCATCCCCCCTCCATTTTATGACTTCCCAAGTTTCTGGACAGATCCCCCAACTCCCAAACCTGCCCAATTAAAAAAATATCCAGTAATTTTTCACCAACAAATGGTTCCAAATACTCTCAAACTGCCTGAAAATACATAATTCTGTTTTTTTCTCCACAAGTCCTAGGAAGCTGCCAAAAATCAGCATAAACAGGAAATAGAAGTGATGTGGCATTATTTCTGGTTTGCCAGTGACATGTCAGTGGGCACATGGGAGAAAAATAGGCTCTCAGTCCTGCTCAGTGACCCATTGTGATTTAGAATGATTGACAAGGTTATTTGTGTGGGAGTCCATATTCTGAGAGTTCTGTTCCACTTGCAAGTAGGTTCCTGAAGTGGTTGCTTATTTATTTCAAAAGAGGTAACATGAAGCATGCAACCCTAAGGATACTTTTGCATTCCCCCAGAATTACCAAAGTGTGCTGCTAAAATAAGTGGTAACTCATGCAGCTAAATTTTGGTGACTTTGAAAACAAGGAGTAAATGCTTGCTTTAAAAGGGCTTGTGCTGTTTGCCACTGAAATTCAGTAGCAACCCGTTTTAAACAGGTGTCCCCCCCCCTCTTGTTTTAAGGTTTTCAGGTTGCTACTAAAATCTCTCAATGTATTTGCTGTCACCTTTCATTCTCATAGTGACAGCAGAGGGATTCAGATGGGCCTTTGGAGACAATATTGGCACCTGAAGCTCTCTAAGTACTCACCCCTGATCTATTTGGAATCTTCCTTGTGGGATAATCAGGGCTCCATATGGTTGACCTCCAGATGGTGGAGTAATTCAGGGATTAGAAAGGAGTGGTTAGCAGTGAATTATGATGTGGAGCCATTGATGCAGCTTGAGTTTTCTGTGAACTGAGTGGGGATAAACAAACTAAAACTCAGTTTTACTTTGCCAGGAGATCCTCTGTTAAAAGTACGATGTCTGCTGCTATTTTCTGAGCTGCTGCTTAAGTCCCCTCTTGGAGTTTAGGATGGAATGTTGCTTTAAGGCAGGGTTGGGTAACTATCAGACTGTAGTGGACTGTATTAGTCTCCCAGATAACTAGGGACTTTATCACACTACACTCTTATAGTGCTATTATTCCATTTAACTGCTCTGGCTGCCTCCTGGGTAATCCTGGGATTTGCAGTTTAGGGAGGGGCATTTACAATTCTCAGCCAGAGAGCTCTTAGGTCTCACTAAACTACAAAACTCAGAAATCCACAGGAGGCAGCCATAGCAGTTAAAGTGGAATAATAGCACTATAACAATGTAGTGCTGTGGTTTCCAAACTTTGGTCCTCCAGATGTTTTGGACTTCAGCTCCTAGAATTCCTGACTGTTGGCCAAGCTGGCTGGGGCTTCTGGGAGCTGAAGTCCAAAACAAAAGTCCAAAACCAAAGTTTGGAAAGCCCTGGTGTAGTGTGATAAAGTTCTTGGAGGGTCTTATTTCCCCAAACACCATCTAGGACATGGAGTCATTTTCACATATGGGCACAGGGGCTTGGCCATTTTAGGGCCAGAGAGGCCTCATTTCCTGGTTGTTGTTTTTTTAAGCCTCTCCTGGTCCTAAAATGGCCCAGCCCCTGTGCCCCTATAGTAAAAATGCATTTGGGGGTTTTTCAGGCAAAACGACATATTTTCCCCCTTGTGAACTTGCTGAATACTTGGAGAATGCATGTAGCCTGCAGGTTGCACTTTGCCCACCTCTGCCCTAAAGGAACAAGGAGAGAAAGGGCTTATCTACACAGGTGATTTACCCTGGTTTTTCCCCATTCCAGAGCTCTGAAGTCCAAATGACACTAGGCATTTACCCCAATCTGCCTCTGGGCAGTCCAAACAACCCCCATGGCAGTTATAGGGCTGGGACAGGGACAATTGCTAGGTGCCTGTAAACTGTTCTAAGAAAATATCTGGTTTACACAGCAAAAAATGGATCAATAGCAATAGCAATAGCATTGATATTTATATATTGCTTATCATTGCCAAAGCACTCCCTAAGTGGTTTACAATGATTTTTAGCTAACTGTCCCCAACAAGCTGAGTACTCATTTTTACCAGCCTATGGAAAGATGGAAGGCTGAGTCAGCCTTGGAGCCCTCTGGGATTGAACTCATAACCTTGTGGCTCGCAGTACTGACATTTAACATCTGCACCACCAGGGCCCTCCCAGAAGCCTGGCAGGGGTCCCTCAGCATGTGACCGAGACTAGTCACATGCAGAGGGTCTGCAGTCACATGTTGTGGGACCCTTGTCTGGTTTCCACATTAGCAAGGTGTTACATGCCCTTACACCCTGTTCTGTACAATAATTTATTAAATGGCAATAATTCATAAGACTGGCATTAATCAACAGTTCATGTAGATCCCGGTAGACCAGGCCTTCCATAGAAGGGTTCAAGCAAAGGTCACCCAGAAACCTAATGAAGTTGTCTCTGAAATTTCCCCAAAATAGACATGCCCAGGATGAGATTAAGCAAAGCCCCCCTTAGACTGTAGTTAGGGTGGAATGTGCTAATCTCCCCTGTACGCACCTGGCAGTGAGTCATTCTCCAAAACAAGCAAGTGTCCGGAACACCCATTATTCTTCGTACCTCTGCCTACCCAACAATACAAGGTTGACTCAAACTCATCCATCTTAATGTCACAGCCATTAACAGTAATTAAAGAAGCCAGAGCTTCCATTGTTTCACTCTGGGAAACTCACTCAAACATTGTTCACCACTCAAAATACCCTCTTAGGGTTCAATATGGGATATAAATATCACCCCAAAACACAGCCAAAGTGTATGCAGTCTTCCAGATGCCATTACTCTGCTGGTTTGCTGTGTTACCTGGCACACATGGCCGTACTTCTTTGCTGCACAAACCTCTGCTCATTGGACAGATAAAGTATAGCTCATCATCCCAAAATCTATTCCTCTGTCCAAATACTTCCTCCTGCTTCTTTGTTAGCCTTGTGTGAGATCTTGAAGTGTGAGTGCACATGTGTGTTGTCCTGTGATTATTTTTCAATAAAAACATTTTATTTATTTCCTGGCTTGGAGTCTTGTCAGTGAGTACTGGTTTATACAGGTGCAAAGGTCCCGTATTACCCAGCTGCTCACAGCCTAATTTGAGTTAATTAAAATTCCCCATATTAATATTGTAATTTGAGTGACATGAGTGGGTTCCCACGAACCACATGCAATTTGGGTAAAGGGAGAAATGGAAGTGGTGGCTTCAGCAATGGACTGGCATCCTGTTTGGACTCTGGCCCATTTCCTCCAGGAAACGGTGAGGGGGGGGATGACAGGCCAGTTCCAAAGCCAATATATACCTGTGGGGAACAGGCATATCCTGGCTAGTGCAGATGAGTCCAAAGTATATTGTTAATGTTCACCCCCCTTTTTTTACAGCCTGCTGTCAAGGTCTTCTTTTTGTCTTTGGTTTCTCCAGTGTTGTCATATCGTGCATCCTGCCTCTAAAACAGCATCTTGCCTGTAAACGAACATACTGAAAGGTTAAACGTGGTCTTGTACCTACATTCCAGTTTCAGCCTCACATCAACACATCTCTCTACTGCTCTTGCTATGGCTGTATATTTCAAAGAATCCAACTCTGTATCCATTCTGCCCTAAAGGCACACAATTTTCCCAATTTGTGTGTTCCTTGTTTCAATTTTGTATTCTTCATAGGAATATCAGAAACAAGCTATTTCACCCATCTTAAGGATGCTCTTCAAAATAGTGATGCGGCTGTATTTGCTGCCTGGATTCATGGACACCAGAGATTGCCATAAACACAGGACCATTGCCTTAATTTCCCATGCAAGCAAAGTGATGCTCAAAATTCTGCAACAAAGCATTTTTACCATATATGGATTTAGAAATGCCAGATGTCCAAGCTGGGTTCAGGAAAGCACGAGGCACTAGGGATCATAGTGCAAGCATGGTGCATATGGTGTGCACCAAAGAACTTCAGAAGAAAATCAGCCTGTGCATTATGGATGATAGCAAAACCCTTGATTGTGTAGCGCTTGGAAAAACTATGGGCCCATCTATACGGTAAAAAAAATACATACTGTGTTCAAAAGATCGATCATCCGTACACACGGCCATTCAGATGCATACGTGTCATTCGGAAGGGGAGCTAGCGAATCCCCCGTAAACTATGTGGATTCGGCATTTGGGAGAATTAGCGAATCTTGACCTAAAATCCTTACAGCCATTCGAATGGTTGATCGTCTGTACCCCCCATTTGCACACACACGAACAGGCAGTGTAATCTGATTGGCTGGCCAAGCACAGGGGGCGGGGCTACAAAGAGGGGAATTAGGAGCAGCTGCCATGTTGGATTGCTGTCTAAGCAAGAGTCCTGTAAGTCCATGAATTTTACATTTATTCCCTTTTATTTTATTTTTTTTTGTAAATATGGAAAACTGAATGTCTGCACAACAGGCACCTTTTTAAATAATAAAAAAAAGTGGCAGGAGATTTTAAACCGCTGCTTGGATTGCTTGCTACAGCCAGCTGGGCAAGGGGAGTCATATGGAGTTTAGGGGGGGTAAAAAATCATGTAGGCATATCGTACGTATTTGAACAAATGCCTATTTATATGTTTACCCCCAAATGGATTTTTTAAAATCATATAGACAGGGTCTATAGTTCACTCTTAAGGAAAGTCAAGGGAGGAAGTGCAAAGGCAGGTTTACAGTCACCATTAAGAAAACACAAATAATGAACACAAAATTTTTATGTACCTTTAAAGTAGATGATGAAGACATTGAAATAGTTCAAGATTTTCCACACCTTGGCTCAGTCAATTAATCAGAATGAAAACTGCAGTCAAGAAATCAGAAGACTAGGGCTTGGAAGGGCAGCTATGAAAGAATTAAACAAGATCCTCAGGTGTAAAACTATACAGTATCATTGAATACTAAAGTTAGGATTGTCCACACCATCATATTTCCAATGTCTATGTATGGCCATGAAAGCTGGATAGTGAAGACAGCTGATAGGAAGAAAATTTGAAATGTGGTGCTGGAGGAGAGTGCTGCAGATACTGAGGACTGCTAAAAAGATAAACAAATGGGTTCTAGAGTAAATTAAGCCTGATCTCCCCCTAGAAGCCAAGATGACAAAACTGAGACTGTTGTATTTTGACCATATCATGAGAAGACATTACTCACTAGAAAAGACAATAATTCTTAGTAAGATATTAGGCAGTAAGAAAAGAGATTCCAAGGAAACAATGGCTGACCTGAGCATGCAAGACCTGAGCAGGGCTTTTGATGACAGGGTGACTTGGAGGTCTCTCATTCATAGGCTTGCCATGGGTTGAAGTCAATTTGGTGGCAATTAACAAAAATAATTAGCAGAGAAACCTCTCGATTTAGAAACTGAGTTCAAGAAGAAACAAAAAACGCAAATCAATAAATATAATATTGTGTCTCTGTATTGCATGATTATAAATATACATTAATGTAAAATCAACCAGCCTTTGCTTCGAATGACAGCTTTCTCTCATGCTCATGATCACTGCATGTGGTCTGTGATCACTCACTCCCATCCTGTCTGCTCAACACAAAGTAATATATCAGATTGAAACCCCAGCTTCCCCATAAAGCTCACTTGGTCACCTTGAGATAATCAAAGTCTTTCGGGGCTTGTCTACACTGGCCAGTACAATCCAAGTTCTGCCAGAGTATTCTAGCTCTGGGCCCATGGTGTTTTCCCCTTGTTACCCTCCTTCCATAGCAGCAGTGGAGGTGTGTCCTCACACCTGCAGATCACACACAAACCAGCACTTCTCTTCCCCACACTGGCCCAAGGGCAGGAACAAGGCATCTAGCCATGGTCATCTGTCTGGGCGCCTCACAGTAACCTCGGCAGATGCAACACTAGCAACTTGGCTGGGAAATTGCTGCACTGGGCACTGCATGGGCCATGTGTGTGGACACCCCCCATTGTGGTAGTGGAATGTACCATTTTCTCCAGAAGGACCAGAGCAAATGGTGAGTTTTAAAACATATTTCCACCCTGTTTTAAGGAATATATGCCCTGGATTCTTGTCTGAACTGTCTGGGCATCATCTGGGAAGTTTGGACTAGGATTGGGGCAAAAAAACCCTGCATTGTCTGGACTGCTGGGTGAGGGAATAGGGGGTGGAGAAGCCTTTTCATTTGGCCCATTTAGACAAGTCCTCAGTCGGACTTACTTGACAGGATTGTTGTTGAGGTAAAAATAGGACTGGGAGTAGGGGAAAATCATGTGCAACATCTTCAGCAGCAGGAGGTATATGGAATAAAAATGGTTAAAATGCATATAGCTGGAAAAAATGAATGTCATAAAGAATTTGATACATTCCAATGGTCCTTTAGGATGTTACACTTAGATTACAATGTTGTAGACATTACCTGGGAGTAAGTCCCACTGAACTCAATGGGCCTTAGTTCTGAGCAGATATGTGTATAATTGCATTGTCAATGTTGCTCTGCAGAGGGAGACTCTTAAAATCCTCGTGTTCTCTCACACACAGAGATACACAAACACACACACTCACCCCCACAAAATTAAAAACCTTTTGTTATATACAGAGATGCAAAGCACACGCATACCCCATTCCTCCCCTCTTACAAGGAGACTCAAACATACACATCCCTTTCCGACATGCACACAGATGCAGAAACAGGCATACCTCTCCCTCCCTCCCTCCCTCCCTCCCTCCCTCCCACGCACACCCTCTCTGACATAAGTGTGAATGCACACCTAAAGCAAGCAGGAGTGTCCTGGCTTGCTTTTTGATAGCCCCCCCACTCCAGCAGCTCCATTTCAGGTGATGGCTCTCAATGGTTTTCCAGGGAGTCCATGCCATTGTGGGGGAGGGAGCAAATCATCTAAAGCAACTCAGCAGACTACTCTCAGCTTCAGTCATGGAGAGGCCACTTTGCTCTGCCCAGTGAAGAAGGAATGAGGAAGGATATGCTGCTTTACAAGCCATTTTGGCATGGCTCAAGCCTGCAGGAGTGTCCTGGCTTGCTGTTTGACAATCTACTTCCCTCAGCCTGTGGCCCCATTTATGCGATCACTCTCAATCGTTTTCCAGTGAGTGGAGAGTGAGGAAATGAATCATGAAAGTTGTTGAGCCCATTCAATGCTAGAAAATCCTTGACTGAATTGAGTAACCCACCAGGACAATTTTTACTCCCTTCAATCCAGGCTTTTTTCAGTTTTCTGGGATGAATGGCAACCCTACCATAGGGGCCATATGCACCTCATGGGCCTCACTTTTCCATTCTTTGCTGTAAAGAATTTACTACAGGAAAGTAGGCTAAGGATCCTAAATCAAGATCTGTGCAGTGGAGCTGAGATTGACCTTGCTCTCTGGAACTCAGAAGGTCCTTTCTCCCACAACAGGTAAAGGTTGTAACTAATTAGAATCAGATAATCATAGAGTTAGAAGAGACCACAAGGTCCATCCAGTCCAACCCTCTTCCATGCACTTGAACAATGGAAGCACTCCTGACAGATGGCCATTGGAGTTAAAAAAAAACTCCAAAGAAGGTGGTTTTAAAACCACACTCTGAGACAGTGTAGTTCACTGTTGAACAGCTCCTTCTGTCAGCTGTTCCTAATGTTTAGGTGAAATCTCTTTTCCTGTAGTTTGAGTCCATTGCTCTGTGTCTTAGGACATTATCAGGCGAGCGTCTAAAAACGCTGTAATTCTGTGAATGAGAATAGTGGAAACATTGACATTGTGGCATAACACTTATCACACAACGCTGTAATCATGCAAAAGAAGTGCCATGGAATTATTGCACAATGACCACTAATGTTTTAAGAATGGGAGTTTAGTTCCACGATTTAGCATGGGCGAGACTTCTCTCAAGAAGACACGAGCATACTTAACACTCCAAAAACACCTTAATTAACAAAGTAAATGAACACACAAGCACTGAAACAAACATAAAAACATTGAAACTAAATAGGTCAGTTTATAAAAAGAGCGTCCTGTGCTTCATTTTCATGTTCTCACACGGACATTTTCTTTCTGAGGACCACCCATTCATGCTGTAATCTCACAGTTACAACAGGATGAGGTTTCACACACTGTTTATAGTGAGAAAAAAGCACTATTGATGATCTATTGATGGCTTGTCCTGTGAAGTAGTAATAACACCTTTGTTGCGGCTGGAGCATGGAGTAATCACCCGAGGACAACAATGTTGTGTGATAGCGGGGCCTGTTCGCCCTAGCATGACATCATTATCCAGCAATTTTTGCCACATCTGATCATGTTCCTAGTGTCTGGAGCAGCAGAAAACAGCTTACTCCCTCTTCAATATGAAATCCTTTCAAGTATTTAAACATAGCTATTATGTCACCTCTTAATCTTCTCTTGTCCAGGCTAAACATACCCAGCTCCCTAAGCCGCACCTCATAGGGCATGGTTTCCAGACCTTTCACCATTTTGGCCCCCTCCTCTGGACATGTTCCAGCTTGTCAATATCCTTCTTGAACTGTGGTGCCCAGAACTGGACACAGTATTCCAGGTGAGGTCTAACCAAGGCAGAACAGCGTGGTACTATTACTTCCCTCGATCTAAACACTATACTTCTATTGATGCAGCCTAGAATCACATTGGTTTTTTTAGCTGACGCATCACACTGTTGACTCATGCTCAGCTTGTGGTCTTCTAAGACTCCTAGATCCCTTCCACATGTACTGTTGTAATGCCAGGTCTCCCCTATCCTATATCTATGCTTTTCGTTTTTCCGCCCTAAGTGCAGTACCTTACATTTCTCCGTATTGAATTTCATTTTGTTAGCTCTGGTCCAGCTCTCCAGTCTATCCAGGTCATTCTGAATTTGGATCCTGTCCTCTAGGGTATTAGCTACTCCTCCTAATTTGGTATCATCTGCAAATTTGATAAGTATGCTCCTAATTCCCTCATCCAAGTCATTAATAAAGATGTTGAATAGCTGTGGGCCTGCAGCACCCTACTAGTCACTTCTCTCCAGGATGAAGAGGAGCCATTGGTGACTTCCCTTTGGTAGTATATTATATATCATGCCTCTCAAGTGAGAGTAGACAACTGAGAACAGAAGATTCTCCTCTGCTGTTGGAAAAATAAACTTCTCCCTTCAAAATATTCAAGGGTATATTATGGGGACATTTCAGGATTTTGGTCTCCTCTTGGATGGTTGGGTTAACATTTATTTATTTATTATATTCCACCTCTCTCCCAAGATGGGATTCAAGGTGGCCATACTAATTTAAAAATACAACTAAAACATTACAAAAGATAAAAAAGAATTAAACAATTACCATTATTAAAACATAACAGTTAAAAACACTACATAGATTAAAAACATAATATCAATAAAAATTACAAACATTAAAAGACATTAAATGCAGCACACCAATTAAAATTCATATTTCAAAAGCCTGCTTAAATAAAAAAATGTGTTCATCTACTGGAGAAAAGAAAGCAGGGAGGGGGCCAACCGGACCTCCTGTGGAAGGGAGTTCCACAGTCTGGGAGCAGCCACGGAGAAGGCTCTCTCCCCAGTCTTCACCAACTGCACCTGAGAAGGTGGTGGGACTGAAAGAAAGCCTTCCCCTGTTGATCTTGTGGCTAGAAGTCCAGTCTGATTCCTTTGTCTAGCTGACCAGCTAAACAACTGGCCCCTGGAAACTTTTGACAGCTACTGTAATGGGCTCTATATGGAGGTGCCCTGGAAGGCAATTCAGACATGTGAACTCATCCAGAATGTGGCAGCCACATTGATGCAGACCATAGGGAGCACACAATATATATTGCATATAAGGTGCACTGGTTGCTGATCAGTATCCAGCCTAAATTAACATGCTAGAAAAGTCTTTAGCATTTACAGGATACGTAAAGGAATGCCTACATCCCTGTATTCATTTCCACTCTTTAAAGTCCATGGGCAAAACCAGTTTTGACAGTCCCATAAACATTGGCTCAACAGAGTTGTTGCTTTTCTACTGGTGGCTCCCTGAATGCTAGAATCAGTTACCAAGTTTGGTGCACCATAACCAGGAGACAGAGCTTTTAAAAAGAGACAAGCCCTTTATGGCTTAAATGAAGCTTTATTGTCAACTTTTTGTTTTGGCCCGGTCTGTTTGTAATTTTATTCTTATTGCTATAATGTAAGGATGGAAAGAATATTCAAAAATATCCCCCCCCCAAAGGGTCTAAATGTCTTCCTCAAGTGTTAGGTCATTATCACATGAGCGTGTTGTTGTTTGCAAAAGTGAAAGTGAATGGCTAGAAACCGGTTTGGCAGCCCTCAGTATTGCATATCCCTTCAATAGCGCACCTGGGGCTGTTTCAGTCACTAATGATCACCTGGCTCTCTTCTGGTCTTAACTCCTGCGACCTGCCCTATTGCCCTACCCAGCGTGCCTTTCATGGTTTTTTATTTTTATTTTTAGTTGTAATGCAATTTGGCAATGCAATTCAGTGAAACAAAGAAAAGAAAAGAAAAGAAAAGAAAAGAAAAGAAAGTGAGGGGAAAACCACAACCAGTATGTTTGGCGATAGCAAGGGGGAGTGGGGGAGAGGAGGAGACTGAGACCATGTGACTGCCTAATTTTGGGACTGCAACTGGAGAAATTTATCTCACCTGAGGATTCATAGAATCATAGAATTGTAGAGTTGGAAGAGACCACGAGGGCCATCCAGTCCAACCCCCTGCCATGCAGGAAATCACAATCAAAGCATCCCTGACAGATGGCCATCCAGCCTCTGTTTAAAAACCTCCAAGGAAGGAGACCCGAGGGAGTGTGTTCCACTGCTGAACAGCTCTTACTGTCAAAAAGTTCCTCCTCATGTTGAGATGGAATCTTTGTTCCTGGAGCTTGCATCCATTGTTCCGTGTTCCAGTCTCTGGAGTAGCAGAAAACAAGCCTGCTCCATCCTCAACGTGACACCCCTTCAAATACTTAAACAGGGCTATCATACCGCCTCTTAACCGTCTTTTTTTCAGGCTAAACATACCCAGCTCCCTTTTCCTGTAGTTGGGAGTCTGTTGCTCTGCGTCTGTTTCTGGAGCAGCAGAAAACATGCTTGCTCCATCCTCAATATGGCATCCTTTCAAATATTTAAACATGGCTGTTGTGTCATTTCCTAATCTTTTCTTCTCCAGGGTAAACATACCTAGCTCCTTAAGCCATTCTTCATAGGGCATGCTTTAAAACCTTTCCCCATTTTAGTCACCCTCCTCTGGACACGCTCCAGCTTGTCAATATTCTTCTTGAATTCTGGTGCCCAGAACTGGACACAGTATTCCAGGTGAAGTCTGACCAAAGCAGAATAAAGTGGTTTTATCACATCCCTCAAACGAGACACTATACTCGTATTGATGCAGCCCAGAATTGCATTTGCTTTTTTTACTGCCACATCACACTGTTCACTCATTTTCTACTAAGACCCCTTTCACATGTACTGCATTTCAATTTTTCCTGCCTACATGTAGTTCCTACATTTCTCCCTATTGACATTCATGTTGTTAGTTTTGGCCCAGCTCTCCAGTCTGTGAAGTTCATTTTGAATTCTGATCCTGTCTTCTGGGGTATTTGCTACCCCTCCTAATTTGGTGTCATCTGCAAATTTGAGAAGCTTGCCTTCTATTCCATCATCCAAGTCCTTAAAAAAGATGTTGAATAGCACTGGGCCCAGGACACAACCCTATGGCACCCTGCTGGTCACTTCTCTCCAGGATGAAGAGGAGCCATTGGTGTGTACCCTTTGGGTTCAATTGGTCAACCAATTACTGTAGGAGTAATGAGTCTAAAAAATAAAATTGTATTAAAAATTCCAGGATCTAGTCCTTTAAAAAGCAACAAGAATTATCTTCTTTAAAAAAGAGTTAAAAATCATTCATTTACTTTTAACTTCATGCAGAGTGCAATTTAGGAATGCTAAGACAAGCTCAATTAACATTTAAAAAGGTGTGTTCAGAGGTCTGAGATCACTCAGTTAAATTAGACTCATTACAAAACAAAGGAGTCAGTTTAAAATGCAAATCAAAAGTTTACTGAAGGTATCAATCTCAATCTACATATTAAAACAAACTTTAAAAAGAGGTTCCTAACTAACTAATGGTATTTAGGGTAGAAAAAACTCACCCAGCCTACAGCGGTAAGAGGCTGCATGGTGAACATCATGGCACGGTTTCAAGAAAGATGGCTAAACAAAGATAAGATGGCTTAAGATGGCTTAAGATGGCTACAGCCTCATGGAGACTCTAACTTAAAAGAGAACTTACACAGAGCAATAAAATTTAAATTAGGTCATGTGTTGAATGACCCAGCACTCCAGTTGGCTGGAAGTGCCCAGTGAAATAAGAGAAGGGGAATTTTGGGAGAACAAAAGCATGCAGGGAAAAACCCTAGACTTATCTTAGGATGTGAATGAGGTACACAAGGTTGCTTTTACATTACAATGATTATTTCCCCACATACTACAATTCCAAATCCACCTAACAGTTGCATTGTCTAGCCCACATTTTACTAGCTTAATTGCAAGAATATCATGGAGGACTTTGTTGAAGGCCTTCCTGAAATCAAGATATGCTACACTCACAGCATTCCCCTCATCTACCAAGCTTGTAACTCTGCCAAGAGAGAGAGACAGAGAGTGAAGATTAGGATGGCATGACTTATTTTTGAGAAACCCATGTTGACTTTTAGTGATCACAGCATCTCTTTCTAAGTGCTTACACACTGACTGTTTAATGATCTCCTCAAGAATCTTTCTTGGTATTAATGTCAGGCTGACTGGGTGATAATTTCACTTTAAATTAACCCAATAGTTTGTGAAATGAAATGTATCTGTATTTGTCTACCTGTTTCTATTGACTCAGAAGCAGTGAAGATGGCTGCCACCAAGTAAACATGGGTATTCTAGAACACTGGATCAAGTGAGGGAAAAAAGGATGTTAGTACTAAAACGAAATGATCCTGCTCCTTAACTAATGTAATACTGCTAAAGCATTTTAGCACTTTGCCCATGGGCTTGTCTAGACCAGCCAGAATAAGTGGCCTATTCTGGCCCGAAGCTGGCCCATTCCCCCTCCCCGGGCACGTCCCCTACTGTTGTGCATTGCACTCTCTGAAGCCAGGAAGGAGGCCCTCAGCATGTGAGCAAGGGGTTTTGATCATGTGCTGGGGGCCTCCTTACTGGCTGCACAGTGACTCCAGTGGTGGCATCCAGCAATGCAGAATGGTGTGCAGGTATAGATTCTGTGTTCCTGTGCCAGACTTCTCCGGGTTTTCTTGCATAACACAGGTTTTCCTGGTTTTTTGAAAGAAGAATGTTTTAAAAGGCTTTTCTCCCCCCCCCCATGTTTGCCTTAGATGCTGTCAGGACTGCCCGGACGTAATGGGACAAGAGTCCTGTGTCTTTGGCCTGCAGGACTCCAAAATGGGAGGCGGGGGGGGGGGAATGGGGTAAAATGTCTGTCTAGACAAGCCCTACAACATCTGAATAATAATAATAAAAGGTTAAGTGGAAATTGGTGAAAACCAGTTTTTGAAATGTTGCATGAGGCTGACTGTGTCACATGATTAGCAGGAGAGGGAAGGAAAAAGACACAAGGGAGGGAAACACCAGATATTTCAAAGAGGAGGCTGGATGCAAAGACATGAATTTGTTGCTTTGTGCCTTGAAGTCATTTCTGACTAAAGGCCATCCTAACCCAAACCTATAACTACATATCCCAATAGCTATCACTGGATTTTCTTGGCACAATTTGTTCAGAAGGGTTTGCCCTGGTCTTCCTCTGAGGCTGAAAGCATGTGACTTACCAAAGGTCCATGGCCAAGTGGGGATTCAAACCCTGGTCTCCCAGTGTCCTAGTCGAACACTCAAACCACTATGCCATACTGCAGGTACAAAAAGAATTGGAAAGGCTCAATACTTCGTAAGATTCCCCCTGCCAAGCTGGAGGCACCTTCAGATGAGAAAGTAGAAAGAAAGAAAAATCTAGGAAAGCAAAGAATGAGTGAGAAAGTTGGTTACAAAAAAATTGGACTTAAAAATGGAGGGGAGGGGAGGAAGGGGAGAGAAGCAAGCACAGGCTGAGGGAGCACAGTGACAGTCAAAGGGAGTGAAGAACTGGGAAGGAGGCTTTAAGGAATGAAGGGAATGGGACAGACAATGGTACTGCATCTGAAGAACTGGGTTTATATCCTTGAAAGCCATGTGAAAATGAAAACCAGTTAAGCCTCAAAGGCAGGGTTTCTCAACCAGGGTTCCCTGGAACTCCCTTTCACAAGAGGTTGCAAGGGGCTCCGCGAGAGATTGAGATTGGGGGAAAAACTTTTTTTGGAGCTGCAGACATAATCATTTTTAGGCAGGGGTTCCCTGAGACCTGAAAATTGTTCCAAGGATTCCACCTGTGTAAAAAAGTTTGAGAAAGGCTGCTCAAAGGTGCTGCTACGTTTCTTCCCCCCCCCCCCCGTCCCCTTTCCTTTCCCTTTTTATGCTGCAAGAGACTAAGGCTGCTACTTCTTTGAAAACTACCAAAATGTATGGGGCAGGATGGCTAGGTGGAGGGGGGGGGAAGGGGAGAGAACAGTAAGGTAGAGTGAGAAAGAGGGGAGTGGGCCAGGAGAAGATGAGTGAATGAATCAGGGAATGGAGCAAGGGAGGGATGGAAGAAAGGAAGCAAAAGAAAAGGGGATTGCAAGAGAAGATGAATGTGGCCAGTATGAGATAGGTTGGGGGTTGATGGTGAAAGGAATTGGAAAATAGATCAGGGAGGAAAGGCATGGGGGAGGGGTTAAAAAAAGATGGTGCAGGAAGAGAAAGAGGAAAAGTGCGTGTAAGAACTAACAGAATGAAAGGAAGGTGAAGTGGTCCAGTTGAGCAGGATATGGTGGCAACTGGCTGGATTGCAAGCAAGGCTGAAGCATGGAAAGGGGAGACAAAAGAATGAATAAAGGTGAAGGACAGTTGATGGTGAAGTATGGCTGGAGGCAGCCCTCCCCATTGCATGCCCCTTACTGTCATAGAGTAGCATGCCTGCTGCTTATCCTTCCTTCTATCAAACCAAGTAAAATCTCATGATGGCAGGCTAGCAGCTAATGCGAGGTAAGGAAGAACAAGAAGAATGGAAGGAGAGGGTGGACAGTTGCCAGCCATGCTGATGCAGACAGACCCTCCAGCACTTGCTATGTAATTGAGGGCATTGCTGCATACCAAATACTGGGAAATCTTTCTGTCTAGTGCAGCCGACACCTGTTTTTCCTGCTCACACTGTAGTTTCGCTTAACTATGGGACTTGGGGCATCACATATAATATGAATACAGGCCAGCTTCTTTGGCCTCTAAATAAGGGGCTTCCAGTATAAAATGGGATGCCTGGGAACTTGAGACCCAGCCTCATGTCCCAGCATGCTTGGCTGCTTCATGGCTTTTGTAAGCACATTAAGGGCTCCCAATTGTAGGAGCTTTGTAAGAAAAATTTACAAAACACTTCTGTGAACTTTGTACTGGATTTGGGAAGATCTGTAAGGTAACTGGAATGGCAGGAACATGGTTGGGTGGCGGGGGGGGGGAGAGAAAGAGCTTACATGTACATCTCCATACCACCCTTGGATTGCAATCTTATATGGTTCAGCTTAGTGTAGTACAGCAGTGTGATTGGGAGCTTATTGATGGGTGTTCCCCATCAATGGCAAGCTTTGGAAGCACAGCAGCAACAATTTGGAGGTGACATCTTGTAATAAGTATCGCAAAAGGCTTTATTATCCAGCTTTAATTCTGCTTTTAAAAGCTCATATGATAAAGTCATTAGAAAGACCATGGCAAGGAGAATCTTGGATTGATGAGAGTCTTTGCAGTTCCATACTTATTCTGTATAAAATTTGCATTTTTCCATGTGCAGAAAACAGCATTTTCTGTGCAGGAATCACCATTTTCTTCTCAGAA
This sequence comes from Gambelia wislizenii, assembly GCA_030847615.1. Classification (NCBI taxonomy): domain Eukaryota; kingdom Metazoa; phylum Chordata; class Lepidosauria; order Squamata; family Crotaphytidae; genus Gambelia; species Gambelia wislizenii. The sequence goes on from JAUMIR010000004.1 coordinate 177,163,741, forward strand.
AATATTTCTGCACAGGAAAAAAAACCACATTTTTTTCACAGAATTAGTTCTAAACTCTGAATAGCCCCCCCCCCCCCAAAAAACCTGTACAGTTTTTAAGGACTTTCTCACAGTGGAAAGAATATTGCTAAAATTACTTTTTGCTTCCTTTAAGAATGAGATATGTGAAGGACTACATCACTATATAATGACAATTTATTTCTTTTAACTGTAACCTACTTTGAGAGCAACTGTTGAACACGTAGAGAACAACTGTTGAAAAGCCAGCTATACATTTGCCAAGTAAATGAAACAGCCTACTTCTGCCTATGCAGCTCTGGGGACAGACCAGTAGCATAGCCTTAGGCATGTAGGAAGAGGAGGAAAAGGTCTGCTATGTTGCCATCTGGAGCAGTGCAAGAGCAGAAATCATAGGCAAAAATACTGTCAAGAATGTAAGCTTCAGACCTTTCAGACGTTTAAACCCCTTCAATTGTTTTTTTTAAAAAATAAGCAATGGCAAAGCTACCATGCTTTCAAATCCTTATATAAAAAATAAATAATCAAACTATATTGTACACATATTACAATATACACAACCAATAAAATAAGAAATATGTACAAACAACTCAGAGATCCAAATGTGTGGGGGTTATATCAACATTTCTTTGTTCTAACACTCTCTCAGTATTTGAACACTATGTATTCAATTCAGATTGATTTCATTGTCTCCTAAAAATAACCACTGCTACATGCTTGTGAGTTGGTTGACTTGTATATAATAATGACATTCCACATTTCTCTAAAAACAATCCTCAACTTATCATTTTGTTTCACATTATGTTTTCTGGTTGATTTCTCCTTTAAGTTAGTGTTAGTGATGGGAGAGCTAACCCTGTCATAATATAAAATTTGCCAATGAGGCTACACATTCAACATTTTAAGCTCAAACAGAAGCTTTCAGTTCTTACAAGATTTTGAAACAATGAATTGAATTTTACAGTAACACAGGATGATCTGAGGCTTTTTAAAAAACCATTTCCAATGGAGGCAGTGGTCTTTATTTCTTTATATGCTCTCCCTGAAAACATCTGCCACAAGGAAAGTGATATGTGTTGAAAATAAAACATTTGTAAAATAGTTTATTTCTCAGGCTGACCGAGTCTGTTTCCCACATAGTCTTCAGTGCCTTAGTGGCAGTAATGTGCCTGCCTCTAAGGAGATTTTCAGATGGGGGGAAAAAAACCCTCTGAGGTCGGGTGAGAAATAGGGTTGTTCCGCTTCCAGCGCTGCATTTCACATACACCTGTCCTTCTCCTGACCTCCATTTGTTCTCCCGCCATCCTGCTTTCATTTTCATTTCATTTATTAACAGAAAATTCTGTTAGTAAAAAATAGTGGAAGAAAATTAAAGCAGGATGGAGGGAGAACAAATGGAGGTTGGGAGAAGGACAGGGGCATGTGAAATGGAGTACTGGAAGCAGAAGAGCCTCGTTTCTCTCCTGATCTCCACGGGTTCCCCCCCCCATCTGAAGATCTCCTAACTGTGAGTAGCCTCCTTCATTTTGCTTCTTTTTACCTCATACTTGCTAGGCATCAGTACTGTATTACACATCAGTGCTAACTGAGAGAGAGAAAATTGTAACATAATTTCTTTTCTAGACTTAGGACTTTATCAAACAACCCTCCGTAAATGTTCTTTTGCCAGCATATTTTGAAACTTTTTTATGCCGGTGAAAGAACCACTCCCCGACCTTATCTTGAGTCATGTCAAAAGGCTGCCCTGGCAGTAATGGAGCATGAACGGAGCTCTGTTTACTTCTGGGTTCCAAATCTCACTGAATTCTTGCAAGAAGATGAATGTGCGGCAAACTTAAAAGTTAAAGCAAAATAAACACATAAAATGTACACACAAGCACAGAAACACACTTTAGAAGTCCCAAGTACATTGGGGGGTGTTTCATAAAAAGAGCATCCCCTTTTTATGTCACGATCTCACCCGGAAGTGTTCTGTCATTGACACTTGAGCACAATGGTGCAAGGATTCGAACGCTGGCAACAAAGCACATGGCAGATCTATTGATGGCTTAGCCTGTCAGTAAAACAGAACAGTACATGATTGTGAAAGGATGACGTTGTATGGTATGTGTGCCCTCTTACAATCATTAGGGGTTGTTATGATGCCATATTTGCTGCATTTGATAAAGTCTTTAGTCTATTTCCTCAGATGCTGGAGGCTTTGCTTACTGATATTCCAGACTAACATGGTTATGTCTTTTAATTCTACACATCAATGCTGTATTTCTAGGCCACCAATTCAGTAGCACAACAAGCCAAAACCTGAGATCCTGAGATGGGCTCCTGGTAATGTCAAAAGAGGTGGAACCTGCTGACATTGCCAAGCAATGATACCTTAAGCATTAACCATAGATGCTCAGAACCTGATATTTAGATAAAAAACACACAGTACAACAAAACAGAAAAGATTTCTCTGGCTGGAAACTCCTTTGACCAAGCTATGCACTGAAAGTGGAGCGCGGGGTTGGTTCCAAGCTCTTTCTAAAACATCTTTGCAAGCAGTGTTTTAAAATCTATATGGGTATTGTATTCCAACTACAGAAACTTTTTCAAGTAAAAAGAAAGTTTTCCAAACTCTGCTATGCAATCAGATTGTGAAATCCTACCTCATCCCCATAATCACCAAATATTTGGGGGGAGATGAAGCAATGAGATACTGCTGCTGCTGCTCAACCTACAGGGCAATTTTCTGATTAGATATAATAAAGTTTAATGAGACTTACACCTTTTAAAAATGAGAATCTAATATATCCTGGGCATGGTTTCAAGGTTTTCTTTGGGGGAAGGAGGTCAAAGGAGAAAGTGCTGGTGATACACGGCTTTATCAGATGGGGTTATAATAGCACAATTACAATGTGATGGGACTACAAACTGGTTCCTGTGATTGCACAACATTGTTGTCCTCCTGTCGTCAGTGTCTGCTCCACCTGTTAATTACGTGCCACTTTTCATTGACAGGTAAAAGCCGTGAATAGCCATGAATAGCTCACATGCCGTGAGCATGTGAAAATCACATCCGGCTGTAATTGCGATATTACAGAGTGAATGAGTGGTCCTCTTTTCCCCCTCCCCATTCCCAAAGAGAACACGTAATTAAGCCTTCTAGGTGAAAACGTAAAGAGGACCTACAGGACACTGTTTTAGTGAAGTGTCACCTTTTCTTGGTATGATTTAATGTTTGTTTAAGTGTTTGTTTATGAATTTCTTTCATTATTTATGTGTTTTTTGTGTTTTTAAGTGAAGTTGTGTCTTCTTGTAAGAACAACCAAAATCTCATCCATGCAAAATTACAGAAGTAAGACCATTTTTTTTTCTTAAAGGCACATGCACAGGCCAGCACAAAATGTCAATACTCTGTCATTAGAAGGCAATATGAAGGGAAGTATTACTATAATGTGAACTTCAATCCCATTCTTAAACCACTAGTGGTGGTCGTGTGATAATTCCATGGCAGTAGCATCGCATGATTACGGTGGTGTGCAATAATAATTGTAATCATGCCACTATTTTTTGGCTTTCATCAATAGTGGAATTACAGCATTTTTAGATGCTAGTCTGATAAAGTCCACAGAGAGGAAGTGAAGGAGAAGAAAGTAGGGGGAAGAGGAGTAAGAGGATTAGGGAGAGAAAGATAGATGCTGAAAGACAAGAGGGCAGAAATATAACCAGAAGAATTGGAGAGAGGGAAGAAGGAGAAAGTGAACGAGAGAAGGGAGTGGGACCAGGGAAGGAGGGAGAAGATGAGAGCAATTAGGAGATGTGGGGAGGGCTAGACAGAGAGAGAAAGAGACAGAGAGAAAGAGGACTTTATCAGACTAGTGTAAAAAAGCTGTAATTCGGCAAATGAGGAAAGGAGAAACATAGTGGCCTTATTACACTTATTATCACATGTAGCTGTAATCGCGCAAAAGAACTGCCACAGAATTATCACATGACCACCACTAGCACTTTAGGAATGGGATTTTACTTTTGTGATTTAGCATGGGTGAGATTTTGATGGTTCTCGCGAGAAGATGCATGCACACTTAAAAACACCAAAAACTTTTTAATTTGCAAAGTAAATGAATACACAAACACTTAAACCTAAAACATGCAAACAGACCAGGACAGTTCATAAAAAGAGCATCCTGTGGGTAGTTTTCATGTTCTCATCCAGAAGTTTTATCACCAGGAACAGGGAAGGAGGGAAGCGGACCACCTGTTCACACTGTAATCTCACAATTGAAGCGGGAGTGTTTTTGTATGCTCTTCAATACCATGAAAAAGTGATATTGAGAACTATTGACACTTTATCCTGTCAATTAAAAGTGTTTCCTTATTCATGGCTAGAGAACAGTTGGACCACATGAACCTGACAATGTTGGGTGCTAGCAGGACCCATTCATGCTACTGTGGTATTGTAATTGTGTGATTTTTGCCACACCTGATAAAGTCCACAGAGAGGGAGGAAGGAAAAGGAAAGGACAGAAGTTGAGTGTGGTGGTATGGGAGTGAGGAAGGAGAAAGAGTGTGTAAGAGAGAGAGAGACTACATTATGCCAAGGGCTGCAAGGAAGGAAAAGAAGGATTAGAGCCAGAGAGGGATTACTAGGATGGTGTGGGGGAAAAGTGCACCCTGCAGGCATCCCCCAGACCCCACTTTTGGGCACTGAAGCCCCTGGTAGTCCTCTAATGTCCCCTGCATACATTATGCAGTATGCAGAAATGTGCAACAAGACTCTCTCACACCTGCAACCCCTCAGAACCTTCATAAATGCATCCTTTATTGGCTGTATCCTGACCAACATAAGACAAAGCCAAAAAGGAGGTGTTTTACTGTACCATTGGGACATATAGCCTGGGGTGGGGGTGGGGGAGAAAATGACCCTGGCCCCTATGCAATTGCCCAACCCTGACATCGAAAATGAGGGAGAAGATGAGTGTAGGCAGGCTTACAGGAAGAGGAAGGAGAAGGAGTGAGAGATAAAGGGAAGGGGAAGCTTTCATACAGAGAAAGGGGCTAAGTTGTGACTAGTTCATTTGTGTTACATGCATGGCAGGGAGAAAATCAACAGAAAACCATCCTATCAGACTAGAGGCAACCCCAGGATTTGTGGGTGCTGAAGAGTTCCTTGAACAGAATACTCATGCCTGCTGATCTCCTAGTTCTTGCCCTAACTTTGCACACTATCACATGTGCCTAACATGGAGAGCCAGTGAGCTTGGCACAAAAGTGCTACTGCCACAACTATAATTTCCCCTTCCCTCACATTCCACCAATTTTGCATGAGCTCTGGACTGTGGCATTTTTATCTCCCAAAAGAGAATGATAGAAGGGAGAGGGAGAGGGGGAGGCAAAGAATGAGAATTATGAGGCAAAAGGAAAAGCTAGAAAGGAAAGGGAGTAAAAATAGTGAAGGAGGGAGATGTGCTCTGGCTCCAAGAAGTGTCGAGGCAGCTGCCTGTTCAGCTGGAGTGAGTGAGAAAACACACAGATGCACAAGGGTGAGAACTGGTGTGGAGAAAAGGAGAGAGCCTCCTTGCTCTATGCTGCATAAAGAAAGGCAAGTCCCCACTAAAGGTATATAAGCTATGATAATATCACATAAAGGGAAATGGGGAAACACAGAAAAGGGATAGTTTGGTTTGCCATCTAGTTCTGCCCTTTAATAATTGCATATTATTAACTAAACAGTTCTACAGTCCTTTTAGAAAAAATAGAATAGAAATAAACCATGGCTGTCTATAAAATACTAGTTTAGTATGTACACATCCAGGGGAAATAGAGGTAGAAATGCTTACTGTCTGTACTCATCAAATTGTATTTATTTAGAGAACAAGCTTTACTCTTTTGCAGAAATATCATCATCATCATCATCATCATCATCATGGCGGCCCCCACAAGGGGGAGCTGATAGGGTTCTAGCCTGGGGGCCCAGGTATCTAGGATTAGGAGGGGACCCAGTGTGATATTATTGTAAGTTTTTATTATGTAAATCCATTTTGTTTGTTTTTTAATAAATATAAATATTACTTTGGTGTCATCATTTAAACTGACTTATTATAATTTTTATCTTAAATCCTGCAGAGCATCTTGCTGCCTTTAACCTTAGCAGTAGGTAGGGGGCCTGCCAAAGATCCTGGCCTTCAGGATGTGGGGACCATGATTATGATTATGATTATCATTATCATTATCATTATTATATTAATTTATATCCCGCCATTCTCCTGTCAGTGGGACCAAGATGGCTAACAACATCTTTAAAACAATACAAGTTAAAAACAATGGGAAAGTAAAAATTACATTAAAAATATAATTTTAAAAAATTACATTTAATATATATATTTTTTAAAAAAATTAGTTTAGAGGTTAAAAACATTACACTGTAAAAATATTAAAATGCATTAAAAACTGTATAAAAGACCCATTCACGATCTTAAAAACTACACCGCACAGCCTTACAAGACCAGCCCTTGTCAGTTCATAAAAACCTGCCAACATAACAATGTTTTAACTTTCTGCCGGAAGGATAGCAAGGAAAGCATCCTGGCCTCTCTGTGGAAGAAGTTCCAAAGTCTGGGAGCAGCCACCAAGAAGGCCCTCTCCCTTGTTCCCGCAAAGCCAGCCTGAGAAGGTGGTGAGACAGAGAGAAAGGCTTCTCCAGATGATCTTAAAGCTCTACTGGGCTTGTACAAGGAGATACAGTCCTTCACATAACCTGGTCCCAAGCTGTATAGGGCTTTATAGGTTAAAACCAACACTTTGAATTGTGTCCAGAAATGAACTGGCAGCCAATGTAGCTGTTGCAACAAGAGAGTTGTGTACTCCCTGAAGCCGGCCCAAGTAAACAACCTGGCTACTGCTCTTTGGACCAACTGAAGTCTCTGAGCACTTTCCAAAGGTAGCCCCACATAGAACTCATTACAGTAATCCAAATGGGATGTAACCAAAACATGTACAGCTATGGCTAGATTTGACTTTACAGTAATCCAGCACAGTAATCCCAAATAAAAATTGAACAGAAAAAAGAGGCTTGATTATGTAGCCAAACTGGTTCCAAATATCATTGTGTCTGTGTACGTTTGCAACTGATGCATGTGTAATTGCAAATGTTGCTGAACAGCTAAACGTCTACTGTTGGCAAAGGGCTTATTTTATAGACCTGGCAAAGCCTGAGTGTTTGGACTTTATCAGACATCCCCCTTAAAATGTATTTTGCCAGCATTAAAAAAAATAAATAAATAAATTATGTGGCAAAAGAACATCCCCCCCCCCGGCACTTACCTCCTTTCCTGGCAAAGGCTCCTCCAGTAATAAAGAGGAAGTGAACGGAGCTCCGTTTACTTCCTCTTTTGAAGGACTTTTTTGGACAATGTAAAAATAATGGAAGCAGCATCGCCAGGTTGCGACGCTGCAGCACTAGAGGGCGTCAGTTTCGTACGACGCTCCTTCCCAGCGGTACTGCAGGGAAGGAGCGTCGTACGAAACTGATGCCCTCTAGTGCTGCAGTGTCGCAACCTGGCGATGCTGCTTCCGTTATTTTTACATTGTCTGAAAAAGTCCGAAATCCCACAAGATTTCATCATGCAGGAAATTCAAAAATAAAAAAGAAAGAAACATCAAAAAGTTAAACAAAGCACACACACACACACACACACACACACCCCAAAAAACCTCCAAGTAACCCAGGGAAGGTCTAAAAAAGCTTGTCACTTACCTGGATGTCCTGATCTGATCCAGAAGTGTTCTGGCTGGTCTGGCCATTGCCAGGATAATTACGAGCTTTAAAGGGACAGAGGCTTTGCACGCTGACAATGCCAGCAAAAAAGCAGCAGGGAAACCTATTGACGGCTTAAGCCGTCAATTAAAAGGTACAGGTTTTGGTCTCTTTTTAACAATGGAAGGCTGACATCGTCTGATCCACGCACCTTTCACAGTTATGTGGTGTCCTTATGATGCCATATTTAGTGTGTCTGATAAAGTCCTTTGTAAAATACAAATGCTTTGCCATATTGTAATGTACAGACTAACTCCACTTCAGGAACACAAGCTCTCAGTAGGTGCAGAAAAGCTTTATTCAGCAAGCAGAGTAGATCATGGTACAACTTTATTACCAGGATTAAAGAATTCTACAGTCACACAGTAAATTAAAAGCAGAAAGCAAATACAGCAGTTTCCCCGGGGTTACTCCTCATTTTCCAGTAAACCAAAATAACGTGTTTCCCTGGGCAGACCTCTCCTTTCCCTCCATACCAGTCTTTCCCACAGGGATGACTTTGATATTTTGCAGTCCATTGTATTTTCCCAGACAACTTCTCACTAGCCTATGCAATAAAGGATAAACAATACTTAGAACCCAGCTGCATCACATGTGTTGCAAACCCCATCATCCTTCAGCATACAATCTAAGCCAAAGCATTATAAAATTTGGTGTAAGGGTTAGAATATTTGAGCAAAATTTGAACGTTCTGGGTTCTATTCCCCACTGAGACATGACAGATCAATGTCTCTCAGCCTGACCTATCTCACAGGGTGGGGGTGAAGATAAAATGAGGGAACCATCAATGCCTTGTTCATTGGTGGAAAGGCAGAACATAATGAAACTAATTTTTAAAAAAGAAAAAAAAATAGGGTAACTAATACTGGAAGGGGTGTGGGGAAAATTGTGAATTGAGGACATGCATGCTCAGTCTGAGAATAAACTCTTTGGTGCTGATCACTGCAATAGCAACTTTTGTGGACAGGATAGATTGATGTTTTAATCAATGACTTAGAAAAAGCAACGAAGGTTCATTTCTAAGGTAAGAAACTACTATTTTCTTTAAGTAGCAACAGCAGTAGTATGAATGACAAAACATACCCATCTTTTCCACATTCAAGCACACATAATATGTAGAGGGAGAGGAGGAGGGAGGAGTAAAATGTTTATACTTTATTTTATTCCATTATTTATTTATTTATTTTCAACAGCACTATTTGTCCAATAGTGCCATGTTCTGGCTTCTTCAGGCTCAGCGACCAGCAGTTTTAGAGTTAAAAATAGAAAATTATTGTCACAGTAAACCAAAGAGCTAACCCTACAGGTTTGTTGCTCTGAATGAAACCTAACTAACCAGCAGTAAACTAAAAGTATTCTACAGTATACAAAATCTGGTGGGCTATACAGTCATTGGCTATCCATCATCCCCACACTCAGATCCCACAGGACCTGGGCTCAACCCATTTCCCCCATATCTGAGACCAGGTGCTGGCTTTATCAGATAGTTACAGACATAGAATACATACCCTTTTCTCAGTTCAACTACATACTCGTTAGCAAGTACAAAATAATGCAAACACAATTAGCCACAAAGTGATACAACAGAACTGAACTTTGCAAGAAAAGGTTGGGACCGATTCCTGATAAATAGCTCACATACACATGCAAGGGGTGGTGGTGGACATTTCTTCAATGGTGTCAGGCCCCCAACAACCTCCTTGTCAACCATTCAACTATAGTGTTCCCCATTGATTTTCAAGAAATTTTGCCAGGATGGTGGTGTTTCAAGTTATCCCAGGTCTGGCAGAAGCACTTTTCAGCCATTTTCATGGCTACAGACAAAAAGGACAGGGAAACTGTCTTGAATCCCTATTTATTTATTTATTAGATTTATATCCCACCTTTCTCCTAAGATGGGATCCAAGGTGGCTTACAATCATTAAAAAAATATAGATAAAAACATCACAGGTACAAAAGTTAAAAAAGAATAAAATTATCATTGTTAAAATATAATTAAAACACATTAATTAAAAGCATAAAATCATAAAAACACAACAATAAAAGCAGCACACCAATTAAAATTTACATCTCAAATTCCTGCCTAAATAAAAATGTCTTCAACTGCCAAAGGAAAAAGCAGGGAGGAGGCCAACCAGACCTCCCATGGAAGGGAGTTCCACATTTTGGGAGCAGCCACGGAGAAAGCTCTCTCCCGAGTCCTCACCAACCATACCTGTGAAGGTGGTGGGACTGAGATAAAGCCCTCCCCTGCTGATCTTAACATTCAGGCCAGCTTGTATAAGGAGATACGGCTTGTATAGGGAGATTTGGGGATAAAGGTGGGATATAAATTCAATAAATAAATAACCAGCCAGCTACTGTTCACTCCCCTTCTCTTTTTTGCACATTCACTTTTTGAAAAGGGGAGTGAAAATAAAAATATGTATGAACATATCAATATTGGATTATAATAACTGCTTGCTGTATTATTTGTACAATGTAGCCATGAAATGCTAGGCCTGACACACAACTTTTCCTTTCTCACAGGTGGAAACCTTCTCCAGAATAATTAGCCTGGTGTTAACATTACTGTGTTTCAGAGTAAGCAAAGGTCAGCAAAGGTCATTATGTACATATGCTTAAAGGACACGAGTGATTTGTAATTATTTTACTGGTGTTTATGGTGCAGTTATATCTGTATCTTAAAATCTAATTTTACCAGTATTCTAAGATCTGTTATGATGTAGGTTTTTATTAATGTTTTTAATGTTGATTTTTTAAATCACACAATTTCCAGTGGGGCTTTGTTGTTGTTGTTATGTGCCTTCAAGTCAACCCTGACTTATGGTGATCCTGTCATGGGATTTTCTTGGGAAGATTTTTATTCAGGGGAGGTTTGCCATTGCCTTCCTCTCAAGCTGAGGGAGTGTGACCTTCCTGAGGTCACCCAGTGGGCTTCCATGGCTGATCAGGGATTCAAACTCTGGTCTCCCAGAGTCCCAGTCCAATACTCAAACCATTATGCCATGCTGGCTCTCCCAGTGGAGCTTACTTCCTAATAAATGTGCTTACAACTGCAGCCTTAATTGGAATGTTGCTAACTGCCTTGACAGCTATTTGCAATGGAAATTGGGATATACATTTTCTAAATCACTTAATACAGTGTGTTTATTTATATTTTTTTGCATCAACTAGCACAACCAAGTCTTACAAATCCCATTAACCAATGCCCTCAGATAAATGGGACTGGAGAGTAATAATGTTGACAGCTGCCCACACGTGTGGGATCTGGCTTCACCAAAGCTGAATGGGCTGCCTACCTCATGCCTTTGCTCTGTTTCTTTCATTTTTTAAAAAAATCTCTCTATTTTACACATCTGTTTTTATGCAGATTGAAATGGGCTACAAATGTTTAAAAACAACTACAAGTGCTCCAGAACATACTAAGATGTTCAGGTCCAGTGAGGCTTTTTTGTCTGAAGGACAGAGCTATATCATCAAGTTGCTGTTACAATGTTGTACGTATGCTGCTATGGAAAGCCTTAAAAAAATCCTTTGGTGCTTTTGTTTTTCGAAAGTCTGGTTGAACTATGGTTGTGGGAGTGGCATGATTTCCTAGTGTCTTCTGTCAGTGACTTTACTTGTGGCAAAGGAATTTCTCTTTCCCTGCCTAAATCTGTGATATTTTGAACATATTTTAAAGTTCTTCTTAAAAGCCTTGCTGTGCCCAATCTAAGGTCTCCTTCTCTGTTGCTGAAGTGCAGACTCTCTATATTTAAACTATCAGTAGCAGTAAAACATTAGCTCTGGTCTAGGTACTTTATCAGACATGGGGAAATGTGGCAAAAAAACCATGTCCCAAAATGTGTCTGAAGAACACGATAACAGAAAGGGCAACTTTATCAGATGCCCACGTACTCAGCTGTTCCCAGGGTGTAGCACTGGTGCGGACGAAGCATCCCTTTTTAATTGACGCATTAAGCTGTCAATAAAAGGGGATGCTTTATTCATGCCTGTGCTACACCTCTGGAATGGCTGAAGGATGTTGTCGTCTGATAATTTCGCCCATTTCTGTTATTATCATATTCTTCTGACACAGTTTTGACTGCATCTGACAAAGTCCCGATTAAAGCCCTAGGCTCTTAATTTGGGACTCAGGACCTACTTTTAAAAAACTTCCCCCGTCCCTTGACTTCCTTCTTGTTACTTGAAAGTTGTATTTAGTTTCATAGGGTAGGGGTTCCATAGCTTTCATCTGATTTTCCTGGGATCTGTGCCCCCAGAACCTCTGTTCTGCTCTTATAGAGAAGTCAAATCTTCTCTGTAATGTGGCAACATGGGTGCTAGTTCAGTCTTGCAGGAAGTCAAACAACCTTTAAAAGTCCAGCAGATATGCAAGCTGCAAAAGAATCACAAACATGCTGGCAGGGAATCTGGCTGGTTTGTGTTTTCTTGGTCCTACAAAGGCATTGATTTGTTATAGAGATGTATATATCATAGAGAACACACTTGTTAACTCTAACTGGAACCAACAGGGTTATTGAAGTTCAAAAATTAAATCAGAGCATTCATTCCCATTAAATTCCTTGGATCAGAGTATTCAGTTTTTAAAATGAATATTCACATAAGAATTCACACCCTTTGAGAAACACTGCTGACTTTTCAGGCTTTCTGTAATTTGCATAATTTGTGGTTTGCAATTCATTCATTTGTAATTCATTAGTTCATGGTTTCACAATTTGTAATTCATGACTTTGCAATGCATACATAGCTGGTGACTTTGCAACTTGCTATTTTGATATGTAAGAAATAACATGTACTTACAATGCTGTGCAAAATCTTCTTAATTAAATGATGAAATGCCATCTGAATAGAACAAATGCTGGAAAGGAAATTATAAACTCATGAGGAGGGCTCTCCTTTATAAACTTTGGGAAGAGTCCATCAAGAATCCATCCAGCACATGTTCCACGGAAATTAATTGGGAACTGCAGAAGAACACAGTAATTGTTCAATGGCACTTCTGATAGGGGAATCCCTGCTGCATCAAAAAGTTTGATTGCAATACTTAACTGGTAGAATTCACAAGTCATGAACAATTATGACCCTCCTTGCCAGATACCTGGCTACTTACATTATTTCTTTATCTTTTTGGGGCTCTCTCTCTGGCTTTTCTTCGCAAACGAAGATTCAGGAAGGACTCATCCCACGCTTTCTGCAAGCGCGCTGATGACTAAAAAGGCCAATCCGAGATAAACAAGTCCGGTTGCAAAAAGCACAGCAGAAGGTCTCCTTGGGTGATGTTTTGGGGTTTTGATTCTTTCTGCGTTGTCGTTTCTCTTCAAGACTTGTTCGTCGTGAGTTCTCAAATAAGGCTGCAGCATTGTGGATAGTGCATCTCCATGCCTCCCGATGTGAGGCCAGGGCGGACCACTGTTGGTGATCAATTTGGCCGAGCCTGAGATGTTGTTTCAGGGAGTCTTTGTATCACTTTTTTGGAGCGCCCCGCTTACGCTGACCCGTGGCGAGTTCACCGTAGAGTAGTATTTTTGGGAGGCGATGGTCCTCCATCCTAGATACGTGCCCTGCCATCAGCGCTGTCTACGCACAATCCTAAATATACACTGGACTGACTATGTGACGAATGTTGCTGTCCTTGAGCAAGCAGGGATCACCAGCATTGAGGCCATGATTTTGGGGCTAAGGAGACAACATCTGCCAGGATCACTTCCTTTTACTGCTCTAATTACTCCATCTGGACATTAATAATTTTTGTATCTCTTCCTATTTTTTTTCCATTCTGCCCTTTATGGCAATTAGATTTTGTAGCCATCTTTACTAACCTAACTCCAGTTATTTTTGTTCACAACCTATTTAGCTGATAAGTAAGTCACCCAAAGTTCAATGTAATCAGGTACAAAGTATAAAATATAGGTATTATCAAGTACAAAAATAATATACGTTATGAGAAAAACAATACTGCATTTAACTGTATTTAGCAAAGGCACTAGTGATCACATTGCAAACATATGTTAGATAACATTGCAAACATATGTTAGACTCCAGTGCACCAACAAAATTCAGTGGAAAACTAACTTATGCATTATAGATTACAGCAAAGCCTTTCACTGTGCAGATTATGAAAAAATGGTTCCTCTAAAAGAAACGGGAATGTCACAACATCTGATTGTCCTAATGCATATCCTATACTCTGGAAAAGAGACCTCTGTCAGGATACAATGTGGAGAAACAGGATGCTTTCCCAATGAAAAGGGGGGTCAGACAAGGCTGCCTTATAGCACCCCATCTGTTTAATTTATATGCAGAACATGTCAATCAGAACACAGGATTATACTTAGAGGAACCAGGTGTGAAAATTGGGGGATGAAATGTCAATAATTTAAGATATGCAGACACACCATATTACTTGTAGAAAACAGCAAAGCCTTGTAATGATTTTTGATGAAAGTTAATGAAAAAGGTGCAAAAACAGGGTTAGATTTGAGTATTAAGAAGACAAAATAATGACCACAGGAGAGTTACATAACTTTAAAGTAAATAATGAAGGCATTGAAATAGTTAAAATATTTCAAATTTTATCACACGAGGCTGAAATTGTGCAATTATGATGGATTAGTAGCATGAAGAGGTTCCTGTTATCACACAACATCATTGTCCTCCCATGGTCCATGTGTGCTCCACCTGTTAATTACATGTAATTTTATTGATGAGCAAAACCCATCAATAGTCTTCAATATCACTCTTTTTGCAGTATTGATGAGTATGTGAAATCGTAATTGTATGATTACAGTGTGAATGGGTGGTCCTTTTTCCCCCTTCCCCTCCCCAATGAGAACGCATACTTAAAGTTCTATGATTCTGGGAGAGAATGTGACAAGGACCTAGAGGACTATTTTTTAATCAACTGTCACCTTTTCTTTGTACTTCTTAATTTTGTTTAACTTTTTATTTGTGAATTTCTTGGATTATTTATTTGTTTTTGGTGTGTTTAAGTAAAGTCACATCGTCTCGTGAGAACAGCTGAAATCTCACCCATGCAAAATCCAGGAAGTAAGAGATTTTTTCCCCCTTAAACGTGCATGTATGGGCCAGCATGAAGCGTTAATACTCTGTCATTAGAAGGCAATGCAAAAAGAAGTGTTAGTATAGCATGAGCTGAAATCCTGTTTTTAAACCACTAGTGATGGTTGTGCAATAATTCTGTGGTGGTAGTATTGCACAATTACAGCAACATGCAATAATTACTGTGATCTTGCCACTATGTTTCCACTTTCCTCAATAGCAGAATTACAGTGTTTTTAGACACTCGTCTGGTAAAAGTCTTTCCTACACCTTGGCTCAGTCATGAACCAAAATGTAAGCTATAATCAAGAAATCAGATGAAGTTTTAGATTTGGAAAGGCAGCCATGAAGGAACTAGGTGAAGATCTTGAAGAATAAAGACATACCATTAAATACCAAAGTCAGAATCATCGAGGCTACAGTATTTCTGATTTCTATATATGGTTTTGAAAGTTGGACAGTGAAGAAAGCTGACAAGAAGAAAATCAACTCATTTGAAATACGGCGCTGGAGAAGAGTTCTACTGATATCATGGACTGCTAAAAGGACTAATGAGAGTTTTAGAGCAAATCAAGTCTGAAGTCTCATTAGGTGTGAAGATCACTAAACTGAAGCTGTCATACTTTGGACATGAGATGATGTGGCTCATTGGAAAAGGCAATAATGCTTTGTAAGGTAGAAGGCAGTAAGAAAAAGAGGGAGACCACAATGCAGATGAATTGATTCAATCAAGGAAGCCACATCCCTGAGTTTGCAAGACTTGACTAGGGATCTTGGAGCTCTCTCATTCATTCTCATGCTGCTCACTAGGAAGGGTTTTTAATAACAATTGTATTATATGCTGATTTTAATTTGTATTGATTTAATAATGTTTTAAGGGGGGGAAGTGATTTTGAGTTGTTTTATACTATGTACTATTTTACTGTTGTAAGCTGCCCCGATTGTTCGCAGAGGGGTGGGATATAAATAATAATAATAATAATAATAATAATAATAGGGTTGCCATAAGTTGAAGTTGACTTGATGGCAAACAACAACAACAACGAAAACCAAGAAAAATGTACAAGCCCCCAATGGGTTCTGAATTTTCCTTTTTCTTATGAGGAACTCTACATGCAGAAACAAACATCTGTTGAAATTCCCTTTCATATAGCTCATAGGTGATCCATCACAGACGGATGACATAATCAAAGAAGACTTCCATTTGCAAATTTATAAACTGTCCACATACTCGAAGAACTGAAGAACACATACTCTGTGTTCACAAGAAAGATCCAGTCTCGACAGATAGTATAATGAATACAAAGCTCCTACTGACAACATAAACCCATACATACTAGGATCACCTCCACAAGTACTGCCATTCACATTAAGTTTGGAGGAGATGCCTTACATCAGCAACCTGATAAGATTAGCACGAGGAAGAATTTCAGAAAGTGAGCCATGTGAGTTTCTCACAACAAGAATGAAGATGTCTTACTAGCAGAGTTATTGGAGGCCATTGTGTTACATATTTCTGAATTTGTCATGTGGATTCATCTGCATGGCTGGATGCATTGGAGAGAATAAGACAGAGTGATTCATTGCCCAGAGGAGAAGTGCAGGAAAACTTGAGGGCTGATTCACAAACTCTGTCTCCTGCACCAAGCATTGGAAAGGCAGCTCCCATGTCCCAGAAATTGTTAGGACAGGAAGCAGGATACTGAAGAACATTAGGACTGAGGTGATACTGAGCAGGAAGTTCCCACTGCCATAAAAAGAGATCCTGGCACCTGACCACATGTTCCTTTGCCTGTGCTCTTCCAGCTTGCACTCTTGAGATTTGGTCTCTGTCAGTTGTCTGAGAAAAAAAATACACTATGTATGTTTAAAATGTTTCTCTTACTGTATGGGATATTTATCAAAGATAACATTATATTTATTAGCAGCACTGAAGCACTTTAAGTCTTATGGACCTTTTGGTGTGATATTGCTTCAGTTAGCACTTTAAATATTAAGTAGCAATGAAGCCCCTGAACACATTAATTTAAGAATATTTGAAGGCTGTACAAAAATTATTAATAGCATGCAAACCGCCAGTGCTATACACACAAACCAGGGATGAGCCCAGCTAACCATAGTTGGGTTTTGCTTCTCAATTGACATGTATTATATAAAATTGTACTGTAACTGTCAGTGCAGATAGAACATTAACTGTTAATAGTACTGAAATACTTAAGTCATTATCATTACAGCTAAAACACCTAATTAACTTGATTATAGATAGCACTTCAATCCATGTTAGTACTGAAGTATGTTAGTATTAGCACCTTATTATGTAAAATTTGGGTTAAGATGTGATGATCTATTTCATTCATATCTTTTGAAATGTGTTTACTTTTCTTATCAGGGCCACAAGATCAGGTGCAAAAAACAAACAAAACAAAACCCATAACAAGGAGATGAATGCATCCTGCTTTGGATGTCCTAAAAACACTGATTAAAATATTTTATCATAATTTTAATCTATTTTATATGCCTTTGAGACAATATTAAATAAATTGCTAAGGTGAAGTGTAAAACGGATGAAACATTTAGTAAATTAGAATAGAAAATAAGGCTTTAGAAGCTTCTATAGTGCAATTAACTAGTGGGATCCAGTGCTTCCAAGTACTTGGTAAAGAACAAAGTGTGGAAAAAAAAATATGAAACAAATTCAGTCTAGTGTACCTACCGCAGTAAGCCAAAATTGGAATATATGGAGAGCAGATTGGGTTTGCAGAAGTCCAGTTAAAACAAAAAGATCACAGAAGCAGGAATATATGGAGAGTAGATTGGGTTTGTAGAAGTCCAGTTAAAACAAAAAGATCACAGAAGCAGGAGGGATAGGCTTAAGATAAGAAGTATTATTAAAAAGACAAGAGGAGAAATCATTGAGTTTTTAGAAGATTTAATAGCATCAGCTATGGGGACAGATTCTCCCTTATCTGGAAGAGTCAGATTTACCTGGAATAGCCAGTTTGCAGGGCTGCATGATGTGGCAGGGAGTTGCCATTTCCCCCTCCACAGGCTTTGAGAAGATCAGCCAATCAGCTGGTCAGTGCATGGGGGGAGTGTCAGGATCTCCTCCAGAAGAGGAATAAAGGCACAAGCTCCACTCAGGTCTATGCACAGGGGAATAAAACTAGCTCCCTTTGTGCTTCTCTTAACACTGTGGCTTTGACCACCTTGTCTTTGAATGCCTTGTCAGAAGGAGTGGTGAAGGAGTGAAAAAGCTAAAAGCAGGAGAGGAGTGGAAGGAAGAGGAAGGAGAAGAAGAGACAAAGGAGGAGAGAAGAAAAGGAGGAAGAACAGGAGGAGTGGAATAAAAGCACAAGAGTAGTGAAGCAACAAAGATGGGTGAGAAGAAGAAGAATGCTGTGGTAGAAAGCCAGGAAGCACCCATGTCAAAGGTCAACAGCAGCTCTTATCAACAAACATCTTTAGAAACAGTCAGCTGTCTTTCCCTCCCTAATTCTTCTTGCAATTGGCAGTGTGAATCATAAAACTGTTCACAGAGGCTGGCCTGTGATTAGAATGGAATTCCTCCCTTTCCTCCTCCCTAGCTGTAGCCAAGTGGAGTAATTAAATTGACTTGACTGAGAGGCTCATAATTACAGTGGGGAATATCAAGTTATATAGGTGATCCTACTGTAGCTGTGTGTGCTTATGTACAATCGGCAAGGTAAACAGCTGCCTCCAGAATCACTTATTGAGCAAAACAGAAAGAAAAGGGGAAAGGGATTAGCATGCCTGGCTAGCTATCCTGGCAATTTTCACATAACCTACCTAACCCTCCACCATCTCTGGAGAGGGCCATAAAACACTCAGCTGTCTTTCCCTTCCACAGTGTCTAATAAGGAAGAATGACGTGTGTTTATCTTTAGACACAGTGGAGTAATTCAAATTGCCTTGACTGATGTTCGCACAGTTAAAATGAATGGCTGAAGCACTGTTACTTTTCTTACTTAAGCCATAAAAATGTCCCGAACATGGAATTGAAGTGCTTGCCTGTTATTTCTTTTGCAAATGAACTATGTTTAAGTTCTCACACCTGGGTGAGCAGCTGGAAAATTTCTTGGCTCATAAGGACAAATGCATCAAGAAACCATAATTTTGTATGTTTAGCAAACAGCAACGAATTATTGTCACTTCCCTAATGAAGACTCTTCGAAGACAGTTTTCCAGCCAATTACAGACCACACATGTTCATCAATGGGAAACTCTCAATTTCAAGATGCACCATCATTCTCTTGAGCAAAAGGTGCTGCTTTTGCAAAAAGCACATCAATGCACAATGGCTATAGCCTATGGTTATAAATAAGCCTGTGGTTATGAATAAGTTTGGCCCAGAAGATATATGTGCTCCCAAGGTTCCCAGGGGTCTTGCTACCCCACAAATAGTTATTGTTTTATGAAAAAGATGACTTGGATATTTTTATAGTTGGGTGTGTTTTTCTAATCCCAATCCTAAACAGAAAGGAAAATCCCAAATCATGAAGCAAGAGAGAAAAAAGTGTCTGTAGGAAGAGTGTCTCCAAAGGCTGAAGTACAGTTGAATATTTTACACAGAGTGATTCAATGTAAAACTTCTGTGCATTTACCCTATTCTCTCACCCTTAAGGAATGGTCATGTTACAGATAGTTCTGCTTGGATTAGTTCCAGCTGTGGAATGTACTGGACCAAACATTCACATGATGCCACAGGGTCCATTCCCAGTTCTCTCTACACCCTGTATTAAATAACTAATGTGCTTATTAAAGTCCCTTGGTTTTTTAATCTCAGATGCACCATCATCAAGAGGTTCTTCTAAATTTGCATTGTAATTTGTAGTTATAGTGATCATTCTATTCCTTCCATAAATGGCAGAGTTCCTCCCCCATTTCATGAGTGTGTAAGGTAGTGTGGAACCGGCTGAGTAATTACCTTCCCATTCATCATCCACAAAATGAAGCCCAAATGAGAGACTATAACAACTGAAACAAGGACTGGAATCAGTTGATTTTCATGTTATCTACAGTATGGATGTAAACTAATTTCCATTCCCTAAGAAACTAGAGTCCTAAGAAAAATGGAGGCAAGAATAGAGTCTCTTAACAGAATTCAATATTTTTTGAATATTGCATTTCTCAGGATTCATGATACACTGAAAACTGACACTACCAAAGTTTGTAGTGTAGATATATCTACAGTGTCCTATTGCACTAAAGTGTGCAAATTGATACTGAGCAGCAAGGTACCCTGCTCAGAATCAAAAGCACTACTGATTCTTCTTTCCTAATGTGGCAACAGAGATTGTTACCACATTTTACTTGTGGACTACAATGAAACTGCCTTCTGATTTTCTGTTAGCCCTCCTCAGGTGTTACTCCCAAGATTGGCAATACAATTATAAAGGCCCCATTCTCAGGCCATACAGCTCTTTCCTATACCTCACGTGTTGAGGAATTCAGGAGGGGGCACAACCCCCTTTCTCTGAAGTTTCCAAACTGACACCATCCCTTCCTGTTTTCTCCCAAAGTTTCTTGTGACTTTGTCCTATAGGACAAAGGAGTACATCTTCCCTCCTGGCAAAGGCCAGCATTCCTTTTGTAGTCTCAACTCCAGTGCCAACCTTGCACAACCAACATTAAGGTTTTCATAGGCCCTAGGCATTCTTGTATTTGATGCCTCTCCCACCTTTCCTTGATGTACCACTTGGGAAAAAAGGCATTATTCAAAAAATTGTACTATCAACCTCAGTAATATTTTCTATGTATTCATAGATGGCACATTACAGCATTCAGCAATGTTTGTATTCTATGGTTATAATCAAAGGGATCACTGCAGCTGGACAATAATCAAAAGTCAAATCACATTTGTGTATTGAAATTAATATATATTAATCCCAGGGGGAGGGGTCCCCGTCGCACCTGCTGGGGCCCCTGTCCTGCAGGCTCCTGGTCCAAAATAGGGGTTGCAGACAATGGGGTCCCCCCAAAAGTAATTTTATCGGTAGATTCTGGAAATACCCAAGTACTAATTCACCCCTCCTTGGTCAGTGAACTCGCAGTTAGCACCATTAAGCTAGACAAGCCAGTGTGGCTGTCTCAGATGGATGGAGGGATGATGAAGGGGGCCCCCGCAAGGTGAATGACTGGCCCAGTACAGATGAAGATGGGGAATCATCAGGAGGAGCTCCAATTTGTGATAGCCCCAGGTTTAGTTCCAGCTGCAGGAGTGAGCTTAAACTGGCTGAAATTCCACAGCCCTACCATAGACTGGGTAAAGGAGACTGTGACTTTTACAGACCTCTTGTGTGTGCAGGATCATGGAGTGGGTGAGGCCTCACTGGGGAGATCCCTCTAGAGGCCAAGCCACAGAACTGTAAAACCACTCTGGTTCAAGGGAAATTGAAAGGGTTACCGGTGGAGTATAAACAGTGGCAGTATGTGTTTGAAGAGAAGGAATGTGACATTCTTCCCCCCCACCACAGGCCTTTTGACTGTGCTATTGAGATAGTTTCCGAGACCGAGCTGCCCAAACCAACGATTTACTCCATGACACCGGCAGAAATGGATGCCTTCCAGGAGTTCATAGACAAAAACTTGTCCTGGAGGTTCATCTATGACCTTCCCCTTGGGGGCTCTGGTGTTGTTCAGACAGAAGGCTGATGGGGGTCTTCATCTATGTATCGATTACAGATACTTGAATGCTATCAGCATGACAAATCAGTACCCCCTCCCCTTAATGAAAGACATTCTGGCTCATTTAGCCAAGGGGAAGATATTGACCAAACTGGACTTGCGGGAGGCCTATTACAGAGTGCAAATTAAAGAAGGGGATGAGTGGAAAACTGCTTTTAATTGCCAGCTAGAATTCTGCGTAATGCCATTTGGGCCAAGTGGAGCCCCCAGAATTTCCCAGAACTTGATTAATGATGTATTGAGAGATTTCTTGTACAAAGGGGTACTGGTGTATTTGGATGATGTGCTTATTTACTCTGAGGACTTTACGTCCCATGTGAAGTTGGTGAAAAAAGCACTTAGTAAATTGGGGGAGAATCATTTGTATGCCAAAATGTCAAAATGGGAATTCCATCACAGCTGCATAGATTACTTGGGGTACCACATCTGTAGCAGGGGGGTTGAAATGGACCCAGAGAAGGTAAAGGGGGTTCTTGCATGAGAGGCCCCAGGACCAGGAAGCAGCTTCAGAACTTCCTAGGGTTTGCTAATTTTTACCAGTCCTTCATCCCCGACTTTGCTGAGGTGGCCTTACCTTTGACTGACCTGTTGAAAACCAAGGGGGTGGGAGAGAAGAAAGAAACTGGGAAGGGGAAGGCAGAAAAGCCTCCCCCCAAAAGATTGTGTGGACTGACCAATGCCAAAGGGTGTTTGACAAGCTGAAGAAGCTTTTCACCTCTGAACCCATTCTGAAACACCCCGACCCCACGCAACCTTTTGCGGTTCAGGTAGACACCTCAGACGTGGCGATGGGGGGTGTTGTTACAATGGGATGAAGGTGGGAGCTCAGACCTTGTGCATATCTGTCAAAGAAATTCAATTAGACTGAGCAAAATTGGCCAGTGTGAGAGAAGGAGGCGGGGGTGATCAAACTGGCCTTAGAGGCTTGGCGCCATCTACTGGAAGGATCTTTCCAACTTTTTGAGGTTTGGACAGATCACAAAAACTTGGAGGCTTTGAAAACTCCACGGCGCTTAAACCCTAAACAAATTCGGTGGGCCAGTTTCTTTTCCCGGTTCAACTTCACCCTGAAGTTTCTCCCAGGAAAAAAGAATTTCTTAGCTGACGTTTTGTCCAGGCTCCCTCAACATGACAGTCAGTGGAAGGAGTTGATAGACACAGTCTTCTCCCCCTCCCATTGGATTGGCAGTTCTCACGCGCAGCCAAACCAAGCGTCATGAGACCAAGGCAGGTCCCTCTTTGGGGCCAGAACAAGGCTTTGTGGGGGAGCCTACTGGCCTGCCCACAAAGACAACAACCCCCACTGTGGCGCCGGCCCCATCATCCTTGGAGCCTTCCCCTCCAGTCTCGGAGGATGGTGTGAGTGGGTGGCAGGCTCAAATGGCAGCAGCTCTCTCCAGGGGCCCATGGTTTCTATCTCACCAAGGGGAGGTAGTTCTATGAGGAGGTTTGGCTTGGAAGGGAGAACGCCTGTATGTTACAGGGGCTATGAGAACTGCCATCCTTAAACAGTTCCATGATGTGAAGAGTGCAGGTCATTTTGGGTATATGAAAATGTTACACTTAACACGGCGGCAGTTCTGGTGCCCAAAATGTGGAAGGAGGTAGAGTAGTATGTAAAGGGGTGTCAGACGTGTGCGGTGACATAAAGAGCCGGGGGAAAACCAAAAGGCTTATTGCTACCATTACCTACCCCCACTAAACCATGGGAAGTCATATGTATGGACTTCATTGTTGGGTTGCCAGAAAGTAAGAAAAAGACTGTTATTTGGGTTGTGACTGACTTGTTTTCCAAGCAAGCGCACTTTGTGGCATGCAAGAAACTCCTGACAGCCTCCCAGCTGGCCAAACTGTTTGTGCATCACATCTATAGGCTACATGGAGTTCCTGCTAAGATCATTTCAGATCGGGGAGCTCAATTCATCTCCCAATTCTGGAAGGCATTCACAAAATTGTTGGGGATTGAGTTGGGGTTGAGCAGCTCCCATCATCCACAAAGTGATGGCAAAAGTGAATGTATAAATCAGCTTTTGGAACAGTATTTAAGGTGTTATGTCAATTTCCAGCAGTCTGATTTGCTGAGGTAGTGTATAACAACACCACACACCAAAGCACGGGCTTGTCCCCTTTTAAAAGTGTTTCAGGACAGGACTTTAACCCTCTGCCTTTAGGAGAGGGGATCTCCAAGGACCCGGTACCAGTGATCCAGTGGAGTACACAAATTAAGGATGCATGGCCGAGAGTCGTGTCGGCCCTGGACTTTGCAAAAGCCTGTTATAAAGAATATGCCAACAAAAAAGCGGGACCCTACCCCACTATACTCCGTTGGGGACTTGGTATTTCTATCCACCCAATTCCTAAAGAGCCCACAGCCCTTGAAAAAGTTGGGACCTAAGTACATTGGACGTTTCCCTATTGTTAGGGAAATTAACCCTGTGGCTTTCGAACTATCATTGCTGAAGCTGTATCATAACGTCCACCCTGTGTTTAATTCTAGTTTGCTCAAGCTGGCGTGCCCTTCAGATCAACACCATCGAGATCCTGAGCCATCGCCTTGCCCTATCCTGGTGGACAAAGATCAACACTTTGAGATTTCTGATGTGCTGGACTGTTGGGTTCATGGGGGGGGTTGCAGTACCTGGTTAAATGGAAACCATGGGTCTGGCTATGGGTCATGCTGAGTGGGTTAATGTTGAACACATAAACACTTCGTGCTTATTACGAAGGTTCCATGCTCGCTTTCCTGATAAGCCCAGCTGAGTTGGGAGGGGGGTTGTTCTTTGGGAGGGCGGTATATCAGGCTCATCCCTGAATTCTGGGCATTAGAGTAGACTCCGTGGAAGATCCTGATATGAGGTTGGTAAAAGGCTTTGGCCTGTTTTCCTTGTCTGGGCCTCTCAGCCTTTGGGTGTGTGCCAGCTCACTCTTTGTGGGCCTGGGAATGCTGTTCTCCAAAGCAGCTCAAGGTCACAGCACATGGAACTGTCTGGCTGCCCATGAGCCTCCCTGCATGCCATTCTCACACTGTAAGGGTTTATCTGGGAATTGTGTTAGGCTGTGTTTAGTTTCAGCTTTGCCTATGTTCCTGCTACACATATCCTTGCTTAATAAAGAATTCTTATTGAGTAAACGTGAGCCTGGTACATCACAGCATACCTGACAGATGGCCATCCAGCCTCTGTTTAAAGACCTCCAAGGAAGGAGACCACACCATGTTCTGAGGGAGTGTGTTCCACTGCCGAACAGCTCTTACTGTCAAAAAGTTCCTCCTAATGTTGAGGTGGAACCTCTGTTCCTGGAGCTTGTATCCATTGTTCCGTCTTCTAGTCTCTAGAGCAGCAGAAAATGTCAGAAAACAAAATGGTTTCCAAAGCAAAGACTCTAGTCAATTTAGACAAGTTGTAAGATTCTTTTGTGGATGAATTTTTATTATTTTCAAAATTATTTCCAGTTCAAAACCTTACCAGCATTATTGACAGCACAAGCTGAGCGAAATCTGGTAACAAACTTCCCGAATACAAATATTGAACTTTAAATTTATTTATCAGTTTTGGGGATAAATGCAGAAGGTGAATGAGCATTTTCAACATTAAATCATATATAAATTAATTTGTGATCTGGATTATTTCAGTCAAAATTATCAACTTTATAAGTACTTTCTGTAGAAAGTGAAATATTGAAACAACTTCCCATTGACAAAATTATGAGAGAATTTGCAAATTAAAAATGACGCAAAGTAAATATAACTTAATAACAAATCGTATATGTTGAATGTTACAGTATTTTAATATAACAAATGTGATTCATGATAGTTTATGTTTTCAAGAACTGTTGTTTAATAAACTTATTTCTATTTTTTAAAAATTCTATTTCTGATTTTTATGGATGAAAATATAAAATATATTTTGAAATTTTGTTTTCCTTTCCTGCAATGTTTTGTTAATCCTGTTTTTGTATGCCCTAAAATTTTTGTAGGCCCTAGGCACTGTGCCTAAAGTGCCTAATGGATAAGGAGGCCCTGCCTCTAGGGCTGGGTGTCAAAACAAAAAGTCTACCCTGAATGTCACTAAATCCAATAGTATGGTAGATATCTGTCCATAAGGCCTAATTGAGTAAATCTGGCATTTGCCCAGTGGAGAACTACTTCTGAATGGGTTTAACTGGCTCATGTGACTACGAACTTTTTCAGATGATCCTCGCCGCGCAAGGATCGCCCAGGAGAGTTTCGTCACAGGAGCGTGGCAGGGGGTCAATTTTGGACGATGCCGTGCCTGCTGCGAGATCATCCGTCCCTCTTGCGGTAAGGCTTGGAGCCTGCCGTGCTATATTTGACCAGATTTTATTCACAGAAGTTGTCCGTGAATAAAATCTGGCCGAATATAGCGCGGCAGGATCCAAGCCTTACTGCAAGAGGGACAGATGAACTCGCAGCAGGCACAGCGTCAGCCAAAATCAACCCCCTGCTGCTCTGCTGTGACGAAACTCTCCCGGGCGATCCTTGCGTGGCAAGGATCGTCTGAAAAAGTCCTACTACAGAGGTCTGCGTAATATAGCTATTTTACCTCAAACCCTAATGGAACAAATTTTCATACAGCAATAAGTATGATCTGTTATGATGTGGGCATGAAAAATCCTCACTTTCATAAAGCTTGTTTGTTTATGCTGATGTCCAATTAAAGGGATGCACTGTAACGATAGCCATCATCCCCAACTACAAAACCCAGAACCCCCACCTTGGTTCATTTACATTTGGCAATAATTTTATATCAATCCGGCCAAACCTGGGCCTTTCACAGGCTGATGGGAAACAGAGGAACTCTGGGAATAGCACATAGCAAGCCAGGAAGAGGCCCCTCAAATTTCCCAAACATTCACACCTTAATACAAACAACCAAATCTCGTTTGAAATGGAGAAGGTTCTTCCTGCCTCAGGTCTGGAAAAGATAGACACTCATTAAAAAAGTTGGCATCTTCATTGCTTTGCAAATCAGGATCCTCTTCCATACATACATGAGTCAAAGGAGGATTGCTTGTCAATCACTCTATCCCAAACACCCCCATTTCCCAGTTCCTGGCTAGTCCAAAATTCCTTTGTTGGGAACTAACTGAAGACAAATGTTTCTATTATCCAGATGGCACCTTCAAAGGGGATTTTTTTCCTATAAAGCCCCCTCAGAATCTCAGTTCATTGGTCAGATCCCCCTTTCCTCCAAGCCCACATCACCCCATCATGTATCCCCCCTTTTCATAACCCCCCTCCTTCCTTCTGAATCCCAGTAACACCTCCCCAACCCCTGGCCGGCTTTCAGCCGATTCAGGCACTACTTTCCCCACCTTAATAACCTTAACTCAGCCTGCCCCACTTTTGGTGCAGCTGCTGCTACTCAAAAGTAATTCCGCTTCTCATGGGGAGAACCTAGCTTCAGGATCAGGTGCAGTATTACCCCTGAATCCTCAGTCTTAACCCACTTCTAACTATTTTCTGATTTACTTCAATAGTCTTGTTTGCTTGATTAAATGAATATGTGTGGTGTGAATGCCTTTCAAGTCAGCTCAACAAAGTTATAGCAGCTATTTGTATTCTTGACTCTGTGTTTCTTCCTGGCTCCACTGGTATACATTGAGCTAAAGATTCAGAACGTTACACAGTCTCTCATTTGAGTTGCTGTAATTCCCTAATATAAGACCAATACAGGGAACTAAGGACTTTTTCAGATGCCTTAAAATCCATGATCAGAGGGCAGGAGAGGTACACAGCTATTGCGTGGCTGGGGGTCTGTTTCGGATGATGCCATCCCTCTCCTGTCATTGTCTGTGTTGCTTCCATGTTCGATTGAAGGCAACAGTGCCATTTTTTACTCACAGAAAACTTCCGTGAGTAAAAAATGGTGTGGTTGCCTTCAATCAAACATGGAAGCAACACAGACAATGACAGGAGAGGGATGGCGTCATCCAAAATGGACTCCCTGCCGTGCGATAGCCACATACTTCTCCCACCCTCTCCTCACGGATTTTAAAGCATCTGAAAAAGTCCTATGACTCATGACATGATAAACTCACTCCAATAGCATAGGAGGCTATAGCGGAATGTAAGGCAGGTTTAGATATGAAAGAGAAGGTGAGTGAGAGATGAGAGCCAAGTGTCTTTGAACTCCTCAAATGCCTTTGATTCTGTAGATTGCATATAGTGCATCTAAGAACAGTGTATTAAAATTTTATGTACTGTTCTGTGAGAAGTTACAAGAGAGGGAGGAAATGAAAGGATTTCTGTAGCTTTTGCAATGAAGGTATGTACTAGGTTACAGGAACATGGGAGTACTGGCTAGCTGAAGGATGACTTCAAGGTAATCTTAGTGTGAAGAGAATGCTTTTCCTTTCTGCTCTAACCCCTGTGTCTCAAATACTTTGCAGAATCAATGTTTACTTACTTGACAAGGATATGGTATAAGGTGGTGTATTTGGAGGAGGAACAGAAAATTCTCTGCCACCCCATATCATTAGCATAACTAGAATGAGACAGTTGTCTCAATGCTCTCTGATTTGTCCCTTCTAAGACCCTGCGGGTGAATTTGAAAGGAAATCATATTGAGATTCAAGCTTGCCTGGGGGTTCTGACACCAGCTCTGGATGAAAACCCTACCCCTTATTTTTAAGTGTTCAGGGGAAGGTTACAGTTACTCAGCAGAAATTAGATGAACTCTGCACATGCTCATATAACATAATATTTTTATTTTTAAAGATGGGGCATGATCACATAGGGAGGGTTCTATAAGGCCATAACATATAACTGGAAAGGGCACATCTCCTGGGTGTATAGTTTTGGCTGCAAGAAATTTGTTGCCTCCTATGGACACTAGAGAACCAGTATTGACGTACTAATCCCATTTTACCAGAAGAGAAGTACAGCAAAATGGCCTCTTTGAAACAAGTGTCTTGCTTCTGTTTAATTGCTCTTCTGTTTCTCACAATCCTTGCAGAAAAATCCAGATCTGGAAATTAAATATTATTTCTCTCAAGCCACCATCTTCAAGTGAGGTTCATTTTAGGATTCTGCAGGATTAGGTGTAGAAAAGACTGGTCAAAGATAGAAACTATAAATTCTATATATATATTTCTCTTGGGTATGTTGCCATTCCCAGGGTGCTGATTGGCTGCTTAGGAAACATACCCAACCAATTGTAGCACTCCCTAGGCTGGCCAATCAGCAGCTTGAGGGTATTTTTCAGCAGCACCTTCTTGGCCTACAGCCACATCTTTGCCCATTGAGCTGCAGTAACTAAATACTCAGCCAGCTCCCCTTGCTGTCTTAATATGCATGCATGGGGAAAAATAATGTTGCTTTCTATGTGTCCCTCTTCTGTCTTCTTTTTCCTCCTGTACCACCTTGCAGGTAGATTTCCTCCTTCCTCTGCTCTTCACCCCTTTGGCACCCAAAAACCTGAGCCCTTCCCCCTCTCCCTCTGTCAAGGTAATATTACTTTAAGTACAAAAGGAAAAATGTTGGCACAACTGACCACAGACTAGTACAGCTGAAGTGGGTTTGTTCACAGCAGTGGCTAGGCAGAAGGATGACTAGCAAACATTCCTATATAGCCAAAGCATATGATGCATTGTGTGTGAGTTGATGTCAAGGAGAAAGAGG
This sequence comes from Gambelia wislizenii, assembly GCA_030847615.1. NCBI lineage: Eukaryota > Metazoa > Chordata > Lepidosauria > Squamata > Crotaphytidae > Gambelia > Gambelia wislizenii. The sequence goes on from JAUMIR010000004.1 coordinate 177,192,966, forward strand.
AGTGTTGATGGACGTTGGAGAAATTGCTGTCGAGTTTGTTAATGAGGTCTGCTGTGTATATACTGTATTTGTTTATACTGAAACTGAAGATAAAGACCTCTAGATATTTTTGGACGAACCTCGTTGTCTGTAAGTCTTTTTCTGTGTGAAAGTGGGTCAGAGCTGTGGAACAGCTGCTAGCTGAAGCATTTGTTTTTGTGCCCTTTCTGCTATGCAGTTCTGCAGTTTTGGCTAATCCAGGGTTAGTTCGTCCCCAGGCTGTGCCAGTTGCCTCTCAATGAGCCTATACTGAGTAGACACCTTCTGCCCCAAGGAACTTACATGTTGCCAAAAAAAAAAAAAAAAAACCTGGAAAGGGGTGGGAATGAGGTGGGAGGCTGCTCTGTGGTTCCAGGCCCTCTTTTTAGGGGGGCCCTTGGGGTCATCTGGCTGCCCCTGGTTCTGCTTCCCATGGGGAGAAAGGATTTCTTTGCAAATACAGTTGTCCCTCCACATTCACGGATTTGACATTCATGGATTTGAGTATTCACGTCTTGAAAAATATTCTTAAAAAAACAATCCTAATAGCAAACCTTGATTTTGCCATCTTATATAAGGGACACCATTTTGCTCTGCCATTGCATATAATGGGACTTGAGTATTCACGGATTTGGGTATTCACGGGGGGGTCCTGGATCCAAACCCCAGCGAATGTGAAGGGACAACTGTACAGCACTGGAATGGCTGCCGCCTGCTAAAAAATATCCTCTTGCTGGTGGAAGGAGCCAGAGCTGGTGAGGGAGGGGGAATAGAATGGAGCAAAGTGGGCTCTCATTGGTTGCCAGTCTCCTCCCACTGGGAACCCAGCATGCTGCCCTCGAAGGGCAGCTGGCATTGGAGTGGAAAGCTGGGGCTCTGCAGTCTGTGGGTGGGACAAAGGCGAACCCGAAGACTCACAAAAAAGTTATAGGTGACCATTCCTCCCCTTGCTGGAGAGACTCCTTCATTTCCTTTTCTATTCATTTCTATTTTAACAAGTGGTAGACAAGGGTCCCTGACCCACTTTTCTCTAAACGAGGCAGAGCTTTTGCATGCTACTTTCACCAAGTATCTAGACCACTGGTTTTTAACCTGGGGTATGGGGACCCCCAGAGGTCCTCAATGTCCTCACAAGGGGTCTGTGAAGGCTTGGAGGCTGCTCAGACCACCTCCTGCCTGCAGTGGAGTGGCATGTGACAGGAGCCAAGGCAAAGGCTGGCTGGCTGGCTTGGCCTCTACATTGCCATTCAATCCACTCTTCTGATGTTGCTGTAAGCAAACTTTCTGCGTGGTTTTAGCAAGGACCATACTGGTAGCCAAGATAGCATTCTAATAAGACTCCCTTTTTCTCTATTCCCTTCCTCTGGCTTCACTGAATCCTCTTTACCACTTCAATCCATATATTTTAGTCTAGAAATCAGGCATTTTTAATTTTTTTTTATTTTGAAAGTTTCTGTTGTTGATTGGGCCTAATGGCACTAAAAGGAGTTGCTGATAAAGAGCTTTCTCTGGCCTCAGAAGAATACCTTCTTTCTTCTGATGAGAAGAATAACAAGAAGCAGAAAGTCTGGACTCATGTCTTAAAACAGTAGCTGGAGACATGGAAACCATCAAGACATCTGTGGCAGTTCCGCAGGCATCTGTTGATAATTTCATTTAGGACTGTGGGAAGCAGAATGTCAGCACTGGAAGCTCATGGTGTAAGTAGTGGGGCTGGTGCATTATTATTGCAAAACACTGTCAAGAAAAATACAGGATAGAGGAAATGCCTTGGATGTCCAGTCTCAGGGCTACAACTGTGTATTTGGGGGGTTGACAAGAAAGCTAAGGCCAGCCAGACTCTTCTTGATTTTTCAGAAATCATAGTGCAGGATATCCTAAACCTTCTAGAAGATTATCAACTGGATATAGACAATTGCCATCAGATTCGAGCTACTCCTCCTTATTTGGCAGATTAATCATGTCCTTGACCAGTTATTGTTCAATTGTTGAAGGCTTCAATTAAGAATGTTTTATTTTAAAATGAGAACTAAGAGATAGAAGGACAACACATGCATCATGCTATTCAGGGATTTTCCTGAAAAGACTGTGGAGAAAGGCATGCATTTTCCAAACTCTGCAAAATGGCAAAAGGAAAAAAAAGTATATTTTATGCATTTCCCTGACACCTTTTGCTTATGACATGCTAATCACTTGCACATATTCAAAATACCATCTGCAGTTGAGTTATATCTGCCTCCTGTAATTTCATCAACTGGCCAAGATCTGAGAAAAGATGAGGTGTAAAAAAATGGAGGAATGCTATTAGTCTTCAGTTTTCAGTCTTAAGCATTATCTTTCAAACTGTTGAGTCCCTCTCCTGACCTTCTGTTTGGTTTGTTTTCGTTTGTGGTCAAATTTGACCTTGATAGTTCAGTTCCTAGCTGAAGTTTTGTTTTGCTCCCATCTTTGATAAATGTTGATATATTTTGGTTTTGGCTAGAACAAGCTGCTACTGTATTTTTGTGCTACAAAACTGGCTTGAATTCTTTGTTCATATTCATTTTTATCCCTTTATTAATTTATTTATTACTTTATACAGCTATTCCAGTTATTATTTTGTTACTCAGCTCCCATTTGTTTGTGGGCACGTGCATACAATGGGCCCCCTGGATCTGTGGGCTCTGAATCTACGAATTCAACCAACTGGATTGTCACACCCCGTAGTATTAACAGTGATGTGAACCAAGACATGCTGGAGTGTGTGCATTCACATCACTGCCATTTAATACAGGGCATGATCATCAGTGGGTTTTTGTATCTGTGCAGGTTCTGAGAACCAGACCCCTGCAGATCTGAAGAGCCCACTGTATATGGACATATTTTTTGTAGAATTATTTTTATTAGCATATAGATTCAATAATATAAAACAACATACAACGTAACTACAAAACACAACTAACAAGGGTAAAAGAAATAAAGAAAAAAGACAAAGACAAATTATATGTGTGTGTGATTCCCAACTTGCCAGCCTGTGATTACAATCATCTAGTCAATCCACTTCCCCTAAAGGAAGCCTTAAAAACATATATTTGCCTTCTATTAAATCATATATAATACACTTCTACTTGTTATTTTTTTCTACTGTTCTTCAAATCCTGTAACTGCTAATCTCCCCAAATTTTTCCTCATATATTCAATTACCATCTACCATTCTCTTTTAAAACTGTCTAATGACTTTTCCCGAATAAGTTTGTCCATTTATCCATTTCAACAAGGTCATATAATTTTAGTAGCTAATCTTCGTGCAATGGAATTGCTGAGTTTTTCCACTTCTGTGCATACAGAATTGTAGCAGCTCTAATTATGTACTGTATGATTCTCCAATACTTCTTCAACTATTCTTCCATCAACCCCAGTAGGAAAAACTCCAGTTTTGATTGAAGATTAAGTTTCAGCATCTCTTCCTTCATACCATGTATTTTTTCACCTTATTGCAAATCCACCACATATGGTAAAAAAGCTCCTTCTTTTTTTAATCGCACTTCCATCACTTGTTTGTGGAGTCTTTGTAAATTTTGGAGATCTTTTCTGGTGTCAAGTACCAACGATATATCATTTTATTAAAAAAAAATCTTTAAGGTCATAACTTAAGGTAAATTTTAATCCTCTCCCCTCCAAATTCTCTTCCATTCTTCCAACAGTATATTATGACATAAATTCTGAGCCCATTTAAGCATGCAATCTTAACATAATGCAATAACATGTTTGTCTTCCATTTCTATCTTCAATAGAAACTTATGCATCTTAGCAATTAAGTGTTCATCATTTGTACACACTTGTATTTCAAAATCTGACTTTGTTTTTTCCATATTATATAGTTTCTTATCCATTTTAAATCTCTCAAACAATTGTCTATAGAAGTACCATAGAAGATTACAGTATATCTCTAATTTCAAATCTTCTGCTGTTTTCATTCTGGCCTTCAGAAGATCTCTATAAGTAATCCATTTTTTTATATGACACCTTTTCCCTAACATGTGAAGCTTCATAAGGCGAGACCCATGAAGATATTTTAGAGCACAAACTTGATTTATATTTCTTCCATATTTTCAGCAATGACCTTCTAAAATAATGATTATTGAAATCAGCATTCAGTTTGATTTTGTCATACCACAGACAGCTGTGCCAACCAAATCTCAAATCAACTGTAATAATTTCTTATTCTCCAATCTTATCCAGTCTTTTAATGGGATTCTTAATGTGTTCAAACTCCAACTACCATGATGTGTTATGGCTTTTAGTAAAGTGGTGGCTTTTGCTTATATAGATTTGACTAGAAGCTGGATTGATGAATATGGGATATATTTGTGCAGGCTTTCTTTTTCTTTTTGCTATATAACTTTTCAATAGTTTATTGTCTCTATAAATATTATTTCATGGAGCATTAGAGGTCTGAGGACTCCTAATAAGGAAAAGCAGGTTCTTGTCAAATTTAAAATAAAAAATATAAATAAAAATGTGTGTTGCTTTTTTGCAGAAGACTAGTCTTTTGATGTCAGGTTGTGACCAATTTTGTAAAGATTTGGTTAGAGACATTTATACAAATGGAAACTTTGCAAAAAATATTGTCATTCTTATCAAAAGAATGCTCTGCTTCTAATGATTCAAATTATTATAGCGATGGATGGTGACTTTCTTGTATTATGTATGAAAATTTCAAATATTAGAGGTACATTCTTTAATGTATATAATCCAAATTTGCATTCTCTTATCTGTTGTGAATGTTTCAGTAACATGGATGGTGTTATTTAAGACTATAGGAACACTTTCTCTTATAAATTAAATTCCTTGGTCCAAGTTATAATTAAGTGTTACATGTTTGAGGGGTCATCTACACAAGCAGGGATGTGCCAGCTTCCCACTGGAGTATCCTGGCTGTGAATCAGGCCCATTCCTTCCCCGTTCTCTCCACAAAGTGAGAGGAAGTCCAGATGGGCATGCCAGTCCATTGCTGCAGCCACAGTCTCCCTTGTTCTCTTTCAAGGCAGGAAGCCAGCTCGCAACATGTGACCAAGGACCTCTGCATGTGACCAGCCTTAGGTACATGCTGCGGTCATGCTTCTTGCTTCAGAGAGAGCGAGGGAGACCAGCAGCTGCAGCAATGGGCCGGCCTGCTGGGACAGGTCACATGGGGCCCAATCTGTTCCTTCCCAGTGGTAATGGATTAAAGCAAGTGTTTTTTAAAAATGTGGTAAAGGGCCCTACCCTGTCTTCCTCCCATCTTAGGCCCAGGGGTAATGAGGATTGCCCTGGGGCAGAACAGGGCAAAAGCCCTAAATCATCAGGACTGCAGTGGTCTAAGATGGGGGCCAGACAGGGTATATTGCCCATGTAGACTAGCCCTGAATTAGGATTGGTACTTCATGTAATTTGTATCTCTCAGATAGAAACTATACTTTCCTCCTAGATACACTGTACAAGAAATTTTTATTGCTTATATTTCCCCCCATTCTCTTTCATTTATTTCAAGATATCACATGAACATATATCTAAAAGACTGGAATATTAGATTATTATCCAACAGGTTGCAGTACTGGCTTTCCTGAACTTGTCAGTGTTATATGCTAATGATTTTTTGCTGCTTATTTCTAGACTGAAAACCTCTTTGTTAGAGTTGATAATTTTAATCAATACCTTTGGGACTTTTCATAGCTATATTGTTAACTGGACTAAATCTGAGGTTATGTCTGTTGGGATTAACATTCCATCTCAGTTTCTTGCCAGCTGGCAATTTTTCTGGTGCCTAGAAGCTGTCAAGGATTTAGGAATATTGCTTCTGTGGGATATTCTGTAGGTAACATATTGGGAGAAAGGCAGAATACAAAATAAACAAATACTACTCAGATGATCAAATGACATGTGTCTGCATTGCTCATGGAAATATCTCTTTCTGTGAGATATTTCATGGGCATTGTGAAGTCGAAGGCTTTCACGGCCGGCATCCATAGATTTTCCTTGGTTTTTTTCCAGGCTGTGTTCTGGAATAGTTTCTTTCTGATGTTTCGCCTGCATCTGTGGCTGGCATCCTCAGAGAATGGTTGGCTAGATGTGTGTATGGAGTTTATATGCTGTGAACCCCTGTTGGGGAGTATATGTAAATTTGTGTAATTGAATGGTTAGTTTCTAGGTATAGAAATGCAAGGTTCATTAGTGTCTGTTTGGCTAATGGGTTTGTTTACTTTTAAGGTTTCTTCTTTCCTATTGAAGCTGTCCAGGTGTTTGTGGATTTCAATAGCTTCTCTGTGCATTTTGACATGATAGTTGTTGGCTTGGTCTAGAATTTTGTGTCCAGGTTGGTTTATAAAATGTTCTGCCTCTGCTGATTTTTCTAGCTGGCCCAGTCTGCAGTGTCTCCCATGTTCCTTGATTTGTGTTTGCACACTGCAGCTGTGGACAAGTTTACATAGGGACCACTAAACGCAGTGTGTAAACACGAATCAAGGAACAAAATCTGGCCCCCAGTTTTGAAATACAATAGAATTAAAACTCAACACTTACAAAAGAATTCCACCCAGGGACAGGAGGATTTACAGCAGATAATGGCCCATCAACCAACCATTAGCCAAACAGACACTAACAAGCCTTGCATTTCTATACCCAGAAACTAACCATTCAATTACACAAATTTACATATACTCCCCAACAGGGATTCACAGCATATAAACTCCACACACACTCCTACCCAACCATTCTCTGAAGATGCCAGCCACAGAGGCAGGTGAAACGTCAGAAAGAAACTATTCCAGAACACAGCTTCACATCCCAGAAAAACAACAAGGAAAATCTATTCATGGGCATTATTTAAATTAAGCATAATAATAATAATAATAATAATAATATTTATTTATACCCCGCCCCTCTATTAAAACAATCGGGGCGGCTTACAAAAATTAAAATACAATACAGATAAAATCCCCAAACACCCCCCACCCCACCCTCCCCCATAAAAAAATATTAAACAATTATAAATTAAAACCAACTGATATAAAATCACAATTAAAAACAATTGCATTGGGGAAATATACTTAAGATGAATGTTCTATTATGCATATTGTATATTCTTTGAGGTATGTTAGGTTACATTCCTCAGATTCATTTTCAGAAAATTAATGCAGCACCCAGGAAATGTAAATAGTGATTTTCACAACCCTGTTTTTAACTCAAAATCTGCAATGGGGGTCCTGTATCTGCAAATTCAACCTACCACGGATCATCAGAATTCAGAATGACCTGGATAGACTGGAGAGCTGGGCCAAAGCTAACAAAATGAAATTCAATACGGAGAAATGTAAAGTACTGCACTTAGGGTGGAAAAATGAAATGCATAGATATAGGATGGGGGAGACCTGGCTGAACGAGACTACGTGCGAAAGGGATCTAGGAGTCCTAGTAGACCACAAGTTGAACATGAGTCAACAGTGTGATGCGGCAGCTAAAAAGGCCAAAGTGATTTTGGGCTGTATCAATAGAAGTATAGTGTCTAGATCAAGGGAAGTAATAGTGCCACTCTATTCTACCTTGGTCAGACCTCACCTAGAATACTGTGTTCAGTTCTGGGCACCGCAATTCAAAAAAGATATTGACAAAGTGGAGCATGTCCAGAGAAGGGCAACTAAAATGGTGAAAGGTCTGGAAACCATGCCTTATGAGGAGAGACTTAGGGATCTGGGTATGTTTAGCTGGAAAAAAGACGGTTCAGAGGCGATATGATAGTCCTGTTTAAGTATTTGAAGGGGTGTCACGTTGAGGATGGAGCAGGCTTGTTTTCTGCTGCTCCAGAGACTGGAACACGGAGCAATGGATGCAAGCTCCAGGAACAGAGATTCCACCTCAACATTAGGAAGAACTTTTTGACAGTAAGAGCTGTTCGGCAGTGGAATGCACTCCCTCGGAGCGTGGTGGGGTCTCCTTCCTTGGAGGTCTTTAAAGAGAGGCTGGATGGCCATCTGTCGGGGATGCTTTGATTGTGATTTCCTGCGTGGCAGGGGGTTGGACTGGATGGCCCTCATGGTCTCTTCCAACTCTACAGTTCTATGATTCTATGATCAGAACCCATATTATTACATGGCCATGATGCGAATGTGGAATACAATGGAGCATGTCTGTTCATTTCACCACCATTTAATAATATGGGGCATGATCATCTGTAGTTTTTGGTATCCATGTGTGGTTTGGGAAACAAATCCCTACAGATCCAAAGGGCCCACTGTATCTTAAGGCGTTATCTCCTGACTCGTATAAACAATTAGATCCTTCAATGATCTGGGGATCAACTTATTTCAGACCTCAATTTGGGTGGATTACCTTAAGTTTGTCTTAGTTTAATTGAGGAAGATAAGGACAGAAACCCCTGTCCTTTCTGCTGCCAGCCTCACTTGGCATACAGTATTTTGTCAGTTGCAATTTGATTTATATAGTTATGCTAAACTATGAAATAATTATGAAATAATCCCAAACTGGAGATTGTTAAACAGTCCTTCTCATGAAAAAGAAATGGGTTGACTGTGGGATTCATACTTTGGATCAATTGGCAAGTCTAGATCATGAATTCTTGCCATTTTCATTATTGCAGTTTATTTATCACTCACCCGTGAACACACTGTGGCAGTATTTACAACTGTACACTTTTGGGTATCTATATAAAGACCACCAGCTTAGAGTGCTTTATTCACTCCTGCTGTGCTGAAAGCATTGATTATATTCTCTGAGAAGATAAAACCAAGAAATCTAGTTTATAAATGTCTGTTGGAAGGTATTATGTTTAATGTTAATAAAGTTAGACTTGAATAGAACAATGAGTTAGATTGTCCTGTACAAATTAACAAATGGAAAATTGTTCTACCTTTTATGTTTAAGATTTCTTCAGATTTAAAACTAAGTTCAGTCCACCAAAATGGATGTCTCAGGCAGAAAGGACACAATGACAGGACACTTGTTGCACATTACCTTGAGCACTCATTTGTAGGTCTTAAAGGAGAATTTCCTAGGAATAAAGTTCAGACAAAACAATGTGAATGTTTCAAAATGCAAATAGATGAGATTTATATAATGGAAAGAAAGCACACAACAACAACAGCAACAACAACAACAACATAATAATATATATTTTTTTATTTTTAACCCGCTCCTCTGCTCGGCAACCAGGGCGGTGTACAACAAGATTAAAACAACAGCAAGTTAAAACAATCCTTCCCAATCCTAACCCTCCCACCCCTTAAAACTAAATTAAACTAGTGAAGAATTAAAACAACATAAAATACAATACAATATACAAATTACAACAAAAAATGGCAATAGCGGCGGGGGGGGGGTAGGCAATCAACTCCACTTGGGCCAGAAAGTTATTCCGGGAAGGCCTGCCGGAAGAGATCTGTCTTTAATGCTTTCTTGAAGCTATCAAGAGTAGTGATATGAAAGATCTCATCCAGTAGGCCATTCCACAGTCTGGGAGCCATAGAAGAGAAGGCCCTCTGGGAGGTCTGTGACAGCCTAGTTTTCATAGGCTGTAGCAAGTTCCTCCTGGAGGACAAAGTGAACACAGTCCTTAGAGGAGAGTGTGACTCCATCCAGGACTGGAAGTTGTATTCCCAGACCTGGTTTCAGGTCTGTGACTGTCAGTACCTCCATTTTGTCTGGATTTAGTCTCAATCTGTTTCGCCTCATCCAATCCATTACCGCTCTGAGACAATCATTAAGAGGAAAGACTCCATCTGAAGGCTGAGCTGACGATCTGGTCATGGAGAAATATATCTGAGTGTCATCAGCGTACTGATGGCACTGAGCTCCATGCTGCCGGATTATCTCTCCCGGTGGCTTCATATAAATGTTAAATAGCATCGGAGACAAGATGGCACCCTGAGGGATGCCCCAATTAAGCTCAGTTCTGGAAGAGCAACTGTCCACAAGCCTCACCTTCTGGGATCTACCCAAGAGAAAGGAACGGAACCACAGCAAAGCAGTGCCTCCAATTCCTAACTCTCTCAGGTGATCCAAGAGAATGGAGTGATCTATAGTGTCAAAGGCCGCTGAGAGATCCAAGAGCACCAGCAGGGTCACACTACCCCTGTCAATGCTCAGGCAGAGGTAATCAGTCAGAGTGACCATGGCAGTCTCAACTCCATATCCTGTCCTGAAGCCAGTTTGAAGTGGATCAAGATAATTGGTTTCATCCAAGACAGCTTGGAGTTGGGAATCATAGAATCATAGAATTGTAGAGTTGGAAGAGACCACGAGGGCCATCCAGTCCAACCCCCTGCCATGCAGGAAATCTTGATCAAAGCATCCCCAACAGATGGCAATCCAGCCTCTGTTTAAAGAGCTCCAAGGAAGGAGACCCCACCATGCTCCAAGGGAGTGTGTCCCACTGCCGAACAGCTCTTACTGTCAAAAAGTTCCTCCTAATGTTGAGGTGGAATCTCTGTTCCTGGAGGTTGCATCCATTGTTCCGTGTTCCAGTCTCTGGAGCAGCAGAAAACAAGCCTGCTCCATCCTCAACGTGACACCCCTTCAAATACTTAAACAGGCCTATCATATGACCTCTTAACCATCTTTTTTCCAAGCTAAACATGCCCAGCTCCCTAAGTCTCTCCTCATAAGGCATGGTTTCCAGACCTTTCACCATTTTAGTTGCCCTTCTCTGGACATGCTCCAATTTGTCAATATCCTTTTTGAATTGTGGTGCCCAGAACTGGACACAGTATTCTAGGCAAGGTCTGACTAAGGCAGAATAGAGCGGCACTATTACTTCCCTTGATCTAGACACTATACTTCTATTGATACAGCCCAAAATCGCATTGGCCTTTTTAGCTGCCGCATCACACTGTTGACTCATGTTCATCTTGTGGTCTACTAAGACTCCTAGATCTCTTTCGCACGTACACTGGTCTATATACTTTAGCTAATGGGAGAAAGCTACATGAATTGGCAGCACTATGCAAATAAATGCAGACGTTAGAAAGATACATTTAAAAATTACAAATTTCAATAGAGGAAGAAAACAGCTTTGCAGTTTGATATGAAGCAATGGACTTTATCACATGAGGCTGGTATTTCCCAATTACAGCAAGATATTAATTTATTTGGCCAGTAGTTATCACACAATGTCATGTCTATCCTGTTGCTGCTTTGCATTTCACTTGTTTCTATAGTGCATGTTTTCATTGACAGGGAAAATCCCTCAATGACTCTCAATATTGGTGCAATATCACCCCCTGGTGTGATAGGTCCCTTCCACTGCAGTAATGATATGACGACAGTCATATGGCATAAGGGAGCATGATTCTCCTCCTCTCCCCCTCTCTCCCACACTATTTCCAAGCAGGCCAAAGTTGTTTTTACTCTGTGTCTTTCAGGGTTGTTTTATTTTTATTTTTGCTTTTATTTTGCAGTTACAATGAAATAATAAAATTAAAAAGATTTTTATCATTTTCCCATAATTATGGAATTTTGGCAAAAATAAACATTAAAAAATTGAAAGGCACACATGTGCTGTGTAAGACATACATAGATAGGAAGGTTATGGAGCTGATGCAGAAGCGAACATGGATTGCCAGAGCAGCACACTCACAGCACACTCACGTGATTGCAGAGAAATGGGATACTGAACATTTATTAATTTTTTAAAATTAGGTATTTGTACCCTTGCTTTTCAGCCACAAAGGCTATCAGAGCGGCTTACAATTTGTTTTAAGCAATAGCAATTTACACATCTACACTGCATTAAGCAGTTTCCAATTTGTGTTAGCTAATTGTCCCCACAAGCCGGGTACTCATTTTACCGACCTACGAAAGGATGGAAAGCTGAGTGAACCTTGGAGCCCTCTGGAATCGAACTTGCAACATGGTGACTTGCAGTACTGGCATTTAACCATTGCACCACCAGGGCTCCCTTTCAAACCAGTATGTTCCCATTTGCTTCACTAACATGATTGTTGCGATAAAACAGGCTGGTGTTTTAAAGTCCAAGGACAGGAAGAAAATACAGGTGGGATTGACAGAAATTGGGTTTTGCGTTTTTAGCAAACTCCTAAAGAAATATAAAAATATCTGCCATCAATAATTGGGTTCTGCATATTATTTTTAAATTTTCATCATGCCATTTATTTTTTCCCAAAATTTTCCATGCCATATTGTAATGAACATAATTTGGACCATGTCACACACTACATACGTCTAAATGCCTAATATAAAGTGGTAGAATGGAGTGCATCTCAGCGATGATAAATATACCTTCTGGTTGCTGCAGCCTTTCCTAGTGACTTGAGGACCTCATTTTGCACAACAATCTGCCTGAAATATGACAATGATTTGGATTTTTTAGAGGCCACACATGTCCCTGTTAGTGCTCACTTGATGCTGTCACAAGGTTGTCAGAAGCTGCTGTGTGGCATATTCCTCTCATTTGCTTCTGTCACCAGCAAGAAACATCTAGATAGCAGTGGTATTTCAGATTATGTTTCTGTACTAAGGTTAAGACTTTCAAAATGACATCTCAGAACTGAATGCTGTGTTGAAGACAACCCTCAGCCTAGGAGGATTGGTCTACCTAAAGAGGGAAAATCCTTCTGTTTCCTCTCTTTGCTTCTTTCAGTAGTCAAACACCTCACAGCCTTCTCTCTCTCCACTGTGTGGAATTAAAATTGGGGTCAATTTAGATGCCACCAAAAAGCCTTCTCTCATTCTCACAATACAGTAAATCCACAAGAAACACTGTCAGTCCAGACTGACCTGGAGTCTCTCATTCCTGAGTTGGAGACCTTTTCCAGTTTTTGCCTCAAGTGATTTCAGCCCTTGGGTTGGCTTTTCGTACAGACTTCCTTCAGTTTTTAACCACTGCCATCCCCACTCAGCCATGGTAATCCACTGATTGGCCTTGGGCAATTCACATTCTCTCAGTCTCAGAGGAAGCACACGGCAATCCCCTTCTGAACAAATGTTGCCAGGAAAACCCTATGATAGATTTGCCTTAGGGTTGCTGTAAGTTGGAAATGACTTGAAGGCACACAACAAACCACCATGCTGCTGTTGCTCCTCCTCCAGTCCCTTCATGGTTCCCACCCACCTCTTCTTGAATCTCTCACTGTTGTTTTTCACAGTCCAAATAGAATTGGGCTGCTCTGGATAGCCACATGATGAAGACATTATGCCTGTACCCATAGTAGCTGTGTGAAAGAAGGTATTTCAGTAGCTCTACCTTGCCATGCAAGCTATGTCTGCTGAAAGTTCCTCTTCCACACAATCATTACAGGTACAATGGCCCTGTTCTCTTTTTTGTTGTTGGTTGACCAGCCTAGACTCCCTGAAGAAAGGATTTTCCAGCTAATCAGTTCATTTGGGGTGAAATTCCACATCCTCACTGGACCATATTAAAGGACTGAAAAACTTCATTAAACATCCAGAAGCTGACAAATGCAAACAGAGAACATTAGGATACCACTACTGTATGAAAAGAAAGGAACCTTGTTATCTAACTCCCTGGTAACAACAAGCCTCCTTAACATTTAAACTCTGTATCTCTTATCTGGCCCTAGCCAAGTATAAGCAGAACAGTTTTCCATCATTCCCACAGATAATCATTCACATTTCTGTTCCAGAGCCAAATAATATATTTAATTTTTGATCCAGGTAAATACTGTTACTTGACACCACCTTTCCCCCCTGACAGGCTCCTTGTCTTTAATGTGTCATGTATATTCCATTTTGTCATTGGTGGAGAGACCAACAAAAGATTTCCAGCTCACTTCTTTCCTACCAATGTAAGTTTTTATATGAAAAGTCAGCTGAAAATGCTTAGTGATTCACAATTAAGAAATTAGAGGGATAGAGTAACCAAATGGCAGCAAAATTAAAGATATGTCACTAATTATTTAAATAACTAACTATAAAATTAAAAGCTGGGGTAGCCAAAAGTTATGCTACAAACACTTCAAAGAAGGTCTGAGGAGAAAGCCTACAATTAACATCAAGACGCATGTTAGATCAGGAAACTGCCAAGGTAAAATGCAGTTCAGGCACAGAACAAACAGTTGTTGGTGGCCCTGACATAAACATAACATACACAGAAGGAAGTCATAGAACATGATCAAAACACGTAGCCACCACCATAGAGAAAAGGGACCAGCAAAACCCGTAAGAAAATAATTATACAGTGCCAGCAAAGTATGGTAAGAACTGCAGGTAGGATTTTACCCTTGGAGGTAAAGTTTCCCACCTGTTGTCTGTTCTACCTGTTTGTACCTGTACATGGTTTCTGCTTATCCAAATGTCCTTTCAAAGAGGTTGTTCAGTGACATGCTCAGAAAGCTTAATGCAATCTGTGCTAAATGTTATCTCCACCTCACCCTTCATAAACACCCAACACTGGAAAGTGGATATCCAAATTTCCTTCTGTTCTGAAAATACAGCAGTTGTTTGACATAAACTGCAATAGCCCACAGGATCAGAGACTGAGGACTTTATCAGACGCATCAAATATGGAATCATAACAATGCCATATAACCGTGAAAGGGTACGCATATCAGACAACATTGCCCTTTCACGGTTATGTTCCCTTAAAATTCCATACTTTTTAATTGATAGTTTAAGCCATCAATTTGATCCCCCCTGCCATTTTTTTGCTGGCATAGCTGGTGTGTGAAACCTCACATCCTTTTCCCCCTGTACTTACCCATCAGTGGCTGGTCTGTCATGAATGCTTCCAGGTGAGATTGCAACATCCAGGTAAGTGACGCACTTTTTATTACCCTCCCCATGTTACTTGTAAGTTTTAAAGTGTGTTTTTGTGCTTCTTGAAACTTTTTAAGTGTTATTTTTTGTTTTGTTTTTTAATTTTCCACATGATGACCTCTCGAGATATTTTGCGGTATTTTAAAGGAGGAAGTGAACGGAGCTCCATTCATTTCCTCTTTCATTGCTGGTGCTGCCTTTGCTGGAATTAGAGGTAAGTGTTGGGGGGAGTATTCTTTTGCTGAAATTGATTTTTTTATGCCAGCAAAAGAATGCTTTAAAGTTATAGACAGATGAGAGACAGATGGTTTTTTAACTTGCAGTTGCAGTCCAGGTAATAGCCCAGACCACAAATGTCCCCATATTTTGCTTGTGGGGGTGATGTGGTCTCCATGGCCTTCTTTTTGCAAGGAGGTGCAGGTGGACAGCCTTAACCCTTGCTTTAAACCAGAGACTATTCTCTGTGGAGATTATCAGATGCATCAAAAGTGGTGTTACAGCAACGCCAGGAGATTGCAAAAGGGCTCCCTTAACAGACGATGTCGTTCCCCTATCGTTATGCACCTGTTCTGCTGCTATTCCGCCGGCACTGCCTTTTATTGATGGGAGATGTCATCAATAGATCCCACATTCCATTTCTGTTCCAAACTTGCCTGTGTGTGATAAGGTGCCCCATTTCGCTGGCAAGATCCTAGCATCAATGGGCAGTCCCTTCCAGAACACTTCCGGGTGAGATCAGGAAATCCATATAAATGACACACTTTTTATGACTCTCCCCAGGTTACTTGAATATTTTAAAGTGTGTTTTTGTGCTTGCTGTCACTTTTTTCTCCTGTTCTTTTTATTTTTATTTTTGAATTTCCCGCACTCATGTCTTCTAATGTGAATCTGTGGGATTTCGATCCAGGAAGTGAATGGAGCTCCGTTAGAGCTCTGTTCACTCCTAGGTTGCCCTGTCAATGGGAGAGGAGGTAAGTACAGTGGGTAGGGTGATTCTGGCAGGACAGGGGCAGGACAAGGGCGGGAGTGGAGATTGTGGGACAGGAACACTTTTTGCATTCCTGTCAGATAATCTCCTTTAGGGAAAAGACTGGGGCACACTTTAGTTGCTGTGGGAGTTAAAAGATAAGAGAAGGAACCACTCCTGTGCTCATGATCAAAGTTAGCTGGGAGTGGGTGATCTATTGGCTCATACTTCCTTGTGTTGGGGAGTTATTGCTACAACCATAACTTCTTCTTTTAAACCAAAGTTTATTTTTGTTTCAGTATTTCCCTGCTTCTTAAAGTATAGAAAAATACTGGGAAATAAAGCCTTCACACTGTGAATATACTAGCAAAAGCAATCAGTTTCACTAAAGTCAAGAGCAGATCAATCCAACTTTTGTCTCATGCTTTTTCTTCCTTTCTGGCTCCTCCATCTCTTTTCTTCATGTGCACTTTTCACTCCCTTTGTGCTGGACCCATTTAATTTTCATGCCACCTTGCTGTTCTTTCCTCACATATCAGACACCAAGTGTTTCTCAGTCTCTCTTATAGGATGCATGAGATAGCCTCCTGCCTCATTGTGAGGCAATCCCATTGATCTGTTGTTGTTAACTGCCATCAAGTCAACTTTATGAATGACAGAGCTCCAGGTTACTCTATCATCAACAAGTCCTTCTCAGGTCTTGCAGACTCAGGGCTCTAGCTTCCTTGATTGAATCTATCCATCTGGAATGGATGCTCCTGTCTTCTACCTTTCCATGCATATTTGTCTTTTCTAGTGAGTCATGACTTCTTATGATATGGCCAAAATATGACAGTTTCATTTTAGTCCTCTTGGCTTCTAGGGCGAGTCCATGCTTGATTTGCTCTAGGACCCACAGAATTCTTCTCCACAGTACTCTTCTCCAGCACCAGATATCAAATTGATTTCCTTTCTGTCAGCTTTCTTCACTGTCCAGCTTTCACAATCATACATACTAACTGGAAATAAGATGGCATGGACAATCCTACCTTTATATTTATAACCTAAGGATATATTTTGACACTTTGGGATCTTGTTTAGTTTCCTTCAGAGCTTCCCTTCCAAGTCCTAGGACTTTACACAAACTCTGATATCTTCAATAAAGTTCTTTATTGGAATAGAAGCATGTGTAAGGAACAGTGGCAAAGCTGCATACTGAAGACCAAGCTTGCAATCAGGATAGATAAGGTACCCCCAGCGTGAGAAAGCAGAAAAGGGAGGGTAGAACTTCAAAGCACACTTCGGAGGTGAGAGATCTGCCAGGCCATCTGGCCGACCTTGAGCACTTGGGATGAACAGCGTTCCCATAGAAGCCAACATCTCTCAAACATTCCAGAGGCCCAAGGCAGAGCCAGTCTCAAACCATGAAAATGTCAGGGACCTCCACGAACTCCACTCTATGCCTTAGAATTCATGGATGGCCCTGACATACTGCCCCCCCGAAGACCAACCCCCCCCTCAACCAGGCTTATCGGGAAAGCGGGCATGAAACTTTCGCAATAAGCGTTTGGCATTGACATGCTCAGAAGCAACCCACTCCGCATGGCCCAAAGGCAGGTGTTTCCACTTCACCAAATACTGTAACCCTCCCCGGTGAAGTCTAGAGTCCAGGATCTCAGAAATTTCAAAATGTTGGTCCTGATCCACCAGGATCGGCTGAGGAGCAGGTTCCGGAGCCGGATGGTGTTTGTCCGGAGGGTTCACGGGCTTGAGCAGGCTGGAATGAAACACAGGATGCACATGACGGTACAACTTAGGCAAGGACAGTTCAAAAGCCACAGGATTTACCATCCTAACAACACGAAAAGGCCCAATGTATTTGGCTCCCAACTTTTTAGAGGGTTGGGGACACTTAAGGAATTTGGTGGACAAATAAACCAGATCTCCCACCTCATATCTAGGGGAAGGGTCCCGCTTCTGATCAGCATAATGTTTGTAGCGTGCTTTGGCAAAGTCCAAGGCCGAGATTACATGAGGCCACGCATCCCTGACCTTTTGACTCCACTGGGAGACCGAAACGGGGTCAGAGTTGGGGGACCCCTCCAGCAAAGGAAGGGGACTGAAATCATGCCCAGACACAACCTTGAACGGTGAGAGTCCAGTACTCTGGTGAGTGGCATTATTGTAGGCCACTTCAGCAAAGGGCAGAAGATCAACCCAATCAGATTGTTGGAAATTCACATAGCATCTTAGGTATTGTTCAAGAGTCTGATTCGTTCGTTCCATTTTCCCGTCCGATTGGGGATGATGGGAGCTGCTAAGCCCGAGCTCCACCCCTAGAAGGTACGTGAAAGCCTTCCAAAACTGCGAGGTAAATTGTGCCCCCCGATCCGACACAATCTTGGTCGGAATGCCATGAATCCGATAAATATGCTGAATGAACAATTTGGCTAATTGGGAGGCCGTGGGGAGTTTCTTACAGGCCACAAAATGCGCTTGTTTTGAGAACAAATCAGTAACCACCCAAATAACCGTCTTTTTTCTACTCTCTGGTAACTCCACAATAAAGTCCATGCTAATGACCTCCCAGGGCTTGTTTGGGGTGGGTAGAGGGTGGAGCAAACCTTTGGGCTTCCCTGACCCCCCTTTTGACACTGCACAAGTGGTACACCCCTTCACATATTCCTCCACCTCCTTCCTCATTCGGGGCCACCAAAACTGTCTCCGGGCCAAATGCAAAGTTTTGAGATACCCAAAATGTCCAGCACTCTTGACATCATGGCACTGCTTGAGAATACTCGCTCTCAAGACCTCAGGAACATACAGGCGATCCCCTTTCCAAGCCACCCCTTCCCTCACAGTCACCTCATTGGGGTGAGCCAGGTACCACTGATCCAGGGGCAGTTCCGAGGCCAATTGAGAATGCCACCCTCCTTTCTCCCCTTGAGAATCTGTGGGCGTGGCAGAACTATCCGCCGTAGGGGTCACTGCCTGGGTCCCCGGATCGGGGGAAGGTAGGTCGGGGTTCAAGGGCTGGGGCACAGGTCCAGGCACCAAGGGAGAGTCACCGTCAATTTCAGTTGGACCCGGCACCTGAGCAGGGCTAGCAGTGGATTTCTGTTCTTTGGCTTTGCTCCGTGTGAGGACTGCTAGCCCCAAGTGGGAAGGAGAAAAAACGGTGTCAATGACCTCCTTGCGTTTACTCTCATGTTGTGGTAGCCTGGACAAAGCGTCAGCTAGAAAATTCCTTTTCCCCGGGATAAATTTCAGAGTGAAATTAAATCGGTAAAAGAAACTGGCCCACCTGACCTGCTTGGGGCTCAAGCACCTAGGGGTAGCCAATACTTCCACATTTTTATGATCAGTCCAAACCTCAAACGGTTTGGGTGAGCCCTCCAGTAGGTGGTGCCACGTTTCTAGTGCCAACTTGATAGCACCTGCCTCCTTCTCCCACACCGGCCAATTTCGTTCCATGTCATTGAACTTTCTGGACAAATAGGCACATGGCCTCAAATCCCCTTCCTCCCCCTTTTGCAACAGAACACCACCCATCGCTACATCAGAGGCGTCCACTTGGACCACGAAAGGTTGGGAGGGGTCGGGGTGTTTGAGAATAGGCTCAGAAGTGAAAAGGGATTTCAATTTGTCAAATGCTTGTTGGCACTGTGGTGACCACACAATCTTTTGGGGAGGTTTGTACCCTTTGCCGTGCTTGGAACCTTTGCCTTTCCCATCTTTGGTTTTTAACAAATCTGTCAGGGGAAGGGCTACCGACGCAAAGTCAGGGATGAAGGACCGATAAAAATTAGCAAAACCCAGGAAGCTCTGCAACTGTTTCCTGGTTCTAGGGGCTTCCCATGCCAAGACCCCCTTAACCTTTTCTGGGTCCATTTCAATCCCTTTGTTTGAGATGCGGTACCCTAAATAATCCAGACGGCTTTGGTGAAACTCACACTTGGACATTTTCGCATACAGATGATTTCCCCCCAACCTTGTAAGCACCTTTTTTACCAGTTTCACATGGGACGTGTAGTCCTCAGAATAAATCAACACATCATCAAGGTATACCAACACCCCTTTGTACAGAAATTCACGTAACACATCATTAATTAAGTTCTGAAAAATGCCGGGGGCCCCTTTTAGGCCGAAAGGCATGACGAGGAACTCAAAAGCCCCCAAGGGGTAATTAAACGCAGTCTTCCATTCATCCCCTTCCCGAATCCGTACTCTGTAGTAGGCCTCCCGCAGATCCAGCTTCGTAAAAATCTTCCCTTTGGAGAGATGGGCTAATATGTCCTTCATCAAGGGCAGGGGGTACTGGTTGGAAACACTAATCGCGTTTAGCCCTCTGTAATCCTGAATCAAATGAAGCCCGCCATCTGCCTTGCGCCTAAACATCACCGGAGCCCCCACAGGCGAGGTTGAGGGCCTAATGAACCCTCGGGCTAAGTTTTTGTCTATGAACTCTCAGAGCGCCTCCATTTCAGCTGGTGTCATAGAATAAATGCGAGGTTTAGGTAGGCTGGACTCCGAGAGTATCTCAATGGCGCAGTCAAAAGCCCGGTGGGGTGGCAAAATGTCACATTCCCTCTCCTCAAACACATATTGCCATGCTTTGTACTCCACTGGCAGCCCTTTCAGCTCCCCCTTTACTAAGGCAGTCGTGTAATTCTGTGGCTCACCCTCCAGGGGGACCTTGTCCCCTGGGAATCCTCCCCCCACCCCGTGCTCTTTGGTACACAATGGGTCTGTAAAAGTCAGTGTTTCTTTTATCCAGTCTATGGTGGGGTTGTGGTACTTTAGCCAGTTCAGACCCACAACTGCCGCGGGGACTAACCCTGGAGCAATCACAAACTGCAGTTCCTCCTGGTGGGTTCCCATCCTCATGTTCATGGGACCAGTTATGCGCCGGGCGGGGCCCCCCTTCATCATACCCCCATCCATCTGAGACAGCCACACGGGCTTGTCCAGCTTAACTGTATCAACGTTCAGTTCACTGACTAAGGAGGGGTGGATGAGTACTTGGGTACAACCAGAGTCAATCATTAACATTACCTTACGGGTGGGGCCCTCCCCTCCAACCCCCACTCGAGCTTTGATAAAGAACGGGCCCTTCACTCCACTCACCACGGCATCCGGGCGCCCTTCCGGATTAGCCCGCCCTCGGGCGCTCAGTAGGGTGGGCTGGGCCCGTTTCCTGCCGGCTCAGCGTTGGAAGAGTAGGACCCACTATCCTCGGGATCATCTGAGGACTCCCCTGCCGCATGGCCCGCTGCCAGGGCCCTGGCCGTCGCCTAGGTCTTGGGCTTGGAGGGAGTCTTGGCGGGCCCGCTTCTCCCCTCGCTCCGCGCTGGCTTGGTGGCGGCGGGTTGCTCCCGAGGGCTCCTCTCTGGGCACTCCGCTATGCGGTGTCCGCTCTTCCCACAATGCAGGCACAGCCCCTTTCTCATCCTTCGCTCGCGTTCGGACTCTCCGGTGGGACCTCCCCCCGAGCGTGCCGCCTTGGTTTTCTTCCCTGGGGCCCCAGCGGACTTCCCCTCCGTCCCGGCCTGGCGGCGCAACATCTTGATGCTGGCCTTCACCAACTCCACTTCACCCGCTAGCTGTATCCACCCCAGGAGGGTTTCGGGGTCTCCCTGGAACTTGGCCCACTCTAGAATGTCGGGGTTCAGGCCCTCCTGGAAAAACTTCACCTTAACTTCCTCTGGCCACTCCGGCACTTGGCTGGCTAGGCGGCGGAACTCAGCCGCGTACTCTGCCACTGGCATCGTACCTTGCTTCAGGCTCCTAAACTTGCTTCGAGCCCGCTTCCCTCTTAAGGGATCTTCGAACTGGGCCCTGAGAGCCATCAGGAACTCTTGGTAATTACGCAGTTCAGGGGCTCCCATATCATAAAGACCCACCAACCACTGGGCCGCCTCTCCCTCCAGTTGGTTGGACACATACTGCACCTTCTCAGCCTCAGATTGGAACTCCCCTTCCCACTGAGTCATGTAACTCACCACTTGAGTCATGAAGTAGGGTAGTTTTGCTGGATCCCCATCAAACTTCGCCTTCAGATGCCGGTGTTTCCAGCCCCGGGGTCGCTCCTGCGGCTCAACCGGGCCAGCCCCCACTGGGGGAGCCGGTCCAGGAGCCGGCAGGCCAGGTACATCAGGGGGCTGACCGGGGACCCCATCCCCGGGTGCCTGGGCAGCCGCAGCTGGCGCTGGGGGAGGCTGGGCCCCTCCAGGGGCTGGTGGAGCTGGAGGGGTTCTGTGCAGGAGTTCTAGGAGTACCTCCCGTATCTCACCCATTTGCTGTTTCAGTTGAAGTACCTCGGCTCCAACTTCTGCCAGGGAAAACTTCGCTTCTGGCTCTCTAGGCCCCTCACCCTGGGGTCTGTCCCACCGGGACCTGCGGTCTTCTCGGCGACCGGCCCCTGCCCATGGCCAGGCAGGGCCCAAAACCTCTCGCACCGGAGTGCCGAAGCTTGGCAGGCTGCCCCTCCCTGGAGCCAGCTCCATCCCCAACTCCCAGGGCTCAGTGGAGGGTGGAAATCTTGCAGCCCTCCAGCGGTCTCGGTCTCGGCTGGCGCCTCCAGCTGTGATGGCTACAGCACCCCCCTCTGCCCCGGTCTCCTGCTTCGAGGCAGCGGCTGCTTTGGCGCTGGCTACAGTCAGATCTTGGTCCGTCTGTGTGCCAGTCTCTGCGTCCTCAGACATTGCAGGTAAAGGCTCCACAGCTTCAGGACAGAGGAAAAAAAATAAAATAGGAGTATGCAGCTTTCTGTGATGTACACAGAACACAAACTCTGATATCTTCAATAAAGTTCTTTATTGGAATAGAAGCATGTGTAAGGAACAGTGGCAAAGCTGCATACTGAAGACCAAGCTTGCAATCAGGATAGATAAGGTACCCCCAGCATGAGAAAGCAGAAAAGGGAGGGTAGAACTTCAAAGCACACTTCGGAGGTGAGAGATCTGCCAGGCCATCTGGCCGACCTTGAGCACTTGGGATGAACAGCGTTCCCATAGAAACCAACATCTCCCAAACATTCCAGAGGCCCAAGGCAGAGCCAGTCTCAAACCATGAAAATGTCAGGGACCTCCACGAACTCCACTCTATGCCTTAGAATTCGTGGATGGCCCTGACAATTTCTTTGCCAGCACATTTTAAACCATTAGTGTGCCGGCAAAAGAAGCTTTTTTATCAGATGTCAGTGTAATAACGTGGAAAATGCAGCCCAGTACTTCTGCATTCACTGGGGCTCGTGATCTTGGCAGTTTTCGTGAGAAGATGTGAGCATGTTTAAAAGTTAAAAAAAAAAACCCAGCTAAAATAATAATAAAAAATGAACACAGAAGCACTTAAAAACTTCCAGGTAAACCAGATAAAAGAGCATGTACTTTTTACATTCTCTCCTGGAAGTGTTCTGGTGGGAACTGCCCATTGATGCTAGAACCGCACCAGCAGAATGGGATGCGGTTTCACACACAGGAGATTCTGCCAGAAAAATGCCACATCCAATCTATTGACAGCTTGGCCTGTCAATAAAAAAGAATGCTTTATTAACATCACATAATTGCAAAATAATGACATCATATGAAGAGGCTGCCCTTTCGTGTTTATGTGGCATTGTTATGATGGCATATTTGCCAAGTCTGATAAAGTCCCTAGTCTTCTGATTTCTCAACTGCCATCTCCACTCTGATTTATGACTGAGCCAAGATATTGAAAATCTTGAACAATTTCAATGTCTTCATTGTCTACTTTAAAGTGATGTAAATCATCAGTGCTCATTATTTTTGTTTTCTTAATGTTCAAATCCAGCCTTGCACTTTCTTCCTTGTCTTTCTTCAGCAATTGTTCCAAGTCTTTGCTATTTTCTGCTAGCAGCATAGTCTCTTAATTTGTCTTAAAATGTTAATGTTGCTTCCTCCAATTTTCATGTCTCTCTCTTCTGACTCTAATCCAGTTTTATTTATTGTATGTTCAGCATACAATTTAAACAGATAGCTTGATAAAATGCAGCTTTGTCTAATTCCCTTATCAATTGGAAACCACTCAGTTTCTCCGTATTCTGTCCTGATGATAGTTTCTTATCCTGAGTACATGTTACACATCAAGACAAACAAATGTTGTGGCACACCCATTTCTGTAAGAGCAATCCATAGTTTTTCATGATCTGTATAATCAAAGGCTTTGCTATAATCTATAAAGCACAGGCTGATTTTCTTCTAAAATTCTTCGGTGTGCTCCATTATCCAATGTATGTTTTCAATATGATCCCTAGCGCCTCTTCCACTTCTGAACCTAGTTTGGACATCTGGCATTTCTTATCCCATATGTGGTAATAGTCTTTGTTGTAGAATTTTTTAAGCATCACTTCACTTGCATGGAAGATTAATGGCTTTGTCTTGTGGTTACTGCAATCCCTGGTGTCTCCTTTCTTGGGGATTGGAATATATACTGAGCATTTCCAATCTCTGGGCCATTGTTTTCTTACCCATATTTGTTGGCAGATTTTAGAGTAGATTCTGCCTCTGTAGTTTTCTTCCCCCACCCTTTTCTTGCTAGTATCTCTTTTCTTATGTTCCAGTTATCATCCAGACTGTGGCAACTTTCCTGTCTTAGAAACCACACCTAGTATATTCTCTTCCTCTACATTTTTCTTAACCCCTTATTTTCTTACCAGTCTTTCTCATGCAGTCTTCCCTCCTCTCCTCAGCCTTGCCAGATTCCAGACTTCTCTCTCTAGGTTGACATATTTTTCTTCCCCAAATCCATGCAGACACATATGCATATTATTCAAATACTTTGTAAATCATGTGGTGGGTGATGGAAGGACTGAGCAGCACACAGAAACATATTCCACTGATTTCCCATCCAAAAGCTCCTTCTAAAGTTACTTTATAGAAAAAGAAGAGCGGACTTTTGCAGATATTTCTGCTTGGTATGAGAGGATGCACAACCTGTACCTTGCAGCCCCATGACCCTTTTTGTTTGATACTTTTTCTCCCCATAGGGCTCCTGTTCTTTGAACAACTTCAGGATATGCAGATATTCAACTGGTATAGCTTTCCCAGGAATGAGGAGTTCATGAATCTGGGGTCTTGCCTGGGGCCTCTAAAATTACCTGTCTGATCTTATGCTTAGCCTAATCCCAATCCTATCTGCAAAATGGGAACAGCTCTACTAACCTGCCTTGGTTTTAAGGTTGTTTTAAGGATTACTGAGTAATGTAGTAGAAGTGCTTTTCACACTGAGAATATAAAACAAAACTGACTTCTGTTTTCCAAAATGACCCTGAGAATCAACTGACAACATGTGCAGAAAGTTTCCCACCTTTGACACAAAGTATGTTTTTAACAGTGCAATCCTATATGCATTTATTCAGACATTAGTACCACTGAATTCAGTGTGGCTTATCTCCTGTCCCTCCCACATCTCTCTCTCACAAAAACTTTCATCTCCCCCTCTCAGTTCCCAAAGAATGCAAAATATAAAAATATTAAAAGCTACCACCCTTTGATACCTTTGGGCTATTCTAGCATTTACAGTTGAGTACTATCACATTAAATATTTTAACAGAAATACTGTTTAGCATGGCTACACATTATGCATGTGTATGTAGAAGTACTAAAGAGACTAGAGTGTTATTCTACATTTTTAACTCCCCAAGGCCCTAAACTGTGAGCTGTGATTCAAACTAACCACACTGAAAACCATTAGCAGGTTCATTTCTTATAAGACAATTAGGTAGAGTAATGACTGCATATTTTAACTCATGTTTCAGTTTCTATAAAAGCTAAAGTCATAATTGTCATTGTTGCATCTTAAAGAATCCTGCCATTTGTAGGCCAATGAATTCTCTACTACAGATGTTCAACAGACATTCAACACTCCCATCAACTACAATTCCCAAAATACCCTGAGTGATTGTCTTCACTACATATTAAGGGATAGCCATGTTGCCAATGCAGCAAAATGCAACAAAATCCAAAATTACAAAATAGTGATACCTCCTTAACTGACAACAGGAGTAATGTCTGAGATAAAATGAAGATCTGTGACTCCAATATCGTAATTTTTCTTTTCCTGTATGATTTTTAACATCTTTGCCTGATGAAGATGCCAGTGAATGGAGCTCTGTTCACGTGCTGTTAGTGCCTGGGCTGCCTCTTTAATGCTACAGAAGGTAGGTTTGAGGAGGTTCTTTTGCTGGCATAAACATGTTTTAAAATATGCCAGCAAAAGAACAATAATGGAGGGTGGTCTGATAAACTCCAAACTATTACATATTACTACTGCATGTTTGAAGAAGTAAATTTTGTGTCATCATACACTGGGACTTGCTTTTCTGGGGTTGGCTCTGTCCAACACAAAGTAGAGCAAACAAATTTGGTTTCAATTGACATTTTTTGCCTGTTCCAATACCTATTTTTTCTCTCCATATCTGACAGTACAGAGACTTCTCCAAGAAACAAATCCTACTCTTCCATCATAGTGGCTTGGAGCCTCATACTGGATAGGAGCATATCTTGGGTGCAGGGATGCTTTGCAACTTCAAATGGAGCAGCCAGACTTGTTTTCCTGCCTTTGTTCCCAGTCAACTCACAGTCATGATGGATGGCCTTACTCCTGTCTTTGCAACAAGATACAAATCTTCTTTGGAGATTTTTAACCACAGATTGGGTGGGCAGCTTGCAGGAGTACTTTAGTTGTGTATTCTTACATGGCAGGGAGTTGAACTAGATGGCCCTTGCAGTCCATTCCAATTCTATAAGCAACAAGCTAGGGCAAATAAAGCACATGAGAGAATTCCCAGCAAGCACCTTACACCAACAATGTCTGGTGCTCAACTGAGTTCTTTTATACCTGCTGACCAAAACTTGTACTTCTAGGTTCCCGCTATCCTTAAACAAACAGGTCTTTCTACTCTAAGGTGTCACTCATAAATAAATTCCATAGAGCATGTTGGTGTACTATTTTTTTTTACACACACACACAAAAAAAGCATATTCCAAGATCCAATGTGTTCCATCAAAAGCTAGCCCTGCATGGGGTCAGAGGAAACAAAGGATTAGAAAATTGCAGTTTCTATCTCCTAATTGTTTAGAAAGGAGCAGGTTTAAGAAGTAAAACTGCAGCATCAGTGAATACCTGCCATAATAAAAAAGAAGAAAAGGCAGAGCTTTCATGAGGGTGGCAACACAGAAACCTGTCATCAACCATAAATATACACATTCACATTCAGGTTTGGTTCGACTTCCCTGTCAAAATGCTCTTTTCTGGACTGAAATTCTTTTTGAGCCTTTGGGATGGGACAGGGCTATAAATCTATATCTACCTATATTAAGGATCTTGTGTCAGCATTAGTAGGGGAAAATGTGTACAATCCTAAATGTACTCATGGCTTCCATGAGTGGACTATCATATAGCAGTGCTTAGCACTAAAACTGAGGAGTCTTCTATGATTACTGGCTTATCTAGAATAAGGGTTCATTTTGTCATACATGCTACAGAATTTGAGTATATGGAGCAAAACAACCAGAATGTCTCCTAGAGAATTCTGGATCAAATTACAGGCATTTGATTTCAAGGCTCAATTTAACTTCACACAGCCAGACCTATAGGCACCTTGTGCAGCTGACCTAACCTAAACATAACCGTGTGGTGGGAGACCATAAAATAATGCAAGCTGGTGACACAGGGGGATAGCACCTTAGGTGTCAACAAAGTCAAAGACTAGAATTCATAAGAACAGGAAGACGTTGTCATGACCCAAGGAGTAGGAGGTGAATTGTATATCCAAAACCTAGTCTTATTAAATCATTGATAATTCCAATGATTTGTTTAAAAGTGAGAAGTAGCATGATGTCAGACTTCCTATTGGTCATGTTCTTGACATTAAAAATGATGTATAAGGCTGTTGGAAGGAGACATTAAACACAGTTTCTTAACTGGAAAGCCCTTCACAATCGTTCTCTTAAGAGATCTGGTAAGAATGGACTTGAAAATATGTTATACCTTTTTTAAACAACAACAACCAAAGGATTCTATATTTACTAAATTATGCTTTGTAATACCTGATATATGTCATAATAAAAGAATGAAGAGAAATTTAGACTCACATTGATCCCTATTTGAATAATGACTGTATGCCTATACAGAGACTTTTTAGCTTTAGTGGCAATTAGAGTAGGGAAGGTTTGAATATGCTGAGTTACTGCCCTGTTTAAGGCTGGCCAAAAAGAGAGAATCTTGAAATAAGGCATAATTTGTCACAATTTTATTATTATGTGTTTTTTTTATTTATTTAGGTCTCCTCCTTTCCTTTTAGTTCTCTGTGGGGTGGGAAGGAGCTGTTAATATTCATAACTTTTGATGCACCCACAGTTAAATAGAATTATGAATGCTGCATACCATCTGAAAAATGTTATTGCACAGAGACAGAACATATCATAAAAGGCAGGGCAGATATGAGTCATTTTAGGTGTTCCCAAACAGAAATTCATAGCCTCAAAAGAAAGCACTTTTTTTCTCTCAAAAGAAAGCACCTAACCAGGAGGTGAATACTAGTTATTTTCAGTTTGTCTAAAACCTGATAGATGCTACATAAATTGTCCCCCACAATCCCTAGAGAAGATGGGCATTTTGAGTGATTTTTTAAAAAAGTAATCTTAGAGAAAAGTGGCAAGTTTATGATCACCATATTCCACTCCATTGAATCTGCATATTATGCAAATCATCATCATCATCGTCATCATCATCATCATCTATACCCCACCTTTTCCCCAAAACATTTACTCAAGGCAGCTTACAAATTAAAGTGATTACAATATAGTTAAAAACGTACAAAAATTCAACATTAAAATACAATTAAACTATCAATAATATTAAAACAATTTAAAGCATACACTTAAAAAGGATAAAAAGCAGTTAAAACCAGTACAGTTTAAAACAATGCAAAACTCTCTTAAAAGCCCTTTCCTTAAAAACCTTCAGTTTGAAAAGCCTGTCGGAACAAAAAGTCTGTGCCTACTGATGGAAGGATATCAAGGAGGGGGCTATTCTGGCCTTCCAAGGAAGGGAGTTCTAGAGAATGGGGCAACCATCAAGAAGGCCCTGTCTCAAGTCCACTGTACCTGTGAAGGTCGTAGGACTGAAAGAAGGGCTTCTCCTGAGGATCTCAGGACATGGGCAGACTCATACATGGAGATATAGTCTGTCAGATAGCTGGACCTAAGCTGTATAGGGCTCAATAGGTAATAACCAGCACCTTGAATAGTGTCTGGGAACAGACCAAGAGCTATTGGAGCCATTGGAGCAGGATAGTTGTGTTCCCTGTGACTTGCTGCAGCCATTTGTACTAACTGAAGTTTCTAGACAGTTTCCAAAGGCAGTCCCACATAAAGTGTGTTACAGTAAGCCAGATGGGATGTAACTAAGTTATGTTTGTGTGGTCCTGGCCAGATTAGGCATCTTCAGGAAAGGGCATAGTTGTCACACTCATTTCAAGTGCGCAAAAGCACTCCTGGCAACTATGGATACCTGGACCTCAAATTGTAAGGGTGAGTCCAGGAGGACACCTAAACTGTGAACCTGCAGAGTGTAACTCCATCCAGCAAGGATGAATCCCTATCCCCTGAGCCATCTTTCAATTGGCCAGGAGCACCTCTGTCTAGTCTGCATTAAGCTGCAAGTTGTTCACCCTGATCCAGTCTGTTGCTGATTGTCAGGTATTAGCATTCCCAAATTCATAAAGCACAAGCTCCAGGGTTCATCAGAAATCTTTATTGCCAGAAATCCAGGAAGCATACAATACAAAACCATTGCTGAGACTGAGAACCTAACAGATACACTCTAAATTAAAAGCATTCTGCAATCAACTTGGGAGATTATCAGATGCAGGAGAATGCACCAAAAATCGAGTTCCCAACCGTGTCACAAGATCACTAAAAAAAACAAAAAGGGTGACCTTACCAGACACCAGTGTCCTTCTGTCATTCCGGGGGCGTAGCGCTGCCACGAATGAGGCTTCCCTCTTGCATTGATGGGGAGCAGCCACTAATAAAAAGCAATGCCTTACTGATGCCTGTGCTACGCCCCCAGAATGCTGGAGGACATCATCATCTGGTAAGGTCACCCTTTCCTGTTCTTCTAGTGATCTTCTGACATGGTTTTTGCTGCGCCTGATAAACTCCAAATCTGGCAGGTTGCATAACTATTGGTTGTCCATTATCCACTGCACAAGCATTCCTTAAACCGAAAGTTACCATCTTCCCAGCCTCTCTAGCCCTGAAACTAATATCTCCTTTCCCAAGGAAAGCCCAAATAATTACACATACATCATGTCATCCCTACACAAACTGTTATGCATACTCTACACAAAGGCCACAGGGAAGCTAATGAACATGGCAGGAACAGGAGGAAAGGGGACCAATCATGACACTGATGTTGTCAGACACTGGTTTAGGATTGGGACAGCTCCCTTGGAGTGTGAAGGAAAGAAGAAATAGAGTTTGGTGTCATCAGCATACTGGTAGCACCAATCCCAAAACATCTGGACACCCTTTCTCAGTGGTTTCATGTAGATGTTGAATAGCATGGGGGATAAAACTGATCTCTGAGGGACCCCACAAACCAACAGTCAAGTCCCTGTTTGTACCTGCCCTCCAGGAAAGAATAGAGCTGCTGTAAAACTGTACAGTAGTTTTACTACTGTAGAACTTCTCTGCATCTAGAACAATCAATTCAGCTTGCTTCTGATTATATTGTTCTAAATATTCCAAAATATCTAACAGATTTCTGATGTTATCTCAAAGCTTTTAGGTAAAAATCCACATTGGTCCCCATGGATAAAATCCTGCAGAATTATTTTCTTCCTTTCAGCTAAAATCATTGTAAACAACTTATAGTCATTATTCAGTAATGACATTAGTCTCTACTAATACTCATTTGGTGTTAGTGCTATATTTACCTCTTTCCAACTATCAGGAATCTTTCCATTCAGCAAAATGGTGTTCATCATTAGTTGTAGAGGCAATAGAAGTTCATCCTCAAAACAATTATAATAAAGAGCTGACAAGCCATATGGCCCAGATGCCTTTCCTGTTGTAGTCTTTTTCATAACATCACAGAGCTCCCTTACAATTATAGAAGCATTCATAATCTTTCTCTGTAATCTTTGATAAATTCTGTTTACTCAAATATTCATCCACTTTCTCTAAATAATTTTTTTATCAAATAAATTCCATCATGCTTACCAACATATATAAATATGTATATACCAATACAAGTTTCAATGTCTTCTTAATTTAATTTCCAAGAACAAATAAAAGGATTTAAATTTACTTTCTTACCCATCCATTACTTTCAAATCCAATCTCTAATTCTGCTCTCTTGTTCTCTCTTGTCTCTTACGTTCACCTTGTTCAACTTATTCAAACCCTCCCACATACTCACGCATCTTCAAACATCCCCTTATATCAGTCACGTCACTTCCTTCCTAACATTTCCAATATATTTTTGTCTCATCAGAAAGATCTAATCTCTGCTATGCAATTTAGATTGACACTTTCTACAAGCTGATGTTTCAATAGTACCTAACTCATCTGTTCTTGCATAGCAACTCACTATGTTGACCTTTTCTTCCTTTTATGAATCTATGTCTTCTATATCCCATACAGTTTCAAGCCTGTACATAATGCTTGGTGTCTAAGAGGAAATTTTTGTAGCAATATACATTGTCATTTCACAAATGGTTCAACTCTTTCCACAATATCAGTCTTCTAATAACCAAAGCCTACTATGGCAAGACTCCCCATCTTCTTTTAATGCAATTTGTTAGCATTTCCCAATCCTTTTGAAATTTCTCAATGTATCTTCTTTTGATCAAAGATGAAAGTTTATCCATTTCAGCCATTTTGCAAAGTCTGGTTAACCAATATTGTGTCAGTGGTATTTGATTATTTTCCCACAATTTCACATAGAATATTCTTGCTGCAGTGAGCATGTAGAAGATGATTTTGCTATGTTTTTTTCTAGTTCTATATTTATCATGCCCAATTAAAAAAATCAGGTTTAAGTGGAAAGCTGATCCCTAAAATCTCCATCATCACATTTTGGATGCTTAGCCAATATTTTTGCCAAGCTGCATGACCACCATTGATGATAAAATGTACCAGGTTCTTTATTACACTTCCAACAGTCTTTCTCCTCTTATACATTTTGGCTAATTTATATGGAGATAAGTGCTACCTGAAAAACATCTTGAAGGTGTTTTCTTTAATATCTTGACAAAGATATTTCTTAAACTTTAGATAAAGAGGAGTAATATTGATGGGATGCTTTTTTGTATATTTACATTTTCTGTTATTAAAGCATACCCCTCTTATAATTTTAGTATCATTTTATTTTATTTTCCTTTTTTGGAGTTTGTATGCCAGCCAGTCGCCCTTACTCTTACAGGTCTGGGCAGCAGGCCTGCAGCATGTAACCAAGGCAGGAGGCCTTGTCACATGGTGCAGGTTGGCTTCCTAGACCTGGCAGAGCAAAGAAAATGGCAGTGGTGGCAATAGCTGCAGTGATGGGCCGGCTTCTGTTGGCACTCTGGACTGTTTCGTCCAGGTAATGGTGGCAGAACAGGCCTGATCCATGGCCAGGATACACCAGCAGAGAGCTAGAGTATCCTGGATCATGTTGATAAATCCATAGATAACCGTCTGCAAAATCTTAATTTTATTGGTAATAGAAATCCTTGATGGAAACTTTTAAAGCTCATTTTCCTTTCTTTTAATCTCATCTAGAATCAATTGAATTCTCTCTTGCTCTTCTTTTAAGTTCAGAATTATGCTGGATAAAACACCCTCTCATAAAAACTTTACTCATACCCCAAACCATTCTAACATCTGTACTTTTGTTCAGATTATTCTCAAAAAAAATCTTTCAGTTTCTTTTTACAGTCTTCAACCAACTTTTCATTCTGTAACTTTTTATTCAACCTCCATCTAAACCTTTTTTTTTCTTTTTAAGAGCTAAAGTCACTGGATTGTGATCTTAAAAAGTTTTTGGTAATATACCAGCTTTACAAACCCTAGTAGCCAAAGCCTTAGAACTCAAAATCATATCTATTTTGAAAAAGATCTATGCCTTTCTGAAAAGTAAGCATATTATTTAACATCATCATATTTGTATCTCCAAGTGTCAGACAACTCCAAATTGTCCATTAAATTAAAAAAAAAAAAGACTTTTGGTAACTTGCCTTGTGAGATCTTAATATTTTTCTCAGAAATTCTGTTTTTTTGGTGGGGGGAGTGGGGGAGGTGGAATACCACCCCATTCCAATCTCCCATAAGGCACCAATTCTCATAAGACAAATCCTACAACTTGTTCATAAGACCCTTATAAAATTTTACCTTGTCAACCTGACATTGATCCTCCCCTGGAAGCCTCAGTGGCTCTCATGGAAAGGTATAGATCCATAAAAATATCACATGAAGTACCTGAGAGGGAATGCCATCTGATTGGCCGGGGGAAATACAGAGAAAAGAGACGAATTTATAAACCACATTTTCTTTTCTTGCAATTTGCCTTAACTTGTACCTACTTTTCTCAAACTGCACCTCTGGAACATGTGTTTTCTGTTGCTCCAGAGACTAATGAGATTATCAGATGCATAAAACTGGTGTTACATGAATGCCAGGAGATTGCAAAAGGGCTCCCTTTTCAGACATCGTCCCCCAATTCTTATGCACCCATTCTGCTGCTGTTCCACCAACGCTGCTTTTTACTGATGGGATAAGCCATCAATAGATCCCCCATTCTGTTTCTGTCATGGATGTTTCTGCAAGCAAAAAGGTAACCCATTATGTTGGCAAGATCCCAGCATCAATGGGAAGTCCCTGCCAGAACACTTCCAGGTGAGATCGGGACATCCAGGTACATGACACAATTTTATGGCCCTCCCCAGGTTATTTCTACCTTTTAAAGTGTGTGGGGGGGGTTTGGTACTTGCTGTCATTTTTTTCATGTTCTTTTTCTTTTGAATTTCCCACACTTGCATCTTCTTGTGAGAATCTGTGGGATTTCTATCCAGGAAGTGAACGGAACTCCGTTAGAGCTCCATTCACTCCTGGTCTGCTGGAATGACAGAAGAGGAGGTAAGTGCAGTGGGGAGGGTAATTGCGGTGTGACAGGGATGGGACAGGGGCGGGAGTAGAGATTGTGGGACAGGAATGCTTTTTTTGTTCCTGTCTGGTAATGTCCTAAGGTTAAATCCACACTACCCAAATAACCCAGTTTGAAACAGGATTATTTACCATGGCTTCTTCCTACTGAATACTGGGATTTGTAGTTTTACAAGGTCCTTAGCTTTCTCTGTCAAAGAGTGCTGGTGCCTCACCAAATTACAAATCCCAGGATTCCAGGATTGTTTGTGTAGTGTGGATTTGGTCTAAGACATGAACCAATGGTTTCTTATTACAAGGAAAGAGATTCTACTTAAAAGTCGGAAAGAATGTCTTGATTGTAAGAGATGTTCCACTGCAGAACAGACTACATCACAGTGTGGTGAACTCTTCTTCTACATCTTTCAGGAGTCCTTTTAAAAAGGACTTTATCACACTACACTGTTATAGTGCTATTATTCCACTTTAACTGCTGTGGCTGCCTCCGGTGGAATTCTGGGGTTTGTAGTTTAGGGAGGCCCAAGAGCTCTCTGGCTGAGAGTTCTAAATTTCCTTCCCTAAACTGCAAGTCCCAGGATTACACAGGAGGCAGCCAGAGCAGTTAAAGTGGAATAATAGTGCTATAACCATATAGTGTGATAATCTCCTAGTTGTGTATTCCTGCATGAGAGAGGGTTGCACTAGATGGCTCTTGCTGGGCTTCAAACTCTGTGATCACAGCTTGGAGTGGGGTAACTAGGGCAGGGGGAAACAGAAAAGCTTCTACTCTGGCTGGGATTATAATGTTCCTTCTTCTGGGATAGCAGCAGTACAAGCAGTTTGGGGAGGAGCTCAGCACCCAAACCAGTTCAGAGATTCTGTCCTGCTTTCGGGACCCTGACTATTCTTTTGCATGTTCCTTTGCCTGTCTTGGTATTCCCAGTGACCAACTAATCCCTTGGTTTATTATCACATGGCTACTCTCCTCTCCCAGTGAATTACAACATACTGTATAATTTGAACTAGGGAAGAATTTTAAAATCTTGCTCATCTTGAGTCACTGTAGTTGTTTTCCAAGCCCCAAGCCAGATAACTTTGCTAGCATCCATGTAATAACTGGGGTTGTCAGATCTTTCCTAGGTCATCTCCAGGCAGGAGGCAAGAATGCAAATTCTCCAGTTGGGGGGGGGGGTCAGGGAAGAGGAAAGTGCTGTGTTCAAATCTCTGGTTTGCAAGGCTTGTTTATTTGTTTGTTTGCTGCACTATATTCTCCAGGGGGTCTGTGTATTTATTTATTTAGTTTCTGCCTTCCTTCCCAGTCATTGTAGCACCAGGGATTACCCTCCACGCTGCTCTGCAGCTATCTTTTGGCTAGAAGCAGGGAGGCTACCTTAAAGGTGTCTCATCTCCCTAACTGAGTGGAAAGATAAAATTTCCTCATTTCACCACTTGGGAGCAGCCCCTTTAGTTAAGATCTTTGTCTTAATTTCCAGACAGGAAAATAGTCCTAACATCTAACAGCTAATCCCAACTAAAGTAAACTGATTGAATCAGTTGCTAAATGGTTAGTCAACACTTTTATAAATCCCATTGATTCAATGGTCTCGCAACTGGATTTAGGCTTAAAGATGTAATAATACTGAAGGGATTAAACACTGTGCAATAAACTACAGATTTCTTAACATTCAAGTCAGTTAAAGCCTTTGAGCAAATATTAAAGAAAGAATAATAACATTATAAAGGAGATAATAAGGGGAGACATGGACTGACTGATTGATTTACAAATATTTATGAAAGGCTTATATCTACCATTTTCAAAGCAGTGTACACAAATAATAAATCATACCATGTAAAACAAATATATGAAATCCATATACTCCATGTATTTATCCACAGGAGTAAAATGCATGGTAGGATGAATTACCCCAGGAAGGCTTGCGTGTCTTGAACATGCAACTCTGCTGCTACAGAGACTAGGACATGGAGCAATGGGCTCAAACTACAGGAAAAGAGATTCCACCTAAATATTAGGAAGAACTTCCTGACAGTAAGAGCTGTTTGGAAGCGGAACACACTGCTTCATAGTGTGGTGGAGTTTCCTTCTTTGGAGGTTTTTAAACTGAGGCTGGATGGCCATCTGTAGGGAATGATTTGATTGTGTGTTCCTGCATGGCAGGGGGTTGGACTGGGAGGCCCCTTGTGGTCTCTTCCAACTCTATGATTCTATGAAAAAAAAAATCTCAGCACATGGTTAATATCATGATAGCAATCTTCAAATATCTGGAAGTCTGTTGTGTTGATAATGGAATAGACATGTTCACTGTGTTGAAGGGTTGGACTATAACCAATGGGTCGAAATTCCAGGAAAGCAGATTTTGGCTAAGCAACAGTAAGAGCTATTTGGTAGTGGAACACAGCCTCTCAAGAGGTGATGTTCTTATGCCCCTATGATTCTATGAAATCAAATGACACCTTGATCAAAGTGTTTTGTTTCTGAGCTAGAAACCTTGGGTGTAGTTCCTTACAAAGAGCCAATATGGTATGCCTGGATTTTATTCCATTTTATCCTCTCAATGTCTTTGTGAAGTAGACCAGGATAAGAGAGAGAGTAACTGGGCCAAGGTGAGCCTTGGGAGAAGGAAGTATTTGGCCTGGGAGGTGGGGAGGCGGGGATTCTCAACTTGAGTGGTGATTTGATTACAAGTCTCCTCAAAGTTTAACACTTACTACATACTGGCTGTCCTGTAACTGCTTGAAATCGTTTCACATGGAACATTACAACGTGAACTAGAAATAATAGTGGTGAATATATGCAATTAAGTTACTAAATGGATATGGTAAAGGCCTTCAGAAAGGTGGAACTAAAGATGTTTTTATCCCCATTTGGCTATATCCCTATGGCCCATTTATACTTCTTTGGATCCAACAACTAATTGGAGTTCACTTGGACAGCAGGATTTTCTCAAACTCATCCCAAAACTATAGATGTAAATCTTCAGTCTCATAGGCAAGAACAATTTTTTTTTACTATTTTCCTCCCTGCTGTGAGAAAGTCATTGAAAACAGCACAGTTTTTGAGGATTATTTGCTTTATTCAGGGTGTATTTTGTACAGAAAACAAAGGCTTTGGAAAATGACATTTTCTACACATCAGACATGATTTTTTTTCTGTAGAGTTATCTGCAAATGCTATTTTCTGTCCAACCTCCCCCCCCCCCAACACACGTTTGTTTCCTCCCAAAAAACTTAGACAATTCTTGCCTGTCCAGGATTTTCCTCATCAGGGTTTCCTGACATTAAGGAACTGAATTTTTCTTCAATTATTTGAACATTTTCAAATAGTTTTCTATCCGTACCCTCTATAGTCCTTTATATTCCCTTGAAAGTCACCCCTGAGTATAAGCCCCTGCAGGAAAATTATGTAATATGGAGGGGCAGTAGCTTGAGGGAGAACCAGCCAAAATTACAACCTCCTAGGTTCAAGTAGAAATGTACATTTGTACAAATGTACATTTGCACAAAGGGATCTTCAGAGCTAAGATTTTAATGAGTTTTTCTGACTTTCTGTGCTTTTAAACTGAACATTTGGTGTTTGCATGTTCAGCTGACTGTGTTGCTTCCTATTGATCAAAGTTGGGGCTTAGTGATCAATAGCCTTTGGTTTGCCCCTTTACCAATTTCAGGCATTACATTAAGATTATTATTATTTATTTTTTTTAAGAAAGGGAAACTCTCATCAGCTTTATACTTTCCATCATGCCCAGTTCCACAGCTCTACATTGTAGGGTGAGCTTGCAATTGGGAGCCTGTTGTACTCAAGCAGGTCGCCGTGTGATTTAGGACCCTGATTAGGAGAGTTATGAATCACATTGGGAGCCTACTTGAATTTTAAAGCTTGGTTTATGTTTCTAAA
The DNA here is from genome assembly GCA_030847615.1 of Gambelia wislizenii. Lineage (NCBI taxonomy): Eukaryota > Metazoa > Chordata > Lepidosauria > Squamata > Crotaphytidae > Gambelia > Gambelia wislizenii. The sequence continues at coordinate 177,230,761 of JAUMIR010000004.1, forward strand.
TTCCTCCAGCATCAATTTCTCTTATCTGACCTGGAATACTCTGTACAGTTCTCTCTCTCTCTCTCTCTCTCTCTCTCTCTCTCTCTCTCTGGCTTTTCTTCGCAAATGAATATTCAGGAAGGACTCATCCCACACTTTCTGCAAGCGCGGTGATGACTAAAAAGGCCAATCCAAGATAAACAAGTCCGGTTGCAGAAAGCACAGCAGAAGGTCTCCTTGGGTGATGTTTCTGGGTTGTGATTCTTTCTGCATTGTCGTTTCTCTTCAAGACTTGTTTGGCGTGAGTTCTCAAATAAGGCTGCAACATTGTGGATAGTGTGTCTCCATGCCTCCCGATGTGAGGCCAGGGCGGACCATTGTTGGTGATCAATTTGACTGAGCCTGAGATGTTGTTTCAGGAAGTCCTTGTATCGCTTATTTGGAGCACCCCTCTTATGCTGACCCGTGGCGAGTTCACTGTAGAGTACTTTACTATTTTGAGATATTGACAAGCTAAAGCATGTCTAAAGAAGGGTGACTCAGGCCCTGTCTATATGAGGGGGGGGGAATGGAGTGACCTGCAGTGAAGAAAAGTCACAGCAGCTGCAACTTGTCTTAATGGGTCTTACAGCCCCCAGAAACTTTACATGCTCTCTTGTGCGGGGGTGAGGGGAGAAAAAGGGGCTGGCATCCCTTCCCATTCTCCAAGGCTCAGAAGGAATGTCAGTAGCCATTAGGCCAGCTGCTTGAAGGGGGGGAGAAACGACCCCCCCCATTCCTCTCCAAGTGACTAGCCAGGCTAAGGCGAGAAATAAACATGGGGATGCCTGGTACTTGCCCTGTTAGCAAGCCTGTGCTCATCTGGGCAATCAGTTAGCACTTCCTCTCCTATGGGAAAGTGATTCAAAGCCAATCACTTGTCCCAACGAGCTGGACTGTGCCTTCCCCTCACTGTTTTTTTTTAAATGGGAAAAGCCGTGAAGGCTTTTCCTTCAGAGGTTTTGCTGGTTTTGGCCCGCCTCTTTCTGAATAAGGTGATACGATGTGGGATCCCATTAAAACAGGCAGGATTCTCCTCACATTCCATGAGGAGTGTTTTCAACATTTAGACAACCACTAAGATGGTATGAGGTCTGGAGGCCAAACCCTAGGAGAAAGAGTTGAGAGGGCCAGGTATGTTTCACTTGCAAGACAGAGAGCCACCTTCAAATATCTGAAGAACCACCACCAACTGTCTCCAGGGAAAGTCCTCAGATTTGTGACTCCTCAATACTCCTTACTCTGTGCTCTAGAAGTCTGCACAATCAGGGTTCCAGGATCCAGAGATGCACAGAGGTCTGCACAAGATGATGCACAGGAAGGCTTCTCTATCTCAAGGTTCTCTGTCTCAAATATTCACACTGTGTTACCACTGTGTCATAGCATTTTTATGAACTCATCACAAATGTTCTGAATATACGTACCTGTAAGTAAATACATACATGTAAGGAGGTGCATTTTAAATAGATTGGAATCAGTAACTCACATCTCCACAATTTAAAAGGGAATTTTTCTGAACCACTCAATAATAAAAATAGGCACATTGATTGCATTTGGGGAATAGCAAATGCTATAGTAGAGCCTCATAAATGGCACACAATGAGCAGATAACACAAGGAATGGGGAAATTATTTATGCATCCCTTATTATCACTCACTTGTGAGGCTGGGATGACTGGGGCTATGTAATTTGAAGTTCAGGGACTGCTAAAAGGGGAAGGGGGGAGGAGAGAGAATGAGGTTCAAAAGTAGAGGCAATATAACAATTTTCTAGCTTGGAGAGAGAGGGGGGGTAGTAGCGGGAGATGCCAGTTTGCAGGGAAATTACTCACTGAAAGATAGATTTTTAGGTGGAAGAAATTATGTAGATTATCAGATGCAGCAAAAACTGTGCCAAAAGATTGCTAGAAGAATAGGAAGGGGTGAGATTATCAGACAACGACATCCTCAAGCATTCTGGGGGCATAGCGCGGGCATCAGTAAGGCATCCCTTTTGATTTGCGGCTTCTTCCTGCCAATACAAAAGGGAAGCCTTGTCCACAGCAGCTCTACACCCCTGACATGGCAGAAGTACACGGGTGTCTGGTAAGGTCACCCTTTCTGTTCTTTTAGCACTCTTGTGATGGTTGGGAACGTGATTTGTTGGTGTGTTCCCCCGCGTTTGATAATCTCCGATCTCTCCTAGCTGGAGTTTCTTGAGGGGAATTGGGTGTGGGGGAAGCAATGCTTGTAAAAGGACGGCAGGCTAACCAATGTCTTCTAAGCCAGAGCCAAGATTTTAAGGAAGAGAATAAGCCATGAGAGTCTCTGACCAAAATCCTGGATGAGGAAGGGTGCCTGAGAGAGAGTGACCTCACCTTGAGTGATTTTGGCTTGAAAAGAGCAAGGCCCAGTCCTAGCTAGTGATTCATTAGGAAACCTTCAGAAGCAGGAGGCAGGCACCTTCTCAGGAACCAGAGTTCTTTGTCAAAGATGGAAGTCTCAAGGAGAATCCCTCCCTAGAATGACTTTTGGTCATAAGTGAAAGCTACAAGCAGACCTTTCATCCAGAATGAATTGTTTTTGGAGTCTGGGGTCTTTATTAATAATTTGGGGTGGGGAAAATACCCTTGAAATGTGCTGAAGCTTTCTTATTTCACAGTGTTGCATCATTTTGATGGCTCAGGTATGGCTGTATTTTGACTATCAAAGAAAGAGAAATTTTGAGCTGATCACAGAATCCCAAGATGTCCTTCCCCGTCACTGTGAATCTCTGCCCATAACCCATTGTTCTGCCAACCATTAGTGATAACAGAACTAATTGCCTTGGGGTATTCATGTTTTTTTTTTATTTTATTACATTAAAAAAAGACAACAAAAACAAAAGAAAAAAACATAGAGGCAGATACACATGACATTTGGAACATCTAAGACAAAGCAAATTCCATAATAACAACATCAACTAACCTAACAGACATTTCCCTTCCCCCCCTCACCTCTCCCCACCTGACTTCCCACACATCATTGACTGTAGATAATTAAATTTTTACATAAAATTACTCCTCGATAATTTACCTTCTATGTGTATATATTCTTTTCTGCCACACAGGAAAGAGATTCTTCTCAAGTATCAAATCCTATTATTATATTATCTCCCTTTCTTTTCTTAATGTATTCAATAAAAGGTCACCAAATATGTCAATAGTTTTCTATCATATTTCCTTTTAACCAATTTGCTAATTTGTCCATAATAGCAAAGTCCAATAACCACAGTTGATGTGGGTGTGGTTTCAGGATTTAGCTGGAGAGACCTCTCAGTTAAACCTTCTCTGTCCTCAACCAGACCATCAAGTGGTTCCATATAGTGTACACATACATGCAAACACACACACACACGTGTGTGTGTGATAAGTGTGTTGTACAAATACAACTGTCTTTCAACAGCTAATGAAGGATGGATTACAATTTTTGTGTAGCCCTGTCGAAGTCCCCCCCCCCAAAATCCCATTGTGCACATGTGTGAGCTACTGTAGGAGGTGTGATCCCCACTAAAAATGGTGTCCTTCCCCCCTTTTTTTTTGTTACAGAGAGTGACTACAAGGTGCTCACAAACACAGGTACATTGCATAGCAAAGAGATTAGCTATCGTGCTCTGCCACTGAGTTTAATTTTCAAAAATATCTCTGCTACTCCACAGCCTCTTATTCCTGCAAGAGGGGGAGTTTTAGGAGATCTGCCAAAGAAACACCAAGGGCTGGAACTACAGACACTGTTTGTCCAGAAACTTGGTCCACATGCTAGTCTTAGTCATTTTGCTCTTCTCAACTCTGTGAAATGAGGGATTGGTTTTTCTTTATTATTTTGTCATCGTCTCTCCCTCCCTCCCTCTGGCCCTGCTTATTTTGAGTTCAAAGTACACAGGCTGGCATCTGCTGTGCTCTCTCCTTGCTCTCAGCATCTCTCTAGAGTATGATTACTCTATGCCGTGGGTGAATGCAGGAGAAATATGTGCTGATATGACATTTCAGTTATACATAATGCCATTAAAATATGATAAGAATGCTATTAACATTAATAATCCTTTTCATTGTATCATTTAGGGAGCAAAACAAGCCATTAAATATTACAGAGTCATTGGTGCTTTGATGGCTTTGGGGAGGGGAACATTTGGATGTGTTTGTCTATGTTTCCTCTGGGGGAAAAACATTATCTTTGTAAATGGTGCACTGCCTTCCTCTGTCTCTAAAGAGCCTGCCATGGTCGAAAAGGGCAAGCATCAAAACGGATGGTTTGGTGGGAATGAAAGAATGGCATAGGGATCAGTGTCTAGGGAGAGGTCTGAGGAAAGAGTGGACTATGTGTCTGGGGAAGCTAATAGAAGAGAACACCTAAGAATGTTTCATCCTGCAAAACTCCAGGAAGAAAGTAGCAGAGGAAGACTGTATCACACAGCTCAACACAGTGCAGTGAACAACAACAAAAACCCTTCTGTTTTAACATGTTTTGTTCATTTAAATTCCCAAACATCAGGAAATTGCGGTTGTCAAGGGTTACATCCTTAACCGATGTGTTATTTAAGCAATATGGGTACAGTATAGTATCCTGTGGTTAGATCCAGCTTTTCCTTGGAGATGGATGGATGCTTGTAGTGAGAGAATGTGTCTAAGGACTTTATCAGACAAGCCCCTTAAAGCGCTCTTTGGCTGGCATAAAAAAATCCAATTTTTATGCCACCAAAACAATGTTTCCCACCAAACTTACCTTGCTTTCCTGGCAAAGGCTTCCCCAACAATGAAAGAGGAAGTGAACGGAGCTCTGTTCACTTCCTCCTTTGAAATCCCGCAGATTATCACGAGACTTCATCATGTGGGAAATAAAAAAAACAAACAAAAATAAGTCAGAAAAACTTTTTAAAAGCACATACACACACTTTAAAGGTCCCATGTAATCTGGATAGGGTTATAAAAATTTCATCATTTACCTGGTGGTCATGATCTCACCCAGAAGTGTTCATGCAGGACTGGCCATTGATACTGCATTGACATGAGTACAATGGCATGAGGTTTCACATGCTAGGAATGCTGGCACTAAAGCGCCACTGGGGATCAGCCATCAATTAAAAACTATGGGTTTGGTGATGTCATGTGGTACATGTTCCCTTTCGCGTTTATGTGGTGTTGTTATGATACTCTATTTTATGCATCTGATAAAGTCCTAAGTATTGTGGTTCCACTATCTAGTTGTCTTGGCTTCTCTATTGTGGTGGTTTCCCACTCCCAGTATGTGTATTTATGCTTAATGTATATTCTGAGGTGGTTTATCATGGTCTCTCTCTCTCTCTCCTCTCTTTGATGGGAATAACTGACATGTCTTTTTTCTTGTGATATTTCTTCAACCTTCCTGCACCAAAATTTAAAACACACACACACACACACATAAAGCTCAGGTGACTGAATTACTGTGCAAAAAGATATCTCCTTTCAGATTTTTTTTAAAAAAACACTGGTGTTAAAAGCCATGAGAGAAGCTGTCATGACAGAGTGACCAGCTCATCATGGAGAGTTCATTTCAAAACCTACAGCTTCATTTGCAAAGTCCCAGTCCCTGTTTTCATGGCAATAGGTATGGTGGAGGGTGAGACCCTCATTTCCTAAACATGACATCACATCACCTGACTAAAGAGCCAATTCAAATCTGGAAATGCAGAACCAATCAGATCTGACCAAAGGACTTTTAAGTTTCTGAATTCCTTTGTTCTGTGTGAGTCACATGGCTTGACCAGCAATAGAGGGGACATAACTGAGGTCTGAAGAGCAGACCCCCCCATGGGCTCTCTAACATCAAAAGAGCCCAAATGATATCTGAAGTCTGGGGCAGAGATTTCCATTTGAATGACTCTGAATTACATCACAGAGACTCTTACATGGACTTCATAATTTGTAAGTTATTATTTTCTTAGGTTAGGGAATGTCTAGTTAGCATGCATTAGTTTTATGATTTATTTTCAGTCTTATGACTGAATGTATTTCATGTAAGCATAAGCTGAGTTCCTGGAGGAGAGATTTCCCTCCATGCTGTTTCATTGCTTGAACTAAAAATAAAGCTTCCCCCCCCTGTTTTTCCTAATCTCCATGAACTCGTGCCTGCTTGGGCTCGCTATCTGAATTTCTCTGGGATAGAGGAAAGGGAGTTGGTGATATTTTAACACAACCTGTCCAGCTTCTAGCTGCATTGGGCAAAAAAGGGTTAAAACTCAGTGAGTGGTGGCAAAATTCAAAGAGGAAAATCCCTCAGGTTTGGGATTTACAAAGGGCAACCCTGGGATTTCAGGCAGAGAGGCTCCAGGGTTCCATCACACAAGCTATGAGATGTAGACAGGAAAAAGAATCCTCATGTTTACATATGTTTGCATGTGCACATATGTTTGCAGTGGTGGGCTGCTCTTGAGCCTGGTAATTCTGCTATCTAATTGTCATAGTTTTTCCTCCTCCCTTCAGGTATGTGTATATATGTGTAATACATGTTCTAAGGTAATTTTTCCAGAGGTTACATACAACTTGCCAGAAAGCTGACAAGTGAAAAAATTTACAATGGCTATATAGTCACAGTTGGCAAACTTTGAAGGGACAGAGTGAATTAAGGTAGTTGTGGGGCTCTGGGTAAAGTTGGTTGTGGAGCCCCACCCTAAGCAGGGTTCCCTTTGTACATGTCTGAGCTATTTTAGGAGTAATGAAAGAAACTGAATGAGTGAACAGAAAGTATAATAGACATCAGCACAAATAAATCATCATTTTCAGACCTGAAACTTCAGCCTGATCCTGTGCATTTTTACTAAATTACTCACAAAAGGTTGATGACTGATAACAGCAACAACAAGATATCCAAGAAATGACTGAGGAAGAAAAGGGAGAAAGCTACACATTTTATTTCAGCACTGGGCTCTTAAATAGTGAGTGGCCTGGAGCAATTGCACCAATAGAACCATGACTAATCCACCCCCAGGCACAGCTACGTTGAAATTCCAGCCAAAAACCTTCCACAGCCACTGCCACTCAGTCCACCTCCTCCCTTGTCCAGGTACAGCAGTGCAGTGAGAGGGGTCAGTTGAGTCCAAGCACAGCAGCAATAGCAGTGAGCAAAAAAGGGGGGAGACTGCTGGGCATCTCCATGACTAGACCCAAAAAAATGGATTAAATCTTAAACAATCCAGGGTAGAAAAATATAATTTGGATCTAAGCAATTTGAACTTTGAGAAATTCAGCTTCTGGGTTTGCATAGTCAGAGGCTCTTGGATGAAAAGTATGTGACAAATCTGAATCCAAGAAAAATCCCAGCAGCCTTGGCTTTTCCAAGATGAGGAGCTACACTTTTCTTTGTCCCAAGATGTTCAGGAGGAAATGAGAGAGAAGCAAGTGGAGTGATGAGGAGCAGAACCAATCTTGCCAGTCTTGATTGCACACCAGGGAGATTATCAGACATGGCAAAAACCGCGTCAAAATAGAAGTATAGTGTCCAGATCAAGGGAAGTAATAGTCCCACTCTATTCTGCCTTGGTCAGACCTCACCTAGAATACTGTGTGCAGTTCTGGGCACCACAATTCAAAAAGGATATTGACAAATTGGAGCGTGTCCAGAGGAGGGCGACTAAAATGGTGAAAGGTCTGGAAACCATGCCTTATGAGGAGAGACTTAGGGAGCTGGGTATGCTTAGCCTGGAAAAAAGATGGTTAAGAGGCGATATGATAGCCCTGTTTAAATATTTGAAGGGGTGTCACGTTGAGGATGGAGCAAGCTTGTTTTCTGCTGCTCCAGAGATTGGAACACGGAGCAATGGATGCAAGCTCCAGGAACAGAGATTCCACGTCAACATTAGGAGGAAGTTTTTGACAGTAAGAGCTGTTCGGCAGTGGAACGCACTCCCTCGGAGCGTGGTGGGGTCTCTTTCCTTGGAGGTCTTTAAACAGAGGCTGGATGGCCATCTGTTGGGGATGCTTTGATTGTGATTTCCTACATGGCAGGGGGTTGGACTGGATGGCCCTCATGGTCTCTTCCAACTCTGCAATTCTATGATTCTATGATTCTAAGGTTATCAGATGACAGTGTCCTCCACTGTCCTGGGGGCATAGCATGGCCATGAGTAAAGTGTCCTTTTCTATTAGTGGCTTGTCCCTGTCCATAGGAAAATGGAGCCTTGTCCATGGCAGTACTATGCCCCTGGAACAGCTGAAGGATGCGGACGTCTGGTAAGGTCACCCTTTCTGTTCTTCTAGTGATCTTCTTGTGCAGTTGGGAACACGATTTTTGCTGTGTTCCCCCGTATCTCATACGCAAGGGGCTTCTGAATTCTTCTCTTGCATGATATTGGGAGGGGCATAATGATTTTAGGTGCAGCATCTGCTAAGGGATTGAGCAGAGAGGGTTCCCTTACCTGTTAATCAACTGGCACCTGATGGGAATGGCAGCTTTCTGAGGAAGCAGCTGATGGGCTCAGCAAAAGAGGAGAGAGGTGGCACAATTCAGTGGCTGGCTTCAAAGGCCATAAGTAAGGTGCCACCTTCAATTGATGGGGAGGTCCACATCTGAAACCAGGACCCATTTTCAGGATAATAATGTCATCATTGTGTGCTCCTCTTGTGTTTTTTGGACGCATCTGATAATCCCCACCATAGACTGCAAAAAAAAAAAAATGAAGATCAATAAATGGGTCCTAGAACAAATCAAGCCTGAACTCTCCCTGGAAACCAAGATGACTAAACTGAGGCTGTCATACTTTGGCCACATCATGAGATGGCATGTCTCACTAGAAAAGACAATAATGCTAGAAGAGGTGGAGGGAAATAGAAAGAGAGGAAGGTTTTATACCAGATGGAGAGACTCAATCAATGAGGCCACTGCACTGAGCGTGTAGGACCTGAGCAGAGTAGTACCGGGCAGAGGGTCTTGGAGGTGTTTCATTCATGGGATCACCATGAGTCAAAGTCAATTTGAAGGCAGTTAACAATGATAATAGCAATAACATCTTCTACACAGGGTTTTGTTTACTTTTGTAATCCTACACCTCCCATAGTCCCAATTTGACAAGCATGGTCTTGATTAGTCCTCTGTCACTCCACTTTTTAAGCTGCTTTTAAAATAACCCAATTTCTGGGTGGGCTTCCTGTTGGCAAATGGCGAGGTGGTGAGGCTTTCCAAGTAGCCCTGAGAAGCTCAGTGAAATACCCTCACAAAACACAGCAAGAGAGTCAAGAAACCAGACCAAAAATACCCCTCAAGGAATGAGGGGGCTGAAGGGGGCTCATTTAGGCTTGTTCCAGGCTATACACCCAGAGAAATAAGGTATTTGTTTCAAAGGGGAGGCAGAAGCCTGAGGGAGCCGGGAGACACCATTGCCGCATTTAGCGCAGCCATTTTATGGCACAAGCCTCACAGCGGATATGTAAAATAATTAAAATTCATTATAGAATGTACATTTCCAAGTATATTTACAACATATAAGTGAACAGGTGGATTGGAAGATTGGACTGAATCTGAACCAGAATAAGACTTATAAGACTTATATATATATATATGGATTGTAAAGGAACCTTGTTGAGAAATAGAGTGGCAATTTGGAGCGAAAAAGAGAGGGTTAGTTTAAAATGAAAGATAAAGTAAATGAAAAGTCAAAAAGTGGAAAGGAGAATAATAACATTGATTTGAAAAAGAGTGGATTAATATAAAAGGAATTGGAACGGATTGAGAAGAAAGCTAAAAGGAACAAGTGGAGTATGTGAACAAAACAGAATTACAGGACGCGACGACATTAAGACAGACTGCAGGAAACTGAAAAGACAGGATAGACAACAAAGGATAGAAGTGGAAAGGAAAGAAAAAGATACAGAAGACAGTGCCTGAAGCGAAAGTTTGATAGAAGTGTCATGAAGAAAAGAAAGAAGAGACTGTAAAGTAATAGAACATTCATAGGGATATAGAACATAGAGAATATATATTGGTGATTATAAGAATATAAATTAATAAATTGATAAAGAAATGAAAGTAATCTGGGAATAAATTTGAAGAGGAGGATAGGATATAAAAGGCTAAGAGAGTGACAGAGACAGAGAAAGGTAGTTTGGGTAGGAGGGCTAAATTGAAAAATATAGAAAAGAGATTTGTTATAGGAAATATATAGATTATTGGAAATTAAAGTATAAAGCTGTGAGAATATAATTATAAGTACCTAGAATGAGGTATAGAGTGAAATAACTTAGGGAAAGGGAAAAATGAAAGCAATTAATTTGAGTGATATAAGAAAGGTATAAGAGTCTGGAGTAATAAACACCTGAGGCGAAGCACAAAAATCACTGTGTATAGAGCCATTGTACTGTCTATTTTCCTTTACGGGTCTGAAACATGGGTCACCTATCACCACCACCTATGACTCCTTGAACACTTTCATCAGTGCTTTATATGGACAATCTTAAATATACACTGGACTTATTATGTGACGAATGTTGCTCTCCTTGAGCAAGCAGGGATCACCAGCATTGAGGCCATGATATTGAGAACACAGCTGTGCTGGGCAGGGCACGTTTCTAGGATGGAGGACCATCACCTCCCAAAAATAGTACTCTACGGTGAACTCGCCACGGGTCAGCGTAAGAGGGGTGCACCAAAAAAGTGATACAAGGATTCCCTGTAATAACATCTCAGGCTCGGCCAAATTGATCACCAGCAATGGTCCACCATGGCCTCACATCAGGAGGCATGGAAACGCACTATCTACAATGCTGCAGCCTTATTTGAGAACTCACGCTGAACAAGTCTTGAAGAGAAATGACAACGCAGAAAGAATCACAACCCAGAAACATCACCCAAGGAGACCTTCTGCTGTGCTTTCTGAAACTGGACTTGTTTATCTCGGATTGGCCTTTTTAGTCATCAGCGTGCTTGCTGAAAGCACAGGATAAGTCCTTCCTGAATCTTCATTTGCGAAGAAAAGCCAGAGAAAATAAGTTTGGAAAAAACAATAAAGGAATCTTATATAAATTATGTTATTCAAATATTTGAGAAAGGAAATTAATTGTTGGATGTTTATATGTAAATTTAAATGCTGGAGGGTTATATGTAAATTTGAAGAAATAAATAAATTGATTGGTATGAAATAGGGGATGGAAAGGAATATAAAGCAAGTATTGAGAATATTAAAGAAATAGACATAGATATAGAGATGTTTAATGTTAGAGTTAAAGGTAAAAACAAAAAAGAAGGAAGGAAATAAGAGAAGGATAGATAAGAAAAGGATATAGTGGGTCAAAGGAGGAAAAGATTAAGAAAGGATTAAAGAAAAAGGGGTAATTATATCGTAAAAAGGAACAGATAGTGAAGGGCAAAAAAAAGCAAAAGAGAAGAGAAGAAGAATTTCTAGAACAAGACAGAAAACAGAGCAGGCTAAATTACCATTTCTTAGAAGACCCTCAGTAGAGATGCCAACTAAGGCTATAGACCAGTCAGCTATATTGGAATAGATTAGGAAAATTGGACAGAATTTATGAGATGAGGCAAAAGACCTCGGAAAAGAGATGAGGGATTTGAAAGTAGAAATAAAACAAGAAATAAGAGCTGAGATTAGAGAGCTGAAAAAGAATACAGAGGAAGTATCAAATTGTGTGGATAAAACAGAGCAAAAACTGATGATCGTAGAAGGGAAACCAAAAAAAAAAAAAAAAGGAAGAACAAATAGGGAAAATGAATGACAATGTGATTCAACAGATGGAAGATAGTTTACTGGCAGAAATGAAACAAAGGGAATATTGTATAAAAATAAGGGGCCTCTCAGAAAAAAAGAGGAAGATTTGATAGAAAGAATAACAACACCATTGGCAGAATACTTAGGGAAGACTCTAGAATCATTTGAACAGGAGGTAGATCAAATTTATAGATTACTAAATAAAATAAATATTCAAAGGAATATACTGGGGACATGGTCATTTATTTTGTAAGGAAAAAAAACCTAGAGATTATACCTTCAAAGTAATTATGAATGCCAGTTTGAAATAAAGGTGAGAATGTGTTAATATTAAAAGATATACCTGGAGAGATATTAAGGAGAAGAAAGGATTATAAATTCTTTACAACACAATTAAGGAAAAAAGATATAAAATATAGATGGGTAAGAATGGAAGGATTAACATTTAGATTTAGACAGAAAATATAATATTAAATAATATTGAAGAGGCACATGAACTTTGGAGAAAATATAAAGATGACTTTGCAGAAAAGAAAGACGAGGGAGTTGATGATAATAGGGGAAGGAAAAATGGTGACGAGACAAGATAGGAGTTGGTGATACAACAAGGCAATAAGAGGAAAACTAGAAGAAAAAAAGAAAGAACAAGTAGAAAGTGATAAAGAAAGTATGGAAGGAGTAGAAGAAGTGGAGGATAGAGGAGAAACAGAGGAAGAATCAGTAGAGTTAGAAGAAGAAGAAGACATAGAAGAAGAAAGAGATTAGATTAAAAAAATAAAAAAATAAAAGGAGATTAAAATGAATTGTATGAAGATTTTTGTCTTGGAACATTAAAGGACTTAATTCCCTAGAAAAAAAAAAGTAAGTTATTTCATTATTTTAATAAACAAAAACTAGATATTCTGTGTTTGCAGGAAATTAAGATTAGAAGTAATGATAAACACTTTATTAAGAAAAAAAGAAAACTGGGAAATGAGTTTGTGTCATCAGCAAAAAAAGTAAAAAGGAGTAATTTTGTATATTAATGAAAATTTCAAGCTAAAGAAATATTTAACGACCACAAAGGTTGTTATGTGGCAGTAGAAGTAAAACATTGGAAACAAAAATTGTCTAATTGTAGGTTTATATGGCCCGCTGGAGAGGAAATATGGATAATATGAAAATTTGTCAATAAAAATAAAATTGTGTAAATTTGATGATTTGCTAATGATGGGAGACTTCAACGGGGTGGTGAATCCAGTGACAGATAGACAATTATAAAGAAAAATTAGGAAAGTTCAAGGCAAACTCCCAAAATCGTTTTTCCAAATGATGGAAGATTTAGCCCTAATGGATATCTGGATGGTTAAAAATAAAGGAATGAAAGACTTTACCTTTTACTCTAACTGTCATAGATCTCTGGTCAGATTAGATATGTTTTTTAATATCAAAAGGTTGGGCCCCAGTAGTAAAAAGTGTTAATATCCTTAACCAGGAATTCATCTGATCATAACACAATCTCTTTAACAATAGCTGGGCAGAAAAGAAACACAACTTGGAGATTAGATGAGATCTTATTAGATGATAATGAAATATTTAAAAAGGCAAAAGAAACAATGGAACTATATTTTAAAGAAAATCAAACTGGGAAAATGGATATAAGGATTATATGGGAAGCAGGGAAAGCGGTCATGAGGAACTTTTTTATCCAACAAAGTATAATAAGGAAAAGAAAACAACAAGATAAAATAAATTACGACAAAACATATCAAATGTTAAAATAAACAATGACATACGGATACTTTAGAAACAATTGGATATGATATTGGCAGAGGCACTTGGGAAAAAATTAAGACAAAATAAACAGAAATGATTTGAACACGCCAGCAAACCAGGTAAATGGTTGGCTCACCAACTAAGAGAAAAAAAGGAAAAAAATATTATAAATGGGATGAAGATAAAAGGTAAAGAATATCAGGATCAAGATAATATTAAAAAGACTTTTGTAAATTTTTACTCACACCTATTTAAATTAAAGGAAGTAAATGAGAATAAGATGGTGGAATATATTAAAAATAATATGCCTATAAGTTTAACAGAAGCACAAAATTAGAATTGAATAAACCAATAATGTTAGAGAAAATATTAGCAGTCATAAAAGGTGGGAAAGTAGGTAAATCTCCAGGTCCTGATGGTTTGTCAATGAAGTATTATAAAGTTCTAACAGAGCCAATTTTATTACCTGTGCAAGAAGTCTTAAATTTGATCAAAGAAAGAGGAATGCTGGAAACATGGAAACAGGCTCAAATCATCTTAATATATAAGGAAGAAAAAGATCCTATGGATGTGACAAATTATAGACCAATATCATTGTTAAATCAAAACTATACAATTTGTATGGATATTATGGTGAGAAGGTTACAGAAGATATTAGTAGAGGTGATTAGAGAGGAACAGAATGGATTCCTTCCAAAAAGGTAGATTAAAGAAAATATGAGAATAGTGTTAAATGCTATTGAATACTACAGGAAATGTCCGGAAAGAAAGCTGCATTAATTTTTCTCGATATAGAAAAAGCATTCGATAGTGTAAATTGGGATTTAATACTTAAAACATTAGAAAAGATAAATTATGGAGAAAATTTTCTAAGATGGATTAAGGTGATATATACAGAACAAAAAGCTACTATAAATGTAAATGGTGAACAAACAGAATATATAACAAAAATTTTAAGGGATAAGGCAAGGTTGTCAGATTTCTCCATTGCTCTTCTTAGTCATAATGGAATTATTAATAAATAGTATTAAGAATAATGTAAGGATTAAAGGTTTAAAATTAAAAAATTATGAAATTAAAATAAGTGCATAGGTGGACGATTTGGTGCTGGTAGTAGAAAACCCACAAGAGAACATCGAAGAAGTAACTAACACAGGACCCACAAGAGAACATCGAAGAAGTAACTAACACATTGAACGATTTTGAGGAAATATCAGGATTAAAAATAAATAAAACTAAAACATCAATGATATCGTTTAATTTGAATAAACAGGTAAAAGAAAAGATATTAAAAAAGACAGAGTTCAGCTGGCAGAAGTTAAAATATTTGGGAATAGTAATAACAAAAAACAGCAGCAATTTAATAAAAAACAATTATGACAACATTTAGAAAGAAACGAAAAGATTATTGGAAAAATAGACAAAAATCAGATTTTCACTTTTGGGACAAATTGCTATTGTAAAAATGAATATTCTTCCAAAATTTATATATCTATTCCAAATGATACCAGGTGCACTCAGAAATATTTATTATGTATTTTTAACAAGAAGATGGAAAAAGAAAAAGAAAAAATCTTTAATTTAATATTAGTGGCCAGAATTGTCTATGTTCAGCATTGGAAACTGGAGAGTACTCCCTCGAAGGAGGAATGGTCGATTAAAGTGGTAGAACTTATCTACCTTGATAAATTAATGATGGTATTGAGAAACAAGAAAATGGAATTATTTGAAAAAGATTGGAAAGAAGTTAAAGAATATCTTACTGAAGTTTGGGGGAGTCAGATAGATACAGGGTTACTTGGCTAGTATGGAAAGAAAGGAAAACATAGGATAAACTTACACCTGTCAAGCAGATTGTATATAAATTTGTTGTAAACAAAGATAAAATATAATTGAAAGTCAAATAAGCTAGAAACTAGAAAAATAAATGATGAAATTTAATGGGAAGCAATGAAAGATGTATGAAAGAATGAAGGAATGAAGGGGATGAAAGGTACGAAGATAAGAAGAAAATGAGTGGGAATGGTTTTAGTTAAAGAATGTTAAAGGTTATGATAGAGATTGTAGGTATGTGTGTAATAATGATATATGATATGAAATGAAGCTGTGGATTAAGAATGTGTGTGGAGGATAAAAGAACTGTAAAGGTTGATGAATGTTTTTGAGTTGTATGATAAAAAAGATACAATAAAAATTAAAATATCTCAATTTTTTTCTCTTCTTCCCACTTTTCCCATTTGTTCTCTGTTTACTTCAATTGCTTCAAAATGAATTCAGAGTACAAAAGAAGTTTGTACTCAATTAACTCAAGCCCTGTCAACCCTAGTGAAAAACTCCAACCCCCACCCCAAATCTGGCCTGATAAGATCACATGACATGTGCCCTTATCCCTCCTGATGCAATAAGGCCACACAATGTACGGCCCTATCCTCACCGAACTCGGGGTACACCACCTTTAACTGGGTTTTAAAAACTCAGGTTTGAAAACTGTAGTGTGAACAAAGGGTCCATCCTGGATTTGAGGGGTGGAGGGACAGGGCAAGTCACTAGATGAGGACAAGAAAAGGGGGGGGGCTCCCATAAAAAGACTCTGTAAAAAGGAGTTTCTTTGTCAGAGGCTTTGTTAACTAAGTTATGCCTGTAGTTGCCAATAACTAGTTACAAGTTACTTATATTACTTTCTCAATGTAAATAACTTTTCATTACTCTTTAGAGCTGTGGCTAAATGGAGGTAAAATATTGCACAGTTCAAGTGTTGGCTCATGCTGTGCCTTGTGTTGGTCCCTCTTAGTCTGGTGTGGACCTTGAAGTGATGATAGGGTGGATGGGAGGAGAATGTGTTGTTCAGAATATATCAAGGCTCATAGAGCTGGAATTAAAAACAAAAAAACCTCAAACATTCTAGTAAATTCCATGAACCAGAAAATTAAAAGAGCTACTTTTTGAAAGGTTACTTTAAAAAGAAACTAGATACTTTTTGGGAAGGGGCTTTGGACTGTAACTGCACTTAATTACCTTTCAAAAGTAACTTTCCAAACTCTGTTGACAGCCACCTAGCTCTAAGATAGTGTTGAAGCCAGATTCAGCTGAAAATCCAGCCAGCTCATGAACACAGAATTAGGGAGATATCATTTTGATCTGCATCTCAGGCAGCAAATTTTCGTGGGTGGAATTTAGATCTAAATAGTTTTCAGGAACACCATAATGATTGGAGTGTGACTGCAAATTTCATGAAGACGCAGGAAATAAAATGGTGGTGATAGTAGGCTGAGAGGTCATGTAAATGTAAGAAGTCATAATCACAAACACAGCAACGAGCCAGTGGGACATCTGCGTATAACAGTGCAGGCTCAGTTGAAGAATTACAGTATCTGGCAGCTTCATTAATCAGTTTAAGAAGGAAAGAGTGGGGAAATGAAGAAGGAATCTAGCAGCACCTTTAAGACTATCTGATCTGAGGAAATAAACTGAAATCCATGAAAGTTCATACTAAAATAAACCACTCTATCCTCCCTTTCTTTTTAATGGTAAAACAAGCTAACATTGCTGCCTTGAAAACATTATCCAGTTTGGGGTATTTCCCCAAAGTCTGCCATTACACCGAAGAATAACAGTAGGACAAGAGTGGGAACATCATTCCTTTGGATAAGGTTGACCAATGCATTCCATTCTACCCTGTCCTGTCCTGTGTATATTTTCCACTGGGTGCAGGGGAGAGGACAGGGAATGGGGAATGGGCAAGAGGATTGAGGAAACAGCCAAGCCACAGTGAGGGTAGTGCCATGCTGGAAGGAGCTGGAATATTTGCCTGTTCAGCAACCGCTTCTTCGGGGGATATTGTGGGTGGCCAGCTACCTTTTCAGGTAGCAACAATAGATATTTCAGCCATTCTGTTTAAAAGTTGGAGGATCCTTCTGAGTTTGGATGGATTGGCTGGGTTTTCTTGGTTATTTTAGAAGCCTTTACATATTTGATCCCTAACCCTCTGCCCCCATTTTCTTTTTGTTGAAAATGTAGAACACTTATGGCCATCACAGACAGAATATGCCTAGAGGTACCTAGCAGGAGCAGGTACTTCCTATTCCTATGTACCTCATACGCTTTTTCTAACTGTAAATGTTTGACATTGCTTTACTTGTTTCTCAGGGTTTGGGAGAGAGGGTTTAATTAGAATGAGGGAGTTGGGGTTGTGTGCTTTTGGAGTCTAAGAGAGGGGAACTGGGACAGTCTGAGTACCAATTCCAAGTGTGGTGGTGATTACGATGAATCATGGAGGGCAGGGAGGGAGATATCTGGCTTTTCATCTGTCCTCTGCTGGCCTTTACTTCTGTGGAGATGCTGCTGCTCCCCACAGAACTGGGTCTGTGCCAGCTGTTTCTGCAACACCAGGACTAATTCCTTATTAGGACCAGCTGCCCCTCCCACTCTAGGACCTTCACATTCCTGGCTGGTGAGATGTAAAGCAGAACCAGCCACTGGCAGTGGGGCACCAGTCAAGGCTGGCACAAAAGGGGGTTACTCCTTTGTGTAGTCATAGGGGCAGGGGCACAGCCTCTTACCAACTTCACTACCAGAAAGCAAGCACAACAAAGGGCCTTTACCAAGTTTTGGTTGTACAATTGGCCCTCTGTATCAATGGATTCTGCATCAACGGATTCCACTACCCACAGCTTGAAAATATTCTTTAGAAAGAATATCCAAAAAGCAAACCTTCATTTTGCCATTTTGTATAAGGGACACCATTTTACTACACCATTGTATATAATGGGACTTGAGCATCCATGGATTTTGGTATCTATGGGTGCTCGTGGAAACAAACCCCGCAATTATCAAGGGCCCACTGTACTCACTCCATGACCTCCTGCACTCTAGCTTTCACCCAGCCTGATTCGTTGCCCATAGATCTTCTGTAAATTAAGGTGAATTTCCAGCTCCATAACACTGGATTATGTGCTTAGGAGTGATTGCATCAATGGCCTTTCCATCTTACTATCCCATTGTGAGACCAAGGCCTTAGCAGAATCACCAGCTCTGACAACCAGAAAAAATACCAGAACATTCAGGAACCCTTCAGATTCCAGAAGTCTCCAGGGGTTGACTATCTTAATTGGTCCTCTACCCTTGCAGGGAGGCTCCACTACCACCAACTCATACTTCACAAGGAAGTGATCTGACAATGGGGCTGTTGTACACTCCCCCCAGATAGAATTGTAGAGTTGGAAGAGACCACAAGGGCCATCCAGTCCAACACCCTGCCACGCAGGAAATCACAATCAAAGCATCCCTGACAGATGGCCATCCAGCCTCTGTTTAAAGACCTCCAAGGAGGGAGACCCCAATAGAAGTTTGGCTTTGCTTTGAATGAGGAAACTTAAGAATAGGCTGCAAAATAATAAAGAAACAACTGCTGCATATTAATAAGTAGAAAATGCAATTAGATACCATTGTCTTTTACACTGGGAACATGCAAAAGATTGTGTTGCAGACGTTGAAGCATGTTACTCCTGCAGTTGAATTTGTGGAGCCTAGGAGTAAGGATAAATACTAACACAACCTCTTGACACCACCTCCACTTCTTGGGCAATATTGTAAGGATCTATAGCAGCTTTAGGTCTAGAAGATTAAAGCTGGACTAAGCTGATAATGGGTAGTGTGTTTATGTCACAGGACACAGTAAAAGAGGCAGGTATGTGACATGTCAGATGTGATACACCAAAGGGATCCTAAACTTAAGTAATAAAAAGTATAGTGTCTGGAATAAAGTGATGAATAAAGACTGCTGCTTTGGAAGTTACACCAGCACCTCTTCATGTTGAAATACAAGATTTATATTCACTTTGTTTATTTATTTGACAGTATTCAGCAACTGATATTCTCTGGACATTAACAACAAAATAGCATAATGATTACATGAAAACAATCAAACAAAAAGAACAATACAGCAACTAGTGCAAATGAAAATAAATAAAACCAACAGCAGCAGGCCTAAAAGCACTAGAAGGCCTGATACAAATACTCTTGAGTTTCCCACTGTACCATTTCCAAAAATACACAATAATAATACACAAGAGGGAGAGAGGGTGGGGCAGATTTAAGAAGACAAAGTGAAATTATGTATACACTGACATTTTTCCTTTATGGGTGCTGTCATGATGGAGCGACCAGCCCATCATGGTGAGTTCATCTGCAAAATCTACATGTCACAGCATTGGAAAATTCCACTCCCAGTTTTCCATAGCAACAGGTATGGTAGAGGGTGGGACCCTCATTTCCTAAACATAACATCACATCCTCTGACTGAAGAGCCAATCCAAATCTAGAAAGGCAGAACCAATCAAATCTGACCCTCTATCCATCTAATAGCAAAAACCAAGTCTAAGGTATGTCCTGCCACATGTGTGCTTACATGTGGTACCCATGAAGTCCCAAGCAAGCTCCAAGGTGAAAGGAAAGTCTGCACAACACATATTACAGGAACATGGAATGTGAGAAGCATGAATGAGGGAAGATAGACACAGTAAAACAAGAAATGGAATGTATAAACATTGTAGTGCTTGGGGTGAGCGAGCTAAAGTGGACAGGAATGGGACATTTTCAGTCAGATAAGCACACAGTTTTATTCGGGAAATGAAAATCTAAGAAGATATGGGTGTCATCAATAACAAAGAGAGATGTAGCAAAAGCAGTCAAAGGATATAATGCAAAGTCTGACTGAATCATGTCAATAAGATTTCAGGGAAAACAAATCAATATAATCATCATCCAGTGGAGACAATGGAGAACACCAATGAATTTCAGAGGAAAATCAACCTGAGCTTTATAGATTATAGCAAAGCCTTTGATGGTGTAGGTCATGAAAGACTATGGGTTGCTCTTAAAGATAAGGGTATACCACAACATTTGATTATCCTAAAGTGTAACCTGTACTCAGGACAAGAGTCTAGTGTTAGGATGAATATGCAGTAACAGTGTGGTTTCCAATTGGCGGGGGGGGGTGTCAAGCAAGGCTGAATTTTATCACCCTATTTGTTTAATTTGTACACTGAAATATAGCAAAGCTGGATTAGACTATGAGGAAGGAGGTGTGAAAATTGGAGGAACATCAGCAATTTTAAAATATGCAGATGACATCATACTGTGTGTATATGCATCTTCAAGTCGCCTCCTGACCTATGGTGACCCCATGAATTTCATAGGGCTTTCTTAGGCAAGAAATTCTCATAGATGTTTTGCAAGTTCCTTCCTGTGAAAGATAGGTAAATGGGTCCTAGAGCATATCAGGGTTGAGCTCTCCCTGGAAGCCAACATGATTAAACTGACACTGACATACTTTGGACATGTCATGAGAAGACATGACTCACTAGAAAAGACAATAATGCTTGGCAAGTTAGATGACAGTAGAAAAAGAGGCAGATTGCATTGCAGATGGTATACTATGGGCTTTATCACATGAGGCTGAAATGGTGTGTGTACGACAGGATAGTAGAATGAACAGGTTCCTATTATTGCATGGTGATGACATCCTCCCATGGTCGGTGTATGCTCCACCTGTTAATTATGCATAACTTTTCATTGACGGGCAAAACCTATCAATAGCCCTCAATATCACTCTTTTTGCAGTATTGACAAGCATGTGAAATCACGTTCCACTGCAATCGCATGATTACAGAATGAATGGGTGGTTCTCTCCCTCCGCCCCTTTTCCAGTGAGATCATATAATTAGACGTCTGGGAGAAAATGGTGAAAGGTCTGGAAATGATGCCTTATGAGGAGAGACTTAGGGAGCTGGGTATGTTTAGCCTGGAAAAAAGACAGTTAAGAGGCAATATGATAGCCCTGTTTAAGTACTTGAAGGGGTGTCACGTTGAGGATGGAGCAAGCTTGTTTTCTGCTGCTCCAGAGACTGGAACACGGAGCAATGGATGCAAGCTCCAGGAACAGAGATTCCACGTCAACATTAGGAGGAACTTTTTGACAGTAAGAGCTGTTCGGCAGTGGAACGCACTCCCTCGGAGCGTGGTGGGGTCTCCTTCCTTGGAGGTCTTTAAACAGAGGCTGGGTGGCCATCTGTCGGGGATGCTTTGATCGTGATTTCCTGCATGGCAGGGGGTTGGACTGGATGGCCCTCGTGATCTCTTCCAACTCTGCAATTCTATGATTCTATGACATTCTTTTAGGACTTTATCAAACCCATCCCCCTTTTCAGTTCTCTTGCTGACATCATTTGTGACCTTTTTATGCTGGCAAAAGAACCCCCTTTACCACACTTAACTTCCATCTCATCCAAAGGCAGCCCTGGCAATGAAGGAGGAGTGAACGGAGCTCCATTCACATCCTGGAATGAAATCCTGCAGATTCTCGCAAGAAGATGCAAGTGCGGAAAATTCAAAAATAAAAACAAAAATAGAATTATAGAATTGTAAATTTGGAAGAGACCACAAGGGCCATCCAGTCCAACCTCCTGCCATGCAGGAAATCATGATATAGAATCATAGAACTGTAGAGTTGGAAGAGTCCACAAATAACACACAAAAAGATCATAAAAGCACAGAGACACACTTTAAAAGTCCCAAGTAAATAGGGGAGGTTCATAAAAAGAGTGTTACCTACCTGGATGTCATGATCTCACCTGGAAGTGTTCTTGCCAGAACGGCCATTAACGCTGTATTCACATGAAAAAAAGGCACAAGGTTTCAAACACTGGCAATGCTGGCAAAAAATTGCCACAGCTGATCTATTGATGGCTTGTTCTGTCAATAAAATAGAACAGGTTTTGGACAAGACATAAACACAAAAGGACGTCATTGTCTGGTATGTGCACCCTTTTGCACTTATGTGGCATCATTATGACAGCGTATTTGATGTGTCTGATAAAGTCCTTAATCAACTGTCACCTTTTGTTGGTACCCTTTTATGTTTAAGTGTTCATTTGTGGGTTTCTTTGATTATTTATCTGACTTTAGTATTTTAGAGCAAAGTCTTCTGTCCTCTCACAAAGACAGCCACAGTCTCACTCATACAAAATCCAGGAAGTAAGAGAACATTTTTCTTAAAGACACATGTGCTGGCCAGCAGGAGACATTAATACTCTGTCATCAAAAGGCAATGTGAGAACAATTGTTACCACAGCATGAACTAAAATCCCATTCTTAAACTGCTAGTGGTGGTTGTGCAATAATTCTGTGGCAGTAGTATCACGTGATTATGATGATGTGTGATAAATACTGTAATCATGCCACTATGTTTCCGCTTTCCTCAGTTGCGGAATTACAGCATTTTTAGATGCTAGTCTCATAAAGTCCTCAGTCAGTGAAACCATGTCCCTGAATTTGCTAGACCTGAGCACAGCTATTGATGACAGGGTGACTTGGATGTTTCTCACTTATAGGGCCACCATAAGTCAAAGTTAACTAGATGGCAGTTAACAACAATGACAACTGCTATCTAGAGAATGCCATTCAGAAACCATATGGTACCAGTTCTGAAGGAATTGTACTGGCTTCAGGTCTGAATTTAAGGTGCTGGTGATACCATTTAAAGCCCTAAATGGCTTGGGACCTTGATACTTGAGAGAACACTTCTCTCTATATATATATATGCTTGCCCCAAAACTGAGGTCTATTGGAAGGGCCCTTCTCTGTGTTCCAATAGCAGGGGAAATGCATTGTGGGAGGACATGGAAGAGGGTCTCCTCTGTGATGACATCCCAGCTGTGAAATGCCCTCTTCTTGGAGGCCTGATTGGCACCAACATTGAATCATAGAATCTTAGAATCATAGAGTTGGAAGAGATCTCAAGGGCCATCCAGTCCAACCCCTTGCCATGCAGGAATACACAATCAAATCATTCCCGACAGATGGTCATCCAGCCTCTGTTTAAAAATCTCCAAAGAAGGAGACTCCGCCACACTACAAGGCAGTGTATTCCACTTCTGAACACCTCTTACTGTCAGGAAGTTCTTCCTAATGTTTAGGTGGAATCTCTTTTCCTGTAATTTGAACCCATTGCTCCGTGTCTCTGGAGCAGCAGAAAACAAGCTTGCCCCATCCTCAGTATGGCATCCCTTCAAATATTTAAACATGGCTATCATGTCCTCTCTCAACCTTCTCTTCTCCAGACTAAACATGCCATTGGTATCATTTCACTGCCAAGTCAAAACTTGGCAAAACTTGAAATGATTTTATCCAGACCATGCATGTATTATGGTTGCATTATTTTAAATTGTTTGAACTGATTTTAAATTGTCTGGTTTTAATTGATTATCTGTTTAATATAATGTATTTTTAAAATTATTATTATTATTTATTTTATTATAAGCTGCCCTGAGATCTTCAGATGTAGGGTGGGATATAACTATTTTAATAAATAAGTAAGTAAATGAAATCTGATTGCTGTTTTTCCTTTCAGCTCTTTTCAGCCAGCGGTATCCCGGTTGTTATGGCAACATCCCTCCTGGTCTTAAATTTCTGCTGTTGAATGCTGGGTCAGTAAATGTAAGGCCACTACAAGATCCAAGTTGGCATTCATCATTCAGACCTGTCTGGAAATAGTGAGGATGTGAACTTATTCTAGGAGCCCTGGTGGCGCAGTGGTTAAATGCCAGTACTGCGAGCCACCACGTCGCAAGTTCGATTCCAGCCGGCTCCAAGGTTCACTCAGCCTTCCATCCTTTCGTAGGTTGGTAAATTGAGTACCCAGCTTGTGGAGGGCAATTAGCTAACACACATTGGAAACTGCTTAATGCAGTGTAGATGTGTAAATAGCTATTGCTTAAAACAATTTGTAAGCCGCTCTGATAGCCTTGTGGCTGAAGAGCGGGGTATAAATAAATAAATAAATAAATAGATGGATGAATCATAATTTTTATTACAGTCTTGGCCTAGACCAGATGGATAGGGAGGAGGGCTTGTGTTGGACCATTGTTTTTCTATTGCACTATCCAGCTTTCATCTAATATCGAGGGTTTGTTCCTCATGGTGGATCTGACAGATAGAGTTGGGATTTTCTTGATTCTACCCCACTACTTAACAATTCCTTGTATGGACTGATGGACTTTGTTGTCTTGTTTGGTCAGTTGAGGATTTCTACATTCCCCTTGAAACTCCCCATGTGGCATGGTTCAGGATTTCCTGCCGTCATTAAAATCTGTCTCCAGCAGGGACCAGCCAAATGATTTTGTCTATTTGCTCTTTTTGTGGGGATAGGAGAGGATGGTTAAGTACAATAGTTCTGTGGGGGGGATTGTTAGAATTTGAAGGCTGGTGGTTACCATGGCAAAAGGGGCAGCTTGGGTTCAACCCCATTGCATTGTTATCATAAGCAATTAGCAGCTCTGAGGGCCACCATGTTCCCCAGGGCAGGCCATGAGGTAGGATGAGATGACGGTCTTAGATGGCAGGAGGCAACTGCTGAATCCCTTCCTAGCTCGCCTAGGCCTCACCCCCCCCTTGCATGCAATTCATCATCATCATCACTGCCATGCAATTCATCATCATCATCACTGCCACACACAGGTACACTATTGTAAATAAGCCCTGACCACTCAAAGCAGCCAGTGCATCTGTATGCAGTACAGGTAGGATTAGGCAGACACTTTTTTACAGAGAAGATGGTGAAGGCACTGTATACCTGGAGGGAAGTGTCATGGGGGCATAAATTGGTCATCAGGTAATCCAGGTGTACTTACAAAGTTGGGGCAGCAGAGGTACATCTTCTCCTACCTCAGACAGTGGGAAAACTTGGGCACCAATGATGTTCTCCAACATTGTGTTTCCTCATTTGCCCATCTTTGAACAGTTTTGTAACAGAAGGGAAATGAAAGTCATGTCCCTGAGTTTTCCACTGTCCTTCTGCTATGGTCTCCAAATGTGATGATTTTCACTAATCATTCCGCTGCCACCAAATGTGAGGGGTTCTACCTATTTTCATCTCTGTCACCAATGCGTGGACTTCCTTCTGTCTCACTGCTGAGGCCACCAACTGGGGGAACCTCCTAGATACCTCATGGCTCTGTGAGATTTTATTTATCTTATCTTCCCACCAGACACCACCACCCTGTATTAATGGCTGCCACCACAGACACTCTGTTTCCAATAGTTTCCAAGCTTTCCAATAGTTAGTGTTCTCAGAGGCTCAAGTGTATAATACAAAAATAATGATTTATTAAACAGGAATTGAACATAACACCACAAATTACTTATAAATCCTGGTTAATGCTAACTCTAACACCTCTCTCTCTCTCTCATCCATATCCTAACTTACTCTAACTCAGTAATGATCAGTTTAGGGAGCCCTGGTAGCACAGCGGTTAAATGCCAGTACTGCAAGCCACCATGTTGCAAGTTTGATTCCAGAGGGCTCCAAGGTTCACTCAGCCTTCCATCCTTTTGTGGGTTGGTAAAATGCGTACCTGGCTTGTGGGGGCAATTAGCTAACACACATTGGAAACTGCTTAATGCAGTGTAGATATGTAAATTGCTATTGCTTAAAACAATTTGCAAGCCGCTCTGATAGCCTTTGTGGCTGAAGAATGGTGGATAAATACCTAAATCAAATAAATCAAATAACTCTAACCCTGACTCTAACTCTCCTCTATCTCTGTAAGCACTCAAACTCCTAAACCCCACTAATCCCTAATCTTGATAGACTCCACTCTCACTCTCCCAAAATCCCCTCAGATATTCTACCACTCACTTCCCACATTCCATTCTCTCACCCCTCCCAACAGATCTACTACACAGTTCATACATAACTATACTTTACCTTACTTTATCTAATATATGCAACAACATTTTCTACATAAGTCCAGAACATTAGTCCCCTACTGATCAGTTTAAAAAAACAATAGCTGCTGCTCTGCTGATGGTGTGATGGTTTTACTAAACTTGACACATTAAAAAAAATCCTCCCCTTGAAAAATGGGTGACAATGCCTTTCCATTAGATACTGCTCTCTCCCCTCCCCCAACAACTGACACTATTTTTTAAAACAAAACATTTGTTTATTAAGTTTATTCCTTTGGACAAATCTGTCAGTCTTGGTTTTATTCAGTTTCTATTTAGTTTTATCTTAAATTGGTGTCATCCTATTACTGTGTTGTGAGGTTCAAAGCTCATTATAGTAGGAGCCCTGTATCTGCTGGGGATTGGTTTTGGGGGGGGGGCATGGATACCAAAAACCATGGATAATAGTGAACACCACTGAAAATAATGGGACTTATGGTTTAAAATACCACAGAGTTGCCCAGGAGGACCTAGAAAATGGCTAGAGAGGACACATTTTCTAGGAAGTCTCTATGGTAGGTGTGCTGTTTTGTGTCCCATGGATAATTGAATCAGTGGATAATGAATCAGTGGATATGGGGGTCCTACTGTATATTTAAATACATTTTTTGTGTATATAGAAATTTGTGCACATTTACCACAATATATACATTTTGCATCAGTTTTCCTAATATGATCCATTTTGTACATGATTTTCATAAATATACACCTGTTCTACACTACTTTCCCCCCAAATATACACATTGTCCTATGAAATTTTAATAGAGAAGTGCATTGCAAAATTCAGAGAAGTGTGAACATAGAAGTGTAACTATGTTTTGTTTCACACATTGTTTCAGGAAGTGCAAATTAGGTAAGTTCATATTAAAATGCTAATCAAATTAGTTTCCTGTCCATGTCTACTCAAAGCTTCCTGCTTCATCGGAGTTCTAGATTGTGTGGAGATGAGCAATGCATGAAACAGTCCATATTTGATCTGTGTCAATTTTACATGTATTCAGTCATAATAAGTCTGTTACATCCAGGTTCTACAGTTTTTCACACTGTACACAAATTCCCATTTATTTTTGTACACAGGTTTCTCAAACATGCATTTTTTTGTATGGATTTTGTATACATCTTTCTCAAAAATATGCATTTTTGTGTGTGCAATCTGAGTCAAGGGTTACACTGTATTCTTTGGAAAGTTGGAATCTGAAAGATAATTGTGTTCTGAACCACGTTACCCCAATGAGTGCAAATTAGGTCAGTTTGCATAGAAATGTGAAGTTATCCTAAATTCACCAGAAGCCACATGTAGAAGCTTCTAATTGCATTCAAGAAAATACATGGAAGCCCCCTGCAAGCTTTTTAGCTCAACAGAGGAAGGTTGGAGACTGAGGGAAAGGAGGCAGTGTTTCTCCACTTCACTTTTTCCCCCCATTTCTCTTCTTCACTTTTAGCTCTTCTGTAAAGGCCTGAATGGCAGCATTATAGGGGCTGCATTTCACATTGATATTTAGTTTATTTGGTGTGTGGGAAAGAGATGGGGGGGGAGAGTGTGGCAAAGGGAAAAAGAGAGAAGAATATTGTTCTACAGTACATTCTGACATAATACAATATGATGCTTCTGAGCATTTAGGGACTTTCCAGCCTATGAACTGTCTGAGAAAGTGCTTTGCCAGCAAAGTCTGGGAAATTGGCCAGCTGTTAATGAGCACACCAGAATGCAAGCACAGTCAAGCAAAGATTTAGTCAGTAACACAGTCCAGAAAGTCAAGGGCTTATGGCAGGCAGCATGGGTCTAAACAAGTCTGTGAGTCAGTAGGAAGCAGAGGAATCAGGAACAGTCCGAGGTCGAGGCACGAGTCAAGGCAGCAGAGTAATCAAGAACAGTCCAAGGTCAAGGCATGCACCAAGGATCCAAGGATCAAGGCAACAAAGTCAGCAAGAAGCTTTTTCCAGGAAGATCAGTTGATCTCTGACAAAGCCGCCATTGTTTTCATATATGTATATATATGACTGGACTGATTATGTGACAAATGTTGCTGTCCTTGAGCAAGCAGGGATCACCAGCATTGAGGCCATGATATTGAGGACACAGCTGTGCTGGGCAGGGCACATTTCTAGGATGGAGGACCATCGCCTCCCAAAAATACTACTCTACAGTGAACTCGCCATGGGTAATCGTAAGAGGGATGCTCCCAAAAAGCGATACAAGGACTCCCTGAAACAACATCTCAGGCTCGGCCAAATTGATCACCAACAATGGTCCGCCCTGGCTTCACATTGGGAGGCATGGAGACGCACTATCCACAATGCTGCAGCTTTATTTGAGAACTCACACCGAACAAGTCTTGAAGAGAAATGACAATGCAGAAAGAATCACAACCCAGAAACATCACCCAAGGAGACCCTCTGCTGTGCTTTCTGCAACCAGACTTGTTTATCTTGGATTGGCTTTTTCAGTCATCAGCGCGCTTGCAGAAAGTGCGGGATGAGTAGTCCTTCCTGAATCTTCGTTTGCAAAGAAAAGCCATATATATAGAGATAGATAGATATAGATATAGATATGGATATAGATATATAGCAATCAAGGCTTTGTCAGGTGCTTCTTGACGAGAAAGTTTTTCTCATAAAGTCTCAGAGATTTCCTTCAAGCTTCCTTTTGAGCTCGCTGCTAGCTGAATGATGGTGGAGGTAAGTCCATCTCTTCTTATTCATCCTTATCTGAATTGGCAGGACTCTCTGCCAGGACTGGTGCCAACCCACTAGGGCCAGGCTCTTTCTCTGCTTGAGCCTCCAGGTTGGCAGGGTTCCCTGCTGGCACAGGTATAGATAAACCTATGCCAGGGTCCGTAGGGCCGTTCCTTGCCATGTCCTCTTCCTCATCTGATTCCATACCCTCATCCAACTCACGGGGCATGACATGAACTGATTATGATAATCTAATTTTAAGTAAGCCTTATCAGGTTATTGGGCATACCCATGAGAGCTTGAGTGAGGGATATTTTGTCATGGAGATTAGTGTTAGGGCTCTGTTGTCTGAAGGGTTTTTGTACTAGCCTTCTGGGACCATTTTAGAAGGTGTCCCCAGACACTTCACCCTGGGCTGTGTGATAATGCACACCTAAATGATTTGTAGACTTCTGTATGCATACAGGATCCTCCTTCAATATGCATCTAGTAGGCAGAACTTCAAGGCACAACTTTCTAGCTTTTCCTGGTTGTTCTCTTGTGAGCTGGCAAAAAACAGAGACCATGTCTTGTTATGATAATCAGCCCATCACTGAGGGTTAGCATATATAAACAAGAGAACTGTAAACTAGGGAGCTGTCGCATCTCATCATTCCACAGTGTGACAAAATTACACAAAATTACCAGCTCTGGTGGCTGGAATGTCCCCCAGAGCATTCAGGAATTCATCACCTGAATCCATCCATAAGTCTGTACAAGCAGTCCATTTCAAGGGCACACTATCTCTGCAAGGAGGGATTTGACACAATAAGACCAAACCTTACCACAAAGTGATCTGTCTGTGATAATGGGGTGACTTCTACCTCTCCTTCACACCTGGATCACTACATGGGAAACAAAGTCAGACAAACTGAGATAGTCTCGTGGTTGTCATGGAGGCCATGAGCAGACTATATTATGCAGCCTCAGCATGGATGCTGAAGTCCCCCATGACCAAAGGTGTTTCGACACCACATCTGAGAGAGACCACATCAGGTAGTTCAGTCAGAAGATAGCAGGATGGGTGATACATATCAATAACAGTCCAAATTTGTCCCTTTGCCCAACAACAATATGCAGGCCTTCATTGCCTATCTCAGGATGGAGATGTTTCTTTGGCAAGGAAGATAGAACTTCGATGGATCACTGTGCCACCTATAGAGTTGGCCCTAGGATAAATAGCATCCTGGGCAAGGAATGCCTTTGGTACTCCCCCACTCCCAGTCACCTTTACACAGCCAAACAGTCAGGGACTTGATGTATGGCAGGTGTGATAAAATCATAGAATCATGAAGCTGGAACAGACCACAAGGGCCATCCAGTCCAACCGCCTGCCATGCAGGAATACACAATCAAATCATTCCCGACAGATGGCCATCAAGCCTCTGTTTAAAAACCTCCAAAAAAAGGAAACCCCACCACACTACAAGTCAATGTATTCCACTTCCAAACAATTCTTACTGTCAGAAAGTTCTTCCTAATGTTTAGGTGGAATCTCTTTTCCTGTAGTTTGAACCCATTGCTCTGTGTCCTAGTCTCTGGAGCAGCAAAAAACAAGCTTGCCCCATCCTCAGTCTGACATCCCTTCAAATATTTAAACACGGCTATCATGTCACCTCTCAACCTTCTCTTCTCCAGACTAAACATGCCCAGCATCCTAAGCCACTCCTAATAGGGCATGGCTTCCAGACCTCCCACTACCCTGATCACCCTCCTCTGGACACATTCCAGTTTATCAATATCCTTCCTGAATTGTGGTGCCCAGAACTGGACACAGTGTTCCAGGTGAGGTCTCACCAAAGCAGAGTGGCAACATTACTTCCCTTGATCTAGATACTTTACTCCTATTAATGCAGCCTAGAATAGCATTGGCATTTTTAGCTGCTGCATCACACTGCTGACTCATGTTCAGCTTGTGGTCTACCAAGACTCCTAGATCCCTTTCGCAAGTACAGTTGTCCCTCTGTATCCACAGATTTGGTATCCACGGATTTAAGTATTCACAGCTTGAAAATATTCTTAAAAAATAATAATCCAAAAAGCACACCTTGATTTTCCATCTTATATAAGGGACACCAATTTGCTATGCCACTGCATGTAATGGGACTTGAGTATTCATGGATTTTGGTATCCACAGGGGGTCCTGGAACTAAACTCCGGCAAATATGATGGAACAACTGTACTGTCATCAAGCATCAAGCATGATGTTGGGAACTCTGCTACAGCCCCCTACAAGGACTGATATGTACTTGTACAAAGCTGGGGGGGGGGGCATGAGTGAGAATTATTGTATACATGGACTACATGTCCATGAGAATCTTCGAGAATTCATGCAGGCATGAACTACTTGTATGCAGCTCTTTCTCACTTTGGGATTAAACAAAATGAGAGATGTTTATTTTTCCCCCTTACATGAGGAAAAGGCAATAAGGATCAGGTTGTGCTTTTACTGATCCAAAGGCTCTTCAAGGAGAGCATCTTTATGCTTCCAGGGTATTAGTCTCATAGGTCAGCAGGTGCTGGCCTGGTGCTGGCCTTTTCTACTACACAGTCAGAAAGGATTTCTCCCTTAAGACCTGGCCTAATACTGCTCTTATGACTGTTTTAACTGTCACAGAAAATTGCTCTCCAGTGGCACCTGGAAAACTTAGGTGAAGGTCATTCACTCATTCATTCCTTGAGCTCTTTCCCAATGGGCCTTGAGTTCTTTCTGTGACAAGAATAGGATGCTTGTTTTATGGCAGGTGTCCTTCTTAAAGCCTTCCATGTTTCTTCTCTCCCCATAACTAACACTGCACTCAGGGCTACTTGGTCTGGGCCACCGAAACTTGTCTGAACAGTCTTACCACTGTTCCTGCCCAGACATAAGGAAAGATTTTACCTTAGTGTGATGGGTTTAGATTCCTTTGGTCCAGACCCACCTAATAAACCATGCCAGCCTCACAGGGATACATTTTACCAACTTAAGTTTGATCAAAGGAACAAAACTAATTCATTTAACTTGTTCTTCACTATTCTGAATGCATATCAGTGTTTTAAACGATCACTTAAGCCTCAAATTAGCATCCATTCTGTTTCACACACCGCTATGTAAAATGTTTATTTCATAATGGTTAGGGAGAGGTCCCATTATCCTTGGATTTATGGTATAATAAATCACTAGAGCCATCTGGGAACGCTAAATACCCTTCCTTTAATGGCAAATCCCAGGATTACTTGAAATGTATTCTCAATCAACAGGTTCTAGGGTAGGACATTCACTCAGTTTTCAGGTCCCAAGGACTCTTACCTTCAGAGCAGCACTGGACACATAAGTAGATTATAACTGAAAGTGTTTGTTAGTTAAGAGGAGGGCAAAATCTAGCAACCTAAAAATGCAGAACTATAATAATCCTCAACACTACCTCTATGTGGAGTTGATACCTCCATGTTTGTAGGGCCAAATATGGAGGTATCAGAGGGAACACTGGACTGATCTCTTACAGTTCTCTGAAGAACTCAGGCCTTCTATCATAATCTCTTTTTAGCCTAACTGGTGGGTAAGCATTAGGCTAAAGTGAGGCCCCACCTCCCCCACTCCTACAGTGGGTCTC
Organism: Gambelia wislizenii; assembly: GCA_030847615.1. Classification (NCBI taxonomy): domain Eukaryota; kingdom Metazoa; phylum Chordata; class Lepidosauria; order Squamata; family Crotaphytidae; genus Gambelia; species Gambelia wislizenii. The sequence continues at coordinate 177,263,331 of JAUMIR010000004.1, forward strand.
AGAGGTCTGCCACAGCATCCAATCACAGAGCGTTAATGCCAACAGCTAACAAAAGTGTTCACAACAAAGTTCATTTATGTCTATGTCTATGTCTATGAATGATTTCAGATTTGGATATAGGGAAAAAGAAGAATGAACAAACTCATGAAGAGCAATCAGGCTAAATTTTCAGCCCCCCCCCCCTTCCTGCCTTTCCTGTGAATAAGCTGATACCTCCAGCAAACAGCTTATTAATAACATTCATTGATGCAACAAAAGTGAAGAGATCAAAGAATCAGATAGAATGAAAAAAATGACCAGATGTGTCTGAAAAAAATTCTGAATGGGGAGGGGGAGAATTGAGATTTTCGAAAGCAAAAAGTAGATTTATTTGTGGCAGAATATAATGTCTGTAAGATTCCTCAGGTAGAGGTTCACTCAGTCCATTGCTTTTGCTACTGCAATCAGCTGGCACTGTTCACATACAAGTTGTGAAGTTAACTTCTATTTCTTCTACCCATAGAAATGCAAGCATGGTGAATTTCTCTGTTGGCCAGTATAAAGGCACAAGGTTTCTTGTATCAGGTTGATCTATCTTACATAGTTGTTGTGAAGATAAAATGTGAATTCTTTGAGAAGTGCAGAAAAAAATCTAACACTGTAGATAACATAGCAAACTCTCAAATGCTGTCAGCAGTCATGGAATCCTTAATGTTTAATCTGATACTCATAACTGGAATAATCAATGTAAATATTTTGGTAGAAGGATTATATGGAGTTAGAGGCCTTTTTACACATCTGACTTGTGCATTTTGCTTTCAACAATTCCAGTAGCATGGTGGGACTCAGAGACAGCGGTTGGAATGGGACAGGTCAGGTGCAGAGGCTGGAAAATAATTAATAGGATAACATCCCTGATTGCTCTTCTCATTGGTGTACCAGATGCATTGGGCTGAGCCTATGCTCATTTCAGCATCTGAGTTTAAGTGTATTATTCTGGCTTCCTCAGCTATATGAGGCATTATAGGCAACTAGTAAGGGCAGTCTGTTCTCATTTTATGGCATGCTCTTCTTGATGAGATTCAGCTGCCCCTAGCTCTTTGTGCTTTCAGGGTTTGCTCAGACATGGTGGTTTAAGACGGCATGAGTGTTCTCTTGATTTGTGATGTTAATACTTATTTCCTTTATGGTTGTTGTTTCTATGATAAGGTGTTTGTAATTTGAAGGTTTTTTATTATTATTATACGGCGTACATTAAAGTTGGACTGGATGAAATCACATTCTGCCCTTGCAACCAGATATAGGGATGGAGGAATAGTATCCACAACTTATATTCAGAAAACAATTCAATGTATTGACCTGCCATTTTAAGAGAAGTCGGTTCAAGAATGGTCCATGCAGATTTTGAGGTACAAAGGACAAGAAATTGTTTGTTTACCAGAGTTTTGATAAGTGATCTCTAGCAGTTTTACAGGTCTTATCTGGTTTTATTTGTCTTCTTTTTTCATAGATTTTGCTGGAGTTAAACTTTATCTCTTAATTATATTCTGGACTGGTTTATATTGTATTATTACAATACATTGCATTATATTACAATTGTATATTGTATTCTTATTGAATAATGTACAATATTGTAGAATATTATTTGTGGGTGAGCTTGAGTGTACTCCTTTGCAATCATTTAGTGTACAGTATTATTCGCACAATGTTCAGCTTTTGGATAATTGACTGATTTCCCTCTCAAATCCCTCCCCCAGTTTTTTCTCTTTTGGCTTTTCTGTCTTCTTTACCCACCACCTTTCCCATTCGAATGAACCTGTTTTCCCAGACAATATAAGCAAAATTCTCTAAGACATATTGTTTCTTTTGCAGACTTCAGATAGTCCAGTTTTTAGACTTAGAGACATGAACTTAGAGCATTGTGGTCCAAATGTAGAGCATGAATGTCCCCCTGCAGGGTGTTTTTTCTGGGCCCTCTGGGGTCACGATACTCTCCTTCCAATTGAGGGGAAGGAGAGGAGAATATGCCCCAAAATGGTCAACAGGATACAGCTGAGTCCTCTTTCCCATATTTAAGTGTGAATCAGGAGCCTTATGCGTGCGTAGGGGAGATTTAAATCTTCTTTTCCCAGCTTCTCATTCCCCTAAGTCTTCCCTACACATAGGCACTTAAAATAATGCAAGTGAAAAAAGCCTCTATCATTGCTAGTAGGGCCTTTTCTTTTTGTACTTTAACCTCCCCATGTACGTGTAGCAATCTGCTTACTTGTAGCTCACCCTGCTGTCACCCAGGAATGGCTAAATAAGCTGGGTCCTGTCCTAGAGTGGTTCTATAGCTGATGTAGCAGCATCTATTCATGCAAGAAAACTTCACCAAAGATTTTTGTCTAGTCTGTCTTCATGACTCTCATGATGACATACAGAGTGTAGGAGAAGTTGAGCTCTTGGCTATGTCATCTTGGATTACAAGTGGGGGTTGGGAGAGAGGAGGTTTTAGGGCTTAGCCACAGTTGACCAGCAAGACCAGGCTGTCAGAGTAGATGCTGGGCTGATTTAATGATCACATATTCACCATACCCTGAACCTCTGCTCCAAATATTTCACATATGTCACATGAAACAGAGAGCGACAGCAAATATCAGAAATACTTTTATATTTCATCAGCCTCAGAGCATGTGCTTATGGGATATAAACAAATACTTTTAGGTTACTGTATGCTGAGTGCAGAAAATAGTGTGGTTGTTAGATATGTTGGCCAGGATCATTCTTGCATGGTTTAAATGTACACTACACCACTGGAATACCAATCTTGTGGAACTAATTATGTATACACCTATGTGCTTCTTATTGTCCCAGTGTGGAATGGGGAAAGAGCAATGTCTGCTTCCACAATCTCATTGAATCAGGTGTTGGGGGCACCGATGAACAGTTATGCACTATCCAAGAATGTGAAATTGCAGATGAAATGGTTACACTTGTGGAATTTTGCATGTGCAACCATGAACTGAATATGTCTGTTGCACAATGGCCAAAAAAAGTACAACAACATGTGTAGGAGAACGTACATGTATGTATGACAACAAGAAGATTTTGGTCATTATCTTTTAAACTAGAGATGCCACAGATTGAATTTGGGATCCTGCATGTGTAGCTCTCACTTTTATTTATTTATTTGAGTATTTATTCCCCACTCTTCAGCCACAAAGGCTCTCAGAGCAGCTTACAAATTGTTTAGCAATAGCACTTACACATATACACTGCTTTATAGTGCAAGGCACTCTCTGAACAGTTTACAATGTGTTAGCTAATTGCCCCCACAAGCTGGGTACTCATTTTACCAACCTATGAAAAGATGGAAGGCTCAGTCAACCTAGAGCCCTGAAGGACTGAATTCATAACATTGTGGCTGCAGTACTGGCATTTAACCACTACACCATCAGGGCTCCCTTTCTGGACTCTATGGGGCCAACTATAATTCAATATTGCAAATGCAATCATAATTTACATCCCAGTATGTATAGTTAACAACAATACAACAATCGATACATTAAATTAGATGCATATACACTGTTCCCAAACTTCCAAGCATCCAATGAGTTGCCAGCACAGGACATGATTGCCCTAAATATTTTTTTTTTTAATGCAAAACTGTAGAAGCAAATGCAATATGGAAATTACACTACAAAAAAATTACTATTTTGCTTCCTCCTATATACACAACTGAAAACACTACTATTTTATTCCAGATTTAGTCCTGGGAACTTCAGCTCCTCTCTAGCTCCAGCTTCCTGTCTCCCTCTAAACTCAACCAGTAAGTACAGCACCTTCCTTAGGATTCCCTCAGCCACTGGGCCAAACCGATAATCATAGGGCTTACACATGAAAAACATGTGTCCTACCATTGATCTGTTATTTGCAGTGAGGAGGCAGCAATGATGCAGATATTCAGTTTTGAGAATGTGCTGCATATACTCAAAACATTTCTGATTAAGAATTCTCCACCTTTGATTCACTGCCTGATCCTTGCAGCTATCCACTTCTTGCTATACTTATTTGAATCAGTGAACTCTAACTGAAATACACTATTTCTTATCGACCTTTAACAAACAAGGTGTATGTAGAATTAAGTGTTGTATGCACATGTTGGTGAGGGCGGAAAGAAAAGTGAGATGCAGATGAATGAGAAACTTAATTGAAGAGGTTGTACTATGAGACCACATGCTTTGGGACAGCCTTTTCCAAACTGACAGTTCCCAGATGTGTTGGACTCCTGCCATTCCCAAATAAAAGTCATTTTTATATGGCTTTATAGTCCACCTGGGGAAAACTCCAGGTTGGAGGCAGCAGCCTTAAAAGGACAAACAGAATCTTTTGAAAGAGCCAATAGCAAACTGTTCTCCAAAAGTCAATATTCCATTCTATGTAAATCCCTTGGTATACACCAAACTAAGGTTTCAATAATATGTTAATAAATGACAGCTCAACTGATTAAGTGGTTTCAGTTATTAGTGTTGATGGCAATGAATTAATTTCCCAGCATCAATGTTTAACATTATTAAATTAGTTGTCAAACCTAATGTTCCAAGCTCTGCATTTGACCAAGTTTGCATATAGTTACGGGCCATAAAGTCAAGAGGCTTTTCCTGGGGGCTCAATCTCAGGAGGTTGTGGTATTTGTTGCTGTAGTCCTTGGGTTTATAAAATATTCAGACAATGTTTCTGTTGTCCTAAATTACCTTCTGGCAATTTTCAGCATCAGCTGCAACTTTTTATTCCCACTATTATGTGGCTTTCTTTTTTAATTCCCAAACATATCAGAACTATCTGTTCCCTTCTCTTTGCTTCCCTTTTTATATTTTAAGTTAAAGTGCTATAGTGCAGCAGTGAAATGGCCCTTTGGCACTACAACTCTAAAAACATCTTTTAAACATTCAAAGAGGACAAAATGGTGCATAGGACCACCTCAGTGAACTACATCCCAGTTAAAACAAAAACAAAAACAAAAAAACTTTGGAAGAGATATTAGATGAAAGAAATAGCTACAAACATCTCCTCAAAAGAATGGAAGAAGGCACATGAAGGCAACGCCAACTGACAAAACCTAAGGAGTTATATTGTGATCACTCACACTTATTAGATCTGTCTGGAAAAGCCCATGGGGTATTTAAAAGCAAGGCACCATTTTGTTCTCTCTTTTCATGTCTTTTGTGCATTCTGCACAGTGGGAAAATATTAACCTGTGGTAGGAGAGCCATCATGGTGTAGTAGTTTGAGTACTGGACTATGATTCTGGAGACCAGAGTTTGAATCCCCACTCAGCCATGAAAACCCACTGGGTGACCTAGGAAGGTCACATACTCTCAGCCTCAGAGGAGGGCAATGGCAAACCCCTTCTGAACAAAGTCTGTCAAGAAAACCCTGTGATAGGCTTGCCTTAGGGTCACCGTAAGTCAGAAACAACTTGAAGGCACAGAACAACAACAGCTAACAGGAACTCACATGAAATGTGTTGCTGAAAGAGAGTTTTATAGATACCAGGGACTGCCAAAATGACCAATGAATGGATCGTAGAACAAACCATGCCTGAACTCTCCCTAGAGGCCAAAATAACTAAACTGAGGCTATCGTACTTTGAGACACAGGCTTGTCTACACGTGGAGCAAAATCTCTGCCTCTTGCACTCCTGCATTTGCCTTGAAGCTCTGTGCAGTATTTATTCTCCACAGGGATGTTGGGTATTTGTCTTCACTGACTGTCCCTGTGGAGTTTTGTCTGCTGCCACCGCCGCCGCTGCTGCAATCATTTTGAAGCTCAGGAGGCAAGTTCCCAGCTGAAGGGAGAGGTTTTTTCCCCTTCCCCTGGCTTGGCAGTATTAACTGCGCCAGCTCTCCTGCTTACCCATCGCAGGAAGAGGTGATTGAAGCAAGCAACAGAGGTGCTTGAAGCAAATGATGGGCAAGTGGAGAGCAGGCAGAAGCAGCACTGCTGAGCCAGGGGAAGGGAGAAAACCTCTTCCTTCATCTGGGAACAAAGCAAGTGACGTGCAAGAAGAGAGCAGGTGGAAGCAGTGCTGCTGATCCAGGTGAAGGAAGAAAACCTCTCTGTTCATCCAGGAACTTGCTTCCTGAGCTTTAAAATGGTCACTGCAGTGGTGGCTGAAAATGCAGCAAAACCGCCAAATCCAACATATTCCACATCAAGGTAAACGACCCTGAAATGCCCTGAATCTGGGCCAGCCATGCGTTGTGTGGCCTGATCACCCCAGATTCAGGAAAATTTGCAGGGGGATTTGAGATTTTTAATAATGTAGACAAGCCCAACATGATTCATTAGAAAATATGATAATGCTTGCTGAAGTGGGAAGCAGTAGGAAAAGAGGCAGACCGCATTATAGATGGATAGAGTCAGTCAAGGAAGCCTCAGCTTTGTGTCTGCAGGATCTGAACAGGGCTGTTAATGACAGGTTGTTGGAAGTCTCTCATTCATGGGGGTCACCATAAGTTGTAGTTGACTTAATGGCAATTAACATCACAAGATATAAGTTTCAAGTTTATAAACATGACCAGCACCTTGTGTAGGAGACATATAAAAGTAAGGAGGATGATTTACCTGTGGCCATATTAGTACTCTTCAAGGTCCCTTCCAACATCTAGACCCCTTCCAGCTTCTTTCATTCTGTGTGGATAATACTGGTTTGGAATTAACAAAGCCTCTGAAAAAGAAGGTCCTTTTTACAAAGTCTTTTACATCCACCCCTTTTGTTCCTTGTCCTCTGTCTAGCTTGAAGTTTGTTTTTTTTTAGCAGCTTCAGCATCAGGTGGATGGTGAAGGAGGGCAGAAGAAACATAGACATTCAATGTTGCATTGCAGAATCTGGTTTGCTGTAAACAACACAATAAACATTCAGCTGGGAAGGAATGGGATTCTATTTTAGTCAATCCTACTGTAGCTGTGTGTGTCTGACTGCAACAATCAAGGTAAACAGCAGTTGCCTCCAGAATTCCTTACTGAACATACTTAACAGCAAAACAGAGAGAAAGGGGGAAATCAGATAAGACTGCCTCTCCAGCTGCCCACAGCATGTTTGGCTACCGAAAAGGAAATCATAAGAAAAGTGGAGGCTGGTGAAAGGAAGAGAAAAACACCAAGATGCAAATGAGGTGAAAGTTCATTATGGGGCCATTGGTTAAACCACTTGTCCAGCTAGAGATAGAGGCTTCCAGGGAATCAGAAAAGAACCTCAGAAAAACCCTGAAATATTATTCCAAAATCTATACAGTGTGATTGGCTGCTGGTAAATCACTTGGAGTAATAAGCAGCATCCTTGTGAGTATGATCTTTAGTTATTACTGTTATGATATCTGGTAGCATCTCAGATAGCCTTACATATAACCTTATCACCCCACCCCACCCCTTTAAATCTGAGTCCCTGGTGGTGTTGCCTTCCAAAACATACTACATGAGGTAGGCTACTTTCTCTGTGCAGTTGGTTATGCAAAACATTTCTATAAATTAACAATAATCTTTAATTTATTGTAGCCCACACAATCATGAGAGGGAGAGCTGTTAGTGGAGAGAATCATGTCTGTTTCCATATGTTTCCCTTTCTTTTTCCCTTCTTCACCAATCCCTAATGTCCCACTTTGTACTTTTCTGCATAACTGCTGGCACTAATTTTACAGGAGGCCTTCCCCTGCACAGCGCTTTCCGTCTCTGAGTGGGTGTGAGTACACCCCCTTCTGTACACATCTATGTCAACAGGCACTCCCCCTCTCCTCCTCTCATATATTTTTGTGCCCAGCCTTATGGTATGGTGTGGAGCCGTGTGGGGAGACTAAGCAGCAAGTGAAGAAGGGAGAAAGGACGTAAGTATCGGAGGGAGAAAGAACTCAACAGGGTACTTTAAAATCAAATGAAAGGGCACATTAAATCTTCATTTTAAATAATTAAACACATATTTATTGAAATAAAAGTGTTATGAAACAACTCCCCCAGCTTTTGCTTCCTGCAAGCCTAAGAACAATTCTAGGGGGTTGTCTAAATGGTGAAAATACTTCTAATGGGATGCAAGGAGAATCCTACTCATCTTAATGGGATACTGCATCGTTATACTGTACTGTATTCTGAAGGAGCCCCCTCCACAAATGTCAAAAACTCAGAAGGAAAAGCCTTTGCAGCTTTCCCTGGAGTTTAAAAAAAAAAAAAAACAGCAAGGGGAATGAGCATTTCTGTTCACTGGGTCAAGCAATTTGCAAAGCTGATTGGCCAGACAAGCATGGGTGGGGTGGGCTTGCCAACAAGGCAAGCACCCAGAGCCACCACGTTGGATTTTTGCCTTAGAGAACAAGTGGTATGGCAATAACACTTTTTTTTTTGTCTTTTTAATAAATGTGAAATATTGCTGTAGCACGCATAGGGTTTTTTAAAAAAAGTTTGGCGGCAGCTAACTCAAGTAAGTTAAAATGCAAATAATTCACTCACGGCCACCATCTTGACTGTCAGGCATGCAAAGTTTGGGGCGGGGGCAAAAAACCATTAAGACAAGCGATTTGCCATTACTATAGAGCAATCCAGGGTTTTGTTTTTACCTTTTATAGACGGGCCCTAGGTGAAGCTTAACACCATCACTTCATTCGATAAGCCCCATTTGAAATTCTCAGGACCCTTCTTGTCTTCTTGGGTGCACATACAGAAGACATTACTTTTGACATCAAGTCTCCCCTGCCTTTCTACTTTCCCTCCCCTTCCAAAATGTCCATACCTCATTCCCCATTTTTTGAGGCATCCTCCAGTCCTCTGCACTCTTCTCCCCTTCTTCACAAACGCTGAGTCCCAGGGAGCAGGAGAAGGGTCCTGACTCTGACCCTGGGGCATGAGCATGTGAGCTGCAGAGAGCCCTCTGCCCTGTCCTAGGGCTCAATTCTTAAATACCTCTGAAAGTTGCTCTCATTTGGGAGATTATCAGATGCAGCAAAAACTGTGTCAGAAGATCGTGGCGAGAACAGGAACGGGTGATGACATCGTCCTTCAGCGTTCCAGGGGCATAGCATGGGCATGAATAAGGCATCACTTTTTATTGGAAGCTTAGCCCTGTCAATAAAAAGGGAAGCCTCATCTGTGGGAGCGCTATGCCCCGGAAACAGCTGAGGACATAGGTGTCTGATAATGTCACCCTTTGTGACATCATTGCGCTTTTCTGATGTGGTTTGGGAGACATTTTTTTTTTACAGTGTTCCACTGTGTCTGATAATCTTGTTGGTTTGGATGGAGAATTTGCTTAAGTGGGACTATGAATCCCATCCTGATTTTTCTCTCTCACTTTGACCTACCTCACAGGGCTGTTGTGAAGATAAAGTGGGTAGGAAGAAACCTTGAACTCACTGGAGTACATACCACCTTGAACTCACTGGAGAAAATGAAAGATATTAATGTAATAAATAAATACAACTAAATATATTAAACTAGCTATACCCGGAGTAATGCGCAGCATTATCTATACATATAAAATGGTTCGGTATGTTTCCGCTCCCACTGTGCTGATTGTCCATTTAGAAAACATGTCAAGAGTACGATCATTTTACACAGTATTGTATAACCTTTCAAATCAACTATAATGGAATATGTTAACGCCGGGTCCAGCTAGTTTCATACCAAGAGCCCCTCTGCCACCCCCATGCAACTACGTGTACACACATACACACACACACCATGCTACACACATACAATGCTACACATACACCATGCACATCAGGACATGAGAGCCCCTCCGCCTCTGCCATGCAATCACACATAAACACACACATGCTATACACACACACCACACTACACAAATGCACACACACCACACTACATACATACCACATATGGCAAGATGTGAGAGCCCCTCCTCTGCCACCATGCAACTGCACATACACACATACCATGTTACAAACACACACACACACCACACTAAACACATACATATCATTCATGCCAGGATATAAGATCCCTTCCATCACCACCATGAAATCACACACAAACACACACAGCTCATACACTATTATCTATACATATACATACACCATGCTACACACACATACACCATGCTACACAAAGACACACACACCACACATGGCAGGATGCGAGAGACCCTCTGCTGCCACCATGCAACTGTGCATACACACCTCCATGCTACACACACCCCATGCTACACCCCCACACTACACACACACACAGAGAGAGACCATGCTGCACACACACACCATGCCCGCCATGACACAACAGCCCCTCCACCACTACCTGGTTTAGAAAGGACTTGAAGCTTTCCACATGTTTCCATCTCCAGTGTGCTGATTGGCTGCCCGCCGGAGAGCTTTGATTGGTTGGTAAGTTTTCTAAGCGGCCAATCAGCACACTGGAAACAGCAACATACCCAAAAGCATTATATAGTTGATTGTGAGGCTTAGATTTGTTTTGCTTTCATGAGGTTTTGTTTCCCTGGGTTAATGTGTGTTTGTGGCGGTGGTGGGAAATATATATCCATTTCAGGGAAAGATCCATTCTTTGTATTATCTGGGGTGTAAAGTTGCTAAAGTTAAGACCAGAGCTCCAGTTCTGGTGTTTCTCCCTAAGCTAGGACTTACCCTTCAGGGTTGAGGGAGCTCTCTAGATGTCAAATGAGCTACTGCTGGTAGTCTGTACCTTATTCCACATTCTCCTGCCCTCCTGCACCCAATTCCTCACTAACAAGGGAGCCACAATTGGTCCATTTCCTGACATCACCACTGGCATGTGTGTGAGAGTCCCACAAGAAGATACAGGCAACCCCCTCCCCCAAACACATTAAAAATTGCTAGGGTGTGTTTGTGTGTGAGAGAGGGTGTGTAAGAGATGTTTCTGGAGTCCAGATTCATCAGCATCCTTGCATCTTAAGTGTGTTTGTATTAGGTTACAACTATCTGTTTAATGGCTGCTCACCCCTACTGAGGACAACAGATCTTGCTAGCTGGAGTGGGAGGTTGTCCTCACCTTGGCACGACATAAATTAAATGAAATTAAAAGAATGTATAGTACAAAAGTTTTTTAAAAAACTATTAAATAAACAATGCTGACACAATGTTTTAAACAATTTACAATACTTTTAAAACATTAAGATAAAAATACAGCATGCCCCATTTAAAAAACCCTCTCCCACACCCAGTTAAAAACTGTGAATTTGCATATGTGCCTTCAAGTCACCTGTCAACTTATGGCAACCTCATATGTTTCATAGAGTGTTCTTAGGTAAGGAATACTTAGAGGTGGTTTTGTCAGTTCCTTCCTCTAAAATATAGCTATAGGCCAGTTTAAATAAAAAGAATGGTGCCTGCTGGCAAAAAAGATTAAAAAGGGGGCTATCCTAGCCTTCTGTGGGAAGGAGTCCCTTGGTGTGGGAGTGACCCAAGAAGGCTCTCACCTGTGTCCTCACAAGCCACACCTGTGATGGTGATGGCATTACGAGTAAGCCTTTCCTTTATTATCATGGGTTAATTGTCTCCTCTTCATTATTAGTACAACAATTAGGGAAATTAATTAACTTTCCATCCAATTTGGATGACGGAATAGAGAGCATGGTAATCAGTTCTGCAGATGATGCCAAACTGGCAGGGGCAGTTATACTTCAAGATGACATTAAAAGATTAAAGAATTGGGCCAAGACTAACAAAATGGATTTCAGTGGGGATAAACGTTAAGCAGGAGCAGGAAAAATCAGATGCACAAATATAAGCTGGAACATTTCCTCAAACCCTAAGAAGGACAGTTGAGGAAGTTTGGTATGTTTAGCCTGGGAAAGAGAACACTGACAGTGATATGATATGTCTTCTTTAAATATCTGAAAACCTGTCATGTAGAAGATGGAGTGAGTTTGTTTTTTGCTGTCCTAGAAGATAGGACCTGAACAAATGGATTCAGATTAAAGGAAAGTTGGTTTTGATTAAGGAGATTATCAGATGCAGCTAATGTGGTTCCATAATGATGCCAAAATGACACCAATGATGCCAATATCAGACAACATCATTCTTTTGTGTTCTGCTGGTGTTACTATGGTATTCTGTTTAATTGACAGGCCAAGCCATCAATAAATCGCCCATTCTGTTTCTCTGCCGGCATTGCCGGCATTTGAAACCTCGCACCACTGTTCTGCCATGAATACAGCATCAATGGGAGGTCCTGCCAGAATGCTTCCATGTGGGATCATGAAAACAAGGTTAGCTATCCTCTTTTTATGAACCTCCCTGGGTTACTTGTTATTTTTTTTAGTGTATTTATTTGCTTGTGTAAACTTTTTTCTTTTCCTTTTTCTTCTTGAATTTCCTGTACTCACACATCTTCTTGCAAGAACAGGTGGGATTTCAATCCAGGAAGTGAATGGAATTCTGTTCATACCTGGAATGCCTTTGGACAGAAGAGAAAGTAAGTCTGATGGGGAGGGTTATTGTGCCGGGACAAGGACAGGATTGAAGATTGTGGGACAGGAAGACTTTTTGCGTTCCTGTCTTACAATCTCCTAAATGTGAGAAAGAATTTCTTGATGGTAATTATTCAGGGACTTTTTCAGACAGCGCTTACCGCACCACAAGCTTCCGTGAGAGGTACGGCGCTGTTGCACAGCAGGGGGTCCATTTCAGGCAACACCGTCCCTCTCGCAAAATCGTTTGTATCACTTCCGTGTATGATTGAAGGCAGCCACGCCATATTTTACTCACGGAAGTTGCCTGTGAGTAAAATATGGCATAGCTGCCTTCAATCATACACAGAAGTGACACAGACGATTTCGTGAGAGGGACGGCGGCATCCGAAATGGACCCCCTGCTGCGCGACAGCACCGTACCTCTCGCGGAAGCTTGTGGCACGGTAAGCGCTGTCTGAAAAAGTCCCAGTAGTGGAATAGCCTACCCCAGAAGGCAGTGGGGTGCCTTTTTGTTGGAAGCTTTTAAACAGAGGTTAGATGGCCACCTCTTAGAGGTTCTTTAGTGGTACATTCCTGCATTGAGAGTGGGTTGGTGTAGATGGCATTTATATTCTCTTCGAACTTTATTATTCTATGATTACTACTAAGCTAATTTTATAAATGTGCCTTTCTGTTTCAGCATTAACACCAGCTGGTATTAATAGCAATGATCCATATGTCTTTATATCATACAATTACGTCTAGCCCAATGATTTGTTTCAGTGCAGAACACTGCCATTAATAACTAATGTGAATAAAAATGAATGAGGAAGTGAGAGCATACACCTCACAATAGTCTTTGGGCCACCCCAAATGCTTGACACAGCCAATGCTTTTTTTTTTTAAAAAAAGAACACATTGCTCAAGATTCTGTTATAAGCTGGTGGAGTCGCATAAATCTATGGCAGTGGGTTTCCAGCCAACCTCTGGGTTCTGTGGGGCTGTCACTAGCTGCATGATGCACTCCTTTATGCTCAATTAATGGTTGAGGGGATTGGAGACTCCCAGGCACCCTCCAGCTGCAGTTTTGCATCTGCCTGGCTATCTCTTAGGGGTGCTTTAACAGTGGATACATGCATGGGCAGGAGGTTGGACTAGATGGTCCATAGGATCCCTTTCAAGTCTATGATTCTGTTCTTCTGTGATACTGCAACTCAACTTTCCAACTTTATAAACTGTGAATTAAAGACAGGAAATTTTTTTTGTCTTATAGGATAGAAAATTTCAGATGTTTGTGAATGACCAGAAGGAATTTAAGAAAACCTTGTGCTACAGTGTCAAGAAGAGCAGGCCATGGCATCAGTGTCACAACAAACCACAGATACCCATGAGGTAAGCTTCATGCCAGGGACTCCTCCAGCCACCTCACTGGTTATGTCTTGCATATCTCATCTGATTCAGAGGGATATTCTTTCTGAGCCTGATGATGATGAACACATGGCTCTGAAAGGCATTTTGGAAAACTGGGTGGGGAAGCTTTTCTTCTGCCACATATTGGACAGTTAATATCACTGTTAGAGTGGGGATGTTGGAAATTGGTTCCCCTAGGTTACTTAATTTAGGCTTCAGACTAGGCTGTACACCAATCATTAGTGCCCATCCTAGTAAAAATAGGTCAGGGAAGGGATGTCAGTGGGGATTCATGGATGAAGATAGCAAGTTTTAATGAGATCAGAATGTATATAAGGCACCTAGAATCCAGCACTATTGCCCAGTTGTTTCTTGCCTGCCTAAGGGAGTGAACTGTCAAAGTAGGATGCCAGCCTTGGTATGTCAGTATTGGACATGTAAAAAAATATATTATTTATATACTGGAAAAATTAAGCCCATTTTCTTTGTACATGACTCAATCAATCCCCTCTTTCTTCCTTTCCATACCAGGATCTGAAGTGCCAGACGAAGTCAGTGCTAGAGGAGGGGCATGAGCTTTTACCCACAGAATGCTTTAGTTGTAGCCACCCCCTTTTCATTTCATTTTATTTTATTTCCATTATTAATCCACCAGAAAAATGCCTCTTTCTAAATATATTACTGTGCCATTATTTAATGTTTAAAAAGTGGTTAATGTTTAAAAGGTGGTGGCATTCTACGTATACTTGATTTCACTTAATTCCATTTTTCCTTTGAATGGTACTGGGTATGAATAAGAACACATAATTAATATTGTAAATAGTGGTGCCTTTTGCCCTTTTATTCTATTGATGTTCACCTGCATTTTTATTCTGTAGCCTTTTTATTCTATTGATGTATTAAAGAACTATAAAAGACATTCTGTGAAAACTATGTATGGTTTCCTTACAGCTCCCAGCTCCTTCCTTGCCAACATATCCACAGTATCAGAGATTGTGTTATGTAAAAGGGTCTCATTACAATTGTACAACTGTCATTGTTGGCCATGTGATTCTGCCAAGATATTCTGAGTTCACGTGCAATCAATGGGTATGGGTGGTGTCCATGCCTTCATCTAGCACATCTCCAGAACTGTAGGTTTTCTCCTTAGACTGACTCATAACACCTTCCTGCTTGGTGTTGGTCACTTTCACAGTTGATCCATGCAATGATGTAGAAGCATCAATGGAGTGTTGTGGCTCATGGCCAACTGTTTCCCTTCTATATATATCTTACAGATTTTTCTATTATATACTGCTGTAGAGCTCAGAAGTGCCTGTCCATGGTACCCTGAAGTTTCCTTTCAAATTGCCCTTGAATCTTAGTTCAAGAATAATATAGAGTTGGAAGAGACCACAAGCGCCATCTAGTCCAACTCCCTGCAATGCAGGAATAAACATTCAAACAATACTCCTAACATCCTTCACAACTTTTTTTAAAAAAAATGTGGTATGTTGTTTGTGTTCTGATTGGATCTGATCAAATGGTACTTAGTCAAAGAAAGTATGGGGTTATTATCCTTGTTTTGCTCCACACACTGAAGCAGTGTTGAGCAAGATTTTTTAATGGGGTCTTTAATAATCCTACGCACAGGAGAACCTTGTCTTAGTGCGGCATTCTCTGCATTAAGTAGGATGATGCATTCATCAAGATCTTTCAGGATGTCTATGTCCTTGATCTAGGCCCACTAGCCTCATGAAACATAAATGGTACATATTTCTCTAGAACATACCCATTAATCATAACCCTCTGCTCACATCGTCTCTCCAGCATGTGCAATGTGTTGTTCCAGCATATGAAGACATCTAGAAGAAAGTTGTGCAGAGGCAGTCCCCACCTGATCCGTATGGAAGGTGCCTCTGATGCTGAGCAGGAATGCCTTAGGTATTTTCAAACAGACTTTGCCAATTCCAGAAACTCTTTAATTTTTGGCTGGAGAATGTCTTATAGCTGAGTGGACCACAAGGTTCAAGCAGTGCACTAGGTACTATCTATAAAGGGAAAAAATAGAGAGAGTAGAAAGAGACAAAAACACTTCTGTTCAGAGCTTCCTTACTTCATTGTTAGATCAGGTCAGTTTACTTTTGCTAGTGATGGGAAGTTCATTGTGGATGAACTGCATACTTAATTATGTACTCTACATAGTGTACACACTGAAATACTAATTTTTAAAAGGGATTTGCATAAATCTAGAGTCAGGAAAAATGAGCTGATAGGTCCATCTCTAGTGGACAGTGGAATGGATGAGAGAATGCATTCTGCCAGAAGACCCACAGGACAGACATAGGGTAATTCATAGGTCCCTAGCATGGAAAATACTAAAATGATGTACACGCCAATCCCCATATCTACAGATTTGGTATCCATGGTTTTACTTATCCACATCTGAAAAAATATGTTCTCTCTAGCCATTTCTAGGTCCTCCAGTGTGATTCTATACTCAATGTCTGGTGCTTGTCTAATTGAAATTAATAGGATTCCCTATTACCCACAATTTCAGGTATCCATGTGGGGTCCTGGAACGTATCCCCTGCAGGTATGGGGATTGACCTGTAATTGCTCTTGGGGTGTCTCATTTGCATTCCTGGTCAACAGATGTTAAAATGTTTCAAAAATATGCAGAACCCGCTTGATTAAAGATAATGGGACAAACACTATACGTGTGTTTAACAAGGGCAATGGTTGTATGCCTCTGTAAGACAATGCTTCCTAGTATTAGCCCTTCAAAAGTACTACTAGGCAGAGACCAATGGTATGGTGGTGAGAAAAAGAGATAGCTGCACACATTCACAAAACATGTTGTTGCCTAAACTTTGTAATAACGTCAGCGTATACTATATGGAAAACAGTGTTTTATACAGAACACAAATCTTACAAGAAAAACAACAAAATCTCTGTGATGCAAAAAGATAGGCATAGTTAGTCCTGCTCCTCCCTGCTCTTTTTTTAGTGAGTCAAGCTTTATGTTCTACAGCAGTTTAGAAAAATGCTTATCCTTCCAGATATTGTTGGATTGCAATTCTCATTGGCCCTAGCCAGGATAGATAGGCAAAGACAATTCAAACACAGTAGTCCCCATGGCCACATTAAAATCAGGAGAGAAAAAAACCCCCAGGTCTGCTTATTCTGGTGAGCAAGTAAAATATTCAATTATAGGAGTTCATTTTTAAAAGGGAGGCAGACAGCATCACAAGAACATTTTTTTGTTGGACATGCACACCTATGGGCTGTTCCCATGACAAATCTTTTCTCTGGGATTTCCAGCCTTTCTCCACTCCACTCCTGGGGGGGGGGGTTGCATTCCAGTGCTTTCTACCCGTTTTTTCAGACTTTATTTGCAAAATAAATAAATAAATAAAAATGAATATGGTATTAGCTTGTATACTTTTAAGAGTGACTGTGCCTTTAATTATAAAGTGTGCTCCTTTCAGCATCAATTACAGTACTAATCCTGTACTATGAGCAGGATTAGTACATTGTTGCTTTTGAATTGAGCAGAGTCACATTGTGTGAGCTGAGGAGTTGTTATACATTTATACATTTTGAATGCTTTTAGGCCACTGAGGAAGACTGTTGTCGAAACGCGTCTGGCCTTGAGTTTTTATTATTCACTATTATTATAATATTTTATTTTTAGCATTTGCACACTTTTCAGTGGGGTATTGTTACCCTTTTAGAAATTTAATTTTATTGGATTCTCTGCTCCAGGGTTTAGTTATCCTTTTATTTCTTCATATTGTTGCCTTTTTATGATTGGAAGTTGGATTAGTTTATCCTGGTTACTTTTTGGCAGAACCCTTCAGTTTGGTTTTTGGTTATATGTCTTGGGTTTTCTGGCTGTAGGGACTTTTGTTGGATTGCTATAAAGTGAAACACTACATTTGGGACTTTGTTGAATTGAGGACTAAAATTCCCTTCCACTCCTGACACAGGACTGAGGGACAGACTCATGCTTCCTAGAAGCTTTCACAGTACACAGACTCTTTCTACACCTCATCAACACAATGATAGGCATTTTGCTAGCATATAATAAAAACTCTCTCTCTCTCTCTCTGGCTTCTCTTCGCGAACGAAGATTCAGGAAGGATTCATCCCGCGCTTTCTGCAAGTGCGCTGATGACTAAAAAGGCCAATCTGAGATAGACAAGTCTGGTTGCAGAAAGCACAGCAGAAGGTCTCCTTGGGTGATGTTTCCAGGTTGTGATTTTTTTCTGCGTTGTCGTTTCTCTTCAAGACTTGTTCGGTGTGAATTCTCAAATAAGGCTGCAGCATTGTGGATAGTGTGACTCCATGCCTCCCGATGTGAGGCCAGGGCGGACCATTGTTGGTGATCAATTTGGCTGTCGAGAAGCCAACTCAATAGCTGATAAGGAGCCCGGCTCAGCAACAACCCAGTTGAAAAGCACAGTATCTGGTGTTGTCAGTAGCAGTCCTACAGGGTCAGAAGTACACACAGAGAGAGACTGCAGAACGAAGAGGCAGTCCAAGGTCAAAAGGGTTCCAGCAGGTGGTTCAATGAAGGCAGTCCAAGGTCAAGATATCCAAAGTCTCAAGATAGCAAGGTTCCAGAAGAGTCACAGGCAGAGGCTTCCTCCGGGTAACACAGACTGCTTGAAACAAGGAACTCAGCCTCCCCCAGCTGCTTATGTTGGCCCAGCTCCCACTCCCAGCTGCAGGGTGATTGATGAGCTTCTGTCTCTTAATCTCTGGGAATGACGAAGCCACACCTTCTCTGCTCTCCTTTGGCTAAAGGTAGGTACCTGCTCTTCTACCTCTTGCTCTTGCTCCATTATGTCTCCCAGGCTTGGACCCTGAGCTGGGGGAGGGCTAGGCTGCTGAGCCCTGGGTTCTTCAGGGCTAGACTCAGACTCAGCCAGCTCTTCTGCTACTGGCTCAGCCTCCTCGCCTTCTGAGTCCTCACAGTCCTGGACTGACCATGACATTGGCCAAGCCTGAGATGTTGTTTCAGGGAGTCCTTTTATCACTTTTTTGGAGTGCCCCTCTTACGCTGACCCATGGTGAGTTCACCATAGAATACTATTTTGGGGAGGCGATGGTCCTCCATCCTAGAAACATGCCCTGCCCAGCACAGCTGTGTTCTCAGTATCATGGCCTCAATGCTGGTGATCCCTGCTTGCTCAAGGACAGCAACATTAGTCACATAGTCAGTCCAGTGTATATTTAGGACTGTGCGTAAACAGCACTGATGGAAGCGTTCGAGGAGTCATAAGTGGTGGCGATAGGTGACCCATGTTTCAGACCCATAAAGGAGAATAGACAGTACAATGGCTCTATACACACTGATTTTTGTATTTTGCCTCAGGTGTTTATTACTCCAGACTCTTTTGTAAAGTCTTCCAAATGCACTATGTGCCTTTGCTAATCTGTGATCGATCTCTTTGTCAATTTTGGCATCTGAGGAGATGATGCTTCCCAGGTAGTTGAACTGCTGAACGGACTTAAGCACAGAGTTGCCAACGGCAATGTGGGGATGGTGGTGTCCGTCCTGTGGTGCAGGTTGGTAAAGAACTTCCATTTTCTTCAGGTTGACTTCTAGCCCAAACAGCTCTGCAGCTGTTGCGAAGCAGGATGTTAGGTGCTGCAGAGCTGCTTCTGTCGGGGCAACAAGGGTAGCATTATCAGCGAAGAGCAGATCACGGACTAGATAGTTTAGAGTCTTAGGACTTTTTCGGACAAAGAGAAAACAACTCTAGCAGCCTCGCCACGTTGCGAGGCTGCAGCGCTGCAGGGCGTCCGTTTCGCATGACGCCCATCCCTAGCGGTACTGTTGCAGTACCGCTGGGACATTTGCGCATTATATTTAGCCGATTTTTACTCATGATCGTTGATTGTGAGTGAAAATCTGCTAAATATAACGCTCAAATGTCCCAGCGGTACTGCAACAGTACCGCTAGGGACGGGCGTCATGCGAAATGGATGCCCTGCAGCGCTGCAGCCTTGCAATGTGGCGAGGCTGCTATCGTTGTTTTTTCTTTGTCCAAAAAAGTCCTTAGTGCGAGCCCTCAGACGGCTTAAGTTAAACAGGCTACCATCAGTACGGTAACATATATAGATGCCATCGTCTTCTTCGAGCTCTGCCATAGCCCTTTGGAGCATCAAGCGATATGAAATTCAATGAAGCATGTGATAACAGCCACCATCATTCTCTGTTCCAGTATAATGTAGTGAGGCTCTTGACACAGTTTCCTACAACAATCTCATAAGTAAACTCAAGAAGAAACTGCCATCACATCGGGTACACAATTTCTTGATAATTTATGCTCAAAGAGTCATTATGGTTGGGTCAGTATCAAAGAAGAAGGCTGTGCCAAGACAATCCTGGGTCTAGGCTTCTTTAACATTTTTATTAATGACTTTCTGGCTTACTGCACTCCAAAGAAAAGTGGCAGTGCAGCAGGAACTGTTCCATCTTCTGTGCTGCTTTACTACATGATGTCATTGTTCTTTCATTCCAGTCCCTTGGGGGACCAAGGTAAAACTGTGTCCTTTTGCTAATCAGAAAAACCCATTAGCAAAAAGAGGCAGTTTTACCTCAGCCCCCTGTGGGATTGGAATGAAAGAACACTGGAAGAACAATGATGTCATGTGGTAAGGCAGCAGGGAAGATGAAACTTTCCTGATCCCCTTCTGCTTTACTTCAGATTGTGGTAAGCATTTGAGCATGGGTATAACAAGAATGCTAAAACTATTTTGTCACCTATACACCCACTCTCCAATTGTGCCTCTCTTGCGCAGTTTGCTGCTTAATTTTGGCAGCTCTGCAATGGAGGCGGGTTGTGATTGGTTCTGAAGGAACTGACCTCCACCCCCCAAAGTGTTAGACTATTATCACTCATTTGCCCATGTGTCATTCCTAGGCAAGGTCTAGGTGCCCAACCACTTACAGATATGCCTGGATGAAGAAGATTATTTAGACTCACTTCAATGTGGCTAAAGGCCTGGACGTAACATCAAAACAGCCTTGGTTGCCCTGATTGATGGTTTTCTTCAGGACAGGAATGATGGGGCAGGGTAGTGCTGGGTATGTTTTGCTTGGAGAAGAGAAGAATGAAAGGTGCTAATAGCAATCTTTAGTTATCTGAAGGGATGCCATGTAGAAGATAGAGTGAAGTTATTTCATGATGCTCCAGAGGCCAGGACATGAAAAAATGGATTCAAATTACAAGAAAAGAAAATCCACTGAAACCTTAGGAAAGACTTACTGATGGTTAGAGTTGTTTGACAGTGGAACAGACTAGCCTCTGAAGGTAATGGACTCTCCTTCTTTGGAGATTTTTAAAGAGAAATTGAATGCCCATCTCTTGATAGATTCCTGCACTGGTAGCCAGTTGGAGTAGATGGCCTTTGTGGGTCCTTCTATGATTCTATCTTTACTGCTGTACTTGACATCCATTATGACAGAACTGTAGCACTGGGCCATGTTTTTGTGGCTATATTTTGGAAAATAGGAGAAAAAAATTCACTGACATTAAGAAAAGATGTAAAAAAAATAAGGACCGTAGGTTGATTGTCCAAAGGCATTTAGAGAGGAAAGAGATAATAATGCCCAAACATGTTAGAATGAAGGATGTTTTTAAATATATTACTCCTTTTCTTCCTTCTTTTTGGTTCCAATAACAAACTGCACCATGGGGAGTGGGTGCAGAAGGGGAGAAAACTATTGTGACAGAAAGGGGGCTCGTCACTTGCCGGCGGGCTGTTTTGCGGCCCAACCAGCACACCCTGGCTGGAGCCCTCCCAGGGGCGTCCCCCATCCCCTATGGGGGGGGGAGCAAGTCAAGCAACTGCATGGGCGGTCACCATGGGGGCCGCCATGTCTTCCCCATCTCTTTCCCAGAGCTCCCCGTGGCTGGGAGAGACAGGAAAGCACCAGCCAATCAGGGCAGGGCTGCCTGGCCCAAATTGGCTGGCTGATTGGCTGGCCAGATACCAAAGGGAAGGACATCCGGCCGGGCGGCGGCATGGCCGGATGACACGGGCCATCATCTCTCTCCTCCAAGTGAGTCAGGATTGACTGACGGATAGCCATTGACCCACATTGGTGGAGCAAATGAGAGATTACGACCCATGGCATTATTGCCAACCATTTAGCTTGCAAATTGCAGCCATATATTGCCAACAGTGTCTTTACTAACCTGTATTTAACCATGTTTCCAAATATGTAATCAATACAATTATTACAAAAACATAGTGTGTGAGTGTTTTAGGAGGGCGGAGGGGTTGTACGGTCTGGGTCCGCAAAGGGAATGCTCCTGGGGGGATGAACTTGGAAGCTGGAGTGACCAGTTACTAAAACTGAATCATTAGCCAAACGAAAATGGAAATTTGATATACCAGCATCAGTTGAAGCTACCAATATATGACAATGTTCAAGGAAATTTGATGTTCCTTTTAGCTAGGAGAACCAACATGACTACATACATGCTGCTTATAGAAAACTATGATGTATTTGATTAGCTAACCTAGTTGCATGGCCATGGAGCTGTTTTCGTCAAACAGCAACATTATGTGTATCATTATCACTACTATATCCTGCAAGCACACCAATTACTATGATTGGTATGATGATGCCATACAAAGAGAGGCTGGGGGACTCTGGGAGTTGTAGTCCAAAAGATAGCTTTTTTTGAGCTCTTGGCTACATGTAGGCTACAGATTGTTGCCACTGACTTTTAAGAGAAGATGGCTGCCTTTCATGGTGTGGATTATGGCAGTGGACAAAAAGGATGGAAGCTTTAGTGCAGCTGGACAAAGCCTTTAAATGCTTATTTGTTCACTGATCAGTGTGTTTTGGAGTTAATGACATCTTCTACCTGAGCTGAAAAAGACTCTAACAACACACAGGCTTCCTGCTTTCTTAATGAATAAAACCTTATCAAACAGTTTGAAAAATTTCACAGGAACACAACACAGCCATGTTGCGTGCTTTATCAGCTGCTGTGTTATCCGTGCTGTATTCAGCCTGGTGTTTCATTCATGTTAAGGTGGGCCATTGTCACAGCTCCACTGTAGCTTGAGTTTCCCAAGCGCAGATTAGATGCAGTTCCTACAGTGACAACATGGGGCAGGGACCTACATTCAGCTGTCATTCTCTGAAGCTATTAGTGCCCTAAGAAGCAGTTAGCCAGATACAGGTCAGTTTGGTCAGATGAGAGAGAGTAGCAGTTGATGGAAGAAGATGGCATGGGTCCTTTGAGCTGTAGGCAAGGTCAGGGAAAGCAGAACTACTGGAAGCAGGATAACAAATTTGGAAATTATCTCGACAGAGAAGATCTGGTTTAATGTGATTCTCCTGTACCTCTCAGACAGAAAGTACAAGGCTCTCTCTCTGTCATTGACACATGCACGCACACACTCATGCAAATACAGAATAAATGGAACATATATATTTCTTCATTTCCTTCCATTGACTAAGCTGGCTAATGGGACCAAACTGATTACATGAAAGTAATGAATGGCACCAAGTACAAGAAAGCAATAGCGTTAATTACTTGGAAGTAATGAATGGGTTTATTTATTTATTTATTTATGTATGGTCATGTAACTAGCAGCTGTGATGAAGCCTGAGCAACCTCAGGACGGGGTGGGGAGATAGGGAGTTGATGGGCAGGGGATGTTTAATGTGATCTCTCCATGCCATGGTTCTGACAAAAACCACCTCTCTAAAGCTGCTATTTGCATTTCAGGGGACATAATGGGAACAGAGGTCTCCAAATCCCACTTTATTTTAATTCCTTCTTAGGCTACAGAGATAGTTGTCTGGCCAGGTCAGGGAAGGTGGACAACCAGGCAGCTCTACATGGAAGTTGTTCTCATAGAATCATAGAATCATAGAACTGCAGAGTTGGAAGAGACCACGAGGGCCATCCAGTCCAACCCCCTGCCATGCAGGAAATCACGATCAAAGCATCCCCGATAGATGGCCATCCAGCCTCTGTTTAAAGACCTCCAAGGAAGGAGACCCCACCATGCTCTGAGGGAGTGTGTTCCACTGCTGAACAGCTCTTACTGTCAAAAAGTTCCTCCTAATGTTGAGGTGGAATCTCTGTTCCTGGAGCTTGCATCCATTGCTCCATGTTCCAATCTCTGGAGCAACAGAAAACAAGCTTGCTCCATCCTCAACGTGACACCCCTTCAAATACTTAAACAGGGCTATCATATCGCCTCTTACCCATCTTTTTTCCAGGCTAAACATACCCAGCTCCCTAAGTCTCTCCTCATAAGGCATGGTTTCCAGACCTTTCACCATTTGTTTGTCTCTGTCAGAAGCCAGACAGGGCTTGGATTTGAGAGAGATAAGGAACAGATGGTATAGAGTCAGGTTAGTCAGAGAGATAGGGGAACGGACTGGGGATTTAGGAAACTGATTGATTGAGAATTTAAGGGTTAATATATTAATTACATGTGTCTTAATAAGCTTCCACTTGTTTGTTTTTACCTCTGTCTCTGTCTGTTCATATTAAGTTTGGTGTAGGCTGGTCACGCTAACAACAGCGAGCCCACCACAACAACACAGCCATAGGTCCACATATAAGGGGTCACCCTGAGGTACAAGTACCCAATCCAGGAAGGAATTAAATCAGGAACAAGGGGAGGGTGAGTGACAGGATTTGAAGAGTTGGAACAGTGGGGCCAGCCTGGAAAGGGGATTCTTTACACTTCTCTATTAGCCTTGTACTAACTAACCTTCTCACATTTCAAGATACCAGAAGCCATCCCCTGGTGGCGCAGTGGTTAAATGCCAGTACTGCAAGTCACCATGTTGCAAGTTCGATTCCAGAGGGCTCCAAGGTTCACTCAGCCTTCCATCCTTTCGTAGGTCGGTAAAATGAGTACCCGGCTTGTGGGGGGCAATTAGCTAACACACATTGGAAACTGCTTAACGCAGTGTAGATGTGTAAATAGCTATTGCTTAAAACAATCACCAACAGTGGTCCGCCCTGGCCTCACATCGGGAGGCATGGAGACGCAATATCCACAATGCTGCAGCCTTATTTGAGAACTCACGACGAACAAGTCTTGAAGAGAAACGACAACGCAGAAAGAATCACAACCCAAAAACATCACCCAAGGAGACCTTCTGCTGCGCTTTTTGCAACCGGACTTGTTTATCTCGGATTGGCCTTTTTAGTCATCAGCGCGCTTGCAGAAGGCGCGGGATGAGTCCTTCCTGAATCTTCGTTTGCGAAGAAAAGCCAGAGAGAGAAAACAATGTGTAAGCCGCTCTTATAGCCTTGAGGCTGAAGAGTGGGGTATAAATAAATAAATAAATAAATCCATACAGGGAAAGCCACAAAGAGAAACTACTGTCACAACTACAAATTCCTCCACTGCATGGGACATTCTAATGTGTTTTGTCGTTACTACATAAGCTTTAAGATACAAGAAGCAGATCCAAGCCGCTAAAGATCACTTATCTGTCTAACCTACCGTATATTCCGGCGTATAAGACGACTTTTGAGCACTCAAAAGTGCCCTCCAAAATTGACAGTCGTCCTATACGCCGGATACACTTTGCTTCACCCACCTGCCTATCTCCTGCCTCTTCGCAAACGGAGCGAAGAGGCAGGAGATGGGGCAGGGGGGGTGAAGCAAAGTGTTTTGAAGATCATTCGCCCCCCTCCTCTGCCTTCTCCCCCTTTGGGGAGCAACGGAAGAAAGAGGAGGGGGGCGAACATTGCGGTTTGCCGCAGCCGCTGCTCGAGCGCTTCTGCAGCGGCGGAGGCAAACCCGCGATTCGCCCCCTCTCCCCACCTTCCTGGAAGGTGGGGAGAAGGGGCGAATGTGCCCCGTTTGGCCGCACAGTTTGCGGATCCCCCTCCTGCGCTCCCTCCTGGAAGGGAGCGCAGGAGGGGCATGGAGAGGCTGCGCGGCCAAACCGCGATTCGCCCCTTCTCCCCACCTTCCTGGAAGGTGGGGAGAAGGGGCGAATGTGCCCGGTTTGGCTGGGCAGCCTCCCGATCCCCCTCAGGGGCATGGAGAGGCTGCGCGGCCAAACCGCGATTCGCCCCTTCTCCCCACCTTCCTGGAAGGTGGGGAGAAGGGGCGAACTTGCCCGGTTTGGCCGGGCAGCCTCCGGATCCCCCTCCTGCGCTCGCTCCTGGAAGGGAGCGCAGGAGGGGCATGGAGAGGCTGCGCGGCCAAACCGCGATTCGCCCCTTCTCCCCACCTTCCTGGAAGGTGGGGAGAAGGGGCGAACGTGCCCGGTTTGGCCGGGCCTCCCGATCCCCCTCCTGCGCTCGCTCCTGGAAGGGAGCGCAGGAGGGGCATGGAGAGGCTGTGCGGCCAAACCGCGATTCGCCCCTTCTCCCCACCTTCCTGGAAGGTGGGGAGAAGGGGCGAACTTGCCCGGTTTGGCCGGGCAGCCTCCGGATCCCCCTCCTGCGCTCGCTCCTGGAAGGGAGCGCAGGAGGGGCATGGAGAGGCTGCGCGGCCAAACCGCGATTCGCCCCTTCTCCCCACCTTCCTGGAAGGTGGGGAGAAGGGGCGAACGTGCCCGGTTTGGCCGGGCAGCCTCCGGATCCCCCTCCTGCGCTCGCTCCTGGAAGGGAGCGCAGGAGGGGCATGGAGAGGCTGCGCGGCCAAACCGCGATTCGCCCCTTCTCCCCACCTTCCTGGAAGGTGGGGAGAAGGGGCGAACGTGCCCGGTTTGGCCGGGCAGCCTCCCGATCCCCCTCCTGCGCTCCCTTCCAGGAGGGAGCGCAGGAGGGGCATGGAGAGGCTGCGCGGCCAAACCGCGATTCGCCCCTTCTCCCCACCTTCCTGGAAGGTGGGGAGAAGGGGCGAACGTGCCCGGTTTGGCCGGGCAGCCTCCCGATCCCCCTCCTGCGCTCGCTCCTGGAAGGGAGCGCAGGAGGGGCATGGAGAGGCTGTGCGGCCAAACCGCGATTCGCCCCTTCTCCCCACCTTCCTGGAAGGTGGGGAGAAGGGGCGAACGTGCCCGGTTTGGCCGGGCAGCCTCCCGATCCCCCTCCTGCGCTCCCTTCCAGGAGGGAGCGCAGGAGGGGCATGGAGAGGCTGCGCGGCCAAACCGCGATTCGCCCCTTCTCCCCACCTTCCTGGAAGGTGGGGAGAAGGGGCGAACGTGCCCGGTTTGGCCGGGCAGCCTCCCGATCCCCCTCCTGCGCTCGCTCCTGGAAGGGAGCGCAGGAGGGGCATGGAGAGGCTGTGCGGCCAAACCGCGATTCGCCCCTTCTCCCCACCTTCCTGGAAGGTGGGGAGAAGGGGCGAACTTGCCCGGTTTGGCCGGGCAGCCTCCGGATCCCCCTCCTGCGCTCGCTCCTGGAAGGGAGCGCAGGAGGGGCATGGAGAGGCTGCGCGGCCAAACCGCGATTCGCCCCTTCTCCCCACCTTCCTGGAAGGTGGGGAGAAGGGGCGAACGTGCCCGGTTTGGCCGGGCAGCCTCCGGATCCCCCTCCTGCGCTCGCTCCTGGAAGGGAGCGCAGGAGGGGCATGGAGAGGCTGCGCGGCCAAACCGCGATTCGCCCCTTCTCCCCACCTTCCTGGAAGGTGGGGAGAAGGGGCGAACGTGCCCGGTTTGGCCGGGCAGCCTCCCGATCCCCCTCCTGCGCTCCCTTCCAGGAGGGAGCGCAGGAGGGGCATGGAGAGGCTGCGCGGCCAAACCGCGATTCGCCCCTTCTCCCCACCTTCCTGGAAGGTGGGGAGAAGGGGCGAACGTGCCCGGTTTGGCCGGGCAGCCTCCCGATCCCCCTCCTGCGCTCCCTTCCAGGAGGGAGCGCAGGAGGGGCATGGAGAGGCTGCGCGGCCAAACCGCGATTCGCCCCTTCTCCCCACCTTCCTGGAAGGTGGGGAGAAGGGGCGAACGTGCCCCTTTTGGGCGCACAGCCTCCGCATCCTCCTCCTGCACTCCCTCCTGGAAGAGAGCGCAGGAGGGGCATGCGGGGGCTATGCGTTGGAAGAGGGGGTCGTCTTATAGGGCGAATATATCGCAAACTCTGCATTTCCCCTTTAAAATTGGGGGGGTCGTCTTATACGCCGGGTCGTCTTATACGCCGGAATATACGGTAATATCACAGAACTAACCAGAAGTTTCTTGCATCTCAAGCACTTGCCATCATTCAGTCATCAAGATGACTAAATAATTCCTTGGTTTCATTCAACATTAAACATTTGCAGAGTAATACCTATTCTGTTTGTCTGTGGTTCACACTGCTGGTGACTGTTCCTTTTCTGAAATTTGGGACAGATGTAGATAAGAATTGGGAACCACTTTCTTCATAATCACTAGGGCAAGATTCAACTATGTAGGGACTTGGGTGAAAAGAGTTACTGGGACACTTTCTGGAATTCTTTCTGGGAAAGGGTGCAAGGGACATTTCTTACTCATGCATCCAAACGGGTTATCTGGAGCCAAGTTCCAGTAGAGTGGTTCTGGTCCTTCCAGGCCTGAAGAATGAGGCTGGTCTCAAGTGCTGGTGTAAAATGAATCCCTTGCAGACACGCAGAACCCAGGGCTTGTGCTTTTGCTTCTTGTTGATTCCTTGCACTGCAGTGTCTTTTGGCTGAGAGCTTGGAATGAAGTATTTGTGAAATTAATTAAGACAACAGAGGCCTGAGGAAAGCGAAAGTTAATTAGTCACGGCAATCATTTAGATTTGATCCAAAGGAACAAACAAAGAGTTAGAAGCATGTCACTAGCGGGCTGCTTCTCTGGAAAAGGGATTATGCAGAGATTTCCACCAAAGGGTGATGGCTTTGTACTGCTGCTCCTTATGTAATTGGGGATTTAGAAGTGGCACAAAGAGTCATTACCACAAAATTTCTTTTGTAAGAGAAAAAAGTTGACATTTATGAAGCTCAGGAGGGAGCAGCAAAACAAGACAAATCAATAGGCATGTACATCAGCACAAGGCCACTTGGAGCAAGGCAGGAGAGCAGTGGGGGAAGAGGCCCTGCCAGTTCTCAAATATGGATTATAGGAAGGGAAGGAAGGTGTGATGATGCTCTCCACAGCAGGGCTCAGGGCACCAGGAAAAAGCAATCCGTGTGTGCATAGAAATGCTGTGAGAGAGAAAGCTGGGTTGCCTGCCTCAGTGCTGCTGAATGTGGAGCAATGGACAAAGGGCATCTGCTTTCACCTCTGCAGCAACGTGCTGCTTCTTTTCTTGCCTGATAATAACAAGAACTGAGGGGACTGTCTGATTGCCAGCATTGAAAAGGGAAACAACAGAGCACCATAAAAATGAGGCAGGCTAAGGGTGCTCACAAACAGATATTAGAGAAGGCTGTGAGTGCACACCAAAAGACAGAGGATGGAAATGTACCTACACCACACAGAGGTGCATGCTGAATCAGGTTAACAGGACTGTATGCAAAGATCTCATGGACGTAAACATGCAAATGTATTCCAGAAAGCCTAGAAGAATGTTGAAAACTAACTGGTTTTTGAAGAAGGTTTGAAGGATAGGTTCATAAATAGGGTGGCCAACTTTTCAACATGCCACTGTAAATATACATTTATTTACAGATTGTTAGTAGCATGAAAAGTTTCACTGAATGAGTTTTGTTTATCAAGCTACTGTCAGACCATTTATTATTTTCCTGGTCAGCTGGAAACCTATAATAAACACAGGCCC
This sequence comes from Gambelia wislizenii, assembly GCA_030847615.1. Taxonomy (NCBI): domain Eukaryota; kingdom Metazoa; phylum Chordata; class Lepidosauria; order Squamata; family Crotaphytidae; genus Gambelia; species Gambelia wislizenii. Next base: position 177,292,785 of record JAUMIR010000004.1, read on the forward strand.
AGGCAGCCTCTGTAAAATTTTGTTCATTCAATAATGTATGGGCTATACAAAGATCAAGGGAAACATCTGTGCAAAACTATATCCAGCTGCAACGCTAGAATGGCTTGAGTGACATGAAATTATCTTTTTTATTTTTTATTTTATTTGAAATACAAATAATAAAACAAAGCAAAACATATAGCCTATACAAGGTAAAGAAAATATGGCTTTTCCATCATATAACCAAAATTTACATAATTACTTCATTTCACTTAACTATGTCTATCTTTCTATCTCAAAAACTGAAAACTAACATTAATATTCCATCTTCCTAGTTAGGGCAGGCATGACCTATGTTCTGCAGGGTGGGGGGCAGGTGGGGGAATGTTGCCTTCCCCACACTTCCCTCTCCCATGGTCTTCTCATCTCTACTCTTCCATTTCATATTTCCATTTTATATTGGTTACTTTGTTGAGAGAGTGCACTAGTACAATTATAACAGTGTCAAAAGAGAGTGATAGAGAGAGCAGGAAAAGATATCACACTAGCACAGTTACAACAGTGAAAAATGAAGAAAAGAATGTGGGAAATGTGGGAAGAGAAAAATGACACCAGCTTTCCTGAAACCCAAAGACTTCACCCAATGCTCATTTGGACTATCATTTGCCCCAGATTCCAAGCTTTAATTAAAAAAAAATAGTGGCTGGAATTCAGTATGAAACTTTTATCTACATAGATGGATTTACATCTGTGGGAAATAGAATCGAGCAGCTTTGCAACATCTGCATTCAGCAAAGGGCTGCCAGGATGTTTATATGTAGGAGAGTGAAGTGATAATCGTGCATTAGTCCCATTGAACATCCAGACTGGTGTGTATCAGTCCTGATGTGCAATGGGCACTGGTTTTCATTGGACACTCGCAATGCATATCCAAACAACAGCTAGGGACTGCCAATTGTGCATCAGTGGAGACTGATGCACATCAGGGCATTAGCTAGGGAGTGCAAATGTGCATCAGTAGATCCCATTGTGCATTGGGACAGTCTTGCCAGTGCCCTGATATGCATCTTAGCAATTCACCAAGAGGTTCCATAGTGCCTTTGCTATAAAGCTAAGTATGTGTAAAGTTAGGCAACATAGACCACAATATAGAATTGTGGCCAGTGTCTTTAGCCTTGTAAAAGCTGAGTTATGGGGCAAACATGGAGTCCAATTATTCTGCAAGAGAAAAGTCCACCCAGGAGTTTCAGGCATGAGGGAAGTGAGAGTGAGGCATGCAAACAGAATACAACAAGCAAAGGAGTATTATACTGCAAGGGTGCAAGACAAGACTAGGTAAGGAAGTAGGAGAGGGAACAGTCACAGCAGCAAAATACAAGAAGCAAACAAGTGGCACAAGCAGCAGAGTGCAAGAAGCAATGCAAGGGTGCAAGGTAAAGCAAGAGGGGGAGGAGACATTAGAGAGCCAGTGGTAGAAGTATTGGAGTGTCAGAAGCAAGGGAAAGACACGCTGCAAGGATGTGCAGTGAAGGAGAGAGTAGGAGAGATGGGGAGAGTGAGCAGTGAGAAGCATGGGAGGGGACATTGCTAGAACACTTGGTGAGGTGAGAGAGTGAGTAGGGGGAAGGGACATAAGGGGAGGGAGGGGAAAGAAGAGAAGTGAAGGTAGGAGTTACCATGGCAGGGTGCAAAGAGCAAGATAGGTAGGCACGATGATGGGCAAGAGAGGGAGATCTAGTGTCATGAGGAAAGGAAGGGAAGGAAGGAGGTAGGAGATGCAGCAATGGAATGCTAAGAACAAGAGAGGAGGCACAGCAGAGGCATGAGTGAAGGGGAAGAATGGGGCATTTGAACTGTCTACTCACACATATGCCCTACTAATGACTTTTATCAGATTATCCCTTTAAAGCGTACTTTTGCTGACATAAAAAATTCATTTTTATGCCAGCAAAAGAAAGTCCCCCCCCCAGCACTTACCTCTAATCCCAGCAAAGGCAGCTCCAGCAATGAAAGAGGAAGTGAACGGAGCTCCGTTCACTGCCTTCTTTGAAATCCCACAGAATATTGGGAGATGTCATTACCCAGGAAATTTAAAAAATAAAACAAAAATAACACTAAAAAAGTTTTTAAAAACACAAAAAACACACTTTAAAACTTACAAGTAACCCGTCGAGGGTCATAAAAAGTTTGTCACTTACCTGGATGTCGTGATCTCACCCAGAAGTGTCCACGCCAGACTGGTCACTGACGGGGTAAGTACGGGGGCGGGGAGATGCAAGGTTTCACACACTGGCTATGCCAGCAAAAAACAGTAGGGGGTATCAATTGATGACTTAAGCCATCAATAAAAAGTATGGGTTTTTAAGGGGACATAACAGCAAAAGGGTGACATTGTGTGGTACATGCACCCTTTTGCAGTTATGTGGCATTGTTATGACACCTTATTCTGTGTGTCTGATAAAATCCTAAGTTAAATGTGCATAACAGAGGAATACCTCTCACCTCTACAATGTAAACTCTGCCAGGGAAACAAAACATTAGCTACTATGGCAAGAGATGGGGTGCATCTTACAACAGTTGGAAGAAACATTTTTGCCAACAGTCTCAAGAATTTGATCAGGAGGGCTTTAAACTGAGTCAAATGGGGGAGGGAGACAGTATTCTGGAAGGCAAAAGGGCTGGAGAAAATAGTCAAACCATCATAGAGGGAACAAGGCAAACAGCGCAAGGACCCAACAGTGGGAGGCAAAAAAACTTGCACAGGGAGCAAGTAAAGGGAACACATGGTCTCAGATGTCTCTACACTAATGCACAGAGCATGGGAAATAAGCAAGATGAACTTGAACTTCTTGCACTACAAAACAAATATGATATAATAGGCGTTACTGAAACCTGGTGGGACGAGTCTCATGATTGGAATGTAGGAATAGAGGGGTATAACCTTTATAGGAGAAACAGGCCAAACAGGAAAGGAGGAGGAATAGCATTATATGTCAGGGATATTTACACCAGTGAAGTGATCCATGACATCAATACTGGAAGCCAGGTGGAGAGCATCTGGATAAAAATTAAAGGGGAGGGAAACAACAGGGATGTTATTGTGGGACTCTACTACAGACCCCCAAATCAGACGGAGGAATTGGATGTTGCCTTTCTAGAACAGATGAACATACATGCAGAAAGGAGAGATGTAGTAGTGATGGGTGACTTCAACTATCCTGATATTTGCTGGCAATCTAACTCAGCCAAAACTACAAGGTCTAGCAAATTCCTTACATGCCTGGAAGACAATTTCATGGTCCAAAAGGTGGAAGAGGCAACAAGGGGTCAGCTATTTTAGATCTGATCCTAACCAACAGAGACGACCTGGTTAATGGGGTGCAAGTGGTGGGATCCTTAGGTGAGAGTGATCATGTTCTCCTGGAGTTTGTTATACAATGGAAAGGAGAAGCCAGGCATAGTCAGACATGCATTCTTGACTTTAGGAGAGCTGATTTCAATAAACTCAGGGAAATACTGGGGATGATCCCATGGTCAAGAATACTAAAAGAGAAGGGACCTCAAGACGGATGGGACTTTCTCAAAAGGGAGATACTGAAGGCACAATTTCAAACAGTACCATTGAGGAAGAAAAATGGGAGGTGTCTCAAGAAACCAGGATGGATGACTAAAGAACTTTCAATGGAGCTAAGTTTCAAACGGAACATGTATAGGAAATGGAAAAAGGGGGAAATCACCAAAGAAGAATTCAAACAGATAGCGAACACGTGTAGGAGTAAAGTCAGAAAAACTAAAGCGCAGAATGAGCTCAGGCTTGCTAGAGAGGTTAAGAACAATAAAAAGGGTTTTTTTGGGTAAGTCCGCAGCAAAAGGAGGAAGAAGGAAATGATAGGGCCGCTACGTGGAGAAGATGGCAAAATGCTAACAGGGGACAGAGAAAAGGCAGAATTACTCAACACCTTCTTTGCCTCAGTGTTTTCAGAAAAGGAAAAGGAGGACCAACCTGAGGAGAATGGAACAGAGGACACAATAGGGGAAATCCAGCTCAAAATAAGTAAAGAGGTAGTACAGGAATACCTTCTTAATCTAAATGAATTTAAATCTCCAGGACCAGATGAACTACATCCAAGAGTATTAAAAGAGCTGGCAAATGTGATCTCAGAACCATTGGCAATAATATTTGAGAACTCCTGGAGAACAGGAGAAGTCCCAGCAGACTGGAGGAGGGCAAACGTTGTTCCCATCTTCAAAAAGGGGAAAAAAGAGGATCCCAACAACTATCGTCCAGTTAGTCTGACATCAATACCAGGGAAGATTCTAGAACAGATCATTAAACAGAGAGTCTGTGAACATTTAGAAGGCAATGCCATCATCACAAAAAGTCAGCATGGGTTTCAGAGAAACAAGTCATGCCAGACTAATCTGATCTCTTTTTTTGATAAAGTTACCAGCTTGGTAGATGAAGGGAATGCTGTGGACATTGCATACCTTGATTTCAGTAAGGCCTTTGACAAGGTTCCCCATGACATTCTTGCAAACAAGCTTGTAGAATGTGGACTAGACAAGTTAACTGTTCAATGGATTTGTAATTGGTTGACCGGCCGAACCCAAAGGGTGCTCAGCAGTGGCTCCTCTTCGTCTTGGAAAGATGTGACCAGTGGGGTGCCACAGGGTTCTGTCCTGGGCCCAGTGCTATTCAACATCTTTATCAATGACTTAGATGAGGGAATTAGGGGCATACTTATCAAATTTGCAGATGACACCAAATTGGGAGGAGTAGCTAATACCCTAGAGGACAGGATCAAAATTCAGAATGACCTGGATAGACTGGAGAGCTGGGCCAAAGCTAACAAAATGAAATTCAATACGGAGAAATGTAAAGTACTGCATTTAGGGCGGAAAAATGAAATGCATAAATATAGGATGGGAGAGACCTGGCTGAATGAGACTACGTGCGAAAGGGATCTAGGAATCCTAGTAGACCACAAGTTGAACATGAGCCAACAGTGTGATGCGGCAGCTAAAAAGGCCAATGCAATTTTGGGCTGCATCAATAGAAGTATAGTGTCTAGATCAAGGGAAGTAATAGTGCCACTCTATTCTGCCTTGGTCAGACCTCACTTAGAATACTGTGTCCAGTTCTGGGCACCACAATTCAGAAAGGATATTGACAAATTGGAGCGTGTCCAGAGAAGGGCAACTAAAATGGTGAAAGGTCTGGAAACAATGCCTTATGAGGAGAGACTTAGGGAGCTGGGTATGTTTAGCCTGGAAAAAAGACGGTTTAGAGGCGATATGATAGCCCTGTTTAAGTATTTGAAGGGATGTCACGCTGAGGATGGAGCAGGCTTGTTTTCTGCTGCTCCAGAGACTGGAACACGGAGCAATGGGTGCAAGCTCCAGGAACAGAGATTCCACCTCAACATGAGGAGAAACTTTTTGACAGTAAGAGCTGTTCGGCAGTGGAACACACTCCCTCGGAGCGTGGTGGGGTCTCCTTCCTTGGAGGTCTTTAAACAGAGGCTGGATGGCCATCTGTCGGGGATGCTTTGATTGTGATTTCCTGCGTGGCAGGGGGGTTGGACTGGATGGCCCTCGTGGTCTCTTCCAACTCTGCAATTCTATGATTCTATGATTCTATGATTCTACTAGGGTGAAGATAAAAGATTTCTGCTGACAAGTACAAGGATAATGTTGGGGGGGGGACATCTGCCACACTGGATTGGCACTTGCTTTTATTTGTTTGTTTGTTTATTATGAATGAATACTTTTCAAAGTTTCTAAGGGGCAGCTGTGTTAGAGATGGGAGTGCAGCTGGATTGTTTTGCTTTCTGGTCTGCCTTACCACATGACGTCATCATCGCTTGAGAGACTATTGTAAAAGTGAATTTTTTATAACAGACTTTTCCAGTTAGAAAACAGACTCACTTTTACAACCGCCTCCCACGAGACCAGAACTGACAAACTACTGAAGAACAATGGCATCATCTGGTAAGGAAAAACAGAAGCCAAAATCATCTGGTTGCACTTCTGCTTTACTTCCTTGCACAATAAGCTTCATTATCAGACACAGCTAATGTGGTGCCAGAATAACATCGGAATACAAAAGGACGACATTATCACACAATGTTGTCCTTTTGCATTCTGCTGTCATTATTCTGGCATTTCCTTTTATTGATGGGCTGAACTATCAATAGATCACCCATCCTCAGGACATTTAACTCACGTGAATGCGTCATCAATGGCCAGTCTGGTGCAAACACTTCCGGGTGAGATTGCTACATCCAGGTAAGTGACACAGGACTTTTTCAAATGGGGGAAAATACCCTGGAGGAGGCGGGAGAAGAACAGGGCTGTTGCACTTACAAAGGCCCATTTCAGATGATGCAGTCCTCCTCCGTCCTCCTCCCAACCTCCTCCTGACCTTCCCCCATGTTGTGAGTTCCACTTTTTATTGAGGGAAAACCTCAGTCAATAAAAAGTGGCATCCGCAGCATGAGGGAAGTTCGGAAAGAGGCCAGGAGGAGGATGGAGGAAGATGGGGCTTTCTGAAATGGATCTCAGTAAGTGCGACAGCCCCATTCTTCTCCTGACCTCCTCGGGGTCCCCCCCCCATTAAAAAATGTCCACACTTTTTAAAACCTTCCCTGGCTTATATTGAAATTAGTAAATCAAGATTGGCTAAAATATCAACAAATTCTTATGGATGTAACACAAGAGCAGATAACAATTAAATCTCAAGAAGAATTAAAGGAGGAAGGTTATAATGTAAGTTGATTTTTGTATAAACAATTATATGCACATATAAAATGGATTTAAAATTGGAGAACTTTCAAAGAGAGCAAAATGAAATAGATAAGGTAATTTATGGAAACAGGGAACATCAAATTGCTAAGTATTATAGAATGATGTTAGATAGAGAAATGGAAGATGAGATAATAAAAGAAACTATATTTCTATGGGCTAAAGAGTTAGGACATGTGATAGAACTTGATAGATGGGGAAAAATATGGAAGATCATGCATAAGTTCACATTATCTGTAACAATGAAGGAAAATTACTATAAAATGTTCCACCAATGGTACTTAACTCCTGTTAAGTTGGACAAAATGTACAAGACCAGCAAGAGATAATCTTGGAAATGTAGAAAATCTGAGGGAACATTCCATCATATCTGGTGGAAATGCCGAGTTGCGGGATTATACTGGAGGAGAGTACATGTAAAGATAAGAGAAATTTTGGGAATAAACTATGGTCTAGATCCCGAAATTTATTTATTGAATATGGTTGACAGAATTGAAAGGGTTGAGGAAAGAGGAATTAAAAAGATCTTGTTGTATATAGTTACAACTGTGAGGATCCAATATGGAAAATATTGGAAAGATGAGAGGACCCCAACTATAGAAGAATGGCTGGGAAAACTCTATGAGGCTTTAGATTCAGATAGACTGATGGCTAGACTGAAAAATAAATTAGTGAACAAAATAGAAAAAGAGTGGGAACCTGATAAAGGTTCTGGAAAGATAAATGAAATATAGATGTATGATATGGTGAAAATAGTCTTCCTATTAGACCTAAATTTTAGTTTGCTTTGCCAAATTAGAAAGGTTATTTGAATTGAAATGGATATAATAATAAAGACCAGAAATAATGTTAAATGTTTAGAAATGATACAAGGAATAAATGTAAGGTTATGGTATAAATGACTGTAAAATAAACCAAATAGGAAGGGATTCATTTAAAGGAGAATGAGAATGCTATGTAATAAGAAAGAATATGTATAAATGTTTAACAATAAATTTTCCTTTATTTGTAAGTTTTATTGTTATAAAAATGTAGTTACATGATTGAAAGAATGTTTTGTTTATTATATGAATATATATATATATATATATATATGAATGTAATGTTTTTAAAATATAAATAAAATAAAAACATAAAACTTTCCCTGGTTTATTTGGAAGTTTTAAAGTGTGTGTATGTGCTTTTTGTAACTTTTTGTGTTTTATTTTACTTTTTATTTTTGAATTTCTCATGCTTGCGTCTTCTCATGAGAATGGCTGGGATTTCAGCCCAGGAAGTGAACGGAGCTCCATTAGAGTTCCGTTCATCCCTGGGCTGCCTGTCAATAGAAGAGAAGGTAATTGTGATGGGGAGGGTTATTGTGCTGGGACAGGGATGGGACTGGAGATTGTGGAACAGGAACACTTTTTGCATTCGTGTCTGATAATCTCCTTAGTCTTCACAACAACAACAACAACAACAACAAAAACAGAATCTATTATCATTGTAGATTGTAGTTCATCAGATGCATCGAGAATTGCCTAATCTGGCAGATAGTTATACACTTTTTGGGACTGGTAGATGTAATTAGTGAGGAAAGAGTGAATGGAAATGTAAAAAGGACAGATATTTATCATTATGGAGATTTTCAGATGGGGCTTTTACTGCAGAGCAGGCACAGAACAGGATCGATAAAGGGGCTGTCATTCAGATGATTTCAACCCCTTCTGTCCTGTTCCCATCCTGCCCCTGTGCTGCTCCCGGGATATTCTATTCACAATGAAAAATTATGAATAGAACACGCCTTCCATGCCTGTCACGGAACCCCTACCCTGTTCCATGATGACAGGAATGGTGGAGGCAGGTAAGTGCCACTTTCTCTCCCCCGCTCCCCAGGTTCCTTTTTTATTTTACATTTATTTTTCCTTTTTATTTTTTACTTTGAAAGCTGGGGGGGGGGGTAAAAGTTTAAATTTCCCTCCTGCTCACTCTCTCATGAGAACGAGTGGGATTTCCCCCAGCCGGTCGTAAAAGCAAAAAGCAGCCTTACGATGGCTGCATTTACAGCCGGCCCGAAAGGAGGGAGGACGCCCATTCCTGGAGCAAAATGGAGATAAGTGTTTGAACATTTACCTCCATTCTGTTGCAGAAACAGGAGAGAAGGTGGCGGGATAGCAACAAGGCATTTTGGCCCCATCTGAAATCTCCTATCTTGACCAGCATTAATAAACTACAGTTGGGTGGGAGAACAGGCATCCCAGCATACATGAAGTGCTTAATATGTACATTTGGGTGAAAAGTCAAATAGGTGAAAGAAAGGTACGTTAGACTTTTTTCTAGTTATAATAAAATATTTATACTGTATCTCTGAAGGAAATCAGATTGTGCTTTTTTCCTTCAGCTACAGCTGTTTCTCCTTAGTTTCCTCTGCATCTTCTCCGTCAATCAAATGGCAGTCATTCCCTGCAACTTCCTTGTGGCATTTGTCTGGATCATTAGCTTTTTGCCATCCATGAAAAACTGATGACAAAAAATAGTGATCTGATGAGAAAGTGTGTGCACAGAACAATATGTTAACATTGTTGCTCTTTCATTTACAATGCACTTTGAATGTACTTCATATGGTTTCCCTCTCCCTTTCAATCCCCACAACAATCCTGTAGGATAGGTTTACTCTCAAGGTAGTGGTCAGCCAAGGACACATGTTAAATTCCACAACCAAGCCAGGATTTGAATTTGGATCTCCCTGTTCTACATCTAGCACATTAAATGTTATTCTATACTGGTTCTTTCAGATCAGTTATAACTGTAAAAAAATGCTATGAAATTAGAAACAGTTGGGGGGAAATGAAACAATTAATGTGTTTAATTTACATAATTATAATACAAATTAGAATAAGTTTTTTGAAGTTTTCATATACTGTATATTTTTCCTATCTTTTCTGGGCTAGAGCCAGTGAAACAAAAGGATGGCTCTTGTGCATTTTACTCATTGCAGTGAGGTGTTTACGGGAGAACTCTCCAGAGGACTGTGCCTGAAGCACTAGATCTCTCTCTTTCCCATTCTGCCACCCTTAATGTCACCTGTGCTACATGGTAAAGGGTGGCTTGCAGAAACCACCAAAAGCTGATAACTCAGACTCTTTCTGACCTGGTAATTTTCCTAATGAATGGACAAAAGATAAACTCTTTGGCAAAACAGGGCTGGGCCTCTGAGACTGGAATGCTGCAGGCAGTGAAGCTACAGTTTTCTGCCTGAGCTCGCTCTGTTATCTCTCCCTTCTCTGGTGCAGTTAGCAATTTGAATTATTTACTCTCCTTACTACATCTAGCAGCTCTGTTTCCTTCTGAACAACCAGAAGACTTTCTGCTAACAAGTGCCTATATCTTGCTCACTAAAATGAGAACAGAATGAATCCCCCTGCAGAAGAGCAATTGCCAGTCGGAGAGGCTCAGGACTTTATCAGACGAGTGTTTAAAAATGCTGTAATTCTGCTATTGAGGAAAGCAGAAACATAGTGGCATGATCACAGTCATTACTGCACATGGCCATAATCATGTGATACTACTGCCATGGAATTATTGCATGACCACCACTAGGGGTTTAAAAACAGGATTTCAGCTCACACTATAGTAAAACTTCTTTTTCTGTTGCCTTCTAATGACAGAGTATTAACTCCTTTTGCTGGCCCATGCATGTGCCTTTAAGAAAAAAAATTCTCTTACATCCATGATTTTGCATGGGTGAAACTTCTGCTATTCTCAAAAGAAGAAATGATTTCAATTAAAAACACAAAAAACATATACATAATGAAAGAACTTCATAAAAATGTACCAAGCAAAGGCTACAGTTCATTAGAACAGCATCCTGTTGATCCTCTTCACATTCTCTCCTAGAAGTTTAATTATGTATTCTTGTTAGGAAAGGGGAGAGGGGAAAGAGGACCACCTATTCACACTGTAATTGTATGATTACAGTGGGACATGATTTCGCACACTTGTCTATACTGTGAAAAGAGCAATATTGAGGGCTATTCACTGGTTTTGCCCATCAATGAAAAGTTACACATGGACCACAGGAGGACGACAACATTGTGTGATAACAGGAACCCATTTGTGTTACTATCCTATCATAATCATGTAATTTTAGCCTCATATAATAAAATCCTCAGTGTCTTTGGCTGGCTTTGGAGACAATGCCATGAACCTGAAAAAATGCATGTAGCAACAATTACCAGAGAAAACCCTTCACATCCCTTTTTTCTCCTTGCCTCCCTCTCTAAGTTCTCTAGCAATCCCCTTTTGTGTTAAACAATACTGCTGCAAGCTCAGTTACTCCCACACTAGCCCACCTTTAGGGTTTCCAGATCTCTGGGCCTGGATGGTCTTCTACAGTCCTTGGGATGAGGGGGAGAAATCTCAGGGCAAGAACGTTGTCTCAAAAGGTGTGTGTGTGTGTTTTCCTTCTTTGTTAGCCTGGTGTCTGGTTTTGGTGCTAAAATCTTTGGGTCTGGGACATTCCTAACCTGGCAACTCTACTGACTTTGTACTGTCAAGGCATTGCTTCTCCAGAATTCAGAAGCGGAATTAAAACAGAAGCCCTGCATAGCATTTAATATAGTACTACATTATCTACCAGTGCCCTGGGGGCCAGTTCTATGAAAGTTCTGTCCAAAATTAATGATTTTCCCCCCTTTTTTACAAGCCTGCCCATTTTATTGTTACCTGCCACAGAGGTTAAGGGATTCATGAAGAATACTCTCTGAACTGCCAGTAGCATTGCCTCTCTTCCAAGACAATCCTATAAAAGCTTAGACTTCAATAACACCAGCTGAGCTCACTGACTTACTTGCAAGTAAATGTACACAGGACTGCAGCTTCAACTGCTCCAGTTTTTCTGTTCCCATAATTAGACTGCTGGAGTTACCCGGCGGCTGTTTGCAATCCGGGGAGGTCCCCCGCATGTCAGGAGCATGGCCATCACCATGTTGAGCATCTTCATCCCAGCATGTCTTGCGGCTGGATGGGAGGAACATAGAACAGCAAGCAGTCAATCAGCTTACAGCCTGTTTTATTCTGATTGTCTGGGTGTGCTGACCTGGTAGCCAATCAGAGGCTGGCATTTGACTTTGATCTGATTGGCCAGAGGGGTGGGGGAAGCCTCCTCTTTCCTGTAGTCTTCCCTCTGGTCTGGTGACCAGGTATAAATTCCAAGTCACCTCACTATGCTCTCTTTGAACTGACCCACCCACCCTTTAGGCATGGATTGTTTTCACGTGTTGCATGTTTTTCCTCATCATCACAACTTTGGGGGCAGTTTGCATGGGTCCTGGATCCAAGGTCATCAGTTCTGTGAGTCTCCATCACTGGGAGGTCATGGAGATCCCCTCCGGGGCAATGGGGGGCATTGGCCAGGAGGACATGCCAGCTCCAGGCATGCATCTTCCAGGATGCCTCCTTTGTGGGGAGGAGGTTGGACAGCAGGCACTGGGCCTGAGGGGACCCCTCCCCTTCCTGGTTTTCACTTGTTGGCATGCAGGCCGACAATGGGTTCATTGACCAACAGGCAGGTTGGTCAATGCCTGGATCTGGCCCCAAGTGTTTGTCCCAACCAACTGCAGCTGTCATCAATAAAGTTGTGGCTCTTTATTGCCAAAAATGTTAATTTTGTGTCTGGTTATTTACTGGTGGGGGGTTGGGCATCCTCTGGGTGCCATGTACATAGCCCAACACATTTCAAGGGTACCAGATTATAGGAAGCTGTTGTAGACAGATCTTCCTCCCTAGGCAATTTTGCCTTTCTGGCCCACAGATCTGGGAATGACATGCATGCATTGCACAATCTAAAAGTTCTTTTATCCACAGTCCCTTCTGTCTTACAAATTTTTGCTCCTATGCTTTCACTGCTATGTCAGCCAGGACTAAGCTGGCGACTGTCACCCAGAGGATGTTTTCTTCAGCCACCCCTAGACTGTGGAATGACCTGCTGGAAGAAATTCAACAGCTGAATGCACTGTCCCAATTCAAAACAACATTAAAAATCAGTCTCTTCCAGCAGGTCTATCCAGATGATTTTCAAATTGTGAGTAAAACTATGAATTTTAAATATGGATCGATTGTTTTAATGGGTATTTGTCTTATTTGTTCTTTTAAATTGATGTTATGTATTTTAACTGATGCATGTTTTTAACTGATGTTGTATGTTGGTCTGTTGTTTATATTTCATAATGTATTGCCACTTTTTTTATTTTTATTTTATTTCTATATATCAGCCATAGGAGGACCCTTCCAGCAAGGTTGCAGCTGGCGTTTTCTTTCCAAACCTGCCTTTGTGAGCTTCACAAGGGCTCCTGGCAGAATGTGATGTACAGTAGGATCCCTGTTCTGAGGAGGGCATGGATACCAAAAAGGGTGGACAATAGTGAACACCATTGAAAATAATGGGAGTTCCCAGTTTAAAATACCATAGAGTTGCCTTGGAGGACCTAGAAAATGGCTAAAGAGGATACATTTTCTAGGAAGACTCTATGATAGGTGTGCTGTTTTGTGTCCCATGGATAATTGAATCAGTGGATAATGAATCAGTGGATATGATGGTCCTTTTATAATGGCATGTCGTAACATCCTGTTGTGTTTTCCAGCCATTTTTCTTTGTTGAGACTATAGAGGCAAGGGGACAGAAGCTGTCTTGTTTTTGTGGAGATTGGGGAGTTGGGGGGCATATTTTGGATCCTCTTGCCCCCAATCAAGGAGGCTGCTGTAAAACAGGGGCCCAGTGGTAACCCTAAAAGGGATGCACTCTCCCCATTTTAGAGGATAGAAAGGTAGCATTTTTAAACAATGACATCATTGTCATCATCCTATTATTTCCTTGAAGACATTGAATTTTCTTTTCATAGAATACACAGTTTGGTATGTACAGTGTACAGGGCAAGTGCCCCATTGAGATGAATGTGCACTAGCTGATATATTTTCTACTCCTTGTAGTGTTTGCAGCTTCAGTGTCTTTTGTATAGTATATAAGGTTATAAGGAGACTCTCAAACAAACAAAAAAGACACACACACACAACACACACACACACCAAACAAACTTGCAAAGTGATGTTGCAGGGGCAGGCCCAGGGATGTCTTTATACATTTTGGCCACAATGCTACCGTTAGTCCCAGCTAGAGCAGACATATTGAATCTGTTGCTGACTCACTATTCAGTATCTGATTCAACAGGTCTTCTCTAGTTGGGACTATTCAATACAATTCAGGCCTAAGGAATAACCATAGCTATTCAAAGTTTGATATTCGAATGAAAAGCACAAAGTATAGCAACTGAGATAATATGTCTCTGATTGGAAATTAAGTTGTCTAAGCTCGTATTGAATGGGGAAAAGAACTTCCTGGCTCTATTTTTAACAGGTTTACAAGCATTGCTTTAAACAACACAAAGAAGTTACACTCCAGGTAAGAAAATATTTTCCAAGCTCTGCTTTTAGCAAGAAAAAAGAACTCTTTTCCCAATTAAGTTTTTTACACTTTTCTTAAGGAGATTATCGGACACGGGGGAAAGCACAAAAAAATCACATTCTCAACCATGCCAGAAGATCGATAGAAGAACAGAAAGGGCAACCTTACAGACGCCTGTGTCTTTCTGCCATTCTGGGGGCATAGTGCTGCTGCAGAGAGACTTCCCTTTTCTACTGACAGAGACAAGCCACTAATAGAAAGGGACACTTTACTCACAGCTACACCCCCGGAACGGTAGAGGATGATATTGTCTGATTATTTTGCCCCTTCCTGTTCTCATTATGATCTATTGCTGTGGTTTTTGCCATGTCTGATAATCTCCTAAGCATTGCTAAATCTGTAGCAGCATTTGCTAACTAATCAGGGTGGAGATAATTCTATCTTGTAGACTTGATTCTGGCATCCATGTTTCTCTGTGTGTGGGTAAGAACAGTAGACAACAGCAGGAAGAAAACTCCCCAACCTCAACCACCCATCGTAAAGAAGACTAAACCCAGCGCCTCTGTTATTTTGTTCTGGCCTGTCTTTTCTCATATCCTTGCTATTAAGGAGCACTCCACTTCTTTGATGTATGATAGGAATCTATCAGCAGCCAGCAATGTAGAAATTGATGGGTTGAGCTTTGCTGACAGAAGCTGGCAGGTAGGGCTCCCATCACTCACAGCAAGCACTCAGTCCTTCACTTTATTTATCATTAAAAGCTTGTCAATAGCTTGTTTTAATAATGAGATTAAATGCAAGGAAGCAGAATAGGAATTGGATCTTTATAAGGACATCACCATAGCCCAATGTTAACTCTGAGGGTGAGATGATCACTTTGCACCACTTTGGTCAGAAATTGGTGGGGGGCAGATAGGGTAGAAAGTTACGTTGTTAGTATAAGCAGCTTGGCAGGTTGATCTGAAAATTGCTATTGCGGAAGTAGTCAGTTTGAGGATGGTCCCTGACAATTTTGAAGTCAAAAGCATTAGAAATGGTTTATTCATAGGTGACTAAATTCATTGAGTGAACTCCAGGAGCTGTGCAGGGTTGCAGGGGTTAGATTTACCAATTGTCCTCTCTATTTTATAGTGATAGTGTCAGTTGGGAAACAATTTGCTATGCTATAGCAGGCAGAAGACTTAATAGTATAAAATGTTTGTAGTCGTTATTAAAAGTATCTGTGGGGTGAGGGTTGGCCTGTTGAATCCTCTCTACTGTATAAGCTATGTATTGCATGCATTCAGTTTGTCTTGCTAGTCTAGTGGATCTTCTATAGGAAAGGCTAGGAAGGAAAGGGAAGAATTCTAGTGTGATTGATTACCAAGTAGATTGGAAGGAATGCAGAGGGAGAATCCCTAATGTACTACACAGTAGTAGGTCTCTGGATCCCTGGGGGTTTGGTTCTGGGATCCCCTGCCTCCCCACATGGATACCAAAAACAGTGGATTATTGCTTCCCATGTTATTTTAAATATAGATTAATTGTTTTAATAGGTATTTAAAGGTATTTATCTTATTTGTTCTTTTAAATCAATGTTACACATTTTAATAGATGTGTTTTTAACAGGTGTTATATATTTTATGCTAATTTGTTTCCTGCTTCAATCCATGGGGAGAGGCAGGTAAATAATAATAATAATAATAATAATAATAATAATGGTAGTGGCATGTGTGCGGATGCTTCAGCATGTCCACATGTACAGTGCTGTCATTTCAAGTATAGGACACAATGATCCATGGTCACTTGAAACTGCAGATCCAGAGCCCACAGATTGGGAGAGCTAACTATGCTTTAGACATAGGTGATTTCATAGGTCATTGACCATACCAATAAAGATTGGAAAAAACTGAAGATTTCAGATGAAATCTGAAAATGCCCTGATCCTCCTCTCCTCTAGGAAGGAGAAATACCTTGAAAATAATGCCTTGAAAATAATGGACAGATATTATACATGCTTTGATTTATTTACACTTTTATTTTATACTGGGTTGTCAACATGTTTATTACAAACCCTGAATATTTTGATGTTATTTTAAATTAGGGATGTAAAAATATTCAAAAAATATTCAAAAAATAATCAAACATGTGTTTCATGAGTGCTGGGAAACTCTGATGATAATCATAGACTGACAAGAATCTTTGCAGTTCAACACCTATACTATGCAAAATGTGCACATTTTGTGTGTGTGCAAAAACAGTGTTTTAATATATCAATATCAACAATAAGCTATTTTCTGTGCAAAAGGTATAAAATTTATGCACAATAAGTTCCAAACGACAGCATTTTTTTCACAGCAAACAACAGTTTCTGTGGAGAAAATGAGGCTGCGGGGATTACCCCAAATGCACCATTGTTGCAGTCCATGGCTGGTCACAACACTGGTGGGTTGCTCAGCATTGTGGTGTGCTGTACATCTTCTTTCTGGGGTGCTGTGCATCTGGACTGGGTTGCAGGAAGTGTTGGGGAATCAGCCAATTAGTTTAAAGCTTGCAGTTTGAGCACATTGGATGAGGGTAGGTTGCCAGATGTTGTGGCAGTTTTCACTCTTGTTGATAGGCTGCTTATATATCCCGTTGCCCAACCTTTGCACTCTTCAGTTGCTCTCTGAGCATTGACCCATTCCCCCCTCCCTCTGGCTTTTCTTCGCAAATGAACATTCAAGTGACCCATCCCACTGACCCATTTTCTGTACCTCTCAGATCTGGTTGCTTGTATAATTTCATGTGCTTACGGTATATTGATGCTATGTCACAACTTGGTGGGGGGGGGCGGTTGGCAAGGGTCCTGGATCCAGGACATTAGTATTCAGTGCATTCAGGCACTGGGAGGTGATGGCGGGTTATAAGAGTACCCATCATCCCCAACTGAAAAACCCATCATCCCCCACCTTGATTCATTTATAATTGGCTATGGTTTAACTTTAAATTGGCCAAACCTGGGCCTTTCATGGGCTGACAGGAAATAGAGGAACTTTGGGACTAGCACATAATTAAGCCAGGACAGAGGCCCCTCAAATTCCCCAAACATTCACACCTTAACATAACCAGTAAACATCTCTTTTGATGTAGAAAAGGTTCTTCCTGCCTCATGTCTGGAAAGGTAGACATCCATCTATATAGTTGGGAGTTTTCATTGCCATGCTAAACCTGTTCCTCATCTACATATCTGCAGGTCAAAGGAAGGTGGTCTGTCAATCACCCAACCCAAAGCCAGTTCTTGGCTGGTCCAGAATTCTTTTGGCTGCACCCAGGCTCTGGAACTCCCTGACCAGAGAAGTCAGATTGGCATCCTACCTGTCTTCATTCTGGAGTGAATTAAAATTTTTCTTGTTTTGATCTCTATTAATGGTTGTGCTGGGGTATATGTGTGTATTGTGTATGTGTGTGTGTTTTTAAAAATTTAGCTGTTTTTAACTTTTTGTTGTTTAATCCTGTTTTAACTTTTGTATTTTGCTGATCTTAACAATGTCTTTTTATTGTATACCACTTTGAGTCCCAAATCAGGAAAAAAGAGGGATAGAAATAAAGATCATCATCATCATCATCATCATCATCATCGGGAACCATATGAAGACAAATGTTTCTTTTATCAAGATTGACACTTCAAAGGGATTTTTCCTATAAAACGCCCTGGAAAACCCAGTATGGCATGCTCTGACTCTCTTACTCTACCCTCTACACCAGTCTGAACCACCTCCCACTCTTCCTATCTCGCTCCAAACCCCACTAATGCTCCCTGAACCCTGGACAGCATTCTAATGAGACAGGCGCTTCTGCCCACTCTAGTTCTACCTGCCCCACTTTCACTACATCAGCTTGCTGTTAATCTTGAGGAATCTTCCTCTCCAGAAACAGGTGCAGTATAGCCCCAAAGCCTCAGTCAAATCCACTTCTAACTATTTCGTGCCTTACTTCAATAGTCTTGTGTGCGTGAGAGAGATGAATGCTTGTGTGTGTGTGAATGTATTTTAAACAGTTCAATAAAGTTTCTTCAGATATTTTTAACCCCTGTCTCCATGTCTCTCCTTGGCTCCACTGGTATACACAGGGCTCAAGATCTCATATGTTCTCCAGCCTCTTGTACTGCCATTTGAGTTGTTATAATTCCCCATTGTAAGACCAGTACATGTGTGTACCTTTCCCATGGACACAAGGGTTTTTGCATAACAGGCTCCCCTTATGAGACTTGGGGGTGATTGGCAGGAAGGGTATGCCATTCCTTGGGCATATGCCTTCACAGTACCCCTAGTAAGATAAGGAGATCTTTATGTGCTCTGGGATAGAGAAAGCCCATCCTTGCTTCCTTGGTTCTGGTGGCAGGCAAGAGGTGGGCTCATCAACCAACCGGTGGGTTGGTCAATGCCTAGATCCAGACCCATGTGTTTGCCAAGCCATCTACAGTTGTTGTCAGTACAGTTGTGACCTACCTCTCTCTGGCTTTTCTTCGCAAACAAAGATTCAGGAAGGACTCATCCTGGGCTTTCTGCAAATGTGCTGATGACTAAAAAGGCCAATCTGAGATAAACAAGTCCAATTGCAGAAAGCACAGCAGAAGGTCTCTTTGGGTGATGTTTTTGGGTTGTGATTCTTTCTGCATTGTCGTTTCTCTTCAAGACTTGTTCGGCGTGAGTTCTCAAATAAGGCTGCAGCATTGTGGATAGTGCTTCTCCATGCCTCCCGATGCGAGGCCAAGGCGGACCACTGTTGGTGATCAATTTGGCCGAGCCTGAGATGTTGTTTCAGGGAGTCTTTGAATCGCTTTTTTGGAGTGCCCCTCTTACGCTGACCTATATGTTCCAATTTAAATGTGGTGTCTTTGGTCATTCTGCATGTAATCTCACCCTTGGACATGCAATGCTGTTTCCTGTACAGAAAATGCTTCCCTTTCTTTCTTTCTTTCTTTCTTTCTTTCTTTCTTTCTTTCTTTCTTTTGTGCCAGATAAATCCCAAACTGTGAATAGTCTTCAAAAACTGAAGATTTAAGTTTTTTTTTTCCTCTTTTTTTCAGTGGGAAAAAAGGCTAAATTTACTTATTACTTCCTTCATGAATGAAATTAGCAAAGAGTCACATCCAGCAAAGAATCACATTAGCAAAGAATCACATAAGGTAGACTCTATTCTGTTCTTCAGAAATAACACCCTATTCAAAGAAATCTTGTCATAAAACTTCATTAGTCATTGTCTGGACTTACCTTGCGGGGAACTGAATTATGTCTACATGATGCTGTAAGAAAAAATAAGCCGCCTTGGATCCATCCCAGGAGAAAGGTGAGGTATACATTCATTCAATCAATCAATCAATCAATCAGCAGCTTCCAAGGGGAGATTAAGTATCAGTACAAAATGATACCAGTAACTGCAGCTGATAATGCCAAACTCTTACTCCATCTGCTGCCATTTGATGACTGCTTCTGTCCATTCACTACCATTTTATGATGGAGGGGCCACTTTCATTTTTAACACTTTCAAGGGGGTCTTAAAGGAGAAATTTGAAGATATGTGTTGCTAATAAAGCCAAGGCGGTCGGTTGAATCCCTTTTAGGAACAAGAGTTGTAGGAATGACTTTTGCAGAGAGGAGCTTTATTTTTCTTCATCCTTCCTTTCTCTATCTACTGTTTCAAACTGTAGTCCCACCAATTGGCATCAGTTGAGACTCTTCCTGGAAAACACTCTGAAGAAGTGAATGTTCTTGGGTACAGGGAGAGTAAGGATGTGACAAAAGCTCATTGCTGTTCATTAAACTTACAGGATTTTTGTTTTCTTAATGCTTGGCTTAATTATTTATGAGCTCTGAAATTTGGCATGTGCTCAACTCAGATGTGAGAATTTGCAGGTACTGCATTTGCAAAAGAAGTAACAGGGCAGGTTCTTCAATGGGAAGTTTTATGTTCAGGACATTTTTATTGCTTAAGTAATGAAAATAAGTGCCTCAGCCATTTATTTTAATTGTTTGAATCTCAGTCAAGGCAATGTGAATTACTCCACTGGGCTGTAGGATGGGAGAAGAGAGGAAGGAATTCCATTCGCAAGATAAACACAGGCCATCCTTCCTTGTTAAACACTATGGAAGGGAAAGACAGCTGCATGTTTTATGGCCCCCTCTAGTCACCACCAAAAGAGATGGTGGAAGATTAGGTAGGTTATGTGAAACTGTTTCTTCCATTATATCTTCAAATCAAGTACATGTATGCATGTGTGTTTCACATGCACCTGACATGAGATATAAGAACTTCCTCTGATGTCCCATCCACAGTATGTCCTCTGAGCATGTGCAGAATGTCTTGCCTTTTGCAAATACTAATGCATTCTGGAATGCATTCTTCCAATCCCAGAATGATTGTTTTCCTTTCAGTGCCCTCCATGCTTTTTATGATTTCCATTTTGGTGGCAAAGCTTAGAGATCTATTCTTTTTCAACATGCCAGTGTAGCTACTAAGGCAGGCTAATATGCTTTGCCCTGTTCCATCTGTTTTGATCTTCACAAGTGATTCTGGAGGCAGCTGTTTACCTTGCCCATTGTACATAAGCATACACAGCTACAGTAGGATCACCCAGATAACTTGATATTACCCATTTTAATTGTGTTAGTCTCAGTTAAGACAATTTGAATTACTTCACTGGGCTGCTGGAGGGGACGGGGAGGAATTCCATTGTAAAGATAAACAGAGGCCATCCTTCCTTGTTAGACATTGTGAACGGAGTTTTATGATTCACACTGCTAATTGCAAGAACAGGGAGGGAGGAAAAGACAGCTGAGGGTTTTATAGCAACCTCATTCTTGGGGAATTTGTCAGGAATGGTTCGACTTCTCTGTGAGGGGTGACTCAGTTGAAATATCTTGCTCGCCAAAGAGCAGCGAGAATGGTAATAAAATTTCCCACCCCCTTCAGGGATGGGAAGAATAAAGGGAGAAATGTACATCATTAAGGGATAGTGCCTTTCCACTGCATTCAGATAGTGGGTCCTGAAAAATGTTTAGTCCCTCATATAGTCAATCATGCTCATAGAATCATAGAGTTGGAAGAGACCACAAGGGCCATCCAGTCCAACCCTCTGCCATGAAGGAATACACAATCAAATCATTCCCGACAGACAGACATCCAGCCTCTGTTTAAAAACCTCCAAAGAAGGAGACTCCACCACACTATGAGGCAGTGTATTCCACTTCTGAACAGCTCTTAATATCAGAAAGTTCTTCCTAATGTTTAGGAATCTCTTTTCCTGTAGTTTGAACCCATTGCTCCATGCCCTAGTCTCTGGAGGAGCAGAAAACAAGCTTGCTCTATCCTCAGTATGATATCCCTTCAAATATATAAACATGGCTATCATGTCCCCTCTTAACCTTTTGTTTCCCAGGCTGAACATACCCAGCTCCCTAAGCTGCTCCTCATAGGGCATGACTTCCAGACTTCCCACCATCCTGATCACCCTCCTCTGGACACGTTCCAGTTTCTCAATATCCTTCCTGAATTGTGGTGCCCAGAACTGGACACAATATTCCAGGTGAGGCCTGACCAAAGCATATAGAGTGGCACTATTACGATATGCAGCACTCTATCCAGAAAATCAAAGGAAAGAGACATACATTGTAGAGAGGTATTATCCTCTCTCCCTTTTCCCTTTGGGGTTCACAGGAAATCCTGGATGCTGTTGCAGGCTGAGGTATCATTCTGGACTGGAGGGGAGAGGAGTAAGAAGTCCACTCCTCAGAAAAGGAAGGAAAGAAGGAATGTTGCTTTCCAGTCCCAATCCTCAAAGCCGTACAGTTAGGAAATATTCACACAGGCTATATATCCCATGGTAGGAACAGAACAGGGTTGGGAAAGGTTTTCCCTTTTGGACGACGTTGACCCCATTCTGTCCTGCATCCATCCTGCTCCCGTGACTGTTCCAGAACAATGTAATCACGATTTTTCATCGTGAATAGACCTCCCCTTCCATCACTATCACAGAATCACAGGTGTGCGAACAGGAGCCCCGTTCCTGTTCTGAAATGACAGCCGTGGAGGGGAGGTCTGTTCCGAGCACTTCCTGGTATGATCTGGACATCCAGGTAAGTGGCACCCTTTGTTTTACCCTTCCTGTTTTGATTGTGTGATTTAAAGTGTGTTTTTGTGCTTGGTGAACTGATATTATGTTTGGGGGAGTTTTATTTTTTAAATTTACCGCCTGGCCATTATCACGTCATAACGAGATAACATTTCAGATGGCCAGTCATAAAAGCAGCCTTACGACGGCTGCATTTATGGCCAGCCAGCGAGGGGAGGGGGAGCCCGTTCCTGCCGCAGAATTAAGGTAAGTGTGTGAAAGATTTACATTATTCTGTGGTAGGAACGGGAGAGGAGGTGGCGGAGCAGTAACGTGGCATTTTGGCCCCGTGTGAAAATCTCCTTACTCTCCCACATAACTTGTGCAAGAATTTTATGGGACATAATGTAACATTTTTTAAAAAGGTAATTAATGTCTTTGGACATGTGCAAAGTGACTAGTCTCATCGCTACGGATTCACTATAATTTTCACTGCCACTACACCACTAAAACAAATGCAGACTTGGTACATTCCTTCAATGGTTCAATCTCTTTTTGAGGAAAGAATAATCTTCTAGAACAAGATTGAAATCTACATGGATCTGAACCACAGATCTTTCATATTTGGAATCTTTGTGCTTGGAATTAAGCTCCAGAACTACAAATCCCAGAATTCCTTAATCTGTGTTTATGTTTTCTATGTACAGGTCAGCTAGCTGGATTAAGGAGATGGAAGAAGCATAAGTAAACAAAAAGAGTAAGAATGAGAGGAAACCATTTCTGCAGCTAAATTTCCAGCCCCCACAGAAGATGCTTATCTTCTGCACGTATGCTATCCTTAATTTACAAGCTGCATATCGGAAATCTATACTGTTGAGATTTTGTGATAAACATAGTTTTAGAATTCTGTGTATTTTTAGAGTAGTGATAGGTTTCATGAAATAATAATCACCATTTAATCACATTAAAATACATTCATCACAATATTTATTGGAACAAATCTTCATTCTAAAAATGGGTGTTAACAGTGCCTTTCTTTGTGACATAAAATGCACTATAGAGAGTGATACACACACACACATACACACTCACAGTACCTGCAATGTTACTTTTGTTAAATTAAATGGATCATTTTAAAATAACCTATTTCTTCTATTGTTTCAGGCAGTCTAGTTCTCAAAACCTTTCACCCTCCACTCTATGCTGCAAAGCCCCACAAACCTGTGGCATCACTAAGGATGGTGCCACCCCACACCCCAACGGTGTCACCTGGTGTGGTTCGGCCTCTCCACACGCCCCTAGTGCCTCCACTGCCACAAACCTCTCTGCACATTGCTTTCATCAAATGCAATCTAATTCAGTTAACAAAAACTAGGTATGGTGCTCTGTGCTGTTGTTAGTCCTAACTTCATTGCTACCATGGAGCTCAATGGTTGTCAGTAGCAGGAGCTTGATCCTAAGGCCTATATCTATCTGCTCACATGGAGTCTATGCAACTGAATTTCTTGTTAATCAAATTACTTTCCTGGCTGTTATAATGAGAGTTTGGGTTTACTCAAAGCGGTTAGGTTTTAGAGATTAATCATTGTTTATTAAGCCATCACTTCAATTTATGAAATGATGCAGATCAGAAAGAATATGGCTAGAAAATATAAGCTGAGCTGGAATTCAGTCTTTCTGCACTTTTTGGAAAGAACATTTTCTCTATGGCTGATCTAATCATAAAACTCACAGTAAGATGAGAACTTGGCTTCTACTGTATTAAAAGTGCCTTTGCTTTCTCAAGACTGCTGGATTCTATCCTTCATATACTGGCTTTGAATTAATAAAAGAGCTCTCTCTACATTTCCACTGTGGCTAGGAATCAGAAGAACATGCTCTGCTTTGAATAATTATGTAATTGTAAAATACCGTACTCATTTCCCAAGAGCTAATAAAGAACAACTTTGCCTTCCCCAGCTTCCATGAATTTCTTCTGACTGCAAATCTGATAAAAAAAAAAAAAAAACCAACAATATTTCTTACTGAATGTTTTGGTTCCCTGCTCATTCAAATATTTGGTACATTCTTCAGCATTACTCCTAGCATGAGGTGCCAGGCCTGAACAGGTTGGCCTGAAATAAGACATCTCTAGAAAAGGCAACAACCATATTTAAGATAATAATATGAAGATCTATTCAGTACGAAATGAACGACCTCTTTCCAGAAAAGCAAGACAGCCAAGAATCTTCTTAAAAGGCAATGTGAATTTCTCACTGTCCCAAATGAATTCATCTGAAAAAATACAATATTGAATCAAAGAAGCTGTAATTTTCTAAATATATGGTACATAGATGAAGTGCATAGCTACTTTGTTCACACACATTTATCACTTGGTTTATCTAGCTCTGAGTACAACACACATTATGACTGGTACCTGAATTATGCATGGACACCATTGAGAGAGCGTTTGGGCTTGATGTGTTAAGAAACTTCTCTCTGTGGTGTTAGATCTCTGGTGCCCATTAACATGCAAGCCATCACTTAATGTTGTTGTCACTGAATTAAGAGCATGCATGTTGTGACCCTGTCTCTGCTATCCAGCCCTAAGACTATAGAATGACATGTATTTGAGTCTAGACTGAATATCAAACGAGTGGCTGAGATCCAAAGCTGACCATATTCTGTTAGCTAAAAGATCCTCCACATAACCAACTAAATGGGGGCGGGGAAAATATGACTTTTGGTATGAACTCATTTTTGTCTTATGAGGTACTGCTGGAGGGTCATGGGGGGAGGGTACTGTTGGAAGGGGGAGGTTCAAAACTGTCACGTGTAAGTGGAACACAACTTGAACCTAGCCATTAAATTCTCAAATGCTGGCAAATTATCATGTATGTGCTTTAACAAGAAACTATGGATTAATGAGAATTGTATTACTCCTTTTAAAAATGTAAGTGATATTTATGAATTCACATGATAAACTGAAGATTAAATGCATATCAGACACTGGTTTCAACTCCAGTGTCAGCCACTGATATGTCATTTGTACCTAGTGCAGGGCAGTCAAAATGGAGTAGGATTCTCTTCAAGTGCCAGCAAACCAGCTGCTGCGTTGCCTGACTCTGGAGGTACTTTGAGATCTGTTGCTGAAGACTTCCAGGCATCCAGTGCTATGGGACTTCATTTTTCAGGCTAAGGGAGGCATGTGAGGGGGACCTCAGAACTTCACGCTTGCCATTACAGCCATCTGGCTATTCTTCCCTCCCCACAGATTTTCCCTGCTTCTTTTTAAGGAATGGATGGTCACTTTTCTAGCCAATGTCAGCTGGTGTTTTTTTTTAAAGAGTCATGTTTACACATTACACTATCTCCACCCTTAATTATACAAATGTACATGCACATTAAGAAGTATATAGACACACGGGAGCAAATTCAGAGAAGGGCACTCATGATAAAAGGTATGGAGAACAAAATATATGAGGAAAGGTTGAAGTAGGTGAGCATGTTCAGCTTGAAGAGAAGACTGAGGGGTGATATGTTTGCACTCTTTAAATACCTTTACAGCTGTCACAGAGAGGACAGGACAGACCTGTTCTCTGCTGCCCAAGAGGCTGTTACAAGAGGGTAGATTTCAATTGAACATTAGAAGGAACTTCTTGACAGTAAGAGCAGTTGAAGAATGGAACCAACTTTCTAGAAAGGTGGTAGAGTCTCTTTCTCTGGACATCTTTAAAAAGAGGTTGGACAGCTACCTGCTGGGGATACTTTAGCTGGAGACCCTGCGCTGAGCAGGGGCTTAGACTTGATGGCCCATGAGGCCTGTTCCAACTCTATGATTCTATGAATCCACCATAATTTTAGGAGATTTTCACATGGGCTATATATCCCGTGGCAGGAACAGAACAGGGTCGGGAAAGGTTTTCCCTTTCGGACGACGTTGACCCCGTTCTGTCCTGCATCCATCCTACTCCCGTGACTGTTCCAGAACAATGTTATCATGGTTTATCATCGTGAATAGACCTCCCATTCCATCGCTATAATGCAATCACAGGTGTGCGAACAGGAGCCCCGTTCCTGTTCTGAAATGACAGCTGTGGAGGGGAGGTCCGTTCCGAGCACTTCCTGGTACGATCTGGACATCCAGGTAAGTGGCACCCTTTATTTTACCCTCCCTGTTTTGATTATGTGATTTAAAGTGTGTTTTTGTGCTTGATAAACTGATTTTATGTTTGGGGGAGCTTTATTTTTTAAATTTACCATCCAGCGTTATCACGTGATAACGCGATAACATTTCAGACGGCCGGTCGTAAAAGCAGCCTTACAATGGCTGCATTTATGGCCGGCCAGCAAGGGGAGGGGGAGCCCGTTCCTGCTGTGGAATTAAGGTGAGTGTGTGAAAGAGTTATGTTATTCCGTGACAGGAACGGGAGAGGAGGTAGCGGGGCAGTAACGGGGCATTTTGGCCCCATGTGAAAATCTCCTAAGTCTAATCTTTAAAGGGCCTATCCATTGTGCTGAACCCCATCACCAAAGTAAGTTCAGCATCTTTGATTTAAAGTCTGCATTAAAACCTAGAGTGGATTCTCCACCCCATGACATATGGGTCACCAAAAATCTCCAGCAAAACCACTCTCTTGGAGTAGGGCTTCCCATGGCCTCTCTCCTATTTTGATATGTTTCTGCTAATGTTGATTGAGCCATTATCCCCCCCCCCCTTGCATCTAACTCTTAAAACCAGGGGGCTCATTTGGGCCTGCTATCAGTTTCAGTTAAGGACCCGCAGACTTGTAGTTGCCTCCATTCCCTGGCAGGAAGAGACAGCTCTCCATGCATCAATGGGAACACTTACCATATTCACCTCCTCTTATCCAGAGTAAGGTGTATATTTTTAGTTTGTTTGCAAGGGGCAGTGAAAATTGGCAGTTTTAGTAGCTGCAGATACTCCACAGGGCTTTTGGAGTGTTCCATTTTGGTTTTCCAATTTTTCATTTAAGTTCCTGAGCTTCTGTTCAGAATATTCCTAGCAGCTCTAAAACAGATTGGATTCAGCACTCAAAAACACAGTGGCATAACAGAGAATGCTTACTATTTATCATGCCTATTGCCTTTTTGGACTGAAAATCTTTGGCTGGAGACTCACACATAAGTTCCTCTGAAGTTAATGGAAGTTATTTGTGCATGTGAGTCATGGGCAAATTGTATTCCTTATGTCCATAGAAGTCATAGCATTCACAGTGATGGTCTATGAGACATCACTAATAATACTAACAATAGCTAAAACCTTTCTGGCCTGAATGTATGAACAGATATAGAAATATATGAAGCAGCTTTATAGTGAGTCAGATCATGGTTGAAGTACTGTCTTTTGTGACCTGGGGCACTTTCAAACTGCACAATCATGACATCACAATTTCACTTTAACTGCCATGGCAACATCCTATGAAATCTTGGGGTTTCTAGTTTGGTTGAAGCTTTAGAGGAGTTCTCTGCTTGAGAATTCTAAATGCCCCTCCCTAAACTACAGCTCCCAGGAATGCATAGGATATTCTAGCAATTAAGTTGGAACACAACCCTATAATTGTGTAATGTGAAAGGGCCTCAACTCTTCCATGTCTTAGGCCAGAACCCACCATCCCTTTAATCACACAGGAAAAAGAAAATAAGGCTTTGGGCATATACTTCAGGAGGCAGGGAAAATGTGGCTTGTGGGCCCTATGTAGAGCACAGGGGCATTTTTGCACCCTCTCAAAGCCCCACACTCCCAACTAAGGGGTGGGGTTACCTCAAATATAGCAAATTACCACTCCTGGAGGCCTCTAGGAATGGCACACAGCTAGACCCCTCAATTCTTCCCCCAAAGCATGAAAAGTGTCTAAAAATAGATGAAAGGCAAAATTGGCAGTGACCTCTGGTTTCTTTTTTGGCCATGTATCAGCTGATTTTCAAATCCAGCATCCTCCAATCCCAGTCCTTACATGTCCTCATTTCCACTTCCTCTGTGTGCATCTAAGATGGAGCAAGAGGTGAACTGCTTGTTTACTGCGAAGTTGAAGGCTTTCACGGCTGGCATCCATAGATTTTCCTTGGGTTTTTTCCGGGCTGTGAGGCCATGTTCTGGAATAGTTTCTTTCTGATGTTTTGCCTGCATCTGTGGCTGGCATCTTCAGAGAATGGTTGGGTAGGAGTGTGTCTGGGGTTTATATGCTGTGAACCCCTGTAGGGGAGTATATGTAAATTTGTGTAATTGAATAGTTAGGTTGCCAGGAGCTAGCAACTATTGTGTGAGTTCTTTTCTGGATAACAGAATTCTAGTGGAGTATGCTGGAATGTTGGAGACTATCTTTCATCTAAGGAAGTGATTCTTGAGCTGATGTGAGAGACTAGCAGTTATTATCAAGGGTCAGGGACTGGTATCATTTCTATGCCCATTACCTACAAATGCTTCTCTCTTTTTTTCTCCCTGGAAACTCTCTAGGTAGCTAATGGCTCATGGACTGGGACTATTTTGAGTAGTGCTGATCTAAGGTGCATGTGTATAATAGCCCTTCTCCACACCAGCCAACACACACTGAATGCTCAAACAAGCAGTGGCAACACCCATGGTCAGCTGCACACAGTTGACTGTGCACAGAGCCCCTTTTGCATCAATAAAGAACAAATGGCCACTAGGAGGACATAGCCAGTGGGTGCCAGGGAGAGCGTAATAGCCAGCAGCCACAACCTGCTCTCACGTCATGCATTATATACCCATGGTAGGGAATAAATTAAGATGGCAATGTAACAATTTATTATAGCAGACCCAATGAGTTTTTCTTTCTTATTTGAAGACACTAGTAAAATTATCCATATTGTTAAAGATGTGGTCAATTTCTTAGTTCACTCTTTCTAAATAGTGGTTTATAAACTAACACAAGCAACTCACAATCCATTAGCTTGCATAGCAAGGCAGCCTGGCCTTGGCTAGAAGAATATGAACAAGGAAATATAACCCAAGTCATCAAAGGCCTTAGATATATCAGATTCTCTCCCCCACTTCCATTAGGAAATACTGATTCAATCTGTTCTGGTTTTCTCTGATTTATGACACCTGCCATTTGTCTTTTGTAAATATATGTCCCTACAATGCAGTATGGCCTGGGAGGCCTCGTAACTCCATAGGAAGGAAACTGTGTCCTGCCACGATGGAGTCAAAATCACATGGCAGTAAAGATTCCCTCTTAAAAGCTTGCTTGCTATTTTGTCATACTTGGTTGGTCCTATTAAAGGTGTTAGGATTCATGCTTCCCTCCTTAGCAGTATTTTATCTAGAGGAGGGATGGAAACATTCCCTCACACAATCCTCCCCATGGGCCTCACAGCTACTCTCAGCATGACGGGAAATGGCATTGTGTCACTCTTAGTTCCAAGAATTGGCCAAAATAAGTTTGCAGCTGGGGGGATTTCAGGCCTGGGGAGAGCAAGGGGAGCTAAACCACCACTTTGGGGAATGTTTAGACAGTCTTGGCCTTTTTGGCTTAATTTTCTTTTAATTGTGGTATCTGAGGGCATTAAGTGTATCTTGTCACGGGATTGGCGCTCGCAGGGACTTCCAGAGGCTATATGCCATCTATGGGCACATTCTCCTGACTGCTTATCTAGAACAGGAGTTTGCATACTCTGCTCTATGAACCAGTGAGATTCCTTGGACATTCATTAAGAAAGTCAGAAATCATAGAGCTTCATTGAAAAACATTTGACCATCAGTATCAAATTTCCTCTGGAACAGGAAGGTGAAAGGGTGTTTTAACTCCTTTTTAAGGAGATATTCTTACTTCACAGTGTTGTTGAGGTCTAATAGGCTCGGTCAAACACTTCATTGAAATTAATGTGCTGTACACTATGTCCCAGAGAAATAGTGAAGCTAGTGAATGTTTGGGTTGGGTTACTTTGTTGGGTGAAATTAAGCCCTAGAGCTACAAGCCAGCTAACATGTTGCTCTAAAATTAAATACAACACACACACTTGTGTAAGAAGGTACAGGAAAGGAGTAATTTGCTAGTTTAGTGACAAGCTCTGGATAAACTAACTCCTGTCTGGTAGAAAGGGTTTATACTGCAATGTTTCTGCTTAATCCAGGTTGATTATGCAAATATATTCAAATTACTCCAGGGTGACATGTAAATTGCAACGTATCATGTGATGTCTTGGCTATTTGCCTCTAGGCAATGATTTTATGAGAACAAACTGTTACATCACAGCTCTGCTTCTGTATGTGACAAGGTCCCCCAGGCAGTGCATGAGTAGAGGATAATGCTACACTGGTTGTTTCACTTGAAGCATTTTATTCTTCCTTTGTTTAAAATACTTAAGTTAAGCAAACTGAACAAATACATCAAATATTAAAAATACAAAACCAAGCAACAGTTAAAACCACAATCAAAAGATAAAAACCAGGAGAAAACCATTAGCAAAGACCTGTTTCCTTTTCTAACCATTTTTATTAACACAAACACACACACACACACAAATACACAAATATTTTAGATATATAAAAAACATACAAGGAATACAGACAAACAAAAACAAAACATTTCTAACCTACAACATAAATCTACAAGGGTGCATACAAAATAACAACTTCCTTTCTCATAACAGTATACTATGGACTTTTTCAAATGGGGGGAAAAAACCTGAGGAGGTCAGGAAAAGAACAGCACTGTTCTGCTTACAGCCCCCCATTTCAGACGGCGCCATTCTCCCCGCAATCTTCCCCTGTGCTTCCTCCATGCTGCAGGCACCACTTTTTATTGACGGGTTTTCCGTCAATAAAAGTGGTGTGTTTCTCGCACCCACAGCATAGAGGAAGCACGGGGAAAGGTCAGGAGAAAGACAGTGGCATCTGAAATGTGGCACCATTCTTCTCCCAACCTCTTCAGGGTTTTTTTCCGCCATTTGAAAAAGACCTATAATTGTTAACATTATTAAACTTCCTAAACAAGCTATATTAATTACACTTCTACTAATTATGTATCTCCATTATTTTTCAAACCCAAAAACTGATATACTTCACTGTTGTTACTTTAAATACAGAATAAACAGATCCCAGTTTTTCTTGGAGTTTATCAAATATCTCTCCTTATTTAACATTGTCAATTTATCAATTTCAACCAACTCGCATACTTTCAGTATCCAATTTTCCTGTGTTGGAAGAGGATTGTCTTTCCATTTCTGTGCATATATGATTCTTGCTGCTATCATGTATCGTAGAAGTCTTCCACAGTTCTTCTCCAACTGTTGGTCTAACATTTGCAACAGGTACATTTCTTGCTTCTTCTGTAAGTGTATTTTCAAGATACTTTCCGACCTCATATGGATTTGAGTCCAAACACTTCTGTGCTTTATTACATTATACCACAAATGATAAAAAGTTCCCGGGTTTGGGTCACATTTCCAACAGTTAATTGTAACATACTTGTAAATCTTAGACAATCTTTCTGGAGTTAAGTACAGTGGACCTTGATATCTGCTGGAGTTTTGGTTCCAGGACCCCTGTGGATACCAAAATCCGTGGATGCACAAGTCCCATTATATACAATGGCATAGTTAAATTGTATTCTTTATATAAAATGGCAAAATCAGGGTTTGCCTTTTGGAATTTAAAAAAAAATATTTTCAAACTGTGGATGGTTGCATCCATGGATGCAGAATCCATGGGTATGGAGGGATGACTGTACCCTCCGTGCATCATTTTATATTTTTTCCCCATCAAATCATAACTCAATGTAAATTTTAAGCTCTTTGTCCACATCCTTTCCCATTGCTCTAAGTACAATGTGAACCAATGTTTTGTGACCATTTAATTATACAGTATTTAATCATTTCTTCCTCAATTTCCAATTTCAATAACATTTTAAATATTTTAGCAATTAACTTCTCTAGGTTTTCTGTGTTTTTTTTCCAGGCGATGAGGCTGTGCTCTGGAAGAGTTTATTCCTGACATTTTCCAGAACACGGCCTCACAGCCCAGAAAAAAACCATGGAAAAACTATGGATGCCGGCCATGAAAGCTTCAACTTCACAATTAACTTCTCATTCTTTTTACAAAGTTGCATTTCAAATACAGACTTGGTTGTTTCAAAAACCATAAAGTTTTTTTATCCCTCTTAAACATTTCTGTTAGCTGCTTCTAAGAATACCAGTGAAGCTTCAAGCCCTCTATTTCTAATTCATCTCTTATTTTAATTCTATATTGCCCATTTTCTAATATAAGTAACTCATTATAAGTTATCCCTTTATCTCTTAAAAAAAAAGTTTGTCTCCTAAACAAGCCTTCATGTGGTGAATTTCATGAAGTCAACCTAGAATAAAATTTCACTTTATATTTGTTCCAAATTCTCAACAAAGATCTTCTTACATAATGATTATTAAAATTTGCACCTGCCTTAGCCTTCTCATTCCATAGGTATCAGTGCTAACCAAATCTCATGTCAAAACCTTCCAACTGAAGTAGTCTCATATTATTATTATTATTATTATTATTGTATTTAATATTAGTCTCAAATTTCTAAGCGTATTCCAGTCCTTCAGCCACACCAAACAGCAAGCAACATAGTAAATTTTCAGATTTGGAAGGCCCAGTCCACTTCTTTATCATCCTGTAATACCTTATATCTGACCTTCAGCTTCTTGCCCTGCCAAATGAATGTTGAAATGCCTCTCTGCCACTGCTGCAAAAGGAACATCATTAGTCAAAATTGGTATGGCATGGAATAAAAAAAGCATTTTAGGTAAAACATTCATTTTTATCACTGAGATCCTACCCAGCAGTGATAACTTTAATTTAGACCATTTCTACAAATCTATCTTAATTTCATTCTAAGTTTTAATGTAATTATTTTTGAAAAGCTTTGAGTTCTTACTTGAAATGTTCACTCCTATATATTCAACCCTTTTGTCAGTTGAAAAAACAGATTTTTCAGAAAGGATTTTCTCCTCTGCCTTTGTCATATTTTTGGTTAATATTACAGTTTTATTCTTATTTATTTTAAAATCTGCCAAGTCACCAAATTTTTTCAGACTTGAATTCAGTGTCAATACTTTCCATTGGGTTTTCACAAAAATCACTAAGTCACCCACAACAGCTTTAGTTTGGTCTTTTACTCCTTTGATCATTGTGTCATTACTTATAAGCCTATTAAACACCTCCATCACCAACAAAAAGAGTAGAACTTATCTGTGGTTTAACAAAGAATCAGTCAACAAAGACTTTAATGACCACTACATAAAGAAAAGAATCAGTCAACAATGACTTTAATGACCACTACATTAGATGCCTGCTTCTCAAAATTTGGAAAAAATACAAATCTAGGTGTTCATCAAAAACTCCAAATTGGATTTCACCACATGAAGACTTTTATTGAAGAGAACAAATTCCAGGTGTAAGATGTTTAAAATACAGAGATTTAGTATAATTGAAAGATTCATAAATTTCAATAAAATCATAAGAGGAATTAAAACAAGATGGGATAGATTGCCACTGGTGGCTATACAGACAGACGAGAGAAAAATTAAGAATGGATATGAGAATACATGGTATTGGAAATAAAAAAAAACTGAATTAGAATCTATTCTAGCCTCAGAAGACTCTAAATCTGTCTAAAATATATAAAATATTATTGAAATGGGAGTGTGATGAATTGGTTAAAATCCTATGATTAAATGGGCACAGAATGTTAGGCATCCAATTGCATTAGTAAAATGGGAAAAGCTTTGGTAAAAAAAACAAAAAACAAAACAAAACAAAAAAACACCAAAACCCCACACAATGAAACTCACTGTATGTCAAGATCTAAGGGAAAATTGTATCTAGTTGATATATAGATGGTACCTAACTTCTGACAAAATAGCACAAATATATGAAGGTTCCAGTAATAAATGCTGGAAATGTAAATCAGATATAGGGACCTTTTTTCACTCCTGGTGGTCTGGTGAGAAAGCCTGTAAATTTTGGATTATGATCCATTATAGCATTGAGAAGATATTAAAACTACACTTTCAGTTGACTCCTGAAACTTACCTATTATGTATG
Source organism: Gambelia wislizenii (assembly GCA_030847615.1). NCBI lineage: Eukaryota > Metazoa > Chordata > Lepidosauria > Squamata > Crotaphytidae > Gambelia > Gambelia wislizenii. Next base: position 177,327,126 of record JAUMIR010000004.1, read on the forward strand.
TTTGATGAGGGATTGGGGAAATAAATTGTAAAAACCTTGTTTTATATTACAGTTTCTGCTAGAATTGCTTACTCTCGTTATTGGAAATCTTATCTTTCACCTACAATTGAAGAGTGGTCTATTAAACTAATGGACATGGTTTATTTAGATAATTTGACTCAGATAATAAAAGAGAAAAGCATTCATACATTGGGGAAATATTGGAATATTCTAAATATTCATCTCAGAGATATCTGGGGTGATTGGACTAATTTGAGGATTTTGTGGTTAATTCTCAATACAAAATAAGGCTGTGATTTCTGCTTCAAATTAACAATACTATTCCATTGTTGTAATAATTTATATTGTTGATTTAAGTTAGGACAGTTGGATAACTTCGTTATACTAAGCAACAATAACTTAATAGGAAGTATAGGAAGATGCAAGATTGAAAGATATATGATGAAGATACAGATATACTGTAAGTGTGTGTGGTAGGGTATGTGCTTGTTTGATATATAGGTATTTTAGCATATAAGTTTGTTTGTTTTGTTTGTTTTTTATATTTGTTTTATAACTGAATAGTTTTAAAAAATAAACTGTTGTAGCAGAATAATCAATTGATCTTCCAAAGATTTGTAATATTGAGTGGGTAAGCCATCAGAGCCAGAAGCCTTGCCTGTTTCCATCTTCTTTATCACCTCAACTAATTCTCCCATCATTATGAAATTATTCAAGCCTTTCCTTTATATTTAAGGGGTATTTTTTCAACTCTTCTTTTACGTTTAATTGCACCCAAAATTTTCTGCATTTCTCTTGTCTCTTCTTTAATTCAAAATTATGTTAACTAAGAAAGCCTCTCATAAAAGCTTTACTTGCATCCCAGACCATCCTAATACATTTACCTTTCTTTACATTTTCTTAAAAAAAAAAAGTATTTTAATGTTTTCTTAGCTTTGTCCATCACCTTATTATCTTGCAATAATGATTCATTCAGCATTGCTTTGCTTTATAGCCCAAGTTAAGATTCTGAACAAAGAAAGCCCCATATATTGTCTATTTGCAGTAGTCCAACATGGAGTGTTACTAAGGTAGGGGTGACAGTAATTAAGCTTCTCAGGAAAAGACTGAAGCTGGCAAAGGACTCTAACCACTTTTGCTACATGGCTATAAAACAATAGAGATGGATATAGGAATACCCACTAGGATGGACCTGAATTTTAAGCAAGAGTAGAAGGTATTTCAAAATAAACAGGACACCTCACATTAAGACTGCAGGCTTGTCTGCACTGGCCAAATATCCTGACTTGCCCCCTCCAGAGCCCTGAAGTCCAGATGGCACCAGGCATTTACCCCAATCTACCCATGGGCAGTCCTCATGATCCCCAGGGGAGATATGGGGCTGGAACTGGGATATGGCCACATGTGTCCATGGCAGCCCATCCCAGAACACCATCCCTCACTGCCTTCTCCAGCTCCCTGGTTCTTCTAGAAACCAAGGCTGCTCACATGCAGGGGACCTTCAGTCACATGTTGCTGTTTCCCTTCCTAGCTTCTGCATCAGAAGAGAAATTGGCAGTGGCTGCAGCAATAGACCATTATTCCTGTGTGGTCTCCAGCACATGTTCTTCAGGTAATAAGGGAAGAATGGGCCAGTTCTGAAGCCACGATATGCTGGCTGGCAGGGAACATTTCCTGGCTGGTGTAGATGAGCCTCTCTGATCTTTCAACCAACAGTACCTCAATTTTGTATAGATTAAGATTCAGTTCATTCAGTGTATTTGGCTCTAATACGTAACACCAAATCCTAGTTTAAAACTTAAATAGGGCCAGAAGATGTCTCATCTTCTGAGCCAAGGGAAAGAGCCAAGCATCACATATTGGGAATACATGGCACCCTATCCCAAATTTGTATGCCGCTTTTGGAGCCTTCATGGTTAAATAGCACAGGTGACAAAGTCAAACAGCAGACAAGTGCACAAGATATCTGTGGCCATCACTTGGGCCACAGCTGTTGCTTCTAGTGGCCAGTGTAGTTCCATTGATTACTAGGAGCCCCTTACTTGTGCAGGGAACTTTGGCCATTTAGCTGCACTGGGAGTGGGATTTACTCAGCAGATCTTCATGAGGAAATTCCCTCTGTGATTCACTTACATTTTTAAGAACAGGCTCACCCTACCCTGAGCAGGGGCTACAGCAACCATCCCCAATTTTAACCCATTAAACAAAGGCTTCCTATGGTGAGGTGGCTAATATTATCTTAGGAAAAAGTCTCTGCTTATACTTTTACCAAACTTTCTAAAACAGTAATATTTAAATTCAGCATGTACCTTGACTTTATCATGCCAAGGAAAACCATGCCAACCAAATCTTAAATTGTGACCTTCAAGTTCCAAAAATCTCACATCTCTAAGCAATATCCGTTTCTTCAACCATACAAAACAACAGGCCTCATAATACAATTTGACAGTAGGGACTCCCAAGCTGCCCCTTTCCATAGTGTTTTAAATTTTATTCTGGGTTTCTTTGCCTGCCAGACAAATCTGCAAATCTCTTTCTGCCATTGCACAAAAATTTAAGAAGAAATGGGGTGGCATTAATACTGAGGATGTAGCAAAAGCAGTCAAAGGATATAATGCAAAGTCTGACAAAATATTATCAAATAAGATTTCAGGGAAGACCCATCAGTATAACCATAATTCAGATTTATATTAGGAGTCATTTGAAAGAGAAATAAAAGCCTTGGCAAAACATTTGCTTTTATTACTGCAATCCCACCCCAAAATGATAAATTTAACTTTCCCCATTTTCTCGAGTCTCTTTTAATTTCTTCATTTGCGAACAAATTTCTTTCCAGACTTTTGCATAGTTATTTTGAAATAATAAACTATTGTTCTTGGTGATTGTAGCTCCCAAATATTTAATCCCCTTTTTTCTACTTTAAAATTTGAAAGAACAATTAGTTAATTGTCCTCTTCTGAAGTCATATTTTAATCACAATTCACTTTAAATCCAGAGCATGTCCCAAATGCCATATTTTTTTTCCAGAATAGCCTTCATTGAGTCCAATGGATTTTGTGTCACTTTTTTACCCTCATCAAATAAATTATGTCTTCTTATCTGATATCTCTCAGTGTGGCCTCCAATGCTAAAATAAACAGTAACGGTGAGAGTGGACAACCTTATCTGGTTCCCTTTTGTCTTTCAACCTATCTTGTTGCATTGCTTTTTACTAAAATCTGGGTCTTTTGAACTAAGTAAATTGTCTTTATTGCCCAAATAATATTTTCACCGAAGTCCATTCCATCTGATACTTGAAATAAGTAATTCCAAGTAATATTATCAAGGTGCTTGATAAGGTGCTTTCTCTGCACCTTAAAAAAAATCAGAACAGTATTTTTGTCATTATAATGTTCCCAAAATTCAATAAAGTTAGGTACTGTTCTCACATTATTTCTTACTTCTCTTTTTGGCAAAAACAAACAGACACACTCTTGATTCTCATGGATAGTCTGAGATATATATTTTCTCAATCTGCTTGTCAAGATGGTAGTAAATATCTTAATAGTCATTATTTAATAGTGAGATAGGTCTATAATTCTTTGTTAATGTCTTATCTGCATTCTATTTATGAACATAATATAGGCATTTCTCCAAGAACCTGGCATCTGTCCTTTTTTCTAATAACTCATCACATACCCTTTTTAACAGTTGAAGTAGCTCATCTTCACCTTTCTTATAATATGCTGCAGATAGTCATCTGAGTATTGCACTTTTCCAGATTTAATCTTTTTAATTGTTTCAATAAGTTCCATAGATGTAAAAGGCCCATTCCAACTTTGCTTTTGCTCCAAGCATAATTTGTCCAATTGGAGTTTATACAAGCAGTCTTCCATATCTAAGATTTCCTCATGGCCCCTCACATATAATTCCCTGTAATATTTGTCAAAGACTTTTAATCTTTTCAAATTATCCATTCCAAATTTATCTCCCTTCCTGATCTTTCTGACATCTTCTTTACCCTTTCTTGTCTCTGCTCATAGAATCATAGAATCATAGAATCATAGAGCTGGAAGAGACCACAAGGGCCATCAAGTCCAACCCCCTGCCATGCAGAAATAAACAATCAAATCATTCCTGATAGATGGCCATCCAGCCTCTACTTAAAACCCCCCAAAGAAGGAGACTCCACCACACTACGAGGCAGTGTATTCCACCTCCAAACAGCTCTTACTGTCAGGAAGTTCTTCCTAATGTTTAGGTGGAATCTCTTTTCCTGTAGTTTGAGTCCATTGCTCCATGTCCTTGTCTCTGGAGCTGCAGAAAACAAGCTTGCACCATCCTCAATATGACACTTCTTCAAATATTTAAACATGGCTATTATGTCACCTCTCAACCTTCTCTTCCCCAGGCTAAACATACCAAGCTCACTAAGCTGCATCTCATAGTGCATGGCTTTCAGACCTCCTACCATTTTGGTTGCCCTCCTCTGGACGTGTTCCAGATTCTCAATATCCATCCTGAATTGTGGTGCCCAGAACTGGACACAGTGTTCCAAGTGAGGTCTGACTAAAGCAGAATAGAGTGGCACTATTACTTCCCTTGATCTAGACACTATACTCCTATTGATGCAGCCTAGAATTGCATTGACTTTTTAAGCTGCTGCATCACACTGCTGACTCATGTTCAGCTTGTGGTCTACTAAGACTCCTAGATCCCTTTCTCATGTACTACTATCAAGCAAGGTGTCACCCATCCTATATTTGTGCATTTCATTTTTACTACTCAAGTGTAGTATCCTACATTTCTCCCTTTTGAAATTCATTTTGTTAGTTTTGGCCCAGCTTTCTAATCTGTTAAGGTCATTTTCAATTCTGATCCCATCCTCTGGGGTATTAGCTACCCCTCCTAATTTGGTGTCATCTGCAAACTTGATAAGCATGCCCTCTATTCCCTCATCCAAGTCATTGATAAAGATGCTGAATAGCACTGGGCCCAGGACAGAACCCTGTGGCACCTTGCTGGTCACTTCTCTCCAAGATGAAAAGGAGCCATTGGTGACTACTCTTTGGATTCAGCCCATCAACCAATTACAAATCCACCTAACAGTTGCATTGTCTAGCCCATAGGTTACCTTCATCTATCAAGTTTGTAACTCGATAAAAAAAAAAAGTGATGAGATTAGTCTGGCATGACTTGTTTTTGAGAAATCCATGTTGACTTTTTGTGATCACAGCATTCCTTTCTAAGTACTTACAAATTGTTATTTCCTAAGTTTATTTGCAAATTCAAAGTTCTTCTGCTGAAAATATAGTAGTTTGGTAATGATTTCTTGGACTGTAAAAATTGAGAACTCTTGTTGGAGTAATTTGATCTTTTGTTGAGTCCCTTTATCAAAAAAATCTGTTTGTTTTCCCTCTGAATTCTGTATTTTATCTATCAACTCACTCTTTTTAGCTTCCTTTCTTTTTTCATATTTTATAAATTGTTCTCTCATATAAATTTTGCTTGCATCCCAAACCATTGTGGGCTGTTTACCCTTATTTATGTTGAGCTCAAAAAAATTCCTCAATTCTTGTTTACATTGTTGTATTATTTCTGTCTTCAGAAATAAATATTCATTAAGTCTCCATCGAAACTGTATTTGTTTAGTTTTCAAAGCCATTGTGGTAGGAATATGATTTGATTTGATTTGTAAAATTCCATATTCTTTATTAAGTTAGCCATATTCTTAGAAATCCAGAACATATGAGGGACAGACTCATGCTTCCTAGAAGCTTTCACAGTACACAGACTCTTTCTACACCTCATCAACACAATGATAGGCATTTTGCTAGCATATAATTAAAAACTCTCTCTGGCTTTTCTTCGCAAACGAAGATTCAGGAAGGACTCATCCCGCGCTTTCTGCAAGCGCGCTGATGACTAAAAAGGCCAATCGGAGATAAACAAGTCCGGTTGCAAAAAGCACAGCAGAAGGTCTCCTTGGGTGATGTTTTTGGGTTGTGATTCTTTCTGCGTTGTCGTTTCTCTTCAAGACTTGTTTGTCATGAGTTCTCAAATAAGGCTGCAGTATTGTGGATAGTGTGCCTCCATGCCTCCCGATGTGAGGCCAGGGCGGACCACTGTTGGTGATCAATTTGGCCGAGCCTGAGGTGTTGTTTCAGGGAGTCTTTGTATCGCTTTTTTGGAGCGCCCCTCTTACGCTGACCCATGGCGAGTTCACCGTAGAGTAGTATTTTGGGGAGGCGATGGTCCTCCCAAAAAATGTTCATGATGACCTGGAGGAAAAAGGTACAGTCTCCAGTGTTTGGCTGTAAATATCTCCAACTTTCTATAAATCCAAAATACTCTGTACATTTAAAGAAGGTTTTAGGTATTATCTGTTGATCTTAATACCATTGCTGGAACATTTATCTTTATAAGGATCGACAACCCCATTCCAATCACCCATACAAACCAGATTTTGTAAGTCTAATTTGGATGTCTTTCTTAATAAATTTTCATTAAAAAGTTGATTTCTCATTATTGGGGCCACAAATACCCATTAAATGCATCATCTTGCCATTTCAGTTGATTTCCACAATTACACATCTACCTTGTCCATCCTTAAAAATCAGTTTAGGTTGTAATGTTTGATTTAATTTATGTGAAAGAGAGTGCTTCTAAAACTGCTGCTGTCATTGTCATCTTCCTTTCTTCCATGGCAGGGAGAGTACAGGAAGACGTAAGTGGTTTGTAGGGTGTGTGTTAAAGCTCTGAAGAATGGCTATAACAGCTGTTCTTTTAAAAAGTGAAGGCCCTCCTGTGGTGGCAGCTGAAGGGTCAGGTGGGGGTGGCATTTCTACTTCATGCTTCTGGGCTGTTGGCCTCTAATCTCTGATGCTGGTCTCAGGTTCTTGTGGTCTTTAGGTCCAGCCCTAGATCAGCATGAATTACTGATTGACATGCACTTGCAGTTTTCTTTTCTTTTCTTTTCTCATGTGTGCCCACCCAGAACAGAAATGAAGGTAAATAACACTTTACAACCCCCATGGGCCAAGGGAAAAGAGCAGCTCTTTCTTTGAAGAAGCTGGTGCTCAGGCCTATGCCTCAGTGACAAGTAGCAGTGAACATGTTGCAAGGAGGCAGGAACTAGATGGTAATGCATTGCTACAGGGTCTTTCTCAGACACTGTCATGCTTTGCTGTCTGTGCATTTAGCAGCTCAGCTCTTTAACACAGGTCCCTACTTCTGCGGCCATGCCCCACAAGGCTACGCAGGCATCCCAGGGTTCCGGGCCATCAGAGATCACCTCCATGGGACTTTGTAAAAAGAGATTGCAAACCAATGGTTCATCAAGCTTGACCACCTGAGAGAGTATCAACCACAAGAATAAGCAAGATGGCCAGGAAGATGCAGTAAGTGTTATGGTCAGAGGCAGGGAACAGAGATGAGCCAGACAGCAGGAGAAATTTAGGTGAGGCCACTCTTATAAGGGATCATTTGAGCTACCAAAGGATTACTGGTTGACTCATGTACCTGGGCTCCTTGCCTGGGCAATTAAGACGTATTCTTTTAAAAAAAGGCTCATTCATCTCTAGAACCTAGTGTTCAGGTAACCCACCCAGGCTCATTCAAAAGCAAGCCAGATTCCTCAACACATAATGATGTTGAAGATTCCCCCATGTATTCACCTTTTACATAAAGTGAGGTGGATGGTCATTACATAGATTTTTTTTCTCTCTGTTGAAACCTGAGGTGGAGGATATATCACAGGAGGAGAAGAGACAAAAAAAGGTGATGAGAAGGGGAATGTGGAACATTCTGTTAATAACTGGTTGATGAGTTTCACTCTGTTCATGTAGGTTATACAGTCAGCATATCTGCAGTGAGGTTGGGCTTTTATGAATCATTTTGTCACAGTTCTGAGAATTCACTCATAGTCAGTGACTGCCAATACTGCTTATAATGAGCCATTTCCAAAAAGGCTTCCTATGGCAAGGACAGGTGGGATCTGTGGAATGATAGATGATGGTTCATGACAGTCAGCTTTCATACTGTATTCGAGGTAAATCTAGTATCCAAATGAGGAAGGTTCCCCAACACCATGTTTAATGGGAGCATAATCAAGGGGAGTATCAGTGGGCCCTACTTTAGATGTGAGCACAATTGCATGAATTCCCCATCCATGTTGTCCATGTTGTCTGGTAGTCCTCCCAAAACAACCAACCCCTCTTCAATGTTGCTGATAAAAAGGAAGAAGTATTCTTCCCTCTGCTGTTCCTGCTTCTAAGGAATGATCACTTGAGGGATGAAAAGATAGACCTGAATCTTGCATTTACCCTGGTTTATTATGTGCTCCTTCCTTCCTTCCTTCTGAGCAAAGAACTCTTCCTTATTTGGAGGGAAATTTTAAATCCTGACCTCAGGGTAGGATCCCAAATGACACTGGCAATCTCAAGTCTCTTTTTGATATACCTAACGTAGCTAAAGAATGCTCTTTTACAGGATCTCCCATTCCAGACTTTAGAGTATGTGTCCTCATAGTACATTTTCACAAGAAAGCACCCAGTGAATTTAGGTTCATTTGTCATCTTTTCTATCCCAAATGTTCTTCTGACAACAAAGTCATCTCACCAAGTTTTGCTTTGACCATGCAGTCAACCTGATCAAGGTCTGTTAGAGTTGGTTTGCTCATTGGGACGTTAGGTCTGTAGTCATCTCCCAGCTGACTGCTGGTGCTTTCTGTGGCTGGCATAGCTATGCTGACTACTGGGAGCATCACACTTCTGCTGGAAATTTTGATTGGCTAGTAAGCTATGTCATGAGTAGGGCTTGATTTGCAGATCAGATGGTATCCTGCTATTCTATATGAACAGGTTCACCTTGCATCAACTCTCAGTGCCAGGATGGATGTTATTTCCCCCTCTACTAGCAAGAAAGTGGCTATCTGAGATATGTGTACATTCATCTGTTACCCAAATAGGTGGGGGTGCTTTAGCAACCCACTTGTGATCTATTATTAACTGGTGGAATTATAGCTCAAATGAAATGCTGTGAGAGGCAGGTTACTTTGGGATCTTTTCACCTGTATATACCAGGAGTAATTGCAGAGAACTCCAGGTTTAAAATAATAAAATGGTTTTTATTGGATAATAACCCAGAGGGCACTCTCACACACAATGCACACTTGCAAGAACCATGCAAGGCTATCAAAGTGTTCAAGGCAGAAGGGTTGGATAGAGGGATAGATTTGGGAGTTAGGGCAATAGTTACCAATCTTGAGAAGTAGTGAAGAACTCAGATGGAAGTCTAAGGGTGGCACTGGAGTCTGATCCAGGGGTGTGCTAACAGAGAGAATGGCCAGGTGTCATCCTCAGTGGCACACTTGCTATTGTTTGGGGCTAATATTTATACCATATTTCATGTTCTGAAGGGGTGTTTGGGCTTAGGACAAGGCTTAGATGGGTTTCCCACCAAATAAACAAAGGAAACTGAAACTCTGCTGATTTCTGTTAATGGCTGAAAGATAGGAATTGATGGGTCTCTGATAATCTTGCATTGTAGGACAGGAAGGGGTGCCAAGTAATATTTCCTGGGGATAAGAGTTGTTTGGTCACTTGTTTCTTTGTGACATGTGACTCACAGCCATGGGTGTCTAAGAGGGGATTAGCACTTACTTTGTAATGGTGTTGTTTACTAGGGGCTTCACTTAATCCTGTCTTGGGTGTGTCTGCTAGTATTTTTCCATGACACCTTCCTGGGTCCTTGTGACCTCCATTTGACCTCATCTTTTTGTCTACCCTGGTCTACTAGACCCCTTGAAGTGTCTTATTATTGTCAATTATGAGATATTATAGGGAGGGGTGTAGGGCATGGTAATGCCTCTCTCTCTCCCCCCTCCAATATTTGTGCCCTCAGCACTAAAAAAAGTGATGCACCCCTGGTTTACATCATGTACTTGAAGAATAATGTATTAACCAAACATGAGTAGTAGCAGCAGCAGCAGCAGCAGCAGCAGCAGCAATAGTAGTGTGCTTTCAAGTCAACTCTGACTTGTGACAACCCTATCAATAAATTGTGGCAAGATTTATTAAGAGGAGGTTTGCTGTTGCCTTCCTCATAGGCTGAGGGAGTGCAAATTGTCCTTGGTCATTCTCTGGGTTTCCACGGCCTAGCAGGGGTTAGAATACAGGTGTCCCAGAATCTTGGTACAAAACTCAAACCACCATACCACACTGATTCTCTCACAGGAATACTCAGATCAAATACTCAGTCACTGCTTACTGGTTAGCACCTGGTTACCACCTAGCACAAAGGGAAGCCCATAATTTTACATAGAATCCAGAGGTGTAATGGTGCAAATGTGCCACAGGCATTTAAAAAAAAAACCACAGAACCCCAAGGACACTATTATTTACTAGTTGTAGACTATTTTTCACAGTACCCAGACATACTACATTTAAATGACAAGGCTGCTACCATGATAATTGCTGTGTTTGCTTGCCACAGAATTCCCATGAAATTGGTAAGGGTTCATGTGTTTTTTGCCAATCAAGCAATGAAACACTTTACAGATACATTGTTATGCACTCAAGTCCTGGCTGCATTCTGTTTAATGGGCAGGCAGAACAAATGGCACCATCAAGCACCATGTTTTAGACGACTTTGCAACATGGAACAGTTCCATGTAGCACTGTTGTGTCTCAGGAACACAAATTTTAGTACATTAAAAAAAATAGATTTTGTACATGTTCAGCTTCTGATGGGCAGACTACTGTGTATTACTGTATCTATCATCTCACTGCTTTCACTGTGGGGTCAGCTAGATGAGAGAATTTGTCGTGAAAAATAGCGACTTATCTTCCTATTGCTGCAGACTCCATTTATGCCCATGACTCATCCAACACTTTGCAGAAAAGTAGTGATGTGGCTGTTCACAAGAGCCCCCCCCCCCAAAATGGTGGCCACAAGTGAATTGTGTCCTGAAAACCTCCCTCCCCTTTTTAAAAAAGAAACTGCTTGCAGAAGAGCAATTTTCCACTAAAAAGTACCTCTGTTCTTTTGCTCTGGCGCTTTCTCAATTGTCAACTCCCCCCCAAACAAAAAACAATGGCTGCTCTGGCATCGGGAGCTCTCCCTTGTAAGCCTGCCCCTGAGGTCTGACCAATCAATTTTCAGCCCTGCTGTTTGCTGTGTGCCCCTTTTCAATTTGGTTGATCACACAATCAATTATGCACTATTTTGCGAACTTTTAAAAAAAGATTGCTAAAAACAGCAAAGGCTGTTATCGTGATCTTTTTGGAGTTTTTAGGATTTTTCAGCCTCTCTCCTTCTGAATATGACAAATGTGGGCCAGCATCCGTGAGGACCAAGGGCATTCCGCGAACAATTCTTAGAGGATTTTTTTTATGAGATTATCACACTATACTTTTATAGTGCTGTTATCCCACTTTAACTGCTATGGCTGCCTCTTGTGGAATCCTGAGATTTGCAGTTTAGGGAGGGGCATTTAGCATTCTCAGCCTGAGAGCTCTTAAGCCTCACTAAAACCCAGAATTCCCCAGAAGGAAGCCATAGCATTTTAAGTGGAGTAATAGCACTATATATAACAGTATAGTGTAATAAGGTCCTGTGTAATCAACCCCAGTTTTCCTTCGCTTTCCTTTCAGCAGGACTGTCCTCATTTCCAGATCCATGTAGGCCACAAGGTATGACCTGCACCAGATACTAGGTTGCTTCCAACTGTTTCAGTGTGGAGTTGCCTACTAGTCATAGACAAAAACTAGAAAGAGTCTGTGGGCACCTTAAAGACTAATACATTTATTACAGCATGAAGTTCCTGTGCCTTTGCATCTTCCATGGCAGGATTTATACAACACAGAAAGCAACTAAAGTTATCTGCTTATTGTTGGCTCAAATATCTTGTGGCAACAGCTTAAAAATGAGCATTCCTGTGAGAAAATAAGTTTATGTCACCATCTGGAGCATGCCAAGCCCCCATTTTGCCCCCTGCCAAATTAGCTGCTTGACAGGAAGACTGTTTATCTGCTTATTTGTCAGTGAGTTTATGTCAGTGTTGTTTGAACAAACGTTTTAGTCCTTAATTAATTGGAATAAAAAGTGAATGGTCACAAGCTCACATCAAAGCATCATAATTTTTTTTTGTTATTGCCAGTGTATTCCTGAGAATAATAAATTCAGTATTTTTTTTCAAACAAGTTCATTTTTCCACTATGTTCTTAACACACATATGTGCATTCACACCATAACACTGGTTTTTCACCTCTCCCAGTGTAGGGAGAAGTTTTTCAAGAGGTTTTAACAAACTGTTGCAGGGAACAGTGTGAATAACTGCTATCGTTTCCAGGCAAATTTGAGTCCTTTTTTGGGGGGGGAATGCTACTTCTTCCTTATAAGAGAAATATGCACAGAACATTCTGGGATATCCTTGCAATCTCTATGAATAAAATCTGGCTGAATATGGTGCGGCAGGCTCCAATTCTAAACAGAAGAGACACGGATGATTTCGCCACAGGGACGGCATCGTCTGAAATAGACCCCCTTCTTCACTGCAGCTATGAAGCTCTCCTGCTCGATCCTTGCACTGCAAGGATCGTCTGAAAAAGTCCTCACTCTCCATATCTAGCTTCTTTTAAGAATATTTGGTATTTATGCTAGTAGGGCAAAGCAGATGAGTGTTGTGAGCTTATGGCTATAAAACAGAAGTAACTACTCTTCATGGTGATAGTAAAGCAAGAAGTCAATGTTTCAGGAAATCCATTCAGGAACAGTAAAGGAAAAGACAAAAGAACCTAAACTTAGTTACTGAGGTTCCCAATGCTGGCTTCTGTGCATAAAGGCATGCCAGTAGCCCCATATGTAACTATCACATGCTTATCAAGTTTGCAGATGATACCAAATTAGGAGGGGTAGCTAATACCCCAGAGGACAGGATCAGAATTCAAAGTGACCTCAACAGATTAGAAAGCTGGGCCAAAACTAACAAAATGAATTTCAACAGGGAGAAATGTACACTTCAGCAGTAACAACGAAATGCACAAATATAGGATGGGTGACACCTGGCTTGATGGCAGTACATGCAAAAGGGATCTAGCATGTGATGCAGCAGCTAAAAAAGCCAGTGTGATTCTAGGCTGCATTAATAAGAGTATAGTGTCTAGATCAAGGGAAGTCATAGTGGCACTGTATTCTGCTTTGGTCAGACCTCACCTGGAATACTGTGTCCAATTCTGGACAGCACAATTCAGGATGAATATCGAGAAGCTGGAACATGTCCAGAAGAGGGTGACCAGGATAATGGGAGGTCTGGGGGGGCATGCCCTATGAGGAGCGGCTTAGGGAGCTGGGCATGTTTAGTATGGAGAAGAGAAGCTTGAGAGCTGACATGATAGCCATGTTTAAATATTTGAAGGGATGACATACTGAGGATGGAGCAAGCTTGTTTTCTGCTGCTCCAGAGACTAGGACACAGAGCAATGGGTTCAAGCTACAGGAAAAGAGATTCCACCTAAACATTAGGAAGAACTTCCTGACAGTAAGAGCTGTTCGGAAGTGGAATACTCTGCCTCGGAGTGTGGTGGAGTCTTCTTCTTTGGAGGTTTTTAAACAGAGTTTGGTTGGCTATCTGTTGGGAATGATTTGATTGCATATTCCTGCATGGCAGGGGGTTGGACTGGATGGTGGTCCTTGAGCCTCTTCCAACTCTGTGATTCTATTATTCTATCCCATGATAACAGAAGGAGAAGAAAAGATGGTTAACGACCTTGATAAAGGTGGAACTAGAACAGTTTGCCTAACAAGGAATCACCTAGAAAAAAAGAGAGGAGTTATATCTACCATGTATCTATCCATTCACCTATCTATCCACCCCACCATCACAATCTTCATTACTTATTGCATGTGGTAGTACTTTTATTTAAACTTCTGATGTTTCTCAGTGTCTTCCAAAAAGTAATGATATGAAATCTGAGCTGGAGAGCCAGCATGGCGTAGTAATTTGAATCATAGACTAGGATTCTGGGAGACCAGAGTTGGAATCCCCACTTAGCCATGAAAACCTACTGGGTGATTTTGTCAAGTCACACTCTCAGACTCTAGGGGAGCTGTGGTATCACTGAGGCTGGAATCACCCCTCCCCCTGAAGGTATCACCTGGTGTGGTTCAGCCTCTCTGCACCCCCATAGTGTTGCCACCGAAGGGAAGCCAGTGGCACATGCCCTCTAAACAGATCTTGCCAAGAATAACCCACGACAACCCCCCCTCCATTCCTGTGCCCAGCTGTTTGGATGATGCATAGTTTTGGCCTCAGTTCTAGTGTGAACTGTTTGGATGACATCCAGGCAATTCTGACTAGAAACTGGGACAAACCCACCTTAAAGTTAAGAAAGTATGTGGGAAAACTTGATCCTGCAGAGAAAAATGAACAAGCAGTTCATCTGCATGCATGAACTGTACCATATCAGTGACTGCTTCTGCTATCATGTGTCATGCTCTCTAAGATCACAACAAGGCCCCCACCATGTGATCAAGGTTGGGCACCATGTTTCTGGCTTCAGAGAGTGTGACAGCAGCAGCAGAGGCGCTTGTTGATACAGCACAGCATGTGCATGCAGATACCGTAGCTACCCTTTCCCGCCATGGAATGGAAGGTAACGGGGTGGTGGGGGATCTGGAGCAGCTCGGGGTCAGAATACTCTAGCCAGAATGTGGAGTAATCTCACCAGTGCAGACAAGACCTTAGAGTCACCATAAGTTGGAAATGATTTCAAGGCACACAACAAATGAAATAAACAGGGCTATATGCTAGGCAAACTAAGGAGGAGTCTAGAGCATGGGTCAGCAACTTTGGACTGGCAGTTCTGTGTTGGCTATTTTATGAAAGGTGTTTACCAGATTTATTTTTCTTGAGGTAGCCATACTGGCCATTTTTAAGCTTAAATTGGGGGGGGGGGTCACTTTACCTACCTTGGTCCAAATAAAATTGTTGACCAAGCTTTAAGTTGCTGTGTAACATATGAATGTAACTTCTATCAGAGCTCAGAATGTTAAGTTTGAAAATTAAATCAGTATTATTGGCTGTTAGAAACTGGGAAATTAATTAATTAGGATCAACCCTAGCAACTGAAATAATTTAATCAGTTGAATTATCATCCGGAATGGGAAGATTGGAAAGAGGCAACTATAGTTGTATTAATACAAAAAGTGGAACAAGATCTGACAATGACTAAAAATTACAGGTCTATATCTTTAATGAATAATGATTACAAGATTTTTGTAATGATTTTGGCACAAAGACTGAGGATGATTTTAAAGGCTTTTCTTCACATGGACCAATGTGACTTTTTACTGAAAAGAGAGCTGTGTAATAACACCAGGTACACTTAAGACATAATGAAAAACAGGTGGGATTGATATTTTTGGATGCTGAAAAAGCATTTGATAAATTGAACTGGATATTTTTTTTATTCAGAATTCTAGAAAATATGAGTTTTGGGGACAATTTTATTAGTTGTATTACAGCAATTTATGATACACAGAAGGCACAGATCTTGGTTGATGGTGAGTTAACAAAACCATGTAAAATACAAAAGGGGGATTTATGGATTTAAGATCAATAGCAAAAGATGATGATGTCAACAAAAATATGAGAAAATATACATTTGATGGAAAAGTTGGGTATTGGAATTGAGAAATTAGGAATTACTATGGAAAATATGAATTGTATGTTACTGAAGAACATGGAACCGGAAGAACATGGAATTACAATTGAACATGGAATAATATTAAGGACTTATGAAGATGGATGAAACTTAAATGTGTCACTTTTGGGGAGAATATCAGTGATAAAAATGAATATTTTGCCAAAAATGTTGATTTTATTCCAGACAGTACTGATTTTGACCAGTGATGTGCCATTTCAGCAATGGCAGAGAGATTTGTCAAAATTTATAAGGCAAGGAAAGAAACCAGGTGTTAAATATAAAATTTACAAGATACAAAACAAAGACGGGGACTGGGATTATCAGATTTGAAAACGTCCTTTTCTGCATGCTATTTCATTTGGTTGAAAGATTGGATTGTGTTGACTAATAAAAGGTTATTGGATCTATAAGGGCATGACCTGAGGTTTGCGTGGCATTTATGGTACAAGAAAGCTAAAGTGAGTGTAGATTTTAATAATCATTTTGTGAAATGTGCCTTGTTAAGAATATGGAATAGATACAAACCAAGGTTATGTCCTCAGATGCCTTTATGGATTTCAATATAAGAAGCCTTTTATAGGAAGGAAACATCAGCAAAGGAAAAGTGGCTAACTTTTGGCATTTTC
Source organism: Gambelia wislizenii (assembly GCA_030847615.1). NCBI lineage: Eukaryota > Metazoa > Chordata > Lepidosauria > Squamata > Crotaphytidae > Gambelia > Gambelia wislizenii. The sequence continues at coordinate 177,343,438 of JAUMIR010000004.1, forward strand.
TTTTGGAATTTGTACACAAATAATATAGAATTAAGTCAAATGAAGAATTATTGATAGAGAGTTACAGATTTCAATGGTACTCTTATAGAAAAATATTTGAAAGATTTAAGATGGATTAAAATGTATGGATTTTTAAAGAACAAAACTGAATTTGGGATAGTTATGTACTGATGATCATTTGATTGGTAAGGTGTACAAACTTCAGTTAACAATTGAGTTGGAAGAGGAACTAGTTAAAGATTGTATGATAAAGTGGGCTAGAACTTTTGAATATAGCATACAGATGGAACAATGGGGAAAATGACTTCTAAAGGAGTGAAATTCACATCATGTTAAGGAGAATTTTTACAAAATGATGTAACATTGGTATTTGACTTCAGAAAAATTGGCTAATATGCATAAAGGGGTTTCTAATGTATGTTGGAAATGGGAACAATGGATTTAGACATTTTATCACATGTGGTGGACTTGTGAGAAGGCTAAGAAATTTTGGAAACAAGTACATAGTCTAACACATAATATTTTGAAATTTAATATTGAATATAAACCTGAAGTGTTTTTATTGTGACTGGTGGATGCCCAAATGGAAAAGGAATATGGAAGATTTCAACTGTTAGGTGGATTTGTAGAGGAGCCATTGGTGACTACCCTTTGAGTTTGGTCAGTCAACCAATTACAAATCCACCTAACTATTGCATTGTCTAGCCCACAGGTTACTAACTTTTTTGCAAGAATATCATGGGGGACCTTGTTAAAAGCCTTCCTGAAATCAAGATACACTACATCCACTGCATTCCCTTCATCTATCAAGTTGGTAACTGTGTAAAAAAAAAGAGATAAGATCAGTCTGGCATGACTTGTTTTTGAGAAATCCATGTTGACTTTTAGTGATCAGAGCATTCCTTTCTAAGTGCTTACAGACTGTCTGTTTAATGATCTCCTCTAGAATCTTTCCTAGTATTGATGTCAAGCTAACTGGGTGGTAATTATTTGGGTCTTATTCCCCCCCCTTTTTTTTAAAGATGGGGACATTTGCCCTCTTCCAATCTGCTGGGACCTCTCCTGTTCTTCAGGAGTTCTCAAAGATTATTGACAGTGGTTCTGAGATTATTCCTGCCAGTTCTTTTAATACCTCTGGATGAAATTCATCTGGGCCTGGAGACTTGGACTCATTTATACTGGCCATATGAACTACTTCTTTTCCAATTCTGTGCTGCATTTCCCTTACTATATCATCTGCTCCATTTTCCCGAAGTGGAGCACTGTTCTTCTCCCTTTGAGAGAAGACTGAAGCAAAAAAGGTGTTAAGTTGTTCTGCCTTTTCTCTGTCACCTGTTAGCCTTTCACTATCTTCTCCACACAGCGGCCGTACCATTTCCTTGTGTTCTTCCTTTTGCTATGGACATAACAAAAAAAAAAACAAAAACCCTACCCTTTTTATTGTTTTTAACTTCTCTAGCAAGCCTTAGCTCTATGTGTCTCAAGTGGAATGCTAGGACTCTTCAACATTTTTTATCAATGTTTTAGATGTCAGGGTGGAAGGATCCCTAATCAAGTTTGCAGATGACACAAAACTTGGAGGGGTCTCTAACACATTGGCAGATAAGAGCAGAATACAAAAGAACCCAAATAAACTAGAAAACTGGGCAGAAATTAACAAAATGAAATTCATTAGCAAGAAATACAAAATTGGCCACAAAAACCAAATGCACAGTATAGGATGATAGTTTCCAAATAAAGGGAAGTAATACTGCTACTGTATTCTGCACCAGTCAGGCCTCATCTGGAGTACTGAGTTCAGTTCTGGGTGTCTCATTTTAAGAAGGATATAGACAAGCTGGAGCAGGTTCAGAGAAGAGCAACAAAGATGATAAAGAGGTATGGAGAAGAAAACACACGAGAAAAGGTTGAAGTAGCTGGGCATGTTCACTCTGTTGAAGAGAAGACGGTGTGTGTGTGACATGATTGCACTCTTTAAATACTTCAAGGGCTGTCACAGAGAAGAGGAGGTAGACTGTTTTCTGTTGCTGTAGAGGGCAGAATGAGGTCTAGTAGTCTGACGTTACAGGAGGGTAGGTTTTGATTGAACTTTAGAAGGAACTTCTTGACAGCGAGAGCAGTTTGGCAATAGAACCAGTTGCCTGGATAGGTGGCATGGTCTTCTTTGGGTGTCAGATGGGGATGCTTTAGCTGGAGATCCTCTATTGAGCAGGGTGTTGGACTTGATGGGCCATGAGCCCCCTTACAACTCTATGATTTTATGAATTTGTCATTCTGTTGCATCCCAGTAAGAGCAAAACCAAGCAATTTTGTTTGCAAAGTGTCTTGCAAAATCTTCACAGTGGGCTGTCTACATTCTGTTCTTGTGGGGTAGAAGACAGAAGGACAGAACCACGTGAGACAGTTCTATTGGATGACTCTGTGCAAATGCAATAGTGACAGAGATGCTTTTTTTTTTTTTTTTTTGCTGCCACCATCTCCATGGAGTAGGTCCAATTGGCTCCAATTTTTCTACGCTTGATGCTCCACTTGCCTTTCAGATCTAAAAAGCCAACTTCCAAAAGCTGTTTGAGGGCCTTGGTCTCCAAACAAATCTCTCTCCTACGTACTTTCCAAGATTCACTTTAGTACCTTCTTTTTCACTCTTCTTTTTTTCCCCCAACCTGTTCTTCTGGTCTGATCTGGAGTCCAGAGACTGACTGACGGACTGACTGCCTTCCTTTCCTCTCTGTAGCTCTTTCCGTGTCCCTCTCCTGTCCTACAGATTAGTCATCTTAACAACAGAGCCATATGATGTATTTCCTCCAGTCCTAATACTTTGTCTCTCAAGATAGCAAACATCTCTGTTTTGCTGAAGCTGATAGATGGAGAGGCATATACTCCAATGAATTCTATCAGCCCAGTTTACTAAAGCATATTTTTAATTTCAGTGTAATTGGCAAACCTAGTGAATTAGGGGAAATAGCTAGAAAAATCCAAAAAATCAATAGCTTAACAAGATAAATAACTAGTCATTTCCAAGCTCTGACTATGATTTCAGGAGAATTGATCTATTTCAGCAGGGTCTACGATGATCACTGTGGTCTCTTCAGCACAGTTGCTTCAGCATGGCTGTTTCAGTGCTGCCACTTCAGCACTGCTGGCTGATCGCAGCCAGTTGATTGTGGTCATTTCAGTGTAGCAAATAGAGCACAGCAGATAGTTCAACACTGCTCTTTCAGCACAGTGGCAATTTCAGTGCTGATCAGCACAGACCATTCAACACTACTCTGTCTCCTTGAATAGACAGGCTTCCCAATAGGGTTCTCACAAACCAGTCTGTAGTGGGCTGCCTGAAAGAAAAAAAAAAAGCAATTACTGGAAAACTTGAAGTGGGGAAACTTGAGAACGTAACTGTGGGGGGGGGCAGCATCTCTGTCCATCTGTCATCCCTTCTGTCTGTCTCACTATTCTTCATCTACATCTTCTGAAATGACAAGTGAAGAGAAAGAAAAAGAAGCATGTGTTTCCCATCTAGTCATTGCAAATTTCACCAGCCAGTTCCCCCTGTCCCTTCTAGGAGCTCATGTTCTCTCTCTTGCTCATGCCCTGTCACTCTGGCTACCTGTCTTTAGGCAACTAGGGACTTATTATAAAGTTTTAATCTCCTTGCACATCATGCCCCCCCCCAGACCCCTGGTCTGGGTTATGACACAGACAGCAAGGCAGATGAAGAAGGTGTCAGGTTTAGCTCTCAGGACCCAGAGACAGATCCAGACCAGGAAATGAAAGGGTAGAGGGATGTGCCCATGTGGTAGACAAACAGGGACACCCCCTAGCAGCCACAAAACACAGATATAAATCATACCAACAGCAATTCAATGCAGACAGGAGTGGGAGGACTTGCATAGTTCCAAGCATCTTTATACTAAATGCCCATTAATCAGGCAACAGCTGAGAGAGGATTCCAGGCCATAAATATCTCAGCCTTGTTCTCGGCCAGGTGTTTCTGACAACCAACCTTTCCAGAGGAAACAACCTTCTTGTCTCTTCAATTCCTGGCTCCTGCTTCTTTGACTCCTGGACTCTGCTTTGTGGACTGACCTTGCTACTGGATACTCCAGACAGATGCTTTACTCTACTGACCTGGACTGCCTGGACTCTGATAAGTGTTTCCTGATGGCTTGTAAGCTACTGTTTTGCTCACTTTGTGGAATCCTCTGTATACTTGGTGTGCCTCAGTTTTTGTTTTCTTTTGGTTTTCTTACCTTTTGGAGAAGGTGGGAAGAGTGGGAGGATAACGGGAACATGCATGCAAGGGTAGTGGAAGGAGCAAATGGCAGACATTCTCCCTCTCCTCCACCCCCACCATGTCTAGAGGGAAAATAAAGAGAATACCTTAAAATTCATTTGTTATAAGAATAGTGGGATAGACAGAGGGACTGATGGATGTACATAGATGCTGCCTCTCTCCCCACCCAACCACCCAGTTAAATTCTCAAGTTTCCCCACTTCAGGTTTTCCAGTAATTGCTTTTTTGCAGGCAGCCCTCTGCAGACTGGCTTGTGAAAAAGAACACAGCCTATGGGAAAAGCCTGTTTATGCAAGCAGACAGAGCAGCATTGAAGCCTCTGCTCTGGTCAGAGTTGAAATGGCCGCCGTGCTGAATGAGATGTGTTGAACTGCCCACTTCTATTGGCTACACTGAAATGTCTGTAATTAACTGGCCATGATCAACTAGAAGCTAAAACAGCCACACCGAAACAGCCACACTGAAGTGGCCACAATGAATTGTCCCTTTCCGTTTTAGCATTTTGCCTTATGCAGTTCAGTCATGAGACCCATTGTTATATCCCCAAATGTCTTCCATACACTACACTCCAATATAAAATGATTGTAGGGGCTGAAGAAATCCAAGTAGGGATGTGAAGAAATTTCACTCACTGCTTGAGAAGAGAAGCTGACTGGACTCTTTGAAACAGCCTGTTTAGAATTTGTTAGCCATTTTCAAATCTATCACCTCTAGCACAAGAATGAGATGAATGCTTTTCCCTGTTGAAGTTTCTGTAGTTTGTATAAGATATCTCTTAGCAAAATGAATTTTTCCCATAGTGAAGGAAAACACACACACACAACAGGCACATAAAGACTGGGTGATTGATTTTTAAAAAATGCAAATATCACCCTTAAATTTTTAATTCTAACTTTTAAATGTCCATACAACAGAGCAACTGTGATCATTGTTTAGGTACAAAATTGTGTGTAATTTATGTAACAATTGTTCTTGCAAATACGAAAAGTTTCTTGAGATTGACATAAAATATGTTGCCATTTCCCAGGAATGGAGGAGGGAAGTTTCTGTTTCCAGTTCTGGAAATTTGCCCAGCAACATAAGTTAGGCATGACAAATTTTCTTAAGTATTATTTTCAAATTGCAAGGATGAATTTCAGAAATATTTGTTTAAATTATTGTCTACCACCAGCATTACTTTAACGTAAGTTTTCCAGAGTTAGGTGCATGTGTGTTGGTTCTGTAATATCTAAAATGTTAAAGAAAGATTCAGATGCCCTTCTGACCTTTTTCTCCAATCCTGCCTTGGGATGAAAACAAAATTTTATGCTAAGCAATTTTTTTTAATGAACTTGATCCAGTCTGTGTTCTGAGAGACCATTAATGAAAACACATACATAACATGTGCTTTTCCTTCATCAAGAGGAAGATACAAGTGCCAGATTCCTTTTCTCCTTGCCCTTTTCCAGATCGTACCTACGTGAATGTTTAGGTGAAAAATGCATATAATTGAAAAATGTGCGCAAACATTCCTTAGTCAATAGGAAAATGTATTAAAATACATATCTTTTAAAAAGCTGCATATAAATGTATATATTAGGTAAAGTGTGAGAAAAATAACACAAATATCTGTCCAGGAAAAAAACAAAACACAACCCAATGATTTTTCAACCCAATGCAAAGTGAGTACAGGAAGAAAGTGCAGGTAGAATTTCCCTCCTGTTCCCTCTTTGCAAACTGAATTTGCCACCCTTTCCACACAAGACTTGTCAAAGCCTCTTTAAAATTGGTAGTGTGACTGTACCACATGTACTACAGCAAAGTGTGAAATAAAGGCTTCTGTCTTAGTCTGTGTACAAGCATGTCAATGTCAATGATTCTGCCCTGACTTTCCTCCTCAGGCTGTGGGGTGTGAAAAGCTAGCATCAACCTCTTGAGAGTGGGCAAGGGACAAAGGAGGACTGGAGCTTCTATCATCTGACTGCACAAACATGACAGCCTCTCAGATCGGTTCTGTACTTACTAGCATAGTGACTGTAGGCAGCAGCAGCAAAAACAGGACTGCACAATCCCTACTGTTTAGGGAAGACTCATTTGGCTCAGAGTTGTCAAGTTCATGAAAAATGCAGATGTACTGTGAGTGTGACATGGAATTGGTTTTAGCCCAGAATTTAATGGGAAGCATTGAGGAAAGATTCTTACAGTGTTGTTGGAAGCACTGGTACAATTTATGCTTCCTATTATGTCTGCCCTTGTCTCTTATTGGTTCCTTGCTCATATCACTGCCCCCACCCCATATACACAGAGAGAATCACCATGCCTTCCTCTCTTTGCCATAGTGTTCATGTGTCTGTCTGATCAGCTTCACCACATCAGTTGATTCTGAGAGCAGCTCCTTATCAGTGAACATGCAAGGGATTCCAAAAATCCTTTTACCATATTTCTGCCATAAAATCTTAGAAAGAAAATCGAACAGGGTGTCCCAGATGTTTTTCACTTAGATCTTGTGTTTTTCCCTATATGACACATTAGTCATACTTTATGGCAGAATAGATGTACATTATATGTCAAAGATAAATTCATTGTACAGAAATCCATGAGAGTTATCAAAGTGGACCATAGCTGTCTGCATACCTACTCATTAAAACCTGTGAGGCCTCTATTGTACATAGTTTCCTCTTTACTGCTCCATGGAAATTTCCACTCAGACTTTCTGATCATCATCACATGTAGCTCCACTGTTTTTTAGATGGCATATTTTTCTCTCTGCTACAAATCCCACTCAGCTCTTATCCGCCCCTTGTTATGGCTGTTGATAATATAGGCAGCTCATTCATGGAAACAGTGGGAGGATTACCTCCCTGCTTAGTTGATGAATTGCCCATAATGCAGTCCATCCCTTTGTATAGGCAGATTGCTTACCAGTTAGTGTAGGATAGTAGACCACACCTTAATGGGTGCTAATGATAAGAGATGCTTTCCAGAGAACTGGGAAACTCCTCCCTTTTGAAGAGAGATTCTTAGTCAAAATCAGAAATGGATCAAAATTATAGCTTCCAGACCTTGGGGCCTGGACCCTCCTTTTCTAGTCCCTGAGGGAGGAATCTCAGAGCAAATGCATTGCCTTGAAAATTACATATCCCCCCCCCCAACACACACTGTTATATGCTGCTACAGGGCTGTTTTTTTGCTCAAAAGAGAATTTGGAAAAGTTTTTTTGGTGAGACCAACATAATTCCCATTTGTTCCTAAAAGCAGTGCTTGTAAAGGTGTTAAAAACAGAGCTGGGAAAAGAGCTTTGAAAACTTAATTTCCAGCAGAGATTCCCCCACACACACATTTATTAGACATGATGTTTATTATTTGAATGGCATGTATTGAACAACTGTACTTGATGCGTAATTTATCATACTTAATGTCATCACCAGAGTCACCCTGCCATGGCATCAATGGGAGGAAGGTGTCCTCAGGACTTGGGTTTTGGCCCTGAAATCTTAGAGCCTGGGAAACTCCTGACCTGGAAGCCTTAGAAGCTATTTGTTTCAGCTGAAGGGAGGGGGCAACGGTGCAGCTCAGAATAATGTATTCTAAAGTTAGATCAGCTCCAATTCTAGGGTGCATTATTGGAAGAGCTGTATACATTGGTAGCTTGACATATTTGCGGGACATGTCCAGATTACTCAGTAGTCAGGTGTTGTTGGATGAATTTCAGTTACTGAGAAAACTGTAGCCTGCCATCAGTTTGTCCAACCCTTGTCCCTCCTAGCTTATAACACCTAACATGGAAAACTCCACTTAGTAATAAATCTTTCTGACAAGGAGGGCCAACCCTGAATGGCTGAAAAGATATCTGGAAATTGGAGATTGTGCAGCTATTGGCCAGTTGCACATATGCTTTGGGGGTGGGGAGGTGCTTAAGTGGGTGGTTATAACCCCAGTCATTTTTTGATAGTACCAACTCTACAACTCCATGTTAAACTTGTTTCTTGTCCAGTTTTACCTGTAGGTGCTGAGGAAGAGCAACTTCTCTGAACCTCTCAGCAGCTTTCAATATGATCAGCTACATGGTTCTGTTGATTGTACAAAACATATCCATACTCCATCATTCTCATTCTCATTCTCATTTTCATTCTCATTCTCTCTCTCTCTCTCTCTCTCTCTCTCTCTCTCTCACACACACACACACACACACGCTATGTGATACGCAAACATGTGTAGCATGCTTACTGTACACACATGCACAAAGACATAGATTGAGCAACATATAACATAACATACATAACATCATTACATAGCTGGAAACGTAGATCATAGAATCATAGAATTGCAGAGTTGGAAGCTACTCTCATATAGATAATTACGAATACACAAAGACCTATGCTAAGAGCCTTCTCACCCCAATTATAGGAGAAATGTGTGCATGGGGGAGCTATCCCTGGTGCTCTTTCTCTCCTCTCCTCATTGCTGCTGATAAAGTCTTGGCTTGCGTAATGACTTTTATTTTATTTTCTTCCCTGTAGGAGATACACAAGTGTGCCGATGTAAATTGCTCCATTTGGAGGGGCTAATTGTGCTAAAAGGCAGCTAGATCTGTGTTTTTTCTCTTTTTTACATTAGCAGCTGAGCTGTCAGAACTGAAATGGAAACTCATTTTTAAGGCTTTGCATTTACAGTGGCTTCAACAATGAAAAATGTTCCCTGACAGTAATAGAAGGCAAACCTCATTAGAGAAACTTAAACCAAAGCAGCACAGTGCTAAAGCCCTCAGGCTGCTTCCAAGCATCTTAAGAGGGAATGAGAGCATTTTTCACATGACTCTCTCTTAGGCCGTGGAGTGCACTGGCTCTGCTAGACAATTGCTGCACCCTCAGGAGCTGTACATCTGACATGCACAGCCTTTCAACAGAGATAGCAAATGGCTTTCTCTTGGGGGCAGGGGGTTGGGAAGGAAACTGCAGAGTTCTCCTCTCCCTCCACCCCTTCTTAGGCTGCTGGGTGTGATTGCCAGGATATCGATTCAGAAAAGGGCAGGAAATCTGACAAGTCACTGAACCAGGAGGGAATGTCTTGAAGGCGTGTGCGCACACACACACACATGCACACACACACAGAGTCATTGCCCGAATCTTGGTGCAGAGGGGATTTATGTGGTGATGGACTTGCCAGGTACTTCTACAGGGGCAACTTCTACAGTGCGCCTTTGAGACCTGAAGATAATAGAACTTCATTATATGTACATCACATAACATGTTCAGGCCTTTACGTCTGCAGTACAAGAACAACAGTTTGTGTAATCCATATTGTAATGCTTTTATTAGGCCATCTGGGACTGCAGAGAAATCAGTACAAGTTTTCAAGACCCCCTGAACCCTTCATCAGGAAAAGATGTTACAAAAATGTAGACAGCAGAAGGGAGCGGGAGCAGTGTCAACTGCACATTGTATTGAGGGGTTATGGAGGAAGGGTGTGCAGACTCTCAAACTGGGCTCATCATATATTAGATTGCCCAAGAAAAGGAAAAATAACAAAATGGAATAAACATTGGTTTTCCATTTTGAAAATACAAAGAGCCTCCCTGAAAAGTCAGAATTGCCTCTGTTCTATGCAATGCTCACAGGGCCCTTTACAGACAGATAGCAGAGTCTCTAGGCAGTCTTTATGTTGCTATAACTTTATGTTGGATAGAACTTTAGGTGGTGGATCAAGTCAATAGAAGCCAAACTCATGAACTTGGAAACTTACTTGTAAAAAGTAATTTGCTCAGCTACCTGTTGCAGCGTTTAAAAATAACCACTTGCTGTTTTACACATTATAATGATGAAAAAAGTTGTGTGCCTTCAAGTTGTTTCCAACCTATGGTGACCCTAAGGTGAACCTATCATGGGGTTTTCATGGCATGATTCATTCAGAGAGGGTTGGCCTGTGCCTTCCTCCAAGGCTGATAGAATGCAAATTGCCCAAGGTCAACCAGTGGTTTCCATGGCTAAGTAGGGATTCGAACCCTGTTCCCCAGAGTTGTAGCCCAGTGCTCAAACCACTATACTATGCTAGCTCTTTTGACAAAAAAAGTAACTCATCACATTAGTTGTTACACTGCCTGTTACTTTTTTCATTGTTTTCTGTTCCTTTTAAAAGAGGAAAGTCAATTAAGATTTATAAGAGAAGAGAATAAAACTTGAAAAATACCTATTTGCAAATATCCCCAGGGGGAGGCAAGGTGCTCAGTCGGGTGGTTGTGAGTTTGCTTACTTGCTTCATTGCTTTTTAAATATCCTGTTGCTATACCCTCATTAACCAAAAAAAGCCCCACCTACTTATGGGTTAGTTCCAAGCCAAAATTTTGTTTGGAGGGAATGAGCCACCAGGAAATAAAGTTCCAGTAAAATCCTCTAGTCAGTGTAGGGTCTCATTGTGGAATGGCTGAGTTCAGTATTTGTCAAGTCATTTGGGGTAGCCATGTTGGAAGTCAACTTCCAAAATCCATGTTGTGGCAATACCTTTTTTTTTTTTTTTAGGACAATCGGCACAAATCGGCACAAAAATCTGTGCAAGGTCTTAAGACCTCAAAGCCCATTGTTCAGGCAAAGATGTTTCAAAGTTAGACAAGAGGAGATGAACATGACTTGATCATGCCAGTCATGCCACTTGCATGTTATATTGAGCTGTCATGGGAGGAAGGTTGTGGGCACTTTTAAACTGGGCTCATCAGATATTAAGTTTTATCTTGAAAAGACCCTAGACTCATTAGGACCAGGAAAAGTAATAAAAGGAAGTTTTATTGTCCTCAATGTTACTTAAGGATTTTCGTACTGTGTACTTTTGTACTTCTGAGCAGACACAGAGATGGATGATTTAGGGATGCTTGTGGTTAACTTGCAAATGATTCAGATTCTCTCATAATTTGCTGCTCTTCCAAAGACAGCTTTTCTGTGTAGCTTTCAGAATATCCCCTTCTTTCCCTTCCTCCCCTCCAGCACTGCAGGTATGCTGCTGTGTCCCTTATTGATGTTTTTGTTATAATCAACATTTTTTGTGTTACCTGCATAACTGAGTAACAATGCATGTAGTCAGGCTGTTAGTCTTAGTGAAGTTACAGGGATGATAATAGGATTTTTGTGCTGCTGTCTATATATAGTATTTTGTATTTTATTTATTGTTTGTTGATTCATTTATTCAATTTCTCTTCTGTCACTTTTAGAATAGCTTATACATGCTAAGGGAACCTTCCAAGGGACCCTGTTTATGAACTTCTCAGGGCCCCCAAATCACCTTAATCTGACCTTGACTTTCCCCCACACCCCAATATAATGTCAGAACAAAGATTAAGCAGACTGCAATCCTGAGATCATCTGAGAAGGAAAACAAAAGGAAGGACTCTATCTGCCATTCCCATGTCTATAGGTGTATAGAAGCAGCTACTTGCTGCTTCTGCTGTTGTAAGGTGAGGAGATACCTGAATTGAATTATCCTTTACACAATAAGACACATCTGTTTGGAGGCACCATATAGAGTAGAAGAGAACAATTGTCACCCAGCCAGTATACGTGTCACCCCTTCCCCCGGTATCCCTGAGGATATATTCCCAGACTTATTGTTTAAAAATGAAACTGTGGATAATAGCAAACCCTGTTAAAATAAAGCACTTTGGGTACAAACATATCATAGAGTTGCATTGGAGGACCTAGATTCCTAGAGAGGACACCTATGGTACGTGTCTCTATTTTTTTTCAGCTTCCAGTAACTGAAACCATGACTATTGGTTCCGCAGATATGGGGGCAACCTGTATTCCTACATGCATAGTTTGGTACATCCTTAAATGTCTCTCTCTGGCTTTTCTTCACAAATAAAGATTCAGGAAGGACTCATTCCATGCTTTCTGCAAGCGCGCTGATGACTAAAAAGGCCAATCCGAGATAAACAAGTCCAGATGCAGAAAGCACAGCAGAAGGTCTCCTTGGGTGATATTTCCGGGTTGTGATTCTTTCTGCATTGTTGTTTCTCTTCAAGACTTGTTTGGCGTGAGTTCTCAAATAAGGCTGCAGCATTGTGGATAGTGCGTCTCCATGCCTCCCAATATGAGGCCAGGGCGGACCATTGTTGGTGATTAATTTGGCCGAGCCTGAGATGTTGTTTCAGGGAGTCCTTGTATCACTTTTTTGGAGTGCCCCTCTTATGCTGACCCATGGCGAGTTCACCATAGAGTACTATTTTTGGGAGGCGATGGTCCTCCATCCTAGAAATGTGCCCTGCCCAGCGCAACTGTGTTTTCAATACCATGGCCTCAATGCTGGTGATCCCTGCTTGCTCAAGGACAGCAACTTTAGTCACATAGTCAGTCCAGTGTATATTTAGGATTGTGTGTATACAGCACTGATGAAAGTGTTCGAGGAGTTGTAAGTGTTGGTGATAGGTGACCCATGTTTCAGACCCATAAAGGAGAATAGACAGTACAATGGGTCTATACACACTGAATTTTGTGCTTCGCCTCAGGTTTTTGTAAAGTCTTCCAAATGCGCTATATGCCTTTGCTAATCTGTGATCGATCTCTTTGTCAATCTTGGCATCTGAGGAGATGATGCTTCCTAGGTAGGTGAACTGTTGAACGGACTTAAGCACAGATTTGCCGGTGGCAATGTGGTGATGGTGGTATTCATCCTGTGGTGCAGGCTGGTAAAGAACTTCCGTTTTCTTCAGGTTGACTTCCAGCCCAAACAGTTCTGCAGCTGTTGTGAAGCAGGATGTTAGGTGCTGCAGAGCTGCTTCTGTGTGGGCAACAAGGGCAGCATCATCAGCAAAGAGCAGCTCACGAACTAGATAGTTTAGAGTCTTAGTGCGAGCCCTCAGATGGCTTAAGTTAAACAAGCTACTATCAGTATGGTAACGTATATAGATGCCGTCTTCTTCTTCAAGGTACACTCTTTTTAAAATAGTAAAAACAGATCATCCTTCATCACCACCACCACATGACCATAGTTATCACCATCAATAAAATGTTAAGAACCCCGAAGTAATAAAACTGAACAGTAGCAAAGGACTGAACAACATAAGGACATAATATGCTTTAATAACAGCATGGATGAAGATTCAACTTCTGCTGTGGTTAGGTGATATCTTATGTTGTGGTTAGTTCCAGTTTCCCCACTTACTATGAAGCTGTGTGATTATTGGTGAGAGAATGTTAGACCTAAGTCCCAGATTTCTCTGTTCACTGGACTAGATATATGGGGGTCTGTGTAATTGAAACTATCACTCCATAGTACTAGGCTCCAACTGCATACAAAATATCTCTCTCTCTCTGGCTTTTCTTCGCAAACGAAGATTCAGGAAGGACTCATCCCGCGCTTTCTGCAAGCGCGCTGATGACTAAAAAGGCCAATCCGAGATAAACAAGTCCGGTTGCAAAAAGCACAGCAGAAGGTCTCCTTGGGTGATGTTTTTGGGTTGTGATTCTTTCTGCGTTGTCGTTTCTCTTCAAGACTTGTTCGTCGTGAGTTCTCAAATAAGGCTGCAGCATTGTGGATAGTGCGTCTCCATGCCTCCCGATGTGAGGCCAGGGTGGACCACTGTTGGTGATCAATTTGGCCAAGCCTGAGATGTTGTTTCAGGGAGTCTTTGTATCGCTTTTTTGGAGCTCCCCTCTTACGCTGACCCGTGGTGAGTTCACCGTAGAGTAGTATTTTTGGGAGGCGATGGTCCTCCATCCTAGAAACGTGCCCTGCCCAGCGCAGCTGTGTTCTCAATATCATGGCCTCAATGCTGGTGATCCCTGCTTGCTCAAGGACAGCAACATTCGTCACATACTCAGTCCAGTGTATATTTAGGATTGTGCGTAGACAGCGCTGATGAAAGCGCTCAAGGAGTCGTAGGTGGTGGCGATAGGTGACCCATGTTTCAGATCCATAAAGGAGGATTGACAGTACGATGGCTCTATACACACTGATTTTTGTGCTTTGCCTCAGGTGTTTATTGCTCCAGACTCTTTTGTGAAGTCTTCCAAATGCACTATATGCCTTTGCTAATCTGTGATCGATCTCTTTGTCAATCTTGGCATCTGAGGAGATGATGCTTCCCAGGTAGGTGAACTGCTGAACAGACTTGAGCACTGATTTGCCGACGGCAATGTGGGGATGGTGGTGTTCGTCCTGTGGTGCAGGCTGGTAAAGAACTTCTGTTTTCTTCAGGTTGACTTCTAGCCCAAACAGCTCTGCAGCTGTTGCAAAGCAGGATGTTAGGCGCTGCAGAGCTACTTCTGTGTGGGCAACAAGGGCAGCATCGTCGGCGAAGAGCAGCTCACGGACTAGATAGTTTAGAGTCTTAGTGTGAGCCCTCAGACGGCTTAAGTTAAACAAGCTACCATCAGTACGGTAGCGTATATAGATGCCGTCGTCTTCTTCAAGCTCTGCCACAGCCCTTTGGAGCATCGTGCTAAAGAAGATTGTAAATAAAGTTGGTGCAAGAACACAACCTTGCTTCACTCCATTAGTTATTAGAAAGGGCTCTGAAAGAGCATCGCCATATCTGACTTGACCACGCTGTCCCTCGTGTAGCAGGATAATCATTTTAAGGAATTTGGGGGGACATCCTAGTCTTTCCAGGATCTGCCACAGACCTTTTCTACTTACAGTGTCAAAGGCTTTGGTGAGGTCGACAAATGTTACATAGAGACCCTTGTTCTGCTCCCTACATTTTTCTTGCAGTTGCCTAAGGGCAAATACCATGTCAGTAGTACTCCTATTGGCTCTGAAGCCACATTGGCTTTCAGGAAGAAGTTCTTCTGCAATAGCAGGAACTAATCTGTTCAGGAGTATCCTTGCAAGGATTTTTCCAGCAATAGAGAGCAGTGTTATGCCTCGATAGTTTGAGCAATCGTATTTTGCTCCTTTTTTCTTGTACAGGGTGATGATGACTGCATCTCGGAGGTCTGATGGCAGTTCCCCTTTTTCCCAGCAATTCACAAGGAATTCGTGGAATTTTTCGTGGAGTGCATGACCTCCGTGTTTCCAAACTTCAGGTGGGATTCCATCAATCCCAGCTGCCTTGCCGTTTTTCATCTGCTGTATGGCCTTAAGGGTCTCTTCCAAAGTGGGAGCTATGTCCAATTCATCTTTCACTCGTTTTTGTATCATATATTGGATAGCTGAGGCTTGGACTACTCGGTTGGCGCTAAAGAGACTTTGAAAATGTTCAGCCCAACGATTTAGGATGGAGGCTTTATCAGTAATTAATGTTTGACCATCTGTACTGTATAAGGAGCTTTGGACCTGATAAGTAGGTCCAAACACTGCTTTAAGAGCTTCATAAAATCCTCTATGATCACCCAGATCTGCACAGCGTTGTGTCTTTTCTGCTATATTGATCCACCACTTGTTCTGCATGTCTCGGAGTTTTTGTTGTAGTTTGCTACATGTGAGGCGGAAAGCTGCTTTTCTTACATGACAGGTTGGCTGAGCGAGGTATGCCTGGTGAGCAGCTCTCTTCCTTGCCAACAGCTCCTGGATCTCTTGGTTGTTTTCATCAAACCAGTCTTGATTTTTCTTGTGGGAGAAGCCGAGGGATTCTTCTGCAGACTGGAGGATACTGTTTTTGATGTGTTGCCAAAGCACTGTAGGAGAAGGATCTGTAGGATGGTCTTCAAGTTTCGTTTGTAGATTTGCCTGGAAGTTGTCTCTCATGGTAGCTTGTTGAAGATTGTTGACTTGGAGTCTCTTCTTTAAGATGCCACCCCTCTTAGGCTTGAACTTAAGATGAAGATTTAGTTTACATCTGACGAGGCGATGATCTGTTTGGCATTCTGCACTGGGCATCACTCGTGTATGACGGACATCACGAATGTCTCTCTGACGGACTAGAACGTAGTCAATGAGGTGCCAATGTTTGGATCGGGGATGCATCCAGGTTGTCTTCAAGCTATCTTTCTGCTGAAAGATTGTGTTTGTAATAGTCAGCTGTTGTTCTGCACAGAACTCTAGCAGGAGCCGTCCGTTATCATTGCAATTTCCAACACCATGCTTGCCTAAGACACCTTTCCAGGCTTCGGAGTTCTTTCCTACTCTGGCATTGAAGTCACCAAGGATAATAATTTTATCTTCTACAGGGACTTTTTGTATGAGTTGGCGTAGGTCTGTGTAGAATTTGTCTTTCTCTACAGGGTCGGCTTGCATAGTTGGGGCATATATACTGAAGAGAACAACATGTGGGAGGCGTAAGGAAATAATGCGATCAGAGTGTCCTGTTGGCAAGGTTTCGAGTTTGGAGGCAATGGAGTTTTTAATCATAAAGCCTACTCCTGACAGATGTTTTTCGGTTTTGGGTTTGCCAGACCAGTAAAGTGTGTAGCCGGCGCCATGTTCTTTAAGGCTGCCTTCCTCATGGAAGCGAACTTCACTAAGAGCAGCGATATCAATATTAAGCCGTGATAGTTCAAGGGCTATTAGGGCAGAACGACGCTCAGGCCGTCCACTATCTTCAGAGTCTTGCATGGTTCTGATGTTCCAGCATGCAAGTGTCAGTTTATTTACACCTTTGGAGGCCGGTGTGTGCCTTTGTTTCTTTGCCTTGGTTTGACCGCATCAGAAGATTCCCGTTGGCCGCGGCTAGCCAACCAGGTAGTTGGGGATGAGCTTTCTTTAGGCCACCTTTTCTAGGCCCCACTCCATATGGAGCAAGCAGTGCTCTCCTTTAAAAAGGCTGCTTGGTCGTTCAGGATGCTGCCGAACAAGACTGTCATCTCCCGGGTCAGGCTTGAGCGACCAATGTCCTGAACCGCCTGCATGCAGGGTTGGGGCTGCGGCTTCCAGTGCATCTTTACACCTGCCGGTTTCGTCCCTCGCCAGTCGCTACAGGGCTTTTTTGGAAATGGATTTGTCCTTCGAGCCTGTGCAATGGATTTTTCTGGTGGAGCGCAGCGTGCACAGAACTGGCCTCACCCTTTAAACCAGAGATTCATCTGCCGTGGCCTTGCAAGCATGGACGTGGCAGTGAGGTCCTCGGGCCGTAGGTTTGATTAGAGTTTCCTTCTCTTAGATGGTTGACCTTACAGGGTTGGACGAGCACCATCTGCCCGGGTTTGGGATTGGAGTTTTCCTTCTCCTAGGACGGTTGCCACAAGGCTAGAGAGCCCATCCTGCCCTTTGACGCTCTTTGTCAGACCCTTCGGTTTTGACCTGTCTGGCATGGGAGACCCTACCAGTGGCTATTATGCCACCGCCAGCATAGCTCAAAACATCATTAGGGTACGCAAGCCTCTCTCCCACGACAAGGGGGCGTCAATGGAGAGGACAAAATATCAGGAACATAGAATAATGTGGCTAATGATGTGATCTCATAGAATAGATTCGAAAAGATGGACAGAATGAATTTAAACACAATGTGTTAACCGTTTTTCATTACACTGCAATTAAATGTATGGTAAAGGTTTGTCCATAAAGGAGGATAGACAGTACGATGGCTCTATACACACTGATTTTTGTGCTTTTCGAGCGCTTTCATCAGCGCTGTCTACGCACAATCCTAAATATACACTGGACTGACCATGTGACGAATGTTGCTGTCCTTGAGCAAGCAGGGATCACCAGCATTGAGGCCATGATATTGAGAACACAGCTGCGTTGGGCAGGGCACGTTTCTAGGATGGAGGACCATCGTCTCCCAAAAATACTACTCTACGGTGAACTCGCCACGGGTCAGCGTAAGAGGGGCGCTCCAAAAAAGCGATACAAAGACTCCCTGAAACAACATCTCAGGCTTGGCCAAATTGATCACCAACAGTGGTCCGCCCTGGCCTCACATCGGGAGGCATGGAGACGCACTATCCACAATGCTGCAGCCTTATTTGAGAACTCACGACGAACAAGTCTTGAAGAGAAACGACAATGCAGAAAGAATCACAACTCAAAAACATCACCCAAGGAGACCTTCTGCTGTGCTTTTTGCAACCGGACTTGTTTATCTCGGATTGGCCTTTTTAGTCATCAGCGCGCTTGCAGAAAGCGCGGGATGAGTCCTTCCTGAATCTTCGTTTGCGAAGAAAAGCCAGAGAGAGAAAGGTTTGTCCATGGTGTGTGTGTGTGTATTTTATATCAATCAACCATATTTGTATAATTATCTTATTCTTCATTTCTGTCCCATTTTTATTTTTATCTAGCTAGGAGAAGAGCCAGGAGTTATGCAGGATATCCAGCCACTCAAGAACTTATTCAGCAATTTCACAGGCTTCTGAGCTTTCAGACAAGAATGCCCACATTTTCAAGCATGTACAAGGAATAAGAAAAAGAAGAAAGCTGGCATTCTCAGGAAGTGGAACTTAAGTTTGCCAAACTCCATATTTTCTGTAACAGAAACATGGCATGCCCATATTGCTGAATCTCTCTCATTCCAACTCCCACCCCACCCAGGGTGTGTTCTCTTGACGTCTTATTATTGATTGTGGTCCATAAATGGTGTATGGTGCTTTTGACATTGCAAGTGTTACGTCTGGGATTTTTTAGTGCTTTTTTCTAATAGAAATCATTCTGAGTGGCTTTCAGAACCTTGACCATATTATCTGATCTTGCTGCTGGTTTTGTATAAGCCTTTTCTCCCCCTCTCTAGGCCTAGGTCTGTAACACCCACCCCTCCTCGCCTCTGTCTCCATCAGTCTATTTTCCCAGGTGGTTCTACAGCAAGCATTTGTCTGTGTGCAGGATATCTGAGGGTAATTGGAGGAAGGTTTTTTGAGTTAGAGCTGTAGATGAAGTGATGGGTTTTCACTTTAAAAATTGTTCTAATGTTTTCTGACCCTCGTAACTCAAAAACAACTTGGTATAAAAATGACACCTTCGTTTTATTGCAGCTTTCTCACAGAGTAGAAATAATATAGCTTCCACTCACCAACATTTAGGAGATCCAGATTTTTCTGCACTAAAGACAACTATAATACATGGGTTACCAGGCTTGCCTTGTTCTAAAGGAATGTGATTCCCCCCCTTTTTTTTCTTAAAAATAAAATCAATTTTCAAATCTTAAAAGAGTAAGTGGGATCTACCATCCAGAGATAAAGGACTTTTTCGGACATTAAAAATACAATGCTAGCAGCCTCGCCACGTTGTGAGGCTGCAGCGCTGCAGGGTGTCCCTTTCGGATGACGCCCGTCCCTGCCGGTACTGTTGCAGTACCGCAGGGACATTTGAGCGTTATATTTAGCCGATTTTTACTCACAATCAACATTCATGAGTAAAAATCGGCTAAATATAATGCTCAAATGTCCCTGCGGTACTGCAACAGTACCGGCAGGGACGGGCGTCATCCGAAAGGGACGCCCTGCAGCGCTGCAGCCTCGCAACGTGGTGAGGCTGCTAGCGTTGTATTTTTAATGTCCAAAAAAGTTTAAAGTCACTTGAAAATAAGAAATGTCAAACAGATTAGAATCATAGAATCATAGAATCATAGAATTATAGAGTTAGTTCTGCTGGAAGTTGCATGAAAACATAGGATAGGCATCCACATCTGGATGCTCTCCAGATGTGCTGTACTACAACTCCCATCACCTCAGGAATCATGGACATACTGGCTGGGGCTAAGAATCCCACCCAAGTCTCTGGAGAGCTGCTGCCAGTCAGAGTTGACAATACTGGGCTAGATGGCCCCAATGCTCTGACTCAGAGTAAGGCAATGTTGTATGGTGATGTGTTCTTATAGTGAAGACAATAAAAAGGAAAGGGTGCAGTCAGTAGGATGGACTCACGTGAGCAGAATCTGATGTGAAGTATTCATGCATAGTGAATTCAACATCATTATTAATGACTTGGATGAGGGAGTAGAGGGCATGCTTATCAAGTTTGCAGATGACACTATATTGGGAGGGGTAGCTAATTCCCCAGAGGACAGGATCGGAATCCAAAATGGCCTCAACAGATTAGAAAGCTGGGCCAATACTAACAAAATGAATTTCAACAGGGAGAAATCTAGGATACTACACTTGGGCAGAAAAAAGTAATGCACAGATATAGGATAGGTGACACATGGCTTGAGGGCAGTACATGCGAAATCACAGAATCATAGAATTGCAGAGTTGGAAGAGACCACGAGGGCCATCCAATCCAACCCCCTGCCATGCAGGAAATCACGATCAAAGCATCCCTGACAGATGGCCATCCAGCCTCTGTTTAAAGACCTCCAAGGAAGGAGACCCCACCACGCTCCGAGGGAGTGTGTTCCACTGCCAAACAGCTCTTACTGTCAAAAGTTCCTCCTAATGTTGAGGTGGAATCTCTGTTCCTGGAGCTTGCATCCATTGCTCCATGTTCCAGTCTCTGGAGCAGCAGAAAACAAGCCTGCTCCATCCTCAGCGTGACATCCCTTCATATACTTAAACAGGACTATCATATTGCCTCTTAACCATCTTTTTTCCAGGCTAAACATACCCAGCTCCCTAAGTCTCTCCTCATAAGGCATGGTTTCCAGACCTTTCACCATTTTAGTTGCCAT
This sequence comes from Gambelia wislizenii, assembly GCA_030847615.1. Classification (NCBI taxonomy): domain Eukaryota; kingdom Metazoa; phylum Chordata; class Lepidosauria; order Squamata; family Crotaphytidae; genus Gambelia; species Gambelia wislizenii. The sequence goes on from JAUMIR010000004.1 coordinate 177,364,173, forward strand.
TCTCTGGACATGCTCCAATTTGTCAATATCCTTTTTGAATTGTGGCACACAGAACTGGACACAGTATTCTAGGTGAGATCTGACCAAGGCAGAATAGAGCGGCACTATTACTTCCCTTGATCTAGACACTATACTTCTATTGATACAGCCCGAAATCGCATTGGCCTTTTTAGCTGCCGCATCACACTGTTGACTCATGTTCAACTTGTGGTCTACTAGGACTCCTAGATCCCTTTCGCACGTAGTCTCGTTCAGCCAGGTCTCTCCCATCCTATATCTATGCATTTCATTTTTCCGCCCTAAGTGCAGTACTTTACATTTCTCCGTATTGAATTTCATTTTGTTAGCTTTGGCCCAGCTCTCCAGTCTATCCAGGTCATTCTGAATTTTGATCCTGTCCTCTAGGGTATTAGCTACTCCTCCTAATTTGGTGTCATCTGCAAATTTGATAAGTTTTCCCCTAATTCCCTCATCCAAGTAATTGAAAAGATGTTGAATAGCACTGGGCCCAGGACAGAACCCTGTGGCACCCCACTGGTCACATCTTTCCAAGATGAAGAGGAGCCACTGCTAAGCACCCTTTGGGTTTGGCCGGTCAACCAGTTACAAATCCATTGAACAGTTAACTTGATCTAGGATCTAGGAGTCTTAGTGGATCTAGGAGTCTTATATCCTAGATCCATTTATAATATAAATGGATCTAGGAGTCTTAGTGGACCACAAGCTGAACATGAGTCAGCAGTGTGATGCAGCAGCTAAAAAAGCCAATGCGATTCTAGGCTGCATTAATAGGAATATAGTGTCTAGATCAAGGGAAGTCATAGTGGCACTGTATTCTGCTTTGGTCAGACCTCACCTGGAATACTGTGTCCAGTTATGGGCACCACAATTCAGGAAGGATACTGAGAAGCTGGAATGTGTCCAGAGGACGGTGACCAGGATGGTGGAAGATTTGGAGGCCATGCCCTATGAGAAGTGGCTTAGGGATCTGGGCATGTTAGTCTGGAGAAGAGAAGGTTGAGAGGTGACATGATAGCCATGTTTAAATATTTGAAGGGAAGTCATACTGAGGATGGAGCAAGCTTGTTTTCTGCTGCTCCAGTGACAAGGACATGGAGCCATGGGTTCAAGCTACAGGAAAAGAGATTTCACCTAAACATTAGGAAGAACTTCCTGACAGTAAGAGCTGTTTGGAAGTGGAATACACTGCCTCATAGTGTGGTGGAGTCTCCTTCTTTGGAGGTTTTAAAACAGAGGCTGGATGGCCATCTGTTGGGAATGATTTGATTGTGTATTCCTTCATGGCAGGGGGTTGGCCCGGATGGCCCTTGTGGTCTCTTACACCTCTATGATTCTATGATTAACAAATCAGGAATGGGCACTATGTTGCCCTTGGGCCACATGTCACCTCAGACTTTTCTGTGATACCACAATGCACCCTTTCCTAGTACTGGGATTTTTTTAAAAAAACAAACTATATGCCCCTTTTGGAGGGCCTCAGGAGCAGCAACTCCATGATTACACAGTTTGGTGTGGCATTAAGTCTGAATCTCTCACCCGTCACCCGAAACCAAAAACAAAAATTAGAAGCAACTGTCTGGTAAGATTCTGTTTTAATATATTTTTTTATTCTTGTTGGGTTCCCCCTCCCAGCTTTGGGGCCCACTGTGGTTTGCAGCAAGTACTGGGGCTGAAAATGTGGCCTCTGGCCCTGTCAAAGTTACCCACCTCTGCCTTAAATTTCTCCCAGGTTTGCAACTCATTTCTTGCCCTTTGGGCTAGCCTGGGAGAAATAGGGGGTTGGACTGGATGGCCCTCGTGGTCTCTTCCAACTCTGCAATTCTATGATTCTATGATTCTATGATTCCTGTGGAATTTCAAGGCTAGGCTGATGACTTTGGCATTCTTCTAATGCAAGACGAGGCTGATTCATTTACTTAGGCATACAGCTTTCACCTTCTGGTAGACAAATTGGAAGATGCTGATGGAAACAAAACCTTTCCAGGCAAAAATGCAGCATAACAATCTCCTCAACTTTATTGGGCCACTTCAACTTGTCTATAAAGTAGTCTTTCCAAGGAGGGACATTTTGCAAGATTGGCCTGAGCAGCCACCAGTGTCAGTTCTGCACACTATCTGATTAGACACTGAGGAGTTGTGAAAGAGATTCTTGGGGTCTGGCTCTCATAGAGCTGTGAAGGCACAGGGGAAAACAATTGGAAAAAATTAGGAGGGAAAAATATTTCTCCCAAAGCTCTCCCCACCACCCACCCCAAAAATGGGATAATGGATTTGTTAAGAGTGATGAATGTGTTCATATGTTTACTTGTGTGTCACCTGTTGATTTATGGTGACCCCATTAATTTCACAGGGTTTTCTTAAGCAAAGACTACTCAGAGATGGTTTTGCCAGTTCCTTCCTCAGAAATATAGCCCACTGCACCTGGTATTTGTTGGTGGTCTCCCATCCAAGTAGTAAACAGGCTGACCCTGCTTAGCGTCCAAGACTACTTGTTCCACATTATTTTTAAAAACTATATAGCAAGTAGATCTATTATGTAAGGCCACATACAGCATCTCACATCACTGCAATTCATGGTCTTGGTTTCCTTTTCTCAGCTTTTTTTTTAAAATGGTAATGATTGCTTTATGTCTGCTTGGCACTATGGAGGATTAGGAGAGAAATAACACCCTTTGTTTTATTACAAAGAATGTGTAATAAATTCTTGTAGAATGTGGGCTAGACAAGTTAACTGTTCAATGGATTTGTAATTGGTTGACCGGCCGAACCCAAAGGGTGCTCAGCAGTGGCTCCTCTTCGTCTTGGAAAGATGTGACCAGTGGGGTGCCACAGGGTTCTGTCCTGGGCCCAGTGCTATTCAACATCTTTATCAATGACTTGGATGAGGGAATTAGGGGCATACTTATCAAATTTGCAGATGACACCAAATTGGGAGGAGTAGCTAATACCCTAGAGGACAGGATCAAAATTCAGAATGACCTGGATAGACTGGAGAGCTGGGCCAAAGCTAACAAAATGAAATTCAATACGGAGAAATGTAAAGTACTGCATTTAGGGCGGAAAAATGAAATGCATAAATATTGGATGGAAGAGACCTGGCTGAACGAGACTACGTGCGAAAGGGATCTAGGAGTCCTAGTAGACCACAAGTTGAACATGAGCCAACAGTGTGATGCGGCAGCTAAAAAGGCCAATGCAATTTTGGGCTGTATAAATAGAAGTATAGTGTCTAGATCAAGGGAAGTAATAGTGCCACTTTATTCTGCCTTGGTCAGACCTCACTTAGAATACTGTGTCCAGTTCTGGGCACCACAATTCAGAAAGGATATTGACAAATTGGAGCGTGTCCAGAGAAGGGCAACTAAAATGGTGAAAGGTCTGGAAACCATGCCTTATGAGGAGAGACTTAGGGAGCTGGGTATGTTTAGCCTAGAAAAAAGACGGTTTAGAGGCGATATGATAGCCCTGTTTAAGTATTTGAAGGGATGTCACGCTGAAGATGGAGCAGGCTTGTTTTCTGCTGCTCCAGAGACTGGAACACGGAGCAATGGGTGCAAGCTCCAGGAACAGAGATTCCACCTCAACATGAGTAGGAACTTTTTGACAGTAAGAGCTGTTCGGCAGTGGAACACACTCCCTCGGAGCGTGGTGGGGTCTCCTTCCTTGGAGGTCTTTAAACAGAGGCTGGATGGCCATCTGTCGGGGATGCTTTGATCAAGATTTCCTGCATGGCAGGGGGGTTGGACTGGATGGCCCTCGTGGTCTCTTCCAACTCTGCAATTCTATGATTCTATGATAATCTTATAGTTCAGGTGTTTGATACCATTCTGTAGTTAAATTTTTAACAAAAAAATATTTTAAAAAGGAAATTGCATTTGTAATTATTTTATGAATAGTTTATATTTTTGATATATCAAACATGATACTTTTGTGACATGCCAAGTTGTCCATAATGCATTTTATGTTCCTAAAATAACAAAGTGGCTTTTAATCTGTAAAGTGTACCAGGGGTGTAGCTGCAGGAGAGCAAAATGAGGGCACTGCCCCCCCCGCCCGAAGTATTTTGCCCTTCAAAATGATATTCTCTTTCATCCCCCAAATTTCTACTATTGCAGTAACTTAAAATGCCAGTTGAGCCTTTAGAAATAAAGTGTAGACATCCAAAGAAAGTGGGCAGGCTCAATTACTAAGGGAATGTGAACATAGCCAACAGAAGAGTTCTAAGCATGAAAAGTTTTCAGTGTCTTATGACTTTATCAAACACACAAAATACGGTGTCATAACGATGCCACATAAATGTGAAAGGGCACACATATCAGATTAGATCACCCTAATGTGTATATGTACTGTACATAAGCCGATCTATTTTATTGACGGGTCAACCTGTCACTAGATCAGCTGTGGTGATTTTTTGCCAGCATTGCCGGCATTTGAAAAGTCACACCTTTTCCCCAACATTTTTACAGTTTTACAGTGGGAATGGCTGGACTGCCCAGAACAATTCTGGGTGAGATTGTGACATCCAGGTAGGTGATGCTCTTTTTATGAGCCTCCCTGGTTTACTTGGAAGTTTTTCAATGTGTTTATGTGCTTTTTAAAACTTTCTGAGTGTTATTTTTGTTTTTGTTTTTGAATTTCCTACACTCTGTCTTTTCATGAGAATCCGCAAGATTTCATTCCAGGAAGTGAACGGAGCTCTGTTCACTCCTCAGTCATTGCTGGGGCTGCCTTTGAATGGGATGGAAGGTTTAAGTGTGGTAAAGGGGGTTCTTTTGCCAGCATAAAAACATCACAACTTATGCCAGCAAAAGAACAGAAAAGGGGGATGGCTTGATGAAGTCCTTACTCTCTGCAATGCCAGAAATTTAGGGACTAAAGGAAAATTCCCCCCTTAATAAGAATCCTGCCTTCATGAAATTGTCCTCTGCAAGACACCCCATATTAATAGTTCACAGATGGAGGAAAGTTTTAGTTCCCTTCTGGCCTGACAATAAGACTATTAGCAGCTACCCATCCCACTCAGAAAGAGATTTGAAGGTTTGTGTTGGTATGTTTGTTGGCTAGCATGTCTTTGCTAGCACAGTAGGTTTCATGGGTCAGCTACAAAATAGCTGATACCATCTTGCATTTTCAGAAGTTTGTGTCAGACACAACCTAGATTCATTACTGGAGGATCTGTGGATTTCTGGGAATCCCCAATAATGACATGTGCACTAAATTCCATTATCTCCACCCATGCACTGCTCCTCATGGGTGACACCTACTGTATGTCTTTCCTGTGCTTTTCAGCTGCTAATTGGAATACCAATACACATCCCACCACGGAATTCACAGTCCTTCAAAACCATGGTGGGTAGACAGGAAAACAATTTTTCTTGCACCATGGGGTGTATGGACTGTCAAAATTGCTGAAATATGAAGAAAACAAAACTAGAAGTGCCTGGACAGCCTCTTTAGGCTTTGGAAAAATGGGCATTTCCTTCCCTACATATGAATTTCCATTCATGGACATTTCCAGGACAGGCAATTTCCCTTTTTGCTTTGGCTAGAGAAAGGATGGCCCAAGAAGTTAGAAGGGATCAAGGACTGCAGACAGTTTACATGTAGTTTTTGACTACCCCTGCTCTAAAACCTAGTTTGCACCCAATCTGCCATTCAACTAGAAAAACCCTGCTACAGGGCCATGTTTGATGATCCCCATCAGGATGCACTTTATATAACCCTGTATAGCAAACTTGTTACTGACTCCTCTGTAGAGCCTAAATAAGTAATTAATATTCCACAGACAACACATGGTGTGAGGATGGTTGCCACAATAACCTGTATGAGAAATGTACCTCCTAGGCATTGGGAAACTGTAAATAGGACAAAGAACTGGTCTAGATGGAAGGAGCTTTTTTTTGCAGGTCTAGAGTCAGAGTTAAGTACCCAGCAATCTCCAAAGCTACCCATTTTCTAATGTGCATTGGGTGCAAGGTAGGAAAATCTGTAGTTTGCATTTCCAGTAGAAAAATTACAAAGGCAGACAGGTTAGACCTAGATTGTTTATTTTATCTAGACTAGTGAAGCCACAAAAAAGTACTGTTCTATGAATAAGATGAAGAGCCCCATCTGTATCAAATGATGAGTGTATAATTCATCAGAAGTTATTAATAGAGAGTAGATGAGAATGATATGCATAAGATAGAATTCTTATGGGATCTAACTTAAAAGTAATACAAGAGAAACTACTAATGGAGGATGGGTTAGCTCTAGACAGAGCTGTCTCAAGCAGTGGAACTCATGAGACATTCAGAGACGTTTTTTTAAAATACAAGACCATAGGATGAGCTTTAAAAGTTACCTTTTTGGACTGCAGTTCTCAGAAAGCAGTTGTTTGCAACTATGCTCACACATATACATATTATAAAGCAAGAAGACAAAACAGCAACAGACCATCAGCTACAAAAAGACATGTGTACAAACACACAAACTCAATCTATTATATCAGATGTATATTACGGTATGCAAGGCAAGAGAAATGCCTAGCACTAGGGAAGATAGGCAAAAAAGTACATTAAAGCAAATAACTTTGCAAGAGTGCACCATAGACACAGGCAAGCCACCTCAAGTTGTCCATATTTGTTTCAATTATAATATCTGAGTTTAATAAACTTAATGAGTGAGTACATAGCACTTTCATTCCTCATTTTTGGTGAGAGCAAACCAGTAGCTCTTCTTATTAACTATTGTTAATAAGATGAAACAAACTAACATCAAGCCATTGTTTTGTATCTTGGTTTGTTTCCAAGCCAATAAGCAAAGCTTGGAAATAACTAGTTAATTAACATCAAACAATGAACAGTTAACTTTGTTGTACTTCTAATATGACTTTGGAGATTTTCAGATGCCTCTTGCCACGCAAGCAGCCTCCGGAGCAGTAACGAGGCTGCTGTGCGGCAAGGGGTCCATTTTGGACGATGCCGTTTCTCTCTTGGTGTCGTCCATGACTGTTGCAGCTAGCATTGGAGGCGGCCGCACTCTTTTTCACTCCCAGAAGTTGTCCGTGAGTAAAAAACAGCACGGCCGCCTTCAATGCTAGCTGCAACAGTCACAGACGACGCCGAGAGAGAAACGGCGTCGTCCAAAATGGACCCCTTGCCACGCAGCAGCCTCGTTACTGCTCCGGAGGCTGCTTGCACGGCAAGAGGCATCTGAAAATCTCCTTTGTTAGATTTCTTAGTAATTCCATGCTTTAATATGTTAATTATTTTTAGAATGTTAGAATTTGTTAAATTTGCTCTTCTGGCAGATTCAGCAAGGCCTAAGGATATGAAGGATTAGGACTGGAGAAATGTATCACATGGGTCTGTCGTAGGCAGCAGAAATAGCAGTAGATTTTGTTGGAACACAATTGAAGTTCCAGGCTTTGGCAGCAATTGAAGAAAGGAATGAAAAAAATGCATGTTGGAATGGAATGGAATAAGGGAGTGGTTTGCTTGTTTAGCCCTTTAACAGCCATGTCCCTTAGAGAATGTTGGGGCATTTAGGCCTGAAACATTGGTGTTTTCCTCCTTCCCAGTGGCCTGTAGGTCTTTCTAAGGAAAAAAATGGGGAAAGTGTGGCTTGTGGGTTGCTTGCAATAACACATTATGCCAAAACTAATTTTTGTTTATCAAAAATGTCCCTTTTGTCCCCGGGATTCCAGTTTACCTCCTAATTGTGGGGGGAAGCATTGCTTTGGCATAAAATAGTCCAGGTAGTCCTCTAAGCATTACATAATTGTTCTTAAACTCCAGCAGTTGCCCACTCTTATTCTAGGTGGTCAGAGATGCATTGTGACTCCCTTCAGTTTTATTCCCCTGTTGCTTTTATTCTGGTTTCTCTTGTATATTATTGTATACAATATTGTATATTATTATTTGAGGTAAAGTTGCAATGAACTCCTTTTTAATCCTTTATTATATATATTGTTGCTCACATAGTGCTAAGCACTTGAATAATGTGAAAGGTTTTTCTCACCCCACCCCCATTTTATCCTCTCTAGTCCCCTATTCCCTTTTCCCCTATCCACTGCTCCACTTTGTCATATGCTTTGATAGATTTGTTAAGGTTGGAACTATTAGTCTGGAGACAAAATATTCATTTAGCTACACCTATGGCCTCCATATGACTATTCAGAAGTAAATCCTATTGAACCCCTTTATGATCCATTAGCGTGTTTATTGTTCCTCACACAGTATTTAAGCACTTGGATAATTAAGGGGAAAGTTTTACTCCCTCCCCTGTTTCCTCCTTTCTATGGCTTTTCTGTCTCTCTCTTCCTTGCACCCCTCCCAATCTGCTTTTCACCCACCCCCTTCTTCACTGGATTACACACATGGAAGGTTCTGGTTCAGTTAAAGCTTGGAGCAAAAAGATAATGCTAGTTAAATTCATGCCTTCCTAACCCTACATCCATTTAAAAAATCTACTCAGAAATAAATCCCACTGAATTATGTGAATAGAACATCTGCTCTACAACTGATCTTTGCAGATGATACTTCTTCACGAGTGGGTGAAATTAACACATACAGTTGTCCCTTCATATTCGCTGGGGTTTGGTTCCAGGACCCCACCCCACTCCGTGGATACCAAAATCCATGAATACTCAAGTCCCATTATATGCAATGGCATAGCAAAATGGTGTCCCTTATATAAGATGGCAAAATCAAGGTTTGTTTTTTGGATTATTATTTTTTAAGAGATGCTGTGAATACTTATAGAATCATAGAATTGTAAAGTTGGAAGAGACCACGAGGGCCATCCATACAAAATCCATGGATATGGAGGGACAACTGTAATTCCTTACCAAACTTTAACAGTACTTTTGTAACCTTGAATAAAGTGCATGAAGAGATAGTGAATAGTTATTGCTTCTCAGCCTTTTGCCTAAAATCAAGTAGTGAACAGTGTACATATTGTAGAGGATTGGTGAGAGTAGAAAGAAAAGGAGAGATGCATATCAGTAACAAAACTTAACTGAACCAGTTGTAAAGATTAGATCCAAAGGTTTAGAACAGACTTTTGCATCTGTTCCAAGTTGTGTTGAACTCTCACTATCCCTAGGCAACAGTTTTATTATGTGCTTTGTAGTCCATATCAGGAAAAAAAATTCCAGGTTGGGGGAAGCCAACTTTTGATAAGAGCCAATAACAACATGTACCTAGAGTTAATGGTGCCAACCTCAATAAATCTCACAATCTGTACTGGAAACTACAATTTTAAATACAGCATTAGCTAACAGCAATTTAGCAAATTAAACAGTCTTGGAATGGAATGGAGGTGGTGATTTGTTTAGCAGTCAAGATCCCAAAGCATCTTGGGACATTTCACAATGCCAGACCTTTTATGGGCCTGTATGAAAGATAGTGCGTAGAGTCTTTCTGAGGCCTGTGGATCCATTTTAACCCTCTTCACTAAGGACTACTTCTCTATTTATTATGTTCTGCACTGGTTTCTATTCTATATTATTAAGTAATATACAACCTTATAAAATATTATTTGGAGTGAGCTGCATGCAGTGTAGCCTTCTGTAATATTATTGTCGCAAATACAGAGCTATGCCCTTGGATAATTAAGAGAAAAGTTTTCCTTCCTCCCCTCCCCTCCCATTTCCTCTTGGCTTCTCTCTCTCTCTTCTCTCTGTCTCCCTTCCCACCACCTCCATGCAGTTTAATTTATAGCAAAGCTTGAGGTCTGTACCCAGTTACCTCCAAGTTCTGAGAAAGTTCCAAATTTCTTACATGGGTTTATTTAAGTAATTTCTTAGCTGCTTTTCAAAATCATAATCTTGCGAAGGTGGCTTACAGTATAAAATGAATACTGTATATTAATAAAATCATATAAAATATAATTTTAAATAAAAGCTAGTTTCAACAAAATACAGTTTCAAAATGTTTACCAGCAGTGAGTATTATAAAAGACTGTACGGGCCAGTCTTAGAAAAGTGCGTGAGTACATTGAAATTCATTGGGTTACAGCTGAGGAAACTGTGAGACACACAAATGCCCCCCACACTTTGGACTCTCTTGTTCCAAGAGCCAGGGAGGGGGTAGATGGAATTTTATTTCTCTAAATCAGTGGCTCTTAACCTTTACTTCACCAGGGACCCCCTTTAAATATCTTTTGTTGCTGTGAACCCCCAAGACTTAACTCAAGATTTAAAACAACAATAACAACAATAATTACACTATCCATTAAATTGTCCCTCAGAGACAATGGAGGGGGGGGAGACTTTTCTCCTGCTTCTTCCTTCAAGTTGATGGCTGGAGTAGATTGAATGGCAATGTGCAGGCCAAGCCAGCCAGCTAGCCTTTTCATTGGCTCCTGTCACATAGCCTTTCCACTGTAGGAAGAAGATGGGCCAAGCAGCCTTCAGGCCTTTGCAGGCCCCCTGTGAGGGCATTATGGCCCCCTGCAGGTCCGTGGACAACAGGTTAAGAACCAGTGTCTAAATTATTTTCCTGATTAGCCTGGAACTCTTTGTTTCTACTGCACAATCCACTGCTTATACTACCATGAGTCTTTTGCAATGCTGTTCAGGCAATAAGTTTATCTAATATTGGCCATAAAAATATTGTGGGTAAAGCTACCTACAAGCTGGTAGCAGATTCCTAAGCACAAGAGATGCTTGAGGATTTTGTTTGGTCCTCATGTTGACCTGGTTTGCACTTTCTAGACTAATATGTGAATCAAAATGCTGTTTTTCTTTAATATCCAAATTTTAGGTTAGATATTGTGGCTCAAAGATGCAACATATGTTTTGGGGCTAAAATCTTTTTGTGTGGGAAGAACACATCATAATAATGCTAATTTTCATGCTGAGACAAAATGATAAATCCAGAAGTTGGATGGATAGACTTATAGGTAAATACTGTATACATCCCAACTGAGAACTCTGAAAGGCCCTCTAAGCCTGTTTTGTGTTCACTGGCTGCACTTCCAACCCTTTTAAAAAATGTTAAAGGTGCCTTCTTGTCCCAGAGTCCTCAAACCCCTGGGGCCAGGATATAGATGAGATGTAGACTGCTTCAGCTTAGAGGACACATACTCTGAAAAACAGCAAATGTAAATGTGCCCTTGGACATACTTTTTTCACAGAAATCACAGGTGAAGCAGTATTTCTTCATTTAAAAGTCTTCCTGATATTACTGTAGGAAGTCAATGACACCAAATAGCAATGTTAGCAAAATAAAGCTATAAACAAAAAAGATAGGGGAATGGTGAATACACTCTGATTTTGACAAGTTTTGAACATTGCACCCTGTTCCTCTGAACATTTTTAGTCTTGCTCTGCTTTTTAACTCTGTATATATTTCTATCCATTTTTAATCCAGGTTGTAAACTGCCCTGGGGGGTTCTTGCAACTGAAAGGTAAGATATAAATCATCTAAACAAATAACAGCAGCCAGAGAGAGAGAGAGAGAGAGAGAGAGAGAGAGAGAGTGAGAGAGAGAGAGAGAGAGAGAGAGAGAGAGAGAGAGAGCAGGAGTTAGTTCTAAATATATATTTAAAATGAAGGTTTTTACTCATTTTTGAAATGGCAAAAAGCATGGGAGTGGCAGGGGTGAGAAATATTCATGGAAGGGTCAAATTCAAACTACAGATAGAGAATGACTGAAAAGTGCCTTCAGAGAAACACACACACACATATAAAACCTTCCATGAGCTCACAAAATTAGAGTCCAGACTTCCTCTTGATGTGGTCAGTTTTGTATTTACATCTATTATATTTAATTTCAACTGGGAAATTTCTAAAACAGTCAAAAAGGAATTGAAAGATACAGTTGAAAGGACTCCTTAGACATCATGGAGGCTAAATGTATAATAATAGTCTTCTCAGACTGGTTCAAGATTTTGCTTTTAACCTATGAAGTTCATAATAGTTTAGAACAGCAAGACTCCCATGAGACCTCTATAGCACATCTACATAAATAAATTTAAGTTTCTGTCTCCTTTTTCATGGCAGTATCATGCAAAAATTGATGGACAGATTTTCACCAGATTTGGAGGATAAGTTTGAGATGGTCTGGCCTAAAATACAGGCCATGTGGTGTATAAGAAATTTACTTGGGTGATCCTGGGGGCTCACATTTTTGTTGTTGTTGTTGTTGTTGTTGTTGTTCATTCATATAGATCAGTGGTTCTTAACCTTTCCTTTACCAAGGACCCCCTCCCCTTTAAATATTTTGTGTTGCCATGGACCACTTCCTCAGAGGCATTGGAGGGGGAGGAAAGACTTTTCTTCTGCTTCTTCCTGCAAGTTTGTGGCTGGAGCAGATTGAATGGCAATGCACAGGCTGAGGCTTTGCCTTGGCTCCTGTCATGTGGCCACTCCACTGCAGGGAGGAGGTGGGCCAAGCAGTCTTCAAGCCTTTGTGGACCCCCTGTGAAGACATCACAGCTCCTTGGGGGTCAGTGGACCACAGGTTAAGAACCACTAATATAGATGATTTATTTTAAGTTTTCTTTCTTCTGTAGGTACATACAAGAAATTTTGCAAGCCATAATACCAGCCCAATGATGAACAAATCTTAGCTCCATATCAGCACGAGCTTTTAAAAAGGTGAATTTTGAGAGTCTAAAAGTCAATCCGAAAGGGATAATTGCTTGAGGGTGAATTTTGAGAGGCAGGCTCTTTTAAGGGCAAACTAAAGTGATGACCAAGACAAGGAACTTTTCACAACTAATCGGGAAATGTGTGCTCCTTCAAGGGCAACTGGGACTAATGCACAATGTGAGGAATGTTTGAGCACCCACAGAGATTGCAGTCATCTTCCCAGTGCAGCTGAAACTGAACAATCACTAATGTTAGTGAGTGATGTGGGGTTGTTTAGCTAGTTAAAATATAGGAGTGGTGAATGTGAGGGTGGGTAGAAAATAGGGGTGTGGAGCTTAGTGGATCCCAAACACATTTGCTGGAGTTAGCAGTGACATGGGTGGACTTGATAGTCTTCAGGTGGCTTGCATTTGTCTTCCAGACACATTAGGATTTCATATTCCACCAGAATTATTTCTATCTCTCAAGTTCATTATTTACAGAGCCCTTGGTGATGGGACTCCTGCTTTTGGTATACATGGCTCTTTCTCGCAGTACATGCTGTGATTGTGAGGGAACAGGGACAAGTCTGGCTTCACACCCACACAGTTGCATAAGGAGGAGCTGATCCAGATGGGCCTTGCATTGTTTGATTCAACAACAAAAAGACTGAAAGCTTAGACTGTATATTAGGAGGAATAAAGTATACTCATGGCTGTCCTGCAGTGAGCTGGATTCTGAATACTGGGTGCTCTGTTGGTCAATATCCACATACTACAAATAATCAACTGTGTTAGCTATGATGGACATACAAATTTAAGACCAATGTGCCTCTGTATACCAGTCAGAGGGGGACCAGCAACTGAGAGGGCTGTTACCAGAGCTTGGAAGTAATTAATTGCAAATAACACATTACTTGTAATCAGTTCCTTTTCCCCCATCATGAAGGTGTTACCATTTAAAAAGAAAATATTTTTAATGAAAAATGCATACAGTGATGAAACAAAGACATCATTCATCAGCAGTCAGAGGACATTTTTCCTGACCTTAACCAAATAGGACTGAAGATTTTATGGGAAACCATCAGCAGTTGTACAGAAAGTAAATGAATGTGATGAAAACAGAGACAAATTTCTCTGTCTTTTAATCTCCTTTGTTTATCATCCTGATGCTTTGAATAAGTTTTTCCTAATGAGCAAGGTCCCAAGTCCTGTATAACCATGTCTTTATGGGATTTTCATTTCTTCACTATTCCCAAACAAGCAGTTGCCATGAGTAAGAAAATCTATTCCTTCTGGTACTTCATTCCGTTTGTAGAGTAACTTTAATTTTAAAATTTGTTTTCATATTTACAGGGCCATGGTGACCTGTTTCAGGATGACAAGTGGCCAGGAGAGGACACCCATAGCTTGAGAAATAAAGGAGAAACCAAAACAGTCTGGGTTCATACATAGAGGATCTGAAAGAGCAGATGAGTGGCCAAACAGTTCTAAGCACAAAAAGCAGACCAAGTAGGGTCAGAAGCCAGTCAGGGAATAAGTGAAGAGAAGAGTCCAAAAACAAAGCCAAGGTTCAGGAAACTAGAGAGCAAGGCTCACAATGATGCCACTGTGGATGGCCACTGCTGAAATAAGATGTTGGTCTGGATGAGGTATTGCCAACATCATAATTACCTGGTTAAAAATATGAATTTGTCTACCTCACAATGCTTGGAACCAAATTTAATATCCCCTCTTTTCAAAATTCTTCTATATGTTAAAATGAATAATGAGATTATACTTCTGCGTGGGAACTATTTTCAACCTGAACCCAAGAAGTTCTGAACACCAAATGCTGCTCTCAGAGAATGAAACAACCTGCAACAGGGATTGTTCAAAAGTGTTTCAGCAATGCTGAGTGACATTCCCAAGCCTTGCACAAGAGGGATGGGGAAGAAAACTGGACTCCTGCAGGTTCCCAGCATCCCCCAGCAGAAGCTATTTCCATGGCTGTCTCTACCAGTTCTCCCCTTAGCATCTGTTTTCTTGACCAACGAGGCCTCTGAGACAAAAATAAGCTTTCCTCCCAGATATAACAGATGCTCAATGCAAATATGGTGATTACATTTGACTGGAACTCTCTATCACAAATGTCTAAGGGGCCAAAGCTAGTCTCTCAATATATGGAAAGTTTCTCTATACCCATATTACTTCTAAACATGCCTTATCCATCGTTCAAGCTCTCTCTCTTAAACACATGTTAGATTGTGACTAATAGTTTACTTTTCTACCAAACAATTTTTGTTCACATAAAATCATCAGCACCAGGAAATGTTGGCTGGAATTCACTTGGGGATTTATGTCTTCATAAGTGGCCTTACATATGCAGGACCTAGAACTGAGCAGTTTCACAATGTCTATGAAACTGTGCCAGGGCCTGCTGTTACATTACAATGTAGGGGGCCAGCAAAGTGACTTTTGTGTATCAGAAGCAATGCACAACAGGATCCAGTGAGCATTGGGACACTAGCTAAAGAGTGCTGATGTGCATCGGGACACCCTGATATACACTGGGACACTCTTGCTGGTGTCCTGATATACATCTTCACAATTCACTAGGAGGGTTCCTTAGTACCTCGACTACATAGCTAAGTATGCATAAAGTTATGTAATGCAGACCACAATAGAGAATTCCAGCCATCAGGTGAAACACAGGCGCTAGCATAGCTCCTTCATGGACAACAGGGAGGCAGGTAGGGCTGGAGCCCTGTCCCCACAATAACATGTCAGATTAGACCACCGACTCCCATGTAGTTGAGCCTTCTCAGATAATCAGAAGAGTACTAAATGATAAAGCACTAAGAAATAATAAGAGCAGATGCTGTTGAGTGTTCCCAGGAATAATGAAGGCTGCCTGAAATGCTATGCACACTTACTTGGGAATAAGCTACACTAAACACACAGAGGGCACTTCTAAGTACACACTGTGCTTGTAAGAATCTTCGTATTTAAGGATGTTTCACTAATAATGAATGGGAAATTTATTCCCCACCCACAGGTAGGCAAAATTAAGAACAACCTGTCAGTGTTGAGCCCACCCCACCTCAGAAATAGCTCCAGGATCCCCAACTCTAGTTTGCAGGATGAGGGGAGGAAATCAGGGTGTGAGTGCAGCCTTCAAAAGATCTTTTTAAATAAGAAATTCTTGCATGCTGCTTGTCTTTGCTGCTGCAGTCCAGTTAGACTGGACTAATAGGAAGGAGCAGTTTCTGTAGATTCTACAGGGCTTCCTGTAGGAACTTCCTCCACTCCCTCCTTTCTTTCTTAAAATTTCTTCAACTGCAGTCAGCACCAGGAGAATGGGAAGGAGCAGTCAGTATGGAAAAACGCTGATCTGCCTCAGGTTTGCTGCAAGAGAAGCTGGATATGGTACTAGAGGATTGCTACAGGATTATGCTTTTGCTATGTTATTGTTAACTTTCCCAGTTCTGTTTCCAACCCTGAATGGCTGAAGTTGTAATATAATGTATTTTCTTGAACTGAGACACGTGAGTTGTACCAAGGCTAGCAGAAACTGTGAATTTGAAGGCTTTCACGCTTGGCATCCATAGGTTTTAGTGGTTTTTTTCCGGGCTGTGAGGCTGTGTTCTGGAATAGTTTCTTTCTGATGTTTCACCTGCATCTGTGGCTGGCATCTTCAGAGAATGGTGGGGTAGAAGTGTGTGTTTTTTTGTTTTTTTTAACTGCGGGTCCCTGTTGGAGAGGATATGTAAATATGTAAAGCCATTCAAATACACAAATTTACATATCCTCTCCAACAGAAACTCACAGTATATAAACCCCACACACTCCTACTACTGTAATATGTGGATATTGACTACCCATAGATGCAGACAAAATGTCAGGAATAAACTCTTCCAGAATATGGTGTCACAGCCTGGCGGGGGGGAAACCCCATGGGAGACCTATTAGCAGAAACTGTTTTACAAATGTATTTCAGCTCTGCTTAGCTAAGGATTCCTTTCTCTTATGATTTTTGATTTCATTTCTCTCTCTTTCTCATCCTTTATCTCCTCACCCCCACAACTTCTGCTAAATGCATTCTCCTTCTCTTTTCTCTCTTAATCTCTTTGCCCACCTGTAATACCGGCTTACACTTGCCTTCTCCCTCATTTCCTACTTCCTCATACCCTCATCTTTCTACCCCCCCCACACAGACAACTTTTGGCTAAATGCTTTCTCTTACCTCCTCTTCTCTTTCTCTCCCCCATACCCAAAACTTATAGCTAAATGTCTTCTCCATCCCCCCTCTCAAATCTTCATCTTCTTACTCCACATCTAGTTGTACTCATCCTATCCCTCCATTTGCATGTCCAAGGGCAAAAGAGTTGTGCACCAAATATGAAATAAATACCAGATTTTTACTGGAAAGAAATAGGCCACAACTTTATTGATCACAGCTGCAGCTGGGTTGGCCCAGGTATGTGTTCGGATCTGGGCATCAACCAACCTGCCTGTTGATTGATGAGCCCAAGCTTTCAGCCAGAGCCAAACCACTGGGGTGACCAGAGGAGGAGAAACTGGTTGGGAGCCCAGCATGACCCCCCCCAGTCACCGGGTACTGGACAGGTGTATGCTCCCACCTGGGTGACACCCTATCTGCCCCACACTGCCAAGTCCCATAAGGGCATTCCCCTACGTTACCAGTGCCTGAAGGACACTGGTGAATAATTTCCCAGATCCAGGATCCATGCTGACCACCACAAAAAGGTGGGCTTGTATGAGACCCCTGACCCGCCTTCCACCAACCCACTGCAGCTGCAACCTGCAAAGGGGGAACCTCTCTGCCCACAGTGGCCCAGTCTCATACCCTGAATATTTCAAATGCTGTCCCCCAATAGTTCTAAAGTCAGTTCCTGTTAGTCCATGTCTGCTGTTGTGCCTTCCTCTGTCAGCTTGTCTGCCCAAAGTACTCCCTCCAATGTACATGTCCTGCACACTGGATCCATGTGCCATTCTGCTTTACCTTTGCAACTCTGCTTGACCTTGTGCCTTTCCACTTATCCCAATGCCAGTCCAGCCCTGTCATTACAGTCAGCATCCCAGTCTTTGCCACATGGCTACATGTAATTGCATTCCATGCCTGCTGTGCCTGTGTCATACGATAGACCTGTAACAAGAAAGAAAGGTCTTACATACCATCCAATCCAAGTTTTGGTCAAATGTACCCAGCATAAGTCTTAGACTTCCACCTGCCCATGGTTTTTATCCTGTCTGCAGGAAGTCCATGAGATGCTGCCAGGGTAGCCACTCCAACCCTCATAGAATCATAGAATTGCAGAGTTGGAAGAGACCATGAGGGCCATCCAGTCCAACCCCCTGCCATGCAGGAAATCACGATCAAAGCATCCCCGACAGATGGCCATCCAGCCTCTGTTTAAAGACCTCCAAGGAAGGAGACCCCACCATACTCCGAGGGAGTGCATTCCACTGCCGAACAGCTCTTACTGTAAAAAAGTTCCTCCTAATGTTGAGGTGGAATCTCTGCTCCTGGAGCTTGCATCCATTGCTCCGTGTTCTGATCTCTGGAGCAGCAGAAAACAAACTTGCTCCATCCTCGACGTGACACCCCTTCAAATACTTAAACAGGGCTATCATATCACCTCTTAACCGTCTTTTTTCCAGGCTAAACATACCCAGCTCCCTAAGTCTCTCCTCATAAGGCATGGTTTCCAGACCTTTCTCCATTTTAGTCGCCCTTCTCTGGACATGCTCCAATTTGTCATCAATATCCTTTTTGAATTGTGGTGCCCAGAACTGGACACAGTATTCTATGTGAGGCCTGACCAAGGCAGAATAGAGCGACACTATTACTTCCCTTGATCTAGACACTATACTTCTATTGATGCAGCCCAAAATCGCATTGGCCTTTTTAGCTGCCGCATCACACTGTTGACTCATGTTCAACTTGTGGTCTAATAGGACTCCTAGATCCCTTTCGCACGTAGTCTCATTCAGCCAGGTCCCCCCCATCCTATATCTATGCATTTCATTTTTTCACCCTAAGTGCAGTACGTTACATTTCTCCGTATTGAATTTCATTTTGTTAGCTTTGGCCCTAAATGAGTATCTCCCAGATTCAGCCTCTGGGAGCCCCAAGCACCTGAGGGTCATTCTAAACACTGTCACCATCTGGAAACGCATGAGGGAGAACCTGTCCAAGTGAAAAAAAGGTGGCCTGGACAAGGTAGCCTCCTTCTCAGGAATTTCTACAAGGTGCACACAGGGCAAGGATGTTCTCAACCAGGCGGTGGAGCTTGATGGTGGCCCCTTTCCCCATCGGATCACACTTTTGAGTGTGTGATGCGGATGGAAATCAAATTGCCTCAGAAAGAGATGTCCCTGACTTGGATAGCTCTATCCAATTTTGCTGACTTTTGTGTTGGCAACTAACTCACCTACCCTTAAAGCCCTGATGAAGGCTGTTGTGAAAGCCATCTGAAACAACAGGGTCATACCCTGAATTGTAAACCTTGGAAAGCTGTCTGCACAGTCTCTGAAAGAGTAGGAATGTGATGGGCCTCCTGCCATCCACCAAAAATGGCCTTCCCCTTTTCTACCCTTCAACCATCCTTCTGACCAAGAAGAAGGCACATGGGTTGGGACACCCCCCCCCGCTTTGCTGAAGAAGGAGAAACCTGCCAATTGAGTGGCCATGGATCCCCCAATCTCCTCATCTCCAATAAATGTGACAAGTAGTGGAGCACATGCCGCTCCTGGGCGAGCCATGCAGCTGCATAGCCATGTGTCTACTTAAAAGCAATGGACCTACCCACTGACTTGCTGTAAGCAGCTAGTGTAGCTGAGGGGACCAAATTTAATACTTCCTAAATCACCTTCCGCTGCCATAGCTCCTGCAGGAATATCATGGGGTGCAGATCTGCCTTCTGTGCTAAGGCACGAAATCTGTCCTTCTGAAAGAGAGATAAGGAATCCACAACCTCGTTATTTACTCCTGATACAAACCAAGTAGAGAAAGTTATATTGGCAGATAGACATAGAAGTACAAATTTTCTAAACAATCTCATGACCCTTTCAGACTTGGAAGATTGTCTGTTGATGACACTCACCACTGCATGGTTGTCAAACCAGAAACAGATCATATTGTTCCTGAATGCCACCAGAATAGGGAAAAATTCCAGGAAGGTGAGATACCTTGAGGGTGTCTCCTTCTCTCCATTCTGCTGCCCAATGCTGTGCAAACCAATGTCCTTGGGAAAAGACTCCAAACACGATGCACCCTGCTGCATCCGAGTGCACCTGTAAGCCATCCCTTAAGTCCCACATATTCTGCCACACTGAAATCCCATTGATATGCATTTCACTCTGCTAAATTGTATCATCACTGATCGTGGTCTTTTGCTGATGATTCCAAAACCCAACTTGCATAAAATAACAGGTGTCTATACCATCTCCTCTCAGTGCAACTTCCAGTCACTTGACAATTCCTCTAGCATTAGTCCGGTCCACAGCCAGCTGTCCACCTACTGGTAGGGTTACCATACTCCAGCCACTCAAATCTGGACATCTAATTAAATTAATTAATTAATTAAATATTATATCCTGCCCAATATCTGAAGACTTCTGGGGAGTTTACAATAACATCCTTTTGAAACAATAAATAACAAAAATAATTTTAAAATGCAAAAAATATATATAATAATAAATCACATCAATTAGAAATCAGAAAATTTTAAATCAGTCAAACCAATCTAAAATAGTACCAACCATAGCACATGTACAACCTGGATAAAATCAATTAAGGACAAAAGCTTTCATAAAAAGCCATGGTTTGACTTGGTGCCAAAATGATACTAGTGTTCATGCCAATCAGGCTTCCAAGAATTCCACACTTGGGGTGCCACTGCAAAGAAGTGCCCCTCCAATAGACCTCAGGCAGCCTTTCAGCTTTGGTACCATTTTTATAGCAACCAGTGTTCTGAGAGAACCAGACAGACTATAGTTGTCCCATCATATTCGCCGGGGTTTAGTTCCAGAACCCCCCACGAATACCAAAATCCATGAATACTCAAATCCCATTATATGCAATGGCATAGCAAAATGGTGTCCCTTATATGCGATGGCAAAATCAAGGTTTGCTTTTTGGATTATTATTTTTTAAAGAATATTTTCAAGCTGTGAATACGTAAATCCATAGATACAGAGGGATAACTGTAATGTTTAAAATAAAATAGGTAGATGCAAATTCAAATCCCTGATTCACCATGGAATTTACCATGTGACCTTGCACCATCACTACTACTCAGAAAATCTATTTTATGGAATTGTTGTGGGGATTGATAGTGGGGAAAAAAACCATAAAAAAGTGCACATGGACATTTCTAATGGTGGTGGTAATAGTAACAACAACAGCAATAACAACATTTTCTCATGTGGAGAAACATCTAGTACTGTTCTCAATCACATCACTTAGTGGGTTTTGCTTTTGTTTTTGCTGGATTGCAATAAACTAAAGAGCCATGAAAATATGACAAGAAGCCCCTGAAAGTGTCTGCCATCTGATTCACGGGGAGATAGATAGAGCAAAGAAAGGACTAAAAGCAGTAGCTATAGGCGATTCATTTCAGACATAACAAATCAAACATTTTATTACAACCAGAAAAGAATCAAGAGTAACTTTCTTTTTCCTAAATCAACAACAAAAAAAGTGATGCCTTTATTGGCCAACCAAATGCAAGACACATGATGCAAGCTTTCATAGCTCTATTGGCTTCTTCATCAGGCAAAAGATGTTAACAATTTTTTTTATAATATATTTTTTATTATTGATTTCCTTTATAATTAATTCTTGTACACATTCATATGATCATACAATTCCATAAATTTTACATTCATACAATTTTAGTATTGTACATTTGTCCAATCTTCCTTATCATTTTTACAACAATTAAAATTCTTCTCTCTCATTCTTACATCATCTTTCTTGACATCTATTCTTTCTACTTCATTTGCCACTTCCCATCAGGTCTCATTATTGGGATCTATTTGTTTATCTGGTTGTACACTCTAGCCCCTTTCTAACCAGCTTAATGTTAACAGCGACTCAAATCCCTTTTAATCTTTTCTAACCAAATGGGGTCTTCTCAAAATTCTTGTCTTTTAATTTTCTTATTTACATTATAAATCCCATATCCATCCCATTTCCCCATAATTCAAATAAATAATGTTTTGTCTCCTTCCATTCTTTCTCAAATTCTTTCATATTGTTATTTCTCATGGCAACTGTTAATTTATCCAGATACATAAGTTCAATCACTTTAACCCCCCATTCCTCTTTTGTTGGGATGGTTTCTAATTTCCAGTGACGCGCATAGGTAATTCTGGCCGCTAAAATTAAATTAAACATAATTCTCTCATTATATTTCCCCATGGGTTCGTCAAAAATACATAACAAATATTTTTCAGGTCTCATCTGAAAAGATGTTTTCATTATCCCCTCAACCATAGAATGAATCATCATCCAAAAAGTTCGTGCTATGGTACATGACCACCAACAATGAAAAATTTTCTTACTTCTTGTTTACACTTCCAGCATTTATTACTAGATGACTTGTAAATTCTTGATATTTTGTCAGGGGTCATGTACCATCTATAGAACATTTTCCAACAATTTTCCTTTAAGTCTTGACATGATGTTAATGATAGTGTCCGATTCCACAATTTCTCCCATTGGTCAAATCTAATTGTATTCTTGATATTTTGAGCCCATTTTATCATGGGTTCCTTTACCTTTTCATCCTCACACTCCCACTTTAATAAAATCTTATAGATCTTAGCTAGCAATTTGGAATCTTCTGACAAGATCGTCTCTTCCAACTCTGACTTGTGTTGTTTTATACCATAAATTCTCATATCTTGTTTCAACCTATCTCGGACTTGTCGATATAGTAGCCAATGACAGATAATTCCTTCTGTTTTTAAATCCTCTTCTGTCTTAACCTCCGGTTTATTCCCTTCGCATTTTATCAAGTGTTCATATCTTAACCATTTAATATCTTGTAATTTTTCCCTCCTATAAAACGCTTGATGGGGAGATATCCATAGAGGAGTTTTTAACAAACATCGACTCTTATATTTCTTCCACACTCTAAGAAGTGGTTTCCATATATAGTGATCGTTAAAATCCTTATTTGCTGTTTCTTTATCAAACCAAATAAAGGCGTGCCATCCAAATCTAAGTTTGTCACTTTCCACCGCTAATATTGTTTCATCTTTCAAATCGCACCATATCTTTATCCAATATAAACAGCTGGCATGTAAATATAATTTTAAATTGGGAAGCCCTAGGCCTCCCCTTTCTTTTACATCCTGTAAATATTTTAATTTTATTCTCGGCTTTCTGCCAGCCCAAATGAATCTGCTTAACTTCTTCTGCCAGTCATATAAAATGCCATCATTATTTATAATGGGGATCGTTTGAAATAGAAACAATATTTTAGGCAGAATGCTCATTTTGATAGCAGCTATACGGCCCAATAACGAAAGTTTCAATTTCAACCATCCTTCTAATAATTCCTTTACTTCTTTCCACAATTTAGTGTAATTATTTTTAATCAGATCACTATTGTTTTTTGTTAATATTACTCCCAAATATCTAATCTTATTGTCCCATCTAAACTCATTTTCTATCTCTTCTTATTTTCTATCTCTTCTTTCTCCTGTCTGTTTAAATTAAATGGGAACATAGATGTTTTATTCCTATTTATTTTCAAGCCTGACACTTCTTCGAAGGTTTTCAGTGCTTTGATTATTTCCTCTACATTTTCATGTGGGTCTTCCAAAATTAAGACCAAATCATCCGTGTATGCTCTCCTCTTAATCTCCCATTTCCCAACCTTTAGCCCCTTTATCCCCCTATTGTTTTTAATACTATTTATAAGTAGTTCCATCACCACTATAAAAAGAAATGGGGAGATTGGGCAACTTTGCCTCGTTCCTCTAAATTTTTTTATATTTTCTGATAATTCTCCATTTACGTTTATAGCTGCTTTTTATTCTTTATATATCGCTCTCATCCATTTAAGAAAATTATCACCACAGTTCATCATTTTTAGAGTATTGAGAATCAAATCCCAACTCACACTATCAAACGCTTTCTCGATATCAAGGAATATCAACACCACTTTTTTCTCTGGGTGCTGTCTATAATATTCGAGTGCATTTAATACCATTCTTATGTTGTCTCTGATATGTTAACAAAAAATTTTAAAATGGTGTTGGAGTCACCGGCCTACATGTTGTCTCAGATGTTGCTTATGTTGTTGTTCAGGTGAGGGATCTCATGTAGGCAGAGACCACTCCTACTTCCTGGCCATTTGGGAGCTGAGACAAAGGACAGTACAATTTAACTCCTTCTGCCACACCAAGGCAACCTCTTTTGGTATCCAGCATTAATCTGAGCTTTTGTGAAGCCATTGGCTCCTTTGTTAGGCAGAGACCATTGGATTTTTCAAAAAGTCTCTGTACTAATATATTTGGGAAAAAAAGTTCAGGTGCTGTGTAGGTAAAGCATAGCCAATTATAGTCCAAAAGAGAAGTTTTGCCTTTGTTGGAGGTAGAAACCTTGGAAGTTTAGTCCCGCACCACATTTCTTTTTCTTGTTCCACGTTTCATCACAATACACACGGACCCTGAGACAGGAAGTAAGCCTGGTGGAGGAGAGGGGCAGGTTTTATTGACATTGGCAGGGGAGACCTGGCAGCACTTCCCCTAACTTGTCCATCCAAATACTTCTAGCCTTTTAGTACCTTATCAAACCTGAATTTAATAACATGCCATATGTAAGTCAAGCTACTGTAGACTTTTGCCCTTAGCCAGCCATTATTGTCTTGTCCCTTGCCTCCCACCCTGTGCCATCTGCAGTATTTGACTCCATTATAGAGCTGTTTAAAAGATACTGAGTTAATGTACATGAACATGCTGAACTTGAAATGCATGCACTATATAAATTATACTAATTTATTAACCTAATTGTCTTTGAAGGAGCAAGCAGGCCCATGAAATAATATGTCTCAGAAAAAACAATGCAGTATGGCAAAAGGAACCATTTCAGCTCTTGTGAATAAAGGATCATACAATTGAACCTGTTTTAAGGAAGCGGATGTGACACTGCATGTACCGCAAGAGGTGTTTCTACTTGCAAAATGCAATGTGTGCTGTTCTGCTCTGGTTATTGGAGTATCTACTGGAGAGCACATGTGGTCAGAATGTGGTGAGTAGCTGCTTTTACATGACATTTATTTGGAGGTGAAACTAATAAGAATGGCTCTCTGCCAAACATTCTATTATCTCTGAGTATAATTTAATGTAACACTTTCAGTCCTGTGGCTGAGTTTTTATTCTGGAGTGGCTCCATTTGAATGGGGAAAATGCATCTGTGGAGGACATCTGTTTGCTAGCACCAGCATCATTGACTGGAAGCCATGCCTTATGAGGAATGACTTAGGGAGCTGGGAGTGTTTAGCCTGAAGAAGAGAAGGTTAAGAGGTGACATGATAGCCATGTTTAAATGTTTGAAAGGCTATCATATTGAAGAGACTAGGACACAAAGCAATGGATTCAAGCTACAGGAAAAGATATTCTGCCTAACAATTAGGAAGTATTTCCCAATGGTAAGAGCTGTTTATGGAATATGCTGTTTCAGAGTGAGGTGGAGTCTCCTTTGGAGATTTGTATTCTTGCACGGCAGGGGGTTGGACTGGATGGCCCTTGTGGTGTCTTCCAACTCTATGATTCTATGACATATCACCTTCTTGCTTCCAAGATGAAGGGTGAAAATACACACTCTGTTGAATGTGTATATTATGCTTTGCGTGATAGAAAGATGAGGATAGACAGAACCACTGCATTCTGCTCTACTGAGTTTTCTGTTCTGTTTCATCTAATCTAGTTAGATACTAGGATCTAGGAGTCCTAGTAGACCACAAGTTGAACATGAGTCAACAGTGTGATGCAGCAGCTAAAAAGGCCAATGCGATTTTGGGCTGTATCAATAGAAGTATAGTATCTAGATCAAGGGAAGTAATAGTGCCGCTCTATTCTGCCTTGGTCAGACCTCACCTGGAGTACTGTGTCCAGTTCTGGGCACCACAATTCAAAAAGGATATTGACAGATTGGAGCATGTCCAGAGAAGGGCAACTAAAATGGTGAAAGGTCTGGAAACCATGCCTTATGAGGAGAGACTTAGGGAACTGGGTATGTTTAGCCTGGAAAAAAGAAGGTTAAGAGGCGATATGATAGCCTTGTTTAAGTATTTGAAGGGGTATCACGCTGAGGATGGAGCAGGCTTGTTTTCTGCTGCTCCAGAGACTGGAACACGGAGCAATGGATGCAAGCTCCAGGAACAGAGATTCCACCTCAACACTAGGAGGAACTTTTTGACAGTAAGAGCTGTTTGGCAGTGGAACACACTCCCTCGGAGCGTGGTGGGGTCTCCTTCCTTGGAGGTCTTTAAACAGAGGCTGGATGGCTATCTGTCGGGGATGCTTTGATCAAGATTTCCTGTGTGGCAGGGGGTTGGACTGGATGGCCCTCACGGTCTCTTCCAACTCTACAATTCTATGATTCTATGATTCTAAACCTTGAAATGGATCATGGCAATTGGAATGTGATTTGCTCCGGTTAAGTAGAACTAGGTTGCCATATCACCCGTATAGCCAGTTTCTACATGTCAGTATCCATTTGGACCATTAATTGGCCCTGATTCCAATGTTTTTTAAGTAAATCTCTAGCCTCTGTAAAAGTTGAGATATGGGGGGAAATGTGAAGACACTCTTCTGTCAAATGTCTCTTTGAGAAAGAATTCTGCCTGGGAATTTCAGTCATCATGAGGGAAGAGAGAAAGAGCTCTATGAGCAGCAGAGTGCAAGAAGGAAGCGAGGAGTGCATTGAAGTACCTACAAGGATGTAAGGTGAAGCAAGGGAAGGAGTAGGAAAGATACCAAGCAGTGTGAGAGGTGTCACACAAGAAGCAAGCAAGGGGTGCACCATGAGGGCACAAGGTGAGGGAAGAAGAAAATAGGAGCATAAGTGGTATGAACATGAGAGTATAAGAGGCAAGCAAGGGATGCTCCAAAAAGGTTAAAGGGAGGGAGAACAAGGGAGCAAATGGTGTGAGCAATGGTGAACTAGAAACAGAGAAGGAGTGCACTGCATGGGCATGAGGTGAGGGAGTGAGAGAGATGGGGGATGAGCAGTAGGAGCGCAAGAAGCAAGAGAAGGGTGCACTGCAAGGGCACAAGATGAGGTGAGGGGGAAGTATGAGAGACTGGAGAGTGAGAAGTATGAGTGGTGGCATAGAAGAACAAAGAGAGAGGTGCACCACAAGAGCACGAGGTGAGGCAAGGGAGAGAGTAGGCAACACCGGAGAGTGAGTGATGGGAGTGGCCAAGGACAAGAAGCAAGTGAGATGCACACCACAAGGATGCAAGGTGAGGAGAGGCAGGCATGTAAGCAGCAGGATGCAAGAAGCAAGAGAGAGGCATGCGATGAGGGCAAGAGGGGAGAGGAGTGAATAAGAGACATGAGAGAGTGAATGATGGGAGCAATAGTGTTCATGAAGCTACTGGGGGTGGACTGCAAGGTGAGGCAAGAGAAGGTGTTGGAAAAATGGGAAAGAGAGCCCAAAGTGGCAGAGTGTGCTACCCTAAGATGTGGGGTGTGTGTGTGCTCTGAGACCCACCTATGATACCAAAAATCTAGATGGGGGAATTATTAGCTCAAACAGTATGCCTGCAAGAGGAGGATAACTGTGGGGACCTATTCACCTAAGTATACCAGTACAAACTCCAGAAAACTCTAGGTTGAAGTGAAATAAAATGTTTTTATTTGATATAGCACAAAAAGCATTCACACACGCAACACACATTCCTAAGAATGACACCAGGCTATCGAGGAGTAAGACAGAACACTTGGATAGAGGGCTAGATTTGGGAGATAGGGTGATAGTTACCAGTCTTGAAGAGCGGAGTTTTGAAGTACTCAGATAGAAGTCTGAGAGTGGCACTGAAAGTTCCGATCCGGAGGCGCACCGAGAAAGAGAGTGGCCAGTCTCCTACACAGTGGCACACCTTTCTATTGACGGGGGACTAATATTTATATCCTGCTTCATATCCTGAAGGGGTATTTTCACTATGACAAAGCCTAGGTGGGTTTCCCACTGAGTAAACAAAGGAAACCAAAACTTCACTGATTCCTGTTTATGGCTGGGAGATAGAAATTGATGGGTTTATGACAATCTCGCACTGCAGGACAGGAGGGGATTCTGAAGGGATATTTCCTTGGGATTGCAGCTGGAAAAGTCACTTTATTGTTTAATTTGGGTGACTCATTACTTAGGTTTCTAAGAAGGAATTATCACATACCCCCTTAATGACTTTGCTTACCAGGGGCTTCTGCTCAATCCTAGTTTGGGCTTGCTTGCTAAAATATTTCTAAGACATCTTCCCAGGTCCTTGTGACCTTCACCTGACCTCTTTTTGGATCATCCTGGTCAACTCCACCCCTTCAAAGTGTCCAATATTTCCAATTATGAGATATTATAGGGAGGGGTAGTAGGGCATCCTAACAATCACAAGAAACAAGGGATGGGAGCACTGTGAGGGTGTGGGGTGAGATGAAGGAGGTAGTAGGAGAGACAGGAAGTGAACAGCATGAGCAAGGTGGGCAAGAAACATGCAAAGGGTGCACTTTGAAGGTAGCAGGGAAATGTTAATATTGTTGTAGTTCTTTTATTTGTACTGTATTTTGAATGTACATGTCAGCTTTACATGGTTTCCCACTCCTTGTCAATCTCCATAGGAATTAGAATCATAGAATCATAGAATTGCAGATTTGGAAGAGACCACGAGGGCCATCCAGTCCAACCTCCTGCCAGGCAGGAAATCACAATCAAAGCATCCCTGAGAGGTGGCCATCTAGCCTCTGTTTAAAGACCTCCAAGGAAGGAGACCCCACCACGCTCCAAGGGAGCGTGTTCCACTGCCGAACAGCTCTTACTGTCAAAAAGTTCCTCCTCATGTTGAGGTGGAATCTCTGTTCCTGGAGCTTGCATCCATTGCTCCATGTTCCAGTCTCTGGAGCAGCAGAAAACAAGCCTGCTCCATTCTGTAAGGTAAGTTTGTTGAGGAGCAGGGAGAGCCCATAGCGATATAGTCATTGTTTAATTTGTTTTTAAACTTGGTATTTATACTTTTAATAATTTGTATTGTTTTTAAATTGGACTGTTTTAAAATCATTGTTAGCCACCTTGAGTCCCTACATTGGGAGAAAGGCGGGATGATGGTGATGATGATATAATTAATATCACTAAGCAAAGATTTGAACTTGGGTCTCCCTATTCCAAGTCCAAGACTTTAAACATTACTCTGTACTGGTTAACTCAGATCAGTTGTAATAGTAAAAAAGAAATGGTATGAATTTTGAAACACGGTGGGGAAAATGCAACAATTAATATAACTCATTTACATAATTAGAATGCAAATTAGAGTGCTTTACATAATTAGAAAAATTAGCATAATATGCACATTAGATGCCTGGGTTTTGAGGAAGTAGAATATGGCAAGTAGAAGGCAATAATACCCCCGCCAGCTAGATCAGGATGTAGGGGCATACAGAAAGATCTAGTATTGTGCCTAGGCATGTTAAATACTTGCCTCACAGGAAGCTCTTCGGCTTCCCCATGTTTGATCTGAGGGCTTCTTGAAGCATACAGATGAGTTGCAGGGACTGGAGGGAAAGCCTAAGCCTTACAGTAAGAAACAGTGGCTAAAGCAACACGCCTACCATGTCCCAAACCCAAGGCCATTCCTAATTTCCCAAGCAGATCTGAAATTTCCCAGAAAGCTGCGGGTCCTGGATCTGCACTTGTAAATACTTCCATCTTGCCAGAATCCATGGAGCATATACAGATTGCACCACAGGCAAACTTCAATCCTATTCCCAAGGGGAAAGTAATATAGACTGAGGGCTGATCTAGCTTGACTGCATGTATAATAGTAATGTACATTGTAAAGCCAAATTTGATCACAGGAAATCTTTTGTGACTACTGTTAACATCTCACATCTGTCTTTACCTTTTGGTGGATCTAGACTGCCTGCTTCTAGCAAGGCCAGACCTAGGGATGCTCCTGAATAAAGAAAAATAATTTCTACAAAATTTCTCCACAGAATCTGTCATTCTGATTTGCCTTGTCCCACATGTATAGAATACAGCAAAATGAAGTTGTTTTTTGCACTTCTTCCAATTATACTTTCTGGAGTTCTTGTAGAGGATATGTATTCTATGACACCCCCTTGACCTCATCACCACCAGCAGAATATATTGTAAGGCTGCTGGCAAGCTATGGACTATTCCTTGTCATACAGATTGCTGGATAATAGCCAGGATGGTGTGCCAAAAGGGCTAATAATAAGGAACTATCTGCATGATGAAATTCCTGTTGAAAATATAGACTTTCTTCAGGTATACCCAGTGCAGCAATCATTCAGTCTCTTCCCCTCCCTCATTTTCACAAATAGACAGAGCGAGAGAGAGCACAAGCAAGAAAGCTAGGATTTTCTTGGATATGTAGGGGCAATCTATGGTAGTTGCTACACACTTTTATTGCATTATCTTTGGTGCACTGGGAGATTTCATCACAGTAGTTTAACACTATTAATCTGAAATCAAAACATGCTCAAAAACGTTACCAGTTCCTCTGCAAAGACTGAAAAGATGGCAGTTGCCTGATGGTATGCAACAAAACAATAACAATCCATTTAATATAAATGAATATGAATATATTAAGAGAACAAAAGCTGTTGCTGACCCTCTGACCTTGTAGGCCTGTGCTTTTAATTGTTACAAAGTAACATGGAAGCCCTTCTGGATCAGAACAAAGGCCCATCTAGCCCAGCATTCTGTTTCAACAGTTGTGACTCAAATGTCCATGGGACACCTGCAAGCAGGACATGAATGCAACTGCACTCTCTTGCTCATTCTCCCCAATGACTGCTATACAGTCGTTGGCAGATATATATCTGTTATGACTAATAATGACTTCTAGCCCTATGCTCTCTGAAGTAGTTTTGTCCCCTTTTAAAAGAGCCCAAATTTGCAGCTGTCACTACTACTTCTGGTAATGAATACCACCGTTTAACAGTGGAGATTATCAGACCAGAACGCTAAAAGCATTCCTGTCCCACAGTCTCTAATCCCATCCCTGTCTTGGCACAATAACCCTCCCTATCACACTTACCTTGTCTCACATCCAACGGAGCTCCGTTCACTTCCCGGACTGAAATCCCACCCATTCTCGTGAGAAGACGTGAGCATGGGAAATTGAAAAATAAAAAGTTAAATAACACAAAAAAAGTTACACCAAGCACAAAAACACACTTTAAAACTTACAAGTAACCTGGGGAGGGTCATAAAAAGTGTGTCACTTACCTGGATGTTGCAATCTCACCCAAAAGTGTTCTGGCAAGACTGCCCATTGACGTTGCATTCACAAGAGTTAAATGGCCCAAGGTTTCACACACCGGCAATGCTGGCACCAAATCACAACAGGGGATCTATTAATGGCTAGGCCCGTCAATAAAAAGAAAAGCCATAATGACACCAGCAGAATGCAAAAGGATGATGATATCTGATATTGCCATCCTTTTGCATTCCCCTGGCTTCATTATGGTGCCACATTAGCCATGTCTGATAATCTCCTATGAGAAGTACAATTTACCTGTCCTTCATCTTCCACTGCTCATCTGCAGTGGATGACTCCATGTTTCAGTATTCTGAGATGCCAACTTTCTACAGACCATGTACAGTTTTAGAGGCCTCTAAATACCCTAAAGACGTCAGATCCTGTCTGATCATGGCTACTAAGCAGGGTCAGCTCTGGTTAGTACTTTGATGGGAGACCACCAATGAATACAAAGTGCTGTAGGATATATTTCAGAGGAAGGAACTGGTAAAACCACCTCTGAGTTTTCCTTGCCTATAAAATTCATCAGGTCACCATAAGTTGACAGGCGACTTAAAGGCACATGCTTTCATCTTTTTTCTGAGTTAAACAGCCTCAAATGCTGTCAGTTTTCCACATAAGGGAGTTGTTCCAGATAATTTTGCTTACCTTTTCCAGTGCCTTGCAGAAGTATTTAGCCCTTCCTTTGACAGTTTCATGGTATAATTGTTTTGTTGTATTATAATCTGTGACTGAAAAGGATTTTGTTGGCAGTGTTACCACTTAATGTACACAGGATACTCCATGTGCACCACTTAATACAGGTTTACACTGAGCTTCATTTGTGATTTTTCCACCTATTCCCACAGTTTGGAGAGATCTTTTCAAAACTCTTCACAATCTGTTTTGGTTCTAGCCACCTAAATGGTTTGGTGGTATCAGCAAATGTGGCGATGTCACTATTCACTTCTAAATCCAGGCCATGCACTAACAAGTTAAAAAGCAATTTCCCAGTCCTGAGCCCCAGTACTGAGTCCCAAGGCTTATACCCTTCTATTGCAAGAGCAGAATATTTATTCCTACCTTCTGCCTTCTGTTCTTTAACCAAGCTTCCAGTCCTTAAGAGGACTCTCTTCTTATCCCATGACTGCTAAGTTTGCTTTACAAGTCTAAATATTATCAACAGGATAAATCCTGCCTATATATTTACAGATACTTTGGGGGAAAACCTAAAAGCTTTTTGAGACAGGATTGGGATTTGCAGAATCCACATCACTTAGAATCATAGAGTTGAAAGAGACCAAAAGGCCATCTAGCTCAACCCCCTGCCATGCAGGAATACTCAAACAAAGCACTCCTGACAGATGGCCATCCAGCCTCTGTTTAAAATCTCCAAAGAAGGTGACTCTTGTCTTGTCTATATGAGGGGGAAAATATGAACATGCTTGGAAAGGCAGGCGTTTGAAACAATGCGAACTGCCTACGTGGCCAAAAGACACCCCCCCAAACTCCACATGACCCCCCCTAGTCAGCTGGCCGCCACAAATGATTCACTCGTGATTTTGAATCTGCTGCCGCCATTTAAAAAAAAAATACAGTTTCCCAGGGTGCGCACAAGCAACACTTCATATTTACAAATAAGGAAATGCAAAAAAAAAAAAAAAAAAAAAAGAGCGAGAGAGAGAGAGAGAGAGAGAGAGAGAGAGAGTATAAAATTGCTGTTGATTGACTTACTGGACCCTCACTTAGTCAAAAATCCAACATGGTGGCTGCAGCTGCTTTCCCTCTTTGCTAGCCCCACCCCAATCCTCATCCAGCCAATCAGATTGCACTGCCTGTTCGCATTTGTGTGAATGTGAATGTTCAAACGATCACAGATTCACATGTCGTATGGAGCTTTTTAAAAAAATCTGTATGAAGCCCCAGACATGGTGCACATGGACTTTGTGGTGGATTTTGCTGTCCCCCTTCCGAATGACACATATTTGTGTGAACAGCTGTTTGAATGGATTGCCGTACATTTGCATGCCGTTCGTATTTTTTTTTTTACTGTATAGACAACACCGTACTTCTTCTATATACCATTTGAATGTCTATTTACATAAGGGGTAGAGAAACAGAACTGTTTTTGTAGGGCCCCCAGACCCCCCAGGTTACCAAGAATATTCTATTATTATTATTATTATTATTATTATTATTATTATTATTAATTTTAAATTATCAATTAAATATGCATAAATCATCTTTCATATCAACATCAAGACAACAATAAGAACACTCTCAATAATTTTAGAAGTACTAATTATGACTCTCCAACCTTCTTCTTCTTTCATACATCCTTGCATTCTATATTTCTCACACCTTTTCTTTCTTCCTTCTCACTTCTTCCCTCACCTTACTAATACACACTTCTCACTTTCTCCTGCCCTCACACCTACTACATCTTTCACTATCTTGCCTTTTGACACCAGGTTTCATTTTTGAATGTTTTGCCCTCAAGTGCCCTGTTAGAGGTGTGGGGGAAATAGCCTTGGTCTTGGTCCCCTTGTACCATTTTATGCCCAAGAGAGGCCCTTTTTTCTAGTAGGAAATTAAGTTGCCTAGAGGGCATTTTGGGCTGAAAATATGTTTTGTAAGGGGACACAACAGGGGTTATAGCTCCCTGAGATTTGTTTGAGGAATTATGGTGCCCCCCAGCTCCCAACAGCTGCCTATCCCTAGTTTGTGTCCTTTGAAGCTCAATCTTCTGTATATGTAAATTTTGTGGAATTTGTTGAGAGTAACTTATTCTTAGTGTATTATTGCATGTTCTTTTTGTTTATTTGCATGCTTGTGATATCTAAGTACTAACAAACAGTTCTTAACTTTTTATTGGTTGTGTGCTAGACTATATATTCTTTTGCGACCGAGAGTCAAGGTGGCCCCCCCGCCCCGTCCCAGCTGAATCACGAGGATACACACAATGTAACATGCACAAAAGGTTTATTTACAAGAAGTGAAAAGGTTGGTGGAAAGGCCACAACTTTCTGTCTGGTGATAGACGCGGAAGGTTGGTCTGGGCATGAGTTACCTAGGGGACAGGATGAGAGCCCTCAACCTGTCAGAGAGCCAAAGTCCGCCCGGGAGGCGAACCTAGCCGCTTGGGCACGTGAGGATCACGTGACGGATCACGTGCCGGGCCGTGAGGCCAAGACACGTGACCAGTCACGTGT
Source organism: Gambelia wislizenii (assembly GCA_030847615.1). Taxonomy (NCBI): domain Eukaryota; kingdom Metazoa; phylum Chordata; class Lepidosauria; order Squamata; family Crotaphytidae; genus Gambelia; species Gambelia wislizenii. The sequence continues at coordinate 177,398,465 of JAUMIR010000004.1, forward strand.
CCGGAAGATGTGGAGCTCACGTGACCAGCACGTGACCGATCACGTGCCCAAAATGTCTAGGGGGAGGGGGAGCCACCCCAGGGGTGGGTCCAGACCCCGAACCCCGGAAGCCACCGTTTAGTTTATTTTGATCTGGTTTGACTCTTTTGTCCATTAGTTATATCTTTTAATGGTTGGGTGCCCCTTTCTCTTTTTTTGCCTATGTAAAGAATTTTGGGGACTGTGAAACTTGACTCTCTTTTTAAGGTGGGGCTTTAACGAGCTCCTGAAGTTCATTTAAGGTGCTTAAGGTGACTTTGTTGCCATCTTTGCTAGCTACATCTACTAAACTCTGAAGTTATACCCACAAGAGATTACTTTGTTCTTCCTGATACCTCAATAAGGCAATAACATACAAAGATCATGCACTAGTACCCACTGGTGTTGAGGCTTTTGATCTGAATTTAATCATTAGAGGGTTCAGCTCTTTGAGCTGTCCTTTCAGTTACTGGCTGTCTTAATTGCTGTTACTTTGGTGGCAGAGAGTTGACATTTAGGCCCTGCGACAGTCTTTCCCCTTTTCTCTTGAAGACAGCATAATGCCACTAAGAACTTAGCAGATTCTTTCACAGCTTTTCACAAGCAACAATAAGAGGATACTTGAGACATACTCCTAATTGCCACCAAGGAAGGTCAGCAGCACAACAATACAGAGAAGAGAGATCTATGTGGGTGCTATAAGCTGCTTTTAACAATTGCTTTGAGATCTATGCTATGGAACTGAGAGATCATACATGACTGCAATACCTTAGGAACAGACATGTCCATTTCTGTTTCTATAATTCAACATGCAAGCTTTTCTACTTTACTACTCCTACATTAATTTGTACTAATTTACTTTGGTCTGAAATCTAAAGAAAAGGAGAGCATCAGTGTGAGGTTAATTGTAATTATTTCTAGTTTCAGTTCTGTGACATTTAAACACACTAACAGAGTTTACTTTCTAAGGCTGGAAGAAGTACAGTACCAGAAGGCTTCAGTCCCTTACATGCACTTACCTGGGCATAAATTCTACTGAACGGAGTGAAATTTACTTCCCAGGCAAAGGTTCACAGCATTGGGTTGTGAATCTTTGTCTTGTGAGGAGACATGGTTTTAGCAATGTATCACATGCCAATTTTTCTCAAATTAAGCTAAGGGGCTAATCTCTCCTCCGATTGCCACCTCTGTTGCTTGATTGACATGCCTCCCTAGCTGCAAAGTATCTTCGGTGCAAGAGCACTACAAGATACATTGAGGAATATGGAAGCCTTCTGCTTTCCATCTGTCCTTTTGGTTATAAAAAATAGACACCTCTGCCTTGCATACAGAGACATACACACAAACACACAGAAACACAATTTTACTGTATATATGAATGGAGCTGACAAATTGAAACAAATTTGGCTGTCCCTGACATATCCTACTTGGTTTTTAGAGAAGACCATGTGTATCCTGGATATGTCCAAGAAAAACCTCAGCCATCCTATCGTTAACATTCTTTTGCATTATGCAAATTACTTGTCGTGGGAGAGAGGCTTCCGTACCCTAATGATGTTTTGAGCTATGCTGGCGGTGGCACAATAGCCACCAGTAGGGTCTCCCATGCCAGACAGGTCAAAACTGAAGGGACTGACAAAGAACGTCAAAGGGCAGGATGGGCTCTCTAACCTTATGGCAACCATCCTAGGAGACGGAAAACTCTAATCCCAAACCTGGGCAGATGGTGCTCGTCCAACCCTGTAAGGTCAACCATCTAAGAGAAGGAAACTCTAATCAAACCTACGGCCCGAGGACCTCACTGCTACCGTCCATGCTTGCAAGGCCAGCAGATGAATCTTTGGTTTAAAGGGTGAGGCCAGTTCTGTGCACGCTGAACTCCACCAGACAAATCCATTGCACAGGCTCGAAGGACAAATCCAATACCAAAAAAAGCCCTGTAGTGATAGGCAAGGGATGAAATGGCAGGTGTAAAGATGCACTGGAAGCCACAGACCCAACCCTGCATGCAGGTGGTTCAGGACTTTGGTCGCTCGAGGCTGACCCGGGAGATGACAGTCTTGTTCGGCAGCATCCTGAATGACCAAGCAGCCTTTTTAAGGAGAGCACTGCTTGCTCCATATGGAGAGGGGCCTAGAAAAGGTGGCCTAATGAAAGCTCATCCCCAACTACCTGGTTGGCTAGCTGCAGCCAATGGGAATCTTCTGATGCGGTCAAACAAAGGCAAGGAAACAAAGGCGCACACCGGCCTCCAAAGGTGTAAATAAACTGACGCTTGCATGCTGGAACATCAGAACCATGCGAGACTCTGCAGATAGTGGATGGCCTGAGCGTCATTCTGTTCTAATAGTCCATGAACTATCACGACTTAATATTGACATCGCTGCTCTTAGTGAAGTTCGTCTACATGAGGAAGGCAGCTTAAAGAACACGGCGCCAACTACACACTTTACTGGTCTGGCAAACCCAAAACCGAAAAACATCTTTCAGGAGTAGGCTACATGATTAAAAACTCCATTCCCTCCAAACTCGAAACTTTGCCAACAGGACACTCTGATCGCATTATTTCCTTACACCTCCCACATGTTGTTCTCTTTAGTATATATGCCCCAACCATGCAAGCCGACCCTGTAGAGAAAGAAAAATTCTACACAGACCTACGCCACTTCATGCAAAAAGTCCCTATAGAAGATAAAATTATTATCCTTGGTGACTTCAATGCCAGAGTAGGAAAGAACTCCAAAGCCTGGAAAGGTGTCTTAGGCAAGCATGGTGTTGGAAATTGCAATGATAACGGACGCCTCCTGCTAGAGTTCTGTGCAGAACAACAGCTGACTATTACAAACACTATCTTTCAGCAGAAAGATAGCTTGAAGACAACCTGGATGCATCCCCGATCCAAACATTGGTACCTAGAATCATAGAATCATAGAATTACAGAGTTGGAAGAGACTACGAGGGCCATCCAGTCCAACCCCCTGCCATGCAGGAAATCATGATCAAAGCATCCCCAACAGATGGCCATCCAGCCTCTGTTTAAAGACCTCCAAGGAAGGAGACTCCACCACGCTCCGAGGGAGTGCGTTCCACTGCCGAAGAGCTCTTACTGTCAAAAAGTTCCTCCTAATGTTGAGGTAGAATCTCTGTTCCTGGAGCTTGCATCCATTGCTCCGTGTTCCAATCTCTGGAGCAGCAGAAAACAAGCTTGCTCCATCCTCAACGTGACACCCCTTCAAATACTTAAACAGGGCTATCATATTGCCTCTTAACCGTCTTTTTTCCAGGCGAAACATACCCAGCTCCCTAAGTCTCTCCTCATAAGGCATGGTTTCCAGACTTTTCACCATTTTAGTTGCCCTCCTCTGGACACGCTCCAATTTGTCAATATCCTTTTTGAATTGTGGTGCCCAGAACTGGAAACAGTATTCTAGGTGAGGTCTGACCAAGGCAGAATAGAGCGGCACTATTACTTCCCTTGATCTGGACACTATACTTCTATTGATGCAGCCCAAAATCACATTGGCCTTTTTAGCTGCCGCATCACACTGTTGACTCATGTTCAACTTGTGGTCTACTAGGACTCCTAGATCCCTTTCGCATGTAGTCTCATTCAGCCAGGTCTCCCCCATCCTGTATCTATGCATTTCATTTTTTTGCCCTAAGTGCAGTACCTTACATTTCTCTGTATTGAATTTCATTTTGTTAGCTTTGGCCCAGCTCTCCAGTTTATCCAGGTCATCTTGAATTTTGATCCTGTCCTCCAGGGTATTAGCTACTCCTCCTAATTTGGTGTCATCTGCAAATTTGGTAAGTATGCCCCTAATTCCATCATCCAAGTCATTGATAAAGATGTTGAATAGCACTGGGCCCAGGACAGAACCCTGTGGCACCTCACTGGTCACATCTTTCCAAGATGAAGAGGAGCCATTGCTGAGCACCCTTTGGGTTCAGCCAGTCAACCAATTACAAATCCATTGAACTGTTAACTTGTCTAGCCCACATTTTACAAGCTTGTTTGCAAGAATGTCATGGGGAACCTTGTCAAAGGCCTTACTGAAATCAAGGTATGCAATGTCCACAATGTTCCCTTCATCTACCTCATTGACTATGTTCTAGTCCACCAGAGAAACATACACGATGTCCGCCACACTCGAGTGATGCCCAGTGCAGAATGCCAGACAGATCATTGTTTCATCAGATGTAAACTAAATCTTCATCTTAAGTTCAAACCTAAGAGGGGTGGCATGTTAAAGAAGAGACTCCAAGTCAACAATCTTAAACAAGCTACCATGAGAGACAACGTCCAGGCAAACCTGCAAACAAAACTTGAAGACCATCCTATAGATCCTTCTCCTACACTGTTTTGGCAACATATCAAAAACAGTATCCTCCAGTCTGCAGAAGAATCCCTCGGGTTCTCCCACAAGAAAAATCAAGACTGGTTTGATGAAAACAACCAAGTGTTCCAGGAGCTTTTGGCAAAAAAGAGAACTGCTCACCAGGCATACCTCGCCCAGCCAACTTGCAATGTAAGAAAAGCATCTTTCCGTCTCACATGTAGTAAACTTCAACAAAAACTCCACGACATGCAGAACAAGTGGTGGACCAATATAGCAGAAAAGAGACAATGCTGTGCAGATCTTGGGGATTCTAGAGGATTTTATGAAGCTCTTAAGGCAGTGTTTGGACCTACTTATCAGGTCCAAAGCTCCTTATAAAGTACAGATGGTCAAACATTAATTACTGATAAAGCCTCCATCCTGAATCGATGGGCTGAACACTTTCAAAGTCTCTTTAGTGCCAACCAAGTAGTCCAAGGCTCAGCTATCCAACATATGATACAAAAACCGATGAAAAATGAATTGGACATAGCTCCCACTTTGGAAGAGATCCTTAAGGCCATACAGTAGTTGAAAAATGGCAAGGCAGCTGGGATTGATGGAATCCCACCTGGAGTTTGGAAACATGGAGGTCATGTACCCCATGATAAATTTGGACATCCAGTAGGAGGAGTGAGGATGCCGGACAAGGACCTAACGGGGCTCCATGGGGACCTGTTGTCCGTGAGCAGCAAAGGGGAGTCTGGTGAGAAGACAACCCCAACTTTATACCTGAGAAGGTATAAGAAGAGAGGGGCTTGCAATAGCTGTCTGTAATGGGTCTGGTGGGAGAAAAGGCGATCCCTAAAGCTCATTTCCTAGTAGACAGGCTGAGCAGCCATTGCTGCTCTGGAGCCATAAGGCACAAAGTCCTCATTTCTCCACCCTATTTTTAAGCAGGATAATTTGGGGAAGTGACAATGGTATGGGAGAAAAATAATCTAAAGAAGTCAGTTTAACTCCAAATAGTTGGCTCTCATATTGACAATAGTTACAGTTGAATTCTGTCTGTAAAGGCAGACTCTTGGATGCTGGATCGTTTTAAAGAATTCCCCAGTCCTATTCTGGATATCTCTTTTTTATCTTAAATCCATGGAAGAAATTAGAGAAACACAAACAGAAAGTGAATCTAATATTTGAAACCATAACTAAGCAGAAGATATTAGAGGGGAAAAAAGGTAGCGCAAGAGAGAGAGAGACTGGTCGACAGAGTGCTAAAAGATTTAGAGTAAAATAAACAAAGAGAGGAAATAGAGCTGCTACATAGTTATTACGCAGTGGGAATTGAACTGCCTGGGTTGGTGGAGAGAAAGAGGAGGTGGCGAGGGTAGAGAGACAGGTGGGGTTTAGACTGGAACGGCTTCTAACTGCAAATTTAGAACTGTAACTACGGTTTGGACTTTGGGACTAGCAGCAGCGCTGTTGCAGGGGAGGAAAGGGGCGTGGTGCAGCTAGAAGGCTTGACCCTTAAACGCAACTCGCCAAACTAAAGTGCAAGGAGAGCAGCCGAAGTGAGGGAATAGCGAAGATAGATGGAGCAGACGACATGGAAGGGACAGACGGTCTGGACGGAGGCGCAGACAGGGTGGAAAGGTTGGACGGTTCAGAAGGAGGTGCAGACGGGGCAGAAAGGACAGACAGGCTGGAAGGTGACGCAGACGGGGCAGAAAGGACAGGCGGTTTTGGTGGAGGCACAGACGGGAGCAGAAAGGACAGACAGTTCAGAAGGGTGCAGACAGGACGGAAAGGACAGACGGTTGGGAACGAGGCACATATGGGGCAAAAAGGGCAGACGGTTGGAGAGGGCCCAGGTGGAGAAGACGGAGGATCAGACGGAGGACAGTAAAGAGCTGAAGGAGCAGACGGACGGGAGAGCGAAAGGAGGAGAGGGGCTAAGGCGCAGTCAAACATAGAGGGCTGGTGTGAAGGAGCGGAGTGGCGGAGCGGACTGGAGTTAGGCTGAATAGTTATAGAACGACTGAAACTTAATAGTCAGTGGGTTCAAAAGGGGCAGACTGAGGGGAGGCGACAACTGGGAAAGAAAGGGGAAGAAATTGTAAGCCACTGGAGATTGTAACCGTTGGGGAAAAAAGAGGAATATATGTACATAATATATACATATATTAACATATTGAACCCACCCCTCTAGACGGATTGCTCCCTGCTCCAGGAAAGGATAAAATATGACTTGTGATCGTGGTTGATTGCTGTTGATTGTATATCATTTTGAGAATAGGCTTCTTTCCCCAATCATGAGAGGAGTATAGAGTAATCTGGTAGGGATATACGACTACACACGAACGAAAGTAAATAAGTAAGAAAGTAAGAGAGTAAGTAGATTAGAAATTGTCAATTGAACAGAGCAGCTTGGATCGGCATCCCTCACAGATGGCTTCCGGTCTCAGGCCAAGAGCATACACAACTTCACAAATATCGGCAGTAAGGGGGGTTCCACAGAGATGTTGCCGAAACAAGTTGACATTAACGCTCAGATCCTGGAAGAGCTTAAATCTTTTAAGAAGGAAATGAGGGAAGAAATTCGGAATTTGAAGAAAGATATCAGACAAGATTTTGACAAAATAGAGAAGAGACTGGATAAAATATCTACCAACTTGAAAGAAATGAAAGGAGAAGTAGACACTGTGAAGAATAGGACAACACATTTAGAAAACCAGATAGCAAATCTGACAAAAGATCTGGACAAAGAAAAGCATTTAAACCTCACTCAAGAGATAAGATATAGGGAGAAATGTGTGAAATTGAGAGGACTGTCTGACATGAGATACGAAAATTTACAAGAGAGACTGATTCCAGCAATTGCGAATTTTGTGGAGGAACTTAAAGGAACTATAGAAAAGGAGATCGATAAGATGTTTAGAGCGAGCTCGACAATAGCGAAGGAGCGAAAATTGCCAAGGGACGTTGTGATCTCCTTTAAAAGATCAAAAATTAGAGATAAATTAATTCAAATGAACTACATATGCAAACTAACTATCAAGGGGCAAGAAATTCAAATATATAAGGATATCCCAAGTGAGATCCTTAGAAGAAGGCAGGAGTACAAACAACTTACACAAAGGTTAACACATATGGGGATCAACTTCAGATGCGATCGAATAGAGGGAGTCTCCTTTATGTTTAAATAAAAAAGACATAAGATAAATTCACTTGATAAAGTAAAAGAGATGATGGGAAGACTGGATGAGGAAGAGAAAGATAGGAGGAGAAGGAACCCCAGATGAAATGACAACAAACAAATAAGAAATGATGGAAGGCAAGAAAAGGTGGAGGAGGTAAAAGAGAGAACTGATAATCTGGAAGAGCAAGATGTTTCTAGTGAAGGGTCAGACAAAGATAAGGATGAAGAAGAGGAGGATGATAGGAGAAAAGGAAGAGCCGAAGGAGGAGAAGAGGAGGAGGAGGAGGAAGACATATAAAGAATGACATTGAATTTGACATCGTGGAATGTGAAGGGTTTAAACATGCTAATTAAAAGAAGGAAGGTATATCACTTCATGGAAAAGAATAAAGCGGACATAAGTTGCCTCCAAGAGATTAGAATACACCAAAAGGAGAACAAATATTTAAAAAATCAAAAATTAGGACAAGAATTTGCTTCTTTATCACTAAAAAAGAAAAAAAGGAGTGGTGATATATGTAAACAAAAAGTATGAAGCAAAACAAGTAATGAATGATAACGATGGCCACTTGGTTGGAATAGAACTAAATATGCCAAATCAAAAGATCTATATAATAGCAATTTATGGTCCTTTAGTAAAAAGAGAAAGATTTTATAAGGAATTGCAGCTGGAACTGACGAAACTGGAAAAAGGTTTAATAATATTAACAGGTGACTTTAATGGCGTATTAGATGGCAAAAGGGATATATCTGGAGGGAACAGGGAAAGTCAAGGCCGACTTCCGCAGGTATGCTTTGATCTGATGGAAGAATTTCATGTAACGGATCTTTGGACAGCCAAATATCACAAAGAGAAAGGCTACACATTCTACTCAGAAACCCACAGGACAATGTCAAGAATCGGTATGTTTTGGATAACAAAAACTCTGCTCCCAAGGATAAGCGAAATGGAAATAATACCAAAAATTATATCCGACCATAATCTTATAAATTTGAAAATGACATTGTTAAAAAAGGAATATACCTGGAGGCTTAGGGACGATTTAATGAAGGAAGACAAATTTGTTTCAAAAATCAAGAGAGAAACAGTTCAATTTTTAAAAGAAAACAATGAGGGTATGAAAACAAAGATTGTGTGGGATGCTTTCAAGGCGACCATCAGAGGCTCATTTCTACAAAGAGGAGCAGAGAAGGCGAAGATACGGAGAGACAGAAATCAAGAAATTCATCAAAAACTAAAAGAAAAATAGAAGAGATTGAGAGAAAAACCACAAGACAAAATAATAATTAGAGAAACTGAATTGATAAAAAAATCAATAAATAAGACAATGGTCGAGGAGATCAGACTGAAACTGAAAAAAATAAAACAAAGGGCCTTTGAACAGGCTAACAAGATGGGTAGATGGCTGTCGTACAAACTGAAGAAGGAAAAAGAGAAGAAGATGATAATGGAAATTAAAAAGAATGGAAAATCCCTGACCCTTCAAGAGGACATTAAAAAAGCTTTTGTGGAATATTATTCTTTACTATATAAAGAAAAAACACAGGAAGAGGAGTGGAAGAACAAGATGAATAGATACATAAAGAAGAATAAATTTGCGATGATCTCGGAGGAACAAAGACTGAAATTATCTGAACCTTTTACTCTGGAAGAATTGTTCAAGGCTATCCGGAAATTAAAAAGCGGCAAAGCACCTGGTCCAGATGGGTTCACGGAGATCTTTTATAAAACTCTGGAAAAGGAAATATCAAGCTACCTCTTGGAGGTTATTAATTGGATTTATAAAGAGGGAATGCCGGACACATGGAAAGTGGCAAATATCACAATGATCTGGAAGGAGGGCAAGGAGAGATCTGATGTTAAGAATTACCGTCCAATCTCTCTCCTCAACGTGGACTACAAAATTTTTGCAAGTATGATAGCAAATAAAGTAAAGAGAGTGTTAAAAGAAGTAACACACCCAGACCAATGTGGCTTTCTCCCAGGAAGATTATTATCATTAAATATTAGATACATTATTGACATCTTTGAATTTCTTGAGAAAAACAATGAGCGCACAGAAGCAATAATGTTCGCGGACGCAGAAAAAGCATTCAACAACGTCAACTGGTGCTGCCTGGTAAAAACCATAGAAGAGTTGGGATTTGGCCAATTTTTAACAGCTAATATAGATAAAATATATACAGAACAAATGGCCTCAATTATAGTGAACGGAGAGAAATCACAAGAAATTCGAATCTACAAAGGAACTAGACAAGGTTGTCCGCTATCACCGCTACTTTTTATAACACCACTGGAAGTATTGTTGAATAAGATTAGAAAAGAGAAAGGGATACAAGGACTAAAAATCAAAACCCAGGAATATAAAGTTAGAGCTTACGCAGACAATATAGCATTTATTTTGGAAGACCCTCTTAACAGTGTGAACTGTCTAATAAAAACTATTGAAGAATTCGGTGTTTATGCCAGATTTAAGATGAACAAGGACAAAACTATAATCTTAACAAAAAATTTATCAAAAAAGAACAGGAATTATTGGGAGAGAGATCTAAATGTAAAATAGAGTCAAAAGCAAAATATCTTGGTGTTTGGATAACGAACAGAAATCTGGATCTTTACGCTAACAACTATGAAAGAACATGGAAAACGATTAAGGAAAGTTTAAAGACCTGGTCTAAACTGAACCTTTCATTACTGGGGAAAATAGCTGTGATCAAAATGTCAGTTCTCCCAAAGATAATGTTTCTATTTCAGACACTGCCAATAATATCCAATGAAAAGCCATTTAAAAAATGGAAGAAAGATTCAAGTGAGTTCATCTGGAACAGCAGAAAAGCGAGAATAAAATGGCAAACATTAATAGAAAGATCGGAAAGAGGAGGGTTAGATCTGCCAGATTTGCAAGTTTACCACAAGGCTTGCATCTTGGTATGGGTGAGCGAATGGGTTAAACTGGAAGATCAAAGGTTGTTGACTTTAGAAGGAGCAGGATTACGCTTAGGTTGGCATGCCTATATAGGCTACAAAAAGGCAATAATACACAAAGACTTTGATAATCATATCGTAAGGAGAGCACTGTTGTTAAGTTGGAGTAAAATACACAAACAATATTACAGGAAGATACCAAAGTGGATATCTCCAGCTGAAGTGTTCATTGGAAGATGGGGACAAGTAGGCAAATCAGACAGATGGATTTCCTACAAAGAGCTGCTTAAAAGTGAAAAAGAAGGGAAGATGGAATTAAAAACAAGAGATGAACTCCATCAGGAGGGATGGAACTTCAACTGGTTCACGTATCAACAAACATTTAGCAGGTTCAAAAAGGATGAGAAGGAGTCTGGTTTTCAAGAAAAAGAGACGGAAGTGGTGAAGATCATGTGGGATAATAAGAAAAAGAAAATCGCAAGACTGTACGGTTTACTCATCTCAAAATCTCTTGAAACAGAAATAGTAAGAGAATCAATGATAAAATGGGCCAAAGATATTGCGGAAGAAATCCAGATGACAGAATGGGAAGGCACATGGAAAAAAATGAAAACATTCACGGCATGTCAGGATCTGAAAGAGAATAGCTTTAAAATAAACAACAGGTGGTACTTAACCCTGGATAGGCTAAGCAAACTTTACGGTCTAAAAGAGAAAAGTTGCTGGAAATGCCAGAAAGAAACAGGAATACTTAAACACATGTGGTGGACATGCCCTATCATTCAAAAATTCTGATTAAAAGTACATAAGATAATTCAGAAGATATTTAATATAGAACTCGAGTTAAACCCAAAGATTTATCTCCTTTATCACCTCAATTCTAACACAAAAAGTGGAGAGAAAATATTGGAGAATATTGTTGTACTTATGCACGGCTGCCCGCATGGTCATAGCTGCACAATGGAAAAGTAATGAAGAACCATTAATAGAAAATTGGTTAAACAAAATATTAATAATGAGAGACAATGATAAATTAACTCGAATTATAAACCAAGACAAGGTAGAAAAAATGGAAGTAGAATGGCTACCTGTAACCAAATACTGCAGACTGAGGTGGAGCATAGATAAGGATATTGTGATATAAGTGAGAATGCTTTTCAAGAGGCGAACTAAGATCTAGGGGGAAGAAACAGGTGGAGAGAAGAATAAGTAATAAAGAATGAAAGGAAAGAGAAAGGAAAAGGAAGAGGGATGAGATGAAATTAGCAAAAATCAACGTATAAGAAATTTCATAGGATAAGAGGGCTGCTTTAAAGGAGTAGAGAGGAGATGGAAGAAGATCACATACGTAGAGCAAAAACTTTAGATTATTTTTGACAAAGGAAGTCAGGTTTTATGTTTTTATTGGTGTGGAAATGGGAAGATAATTTAAGCATAATATGTATATACAGTTGCCCCTCCACATTCACGAACTCAGCATTCGTGGTTTTGATTATTCACGGTTTTGGGAGGCCCCCCTGGGCACCCCCAAAACCGTGACAAGGGGCCTCCAGAGGCCCCGTGAAAGCCCTGGGAGGGAGCGGGGAGGGCTGGGGAGGCCCCCGCGGGGCCCCGCAAAGGCCTTGGGGGGGAGTGGGGAGGGCCAGGAAGGCCTCCGCGGGGCCTTTGGAGACTCTTCGGAGGGCCCTCGAAGGCCTGGGGGGGGAGTGGAGAGGGCCGGGAAGACCTCCGCGGGGCCTTCGGAGACCCTCCAGACTATGGGGGAGAGTGGGGTGGGCTGGGAAGGCCTCCATGGGGCCTTCGGAGACCCTCCAGACTATGGGGGAGAGTGGGGAGGGCTGGGGAGGCCTCTGCGGGGCCTTGTGAGGCCCCACAAAGGCCTTGAGGAGGAGTGGGGAGGGCCGGGAAGGCATCTGCGGGGCCTTCGGAGACCCTCCAGACTATGGGGGAGAGTGGGGTGGGCTGGGAAGGCCTCCATGGGGCCTTGCGAGGCCCCGCAAAGGCCTTAGGGAAGACCGGGGAGGCCTCTGCGGGGCCCCACGAAGGCCTTGGGGGGGAGGGGGAGGGCCAAGAAGGCCTCCGCAGGGCCTCCGGAGACTCTCAAGAAGGCCCCGTTGAGGGCTTGGGTGGGAGGGGGGAGGGCTGAGGAGGCATCCACGGGGCCTCGGGAGGGTCTCCGGCAGCCCCGGGAAGGCCTAGGAAGGGAGTGGGGAGGCGGGGGAAAGCGACTATGGGGCCTCCAGAGGCCCCATGGTCGCTATGGCGGGGGAGGGGGGCAAGCAATATTCGCAGATTTTTCACATTCGCAGGGGTCCGTGGAACGTAACCCCCGCGAATGTGAAGGGACGACTGTATTTGAGCTTTCAGAGAATAATGTATGTGTAATGTAATTTCACTGTGTGAATAATATATATATATATTTAAAAAAGATAAATTCCATGAACTCCTTGTGAATTGCTGGGAAAAGGGGGAACTGCCATCAGATCCCCGAGATGCAGTCATTATCACCCTGTACAAGAAAAAAGAAGCAAAATCCGATTACTCAAACTATGGATGGAGCAAGCTTGTTTTGTGCTGCTCTAGAGATTGGAACACAGAGCAATGGATGCAAGCTCCAGGAACAGAGATTCCACCTCAACATTAGGAGGAACTTTTTGACAGTAAGAGCTGTTCGGCAGTGGAACACACTCCCTCGGAGCATGGTGGGGTCTCCTTCCTTGGAAGTCTTTAAACAGAGGCTGGATAGCCATCTGTCGGGGATGCTTTGATCGTGATTTCCTGCATGGCAGGGGGTTGGACTGGATGGCCCTCGTGGTCTCTTCCAACTCTGCAATTCTATGATTCTATGAGGAGTACTATAGATATGGTATTTGCCCTTAGACAACTGCAAGAGAAATGTAGAGAGCAGAACAAGGGTCTCTATGGAACATTTGTTGATCTCACCAAAGCCTTCGACGCCATGAGTAGGAAAGGTCTTTGGCAGATCCTGGAAAGACTAGGATGTCCCCCCAAATTCCTTTAAATTATTATCTTGCTACACGAGGGCCAGTGTGGTCAAGTCAGATATGGTGATGCTCTTTCAGAGCCCTTTCTAATAACCAATGGAGTGAAGCAAGGTTGTGTTCTTGTGCCAACTTTATTTACAATCTTCTTCAGCATGATGCTCCAAAGGGCTATGGCAGAGCTCGAAGAAGACGATGGCATCTATATACGTTACCGTACTGATGGTAGCTTGTTTAACTTAAGCCGTCTGAGGGCTCTCATTAAGAGTCTAAACTATCTAGTCCGTGAGCTGCTCTTTGCTGATGATGCTGCCCTTGTTGCCCACACAGAAGCAGCTCTGCAGCATCTAACATCCTGCTTCGCAACAGCTGTAGAGCTGTTTGGGCTGGAAGTCAACCTGAAGAAAATGGAAGTTCTTTACCAGCCTGCACCACAGGACGAACACCACCATCCCCACATTGCTCTCAGCAACTCTGTGCTTAAGTCCATTCAGCAGTTCACCTACCTGGGAAGCATCATCTCCTCAGATGCCAAGATTGACAAAGAGATAGTTCACAGATTAACAAAGGCACATAGCGCATTTGGAAGACTTTACAAAAGAGTCTGGAGTAATAAACACCTGATTCGAAACACAAAAATCAGTGTATATAGACCCATTGTACTGTCTATACTTCTTTATGGGTCTGAAAAATGGGTCACCTATCGCCACCACCTACGACTCCTCAAACGCTTCCATCAGCGCTGTTTACGCACAATCCTAAATATACACTGGACTGACTATGTGATGAATGTTGCTGTCCTTGATCAAGCAGGGATCACCAGCATTGAGGCCATGATATTGAGAACACAGCTGCGCTGGGCACGGCATGTTTCTAGGATGGAGGACCATCGCCTCCCCAAAATAGTATTTTACGGTGAACTCACCATGGGTCAGCGTAAGAGGGGTGCTCCAAAAAAAAAAATGATACAAGGACTCCCTGAAACAACACCTCAGGCTCGGCCAAATTGATCACCAACAACGGTCCACCTTGGGCTCACATTGGGAGGCATGGAGGCACACTATCCACAATGCAGCAGCTTTATTTGAGAACTCACGCCGAACAAGTCTTGAAAAGAAACGACAACGCAGAAAAAATCACAACCCGGAAACATCACCCAAGGAAACCTTCTGCTGTGCCTCTGCAACCGAACTTGTCTATCTTGGATTGGCCTTTTTAGTAATCAGCGCACTTGCAGAAAGTGCGGGGTGTGTCCTTCCTGAATTTTCGTTTGCGAAGAGAAGCCAGAGAGAGAGAGAGAGAGAATGCTTGCAACTTTTCTTGTGTTCACCTTGTCTGTACAAGTGTGTATATACCCTAAAGGTAATAGATCCCATCTGATTTTGGAAGCTAAGCAGGACCAGCCTGGTTAGTACTTTGATGGAAGACCTCCAATGAATGCCAGGTACTGTAGGCTATATTTCAGAAGAAGGAACTGGCAAACTACCTCTGAAGATTCCTTGCTTAAGAAAGTCCTATGAAATGCATGGGTTTGCCATAAGCCAACAGGAGATTTGAAGGCACACACACACACATTATTTATTTATTGTACTTATGAGATACCTATAAAACATGTTCCTTACGTATCATACCATTAAAACATAAAACAAGAAAACTGTACAAACATCTAAGACCTTATTGCTAAGTAAAAACAATAAAAAAGCCAATTCAACAATAAAATGAAATGAAAAAAATTGCTGGAAGTAAAACCAGCCAAGAAATAAAACTGGAGTGAAAAATCATCACCTTGTAAAATTGTTTAAATTAGTACAGATTTGAGATGCTGGGAGAAAAAGTCTTAACCTGGCAGTGGCAAGGAAAGACTGATGTCAGGTGGATTTCCCTTAAGGGAGGGGGAGCACCAAGAAGGCCCTGTCTGTTGTTGCCACCTGGAGCACATTGTTAATGGAACAAATGAATGAGAATCAGTTATTCATCTGAAATGTACCTGCTGCTGCATTTGTTAATATAAACTCTGATAACGTGTATGTATACAGTGCTTGGACTGAAAAGGAGATAGGTTTTTCTTCCACAGCTCTTGTGAATGCCCCCTAATACTAATTGCTCCTGTGAATTAAAAAAAAAAATCTGTTTTTCTCACACAAAACACCTGTACTCCAGTTTCAAATAATAAATGTGACTTCTCCTTTTGGATGGTTGCTTGAATTAAGGAATGGTAGACTTGAGGCTAGGTGTTATTGACTGGTGGTTATGAATTCTAGCATACAGTAGGTACTGTTTTCCATAAGTGCTGGAGAGGATGTGATGAAATTGGTCTACATGACTACACAGACTTCAAAGAAGCTGGAACTTAACAGCCAAGTAATAAAGCATAAGTCACAGCAAAGGCAAAATGGAATGGTGAGGGCAAAAGAATAAAGAGGGTAGCATCAACTTTAAAGCAAAGCCCAACTGTAGCTCAGCCTTGGGTAGGTCTAGCTGACCAATCAGGAGCTGTAAGGGTCCAAACATTCTAGCACCTTGGCATACAAGCTGGCTCCCTCCAGAGCTGAGATTCATTTATTCTTCTGCTCTCTCTCTGGCTTTTCTTCGCAAACGAAGATTCAGGAAGGACTCATCCCGCGCTTTCTGCAAGCGCGCTGATGACTAAAGAGGCCAATCCGAGATAAACAAGTCCGGTTGCAAAAAGCACAGCAGAAGGTCTCCTTGGGTGATGTTTTTGGGTTGTGATTCTTTCTGCGTTGTCGTTTCTCTTCAAGACTTGTTTGTTGTGAGTTCTCAAATAAGGCTGCAGCATTGTGGATAGTGCGTCTCCATGCCTCCCAATGTGAGGCCAGGGCGGACCACTGTTGGTGATCAATTTGGCCGAGCCTGAGATGTTGTTTCAGGGAGTCTTTGTATCGCTTTTTTGGAGCGCCCCTCTTACGCTGACCTGTGGCGAGTTCACCGTAGAGTAGTATTTTTGGGAGGCAGTGGTCCTCCATCCTAGAAACATGGCCTGCTTATCCTCGAGAAACTTGAAACAAGAGAAAGCAGAGGTGCTTCAAGACCAGTATGTGATTTCTTGACTGTTAAGAACTGAGAGCATAAAGAAACAACAGCAAATACATACATACATACATACATACATATTTCTCCACGAGGAGCACTCTGAGGCTGAGTGGCTCTATGCATTGCTTGTTCTTTATTCTCCCTCATTGGGGAACACTAACCCAGATGGGAACCTAATGCTGCTCTGTGTGGGGTTTTTTCTGCTGAGGAAAACCTGCATAGTATCTGTATACCTGGGTACCTGATGGCATTTTGATTAGGGACCATGCAACAGGTTCAGTTACTTAAGTGAACACCACTGTGCACTACTATGGAAAATAAGGACTACTTTGCCTCAAGGATCTTCTAAAAATTACATACCTTATATGAAAGTCCTTCTGACTACTGTACTGTAGAGCTTCAGTCCACTTCCCCCTCAAAAAACCTATTGTCTACAGCCAAATGTTACAAAAGATCTGCCTCTGTTCAAGCTTGTCAGGCAGAGACTTAAAAATTAAAGATTTAAATCTAGAGATTTGTGATAATTTTGCTCAATTGTTGTTTGGGTTTATCCAACACTCTCAAATTTCTTTATTAATGTAATGAAAAGAATTCAAGATTTTAAAAAAATATGTTTTAAAGTTGCTGTCAAGAAGTAAACCAATCAACATTTCAGCCCATTTGTGCTTTAATAGGTACAGCTTTTCCTAGCATGGACCATATTATCCTGGTCTGCTTTTTAGCTTCTGAAGATGACACGGGGGGTGGGGGTGGAGATGGGGTGGTGGTGGAGGAGGTGGCAACTCTCATTGCATACTATAGGAAGATTTTGGGGGGAGGGAAGGAAATTAGAATTTGGGGTGGATGAACTTAAAGCTTCACTATGTTTAGATTGGAGTTCTCCTACAATTACAATTAATTCAATTGTTGAAATTAGACCTTAAATATAACTCAGAAATTACATATGCTTTGGAATTTGAGAAGTCAAATACATGAAAATATAAGTTTTCGCCTTAAGCAAGTGACAAATCAAGGAAAAGTGTTTGCCAGACCTTGTGTATGCAGAACTTCATTAGGATGTGTGATATTTCGCAAAGAAGTAGCGATTTTATTCTCTTGCAGCATAAAAAGGAGGAAGGGAGCAGGGGAAAGGAAAGGAATGTAGCAGCACCTTTAAGACTACCTGGTTTTTGTTTTGTTTTACCTTCTTAATCTAAATGAATTTAAATCTCCAGGACCAGATGAACTACATCCAAGAGTATTAAAAGAGCTGGCAAATATAATCTGAGCCATTGGCAATAATATTTGAGAACTCCTGGAGAACAGGAGAAGTCCCAGCAGACTGGACGAGGGCAAACGTTGTTCCCATCTTCAAAAAGGGGAAAAAAGAGGATCCCAACAAGTATCGTCCAGTTAGTCTGACATCAATACCAGGGAAGATTCTAGAGCAGATCATTAAACAGAGAGTCTGTGAACATTTAGAAGGCAATGCCATAATCACAAAAAGTCAACATGGGTTTCAGAGAAACAAGTCATGCCAGACTAATCTGATCTCTTTTTTTGATAAAGTTACCAGCTTGGTAGATGAAGGGAATGCTGTGGACATCACATACCTTGATTTCAGTAAGGCCTTTGACAAGGTTCCCCATGACATTCTTGCAAACAAGCTTGTAAAATGTGGGCTAGACAAGTTAACTGTTAAATGGATTTGTAATTGGTTGACCGGCTGAACCCAAACGGTGCTCAGCAGTGGCTCCTCTTCGTCTTGGAAAGATGTGACCAGTGGCGTGCCACAGGGTTCTGTCCTGGGCCCAGTGCTATTCAACATCTTTATCAATGACTTGGATGAGGGAATTAGGGGCATACTTATCAAATTTGCAGATGACACCAAATTAGGAGGAGTAGCTAATACCCTGGAGGACAGGATCAAAATTCAAAATGACCTGGATAGACTGGAGAGCTGGGCCAAAGCTAACAAAATGAAATTCAATACGGAGAAATGGAAAGTACTGCATTTAGGGTGGAAAAATGAAATGCATAAATATAGGATGGGGGAGACCTGGCTGAATGAGACTACGTGCGAAAGGGATCTAGGAGTCCTAGTAGACCACAAGTTGAACATGAGCCAACAGTGTGATGCGGCAGCTAAAAAGGCCAATGCGATTTTGGGCTGTATCAATAGAAGTATAGTGTCTAGATCAAGGGACGTAATAGTGCCACTCTATTCTGCCTTGGTCAGACCACACTTAGAATACTGTGTCCAGTTCTGGGCACCACAATTCAAAAAGGATATTGACAAATTGGAGTGTGTCCAGAGAAGGGCAACTAAAATGGTGAAAGGTCTGGAAATGATGCCTTATGAGGAGAGACTTAGGGAGCTGGGTATGTTTAGCCTGGAAAAAAGACGGTTAAGAGGCGATATGATAGCCCTGTTTAAGTATTTGAGGGGATGTCACACTGAGGATGGAGCATGCTTGTTTTCTGCTGCTCCAGAGACTAGAACACGGAGCAATGGATGCAAGCTCCAGGAACAGAGATTCCACCTCAACATGAGGAGGAACTTTTTGACAGTAAGAGCTGTTTGGCAGTGGAACACACTCCCTCGGAGCGTGGTGGGGTCTCCTTCCTTGGAGGTCTTTAAACAGAGGCTGGATGGCCATCTGTCGGGGATGCTTTGATCAAGATTTCCTGCGTGGCAGGGGGGTTGGACTGGATGGCCCTCGTGGTCTCTTCCAACTCTGCAATTCTGTGATTCTGTGATTTTGTGATTCTGTGAAGAGCTTTCATGGATAGCTACTTCTTTAGATGCAGTACCGAGTGTTTGTTATCCAGGCCTTAGGATATAAAACATATTTACATAGGAGTGAGAGTGAGATGGAATGTAATAGGGTCCAAAAAAATGCAAATTATGACCCTCGTCCTAAATTTTCAAAGTGCTGCATAAGGCGATACAGGTCTTTCAGATATTTACAGTGCTGAGTTAGGTCTTTATCAAACTATAACTTTAAAGTGTTTTTTGATGGTGTACAAAAAATCCATTTTTATGCCAGCAAAGAATGCTTCTCTTGCACTTATCTCTAATCCCAGAAAAAGCAGCTCCAGCAATGAAAGAGGAAGTGAACAGAGTTCCATTCACTTCCTCCTTTGAAATCCTGCAAAATATCATGAGACTTCATTGTGCGGGAAATTCAAAAAACAAAAATAACATGAAAAAAGTTTTTAAACACACTTTAAAACTTACAAGTAACCTGGGGAGGGTCATAAAAAGTTTGTCACTTACCTGGATGTTGTGATCTCACCCGGAAGTGTTCGTGCCAGACCGGTCACTGGTGGGGGAAATACAGGGGAACAAAGACATGAGGTTTCACACACCAGATATACCGGCCAAATAAATAAATAAATAAATAAAAATGGCAGGGGGGTAGGTCATTTGATGGCTTAAGTCATCAATTAAAAAGTACAGGTTTTGGCAAGAACATAACCGCAAAAGGGCAACATCATCTGATATGTGTGCCCTTTCATGGTTATGTGGCATTGTTATGACACCATATTTCATGTGTCTGATAAAGTCCTTAGTTTCAATGTGTGAAAGCAATACATCTGCTTACCAAAAGTCAACTTCCTTGAGTTCAAAAACTGCTCTGAGAAGATTCCTTTGTTACATATATAGTAATTGTTTACAGCCAAGCCCTCTGATACAATAGCATCTACTCAGATGCACAACACAAAGACTCAAACTCTTGGATTTACAACAGGCATTTCTTAGGAGATTTTCAGACAGGAACAAAAAAAGTGTTCCCATCTCGCAATCTCCTCTCCTGCCCCTCTCCCGTCATTGTAACACCCCAAAATAAAAAAGTTTTCAAACCTACCTTGATTGTGACTTCTTTTCTCGTCACGGCAGCCTAGTAGTGAATGGCGCTCCAACGGAGCTCCTTTCACTTCCTGGATTGAAATCCCAGCTGCTCTCGCAAGAAGATGGGAGTGTGGGAAATTCAAAAATAAAAACAACAAATACTACAGTAAAAGTAACACCAAACACAAAAACACACTTAAATCATTACAAGTAACTGGGTAGGGTACAAAAAGTTGTGTCACTTACCTCAATGTCCTGATCTCACCTGGAAGTGTTCTGGCAGGGACCTCCCAGTGACGCTGGCATTGTGCCAGCATAACGGGGCACCATTTCAATCATAGGTTATTACGTTACAGAAACAGAACAGGGAATTCATTGATGGCTTAGCCTGTCAATAAAAAGAAGTGCTGGCGTAACAACAGCCAAACAGGAGCATGATGACACAGGAACAATGTCATCTGAAATGCAAGCCCTTTAGCAATCTCTTGGCATCATTATCACGCCATTTTTAGAATGTCTGATAATCTTCTTAAACTACAATTTCCTCCTAAGGAGGTGAAGAAACAAATCAACAAGGTAAGATTAGTTCTGAGGAACAATCTACTACAGGACAGACCAACAACACAAAATGACGGAACACCTCAAGTGGTCACTGTCAGTCTGCAGCTTAGACCACTCAAATGTATCATCAGTGAGCTAGAAACAATCCTGGAGAATGTGAAGTCGAAGGCTTTCATGGCCGGCATCCATAGTTTTTCCTTGGTTTTTTTTCCAGGCTGTGTTCTGGAAGAGTTTATTTCTGACATTTTGTCTGCATCTGTGGCTGGCATCTTCAGAGAATCCTGGAGAATAACACAGACAAAAAAGTTGTGCATCCCTGGTTTATTACTAGGTGTTGTAGAATTATTACATTGAACATCAGTCCCAAATAAAGACTAACCCAAGCAATGCTCCTTTCAAATATGCAGTAATGAAAGTGAGCAGGCAGGGTTGGGACTGGATCACCAGCATGGGGTTTAGCAGTGGCACAGGTGGTTTTAAAACCTCTGCTCCAAGGGAGATAAAGAGAGGTGCTTAATTTTTTGAAAAAGATGCACAGGCTCTTCCGGAGCCCTGTAATCTCCCCTGAAAGGAATCCTGTCTGATGATAGGGTGCAACTACTCACTGGTGACTAAAAATCATTCTGTACATGCTCAGAGTTAGTTTTTCTATATAATATTACTTTATCTGTTTACATTAAGAAGCATGGGCACAGGGCAGAAGGGTTTGTATTAAATGAGCAAGTTTAAAGGGAAACACTTCAAGAATAAGTGGTGTATGTTTCTCTTCCCTGACACTGCTGCAGATGATCCAGAGTGACATATCTTATACATAGTAACTGACTGAGACTTTAGATAAGCATGTTCAAACATGCCATCCAAAGTGATAATGGGATAGTTTCTATGGTTGGCTGTACTTTCACTACCCTAGTGACCCCATTTGATCTCCAGAAGTTGGACTATAAATCAACCAGTGTTTGCTCTTAATGCCAAACTTGCAATGACCTCAGATATTTTATCTGTATTTTTGATCCATCCAGTGTGTGCATGTGTCTGTATTTCTTTAAGTGAACTTATGCAACATCTTTCCATTCAAGTTGGAAAGGCTGTTAAGATTACAAAACCAGCTTTAGCAGATAACACAAAGTTTCCTCCTAGACAGTTTGCTGCTGAAAGGTGGATACATTTAAAGAGTCTGCATTGAAGAGATGGGCAACTGCATCACAGACTGATTTTCACCACCATAGCATTATTCAGTGCTGCATTCTTGGGGCAGGGGGTGGTGGCCAAGAATGTACTGCAGAGGTGATCAAGAGTCAACTTCTGATTTGCGCTTCCAAGTTTATAGGGCAATTGTGAGCCAATTTCTGCTAATTTAAGGGAGTGGGAATGGAGAGAGCCCAGGGCACTTTGGGGGTGTTTGGATGCCTGCCTATTCCATGTGGTGTTGGGAGTATTCAGTGGACAATTTTTTTCATTCTCTCTACATTGGGGTAATGTGGGGTCCTGGGGAGATTACAAAAATGGGTTGAGGAACAACATGTGGCCTACGGGTTACAATTTCATCACTTTGGCTCTATTGAGGAAAGGGCTGCTGGAATGTTTCTGTTTCATTTTCAATGTTAAGATTGCCAGACTGAAAACTGGATGAGGCTCTTGCACCTTTTATGGCTGTATAGAAGAGAGACTTTCTGCAGGTGTTCCTTGTCACAAAAGAAAGTAACAAGCAACCCCAGTTGATTTTTCATGGGTTTTTTTCTGGGCTCTGAGGGTGTGTTCTGGAAGAGTTTATTCCTGATGTTTCGCCTGCATATGTGGCTGCCATCTTCAGAGAATGGTGGGGTAGGAGTGTGTGGGGTTTTATAATGTGAGCCCCTGTTAGGGGTGATATGTAAATTTGTGTATTTGAATGGCTTAGTCCCTAGGGTGAGAGAATATGCAGGGAGTATTATTGTCTGTTTGGCTAATGGCCCATTGTCTTCTGGAAATCCCCCTGTCCCTGGGTGAAGTTCATTTGCATGTGCTGAGTTTTGATTTTTGTGTTTTTCAGGACTGGTAGCCAAACTTTGTTTACTTTAAGGGTTTCTTCTTTCCTGTTGAAGTTGTCCAGGTGTCTGTGGATTTCAATAACTTCTCTGTGCATTCTGACATGATGCAGGCAAAATGTTAGGAATAAACTCTTCCAGAACACGGCCTCATAGCCGGGGGGGGGGGCATGAAAAACCTATGGATGCCAACCGTGAAAGCCTTCAACTTCACATTGAACCCCTGTTGGAATTCCCTTGTCTAGACAGTAATTAAAGGCACAGGAGCCCTCTTCTGTCTTCAGTTTGGCAACCCTATGCACACTGACCTGCCCAACAATTCCTGGACTAATGCACCAATAACCACACTTTTTTTACACTTCCCAGATTCTGTCATAGTTTCTGGCTCAAAATATATACCAAAATGAGTATACATTTGCTTATTTTAGCATCAAATGCATGTGTAAATGCATATTTTAGGGGGGAAGGCATACAACAATGCACATTTGAGAAAAATATAAAGTGTGGTTTCTGTGTGCTCTTTTAAACATTGCATATTGGTGTGCATTCAGAAACAAGATGGAATGGACTTGAGTCAACACATATGAAATTGACACAGACCAGAAATAAACCAATCTGTCCATCCCTAGTTGAAGTCTGAACAAATGGTCACTATATACAAGCCAGTGGACTTCAGACTAGCTGAGAGTTCATTCTTCTGACACCTGTAGATGCAGCCCTAAGAACAGTAAGAGCCCAAAGATGAAGGAAATGGAACACATTAGGCACAAAGAGGTAAATTGGAGAGGGGACAGTGTTGAGATAGGAACAGTAAATCCATTAATCTTATGAAATAGAATTCACTGTGCAAAACAGCTAAAGGCTGAGAGACACCTCATTTGTTATCAGGTTCACTGTGAAAGCCTGGTTCTTTAATTATCTCACCAAATTCTACAGCCCATTCATCAAGGTGCCTACACCAGGTTGCTGTGATTACCACCCACATACCATCTGGGAAAAGCTGCAGAGGAAGTCAAGAGAACCAACTCTGAACAGCCAGCTAGCAGTTGCTGCATGGAAGAGATCACAATCCTATATACAGTAATCTGAATGTAAGTCCCACTGAGTTTATTAGTAATTACATCTGAGTAGGTATGGCTTGGCTTATGCTGTGAGCTTCTTCCTGGCCCCAGTTCCTTTCCTTTGTATATGAAGACCCAGCTGAGTGTGATTGAGGCAGGGCAAGCATAGGAAGCAAGCCATTGGTTCTGAAGATTCCTCAGAGCAGTACATTGCATCTGTAGGAGGGACTAGAAACTTTCCCAGGGTGAAGGGATTGAATTGGACCTCCCAGAAATCACTGTGGGCTGCAGTTGCTGTTCAAAGGATTTCCCACCACAAAATTCAGCAGCAACTGCAGAGATGCTCTATGGTTCAGGAGTATCGTAGGTTCAGAAATATGAAGGAAGCCACCATGATTTTAATGGTGCTGATGGCAGGAGTGCTTGGGGCAAGCACAATAGGAGTGCAAGTGTCACACCCCAGCTATACAGAATAAATTCAAAAGGCTGAAAAGTAGAAACTGGCAAGGCACTAGATGTTGTTGTTGATAATATGGAAGTTAGGGAGTAAGCTCACATGTATGGCTAGCCAGATGTTGATGGACTGAAAGTTCTGTCATCTTCAACCAGTATAGGCAATGAGAGGCCCCTATGGTCTCTTCCAACTCTATGATTCTATGAAGCATGATATGAGCTAAATCTAACAATTTCTAGTGGGCCTCACATTGGCCATCCCTGCTCCTAAGTACAGTGGAAGTTTCTAAGTGGAAGCTGCTTCATTCTGAGACTATGCTGTCACCTAATCCAATTTGTAGTGGTCTGGCCATGGTTCTTCTAGATAACATGCAGGAGTCCTTATTCCAGAAGCACAGTGGGATAATGATACCAAAGATCCTTTTCAGTAGATACAGCAAGGATTGGACCTACAATGCAAAGCATATGCTAAAACACTGCCCTATAGTGCTTTTGTAAAGTGACTCTATGTGACTTACTCTGGCATGAAAAGTGGCTGACCATCCTAGGGGTTGTAGTGCTTGGCCCCATAACTAAATGAAGACGCATTGCATGAGAGAGGATGAACCAACTTTATAAAATTCTTAATTTTCACCAACAAGAATTAACAGTTCCATTACCTTCCAATATTGCCTCCCAGTGCGGGTACTACTGTCTGCATTGAAGGCTATATCCTGTCATCATTTTTATGGGAGACCTTAGTGTGGTTCCATCCTCAGACCAGACACTCTTTAATCCTTGCTCTTAACTGCAAAGAGGACAAGCCAAACAGCATTCTCTCCCTCATAGGGATATAATTCTTCACTAAGTTTCTTCTCCAAGGTAGCGATGAGTAATATCAGCAATTTGCTTCTCACTGCAAGAAAGTCTTCAAAAAACATGCAGTTTTCAACAACTATTCACAATTCGAGACTTATTCTGTGCAAAATTTGCACGTGGGTTTGTGGAGAAGACAGCATTTTCTGCACAGGAAACAGCATTTTCTGCATGGGAAATTATATTTCAATGCAGAAAAAATAATTCTGGTGCAAAAAATGCAGTTTTCTATGCAATCAACCATGTGTGGATTTTATGCAGAATAAATCCCCAATTATAGCATTTTCTTTGCATTTTTTGTACAGGAATGCATATTTTTGCACTGAACTATTATTTTCCATGCAGAAAATTCTGTTTCCTGTAAAGAAAATGCCATTTTCTGTGCAAAAAAAAAAAAAAAAAACCACATGCAAATTTTGCACAGTGTAAGTCCTGAACTTATTGGAAAATAATATCACAACACTTGCACACACACTTGGGCTTCAAGCACTCACACAAGGCTAGCAAAAATAGGAAGTATTTGGATAGGGGAATAGAGTGAGGAGGTGATGGGTGATATGATACTTCTCGTGTAGAGCAGAGATTCCTTCAGCAATGGGATCTCAGAGTTGCATTTTGAAAACACACAGCAAACCAGGAGCACGGAGGGAGGAAGTGGAACTGTATGCTGGATATACAGTCTGACATGGAATCCAAAGGAAGAGGAACTGTGCACAATTGGTGGTGTTTTGGGGTATTTATATGAAATATTTCCCCTACAGGGATAGGAGTTGTGAGTGAAATGCAACAGTTCTCAGATGTTCCCAGGCTAGAGCTATTTATTTATTTAATTATCTATTTATTTACAGTATTAGTACCCCGCTCTTCAGCCACAAAGGCTCCCAGAGCGGCTTCCAAGTTTTTAAGCAGTAGCAATTTATACATCTACATTGTTCATTAAGTGGTTTCCAATGTGTGTTAGCTAATTGCCCCCACAAGCTCGGTACTCATTTTACCGACCTACGAAATGATGAAAGGCCAAGTGAACCTTGGAGCCCTCTGGGACTGAACGTGCAATGTGGTGGCTTGCAGTAGTGGCATTTAACCACTGTGCCACCAGGGCTCCTAGAACAAAGGGTACTCCGGAAAAGTTAACTACCATTAATGCTCAGTACTTTGGAACTGAATAGGAAACAGGCAAGGTCTTTTGTTGGAATGGAGCAGGAGAGGAAAATCCTATTTTACAAGCAATAAGGTTTCCTGCAATTGCTGAGTGGATTAGTGATTGACTCACCTCC
This sequence comes from Gambelia wislizenii, assembly GCA_030847615.1. Taxonomy (NCBI): domain Eukaryota; kingdom Metazoa; phylum Chordata; class Lepidosauria; order Squamata; family Crotaphytidae; genus Gambelia; species Gambelia wislizenii. The sequence goes on from JAUMIR010000004.1 coordinate 177,425,046, forward strand.
AGGTATTGAGTCTCACTTGCAAGTGTTTGGTTTTGGAAACCCTTTCCTTGGTCTTACATGAACCCTACCTTGTTGTTAGGGGGTCCCTGGTTTACCTGTAACCCCATGGATGGCCACCTTAGGCAAATTATTAAATATAGCCAATTATTTGATATTCCAATATGGAGACAATCAGGGTATGTAACTGTGATGAACCAGGTCACGCACACACATTAACTCAACATGCATGTAAAGTTAACATGGTTTGTTGAGCAAGGATATGCATACGGTTTCACCTCAAAGCCAGTTCTGGCCAGCCTAGTGCTAAGCAATGGATAAGAATAGCATGTTAGGTTTCGATTTCCCCAGCCCCTGGGAAAAGCTAGTAGGAGGGAAAGGGAAAAGGCACCAGCCCGGGTGGTTGTCCTCTTTTCCAGCCTCTAAGGTGGTCTGGCTGGAATCCAGTACTGAGGGGCCCATGGAGGGGGGGAAGCTCCAGAGGAAACCATCTCATGTTGAGGCCTAGCCAGGATTCTAGGAGACTTAACTCTAATACCCAGAATCCCAGGGAGGGTATGACAGTAACACAGTTAGATTTGATTTCATTGTTATGGACGGCTGAAGTCAAGATAGCTGCTTTGGGCCCCGTCCTAGGAGAAAGGTGGGATATAAATAAATAAAGTTGTGGTTTTTTGAGCCATTATGCACCAAACACATGTACTCTCCATGTACAAATGTCATGTACCAGTCTGAGAGATATACCCCTCACTCTACTCCCAGCTTTATAAACATCATCAGTACTGATGGGATCAATAAGTAATATTCAGTTTCTCCTAAATACTTTCCTGTTAATCATATCAGATTGAATGCAAAAACATGATTCTTCATTGCATAATGTGCTTTGATGTTCTTCTTGGGACCTGCTGCTATATCCAGAATATCAGATATATCTGTGATGAGTTGGCTGCAGTTATGGGAACTGAATGCCCAACCTTCAGAACATACTGGTTTAAGGTTATATGAACCAGCCCAGCAGGACTATACTTGTAGTACATAAATGCCATTTTGACAAAGGAGATTTTCAGACAGGCAAAAATCACCCCTTGCCGCGCGAGCAGCCTCCCGAAACTGCTGCGCGGCAAGGGTCTTTTTTGGACGACGCTGTGCCTCTAGCGAAGCCGTCCGTGTCACTTCCGTGAAGCTTGGGACGGCTCCGCGCCATATTTCAAGCACGGAGGCTGCCCGTGATTGAAATATGACGCGGAGCCGTCCCAAGCTTCACGGAAGTGACACGGACGGCTTCGCTAGAGGCACAGCGTCGTCCGAAAAAGACCCTTGCCGCGCAGCAGTTTCGGGAGGCTGCTCGCGCGGCAAGGGGCGATTTTTGCCTGTCTGAAAATCTCCAAAGTGTCGTTCCTTAAACATAGGCAGTAGTGTTTTTCATGCATGAAATTTGACAATATGTCTGCTGCTAATCATTCCATTGTTTTCAGATAATATAGAGCATATATATCCAACACAATGCAAGTGACCTGTGCAAAAACACAAAACAAAACAAAAAAACAAAACAAAAACACACACACACACACACACACCAAAAAACTTTTACTTAAAGTTAAAAGGGTGTATAGAATTTTCTTTCCCTTTGTGTTCCACAAAACACATTATCAGCACCTATAAATATTTCTTTCTTGCAAGATAAGGGCAACAGAAAGATAGTCTACAACAAATATTAAAGCTACCACAATATTAAAGTAATGTATTTACTTAGCTGACATATTTTTTCCTCTATAACAGGATCCACAACTGGGCTCCCTGCATTTAAAAGCCTATGTTCAAGAGAAAATCTAGTCATCTAGTCCAACCTCCTTCCAGAGCAAGAATTCATAGCTAAAGCATTTGCAATGGAAACTGATGGACTTTGTTTAAAAAAAAAAAGAAGAAGAACTTGGGAGGTTTGAATTTTAGGGGGGGGGGTTGCCCCAAAGTTCATCACTTCTCACTTGCTTATAATAACACACATAGTGTGACATGCGTCATTTATCTTTTCTATTCAGACTTCTATTCTGCATTTTCTTGCTATGATCTACCTTTGAAGTTCGCTCATATTTAAAGCAATAAAGTCTTCTGATTCCTGAGGAGATGCTGCATTGTTTCATTGTAGCTAAAAACAAAAATTCCTACTGTACCTTAAAGGTTTAACATTGGCCATTAAAAACCTGTTTTTGATGATCCAAACATCCTGGTAGTAGGTAAGCCAATTAAGACAGATCATAGCTAAGAAACTATTAGCTTGATTTAAATCTTTGCTGATAATTGGAACTTGTTACTGTATTGCAGCAGTTTCTCTCCCTCTGAGCTCTGAATTCCTATAAATCTACAACTCAGATCTGAGCTATCAATGACCTAAAGTCCTAAAGTGTTGAAAAAAATTGGCTCCATAGCATATACTGTGTGCAAGCAAAAATGATAGAAAATAACATACTCTGTGGATATTCACTCAGGAATGACTTTGAGACACAATGCTGTAGTAGGCTAATCTTTTCTTCAGATGATTTTTTTTTTTAAGTACACAGCTCCCCTGCCCCATTCTCCTGCTTCCAGAGGAAAGCCCACTCTTGGCTAAGTCAAAGAACTAAACAGCAATGATGCCTGGAAGCGTAATAGTCCACCTCCTACTAGGATTTGGAAGTTTTATTCAGGCCGACACAGCTACTTATCATAGTGCCTGTGGCATAGTAAGGAGAGGGCAAATTACTTTTCCCATCCATTATCATTCAAGCATCCTTAAATATGAAAACTCTTATGAATACCATGTATACTTAGAAGTTCTCTCCATGTGTTCAGTGCAGCTTACAAATATTTAGAACGGACTGCATGCAGCCTTTGTTAATCAACTTTAATTTGTTGTTGTTGTGTGCCTTCAAGTTGTTTCCGACTTATGGTGACTCTATTGAGGGTTTTCTGAGGCTCAATATGTGTGATTGCCCAATGTGTTTTCATGGCTGAGCGGGGACTTGAATTCTAGCCTCCAGAGTCATAGTCCAACACTCAAACCACTATGCCACGTTGGCTCCAACTCTAATAGCTGTTGTTATATTTTGTGTGTGTGTGCGCTTGATCATTTAGTGCACTTCTGATTGATTATTGCAGAGCAGGTTCAACTACCTAGGACTCTTGATGGCCCAATTTTACCTGATCATTATGGGGGTGGGGGGGCAGTCCTCCCTGTTTGGGAAGGGGCCCATTCTGTCTTCACTGTGCTTCTGAGGTAACAATGCAGGGGAATGGAGCTCTGCCTGTTGAGCTTCTGCTACATTATAGACAGCACCACACTACTTTTTGCAGCACAATTTATCTCATGTTACACTGGCTTAATCAAAGTCTATTGTGAGATACTTACTTAACAGAGATTTGGTAAATGGCACCAGTTTGCTTTGTGCCTGTTAGACAAACAACTGAAGAGAGAAAAGGGAAAGAGAACTACAGTCTTGGTGTAAGCCTCATCTATGCCTTTTGAATGGGAGTTTAAAAATACAACAGCTCTAAACTGAAATCCTATGGATATTGCTCAGAAATAAGTGCTATTGCCATGGCTGGACAAGTTCCTGAAATTATCTTTCACCTCATGTTTTCTTTCTGAAATATATTTCATTTAATGGGTGAGAGATAAAACTTGGGGAGAGCTTTATCGCAAGAGAGAAAAAAGTTCTACATATTTAGTGCTTTTTTTAAAAAAAAAATCTCAACTTTCTGAAGAAGGAGGATTACACTCTCTGGAACATGTGAACTGTTTACAATTATGAATCTATTTAGGTGTTTTTGTCCTCTATTTCTTGATGATGTTTCTCTCTCTTTTTCACTTCAGTTTTTGATAGGGTTCTAAGAAGACCCATGTTGGATCAGGCCAAAGTCCTATCCAGTCCAACAATATGTTTTCTTTGTTGTCAACCAGATGTGTACCAGACAGAAGCCAGAAGACATGATGACTCCAATGCTCTGTTGCTATGTTCCACAGCAACTACTATAAAAAGATACACTTTTTCTGAAACTGGAGGTAATTTCTCTCTCTCTTTCTGGCTTTTCTTTGCAAACGAAGATTCAGGAAGGATTCATCCCGCGCTTTCTGCAAGTGCACTGATGACTAAAAAGGCCAATCCAAGATAAACAAGTCTGGTTGCACAGCAGAGGGTCTCCTTGGGTGATGTTTCTGGGTTGTGATTCTTTCTGCGTTGTCATTTCTCTTCAAGACTTTTTCAACTTGAGTTCTCAAATAAGACTGCAGCATTGTGGATAGTGTGTCTCCATGCCTCCTGATGTGAGCCCAGTGGACCATTGTTGGTTATCAGTTTGGTTGAGCCTGAGATGTTGTTTCCGGGAATCCTTGTATCGTTTTTCTGGAGCGCCCCTCTTACACTGACCCGTGGCAAGTTCACTGTAGAGTACTATTTTTGGGAGGCGATGGTCCTCCATCCTAGAAATGTGCCCTGCCCAGCACAGCTGTGTTCTCAATATCATAGCCTCAATGCTGGTGATCCCTGCTTGCTCTAGGACAGCAACATTTGTCACATAGTCAGTCCAGTGTATATTTAGGATTGTGCGTATACAGCGTTGATGAAAGCATTCGAGGAGTTGTAGGTGGTGGCGATAGGTGACCCATGTTTCAGATTCATAAAGGAGAATAGACAGTACAATGGCTCTATACACACTGATTTTTGTGCTTCGCCTCAGGTGTTTATTACTCCAGACTCTTTTGTGAAGTCTTCCAAATGCACTATATGCCTTTGCTAATCTGTGATCGATCTCTTTGTCAATCTTGGCATCTGAGGAGATGATGCTTCCCAGGTAGGTGAACTGCTGAACGGACTTAAGCACAGATTTGCCGACAGCAATGTGGGGATGGTGGTGTTCGTCCTGTGGTGCAGGCTGGTAAAGAACTTCCATTTTCTGCAGGTTGACTTCCAGCCCAAATATACGGCCATCATGACAAGTACCATTCAGTAGACTTTACCTCCATGAATTTGTCTAATCCTGTTTTTAAAGCCGTTCAAGTTGGTGGCTGTCACTATATCTTGTAGTAGTGACATTCTAGTTTAATCATGTGTGAAGTAGTGCCTTTCACATGTTTTGAATCTCATTGACCTTCAGTGGATGATTTGGGGTTCTAATTTTATGAAAGAAAAAGTTTTTTCCTTTGCCCTGTGTAAGTTTATATACCTCTATCATGTGTCCTCTTGCTTGTTTCTTTGCTAAATTGAAGAGGCTTAAGTTTTCCTCCTTCTTTATAGGGAGCTGTTCCAAGTCTCTTGATCATTTTGGTAGCCTCCAGCTCTACAATATTCTTTTTTTTTTTAATCAACTATGGTAAATTCAGACCTGAGCATGGCAGTTGATGACTATAGATCTTAGAGGTCTCTCATTGATAGGGTCACCATAAGTTGAAGTGGACTTGAGGGCAAATAAAAACAAAACTAATGATAAGTCCAGAGTGAGTTCTGGGGCAAGGTTCCACTCCAGGACCCCTATGGGAGATAGAAGTAAGAGCAAGAAACTCAAAAGAAGTGTGCAAGAGTTAAGTAGAAATTGTTACAGCTAGTTAGGAGTTATGAACTTGTATTTTTAAAAAACCCAAAAAACAAAAACCCTGCCATGTCCGTATAACACCTTCAGTGAAATCATGGTTCTTAAAACTGAATGAACCTATGGACTTTTTCGGATGAAGAAAAATAACGCAAGCAGCCTCTCCAGCTTGCGAGGCTGCTGCGCTGCAAAGTGCCCCTTTCGTATGATGCTCGCCCCTGCCGGTACTGTTGCGGTACCTCAGGGAGAGCTGAGCGTCATATTTTGTTGATTTTTACTCACGATCAACTTTTGTGAGTAAAAAAATCAACAAAATATGACACTCAGCTCTCCCTGCAGTACCACAACAGTACCGCTAGAGGGTAGCGTCATCCGAAACTGACACTTTGCAGCGCAGCAGCCTTGCAAACTGGAGAGGCTGCTTGCGTTATTTTTCTTCATCCGAAAAAGTCCTATGACAGAAAACCTAGATTCACCACTGACTATGGTATACACTTAACAGAAAATGGCAGCAAGTTCTGTCACTGGGGGTGGGTGGGTGGGGAATGGCCTGAATGTGGAGGGCATTTTTTGCAGAAACACTGGTAGTTGGCTTCCTGGAGTTTTTCTTTAGGTGTTTACAGCAGGTGCTTCATAAGGCTGTGTTCTGGGAAATTTAAAACATCATGTAACTAGTGTTGGACTTAGGTGCCACAACTTGGGATGTATGAGCTGAAAAGGGGAGAAGACAGAGCCTGAAAATAAGGTGAGTGGATGCTGGAGAGGGGAGTGGATGAGGAAGCACATAGGGTCTTCTTCCTTATCCTATGAGATTGCAATTATTTATCAGGATATTACAATAAAGATGTAACCAAACATTTAACTTGGCCAATGGTGTCCAGCCTTTCATTTTCAAGTACAACCCAGAAACAATAGGTCAAACACTGACCCATTACTATCCTGACAAGGGCACCAGGGGTTCTGCATCATTCGCCAGCAAGGATGCCATTGAATCCTCCAATAGTTGGATTTCACCATACAGCAGGCTTTTCCTTCCCTCTTTGATTCACCCACTGTTGGAGTCCAGCGGCAGTTGCTACAGCCTTTGGCATTGGTGCTCTGGTTTCCAGAGGATTGTCAGACGTTGTATTTTAAATCAAGTTTTCCTGCACATGATATTATGCAGCTGGTGGCCATTCCCTGTAATCACTGCATGTCCACTTAATTTTCCCTGATGGGCTGTGGGAGAGGGCAGATGAACAATTGCATGGTGGTAGCACCTGCAGTTGAAAGGAGAAGCCTTCCTCTCTTGCTCAGTTTTGCCTTTCCTACCATTGGCACATCGTGGAACCCTTGATCCACTGTGGCCCATTCCCACTGGGCTTCACTGACAGGTAAACCTTTTGCTCTCTCACTTGTGCCCTTCCTGGGGAAACTTGGGCAAGTGGTGGTTGCAAAGCACAGCCGCCCACCTGCCCTCTACCTCTGGCAGGGTTTACCTCAGGGTTGGGTGGCATGTGGGCGAGCATAGGATGCATGCACCTCCTCAAAGCATTTTTGTGAGTCCCCAGATCTACCCAAATTGGGCTAAATTTAATCAGTAAGCCAGAACACCTGCTTTAAAACATGTAGGAAAATTCAGCAGTAAACCAGCAACCCCTCTTTAAAATGAGTAAGAAATTCAAACAGTATTTTTTTTTAAAAAAAAAACACCTTTCCAAAAATAAGCTTGTTTTTAAGGGGGATTCCCAGTTTTACACTGAATTTTGAATTCACAGCAGTGGGAATGAAGTATGTTGTAGTTTCTTGGGATATTGTCACCTCTGATTTAGCTGCTCACTTCCACATACTTTATAGATAGTGTGGCAGCAAGTGTTAGGCCCCAGAGGGCAGGGCTGGTTTAAGGAATTTTGGGGGGCCCTGCAGTGCTTTATTTTGGGGGCCCCTTATGTTTATCTCAGGTCAATGTAACCTAACCTATTCACAGTACAGGATGTTCAGATTACAGTAGGACCCCCGTATCCACGGATTCATTATCCATGGGACACAAAACAGCACAGCTACCATAGAGTCTTCCTACAAAATGTGTCCTCCCTAGCCATTTTCTAGGCCATCCAAAGGAACTCTATGGTATTTTAAACCAGAAGTCCCATTATTTTTAATGGTATTCACTATTATCCACAGTTTTCAGAATCTATTCCCGCACAGAACCAATCCCCAGTGGATAAGGGGGACCTACTGTATTACATAACTTGCCACCAATAATTTAGTTTAAAAACTATATTATAGGCACTAACCCAAAATATTTTTTGTTAATTAGCAATTAACGTAATGGTGTAGATTTCCTCAAAAAAAAAAAAGAAAGAAAGAAAAAAGAAAGAAAGAAAGAAAGAAAAAAGAAAAAGAAAGTAGACTACAAGCTAAACATGAGTTAGCAGTGTGATGCAGCAGCAAAAAATGCCAATGCGATTTTAGGCTGCATTAATGGAGTATAGTGTCTAGATCAAGGGAAGTAATAGTGCCACTGTATTCTGCTTTGGTCAGACCTCACCTGGAAGACTGTGTCCAGCTCTGGGCACCACAATTCAGGAAGGGTATTAAGAAGCTGGAAAGTGTCCAGAGGAGGGTAACCAAAATGGTGGGAGGTCTGGAAGCCATTATGCCCTATGAGGAGCAGCTTAGGGAACTGGGTATGTTTTGTCTGGAGAAGAGAAGGTTGAGAGGTGACATGAGAGCCATGTTTAAATATTTGAAGGGATGTCATACTGAAGATGGAGCAAGCTTGTTTTCTGCTGCTCCAGGGACTAGGACATGGACCAAAGGGATCAAACTCCAGGAAAAGAGATTCCACCTAAACATTAAGAAGTAGTTCCTGGTGGTAAGAGCTGTTCAGCCGTGGAATGCACTGTCTGGGAGTGTGGTGGAGTCTTCTTCTTCAGGGTTTTTTAAGAGAAGCTGGATGGTAATCTGTTGTGAGGGATTTGATTGTGTGTTCTTGCAGGACAGAAGGCAATTCGATAGGATGGCTGTTGGGGTCCCTTCCAGCCCTATGATTCTAGGCTGCATTCAGAACCTGGGAAAGTTACTTTTGGATTACACCTCTCAGAATCCCCCTGCCAGCACCCTTCTCGAGGTCTGGTTGCATTGTTCCTTTTCCAGCATTCTCTAGCCCAGTGGTCTTTAAACAGAGGCTGGATGGCCATCTGTCAGGTATGCTTTGATCGTGATTTCCTGCATGGCAGGAGGTTGGACTGGATGGCCCTTGTGGTCTCTTCCAACTCTACAATTCTATGATTCTATGATTCTATGATATCCTCACAGGAGGTCCACAAAGGCTTGAAAGCTGCTTGGCCTACCTCCTCCCTGTAGTGGAACAGACATGTGACAGGAACCAAGACAAAGGCTGGCTGGCTGGCTTGGCCTGTACATTGCCATTCAATCCACTCCAGCCACAAACATGCAGGAAGAAGCAAGAGTGCCTCTGAGGGAAAAGTTAATGGATGGTGTAATTGTATTGTTTTTGTTGTTAGTTTTTATTATTAGGGTTTTAAATCTTGAGTTAAGTCTTGGGGCAACAAAAGATATTTAAAGAGGGTCCCTGGTGAAGAAAAAGTTAAGAACCACTGCTTAGCCCAATGGCTCTCACATAGCACTAATGGGATACTGGTGTTTTAGTGACAACAATAAAACCATTGTTCCCAGTAATATTACTCCAAATTTTTATTTATATTCTTTATATTCTTCTGTTAAAAGAGCCAGAGTGTTATAGAAGTTTCAGCATTGCCCTATGACTGTGGAGACCAGGGTTTGAATCCCTACTCAGCCATGAATACCCACTCGGTGACCTTGGGCAAGTCACACTTTCTCAGCCTCAAAGGAAGTCGAAGGCAGACTCCCTTTGCACAAATATTGCCTAGAAAACCCCATGATAAGTTTGCCTTAGTCAGAAATGACTTCAAGGCACATGGGCAAACACACAAAATTTCCTTTTGCAGGTTGAACTCAGTTGGCAGCAAGGGGAAGAAGCTGAAGAAGACCAAGGGGTGAAGGGAGGGAGGAAGGGGAGAGAAGGACAGGTTAAGAGCAGCTGGAAAAATGGGCTGGAGGGGATCCATGAGGAAGTTAGGAAAAGAAAGAAAGAAAGAAAGAAAGAAAGAAAGAAAGAAAGAAAGAAAGAAAAAGAAAGAAAGAAAGATACAGTGAGCTACAAAAAGTCAGAAAGAAGGGAGGCAAAGAAAGAAGGAAGGAAGGGAGAGAAGGGGGGATAGAAAGAAAGAAAGAAAGAAAGAAAGAAAGAAAGAAAGAAAGAAAGAAAGAAGCCTTTTCTGAAGATAGAGTAGGGGAGAACAAGAGATGACCCCCCTTCCTTCCCCCCTCCCTCTCTCTCTCTCTCACACACACACTCACCCCTCTCCAACACATGCCTGGCTGGCTTGCCTTTTGACGATGATCCTGGGAGGAGGGGGAGGGAGCAACAAACTCCCTCCAGAATCAACCACACAAAGAAAGCTCCATCTTTCTCTTTCGCTTTCTAGTTTGGGAGACGCTGGTTGTTTTTCTTCAAGCCAGTAAGAGTTTTTTTCAGGAGGAGGGTTAGGTTGGGATGGGGCCCCCTGCCTGTGTGACCCCCCCGCAGATGCTGATTTGGTGGTATGGTTTATTTTATTTATTTATTTATACCCCGCTCTTCAGCCACAAGGCTATCAGAGCGGCTTACAAATTGTTTTAAGCAATAGCTATTTACACATCTACACTGCATTGAACAGTTTCCAATGTGTGTTAGCTAATTGCCCCCACAAGCTGGGTACTCATTTTACCGACCTAAGAAAGGATGGAAGGCTGAGTGAACCTTGGAGCCCGCTGGAATCGAACTGCCAGAGGGCCACCTGGAATGACGGAGAAAAGGAAACCACAGCTTCTCACAGACACATCATTGTGTCTGCTTGCTTATCCTCCCTCTCATTCTGGTCAGCATACTGAGGAGGATTGGGCTTGTCCAGGAGTTCAGTCCACATTGCAATGTTGCCCAGAGGAAGAGGGCAAGAGTAATGAAGAACTTTCAAAGTTTTACTTTCCTTTAAGGCAGGGGTGGGCAAAATGCAGCCCCCCTTTGGGGCTGTTTTTTTTTACTCTACAGTGTCCTCAAATGCATCCTAAAGTGCATTTCCACCATGTTTGGAGATCTCCTTCCCCCCCCGGGTCAAAAAACAAATTTTTGCAAAATTTTTCAAAAAATTCAGGATTTTTTCCCCCTGAAATCCTCCAAAATGTCCACTAGGATGTGTGGGATGAATTTTACCATACTCCATGGTCTTCTGTGCCAAATTAGGTTGAGAAAAGGCCTATATTGATACAAGATGTGTTTAGGGGTCCTTTTTATTTTGCAGGAGCAGGTGCAGCCCTTTAAGGACTCCTGGGAAGTGAATGTAGCCAGCTAGCCTTCCACAGTTGCCTACCCTGCTTTTTAAAAAAGTTTTTATTCAATATTTAAACATATAAACATAAACACATACAGAAAAGAAAAACAAAAAGACATAAAAATGATCAAACATACGAAAATTAACAATTAACACAATATACCCTCTCACCGTCCCTTATCCCCCTGATAAAAAAGGCTTCCTGCATATCCTCTAACTGATTTTTAATTAATACTAATAATTCCTCCTCTCTTATCTACTGTCTTCCTTATTTAACCTATCTAATTACAATAATGATAATCCACATTCCTTTCACTAACATATTACCACTCATACACAGAGAAATAATTGGGATTCTTAATTCCTAGCTATCATACCCCACTATGCTAGTATCCCCTCTTATTTGTTTAACATTTTCTATAAATTGTTCCACATTTTCCTAAATACCTCTGTTGGAATTCTTTTAACTACATTTGTTAATTTATCTAACTGGGCCTGTTCTATTATCTTTTCTAGCCATACATGCCGGCATTTTGTTGGTTTTCCACTTTCTCACCAGAACCAATGTATTTCTCAGGGTAATATTGCTTTAAGTGCAACAGGAAAAAATGTTGGAGCAACAGACCATACTAGCACAGCTGAAATGGGTTTGACTACAGCTGTGGCTAGGTAGAAGGCTGACAATCAAACACTCCTATATAGTCAAAGCACACGATGCATTGTTTGTGGGTTGGTATCATGGACATCGCCTCCCAAAAATAGTACTCAGTGGTGAACTTGCCACAGGGCAGTGTAAGAAAGGAACTCCAAAAAAGCGATACAAGGACTCCCTGAAACAACATCTCAGGCTCGGCCAAATTGATCACCAACAATGGTCTGCCCTGACCTCACATGGGGAGGCATGGAGACGCACTATCCACAATGCTGCAGCCTTATTTGAGAACTCACAGCAAACAAATCTTGAAGAGAAACGACAACACAGAAAGAATCACAACCCAGAAACATCACCCAAGGAGACCTTCTGCTGTGCTTTCTGCAACCAGATTTGTTTATCTCAGATTGGTCTTTTTAGTCATCAGTGCGCTTGCAGATAGTGCGGGATGAGTCCTTCCTGAATCTTCATTTGTGAAGAAAAGCCAGATATATATCATGGAGAAATTGGAGTGTTGGTGGATGTTGGAGAAATTGCTGTTGAGTTTGTTAATGGGGTTTGCTATATATATATATACTGTGTTTGTATATACTGCAACTGAAGATAAAAGCCTCCAAATATCTTTCGATGAACCTCACTGCCTGTAGGTCTCTTATAGTGTGTGAAAGATGGTCAGCGCAGTAAAACAGCTGCTAGCTGAAGCCTTTGTTTTTGTGCCCTTTCTGCTGCACAGTTCTGCTGTTTTGGCTTCCCCTGATAGTTTTCCCCAGGCTATGCCAGGTGCCTTTCAGTGAGCCTATACTAAGAGGACACTTCTGTTTTTTGTTTAATTAATGTTAATAATTCCTCCTCTTTTATCTACTGTCTTCCTTATTTAACCTATCTAATTATAGTGATGATAATCCACATTCCTTTGACTAACACATTACCACTCATACACAGAGAAATAACAGGGATTCTTATTGCCTAGCTATCAAAGCTCACTATGCTAGTATCCCCTCTTATTTGTTTAACATATTCTATAAATGGTTTCCATATTTTCCTAAATACCTCTGTTGGATTTCTTTTCACTAAATTTGTTAGTTTATCTAACTGAGCCAGTTCTATTATCTTTTCTAGCCCATTCATACATGCTGGCATTTTGTTGATTTTCCATTTCTTGCCAGAATCAATCTTGCTGCTATTACTAAACAGCTTATCAAATTTCTAAGCTTTCTTCCTCTTTTATCTTCTAGATTTATCATATTTAGTAAGTATAATTCAAGTCTCATACCAATTTCAAATTCCAGACTTTTTTCTATCCATTTATCAAGTTTAAGCCAATACTTCTTTACTCTTCTACACTTCCACCATGAATGGAAGAAAGTTCCCATTTGTTCTCTACATTTCCAGCATAGGTTTGTTGTGCCTTTATACATTCTAGCCAATTTATCCAGGGTTATATACCATTTGTACATCATTTTATAAATAAAAGTTTTCTTTCAGGTTATAGGAGCAAATAAATTTTAAACCCTTGATCTAAACATCTTCCCATTGTTTCATATAGATATAATGGCCTAGGAGATTTTCAGACACCTCTTGCTGCGCAAGCAGCCTCTGGAGCAGTAACAAGGCTGCTGCGCGGCAAGGGGTCCATTTTGGATGATGCCGTTTCTCTCTTGGCGTCGTCCGTGACTGTTGCGGCTAGCATTGGAGGTGGCTGTGCTGTTTTTCACTCACGGAAGTTGTCCGTGAGTAAAAAAACAGTGCGGCTGCCTTCAATGCTAGCCGCAACAGTCACGGACGACGCCAAGAGAGAAATGGTGTCATCCAAAATGGACCCCTTGCTACGCAGCAGCCTCGTTACTGCTCCGGAGGCTGCTTGCGCGGCAAGAGGTGGCAAGAGGCGTCTGAAAATCTCCCTAGATTTAATGTCCAGCTAATCATACAGTGCTTTACTTGTTCTTCTTTATTACTATATCTTTTACTAAAATCTTTATATATTTTATTTATTAAATGGTTGTCATCACCCCCTGCTTTAAGGGTTGCTAGATAAGCACTGTGCCAGGCCCTGAATTTTCAGAGCCCAAACCTGAAACCTAGGGGTGACATTTTAAGATGCCACAGATAGCAAATCTTGGTGATGTTACAAGGGTGAGGTTGCAAGGGACAGCCCCTGGAGATGTCATTAAGCATGGTACATTAGGCATTAACCACAGTTGCACAATGTATGCCATTTAAATAATAACAGGTCTAACAAATGAGGAAAATATATGCACATACCTTCCAAGCAGTGATCTTGCCCTGAAATTACTCCCTGAGGACTGGAGAAAGGGGTATAGGCCTTGCGATTGGCAAATTTACTTTCCTTCTACATGCAATCATGGTTGGGATCAATCCTGATGTCCAGTGGGGGCACTAGGGATGCAGGGAAAGGCTGAACCACATCAGATGACACCATCGGGGAAGGAGTGCCACCAGCCTTAATGACGGCACAGCTGATGTCCTGCCCTGACAAGAGATTTTGTAGAGGCAGCATCTCCCCGTGCACCATTGTCTGGACAGTGTTATGAGGAGTAATCATTGTCCTTCACCTCTTGCAAGCAGAATGGCCTAGAATTGGCTACCAGAGGATCTTTGTAGTTGTCTTGTTTGCCCTGTCTGGATCAAAATCATCACAAAATTATATCATGACTGCATCAAAGCCAGTGGATTCTGTGGGACCAAAATGTTAATTTTCACAGCTGAGGACCATATATTGCAAAGAAGTGGTCATCAGTTTAGGCAGTTTGAGATAACCTGACAGTTTGAAGTGAGGGGAACAGACCTTTTTGTATTAATATGAACAGCATGTAATCTTCTTCCTCCTTTCACAATATTGATATAGAGAAGATTATACATGCCAAAGACTGTGGAGATTTTCAGACTACACTGTTATAGTGTTACTATTCCACTGTAACTGCTCTGGCTTCCTGATGTGGAACTCTGGGGTTTGTAGTTTAGTGAGGCCTAAGAGCTCTCTGGCTGAAAGTTGTAAATGCCCCTCCCTAAACTGCAAATCCCAGGATTCCACAGGAGGCAGCCATAGCAAATAAAGTGGAATAGTAACACTATAACAGTGTTGTCTGAAAATCTCCTGTGTCTGGGAGTATCAGAAAAATGCCTTTTTGTTTTCCAGAAGCAGTTGTGCAAGTGTGATTCCCTACCCTTTACGTGAAATCCACATTCTCTTGCGATGCTTGGAATAGGAGGCAAAACAACAGGGTGGCTGTCAAACACTTGTAAGACTGACATAAATGGCATGGGAAATATCTGGCTTAGCAAACGACAAGTTGTGCTATCTGAGCTACATGGTAGCAATGGAAGGAAGCTTCAGCCAGCCAGAAGTGCCAGAACAATTATTTTCTTTTTAAAATAATTTTTATTATAAACTTTAAAACACAATAAAACTTACAGAAATTAAACTTACAAAGATTTAAAAAATGGGAGGGGAAGAAATACAAAAAAGAAATAAAAAGTGTAAGGTGAAAGAAAAAAAAAGATGACTTCCAATCTTCCTTACAGTGGTTAAAAATACATACATAGCTCCTGATCTACAAATAAAACTATTTTCTCCTTCCCATAAGCTAATCTCATTAATAATCAAAACTACAATCACCAGTTCATTTGGGGGTTTCAGATCTTAAATCTATCACTAACAACCTTTCTCTAATCAAATCCATCATTATATCAATTTCTACTAAATCTAACAACTCCAGAGTCAATTTCTTCATCTTATTTTGTATAAAATATGCCACCATCTTCTGTGACTCTTTCCAGCTAAACAATCTAAATGTTTAAACCCATATTTCTAGCACATACAATAAAATATCTCTACACACATATTCCCACCAATATCTAAAATCCCTTTATACGTTTTATGCAATTTATTTTCCTTAATACATCCATATATTATAGTCAGAACACTATAGCAACTATACATAATTTTATATTAAAAAATGATTTTATGGCATAGTCTCAACCTATGTCTCAATCTCTTTAACCACATATCTTCATATTATCCACTAGTACATTATAAGCAAAATTCATTAATGCTTACTCTTTAATTTAATCTTCACTTTATATTTGGTTTTTGGTTCTTTTCTCATGCTTTACATCCTTAGGTACTTCCCTTGCCATTGATTAATTGGTATATCAAGTATCAAAATAGCCATTGTCAGAAATAGAAAACTCCCTCAGAGCAAAACATTTTTCTCATCCCAGAATTTCCCCACATCAACAACAGATTCTATCTCTTGCAGCCAAATAAATCTCCCATTTCCACTCCACATCTCAACATAATTATTTTGAAACAACACAACATCCACATTTATCTTAACATCATCCCCATATTCAACTTTTTTTTCCAGTTTGACATCTGATTCATCCATCAACAAGTTGGACTTCAGTAAACATTACCATTTCTTTGTTTACCAAAACCAGATTTAACCAATCAATTTCCTTCTCTTTACTTATGTCCAAACTGTCTACTTTATCCTCATTTTGTTTCACAGCCTCAGCCAATTCCTTCACAACTTCTTTAAGCTCCTTGGCCTCATTTTTCCAATCTTCCTCCAGTCCCTCTTTCAAATCCATACGTTCTTGTTTCAGTTCAATAAACTCATTATTCAAATACATGAACTCTTCCACCACCTTCTGTATAATTCCTGAAGAAGGCTCCATTTTCTATAGATCTAGCAGTTACAGTTAAAAGCAGAAGACAAGTCTCTAAGGTTTTAAGACTCCATGCTTTCTTTTTAGTTTCAATGCCACCATCTGGTTATTCTCAATCTTATCTTCTTTAAAATAAACAACAATTTTCCCATGAAAGAATGGGCTCTTTACTTAATTATATTTGGTATTCTCAAAAAAACATTCAGTGGTAAAATAAACAGCTTTGTATCTTTTTAAGTGGTTGTCCCTTCTGCACTTTATGTAAGTTTCTGAAACCATATCTATTTCAGCTTTTCACTTTTTTCTTTTTTAGCTAAGTTTTGGACATTGTTTACAGTAGAAGGAAACTTACCAGAACTTAATTTTCACCACCAGAAGGAAGAACTCTCTTAATTTGTAAATTAAATTGTTCAGGGTAATAAAGAAATGGGGATTCCACAGTCCCAGTATCCTTTCATGGGTCACTTATCAGCCTGAGCTTGATGCTTATCCTGAAGCTCCCCGCTACTCAAAATTAACTTCCGATTGCTGTTAATTCAGTGGTCTCCTTATGAGGAACTGTGATCTTGGGAACATGTGGGCAATCTCATGCTGTCTTCCTTGCCTGGAGAGAGCTGCAATTCTGCTGCATAGTTTCCTGCTGCTTTGCTTCCTCTGCCTCAGAGCATGAAGCAAAAGCATAAATCTGCCATATTCCCCACCTGGAAGTTAGGACAATGATTTTCAAAGTTCAATGAACAATTTATAGACTGAAATGTACAAAGTGAAATCTATATGTTCACTGTGGAACTGCAAAAGATTCTGAAGTGGGTGCCTAATCTATGCTGGGTACTGGCCGTGTATATTGGTGTCACTCTTCTTCAGGGTATGAGCAACATTTTTGCCACCAAGGGTTAAACATGGCAGTAGTTTGTGAATAGGGTTCTGTGAAGCATTGCCAGAACTAGTGGTGGGCTAGGCCTGGGCTGGCAATGCACAGCCAGGACTAGTGTCCTCTCCCCAACATACAAGCTCCCACCACCATTCACATGTGCACTCACAGTAATACATGCTTTCTCTCTTGCTCTCACAATCACCCATAACACATACACAGAAATTACACACAAACTCATGGAGAGGACTCTCATGTGGTATGGGCAGAATTAACCTTCATGTGCCATTGTCCCCATGATAACTGCTTTCCTCCAAATAATCAAACAGCTGTCTAAACAGTTTTAAAGATAGAGATGAGCACCGTTTTTGTGGGAACGGTGATCCAAGGGGTTTAGCTTCCCTATGCACCACCTTCCACATTACAACTGTGCTCCCCTCAACTGTTTGGCAGCCTGGAGATATCATGATTTATATGAAGAGAATGGCACATGGGACAAGTCATGCCTTGTTCCTCCTTCCCATCCCTTGTGCTCCAGAAAACCTGTGTACCATAATGACCAAACTTCTCATTAAGAAACACCTGTTATATTTCTAAGGAAATCTGTGTTTCTCTGTACCATGAAGAAGATATGTAGAATAAGCTTTGAGAAAGAGGGAAAGAGTATTCTTCCCCCTGTGGGAAAAAGGTGGAAGATGTTAAACTAGCCACACTGTTTGCCAGCTTTTGCAAGCACCAACTGAGAATGATGTGCTGTTCCTCCCCCTTCACCTAATGGTGAATGGGAAAGAGAAATGAAGTCATGTTCTCTCTAGCACTCCAGGTACCACAACAGTTACACAACAAAAATTGTCGCGGTGCTTACTGTGACTTTGTGATCACAAATCCGTCCCTCGCTGTTTATACGATTTATGTCACTGATCTAGATATCCCGTGTGGTCCCGTGACTGATATTTACACGTCCAAAGTTCCATGTTTTTTTTCCAGGTTTTAGGGGTTCTTGTTGGCTGTCAATCATGGATGCGATTACTCGTGTTTTCACAACCTCGGTGACGCACTTCCTTTACAGTTCTGCGCCACGAGCGATGCTATTGGCTGGCTGGGGGGGGACAGAGGTTTGGTATTCCCCTTGCCTCTTTAAAATGTTAATCCTTTATGCAGAGGCAGAAAGCATTTTGAAAGACCCAGACTGAGATCTTTCGCTCAGACGCAGGCAGTGCTTTCCTTTTGAAATCAAGCCGAGTGCTTTCCTTTTGAAATCACGCCGAGTGAGGTGGGGGGAGGCTTGGGTTTCCCCTTGCCTCTTTAAAATGTTAACCCTTACAGCAGAGATTTAGCAGCAGAGTTTAGGTTTCAAGCCAGCTACAGACAGGCTTTTTGAAAGACACAGAAACAGAGAGGGGGAATTAAAGGATGTCAATTCACTCAGAGGCTGGAATATTTTACTGTGCGTCTTCAGTCCCAGGGAGGTGATCAAGGCAGGGGATGAATGGGTGACCCTCTGCCCACCACGATTTCTCTGTAACATGCAGTTGAGGAAAAGGTAAAGCTGAAGGGTTTGCAGTGTAGAAATCCATTTGAAAAGGTGATTGAGTACACGCGTGTGCACACACACATCAACCTTCGTGCAGCTAGAAGGGATGCCTTTGTTTTTGGCTGGTGAGGCTGGATCTGTTGAATGGGTGACTGACCCCTCCTTTTCTGGTCACTGATCTCTAAGCCCACCCCCAGTCACCATTTCCAGTCATCCCCTAGTACAGAGATATTTTGTCCCAGGCTGTTTACATTTCCGATTTTCCGAATCCTCCAGTGACTTTTTTAAAAATGGCACAAACCGCGGGGCTGGAAGTCCCGCAAGTTGAGGGATAAAAGGTGGCCCCCATTCCGAAAATAACGTATCCGACCCGATGTACGTGTAAGCTGCCAGGGATCAACACGAATTCTTCCCGGGACATTTTCATCATGTAAACGGCACCCAGCTGAGAGGACTTGATGACATCAGGTCTCTAGAGGGCTGCTGGTAGATGAGTAGAATTTGGTACTCCACCTAATTCTGTTCCTATCTCCTTTATAGGAAATTCCTACCCTCCAAAGTCTCTAAGTCTGGGCAAACACAGGCCTAATTTCATTTCCAAATGCTCACATGCAAGCCCCTGAATCATAGAATCATAGAATCATAGAATTGCAGAGTTGGAAGAGACCACGAGGGCCATCCAGTCCAACCCCCCTGCCACGCAGGAAATCTTGATCAAAGCATCCCCGACAGATGGCCATCCAGCCTCTGTTTAAAGACCTCCAAGGAAGGAGACCCCACCACGCTCCGAGGGAGTGTGTTCCACTGCCGAACAGCTCTTACTGTCAAAAAGTTCCTCCTCATGTTGAGGTGGAATCTCTGTTCCTGGAGCTTGCACCCATTGCTCCGTGTTCCAGTCTCTGGAGCAGCAGAAAACAAGCCTGCTCCATCCTCAGCATGACATCCCTTCAAATACTTAAACAGGGCTATCATATCGCCTCTAAACCGTCTTTTTTCCAGGCTAAACATACCCAGCTCCCTAAGTCTCTCCTCATAAGGCATCGTTTCCAGACCTTTCACCATTTTAGTTGCCCTTCTCTGGACACGCTCCAATTTGTCAATATCCTTTTTGAATTGTGGTGCCCAGAACTGGACACAGTATTCTAGGTGACGCCAGACCAAGGCAGAATAGAGTGGCACTATTACTTCCCTTGATCTAGACACTATACTTCTATTGATACAGCCCAAAATTGCATTGGCCTTTTTAGCTGCCGCATCACACTGTTGGCTCATGTTCAACTTGTGGTCTACTAGGACTCCTAGATCCCTTTCGCACGTAGTCTCATTCAGCCAGGTCTCTCCCATCCGATATTTATGCATTTCATTTTTCCGCCCTAAATGCAGTACTTTACATTTCTCCGTATTGAATTTCATTTTGTTAGCTTTGGCCCAGCTCTCCAGTCTATCCAGGTCATTCTGAATTTTGATCCTGTCCTCTAGGGTATTAGCTATTCCTCCCAATTTGGTATCATCTGCAAATTTGATAAGTATGCCCCTAATTCCCTCATCTAAGTCATTGATAAAGGTGTTGAATAGCACTGGGCCCAGGACAGAACCCTGTGGCACCCCACTGGTCACATCTTTCCAAGACGAAGAGGAGCCACTGCTGAGCACCCTTTCGGTTCGGCCGGTCAACCAATTACAAATCCATTGAACAGTTAACTTGTCTAGCCCACATTCTACAAGCTTGTTTGCAAGAATGTCATGGGGAACCTTGTCAAAGGCCTTACTGAAATCAAGGTATGCAATGTCCACAGCATTCCCTTCATCTACCAAGCTGGTAACTTTATCAAAAAAAGAGATCAGATTAGTCTGGCATGACTTGTTTCTCTGAAACCCATGTTGACTTTTTGTGATTATGGCATTGCCTTCTAAATGTTCACAGACTCTCTGTTTAATGATCTGTTCTAGAATCTTCCCTGGTATTGATGTCAGACTAACTGGACGATAGTTGTTGGGATCCTCTTTTTTCCCCTTTTTGAAGATGGGAACAACGTTTGCCCTCCTCCAGTCTGCTGGGACTTCTCCTGTTCTCCAGGAGTTCTCAAATATTATTGCCAATGGCTCTGAGATTATATTTGCCAGCTCTTTTAATACTCTTGGATGTAGTTCATCTGGTCCTGGAGATTTAAATTCATTTAGATTAAGAAGGTCTGTCATGTTCCAGATAAAGTCATGTGCTTTTGCTCCTGTCTTTTAGAAATGTTTTGAACACAGCCAAGAGCACTCTTGGCCCTGAGGTGCCAAACATCATATTGAATCCTTTTTTTTCTTGGCTATTTTCCCAAATAAGAGTTAGGGATGTGCAACAGAAGGCAGATCCTCCTAAAACCACCCACATCAAGAAGCCTGTTCTCATCCTCAATGTTCAGTACTGGATGTTCAGCTGAACAGCCAACACTTTGCTAGAATTTCCAGTTCAAATATTATCTGGGTGCATAAAACTAGCTGCATGAAACTGGGTCTTTAAGACACACATTCCATGCCAAGCTCCCTGAGAACCACAACTCTGTCTATAGCAACAGGCAGTTTAGCTACATCCGAAAGAGAGAACCATTTGTGAAGCATGGCTGCTCCAAGAGCCTAGAAAGAGAGCCAAGCAGTCAAAGCATTCCTGAAATGTGCTTATATATTATATAGACATTTAAATTAGGTACCTGTGCAAATCAGCAGGCCATTAATCACCCATTCGCTTAATTGGTTTCCTTGCCAAATTGGTTACAGATAAATAATTAAAGCTAAAAAGTAGGTTTGGATGCATTTCACTAGAAAGCAGGGTCAGTGGCTGTAAGGAAAATCTTTTAACCCTTCTCCTATCAGAACTTAGCCAGCTGGCAAGGAATAGAAGTGAGAAGCAAGAGAGCCAAAGTGTGGCTGAGAGCCAGGAATGGGAGCTGAACAGGAGCAAGGAGATGGACTAGAGAAGGGAGCAAAGGCAGAAGGGTGCCAGGAGAGCTTTTACACTCACATCAGCGGAGCCTGGCTCTAAACTCCATTAAAGCCAAGTGAGGTGGATCTCAGAAAGAGCCAGAGTGCCTGATTATGAAGCACACATCACTGAGGGCTGCTTAGCCATTTTTCATTGCCAGGCAAGGCCTGCTAGTGTAGATTTTTCAGAGCTTGGCTGCTAATCATGCATAATAATCGCATTTGCAAGAACACAAATGTCACTTGGCTGAGTGCTTTTATTTACTGCCCTGTAAACTTGCCCCAGGGAATGCAGGGCCTATAAAATATTGACAGGGTCCTCATTTTTAATGCCATCCTCGATGCTTCTCCTCTCAATATATAATGAGACCACTCCACAGCACCAGGTTGTCCACGTGCAATGGAGTTTGGATGGGTCTTGTCTTGCAAAGGGAACATACTTGTGCATAAGAAAATGTAATTTTTCATAACATCAGAGCATGATTTGTAGTACAGAACTCTGCTTTTGGAACAGTGTGGTTTTATTTGATTACAGGCCCTATTTTCTTTACTCAAGTAGAATCTGAGTGCAGGGTGTTAGACTGAACTCCTATGTAATGTGTAGATGCAATATGTTTAGAAACACATGTGTTGTACATGTACGCTCATCAAAGGCCTGGGATTGGTTGGAATTCCCAGTCATATATATTTCTGACAGAAATGTATGTTTCTGTGCTACATTATTTGTAAATGGGTTCTTGCATACTGGCCATTCTAAAGCAGCCTGACTGACAGAGCTTTATATAAAGTACAGCCATGAATCTTGCTTCGTTCAGCTTCCTTAAAAATGAATCAGCTACATCCCTTTGGAGGCCTAGTTCTCAATGACTTGGTAAACCTTTGTTTAGACTTTACCACATCCAACTCAAGACTGGGATTCACAAGTGGAATATGTTCCCTTGGAGAAAAATGATCATACTTAGATAATCATAAAGCCAGCGAGAAAATAAGTCTAGATTCTTTTGCACCAGTAACTTAAATATGCAACATACTGGGGCACACTGAGTTGCACTTAAATAAGATATTGTAAGACTTTTGGATAGCATCCCTCCATCAAATGTGTGACTTAGAAATATCCTACTTTCAAAGACAAAGTTCCTTCTCATGTAGCCTTTATCCTGTGTCATATTATATTCTAAAACTCATATCTCTGTTTTGTATGCATTCAGGTTCCTGGGCAAGTTATTTATCTTTTAGTTTCTCCAGTTTGCCCTTCTATGAAATGAATATGTTGTGATTAGCTCTGCCCACCATAACAACCACATCATGCTTCCACCAAATTCCAATTTTTTCCCCCAGTGCTAAAAGGTTGGAGATACTTAGGAGATTTTCAGATGGGGGAAATAACCCCCATGGAGATCGGAAGAGAAACGGGGCTGTTCCACTGCCAGCGCTCCATTTTGCAAACCCTCATCCTTCTCCTGACCTCCCTTCATTCTCCCTCCGTCCTGCTTGCATTTTCCTTCTGCTATTTTTTACTAACCAAAGTTCTTCGTTAGTAAAAAAAAATAGTGGAAAATAATGGAAGGAAAATGCAAGCAGGACAGAGGGAGAACAAATAGAGATCGGGAGAAGGACAGGGTGTGTGAAACGGAGCGCTGGCAGCAGAACAGCCCCGTTTCTCTCCCGATCTCTGGGGGGGATTATTTTCCCCATCTGAAAATCTCCTCAGACTATTGTAACACATTCTTTGTGGGGCCGCTCTTCAAAAGTGTCTGGAAATTGCAATTGCTGCAAAATGTTGCAGCCAGATTGTTGGTGGAAGGTGGGCATCTAGCCTATGCTTATGCCTATTTTGCTTGGAATGCATTGGTAGCTGTTTCATTTCTGGAGTCTATTCAAGGTTCTGACTGCAACTGCCTTTAGCCATATATGGCTGCCTGTATGCTCCAGTCATCACTTGTGGCCCTTCTTTATATGCCCCTGGTCTCATCATGCAAGGGAAGCAGCCTTTTGAGCCTCTAGAGCCTTTTGGTTGCACATTCACCATGTGCCCATTGGAAGCTCTCTGCATGAAAAAAAATACATGGGGTAGAGACACCTACCTTTACAATGCTTGCTATTTAATTGCTAGTTATTACATTTGGGGTATAGGTTTCATGCAAGTCACCCAACTGAAAATTGTTTTGATTTTTGATAGGCAAATTCACCAAACTAGATCTCCCAAGCTGTAGCACTGCATTGGCAATCACGTGACTTTGTAGTCAGTTGTTGCCTGCAAGATATTTGGTACAGCCCCCCTTTAAAACACTCAGTTTCTGCAGCTCTCCTGACTGCTTAATTCAGGCCACCTCCAGTTCTCTGTTGCTGTGCACTTCTCCACTTGCGTTATCTACTGAAGAATCCTCCATTGTGTCAAAACTGCCTGACTCTCTTTTTCATTTGTTTTTCTTGTTAAAGGCAGATTTCAATAAGTAGTTCAGTAACTCAGCCATTTGAGAATCATCATTAATTTAATATCCCTTCTTATTTATTAATGGCCCTACTTTGTCTGATATTTCCTTTTCCCCTGGTATATTTGTAAAAGCCTTTCCTATCCCCTCAGCCCCTTTGGTTTGCACTAACTTTCCCTTTATTCTTGCCTTTATTATTTCTTTTCAACCTTACATGACTCTGTGTGCTTAACTCTTGGACTCTGTTCTTCTGTGTTGTGATTTCAAATTCTTTGCCACAGTTCCTTGAAAACAGTTTTGAAGTCTCTTGAGACATAAGGAACAGAAGGCAGAATATTACCTCCTGCATAGCTCCCTCCATATGACACTCTTTAAGTCAAGGTGCTTATTTGTCCCTATTCTTGAACAATTTGGACATTAAGTCCAAGGCGGGAGTCTATATTGGTTGTTTGCCTCTAGAACTCAGTGGTTTGCCTCTAGAACTCAACATTTACTATAAATGAAAGGTGCCTAAGGCAGATCCCTGCTGACTCACATCTGTACATCCCTGCTACTATTCAGATTCATTTTCCCAAGTGTCCAAGGGAGCACATTACAGAAAACAGGGTAGCATTGGCTGCAGCACCTAGGAGAGCTCCCCAGGAAAATCTATATTGCTTAACTACAAAGCATGTTATGTTAATACTAGATCAGAGCATAGAGGGTGTTCCTATGACCTAACACAACATCGGTTCTCCAAGAAACACAGGACAAACAGAGAAATGCACCAACAAGGTCTAACCCCAGCAAACTCTATGAGGAGGAAAATGGGGGAAAACCCTGTCAGTCACCCATCAATTTAACTTCTGTCAAAACATGCCATTGTTCTATCATATGTGCCTCAAAACTGGCATGGGCTATAATCACAATCTATATCTCCTACAGTTTCAAAGCAATCTGTTGAGTCATAGTTATAATTATAAATCTACTGACCATCACCCATTTATGATGTCGAAAAAGTGAAAATGACAGATTCATTGATCTACATTCTGGACCCATGTATTCTTAGCAAAATGGACTCTTTCATCACCCTCTCACAAGTGACAGTGAACATCTTTTTCTCTACATTAAGAGTACTTCCCTAAAACAAGAAAAGCTAAAAATAAGACAAAAACAATAAAATTAAGCAGTAAAGCAGATAACATTCCAGTACTGAAATTCTGTTGAAAGTAATATGTTGAAAGACCTGGGCAAACAAAAAGACATTTCCAGAAATAAAAAGTGTTGTCATTTGTGGTTTGTGGCCCATCCTCACCTCGCTTCCAATGTCAGTAATCAGAGAAGGGTGTCTCAGGACCCATCTTGATACTAATACTTGGGCAGATACATGTGGGAGAAAGAGGTCCTTAAGTGTCAGGTATGCATGGAATTCTATCATCTAAGTTCATGGTTTTTTTTAGCTTAGTAAGTTCCTCTAGTTATCTGATTACAATGCCTGATGAGCTGAGTTTGGTTCCAGACATCCTATTCAACAGTAAAGTATTCAGTGGAGGCACTGGGGATTGTGGAAAGGCTGAACTGCACCAGGTGACACCATTGGAGGGAACGGTGACACCAGCCTTAGTAACACCATAGAAAATATTATTGTGCTTGAGAGGCCTTCTTTCCCATTGCTTGTTCTCCTGCTATCTATTACAACACTGGACAACCAATAGGATGTGAGAAACCATTTTTAACCTAGTACTATTGGTAAATGGTGCAAATCCCAAGTTATCAATCCACAAGTAGCTACTTTTTCAGAGGTCAGGTTTACCTATCTCCAAAAGTTGGTGCCCAGGCCATCTTCCTGCTCACTTGTAGCAATATACACTATGCACACAAATTGGAATCACACACTATTGTGCAGTTTTCCCATCCCACCCCAGAAAAAATTCTATATATGCCCTTAGGTTAATGTCTGAGGGCTGTGTGCCACATTAACCTTTTCTAAGTTCTGTGATGCAATCAGGTTGTGAAAAGCCTGGAAAAAAGGCCAAGCAAAGCATGTCACAAGGGAAACAGATGTGCACTGAGGTCAGGTTACCTGCTTGATTAGAAGTACATTGACAAATAGACTCTTGAACATAACTCAGAGTGGAGTAATAAACAAGTAGTATTACAGAGGCTGAAGATTTATATAGCAGTTTTTCCCTGCTTGAGCTGCCACAGAACAGTTTATTTCCCTGATTTTACTGCCAGTTGACAGACTCTTTGGGGAGGAGGTAACACAGTGTCATCAGGATGAGCAAGGGCTCCTGCTTTTCACCAAAGAGAGAGGGAGTTATGCAAGCAAGTCCTGACTGAGAAGGCATGTATGTAGTCTATAGCAAACACTAATCCCAAATTAAACCCTGGATGCCTTTATGAATCAGTGTAGATTAGCTCAGAGCTTTCGGAACATTTCTCAGAGAAAGAAGGGATCTATAGACAATATTGCACTGTCTGAATAGCACATTTTTCCCCATTTCAAAGTTTGAGAGGCAAGACATTTTGACTTTAGTTGTATCCTTCCAATAGCATGGAAATAGATTTCACTCTAGCAGTGGGGAACCCACTTTACTCCAAGTCCAGCATTCTGGTCTGAGAAAGGTCTTGCGGGATAGACTCTACCTCTGGGCAAAGGCAGAGTGGCTGTGGCCAAATGTGATTATTACTGATCAGAAGTAAGTAGGACATACATCTCCATGTCTATTCAGAAGACAGTATGAGCAACATGTCTACTCAGATATATGCAGGACAAGCCCCAGAATGTCTCCTGAAAGTAAGTAAAGCAAACTGAGAAGGAATCACTCAGCAGCTTCATCTCCAGGCTTCTCCTGGGGAAAAGCTCTTCACTTTGATCAGCAGCTAGTTGGGGGGAAATAGTTATTTTATTTATATCTTGCCTTTCACGTTGCACAGGACCCAAGGTGGCACTATGCCTTCATGGTGAATCGGAGTCTTTTCCAGTGGCCACTATTGATAAGTTTTTATCTCTGACCAGCTACTGCTCAGAGATAAGCACTTTTTCCAGTCTGGGGATGAGTAGTGTAGGTGAGCAAATGGAAAACATACACACACACAACAGGTTGTCTGAAGGTTTCCCATGTTTGGGGGGAAATCCTTTCCCATCAATGCTTATTTTATGCAGTTGTACTAGGGCCACATGACTTATTTGATCTTTGTGAGTTCTAACATGAAACAATCTATCCAGTTCTTGGCACCACAGTTTAAGAAGGATATTGGCAATGTTGAGCATGTCCCAAGGAAAGCAATGAAGTTCTGGAGACCAAACACTATGAGGAATGGTTGAGGGAACTGTTCGTGTTTATCATGAAAAAGAGAAGGTTGAGTGGTGATATGATAGCCATTTTTAAATATTTTAACAGCTATCACATGGAAGATGGAACAAGCTTGTTTTCTGCTGCTCCAGCACTAGGACCTGCACCAATGGATTCAAATTAAAGGAAGGGAGATTCTGACTAAACGTCAGAAAGAGCCCTGGTGTTGCAGTGGTTAAATGCCAGTACTGAAGCCACAATGTTGTGAGTTTGATCCCAAGGACTCCAAGGTTGACTCAGCTTTCCATCCTTCTGTAGGTTGATAAAATGTACTGTAGGTTGGTAAAAGGCTTGTGGGGGCAATTAACTAACAGACATTGTAAGCCGCTGGTGGAGTTCTTAGCATGCTATAAAGTGGTGTAGATGTGTAAGTGCTATTGCTAAAACAATCTGTCAGCTGCTCTGATACCCTTTGTGGCTGAGGAACAGGGTATGAATATGCTAATAAATAAAATAAATAAACTTCCTGACAATAAGAACATATTTGGCAGAAGGGAGTGGATTCTCCTTTGTTGGAAATTTCTGAATAGATATTGGATTGCTACCTCACAGGGTATGTTGGCTGTGGACCCCTTCAGGTCCCTTCCAGCTCTATGATTCAATTAATGTTCCTCAGATTAATGTGGAAATCAGAACATAGTTACACCCTCCCCCCCAGTGTTTGTACATAGCACAACTACCAGAATCAGGCTGGGAGATGCTAGGGGTTCTAGTCCAAAATGTAGCTTTTCAAACCTCAGTCTTTGCATTTTCCAAATGTTCTGATGAGGTTCTGATTATGCAAATGTATCAAAATCCAATATTTCTGGAAAAATATGTTTAAATCTATTTAGATTGAAAGAAAATGCATTTAAATGTTCATTTTAATACATATTCAGGGTTTCCAAGTTGCACTAACATTGAGTGTATGGAGGTGGTGGAGGAGAATCATAGCTTCTGAAATTTCCCTCTCACATCAATTCCTTCAGCAGAGTGAACAGGCATTGCATCTTCTTGTTTGTTTGCACACACACAGGCAGGTAGTTAGGTTGGTGTATATGCATAGGATCCTTCATGTGACTGGAAAACCTGATTATGCAGGATCCCTCATTGTATGGAGTACTTTATGTGCATCAACCTCCCACTGAATACAGAATGAGGAGGAGGGACATTCAGCTGATTAAGTAACTTAAACTTACAAGACAGCTAGATTATGCCCACCTTCTCCTTGTAAAATGAATTAAGAAAATTTTTCCTTGCAGGAGTGGAGGGAGCCCTGGTGCCGCAGTGGTTAAATGCCAGTACTGCAAGCCACAACACTGCAAGTTCGATCCTAGAGGGCTCCAAGGTTCCCTCAGCCTTCCGTCCTTCCATAGGTTGGTAAAATGAGTACCTGGTTTGTGGGGGCAATTAGCTAATACACATTGGAAACCGCTTGGAGAGTGCCTAGCACTCTATAAAAAGTGGTATAGTTGTGTAGGTGCTATTGTTTAACAATTTGTAAGCTGCTCTGAGAGCCTTCATGGCTGAAGAGCAGGGTATAAATACCTAAATATAAAATAAAAAACGGAGACATGAGGCAATTGTATTTCCACTGGGTGAAACACAGGCATAGCTTAATGAAAATTCACATCTGTAGCACACCTCTCTACTTAACTATTTCACCCACAAAATGTCCCAGTGCAGGTTCCTGGATGAAACTTGGGCACTGAGGAATGAAAGATAGCAGCTGCCCCAACATCTTTTGCTTCCTGAATCACTCTACAGCAGCAGTCTCTCTGATGTCTAATTGTGTTCAAGTGCCCTCCTTTGGGGCCAGATGATAACGGGATGGCCACAGTCTAACCACCATTTGCAACCTCTACAAAAGAAGAATCAGATTAGGGATGTAAAGAAATTTCACTGGATTCACTAGATTTTGTTGACATCATTGAATTTCATAGCAGAAAAAAATACAGTCTTGCAACTCAATATGAAGCACAAATGGGAAGAAAATGCTAGTGGACTCCAGAGAAACTCAAAGAAATTGAGACACAGAGATTTCATATCTCTAAACAGTGTAAATTGTAATGCTGTGACTGCAAGCCATGTAACAACACCGCCCCCAGCCTGTACATGCAGCCCTAGTCTCTAGATTCCAACCACCATTGTAGCCAATAATCCATAAGAACATCCAATCATTCTATTGAGATATCATAACATAAATCATTCTATTGAGATATTGTCATGATGACAGCAGGCATCATGGAGACCTTTAAAACTCACATGATCAGTAGTAGAAACTTCCACCCCTTATTTGGAAATGGGAACTGGGTGGGAGAACCTCATTGAATAAACATGATGTCACATCACTTGATTAGGATAGTCACTCTGATTGGGCAACGGCAGAGCCAATGAGAGATAAACACAAAGGACTTTTAAAAGTTCTGATCTTTCCTTTGTTCTGAGTCACACTGGTCAAGCACATGGCCTGGTAGCTGAGCTAAAGACGGCCTAGGGGCCTCTTGGCTGAGCTCCATGGCAGAGAGACCAGGGAATGGCCAACAGAGTCATGGAATAACCAACCAGCTACAAACTATGATACCACAAGGGTTGGGGGGAGCCAATCCTATCCAGAGGCCTCAAAAAGGATCCAAAAAGAACTCTGAAATTCCATCTACAGAGACTGTAAGTTATCTGCATGCAATAGTTAGGGAATGTGTAGTTAGATTGCGTTAGATTTATGTTTTTATTTGTAAGTGCTCTGAATGAATGCATATGTATAAACCTTAAGCTGGACCTAAGAATATTTTTGCCTTTTCTAGCAACATAGACTCCTAGAATTCAAATAAAGCTTTATGTTATTTTCTACCCTGCCTCGAATTGCCTGTTCTGGGCAGCTATCTAAACTCCTCTAGGAAAGAGGAAATTACATCATTGTTTCTTTAATACATCTTGTCTAAATCTCACTGCTTAGACAAGAAAAAACCATTAAGACAGTGAGTGGTTGAGTGGTGGCGAAACGAACAGGAATCCCTTGGGTTTGGGATTGGAAAAAGGGCCAACCCTGGACTTCAGGCAGCAGAAATCTAGGGGCGGCTTTCACAGATATAATAAATCATTCTATTGAGATATCACCTCACCCAGCCATGAACTATATACCACCAGAACTTAAATAATGAAAGTTAGAAAAGGGGCAGGGTCCAAATTTAGCCCTTGAAGGCCCAGAGCTTCTCAGCTCCTATATTTCCCAAGCACTTAGCACTAATGAAAGTATTCCAGGTTTGAAAGAAATGGACTCCAAATTCCTTAGATGGATAGCACTGCTTGGACCATCACCCTAAACCAATACTGGAAGTGGGATCCTTGCCCACTTCCAGTGGCAGTTAAAACATTGTTTAAGGGTCTTTACTGGACACAAATTCTCATATCCTAGGGTTAAATGGACTTCTGAATTAAAACCTGAAACCTCTATTTGCATTAAAGGAGAGGTTCCATTTGTACCAGTGTACATCGGGAGGCACATAAAAAGACATTTAGACGTCTGTTGCAGACTGGCAGAAAATCTGTAGGTTTTTGGATTTAATGGCACTAAGGACTTTATCAGACGAACCCCTTAAAAGCATTCTTTTGTGGGCATTAAAAAATCCATTTTTATGCCAGCAAAAGAATGCCCCCCACCGCACTTGCCTCTAATCCTGGCAAAGGCTTCCCCAGCAATGAAAGAGGAAGTGAAAGGAGCTCTGTTCACTTTCTCATTCATTCAAAATCCCATGGATTCTCACAAGAATACATAGTGTAGGAAATTCAAAAATAAAACAAAAATAACACTAAAAAAGTTACTCTCTCTCTCTCTCTCTCTGGCTTTTCTTCGCAAACGAAGATTCAGGAAGGACTCATCCCACACTTTCTGCAAGCGCGCTGCTGACTAAAAAGGCCAATCCGAGATAAACAAGTCTGGTTTCAGAAATCACAGCAGAAGGTCTCCTTGGGTGATGTTTCTGGGTTGTGATTCTTTCTGCATTGTCATTTCTCTTCAAAACTTGTTTGGCGTGAGTTCTCAAATAAGGCTACAGCATTGTGGATAATGCATCTCCATGCCTCCCAATGTGAGCCCAGGGCAGACCATTGTTGGTGATCAATTTGGCCAAGCCTGAGATGTTGTTTCAGGGAGTCCTTCTATCACTTTTTTGGAGCACCCCTCTTATGCTGACCCGTGGCAAGTTCACCGTAGAGTACTATTTTTGGGAGGCAATGGTCCTCCACCCTAGAAATATGCCCTGCCCAGCGCAGCTGTGTTCTCAATATGTCTGTGAACATTTAGAAGGCAATGCCATAATCACAAAAAGTCAACATGGGTTTCAGAGTAACAAGTCATGCCAGACTAATCTGATCTCTTTTTTTGATAAAATTACCAGCTTGGTATAGAATCATAGAATTGCAGAGTTGGAAAAAACCACGAGGGCCATCTAGTCCAACCCCCTGCCACGCACGAAATCACGATCAAAGCATCCCCGAGAGATGGCCATCCAGCCTCTGTTTAAAGACCTCCAAGGAAGGAGACCCCACCACGCTCCAAGGGAGTGTGTTCCACTGCCGAACAGCTCTTACTGTCAAAAAGTTCCTCCTAATGTTGAGGTGGAATCTCCGTTCCTGGAGCTTGCATCCATTGCTCCATGTTCCAGTCTTTGGAGCAGCAGAAAACAAGCTTGCTCCATCCTCAATGTGACGATTCTATGATTCTATGGCCTCAATGCTGGTGCTTGCTCAAGGAGAGCAACATTCGTCACATAGTCAGTCCAGTGTATATTTAGGATTGTGCATATACAGCACTGATGAAAGTGTTCAAGGAGTCATAAGTGTTGGCGATAGGTGACCCAGAAGAATAGAAGAATAGAATCTTTATTACGGTCATAGACCAGCACAGGTAAAAAGGGGATATAGAATAAAGGTAAAAACGCAGAATAAAAACAGGCTAAAAGCAGTATTTAAAATGTCAGCTCTAGTATAACAAGACTAGGTTGACACTATTCTACTGCTGAGGACATTGTCTGACGAATTTTAACCGCAGCTGCGCAGAATCTGGCAACATTATAAGTTGTTCCTGGGTTGGTGTCTGAAAGCAACAAGTTTATGTAGAATTTTCCAGTGTGCCCCTGATATTTAATGCAACAGGGGTGAAATAAGTCTGAGACGTATGTCCCTGTAGTATGAGCACTGGAGTAATACATGCTCTGTTGTTTCTATTTGGCCTGAGTTGCAGGGGCACAGTCTGTCTGAGAAGGGGATCTTCTTGTATCGGCCTTCAAGGACAGCTGAAGGGAGGGCATGACACCGTACAAGAGTAAAGGCCCTTCGATGTTTAGTTATTTCAAGTGTTGCTAAGTATGCCAAAGGTGAGGCCAGATATCTATTGGAGTCACTAGCAATGAAGGTTGGAGTACTGGCTAGATCCAGTTGTCGCTCTATATCTGCTACCCGTTGTTTGATAGTAGCTTTCACCCTATCATATCCCAGGCTTAGCAGAAAATCTGGAGAAAGGCCCAGCATTGAAATTTTAGTCATCACTGTCTGTTTCCAGCTGGATTGGAAATCATCACTTAAGGTTAGTGGAGCAAGGCCAGTGGGAAAGAGAGATAGTCTGAGCCAGTAGTTGAGTATGGTCACCCACACTCTGGCCTCCATTTTCATAAATCCTGATTCCAGTCTCAGAGCTGCGTTAGAGACACATTTTGGAGTTTGGAAAGCTGATCTTAAGAATTTGGATTGGACAAGTTCTAATGGAGCAGGGTTGGGGAAGGGTCCCAATTGGGATCCATAAAGCAGTTGTGCTACTGGTTTGGCTTCAAAAAGTTTGAGCGCTGCAGGTAAATAGTGGCCTCCTCTTGTCTTAAGAAATTTGAGAATGGTTGTTGTGCTCCTCTGTGCATTGCAAGCAGCATACTCCCCATGCGCTTTCCTACTACCAGTGGCTTGAAAAATTACCCCCAGGTATTTGAAGCAAGAGACCTGCTCAATCTTGTGGCCATCTATATTCCAGTTGTAGTTCTTAGGCCTTTTAGCGAATGCCATGATTTTAGTTTTTTGATAGTTGAGTTCTAGCTGTTCCACTCTGCAATATTGTGTTAGTGTTCTTAGGGCTCTTTTTAGTCCAATGGGAGTTCTTGAAAGTACTGCTGCATCATCCGCATAAAGCAGCATTGAAATATGCCTTCCCTTTAATTTTGGGGGGTGGAAGTTAGTGTTGTTGAGGTGATCCACCAAATCATTGATGTAGAAGTTAAACAGGAGTGGAGCTAGAATGCAACCTTGCTTGACACCCTTCTCAGTGACAATGTCATTGGTGAGATGTCCCTGGGGGTTACATCTTACTTTTAATGAGGTCCCTTCATGCAGCATACGAATTAGATGGAGTAAACATCGGTCGATCGAAGAAGCTTCCAATTTTTTCCACAGTTTGGTTCGGGATATGGAGTCAAAAGCTGCTTTAAAGTCTATGAAGGCAGCATAGAGAGAAACTGTGCTGCAGGTGGAGTATTTTTCAATAAGGTGGTGGAGTACAAGGCACTGATCTATGGTGGAGCGGCCTTCCCTAAAGCCAGCTTGTTCTTCTGCAAGTATGTTTTCTTGTTCCAACCAGGTCTGAAATTTCCACTGTGTCTTGCATAGAGTTTGCTGATTGTACTGAGGAGACTAATTGGTCTGTAGTTGACAGGATCATCCTTGCTTCCTTTTTTATATATGGGGACGATGATTGCAAGACCCCAATCCTTGGGTGCTCGACCATATTTGTCGATACAGGTGAAAAGTGAGGCCAGGATAGGGGTCCAAAATTCAAGGTAGTTTTTAATGGCTTCTGCAGGTATTAAGTCTTCTCCTGGAGCCTTCCCCATTCTCAGCTGGGCTACATGGTTCTTGATCTCTGTCACTGTCACTGGTGGCCACCCTTGGATATTTTCTATATTTTGGCTAGTGCATCCACTTTCAATGTAGTTGTCCTTATAAAGTGCTTGAAAGTGATCCTCCCATATCCCTGGAGGGATGTGACAATCCACTGTAGCTGGCCCATTTCTCTGGGAACTTGATGTAATATGCCAGAATAGAGCTGTGTTGTTGGATCTGACTGCCTGGATAAGTTGTGTCTAGTCATTCTTCATGGCTTCTTTTTTCTTGTTCCTCAGCAACTTTTTGTAGTCTCTTTTCTGCTGAAGCAGCATTGGTGCAGCATCTGGAATGTTATTAGATAGGTAACCCTGATAAATATCAATGAGGGCTTTTTTAGCATTAACACATTCCTTGTCAAACCATGGTTTGGAGTGGTGCTATTGTTGTTTCCGCTGATGTGCGCTATTTTGACGGATTAGATATTGGTGTAGAGCTTGGGTAAGTGTATTGTAATTTTCCAAGATTTCATCAGGGGACTCAGCTGATATCAGGGCAGTCCTAAGATGCTGAAGTTGATCTGAAGCCAATACCTCACTTATTGTTTGGTTTAGTTGGGGGGTCCATTTAGCTCGGCGATAAGTCCTTCCTGATGGTGTCACAGAGAGATGGTAGCGCTCCCTGGTGTGTGTCTCCTGAGTGAAGACACTAAGTTGTAACCTAATTGGTAAATGATCACTTTCAAATCTGGGCATAACTTCTAATTCCTTGGCATAGGGAAGAAGGTCCCTGGAAATGATTATGTAATCAATGGCACTCATTCTGGACCCAGAGAGATAAGTGAATTCAGCTGGGCAGTCATTTTTCAGGGCACCATTTAGGATTTGAAGGTTCAGCCTGAATGCTGTTTGATCCAGACAAAGTCCTGCAAAATTTGATTTCTTGTCCTTTAAGCATCGGATGAGGTGGATTCCATCATCTTCAAAATCAGGAGGAGGGCATTTGTGATGGGCATATAGGGTATGATTGTTGGGGCCCAGTCTGGCATTCAAATCACCCCTCAAAATTACAAATGCATTTGGGTTCTGCAACATGAGATTAGCAGTATATGATTCCAATTCAGCCCACAGGCCTCTGATTTGGGATTTCTTCTTCATTGGAGGCATGTAGGCATTTATTATCAGCAAAGTGCAATGGTTAAATTGAATCAGCACTGCCATGGCATGTGTTTTAAAAGTGGAAAGAGGCCTTGTTATGGCACGTAGGGTGGTGGAGACCAGGACGCCCAGGACGCCTCTAGCTCTTCCATGCTTTTTCCCTGGCTCTGCCGGAATTGAGAATGAGTGAAAGCCATTTAATAACAGATCCTTATTAGTCCATGTTTCCTGGATCAGTATAATGTCATATTGGGTGAGGAAGTCATTAGGACAGGGATCACTGTGGGCCGTCTGCCACCCAGCGATGTTCCAGGTCATAAGGGTCACCTTGTGCTGGTCTGTTGGAAGTCAGGCAGTCGCATTGCAGGGCACAGGCTGAATGGGTAATTCATCTGATGGCAGTTGGTTAAATGACTGGGTTGACTGTGGCTGTGTCCTCCTCTGTGGATGGAGGGGTAGTGAATCACATTCCTGTTCTTCCTGCCCTGCCTGTTCTGGAAGGGAGATTGGAAGAACCAATGCAGCATGGGAAGTGAAATGAGGATCACAAGCAAACAAGAACCCCATCTCTTTAGTGAGGGGGGTATTCTTTGGCTTAGGAGATGAGGTAGGTGGCAGTGAAGACTGTTTTTCCCTTGAGCTAGGTTTGCATAGGGATGTTTGAGTCCCCTGGGGTTTAATTATAGATGGGGGTGCATCTGCAATATATTGCATTTGTGAAGGGGTGTTGGCTACAACTCGGGAAGGCTTCCTTGATTGTAAGTAGAGAGTCATCACTTTCACTTTCACTGTCATAAAGATCAGAATAATGCACTGACAGTTTTCTGCGAGGGTGGGCTGATTTCAATGGGGATGGATTGCTGTTAGATTGACTCAGGATGGTATCTCTCATCAGCTGTATTGTGGGAGTGTGTTCCCTGATTTCTGCGAGTTTTTCTCTCAGTTTAATTACTTCTTGATTTATAGCCTGAGCTTCTTCCTTTAAGGTGTGTTTAGGTTCTCCCTCTTGGTGTGCAGAATTATTGCTTCTTTGTGTTATTGTTGCTGTTTTCCCTGTGATGAGGTCACGGACTATCTCATCCTTGAAAACTGTTAATTTCTATATAATGTGCATTCCAGAGGAAATTTCTTTTCTGTAACAGCCTGTTAGGAATATTTGCCTGGCTAAAGGTCAAAAAAATTCACTTGGTAGCTCTTGAGCTGGGTAAAAAGTGGCAGTCTGTTAAATCAATTGTTCTGCTGTGCATGTTTAAAAGTTGGGAAAGATATCTGATAACAGCCTTCTTTCCGTTCAACAAGTGCCTGTTGTGATGTATTTGCAACAGGAGCTGATTTTTTTTTAACACTCGGCTGTGATTAACTGCATCCTGTGACGTGGCAGGGCACATCATTTCCTCCAAATCTGCTACATTTTTAACCCCCTGTGTACCATATGGGTTTTGCCTTTGAAAATCCTTTTGGGAAAGCTTATTTGTAATGTTGTTTAATCTTTGCAAAATAAGAATCAATGTCTCTATGGACAGTTTGCAGAAATCATAAAAGAGCTGAGCGCTGTTATTGTAGGGAATGCTGCCAAGCTCCGGGAGTTTGACTTTGTTATCAACTTTGTTTTCAACTTGCTCTGTCCCATAATTTATATTTACACTTTGAGGGATTAGGGAGGCTGTTTTGTTTAGTTCAAGAGTCTGTGATGGCTTAAGGAGTAAAGAAGGAGCTGTTGTTACAGCTCTGTTACTCACGGGCTGTGTTGTTTCTGCCGCTGGGAAGAGAGAGTCAATCCTCATCTGTTTTCCTCCTTTGGAGGGTTCCTGATTGTCATTATTATTACAGGGGCTCATCCGATTTCTTTTCTTGCTTTTGGATGGCATTTTGGAGGTATATATAGGTGGTAATGCCAGATGTTAGTGGGAGGACAATTCAGAAGTTGTTAGTCCGTCGCCATCTTGCCCCTCCTCCCGATAGGTGACCCATGTTTCAGACCCATAAAGGAGAATAGACAGTACAATGGCTCTATACACACTGATTTTTGTGCTTCGCCTCAGGTGTTTATTACTCCAGACTCTTTTGTAAAGTCTTCCAAATGTGCTATATGCCTTTGCTAATCTGTGATCGATCTCTTTGTCAATCTTGGCATCTGAGGAGATGATGCTTTCCAGGTAGGTGAACTGCTGAATGAACTTGACTGAGGGCTTATCTTTAAGAGGCAAAAAGAAGCAGATTGCTCCACAGTAAAGGCAACTCGCAGCAGCTATGATTTTTCTTAATTGGTTTTTTTTTTTTTTTTTGCAGTGGTGGGGTTGCAGATTACAGGCATGCAAAGCTATCTGTGTTTAAAGATATTCCTTGGGTTTTTTCTGGGTTGTGAGGACATGTTTTGGAATAGTTTCTTTCTGATGTTTCGCCTGCATCTGTGGCTGGCATCTTCAGAGAATGGCTGGGTAGGAGTGTATGTGGAGCTTATGTGCTGTGAACCCCTGTAGGGTAGTGTATCTAAATTTGTGTAATTGAATGTTTAGTTTCTGGGTATAGAAATGCAAGGCTTGTTAGTGTCTGTTTGGCTAATGGTTGGTTGATGGACCATTGTCTACTCCCCTTGTCCCTGGGTAGAATTCCTTTGTAAGTGCTGAGTTTTTATTCTATTGTTCTTCAAAACTAGGAGCCAGGTTTTGTTTACTTTTAAGGTTTCTTCTTTCCTGTTAAAGTTGTCCAGGTGTTTGTGGATTTCAATACCTTCCCTATGCATTCTGACATGATAGTTGTTGGCCTGGTCCAGAATTTCTGTATTTTTAAATAGCATTTTGTGTCCAGGTTGGTTTATAACATGTTCTGCTACAGCTGATTTTTCTGGCTGGCCCGGTCTGCAGTGTCTCTCATGTTCCTTGATTTGTGTTTGAACACTGCATTTAGTGGTCCCTATGTAAACTTGTCCACAGCTGCATGGTATGCAGTAAACTCCTGCACCTGTGAGAGGGTCTCTTTTGTCCTTTGCCGAGCGTAGCAATTATTGGACTTTCTTAGTTGGTCTGTAGATTGTTTGGAGGTTGTGTTTCCTCATCAGTTTCCCTATTCTGTCTGTGACTCCTTTGATGTATGGTAAAAATACCTTCCCTTTGGGTGGCTGTTTTTCTTCTTCATTCCTGTGGTTTGTTCTGGGTCTGGCTGCTCTTGTGATGTCTGATCTGGAGTAACCATTAGCCTGTAGGGCCCAGTTTAGGTGTCTCAGTTTGTCCTCCAGGTAGTGGGGTTTGCAGATCCTTTTTGCACAGTCTACCAATGTTTTTATTGTGCTTCTTTTTTGTCCTGGGTGATGAGTGGTATTCTTGTGTAGGTATCTAGCCATGTGTGTGTGTGTGTTTTGTATACCTTGTGGCCTAACCGTTGGTTTGGTTTGCGGATGACTAGGACATCCAAGAATGGCAGTGCTCCTTCTCTTTTTCCACCGTGAATTGGATATTTGGGTGGATGCTGCTCAAGTGGTTCAGGAATGAGACCAAATCTTCTTCTCTATGGTTCCAAATGGTGAAGGTGTCATCCACATATCGGACCCATGTTTCAACATGTGGATAAGCAGATGACACTTTCACCATTTGGAACCATGGAGAAGAAGATTGTATGGGAAAGTGAATCTAATTGGATCACTTGTCCCAATGAGCAGGAATGCACATCCTCCTGCTGTTTTTGATGTTTTTGGCCCACATCCTTCCAAATACAGTGATACAATGCAGAATGCCATTAAGACAGTTCATATTCTCCTTGCATTCCTTGAGGAGTGTTTTCACTATTTCGACAACCCCTGAGATTCTGAAAAATTGGGGAATTTTTAAAATGATTTTTCACACGTGGGGAATTATGTGAAAAATTCATTTGCTCAAATCCCCTTATTTTTGTGCAAACCTTTCTTTCTTTCTTAGGTTCAGATCTGAGTTTAGAAGTATGCCCAAGATGTGAACCTAAGATTTGGGTCAGGGATGATGGGAGTTGTAGCTCTTCACCTCTGGCTCAAACTCACCACCTTGTTAAGCAGCAGAGCCAACCAGCTTAGATCAGTAGTTAATGCTTTTCTCCAAAGCAGCAGAGTTTCAGAGAATAGGCTGAAGATCCTGACAAACTCTCCAAGCCTTCTCACTCTTCTCCAGGTGTCTCCAAAATGTCTCCAGGATTCACTCAGGCAACTCAGTAGTTTTATATAAAACCTACTTTATTCTTCTATATAAATATACTATATGGTCAACAAATCACAATCTCTACACACTACTTTACAATATCTCCAAACTACACCACCTCTACTCAACCACAAAAATACATTGGCAAACATTGCAATTTTATAGCCATTGTTTATCACCACCCACTAGTTAGTTTCCACCCAGTGGGTGTGTACTTCCATTCTGATTGGTCCACATAGTTCCATCCATGCTTAAGACCAACCCATGTATTTCAACATTTCACCTTGTACACTTAATGATTCTCAGGTGTTTCCAATCTGCATTCAGTACCTCTGTCCTTGGCTCTCAGGCCTTCTAGATTACATTAGCAGTTTCACCTGTGTAGCTTCATAATTGCTCTTGCTAAGTCATTGTGACTTTCACATACATATTTTATTTCTTTCACTGTATGTCCCATGTTGCATTTTCCTTAACATTCATGGGGGGATGTGACCCCATCCAGCAGAAGCCAAATCTCTATTCCCTGATCTGTCTTATGATTGACCAGGAGTACTTCTGTCTTGTATGGATTAAATTTCAGTTTGTTGATCCTCATACAGTTCACTATTGACAACAGACACTGGTTTAGTACCAATAATAGATTGCTTGGAGGTAGATGGAAAGAAGAAAGAGTGTTGGTTGTCGTCAGCAGACAGATGACAGTGAATCCAGAGCACTGGATGACCTCCCACAATGGTTTCATGTAGGTATCAGTCCATATGGGGGACAAAACTGAACCCTGAGGTATCCTACAGGCCAATAGCCAGGGGGTTGAATAGTAAGCCCCCAGCACCACCTTCCGTGTTCACCCCTCCAAGAAGGACCAGAACCACTGTAAACAGTGCCTTCTAGTCCTATCCCAGAAAGTTGGCCCAGAACTATACCATGGTTGATGATATCAAAAGCCACTGAGAGGTCCAGCAGAACCAGCAGAGTTACATTCCCCCTGTTGAGATGCTGGGACATACCATCTACCAAGGTGACCAAAGCTGTCTCTGTCCCATAACCAGGCCTGAAGTCAGACTGAAATGGATCTAGATAATCCATCTCTTCCAGGAATCCCTGGATCTGGGAGGCCACAACATGCTCCAGTACCTCACCCAGGAAAGGGATATTGGAGACTGGTCAATGATTCTCTAATATAGTGACGTTTAAAGAAGATATTTTTAAATAAGTTTCACAACTGGCTCTTTCAGGCAGGCTGGAAACCTGTCTTGCCACAGTTAACTACTCCTCCCACTCATTTACTCTCATCCTCACTCATCCTCTTCTGGACTGCTTTTATGAGCCAGGAAGGGCATGGGTCTAGTATACACAGGGTGGCTCTCACCTCTCTAAGAATCCTGTCCACATCTTCAGGATGTACAAACTGAAAAGTATCAAATAACACAGAACAAGCAGGAGCCAAGGTTACAACCACTGGGCCTTTGTCGACCACAGCATCCAAGTCAGTGTGGACCTAAACAGTTGTGCCTGCAAAATGTTACATAGTTTCTTCACAGTAGACTGTTGAGTGGTCTTTGTTTTCCAATGGTCTTTGTTTTCCAATGGACACTGGAAGAAACAGCATCCAACATGTTTCCTCTCCTTACACAGCTCCTGGACAAGGTTTTCAGGTATGGTTTTCTAGCATAAAGTCAAAGAAGGTCCTCAAAGATCTAAAATGAAAACAGAAGTACTTTTTAGAATACAAGTTTGTGTGCTTAGCACAACATTTAGTAAGGGAAGTACCTGGGTCAATGTTTTTTTTATTACATACTTTCACGTAGCACACTGACTATTTTTGTAGATATTCACCATAGGATATGTGTCAGTCAGGAATGTGAAGGAATATCATTAGATTACACATTCAATACTTCACATATTGAGACAACCTGTTGATAGTTTGTTAACCCTCATGAGTTTTCTATCCTACAGCATGAAGTGCAAGACAGCAACTTTGTTGTTGTTGTTTCTGCAGTTAGTTCTGATTGATCAAAAAGTTATAAACAAACCATCTGGTGTTTAAGTTTTTTAAAATTAAAAACTAAAATTTAGCCATAGCCATCATAGTTTAGCTATATATCTGCGCAGTTCCTCACAACTACAAAAACTCTCTTGAGGCTGACAGGCAATAATTTCACTCTCTTATAGGTAAGAAGGAAAAAAATGTGGTTTCTTATAATAAATAGGATTTACATCTCTAGCATGAGGCAATATAATGTCCCATGTGGCTATTGGTACACTAAACATCATGGCACAAGTTAGTTAATTATTCAAAATATTTGTGTATCATTTTTCTGCCTACCAGGGATCCCAATGTGATGTACAGTACAATAAAACAAATAATAAAACAAATTAGCAATTTAAAAACAGCAAGTGAATTTTAAAATCATGCAAGTGAATTTTAAAATCATGTTCAAAAATCCAAGGCCAGCCTGATTTCTCTTGAGGTGAAGTTTGACAATTGAGGTGCTGCTAGAGAAAAAGCCTTGCATTGTGTACTAATCAACCCAAGCTCTTGAAGTGGTCACTGCAGCAAGGCTTCCATTGAAGATCTTAAATTTCAGGCAGGCTCAATCAGGACAAGGTTGTTCTTCAGAAACCCTTTTGTTGTTGTTAACTGCCATCAAGTCAACTTTGACTTTTGGCAACCCTATGAATGAGAGACCTCCAAACCACCCTGTAATCAAAAGCCCTGCTCAGCAAATTCCAATATCCACAAAAAAAGTGATACCTTTATTAACCAACCAAATGCAAAACACATGATGCAAGCTCTACTGGCTTCTTCATCAGACAAAAGGTATTTAAAAAGAAAAAAGAACAAAAGAAAAGTGACGATGTTG
The DNA here is from genome assembly GCA_030847615.1 of Gambelia wislizenii. Lineage (NCBI taxonomy): Eukaryota > Metazoa > Chordata > Lepidosauria > Squamata > Crotaphytidae > Gambelia > Gambelia wislizenii. Next base: position 177,467,511 of record JAUMIR010000004.1, read on the forward strand.
GCGTCATAAGCCTACCTGCTGTTTAAGATGTTACTTGTGCTGTTCAGGTGAGGGGTCTCATGCAGGCAGAGGCCACTCCTACTTCCTGGCCATGTGGAGTGAGACAAAAGACAGTAACATTTAAATTCTTTTGCAGCAGTGAGTTGCAGATAAGTTCCTCAGGACTGTAAAAGGATTTAAATAAAGAAAGCCAGTACAGCTTCGAAAGCTTGCATCATATGTTTTGCATTTGGTTGGCTAATAAAGGTATCATTTTTATTGTGTGTTTTGGATTTTGTTTTGCTTCATGGCCAACATGGCTACCCCTGAATGTGAGCCCTGCTCAGGTCTTGCAGACTGAGGGACATGGCTTCTTTGATTGAGTTTATCCCTCTGAAATGCTGTTTTCTTCTTTTACTGCTGCCTTCTACCTTACCAAGAAGTATCGTCTTTTCTAGTCAGTCACATTTTCTCATGATACGTCCAAAGTAAGACAGTCTCAGTTTAGTCAACTTCACTTCTAAGGAGAGTTCAGGATTGATTTGCTCTCCACCCCATTTATTTGTCTTTTTATCAGTCCACCATATCCATAGAACTCTCCTCTAGTGCCACATTTCAGATGAGTTCATTTTCTTCCTATCAGCTTTCTTCACTGTACAGCTTTCACTCCATTCATGGAAATAACCACCTTGAATCTCATCCTGGGAGAAGGGCAGGATATAAATTAAACCAGGCAAAAGAATCAATTGGAAATATGATCACATGAACAATCTTGACTTTAGTATTCAATGAACACTTCAGAATGTTGTCTAGTTCCTTCATAGCAAAACTTACACCATATTGGGAAGTGATTTAAATGCCCGGTTGGGACAATCAAATACTGAACTTCTGAAACACTTCAGTATCAATTTTGAGGACTCTTTTTTGTTGGATAGGTTATCATGAGATAAGAAGTTTAACAAAAATGGGCTGAAATTAATTTTGTTAAGTATTTTATGTTTATTAAATAGTAGTATAGATAGAACTGAAGCTTATTACACATACCTCTCAACTAGGGGAGATAGTGTTGTGGATTTTTTTAATTTCCCCCAGCTTGTTACCAGCCATAAAATCTTTCCTAGTTGACCTTCATCCTGAAAGTGACTATTATCCCATCAAATTAGTTATTCAATTGGCAGTAGAATGTTCTGGAAACAAAGGAAGTTACCCACTAAAGTTTTCCACAGTGGGCAATAGATGTCTGAAGTGGACTGAAACTCTCAGTACCAAGGTCACAGAATTGTTATATGGTCCAAACATAGTAGATATCAGGGGGAAAGTCTTGGAGAATAACCAGGAAGTAACTGAGGGCTATCAACAAATTGTAAACCATTTAAAAACACATCTAATTCAGCAGAGGCCCATCACAGCCTCCAGATGGTAGTACAATGCAAATTGGTTTGATGAGGAATGTAGGACCTTCAAAAAAAAAAGTCTAACTAAGCTTAATAGGAGTGTCTGGAAAAAATGGCTCTAGTAAATCTCATTCAGATCTAATTATACTAGGGTCTCAGTATAAAGCTCTGCTGAGGAGAAAGAAATTTGAATGTATAAATCAAAGGTGGAAGCATTTGGGCCAGGCCATTTGACAGAGAAATGAGGGAAAATTCTGGAATATAGTACACCAAGGTTTAAGAGAATCAAAACTTCATTTAGATTCTCAAATTCCAGTTTCTCTTTGGGGGAAAATATTAGGAGGGTTTTTCAAGGCACAGAGCATGTCTCAGAAGGTTTACCTAGTATAGAACTCCCAGACTGGCCCTTAGTGTCCTCACAAGAGAACAAGAGCTTGCTAACAAATCTAGCATCAGGTAAAGTACCAGGAGAGTACATGCTCCCCCCTGAATTATTTAAAGGTAACTCATCTTGGTGGGCACCCATTCTGGCCAAGCTGTTCTCATATATTAATCAGTCAGGAATGATTCCAGCACGGTGGAGGTCAGGTATTATAGTCCCTTTGTATAAAAAAGGTGAGAGAACCAACACTAGAAACTATAGCCCTATAAGTCTTTTGTATGTAGCTTCACAAATTTATGGGGAGTTTCCTCCTGAATAAACTTCAAGAGTGGGTAGAGGAAAACAGCATCTTAGCTGAAGAACAGGCAGGTTTTCGTCAGGGCAGAAGCACAATTGATCAATGTTTTGTGCTTTCACATTTGATTTTAACAAACCTGGCAAAGCCAAAAGGGGGTCTATATGTGGACTTTACCTCAGTCTTTGATTCAATTAATAGAGGGTGGTTGTGGGAAAACTGTCTCAAAAGAATATTGATAAGTAACTTTTATTTCTGCTGAGGCAATTGCATACACACACCAACACAAGAGTGAGTGTAGGTCTGACAGGATACCTCTCATGTAAAATCAAAACTCATAGAGGAGTGAGACAGGGCAGTTTTTTAGACCCTCTGTTGTTTAATATTTATGTGAACAATTTGGTTACTGATTTGAGTACCATTGATTGCTCCCCCCCCCCCGTTGGCAATAGAAAGATCCAAACATTTTTATATGCAGATGATATGGCCCTTTTCTCAGTTACTCAGATAGGTCTGAGAAGAGTGCTGCGAAAATTAGGCAACATTTGCAAGTTGGAAAATTTGGATATCAATTACTCCAAAACAAAAATAATTGTCTTTTCTAAAAAGAAACATATCTATAAATGGTATATAGAGGGTTACCCAATAGAGCAATGTGATAATTTTAAATATTTGGGGTTATAATGGAAGTTGGAAAACCTATCTAATAACTATGAAATTGTTGGTCTGGAGATCAACAAAAGCACTCCTTAGTTTTGGTAGGGCTAATGAAGGTTCTTTAGTAGCCTCCGTGCTAAACATTTTTATTGCTAAAGTTTTTCCTCCATTCCTCTACAGGATGGAGATATGGAGACAGGGTCTATTCGTGGCAGCAGAAATTATTCAGAAGAGATTTTTGAAGGAGCTGCCCATTGGGGGTTCCATTCCCTCTACTTAGGTTGGAAGTTGATCTCCCCTTGATTAAGGCTAAATTTCATACGGCAGTTATTCTCTACAGGAAAAGACTAATGAGCTTGGCTGAAGGCAATTTGGCAAAACTCTGTTTCAAAGATCAGCTCTCTCAGGGTGGGCTGGCACATTATTGGTCTTCCCTGACACTCAAATAAAAAAAAAATCTATGGATGATTCTTAAACAAATGGGTGTGCCACAACATTTGATGGTCCTGATGTGTAACCTGTACTTAGGGCAAGGGGCTACCATCAGGGCAGAATACAGAGAAATAGAATGGTTTCCAAATGGTAAGGCTGCATTTAATCACCCTGCCTGTTTAAATTGTACACTGAAGATATAATACATAAAGTAGGATTAGACTTGGAGGAAGGAAGCATGAAAATTGGAGGAAGGAACATACACAATTTAAAATATGGTGAAAACAGTGGAAAGTCCCTTTTACTGTGTACAAAGCTAGATGGGAAAAGTAAAACAATTCATTGACTTAGCAGACATATTTCAAAAAGATGATTATGTTGACAAAAAAACATGAAAATAGAGGACCAAAAGGAGCTGATGGATAAAACTGGTTTTAAGACAGAGAAGGTGAAACATCTAGGTATTACAATGACAATTATGAACTGTATGTTATTTCAAATTAATTATGTTAAAACATGGAATGAAATTAAGAAAGACATGAGTAGCTGGGGAAAATTAAAATTGTCTTTGTTGAGAATATCAAAGATAAAAATGAATGTTTTACCTGGAATGCTGTTTTTGTTTCAGGCAATACCTATTTTGATGACAGATGTACCACTTAAGCAGTGGCAGAGGGACTTATCTGTTTATTTGGCAAGGGAAAAAAACAAGAACCAAACTTGAAGTTTTACAAGATGCAAAACAAAGAGCATATACAATTAAAACTAAGGAGACTCTGCTGACAAAGGGATATAGTTTCCATGATTCTCATACTTACAGTTGTATGAAAGATTTAATATAGATAAAAAGGATTATGGCTCTGAACAAAATAAATCAGAATTAGAAATGCTACTATGTACAGATGACAATGATGACTCGATTGGTAAATTGTATAAATTGGAAATTTGTTAAAATTGGAAAAGGAAGTTGAACAAGTGAAAGAATGTAGGATAAAGTGGGCCACAAACTTTGTATATAATATAAAAATGGAACAGTGGGAAAGGATGTGGTCAAGGGATTTAAATTTACATTGTACTATAATCTTAAGGAGAATTTTTATAAAATGATGTATGGCTGGTATATGACTTGAAAAGCTGTCTAGAATGGACAAAGTAGCTTCAAATAAGTGTTGGGAATATGAAAAACATTTTATCATATGTGGTTGATTTGTGAGAAGGCAAAAAAATTAGTTCAAATTTATCATAGAATCATAGAACCATAGGATTGGAAGAGACCACAAGGGTCATCTAGTCCAACCCCCTGCCATGCAGGAATACACAATCAAATCATTCCTGACAGATGGCCATCCAGCCTCCGTTTAAAAACCTCCAAAGAAGGAGACTCCACCACACTACAAGACAATATATTCCACTTCCAAACAGCTTGAAGTTTTTCCTAATGTTTAGGTGGAATCTCTTTTCCTGTAGTTTAAACCCCTTGCTTTGTGTCCTGGTCTCTGGAGCAGCAGAAAACAAGCTTGCTCCATCCTCAATATGACATCCCTTCAAAAATTTAAGCATGGCTATCATGTCACCTCTCAACCTTCTCTTCTCCAGACTAAACATGCCAACTCCCTAAGCTGCTACTCATAGGGCATGGCTTCCAGACTTTCCACCATCCTGGTCACCCTCCTTTGGACACATTCCAGCTTCTCAATATCCTTCCTGGATTGTGGTGCCCTGAACTGGACAGAATATTCCAGGTGAAGTCTGACCAAAGCAGAATACAGTGGCACAATTACTTCCCTTAATCTAGACACTATACTCCTATTGATGCAGCCTAGAATAGCATTGGCTTTTTTAGCTGCTGCATCACACTGCTGACTCATATTCAGTTTGTGGTCCACTAAGACTCCTAGATCCCTTTCGCATGAACTGCCACCAAGCCAGGTGTCACCCATCCTATATCTGTGCATTTCATTATTATTGCCCAAGTGTAGTATCCTACATTTCTCCCTGTTGAAATTCATTTTGTTAGTTTTGGCCCCACTTTCTAATAAGTTCAGGTCATTTTGAATTCTGATCCTGTCCTCTAGGGTATTAGCTACCCCTCCCAATTTGTTTGTACTTGTATCCAAAGAATATTGAAGATAAAGATACAATTAAGACTAGAACTTTTCTTATTGGGGCTTTTGGATGATCAGCTGGCAAGGAATCTTGGAAGAGTTTTACAATATATAATTACAGCAGCAAGATTACTATATGCCCTGGAATGGAAGAATTTAGAGACCCCTACAGGAGAATTAGGTAAATACAACCTCAGATGAACAACAACACATGACATAATGTGTCATGGTTTATTCAACAAAAATAAAGCCAAAATGGAGAAGCTATGTTTGAAAAACTAAGTACACACTTACTGATTCCATAGGAATTAAGATGCTAAGTAGCAGATATACTCGTAAGTATTGCTAATCAAATGCTCTTGATGAATTAATCTTCAGTAAGTGTGGCCACCTCTATAAAAGCCAAAGTTTTAGCAGTTTGCTGGTCTGGAGCATTCAAGTGTGTGTTATCACAATGCCAAAGAGGAAAGACATCAGCAATGATCTTAGAGAAGCAATTGTTGCTGTCCATTAATCTGGGAAGGTTCATAAGGCCATTTCCAAACAATTTAAAGTCCACCATTCTTCAGTGAGAAAGCTTATTCAAAAGTGGAAAACATTCAAGACATTTTCCAATATTCCCAGTAGTGGTCAGATCATGCAATGCTCAGAGAAACTGCAAAAAACCCAAGAGGTAATCTCAGACTACAGGCCTCAGTTAGCATGTCAAATGTTAAAGTTCATGACAGTACAACTAGAAGAAGACTGAACAAGTATGGTTTGTTTGGAAGGGCTGCCAGGAGAAAGCTTCTCTCTCTAAAAAGACCATGGCAGTATGGCTTAGGTTTGCAAATTTGCATCTTAACAAACCACAAGACTTCTTGAACAATGTCCTTTGGATAAAAAAAGAGCAAAGTGGAGATGCTTGGACATAATGCACAGTGACACATTTGGCAAAAACCAAGCACAGCATATCAGCACAAACACTTCATTACAACTGTCAAGCACAGTGGTGAAAGGGTGATTATTTGGGCTTGTTTTGCAGCCACAGGACCTGGGAATCTTCGGTCATTGAATCAACCATGAACTCCTCTGCATACCAAAGTATTCTAGAGTCAAATGTGAGGCCATCTGTCCATCAGCTAAATCTTGACCGAAATTGGATCATGCAACAGGACAATGATCCCAAGCACACCAGAAAAATCTACAACAGATTGGCTAGGTGGGGGAAAGAATCAAGCTGTTGCAATGGCCCAGTCAAAGTCACACATTGGAAACTGTTTAATGCAGTGTAGATGTGTAAATAGCTATTGCTTAAAACAATTTGTAAGCCGCCCTGATAGACTTGTGGCTGAAGAGCGGGGTATAGATAACTAACTAAATAAAAATAAATAAATAGAAATCTCAACCTGATTGAAATGCTGTGGTAACACCTTAAGAGAGCTGTGCAGAAACGAATGCCCACCATCCTCAATGAACTGAAGCAACATTGTAAAGAAGAATGGGCCAAAATTCCTCCACAATGATGTGAGAGACTCATAAAGTCATACAGAAAATCATTACTTCAAGTTACTGCTGCTAAAGGTGGTTCTACAAGCTATTGAATCATAAGGTGTACTTAATTTTTCACACATGGCTTCTCCATTTTGGCTTTATTTTTGTTGAATAAATCATGACACAGTTTATGTGTCATGTGTTGTTCATCTGAGATTGTGTTTACCTAATTTTAAGACCTGCTAAGGAACAGATTATTGTTATTGTGTCCTAATATATAAAACTATAGAATTCAAAAAGGGTATACTTTCTTTTTCACACGACTGTATAGTCCCTGAAATACACAACACTCTGGATGATGCATTTTGTATTAGATGTAGGTTCTAAATACTTTTCAAGGGCTGGTGGCTCTAATATTAGTTAGGCAGTGAATTTGGTCTGGATTTTTCTCTGAACATTAAAGCAGCTATCCAGGGTGCTGAAGCTATTTGAGGGGATAAGATTCTGCATGTTGGATAGTTCCTTTAATACTCAGGAAAAAAACCTAGAATTGATTTACTGCTTCCCTGACAGCAGAACCATCATTATACCCAACCAGGGTCTGTGTGTGTCTCTGTGTGTGCCTTCCTTCAGTGCTGAATTTGCTGCAGCAGCAGTGAAAAATAAATACTATTTTCCCTTTAAACAAGTTTGGTGCTCTCTGCATGTCTTTTTCACAAGTAATATGGCGCTTCCAAGAGTGCTGTTCCACTTGAACGTAAGATACACTTTGCAAAAGGGAAAGTAGTACTTTTTCCACATCAGCTATGGCATTCTCACTTGTGGAGGTGGCAGGGTGGATTGGGTGGGCAGCACACAGCCCACAGGCCATGCCTTGCCCACCTCTGTTCTATACATTATACAGAATCCATAATTGAATTGACATAACAGAATTCAGTAATACCCACAGTTCCTGCACTCCAGCACTTGTCTCTGCATGCCAGCAGCTTTTCCAGACATGACATTAAATTGCACTATAAAATTGCACTATAATCTGAGAAGAAATAAACCCAGCATTGGACAGAACGTTGAACAAGACTTTGCTTATTTACCATCAGTAGTAAAACTGGTAAGCTTGTACACAATGTGAAGTTTTCAACAGGTTTACTCACTTTGGCAAGTCTGACTACAACTGACAGATTCCCTGTCAGGAGAATCAAGTGTTTCAGTGTACTTTCAGGCAACAGAAATCCAACTCAGAGAGTCTGTGAACATTTAGAAGGCAATGCCATAATCACAAAAAGTCAACATGGGTTTCAGAGAAACAAGTCATGCCAGACTAATCTGATCTCTTTTTTTGATAAAATTACCAGCTTGGTAGATGAAGGGAATGCTGTGGATACCACATACCTTGATTTCAGTAAGGCCTTTGACAAGGTTCCCCATGACATTCTTGCAAACAAGCTTTTAAAATGTGGGCTAGACAAGTTAACTGTTCAATGGATTTGTAATTGGTTGACCGGCTGAACCCAAAGGGTGCTCAGCAGTGGCTCCTCTTTGTCTTGGACAGATGTGACCAGTGGGGTGCCACAGGGTTCTGTCCTGGGTCCAGTGCTATTCAACATCTTTATGAATGACTTGGATGAGGGAATTAGGGGCATACTTATCAAATTTGCAGATGACAACAAATTAGTAGGAGTAGCTGATATCCTAGAGGACAGGATCAAAATTCAAAATGACCTGGATAAACTGGAGAGCTGGGCCAAAGCTAACAAAATCAAATTCAATATGGAGAAATGTAAGGTACTGTACTTAGGGCGAAAAAACAAAATGCATAGTACAGGATGGGGGAGACCTGGATGAACGACACTACGCGCAAAAGGGATCTAGGAGTCCTAGTAGACCAAAAGTTGAACATGAGCCAACAGTGTGATGCAGCAGCTAAAAAGGCCAATGCGATTTTGGGCTGCATCAATAGAAGTATGGTGTCTAGATCAAGGGCAGTAATAGTGCCACTCTATTTTGCCTTGGTCTGGCGTCACCTAGAATACTGTGTCCAGTTCTGGGCATCACAATTCAAAAAGGATATTGACAAATTGGAGTGTGTCCAGAGGATGGTGACTAAAATGGTGAAAGATCTGGAAACGATGCCTTATGAGGAAAGACTTAGGGAGCTGGGTATATTTAGCCTGGAAAAAAGACAGTTAAGGGGCTATATGATAGCCCTGTTTAAGTATTTGAAGGGTGTCATATTGAAGATGGAGCAAGCTTGTTTTCTGCTGCTCCAGAGATTAGAACATGGAGCAATGGATGCAAGCTCCAGGAACAGAGATTCCACCTCAACATTAGGAGGAACTTTCTGACAGTAAGTGCTGTTCGGCAGTGGAACACACTCCCTCGGAGCGTGGTGGGGTCTCCTTCCTTGGAGGTCTTTAAACAGAGGCTGGATGGCCATCTGTCAGGGATGCTTTGATTGTGATTTCCTGTGTGGCAGGGGGTTGGACTGGAGGGCCCTTGTGGTCTCTTCCAACTCTACAATTCTATGATTCTATGATTCTATGATCTCACTGTTCCTATACATAGAATAAATTTGTTCTTTGCTCATGCCGTATACTGTATTGTATAGTTTTTGAAGTATACATTAGATTGGCGGGAATACTTTCAATTATAGCTTTCAAGTTTAGATTTTGCACAATTGTGTAAAGGAAAAGAACATCCAACCTCCACTGTGTCTACTTCTGCAGGAAGCCATGATCTGCATGGCCATGCAACACATTGCTAAGAACATTAGGTACTCCACTGTTTTGGTGATATAATACCTGTTTTTCTGAATCTGCTCAGTAAATATCACTTTCCCCATTGCTGACCTCTGTTTCTGTTCATCTCTTCTACACTTCACTCTAATGCAAGCTTTGTTGAATGAAGACTGCATAGGTAAAAAATTCATGCTTGAGAGCAGTCTTCCTGTTATTAAAGCCCCAGCCAGTACCCTTCATGGCCTTGGTCTGTGCAGCATAGAAATTTGCTAAGAATTCTGCTTCATTAAACATGTGTCCTTGTTTGAAAACCCCAAATAAGAAACTGGAATGTTGACATTAAAAATTAAAATTATAATGAACATTATCTCTGTGTCTTAAATGGAGAATGGCCCAAAGCTGGCTGCTGACCAGCTATCAGAAAAATAAAACTGTCTATGACATCTCATGACTTAGAAAGCCCAAAAGCAGACTGTAGAGTGAATCAACAAATCTCAAAGAAGATTAAATGTGCAGGATTAAGGAAAGAGTAAGATATGTAACCCACATCACTCCTTTCTCAACCCTGCCTAGAAGCCAGCCTCAGAATAGGAGCTACAGTATAATATCCAGCTTGCAGCCTTCCAATTTCCTTGTAGCAGGGGAATATTGCTTTTACTTGGAATGGACAAATCTATCAGTTTTGGGGTCCCCCCCCATCCATAATATGATGGAATTGGCTTGCACCATTGCTGGTTAGGGGAATATGACCAGTGAGATTAAAAAGCTCTTCTTCCTGCTGTATATATAAGAAAGTTTCAGCAGGAAGGAATTAGGGAAAGTGTTAGATAAAGTGAGCTTGACTTCGTTAGCACAGGGATGCTGCAAAAGTAGCCCCAAACAGTGCTTTGAAATTAACTTGTCTTGCTTGGAAACCAGTGAGTGGAATTTGATTGCCTGGGAAAATGTTGCCTGCAAGAACTGTAAATTATGGAGTTATGTGCTTTAGTTCCCCAACTACCTGCATGTGCACCTACGTACAGGACTCACCTATGACCAGTATGCATCATCATTCTTTGCAGCATATGCTGCTTGGTTTGACAGTTCTGGCATGAACTTTCCATTTTCACCTGCAGGCAGCTAGGCATGTCTCCCTAGGACACAACAAGGCACAAGGGGAAAAAATAACCTAGCTGGAGAAAAAAAAAAAGTGGCCAGACCACCAATCAATTTTAAAGTTCTCCAAACATCCAGATCAAATGGAGCTTTAATGTAGTAGCGTCTTGGCAGCTCTTTAAGTTTTGACTTGCTGTACTACAAATCTTGAGATCTACTGCAAAAACCTGCATGAGAAAAATTGCAGCAAGATTGAATTTGAGTTGGACTGACTTGTAAAAGCTGCCAAGGCCTTTGACAAGCTTTTCAAGTTTTCTGAGGCAGTTCCACTAACTTTTGATTTGATCCCACGTGAGCTTTAAGGAGCTCACCCATTCCAACTTCAGTACACTATAGAATAATGAAGAAACTTTCAGAAGCATGGGGGGTGGGGGTGTATTCCCCCCACACACACACACACACACTTGAATTCTCCTCACCCATGAAAGGCCAAAAATGGGCATGCTTCTTCTTGCAGGTGGTGGTGGTATCATCATCATCATCCTCATCATCACCACTAAAATATGAATATTCATCTATGTTCTCAGTTTTAAAAGTACTCAATGGTAAGTCTTCTTGATCTAATCTGTGCAAATATAGCCATAGAACACATTTATCAGCCGCTTGTCATTTTTCTTTGGAAATATATCGGGATTAATAACAGTGAGTCATTTATAGAATTCTAATGCCTAATTTAGCTTAAACGACCTGCAACTCAATGACTTTGCAAAGAGCTGGCTATGCTTAACTGGTGGATTTGGCTGACTTCATCAGAGTCTCTATGTCTGCAAGTCACCATTGCTTATTGTCCCCACTACATTCACATCTATCCATACCTTCTTGTTCATGCAGTATCTCCACTGTAAAGATATTGTGAATGGGTCTTGATTTAACCTGGCAACTCTTTTGGTTTCTTTTCTTCTTGTTTGCTTATAACCTGCTTTGCTGCTCCAAGCACTAGTATACTCAAAATGGCTAACAATAGAACATAAGAAATTTTTTAAAATCTCTCTCTCTCTCTCTGGCTTTTCTTCGCAAACGAAGATTCAGGAAGGATTCATCCCGTGCTTTCTGCAAGCACGCTGATGACTGAAAAAGCCAATCTGAGATAGACAAGTCCAGTTGCAGAAAGCACAGCAGAAGGTCTCCTTGGGTGATGTTTCCAGGTTGTGATTCTTTCTGCGTTGTCGTTTCTCTTCAAGACTTGTTCGGCGTGAGTTCTCAAATAAGGCTGCAGCATTGTAGATAGTGCATCTCCATGCCTCCCAATGTGAGGCCAGGGCGGACCATTGTTGGTGATCAATTTGGCCAAGCCTCAGATGTTGTTTCAGGGAGTCCTTGTATCGTTTTTTTTTTTTTTGGACCACCCCTCTTACGCTGACCCATGGCGAGTTCACCGTAGAGTACTATTTTTGGGAGGCGATGGTCCTCCATCCTAGAAACATGCCCTGCCCAGCACAGCTGTGTTCTCAATATCATGGCCTCAATGCTGGTGATCCCTGCTTGCTCAAGAACAGCAACATTCATCACATAGTCAGTCCAGTGTATATTTAGGATTGTGCGTATACAGCGCTGATGAAAGCGTTCGAGGGGTCGTAGGTGGTGGTGATAGGTGACCCATGTTTCAGATCCATATATATAAACAAGAAAACTGGGTCAAATGATGAAGGAGCTCATGCCTCTGACATCTAAACCAGAGTCATATCAGTGTGTGATTTTCCTTGCAGGTATTTGCCAGTGTCTATAGAAATACTAAAAAGGGCAATTACTCAATAGATGGACACATTGAATGTGTCCAGCTGAACTGACTACCAGTGAGAAATGTCAATGCCATCAACAAGACAGAGCCCTCAAGCTGACAAGGTGGCAGACAGTGTGAGGTTGGCGGTCAGGTCATCAAGTCACCTGAGGAAGCAGCAGACTCTTAAGGCCACGTGAGCAGTCACAGCCACTTTGTGAGGGTGAGTTAGGGCTCCCATCAGAGGAGGACTTGCATGTCTCACAGGTGAAAGCAGGGTCAGGAGGATGTGATCTCTATCAGCTCTTAATACCAAGCAGGATCATGTGGTAAAGGACATCCTCCTGGAGTTGGCGGATGATAGGTGAGGAAGTAAATGCCCTCCCTTCTAAGACTGGGAGTGGGTGGGAGAGGCAGCTTCTTGTCTCCACTATTTGCCTCAGCTTCTCAGCTTCCCTTCTTGAAAATACAAGTTCAGGTATCTACATTACATTTTCTGCAGTGGAGAAAAGAATTTAACCTTTCTGAAATCACCTCATCCTCCTTTAGTTCTCTTAATCCTCTGTGAAGTAAGTATATCTTTCTTCTATATATTTCTGTGGTCTTCTCTTAACAGCTATGACACACATCCCATTCTTGAAACTACCAAGGATCACATAATGCCCTTGTAGCACCAGCATTACCTCATTTTAAGATCCTCGCTGATCTCCAAAGTCCTGTTGATTACTGAGAGCACCTGAGTTCTGGTGAACCAGTTTGAGTGCCAAGATGCTTGAATGCTCAGTTCTTCACCATTCTAGAAAAGTTAATAAGACCCACCTGAGCCCTGGATAGGCTTTCCTATATAACTAAGGCATAACAGCTTCATTCCTTTATCCTCTGCTATCCTGACAATGGTTTGTCCTTGTTGGCACATTGTTCTTTATGATTTTGCTATGTATTACAGCTAGCTAAACTGATTTTCTTATGATTGTGTACAGCATATGTTATTGAAAGGCTCTTTCAATAATTTTTATTATGTATATTCTCTTCTTAATCCCTTTTAAACAAATACACATCCTTATAATTGGTGTGCACATGTGTATTATTAAGAAGAGCCACAGTTCTATATCTCTCTCTCTCTCTCTGGCTTTTCTTCGCAAACGAAGATTCAGGAAGGACTCATCCCGCGCTTTCTGCAAGCGCGCTGATGACTAAAAAGGCCAATCCGAGATAAACAAGTCCGGTTGCAAAAAGCACAGCAGAAGGTCTCCTTGGGTGATGTTTTTGGGTTGTGATTCTTTCTGCGTTGTCGTTTCTCTTCAAGACTTGTTCGTCGTGAGTTCTCAAATAAGGCTGCAGCATTGTGGATAGTGCGTCTCCATGCCTCCCGATGTGAGGCCAGGGCGGACCACTGTTGGTGATCAATTTGGCCAAGCCTGAGATGTTGTTTCAGGGAGTCTTTGTATCGCTTTTTTGGAGCGCCCCTCTTACGCTGACCCGTGGCGAGTTCACCGTAGAGTAGTATTTTTGGGAGGCGATGGTCCTCCATCCTAGAAACGTGCCCTGCCCAGCGCAGTTGCGTTCTCAATATCATGGCCTCAATGCTGGTGATCCCTGCTTGCTCAAGGACAGCAACATTCGTCACATAGTCAGTCCAGTGTATATTTAGGATTGTGCGTAGACAGCGCTGATGAAAGCGCTCGAGGAGTCGTAGGTGGTGGCGATAGGTGACCCATGTTTCAGATCCATAAAGGAGGATAGACAGTACGATGGCTCTATACACACTGATTTTTGTGCTTTGCCTCAGGTGTTTATTGCTCCAGACTCTTTTGTGAAGTCTTCCAAATGCACTATATGCCTTTGCTAATCTGTGATTGATCTCTTTGTCAATCTTGGCATCTGAGGAGATGATGCTTCCCAGGTAGGTGAACTGCTGAACGGACTTGAGCACAGATTTGCCGACGGCAATGTGGGGATGGTGGTGTTCGTCCTGTGGTGCAGGCTGGTAAAGAACTTCTGTTTTCTTCAGGTTGACTTCTAGCCCAAACAGCTCTGCAGCTGTTGCAAAGCAGGATGTTAGGTGCTGCAGAGCTGCTTCTGTGTGGGCAACAAGGGCAGCATCATCGGCGAAGAGCAGCTCACGGACTAGATAGTTTAGAGTCTTAGTGTAAGCCCTCAGACGGCTTAAGTTAAACAAGCTACCATCAGTACGGTAGCGTATATAGATGCCATCGTCTTCTTCAAGCTCTGCCACAGCCCTTTGGAGCATCGTGCTAAAGAAGATTGTAAATAAAGTTGGTGCAAGAACACAACCTTGCTTCACTCCATTAGTTATTAGAAAGGGCTCAGAAAGAGCATTGCCATATCTGACTTGACCACGCTGTCCCTCGTGTAGCAAGATAATCATTTTAAGGAATTTGGGGGGACATCCTAGTCTTTCCAGGATCTGCCACAGGCCTTTTCTACTTACAGTGTCAAAGGCTTTGGTGAGGTCGACAAATGTTACATAGAGACCCTTGTTCTGCTCCCTACATTTTTCTTGCAGTTGCCTAAGGGCAAATACCATGTCTGTAGTACTCCTATTGGCTCTGAAGCCACATTGGCTTTCAGGGAGAAGTTCTTCTGCAATAGCAGGAACTAATCTGTTCAGGAGTATCCTTGCAAGGATTTTTCCAGCAATAGAGAGCAGTGTTATGCCTCGATAGTTTGAGCAATCGGATTTTGCTCCTTTTTTCTTGTACAGGGTGATGATGACTGCATCTCGGAGGTCTGATGGCAGTTCCCCTTTTTCCCAGCAATTCACAAGGAATTCGTGGAATTTTTCGTGGAGTGCATGACCTCCGTGTTTCCAAACTTCAGGTGGGATTCCATCAATCCCAGCTGCCTTGCCGTTTTTCATCTGCTGTATGGCCTTAAGGGTCTCTTCCAAAGTGGGAGCTATGTCCAATTCATTTTTCATTGGTTTTTGTATCATATATTGGATAGCTGAGGCTTGGACTACTCGGTTGGCGCTAAAGAGACTTTGCCCAGAATTCTTTTGCCCAGAATTTGCTTTTGCCCAGAATTCTTAGAACCATAGAATCCTAGAGCTGGAAGGGGCCTCAAGGGCCATCTAGTCCAACCCTCTGGCATACAGGAATGCACAACTCCTGGGAGATGGCCATCCAACCTCTTTTAAAATCCTCCAAAAAAAGGAAAGTCCATCACAATCTGAGACAGTCTATTCCATGGCCAAATTGCTCTTACCGTCAAGAAGTTCTTCCTAATATTTAGTTCAAATCTCTTTCCTTGCAATTTGCATCCATTGGTTTGTGTTCTGTTCTCTTGAGCAGCACAAAACAACCTTGTTCCATCTTCTACATGGTATTCCTTCAAACATATCTATCTTGTCACATCTTGATCTCTTCTCCAAGCTAAGCATACCCAGCTCCCTAAATGGTTCCTTATTGGGCTTGGTTTTCTTACCTTTTACTATCTTAGTCACTCTTGTCTAGACACATTCCAGTTTTTCAATATCCTTCTTGAACCATGATGCTCAGAATTGGACATAATTATCCAGTTGAGATCTGACCAAAGTTTAATAGAGTGTTACTACTACTCTCCTTGGTCTGGACACTATACCCTTCAACAAAGCCCAGCATTGCATTGGCTTTTTTGGCCAGCACATCACAGTACTTATTCATGTTTAGCTTGTTATCTACAATGACCCCTTAGATCATTTTTACATATGATATTGTTAAACCAGGTGTCATCCATCACATATGTGTACATTTTATTTTTCCTTCCTAATAGAGTACCTTGCATTTATCCCTGTTGTTCATTTTGTTAGCTTTAGCCCAATCTGTTAAAGTCATTTTGAATTCTGATTCTGTCCTCTTGGACAATAGCTATCCCCGTAATTTAGTGTCACCTTTAAATTTGATAACATGTTCTCTATACTGTCATCCCAGTTATTTCATAGAATTGCAGAGTTGGAAGAGACCACGAGGGCCATCCAGTCCAACCCCCCTGCCACGCAGGAAATCTTGATTAAAGCATCCCCGACAGATGGCAATCCAGCTTCTGTTTAAAGACCTCCAAGGAAGGAGACCCCACCACGCTCCGAGGGAGTGTGTTCCACTGCCGAACGGCTCTGACTGTCAAAAAGTTCCTCCTCATGTTGAGGTGGAATCTCTGTTCCTGGAGCTTGCACCCATTGCTCCGTGTTCCAGTCTCTGGAGCAGCAGAAAACAAGCCTGCTCCATCCTCAGTGTGACATCCCTTCAAATACTTAAACAGGGCTATCATATCGCCTCTTAACTGCCTTTTTTCCAGGCTAAACATACCCAGCTCCCTAAGTCTCTCCTCATAAGGCATCGTTTCCAGACCTTTCACCATTTTAGTTGCCCTTCTCTGGACACGCTCCAATTTGTCAATATCCTTTTTGAATTGTGGTGCCCAGAACTGGACACAGTATTCTAAGTGAGGTCTGACCAAGGCAGAATAGAGTGGCACTATTACTTCCCTTGATCTAGACACTATACTTCTATTGATACAGCCCAAAATCGCATTGGCCTTTTTAGCTGCCGCATCACACTGTTGGCTCATGTTCAACTTGTGGTCTACTAAGACTTCTAGATCCCTTTTGCACGTAGTCTCATTCAGCCAGGTCTCTCCCATCCTATATTTATGCATTTCATTTTTCCGCCCTAAGTGCAGTACTTTACATTTCTCCGTATTGAATTTCATTTTGTTCGCTTTGGCCCAGCTCTCCAGTCTATCCAGGTCATTCTGAATTTTGATCCTGTCCTCTAGGGTATTAGCTACTCCTCCCAATTTGGTGTCATCTGCAAATTTGATAAGTATGCCCCTAATTCCCTCATCCAAGTCATTGATAAAGATGTTGAATAGCAATGGGCCCAGGACAGAACCCTGTGGCACCCCACTGGTCACATCTTTCCAAGACGAAGAGGAGCCACTGCTGAGCACCCTTTGGGTTCGGCCGGTCAACCAATTACAAATCCATTGAACAGTTAACTTGTCTAGCCCACATTTTACAAGCTTGTTTGCAAGAATGTCATGGGGAACCTTGTCAAAGGCCTTACTGAAATCAAGGTATGCGATGTCCACAGCATTCCCTTCATCTACCAAGCTGGTAACTTTATCAAAAAAAGAGATCAGATTAGTCTGGCATGACTTGTTTCTCTGAAATTTATAAAGTTGTTGAATAACTCTGGGCCCAGCACAGATCCACAGTAGTCACTTCTCTCCAAGATGAAGAAGAACCATTGGTGAGTTCTCTTTGGGATAGTTCCATTAACCAGTTGCAGATCTGCCTAACAATTGTGATCTCTAATCCATATTTTACCAGATCATCTAGATGAATATTATGGGGCACCTTGTCAAAAAGCCTTACTGAAATCTAAATATACTACTCCATCAATACCTCTATTTCTTGACTTAAATCCACTAACAAGCAAGAATAGGATATACTACATCCACAACATTCCCCTCTACCAAGCTTGTAACTGTCCAAAAGAGTTTGCGAAGAGGTCTTGCATGTCTCAGTTTTGAGAAACCCATTCTGGCTCTTAATAATCAAAGCATTCCTTTCAACATTACACAAACTGTTCAGTGATCTGGTCCAGAACCTTTCCTGGTCTTGACATTAAGCTGACTGATCAGTAGGTGCTTGGGTCTTCCCTTTTCCTCCTTTTGAAGAGGGGTACAACATTTGCCCTCCTCCACTCCATTGGGACCTCATAGAAACTTAGAATCTTATAGTTGGAAGGGACTGCAAGGGTCATCTAGTCCAAACCCCTGCCATGCAAGAATACATGACTAAAGCACTCCTGAAATATGTCCTTCCAACTCTGTGTAAAGACCTTCAAAGAAGGAAAATCCACCACCCACCACCAAGAGTCAGTCTATTCCCCTGTTAAACACCTCTTACAGTAAAGAAGATCTTCATAATATTTAGGTAGAATCTCTTTTCTTGTAATTTAAATGCATTGGTTCATGTCCTAGTCCCTAAAGCAGCAGAAAACAGGCTCACTCCATATTCTACGTGACACCTCTTCAGCTACTTAAGGATGGCTGCAATAGTCTTCACCTCTCCATGCTAAACATGGAGCTGGACCCAGGATTCCAGGTGTGGGCTGACCAAGGATGAATAAAATGGCTCTACTACTTCCCTTGAATTGCACACTCCTGTTGATGATGAGGAGGAGCAGCATTATATACCAAGGACCATAGCACCGTAGAACCATAGAGATGGAAGGGACCATCAGGGCCATCAAGTCCAGCCTCCTGCCATGTAGGTCTGTCTATTAAATAACAAGACTGATACAATAACCCATCTTTATTTATATGTATTACAATTCTAATCCTTGTCCAATATACTCCCCATTCACACCCACACACCGGTGCAGTCTTGTTTTCCACTGGTCAAAGGTGTGGAGGAGATCAGTTTCTGTCAGCTGTTTCAACACATCTGCTGCTTTCTTCTTCACTGCATCAGTTGACTCAAAACATCTGATTTCAATAGGAGAAAGCACTGATTTCACTTTAGGGAAAAGAAAAACGTCACATGGTGCCAAATCTGGCAATTATGGAGGATGTTCAAGTGTAGTAATGTGTTTATTGGCCAAAAACTGCCTCACAGAAAGTGCTGTGTGAGCAGGTGCATTGTCTTGATGAAGACTGAAATCATTTTTCCATAGTTCTGACCTTTTCTGCCACAACTCCTTCTCTCAGCTTTGTCAAAACTGCCTTATAATAATGCTGGTTCACTATTCTTTTTCTGGAACCCACTCTGCCAAAATTATACCCTTGATGTAAACAAACAAACAAAACAAAACCCACCAATGAGCAAGGCTTAAATGTCAACTTGCTTTGATGTGCTTTTTCATTCTTGGAGATGATGGTGTTTTCCAGTGCATTGACTGTCATTTTGTCTCAGGTTCATATTGGAAGATCCAGGTTTCATCACAAGTGATGATTTTTTTAAAAAAGGTTTGGATCTACCTCAAGTTGCTGCAGAATGGCACTCTTTTTGCTCTGGGGTGAGAACCCTAGGTACCATTTTGGCACAAACTTTTCTCATGTTGATATCCTCATGCAAAATTTTCCATGCAGTATCTTTGTCAATGTTCAGTTTCAGCTACCATTCGGACACTGAGTCAGTGGTCTTCTTGAACAATCTGGCAGATTTTTTCCACAATTTCTTTGGTTCTTGAAGTGAAAGGTTGTCCAGGGTGTTCGCCGTCTTCCACATTCTCATGTCCTATTCTGAATCTTTTGTGCCACTCAAACACACACACACAAGATATGCTGTCTTCCCCACAGGCCTCAGTAAGCATTTGAAAAAATTCAATTGGTGATTTGTTTAATTTTACTAAAAATTTTAAATTAACACATTGCTCAACTTTTAAACTTAGTATTTTCCCGGCACACTACAAACAACACAGCTGCTTTAAATGACGACTGACAATTAACTGAATGCGCAAGAGTGTTTATGTTTGTCATGCAGGTTCAGACATGTTCAAGGTCACACAATCAGTTCTCCCTAATCCGTCTGTAAGGTAGAAACACAGTCTCGTTATTTAATAGACAGCTCTTGTATAGTAGTAATGGATTATTTCAACCTCTCTCATATTTGTTGGAAGTCAACCTTTGCCAAACAACCTTTGTGTTGTTGGGGTTATCTAGACGATGAAAATCTCCTCATAGAATTTGAAGAGAATACATTTTGTCCCAACAAGATCCTGTGGTGATTTGCCGTATTCAGAAGGGGGTGCAAAAACTCCAAAAACTATGTGGGAGAAACCTTCATGGCTTCTCCTGAGGTTTTTTTAAAAAAAATGTGTGAGAAATGTGCATTCTCACTCTTTAAGACAACCAAATTGCATTTCAACACATTCCCAGATAAGAGATAAAGTGGAAACCTAATTGGTCAAATATGCACTGGGGTGGGGTTGCTGGCGATAAAGTTGCCAGAAGTGCCATTTTGGAGTTTCGATGTCACGATCATGCACTTTTTCACTGTGCTGAGGTGACCAAACAGCGTTTTAAATGGAAGGTCACACTTGCACATCTTAGATTTAAAATAAACAAAATATTGTGGAGTGGCGGCAACTTGTTGAGAATAGTAATGTGAGTGATTCAGTCCTGGCCACATTCCTGATTTCTTCCTATCAGCTTTCTTCACTGTCCAACTTTAAAAACCATACCTAGAAATCAGAAATATGATGGCATGGCAATCCTTACTCTTATACTCAGTGATACTTCAGGATCTTGATACTTCAGGATCTTGTCTAGCTACTTCATAGCTGTTCTTCCCAGTCCTAGTCTTCTTCTGATTTCTTGACTGCAGTCTCCTTTCTGATTAATGACTGAGACAAAGTATGGAAAATCTTGAACAACAGTCAGCCCTCCAGAGGTTCTGCATCTGTGGATCAACCAACCACAGCTGAAAAATATTCAAGGGGAAAAATTCAAAAAGCAAGCCTTGCTGTTTGCCATTTTATATAAGGGGATGCCATTTTACTACACCAATGTTTATAATGGGACCTGAGCATCTATGCATTTTGGTATCCACAAGGGGTCCTGGGGCCAAACCCAAGTAGATATCGGGGCCCCACTGTGCTTCAAGGTCTTCATCACCTGCTTTAAAGTTATGGAAATCATCTGTGGTTGTTACTTTTGTTTTCTTAATGTTCATCTGTGAACCTGCCTTTGTACTTTTTTCCTTGACTTGCTTTAGTAATCCTTCTGAGACGTTGCTATTTTCTGCTAGTAATATTATGTCATCTGCATATCTTAAATTGTTGATGTTCCTTTCTCCAGTTTTCACACCTCCTTCTGTTGAGTCTAGTCCTGCTTTATGTATGATACATTCAGTATACAAGTTAAATAGATAGGGTGATAAATTACAGCCTTACCTGATCCCATTACCAATTAGAATCTATTCCCTTTCTCCATATTGTGTTCTGATGCATCAGGACAATCAAACATTGTGGCAATCAAATGTAGTTTGTTGTTAGTTGTAGTAGTTAAAGTAGCAGTGTTGTAGTTTAATCCTATATGTTGTTTTAGACTACTACATTTGTACGTTAATAAAAATATTTTTAAATGTTATGGCACACCCATTTCTTGCTATAATCTATAAAACAGAGGCTGATTTTCACCTGAAATTCTTTGGTGTGTTCCATTATCCAACATATGTTTGCAATAGGATCCCTTGTACCTGTTCCATTCCTGAAGCCAGCTTAGACATCTGGCATTTCTTGCTCCATTTATGCTAAAGGTCTTTGTTGTAGAATTTTGAGTATCACTATGCTTGCATGTGAAATTAATGCAGTGACCCTGTGGTTAGTGCTATTCCTAGTGTACCCTTTCTTGGAGTATATGTATAGTGAGCATTTCCAATCTATGGACAATTCTTTTGTTTTCCATATGTGTTGACAGATTTTAGTTAGTCTCATAGAATCAGAGAATACTGCTATTCCTAGTGTACCCTTTCTTGGAGTAAATGTATAGTGAGCATTTCCAATCTATGGACAATTCTTTTGTTTTCCATATGTGTTGACAGATTTTAGGTAGTCTCATAGAATCAGAGAATTGGAAGAGACCACAACGGCCATCTAGTCCAACCCCCTGCCCTGTAGGAATACACAAAGCATCCCCAACAAATGTCCATCCAGCCTCAGTTTAAAAACCTCCAAAGAAAAAACTAACCACACTCTGAGGCAGTCATTCCACTACCAAACTCCTCTTACAGTCAGAAATTTCTTCCTAATGGAAGTAATCAGAGTAGATTCTGGAATCAGAGTAGATTCTGTCTTTGTAGCTTGAAGCAACTCTACTGGGATGCCATCTGTTCCTAGTGATTTATTTCTCCCAAGTGCAGCTTCCACTTCACTTTATAAAGTTGGATGTTAATCTTCAAATAGTTTTTCCTTGAATGAATCTGTCATCCTTTCATCTCTTTTATATAGCTATTTCATGCATTGTTTCCATTGTCTTTTTATTTGTACTCGGTCATGTAACGTGTTCCCCTGCTGGTCACAGTAACATCCCCACTCTTGGTTGAAATTACCCTTTGATTTCTCTGATCTTGTGGGGAAAGTCTTTCCCCCCTCTTCTTTTTTTGTTGTCTTCTATTTCTCTGCATTGATTATTATAGTAGTTCTGCTCTTCCTTGCACATAAGTTGGTGAACAATTGTATTCAGGTCCCTGTCACCTTTTACTTTCACAAGAATGTAAAAGAACTTTTTACTTTTACTCTTATGTTTAAAAGAATGCATTTGCCAACAAATTCCTCACTAGTTCTTCAAAGAGGTTCATTGTACAAAAGATAGAGGAACCAGCAAGGGGATCAGCTACTTTGGTTTTGATCCTAACCAATGAAGATGAACTGGTCAATGGGAGGAAAGTAGTGGGATGCTTGGGGGGAAGTGTCCACAGAACCCACCAGGTTTGGTTTGTTGGCAAAAACATTTTGACTCCAAAATGTCCTACATGCCCTCTAGGGTTATTTTTGCTATGTTTCCCCTCTCCCTAGACAATTTGGGCTGGGAGAGATCTCTTTTTTAAAACAAGAAATAAACATGAAGTGAATTCCACTCAGTTCAAGTTGTTGAAAAAGTGCTTCTCCTGGGCTTAAAATGCCTGGGGTAGGGGTGGGGGCTAAAAACATGGCAAAATGCCCCCATGATGTTTGGGGGTGTTTGGGGCAAAAATGTTTTTGATTTTCTGTGGGGAGGTACAGTGGGGGTGCAATCCTCCAAGGTCCCTCATGGGCCTCAGTTGCACACTCCTAAGCTGAAGAGTGTATTTTCACAGGAACCTGTTTGTGTTTACTATTCATTTAAGTTTGTTTTACTTAGTTGGTATCTGTGCATATCGAGCCTCTGGACATTATCAGATGATCAAATTAAAGCATCACAGAGACAACAAGAGATCGCAAAAGGGCTTCCCTTCCAGACAACGTCATCCCTGTGCCATTATGCTCCAGTGCCCCTTTCCATTTCCCTTGTGCTCCTTTTTATTCATGGCTTAAGCCATGAATTGACCTGTTGTTCCATTTCTGAAATGGAATGACGGGTGAGCAAAAAGGTGCCCCGTTATGCCTGCGTGATGCCAGCATCACTGGGAGGTCCTTGTCAAACACTTCCGGTCAAGATTGGGACATTGAGGTAAGTGACACACTTTTTTTTTTACCTTCCCCGGGTTGCTTGGAGGGGGGGGGTTAATGTGCTTTTGTGCTTAGTGTACTTTTTAACCTTTAATTTTAATTTTAATTTTTGAATTTCCCGTGCAATCGTTCTCTTGTGAGACAGCTGGGATTTCCTTTCCAGGAAGTGAATGGAGCTCCGTGAGAGCTCCATTCACTCCTGGACTGCTGGAGAGGAGGGGAGGGGAGCAGTTTCTCTTCTGCAAAAAAAGTAGGTCTGAAAAAAAAATGAATGGTACAGGGACAGGAGTGGGGTGGGAGAGAAGATTGTGAGACGGGGACACTATTTTTGTCCCTGTATGATAATCTCTTCTGTCGCCTCCCAAAAATAGTACTCTACGGTGAACTTGCCACGGGTCAGCGTAAGAGGGGCGCTCCAAAAAAGCGATACAAGAACTCCCTCAAACAACATCTCAGGCTCGGCCAAATTGATCACCAACAATGGTCTGTCCAGGCCTCACATCGGGAGGCATGGAGACACACTATCCACAATGCTACAGCCTTATTTGTGAACTCACGCTGAACAAGTCTTGAAGAGAAACGACAATACAGAAAGAATCACAACCCAAAAACATCACCCAAGGAGACCTTCTGCTGTGCTTTCTACAACCGGACTTGTTTATCCCAGATTGCCCTTTTTAGTCATCAGCGCGCTTGCAGAAAGCATGGGATGAGTCCTTCCTGAATCTTTGTTTGCAAAGAAAAGCCAGAAAGAAATCAGTACAGAGTACTATGTGTGTTTTTGTCCATACTGGGCTGCCTTTTTATGTCATGTTATATGTAGTAGTGTTCCACACATGTTGATTTTTTGGTATAGCTTATGTTTTAGGTATGTTTATGTTCTTGGTGTATATTGTGCATTTTTAAAACATTCTTTAGACTTGGTTTCTTGCATTGTTTGTAGATATTATTTTCATTTCATTTTATCACTGCATTCTATTACATCCTTGTATTATTGTTTGAAGATTGTTCATGTATGTGTTATGTTATTTTGTTTTGTTTTGTGCTAGAAACCAAACATGGCACAGATATTGCAGATCCTTGTAACAACCCCCTCACCATCTATGCCCAGTCATCCTACGGTATATAGGCACTCCAAGCCACCTCTCCAGTTCTAACACAAAAGGCCTGTTTTCTTTTTCCTGTTCATGAGCTCCAGAGACTAGTGTTATAGTGCTATTATTCCACTTTAACTGCTGTGGCTGCCTCCTGCGGAATTATTCCACTTTAATTGCTATGGCTGCCTCCCGTGGAATTCTGGGATTTGCAGTTTAGGGAGAGGCATTTAGCATTCTCTGCCAGAGAGCTCTTAGGCCTCCCTAAACTACAAACCCCAGAATTCCACAGGAGGCAGCCAGAGCAGTTAATGTGGAATAATGGCACTATAACAGTGTAGTGTGATAATATCAGGCTACTGGCTGCCAGCTTCAATCTAACCAAGTCAGTGACCCAGCAGAACCCTCACCCCGCTTCTACCATGTGCTCAAGGAGAGCACACTGCCCAAAACATAGAAGCAAGCTTCCAAACAACTCAGCCAAACAACCTTAAGCCCAAAGCACAATCTTACCATTCTTGGAAAGAGGGTGCAGAGCTTTACCCCTTGTTGCCAATGAACCCCATGAATGGCATGTATAGTCTCTGTGGTCCCGTCTACACGATTTAAATAATACGTACGGCGTGCGGAAGTTCGCGCTTCGGTACAAACGGCCGTTCGGATGCACACGAATGCAAAAGAGGGGGGGTGGTTTTCCACCCTGAAAAACGCACACGTGGCATTCGGGAGGGAAAGCAGATCACGAAGAGAAATCCGTACGCCATTCGGATGGCTGACGGGTCTGTACGGTCCGTTTGCACACATACGAACAGGCAGGGTAATCTGATTGGCTGGCTGAGTAGAGGAGGCGGGGCTAGCACAGAGGGGAATTGGGAGGGCCGCCAAGTTGGTTTCCCGGCTAGCGAGCGTCCGGTAAGTCCGTGAAAGTATATGTTTATTTATTTTTATTTTATATTGTAAATACGGAAAACCGACTGTCCGCAAACCAGGAACTTAAAAAAAAAAAAAGCGGTGGGAGATTTAAAACTGCTGCTTGGCTTGCTCGCTCCAGCGACCTTCAGGAAGAGGGAGTCATATGGAGTTTAGGGGGTTAAAAATCGTATAGCCGGTTTGTATGCATACAAACGACAGGCTGTTCGTATTTTTTGCCCCCCATACGGATTTTTTTTATGATCATACAGCCGCACCCTCAGACTCCTGGCCCCGACTGTGTTAAACAGAAAGCAGTGTTAGTTGTATCTTACACAGTGGTTGTTAATCCTGGTCATTTTAGTCACGCCTTGGTCTCTTTACATTCTCCCTTAGTATATCATTGTCACCCAGTGGGCCAAGTGCCTACCTAGATGGATTATTGCTCCCAAATTGTTTTTTATGCTATTAGATATGTGGTCCTCAAAATCCCTCTTTGCAGCCTTTGTCCACTTGCATTTCCATTTTTTTACCCCTCAAATCTGTGGTGTCATCCAGGCTAGCAAAAGTGACAGGAGTGCACAGTTCTCACTGCTGTATTTACCATTTGTGTATTTGATATTTAAATAATATTTCTCTTGCTCCAAGTATATTTCCCAATAATTTCCAACAGCAGCCACAGTTTCTTAAGCCTACCAGAACTACATGGGTTCCCCCTCCCATCCTGGTACCATTTGCTATATATTGGATTCAAAATAACATGTGTGCATCTATAGGAGCAGTTCATTCAGTTGTATATTTGGCAGTTCCACTGATGGTGGGGAATATGGGTGTTAATTTTTTAAAATCCTTATCTGCTTCTTTTCTTTGTATTCCACTTGAACTTCCAGGTACTTTCCTGCTGTTTCCTCTTTAAAATGGATCGTGGTGGAGGAGAGGTTTTGTTCCTCTTTTCTTCCATTATTCTTCTGATTTTTTTTTTTAAGAATGCACTTCTGCAGAGCTATAATGGCAGAATGCCATACTGCAATTAAGCAACACTGCTGTTCCACCTTCCCACCCTCATTCCCCCCTCACATTTTCTTCCCAACACATCTCTGCTCCTCTTAATTCCTCTCCCCTTCCTGCTACTGTATTTTGGGTGCCAGTAACCTTTATTAATAATAATTGTTTGCTTGTTTGTTTGTTTTTCCTTAGCCTCTTAGTGCTATAGTACTATAATGTTAAAAGAAATGGAATTTCAGCTGAAAGCCAGAGGAGGAAGGTGTGAACCATGGAGAGCAGGAAGAGGAAATGGGCTGAGATTAAAGAGGAAGATGGGCAAAAGGAAATGGTTACCACTATTAACAATTTGCCCCCTGTGCCTCATGGAAAATAACTCCAAGCAAGATGTTGGAGGTTCTGTGAAACTACTACATGCAGCAACAAATCAAGCCCCCCTCTCCCCCAAAAATGCAGGGCAAAAAAAGAAGCAAACAGATGTGGAGATGAAAACAATTGTAAAAACACAGCAACGTCCAGCTGAATATATCCCTACATTTCCTAGCACTTTTGTTCAGTCTGGAAGCAGTGGCATCACTAGGGTAGTGTGGTGGGTGCACAACGCACCAGGTGACACCCATCAGGGGATGACACCACTGGGGAGGTGGCAGCGGTTCATATGATATTGTAATTTAATGGTGCAATTTTAATTTTGCTTGTTGTTTATGCCACTACTATTGCCATTACATTCAGTGGTATACGGGAATTACAATTTGTGAATAACATTATTACAAAAAAAGTTACTAAGGATTTTGTATGGTCTGGTATGGAAGGAGGTCCATGGGGATGAAAACATGAGTTGCCACACTGGGTGACACCAACCCTAGTGATCCACTGTCTGGAAGACCCTTTGTCTGGACCCCTTCCACTGTCTGGAAGACCCCTGTGTTTGCTTTGGTTCTGCTCACTGGGGCAAGTCTTCCATCTTCTGAAGGGTGCCTTTGCCCCCACTTCCTTTGCATGGCTTCATAAACATGCTGGTAGTGACCTCATGTGCCACCTCTCCTGACCAATGGCATACATTCTTGCTGAGCCTTTACTGTGGCTCCAAGAGTTCAAGCATTTTGGAGAGATTTGATCCTCTTGACTTTTGTAGACTTTCTTTTCACCAGTTCTCTACTACAGATAAGTTTCCATTTTGTGCTACTTCCCTGGCAATTTTTCATTTACATATACCAGTACATTAAATTTGAGAGCAATGTAAGCATTGTTTCTATTTGGCTGAACAACACTAATCTCTCACACTTTGTCATGGGTGGCTCCAAATGGGATGCTTTGTAGCTCCTGTTATCTCTTCCCTCAACAGCTAGGTCTAAGGGGTTGTTTAAATGGTCAAAATAATCCTAATGGAATTAGGTGG
This sequence comes from Gambelia wislizenii, assembly GCA_030847615.1. Classification (NCBI taxonomy): domain Eukaryota; kingdom Metazoa; phylum Chordata; class Lepidosauria; order Squamata; family Crotaphytidae; genus Gambelia; species Gambelia wislizenii. The sequence continues at coordinate 177,495,398 of JAUMIR010000004.1, forward strand.
GAATACGAACTGTCTTAATGGGAACCCACATAATGTGCCATATTTGGAAGGGGGACAGAAAAAAAAAACTCCCAAAACCACACTGGGAGAGCCTTTGTGGCTTTTCCTGGAGGTTTTAAAAAGCTCCATGGGGAATGTGCATTCCCACTTGTTGGGGCAATTCAATTTGAATAGCTTTTCCATAGGAGAGGAAGTGCAAACCTGATTGGCTGGATGAGTGGGGGGGGGCAGGGCTTGCTAAATGGGCAAGCACCCACTGCTGCCATGTTGGATTTTTGTCTTAGCAAGCAATTGCTAAGGCGATTAAAAAAAAGGGGGGGGGTTGTGTTACAGTAGGACCTCCATATTCACTTATTCATTATCCACTGATTCAGTTATCCATGGGACACAAAACAGCACACCCACCATAGAGTCTTCCTAGAAAATGTGTCCTCTCTAGCCATTTGCCCTAAATGCTGCTTTGCTGGCTTTTTTAATGCTAAGTACTAGCACTCCAATTCCATTATGATTCAAGTAGAGCCTGTCCCCTTTGCCCAGGCCTGGTTTGCTCCAGTACCTAATCGATTTAAAGCCCACTTCAATATGCCACCATCTCATCCATACACTGAGGATTTATCAGCCCCACCCCCCATTAATGTTCTTTTGCCAGCATAAATTTTGATGTTTTTATGCTGGCAAAAGAATCCTCCCCCCACCAGACAATACTTTTAGGAGCATCAATGAGGCTTCCCCAGCATAAATGGAGCACAAACGGAGCTGCATTTACTTCCAGGTTCCGAATCTCACAAATTCTCGCCAGTTCTTGCCAATTCAACACTAGTGTGGCAAATTCAAAAATAAAAGCAAAATCAAGACACAAAAAGTACAGCAAAGCACAAAAACACAATTGAAAAGTCCCAAGTACATGGGAGGTAGGTCATAAAAAGAGCATCCCCTACTAGGCTGTCGCTGTCTCACCTGGAAGTGTTCTGTCATTGATGCAGCATTCATGTGAGTACAATGGCATGAGGATTCAAATGCCAGCAATGTTGGCAACAAAGCAGAACAGGAGATCCATTGACGGCTTGGCCCATCAATAAAATAGGATGGCTTTTTAACAAGATATGATCATGAAAGGACACCACCATCTGGTATGCGCACCCTATTGTGATCATTAGGCCTCCTTATGATGCTATATTTGCCACATCTGATAATGTCCTGAGACTCTTCAACTCAACCTTTCTAGCTGGCTCTGCACACAAGACAGGCAGCATTACAGAGTAAACTATCTTTGGATCCCTACCTAGTAACATATATTGGGCTTCCAGGATCTCACAGCTACATCACTGTCTGTTATTGGTGCCAATGTTCCCTCCAAGCATGGACTCCATCCTTGCACCAGATTATCAAGATGATGACTGATGACTGTAACCTGTTTCCTTGTTCCTATTGGTTTTTCTTTAGGTATATTTTTAAAGGCATCCTGCTAGCCTTAGACATTGGCTTCATGGTTCTATTCTGGTTCCTGTCCAATTTTGTCCAAACATGCTCTGTAGCACCTAAGAAATCCTAACTACATCAGCCTCTCATGTGCACATTGAGACTTCTCCACTCTGCCTGTCCAGCTGGCTCTGGTAGCTTTTCAGAGAAAGCTAAGCTGGAGTTCTTTCTTTTTCAACCTTTTGCTTAGCACTGTGAATTGGGCTTCTAGGACATCACAACTGTATCATTGCTGCTGATGTGCACCACAACCATTTACTCTGCCCCAACACTACCTACAATGGTAGCTATCTCACATCTGTTTGTGTTTGTAGTCAATCACTCTCCCACTAACACAAGACCCCCACCCAAGGCAAGAAAGGCTATCTGTGATAACACTTATGTATCACAAGACAATAGTGAAATGAATGCAGGAAGATCAGAAGTCTAATTTACCTGGAATCCTATCTTATCTCCTTTACTGCAGGGGACTTTGTGCATTGGTGCATCTCTTGTGAAGCAACCTCAGCTTCCAACAAGCTCTGAATAGTTTTTAGAAATTAGCTATGAGGAAAAATTGTGGTAATTCTGTTTCTGATATATGTTCTAAAGATGTCTGCATTAACTTTAGATAACTCTGAATCCAGAATTGAAGGACATCACTTGTTATGGGTCTGAGATTGTGAAGTCCTCAGGGCCAAGGGAGGAATCTCAGGGTGAAAGTGCTGCCTTCATTCATTCACTCACTCATTTTAAAAGAAACCCTTTGTGCAGCTGGCCTCACTACTGTACACTGCCTTTGGTTAACTGCTGTAGACTCTCCATAAAGTCTGTCTGGCAACCTCATCTTTGCCCTCCTTTACCTCTCAAAGTTTGTCAGAGCCAAAAGACTCAGTGGAAGGAAGCAGTCAGCATGAAGAAATACTGAAATGGATCAGGATTCACTGCCTCAGAAGTCACTGAATTGGCATTCCAAGACTACTCCTTTGTGGCTTTTCCTAATCCATTGTTAACTTTCCCAGTTCTGTTCCTACATCTCACACACTACCCTAAATGGTTGAAGCCATAGTACAACTTCCTTTCTTGATCTTAGGAGCACATGGGCTACATAATTGCTAGCTTGGTTAAAAAAAAAAGTCTTCCTCAGCTCTGGTTAGTCATTTGCTTCCTTTATTTTCCTTAATTCTTGATTTCACTTTTCTCGTTTCTTTCTCCCCAACCCAAAAACTCCTGGCTAACTGTATTCCCCTTCATTTCTCTTTCTCTCTCCCCCCACTCTTCCCCTAGAATTCCTGCTTACACTTATTGTGGCCAGTGGTGTGCACTGACTAATGGGCAGAGATTAATGTGCCCACCTCCCAGTGCTGGCACCAGGTGGGACCTACCCTGTGATTGCAGTGGACTATTGCCCTCCATTCTCCAAATTATTTGGCCAGTGGTAGGCTGTGGTAACTGGGCCCTGTCCCTCAGGGGCTGCCCACTACCAGCCCAGAGGATTTGGTGATTTGGGCAGTGTGTACCCACTCGTGCATTAACCCATGCATGCTATTGGCCATGTTTCCTTTTCATTCCTTAAAAAAAAACAACAATCAGATTGCATAATCCCTAAATGTTTTGGGAAGAGGGCATCCAGCCCGCCCGCCAGTGCCAGCAGGGAGTGGATGGGCCTATTAATCAGCTGCTCCAATTAATCCATGCCCAGTTTTTCTTTTCTTTCCCCATTTTTTCTTTGCATATCAGAGAATATTAGGTTGTGATATACTACCTTACCCTAAATATTTCAAGGAAGGGGTAGGCAGGTCCTTTAGAGCCATAGGGGTGGTCTTGTTTCCCCTATGCCATCACAGGGTGGCAAGTCCATTTGCCAGTGCTCATTAACCAGTTGTGAGCACATTAACTAATGCCCACCAGTGACTATATCTTCTAATTTTTTTAAACTGAGTTTGTGGAATCCTTCCTGGTTCATGAAAGAAACTAGTTAAGTTGGGTGGAGATTAATGGTCCTGCCCTAATGTGATGGCACCGGGTTGCCTATCACTAGGAGCCCCATGAGACATACTGCCTGCCCTACTTGCCCCTCATAATGGCCCCAGGCAGCTGCTCCTCTTGCAGAGGACCAGCCACAGCATCCATAATGTTCCTAAGCATGAGACCTCACTCCCTGCTCTGCTGGGGACCACAGCCCCCTTTCATAACAATGGGTGGCACCCCTAGGTCTCAGTCTTTGGACATTGTCACACGAGGCTGAAATCGTGCAATTAGGATGGGATAGTAGCACAAATGGGTTCCCGTCATCACACTACAATGTTGTCCTCCTGTGTTCCATCTATGCTCCACTTGTTAATTTGGCACCACTTTTTATTGATGGGCAAAACTGTCAATAGCCCTCAATATCACTCTTTTTGCAGTATTGATCAGTGTGTGATAATCACGTCCCGCTGTAATCACAGGATTCCAGTGTGAATGGGCGGTCCACTTTGGGGACTTTCTTTCCCACTCCACTTCATCCCTGCCACTTCTTTCTTTCCAATAGAAAGCAATGATTTAAGCCCTTTCTTCCCCCACTTCTTTTCCTTCCCATAGAAAGCAAAGTTCTAAGCCCTTTCTTCCCCCACTTCTTTCCCTTCTTTTCCTTCCAATAGAAAACAATGCTTTAAGCCCTTTCCCCCACTTCTTCCCCCACTTTTTCTCCTTCCAATAAAAAGCAATGCTTTAAGCCCTTTCTTCCCCCCACTTCCCCCCCACTTCTTTTCCTTCCAATAGAAAGCAATGCTTTAAGCCCTTTCTTTCTGCCCACTTCTTTTCCTTCCAATGGAAAGCAGTGCTTTAAGCCCTTTCTTTCCCACACCACTTCTTCCCCCACTTTTTTCCTTTCAATAGAAAGCAATGTTTCAAGCCCTTTCTTCTCCCCTTCTTTCCCCACCCAACTTATTTTCCTTCCATAAAAAACAATTATTTAAACCCTTTCTAGTAAGAGAAAAAATATCTTAAAGGTGCATGCCACGGCCTGCCACTCTATCATTTGAAGGCAATGCGATGACAAGTGTTACTATAACATGGGCTTCAATCCCATTCTTCAATTGCTAGTGGTGGTCATGTGATAATTCCGTGGCGCTGGTATCGCACAGTTACAGTCATGTGCAATAATTGCTGTAATCATGCCACTATGTTTCTTCTTTCCTTAATTATGGAATTACAGCATTTTTAGATGTTCGTCTGATAATGTCCTTTGGCCCTAGATTTCCAAGGCCTGGAATGCTCCTGAGCTGGCCACGCTACATTTCACAAAGCCTCAGCATTCATCAAAAGAGAAGCTAGGGTTCTCCAAAGTGACTGTAAGCAAATCTGGGTCTGCCAGAAGATTATAGGCCACTGTGGAGGCAGAGTGAAATATGGAGCATATGTCTGCACAATACTGATACTTTCTTCTCAAGATCTCCATCTAATGAAAATGCCAGGGATGACAGGCAGAGCAGGAAAGGGAAGGGTGTGCTCTCTGACAGACAGGCCTAGCTTTCAACTAGGGAATAACTTTATTAGAGGCAGTGGGTTGTTTTTTTTCCTCCAGTCATACTGTTTGCCTTTGCTTTTGTTTTTGAGGGATGCAGAAGAAAATAATCAGATGTTCCTGTATTTTCCGCTGGCAAGTCCTGTATCAGCTGCTGCTGCTTCAGTCAGTGGCTGCTGACAATTAACCTCTCACAGTTAGAGGTTGACTCCTCAGTTGCTCAAACTGAATTGGGGTCCTTTCTGAAGTTTTGTAGCAGGGTCTTGGCTGAGGAGATAGTTGTGGCCAGCTTTGTCATAGTCAAGCCAAACATACTATTAAATAAAGCCACACTTTATCTAGGCCTTCCTCCAAAGTCCAAGGAGCATATATTTAGTTGTTTTTTAAGGCTCTGGCAAAAGAAGCACTTTGAAAGTAGTAGTTTTTAGGGCCAAACTAGGGAACGTGTAGAATGTTTTTGGAAGAGCTGAGCCCTCGAGTGGCAAAAGAGGTCTCTTTGCCATAGCATATGATTGTTTTCACCTGCATGTTTTGTATTTAGTGTGCAAAAAGTTGTCATTGGTCATTGCAAGGTAAACAGGCTCTTTTGTGAAATGATTGCTGAGGCACACTTAAGAGCAGTGCAATGTGTTTACTGCTTGTGGGAGAAGATCTCCCCCAGGCACTAACCCTCTGCAGGAACTTACAGGCTAAAGGTTTTTTTTAAAATGGACAATTAACCAGAGTGACTCTAAGGGAAAGAAATCAGGTTGAGGACAAGGTGATTTTGTGGCAAAAACAATTATTTCTTTATTTTAAAAACAGGAAAAAAAATAGTAGTAGAAACCAAAAGAACCATCTATATTCAATACAAGCTGTTAATAGCAGTTTCTCAAAGGGGGGGGAAGAGGGGGAATGATGGCACAGATGCTAAAAACCCTACTCCTGACCAATCTAAGGGGGCCAGAGGGATGCAACTAAGTTTAAGGACCTACAGACTAGGACACACATGGATTTTCTCACCCTCTGTTGCGAAGAAGAGTCCAGGTCTTCTAGCAAGAGCATCTGGAAAGGAGAGTGGAGAGAGAGAGAAACTCGCTCCCTTTCTGGCTTATGTATGGTGGGCCATTGGTATCCACTGGGATTTGGTTCCAGGACCAACCATGGATGCCAAAATCCATGGATGCCAAGTCCCATTACATACAACGGTGTAATAAAATGGTGCCCCTTATATAAAATGGCAAAATCAAGGTTTGCTTTCTGGATTTTTTTTTTGGGGGGGGTGTATTTTCAAGCTGTGGGTTGTTGATACAGAGGGCTGACTGTATAGCCCTTTGCTAACTTGGGGCTGTTACCTGGTATAAAGGGCCACCTTTGGGTGGGGATGTTATTCTGTTGGAAGGTTCAAAAGGCCCTATGTTCTTAGAGTGATGAGTGTAAAGCCTATGGCTTGTGTGCAAAGGGCAGATGTGAATGTGGCTTCTGCCTTTTACCCTCTGTCCACTGGATTCTTAGATAGTCTGGAGAGATGGACATAATGGGGCCACACACATTAGACAATGCCAATTAAATATAGACCTTGCCCTATATCAAATCCAAATAGGATTGCCCAGTATCTCTGAAAACAGCACAATACCTTACAATGGTGTGCGTTTGTGTGCCAGTCTGAGCCAATTTGGGAGCGTCTCCATTCAGTGGAAGTAAGCATGACAGTTAAGCAGTGATTGCTCTCAATGAGACCATTTCCTTGCCAGCAGGAGGGAGGGAAATTCCACTTTGTACTTTAAAATGAGTCCTGACTTTCCATGATGGCCAGGGATCCTGGCTTTTCATTGCCTTACCCTTCCAATATATGCCTCTTACAATGTGTGCAGACTCTGGCAATAAGCAGCTCCCTACCTTAAGCATCAAAAGTCTACTTGCAATTCATATTTATTGAGTATAACTCATAGTAACACATCTGAGGAATTAACTTGTGGCAGAAAAAGCAAATTTATTGCACGGAATGCACCTTCCTCTTAATGCCTAATTTGATGCTAAGGTACCCTAATTTTGTTCCTTCTCAGTTCGCCTTTATATATGCTCTCCTCCCATTTAAACCAGAATTTGGAAACATTATTTCTTGAACTACATTTACCCAAATTCCACAGGCAGTAAGGCCTGTTGCCTGGAGGACTCTGGGAGTTGTGGTCAAAAAAGGAACGTTCCCCACTTGGATGACTTTATAGAATCATAGAATCATAGAATCATAGAATTGCAGAGTTGGAAGAGACCACAAGGGCCATCCAGTCCAACCCCCCTGCCACGCAGGAAATCACAATCAAAGCATCCCCGACAGATGGCCATCCAGCCTCTGTTTAAAGACCTCCAAGGAAGGAGACCCCACCACGCTCCGAGGGAGTGTGTTCCACTGCCGAACAGCTCTTACTGTCAAAAAGTTCCTCCTCATGTTGAGGTGGAATCTCTGTTCCTGGAGCTTGCACCCATTGCTCCGTGTTCCAGTCTCTGGAGCAGCAGAAAACAAGCCTGCTCCATCCTCAGTGTGACATCCCTTCAAATACTTAAACAGGGCTATCATATCACCTCTAAACCGTCTTTTTTCCAGGCTAAACATACCCAGCTCCCTAAGTCTCTCCTCATAAGGCATTGTTTCCAGACCTTTCACCATTTTAGTTGCCCTTCTCTGGACACGCTCCAATTTGTCAATATCCTTTCTGAATTGTGGTGCCCAGAACTGGACACAGTATTCTAAGTGAGGTCTGACCAAGGCAGAATAGAGTGGCACTATTACTTCCCTTGATCTAGACACTATACTTTTATTAATACAGCCCAAAATTGCATTGGCCTTTTTAGCTGCTGCATCACACTGTTGGCTCATGTTCAACTTGTGGTCTACTAGGACTCCTAGATCCCTTTCGCACGTAGTCTCATTCAGCCAGGTCTCTCCCATCCTATATTTATGCATTTCATTTTTCCGCCCTAAATGCAGTACTTTACATTTCTCCGTATTGAATTTCATTTTGTTAGCTTTGGCCCAGCTCTCCAGTCTATCCAGGTCATTCTGAATTTTGATCCTGTCCTCTAGGGTATTAGCTACTCCTCCCAATTTGGTGTCATCTGCAAATTTGATAAGTATGCCCCTAATTCCCTCATCTAAGTCATTGATAAAGATGTTGAATAGCACTGGGCCCAGGACAGAACCCTGTGGCACCCCACTGGTCACATCTTTCCAAGACGAAAAGGAGCCACTGCTGAGCACCCTTTGGGTTCGGCCGGTCAACCAATTACAAATCCATTGAACAGTTAACTTGTCTAGCCCACATTCTACAAGCTTGTTTGCAAGAATGTCATGGGGAACCTTGTCAAAGGCCTTACTGAAATCAAGGTATGCAATGTCCACAGCATTCCCTTCATCTACCAAGCTGGTAACTTTATCAAAAAAAGAAATCAGATTAGTCTGGCATGACTTGTTTCTCTGAAACCCATGCTGACTTTTTGTGATTATGGCATTGCCTTCTAAATGTTCACAGACTCTCTGTTTAATGATCTGTTCTAGAATCTTCCCTGGTATTGATGTCAGACTAACTGGACGATAGTTGTTGGGATCCTCTTTTTTCCCCTTTTTGAAGATGGGAACAATGTTTGCCCTCCTCCAGTCTGCTGGGACTTCTCCTGTTCTCCAGGAGTTCTCAAATATTATTGCCAATGGCTCTGAGATTATATTTGCCAGCTCTTTTAATACTCTTGGATGTAGTACATCTGGTCCTGGAGATTTAAATTCATTTAGATTAAGAAGGTATTCCTGTACTACCTCTTTACTTATTTTGAGCTGGATTTCCCCTATTGTGTCCTCTGTTCCATTTTCCTCAGGTTGGTCCTCCTTTTCCTTTTCTGAAAACACTGAGGCAAAGAAGGTGTTGAGTAATTCTGCCTTTTCTCTGTCCCCTGTTAGCATTTTGCCATCTTCTCCACGTAGCGGCCCTATCATTTCCTTCTTCCTCCTTTTGCTGCGGACATACCCAAAAAAACCCCTTTTTATTGTTCTTAACCTCCCTAGCAAGCCTGAGCTCATTCTGCGCTTTAGCTTTTCTGACTTTACTCCTACACGTGTTCGCTATCTGTTTGAATTCTTCTTTGGTGATTTCCCCCCTTTTCCATTTCCTATACATGTTCCGTTTAAAACTTAGCTCCATTGAAAGTTCTTTAGTCATCCATCCTGGTTTCTTGAGACACCTCCCATTTTTCTTCCTCAATGGTACTGTTTGAAATTGTGCCTTCAGTATCTCCCTTTTGAGAAAGTCCCATCCGTCGTGAGGTCCCTTCTCTTTTAGTATTCTTGACCATGGGATCATCCCCAGTATTTCCCTGAGTTTATTGAAATCAGCTCTCCTAAAGTCAAGAATGCGTGTCTGACTATGCCTGGCTTCTCCTTTCCATTGTATAACAAACTCCAGGAGAACATGATCACTCTCACCTAAGGATCCCACCACTTGCACCCCATTAACAAGGTCGTCTCTGTTGGTTAGGATCAGATCTAAAATAGCTGACCCCCTTGTTGCCTCTTCCACCTTTTGGACCATGAAATTGTCTTCCAGGCATGTAAGGAATTTGCTGGACCTTGTAGTTTTGGCTGAGTTAGATTGCCAGCAAATATCAGGATAGTTGAAGTCACCCATCACTACTACATCTCTCCTTTCTGCATGTATGTTCATCTGTTCTAGAAAGGCAACATCCAATTCCTCCGTCTGATTTGGGGGTCTGTAGTAGAGTCCCACAGTAACATCCCTGTTGTTTCCCTCCCCTTTAATTTTTATCCAGATGCTCTCCACCTGGCTTCCAGTATTGATGTCATGGATCACTTCACTGGTGTAAATATCCCTGACATATAATGCTATTCCTCCTCCTTTCCTGTTTGGCCTGTTTCTCCTATAAAGGTTATACCCCTCTATTCCTACATTCCAATCATGAGACTCGTCCCACCAGGTTTCAGTAACGCCTATTATATCATATTTGTTTTGTAGTGCAAGGAGTTCAAGTTCATCTTGCTTATTTCCCATGCTCTGTGCATTAGTGTAGAGACATCTGAGACCATGTGTTCCCTTTACTTGCTCCCTGTGCAAGTTTTTTTGCCTCCCACTGTTGGGTCCTTGCGCTGTTTGCCTTGTTCCCTCTATGACAGTTTGACTATTTTCTCCAGCCCTTTTGCCTTCCAGAATACTGTCTCCCTCCCCCATTTGACTCAGTTTAAAGCCCTCCTGATCAAATTCTTGAGACTGTTGGCAAAAATGTTTCTTCCAACTGTTGTAAGATGCACCCCATCTCTTGCCAGAAGTCCCCCCGCATGGAAGCGCAGTCCATGATCCAAGAATCCAATTTGTTCTCGACGACACCATCTACGGAGCCAGTTGTTTACGTCGGCTATTTTCCTCTCCCTTCTTGGACCATGCCCTTCAACTGGCAGAAGAGACGAGATGACCACCTGTGCGTTCATTTCTTTCAGCTTCCTCCCCAGGGCCTCATAATCTCTTCTGATCTTGGGAAAGCTGTGCCTTGCAGTATCATTGGTTCCCACATGGACCAAAAGGAAGGGGTAATGATCTGTAGGCTTGACGAGTCTTGTCAGCCTCTCGGTCACATCACAGATCTTTGCCCCAGGGAGACAACATACCTCCCGAGTCATCTTGTCAGGCCCACATACCACTGCTTCTGTACCCCTCAGCAAGGAGTCCCCCACCACCACCACACGCCTCCGCTGAGGCTTCGCAGCTGCTGTTCCTTGCGGTGGTCCTCTCAAGGTCCCCTGCTCTACCCCTGAAGTCTGTCCATGCTGTTCCTCCTCGTTGTCCTTGATAAGGGAAAGGGCTTCGAATCGATTCTGTAGCTGCAAGCTGCTGGAAGAATCCCTGGATTTTCTTGTTCTGTGTCTGACATTCCTCCAGCTGTCTACTTCCTGTGTCTGTGAAGTGACCCTCTCCTCCACAGCCACTTCCTCTGTGCGGTCCCCATCCAAGAGTGTTCATTCTGTTCTGTCCAGGAAAACCTCTTGCTCACGAATCTGTTGAAGTGTAGCTACCCGTGTCTCCAACTGCTGTACTTTCTCCTCCAAGAGGGCTACCAGCTTGCATTTGGTGCATGTGAAGTTCTCCACATCTGTAGACAAGAATACAAACATCGCACAAGTGTTGCAAGTGACTGCTGCAGTCCCCTCAGTGTCCATGATGAGAGCTTTTAGGTAATCTAAGAACTCTTAGTTAACGCTGAGAATGCTAAGCTGTACTTTTAGGTCTGCTGTATTTTTGTTTGGTTACTGAAATTCGCGCGCCGTTAGGCTTGCGCCTCTGGCTCTTGAGGGTAAAAGGGCAAGGTCAGAAGTTCAAGCCCCTCAGCAACAAGCAGCCTCTCCCAACAGTTTTTTTTTTAAAAAAAATTCAATCTCCCCAGTCAGAATGGCTGTCCAGAAGTTGCTTCCTTCTTCTCCCTGGCAGGAAACTGGCAGGAAACTTGCTGTCCAGAAGCTGCTCTCCTTCTCTCTGGCAGGAAACTGGCCTGGAAAGCCTCTGCAAGGACTTATATAGAGCTAGGCTCCCAGCTCCACCCCCTAATGACTCACAGGTGTGACTCACAGGAAGGCCTCTGGCTCTTGAGGGTAAAAGGGCAAGGTCAGAAGTTCAAGCCCCTCAGCAACAAGCAGCCTCTCCCAACAGTTTTTTTTTTAAATTCAATCTCCCCAGTCAGAATGGCTGTCCAGAAGTTGCTTCCTTCTTCTCCCTGGCAGGAAACTGGCAGGAAACTTGCTGTCCAGAAGCTGCTCTCCTTCTCTCTGGCAGGAAACTGGCCTGGAAAGCCTCTGCAAGGACTTATATAGAGCTAGGCTCCCAGCTCCACCCCCTAATGACTCACAGGTGTGACTCACAGGTGTGACTCACAGGAAGGCCTCTGGCTCTTGAGGGTAAAAGGGCAAGGTCAGAAGTTATGTAGTATCTTACCTAGAAAGAGCACGTGATTAACCTTAGTAGCCCAATATTACCCAATAAGCTTTATAGATAAGAGGCATTTAGCATACACATGGCCCTCCACAGGAGACCAGAAAGAATGAGGACTTTATCAGACCATCCCCCTAAACACATTCATTGCCGACATAACTTCAGCTGTTTTTATGCTGGCAAAAGAACTCCCCATACCTTAATTACCTCCCATCCAAGCAAAAGGTTTCCCCAGCAATGAATGAGGAGTGAAAGGAGCTCCGTTCACTTCCTCATCTGAAATCCCATGGATTCTCATAAGAATACCTGGCATGGGAAATTCAAAAATAAAATGAAAAATAACATACAAAAAGTTACACTAAGCACATAAACACACTTAAAAACTTCCAAGTAAACCAGGGAGGGTCATAAAAAGTGTGTCACCTATCTGGATGTTATGATTTCACTAGGTCCGGACATTCATGCTGCATTCACATGAGTACAATGGCACACGGATTCAAACGCCAGAATGCCAGCACAAAAGCACCACAGGGGATCAATTGACGGCTTTGACTGTCAATAAAATACGATGGTTTTTAGACTGGACATGATCACAAAAGGTTAACATCATGTGGTATGTACTCCCTTTCACAATCATTAGGCATCCTTATGACTGTGTATTTACATGGTCTGATAAAGTCCTAACATGCAAACCACCACATGACACAGTAGCTCAGTAGCTACAACTCGTAGGAATCTGTGGAACAAATGATGGCAGTTTAACTGGTATAAAAAGTTCAGTATGTTTGTAGTGCAGGTATGCAGGAATTGTCCCTTTGCGTGTTGATGAACTGAGCCATTCAAGAATGTGAAAACCACTTTTGTCTCTGGAGTGGTTTATTTCTTTTCTTGATGGCTGCCTGTAAATGGAGAGATGCAGCCTGAATGAGCACACGTTCTTGTATATTACAGAACCAGCATACAAAGAACACAGGAAGGCCATTAATTTCCTGAAAACCTTGAACATGATGCATACAAGAGAAATCACAGAGTAAAAGCTTTCCAGAGACACATGGCATTCTTTGGCATATGGAAGATATTAATAGATCACAGCAGTGATGTGAAAACTTCCCAAAGCTGAGTTCAAAATGGGCTCTCCTAAACAATTCAACATAGGCTCAATTGGTAATGGGCACAGATTGATTCATTTTAAATTTGTCCCCTTTTGCAGCTACAGGTGTCCTTGGGACCACGTGGAAGGCTTTTGAACAGCTTCTGAGTTTTCTTCTGCTACTCCCTCCCCTTCAGGCATTAAAAATGTGTCCATCCTGGCATGACACTAGAATGCTGCAGTAAAAGGGATGTTTGGATCTGGGACATTCCAAGGCTTCTACTTAATTAATAAGGACTGATCTGGCATAGATGCCATCGTCTTCTTCGAGCTCTGCCGTAGCCCTTTGGAGCATCATGCTGAAGAAAATTGTAAATAAAGTTGGCGCAAGAACACAACCTTGCTTCACTCCATTAGTTATTAGAAAGGGCTCTGAAAGAGCATTGCCATATCTGACTTGACCACACTGGCCCTCGTGTAGCAAGATAACCATTTTAAGGAATTTGGGGGGACACCCTAGTCTTTCCAGGATCTGCCACAGACCTTTCCTACTCACGGTGTCAAAGGCTTTGGTGAGATCAACAAATGTTAGATAGAGACCCTTGTTCTGCTCCCTACATTTTTCTTGCAGTTATCTAAGGGCAAATACCATGTCTGTAGTACTCCTATTGGCTCTGAAGCCACATTGGCTTTCAGGAAGAAGTTCTTCGGCAATGGCAGGAACTAATCTGTTCAGGAGTATCCTTGCAAGGATTTTTCCAGCAATAGAGAGCAGTGTTATGCCTTGATAGTTTGAGCAATTGGATTTTGCTCCTTTTTTTCTTGTACAGGGTGATGATGACTGCATCTCGGAGATCTGATGGCAGTTCCCCTTTTTCCAGCAATTCACAAGGAGTTTGTGGAATTTAATATGGAGTACATGACCTCCGTGTTTCCAAACTTCATGTGGGATTCCATCAATCCCAGCTGCCTTGCTGTTTTTCATCTGCTGTATGGCCTTAAGGGTCTCTTCCAAAGTGGGAGCTATGTCCAATTCATTTTTCATTGGTTTTTGTATCATATGTTGCATAGTGAGTCTTGGACTACTCGGTTGGCTCTAAAGAGACTTTGAAAGTGTTCAGCCCATCGATTCAGGATGGAGGCTTTATCAGTAATTAATGTTTGACCATCTGTACTGTATAAGGAACTTTGGACCTGATAAGTAGGTCCAAACACTGCCTTAAAAGCTTCATAGAATCCTCTAGAATCACCCAGATCTGCACAGCGTTGTGTCTTTTCTGCTATATTGATCCACCACTTGTTCTGCATGTCTATATACGTTACCGTACTGATGGTAGCTTGTTTAACTTAAGCCGTCTGAGGGCTCACACTCTAAACTATCTAGTCCACTCTTTGCTGACAATGCTGCCCTTGTTGCCCACACAGAAGCAGCTCTGCAGCGCCTAACATCCTGCTTCGCAACAGCTGTAGAGCTCTTTGGGCTGGAAATCAACCTGAAGAAAACAGAAGTTCTTTACCAGCCTGCACCACAGAACGAGCACCATCATCCCCACATTGCTCTCAGCAACTCTGTGCTTAAGTCCATTCAGCAGTTCACCTACCTGGGAAGCATCATCTCCTCAGATGCCAAGATTGACAAAGAGATCGATCACAGATTAGCAAAGGCATATAGCGCATTTGGAAGACTTCACAAAAGAGTCTGGAGTAATAAACACCTGAGGCGAAACACAAAAATCAGTGTGTATAGAGCCATTGTACTGTCTATCCTCCTTTATGGATCTGAAACATGGGTCACCTATCACCACCACTTACGACTCCTCGAACGCTTCCACCAGCGCTGTTTACGCACAATCCTAAATATACACTGGACTGACTATGTGACGAATGTTGCTGTCCTTGAGCAAGCAGGGCTCACCAGCATTGAGGCCATGATATTGAGAACACAGGTGCGCTGGGCAGGGCATGTGTCTAGGATGGAGGACCATCGCCTCCCCAAAATAGTACTCTACGGTGAACTCACCATGGGTCAGCGTAAGAGGGGCACTCTAAAAAAGCGATACAAGGACTCCCTGAAACAACATCTCAGGCTTGGCCAAATTGATCACCAACAATGGTCTGCCCTGGCCTCACATCGGGAGGCATGGAGACACACTATCCACAATGCTGCAGCCTTATTTGAGAACTCACGCTGAACAAGTCTTGAAGAGAAACGGCAACGCAGAAAGAATCACAACCCGGTAACATCACCCGAGGGAACCTTCTGCTGTGCTTTCTGCAATCGGACTTGTCTACCTTGGATTGGCCTTTTTAGCCATCAGCGCATTTGCAGAAAACGCGGGATGAGTCCTTCATGAATCTTCGTTTGCAAAGAAAAGCCAGAGATCTGGCAATACTATATTTTTCATACTCCTTGCTGAAAGGAAAAATACAGCTGTGCATCACTAACCAGAATTCATGGTTTTTTGTTTAAAGTGTTCATAAAAAAAAGACATGGTACTGTGGGCTCCCGGTATCCACTGGGGTTTGGTTACAGGACAGAAACACACACACCCTGGATACCAGAATCTGGGGTTGCTCAAGTCCAATTATATACAATGGCATAGTAAAATAGTATCCCTTATATAAAATGGTGAACAGCAAAATTTGCTTTTTGGAATTTTTAAAAAATATTTCCAAGCCATGGTTAGCTGAATCCATAGATAAAGAAACCATGGATATGGATGCCCAACTGTATATTAGTATGTAAGATGATGCTGAATTTCCACATGTAAGGTCTCAAAATATGGCTGCCCAATTTGAGATGGGCCACCAAACAAGGTAGCTCATCCATCACTGGCTAGCTTTGTTAGCTACTTTCCACTGCCCCCTCCCATCCACATGTCCATGTAGTGGTTGTGTGGAAAGGAGGGAACGTGGGCTGAGCAAGGAGGATTGTCTATCACAGTCAGCACATACCAATGCAGGCACACTATAGAGGTACTTCAGGAGGGTATCATTGTGGTGTATGGGCTATACTGGGTGCAATCTTTTTTGTTTGCTTGCCCCTGCCCTCCTGCCAGCCACTACATGACAATGAAGGGAGAGAGGCAGAAATGAGCTGAGTCTGAGCTAGGGGTGGGAGTAGTCCTTGACTCAATTTGAGGACTGGGGTTGGGTGGTGGTGGGGAACAAGAAAAGATTTTAAAAACCAACCTCATCAGGGTTTCTGGATAGAAGAAGGCAGAGGTAACAGTAAGAGTGCCCTGGCAGCAGATGTGCCTTGGCAGCCCCACGGTTATGTAATGCATCTTTGCCCCTAGAAGGCAACATACCTCTTAAGGCATCCTGTTAGGCCTGTATACCACTGCTTCTATTAGCCTCAGCAGAGATTCCCCTGCCGCCACCACATGCCTTTTTTTTCTCTGGGAACAGTCAGGACTTGAAACTCCATCCATAGAACCCTCCAAGACCACATCCATTCTGTCTGAGGACCGTTGTCCTTGTCCCTGACGTCCAGAGGAGAGCTTGGAATCAATTGTGTAGCTCCAAACTCATACACAAGTTCTGCTTCTGTGTGTCTTAGCCTTCCCAAGTATTTTGTCTCCTGTGTTTGAAAACTGGCCTCCTCCCTAGTGGCAACCCCAGTGCATTACTTTTCCAGGAGAGTTTGCTCTGCCTGGTACACAAAAGGTTCATCCCCCCAATAAAGACTCTAATGGTCCTCAAGTTGTTGCACCTTCTGTTACAGCAAGGCAACCAGCTTGGACTTACTGCAGCTATAATGGTCAGGCAGGAAAACACAGATAGCACAGAGGCTGAAAGTCACTACAGCAGCTCCCTCACCATCCATGATTCTTTGTCCTACACAGGCAGTATTACAGCACTCCACGCCTCCCCCTCCAACTTTCCCACTAAATGTCCATGAAAAATGTCCATTTTATTCTCCCTATATTACCAGCTGCTGTTTGCAGGCTCCAGAGACTGAGGGAATACATATAGAGCTAGTAGCTTCTAGCACAGCCCCAAGCAAGTCAGTGTCTCACTTTCTCTTAACAGAAACTCCTTACACCACAAGCTTAAGCAGAGCACACAATGGGCGGGGAGTGAAAACATAACAAGCAAACTTCCGAACAGCTCAGCCAAACAACCAACCTTAATCTAAAAAACACTGGCTCAATTCATTCTGTCTCTTCCACCAATCCCATACAAATAAATAAGTAAATAAATATTTGTCCCATGTTTCACTCACAACCTCCAGAGGGAGAAGCTACGGAAAGCTAGTGGTTGCTAGTGACATGAAAATTGGCCTCAATACAGAAAACTGGCACTCCTGGAAGATCTAAAGTCCCTCCCCTAAACCCACAAAATTGGCTTTAAACAGCTGAAAGCAGAAACCACTTTCAATTTTCTTTTTTAGCCATGTGGCAGCTGGCTTAGGACTTTATCAGACACTCAAAATACGGTGTCATAATGATGCCGCATAACCACAAACAGGCACACAGATCAGATGATGTCACCCTTTTGCGGTTAAAAACAGCCCCAAACCCATACCTTTTAATTGACAGCTTAAGCCATCAATAGATCCCCCTGCCGTTTTTGTGCTGGCATTGCTGGCGTGTGAAACCTCAGGCCATTAACTCTCGTACTTGCCCTGACAATGACTGGTCTGGTGCAAACACTTCCGGGTGAGATCAGGACATCCAGGTAACATTCGGTCTTTTTATGACCCTCCCTGGGTTACTTAGGTCTTTTAAAGTGCATGTGTGTGTGTGCATTTTAAAACTTTAAATGTTTTACTTTTGTTTTTAATTTTGAATTTCCCACATGACAAAGTCTCACAGAATTTCGAGCAAGGAAGTGAACAGGGCTCCGTTAATTTCCTCTTCATTGCCAGAGCTGCCTTTGCCAGGAAAGGAGGTAAGTGTGGGGGGAGCATTCTTTTGCCAGCATAGAAATGGAGTTTTTTATGCTGGCAAAATAACATTTTAAGGGCAGTGTCTGATAAAGTCCTGAGAAGGTAGAGAGCAAACTGTCTGTCACACGGAGTGCTGTGCTCCAGTACTTTGGCAGTATTGTCCTTACCACTTTTCCTGGTGCCTGCTTATTTCTCACTCAAACAAATGCAGCAATGTAGCAGTGCCAGTATGAAACACACACACACAAACTCCTGCTGGAAAACATTGCCTGGGCTGACTTCCTCTCTGTCTTCTCAGAACATATCTACACCCACCACACCCATACATTCCCATTCTATAGTCCATGATGTGTTTGGAGAACACAACTAGGTGAGACAGATAGATATTCCTGGCCATAATAAGCAAGCATGATTTTACTCAGGTTGCATTTACATAGGCAAATATTCCCCTAAATATACTGCTAAAATTGCTCATGGTTCCTATGGATCGCACCACAGTATCACCTCGTTCAGAAGGGGGGAAGTTAAAAACCCCAAATATAGTGTCTCAGGGGATGTCGCTACTTTCGCCGACTTATTTGAAAAGTAGCATGACTTAGCGCATTATTGATTGTGTAAACAACCATTTTGCTAAGGGCTGTGTGAATTACCAGCAATCTTCCCGATATAGTTACAGCAGAGCTGCGCTGTGATTGGTTCTTACGATGAAGGGGTGGGCTGGCAAGATGCTGCTTGCTTTGGTGCCAAGGGAAGTGTAAGACAGATACGGGGGGGAGGGAATGGGTGAGATTTGATCCACGGAGAAAAAAAATCCTTTGTTTCTGCAGTTTTCTTTGGGGCCAAGGGAACTCTGTGTGTTTAAGACAGATACAGGGGGGGGGGAGAATGGGTGAGATTCGATCAGCTTTAACCACGGAGAAAAAAATCCTTCATTTCTGCAGTTTGCTTTGGGGCCAGGGCAGACATTCCTATTGCATTCCTTTGTCCTTCTCTCCAATGCTTGGCCACCCACCACCACCACCACATTTGCCTGTCTGAACCACAAAGCAGAAAAAAACAAAGAGCAGCAAAATACAACTGTTTTCTCCATAAACCGTGTAAACTACCCACCACTGATGGGAAAAAGCACTAGAGCACAATTTATCTTAATAAAACCTGCCATGTAAACGCACCCTCAGACACTTTCATGGGTGGAGTGGGGTTGTTATTGTGACTCTCCAGCTTTACCCTGAAAATGTGAGACCACACTTGTCTTTGTTAATTCTTTTCCAACTCTAAAAGAAACTAATAGATGATAGCTGCCACTGTTCCTTTCTCCCATTTCCTCAGTGGGTGAAAGGGAATCCTGTTTGAGGGGCTGTTTTTTCCATTCTGTCTTTACTAACGGCTTGTCAATATGAGGGGGGAAATGTGGACTGATGCGCACTAATGCCAATTCGCAGCAACTTCTGTTTATCTTAACAGTTTTGGGGAATGTTCACAGGTATTTGCAACAGGTGTGGTTGCAAATCAAGATGGCAGGCGCAAGTGAATTACTCACATTTTTATTGTCACCAGTTGCCACTGCCAAACAGTATTTTTTAAAGCATATATAAGGTGTGAAAGTACAATATTACACCTAAATAAAGAGAAAAAAGGAAGAAAGGCTGTTTCTTTGCTTCAGCACATGATTGCTATGGCGAAAATCCAACATGGTGGTTCCAGGCGCTTGCCTTGTTAGCAAGCTCTGCCCCCTGCACATGTCCGACCAATCAGCTTTCCACTTCTGCTCTTATCAGGAATGCGCATCAAAGTGAATTGGTTGTTCCAATGAACAGGAATGTGCATTCCTCATGATGCTTTTTTAAAAATACAGGAAAAGCTATGAAGGCTTTTCCTGCTGAGTTTTTGGTGGTTTTAGCCCCCCTCCTTCTGAATATGGTGGATTGATGTTGGATGCCATTTAGACAAACCGTATTCTCCTTGAATTCTATGAGGAGTATTTTGCTATTTAGACAGAATTTCCTCCCTCATTTCCTTGAAGAGATTCCATCCCCTTCCCTCTGCTGGGAAGTACTGTATATGTTGGCCTTCACAAGAGGCTACTATTCCAGATTTATAGCAAGGTGTTAGCAGATTGGCCAGTATTTATCATATGACGTCTCTATCCCTGGTTTGCATTCCAGGCATTTCTGTAGTACACCTCTTTACTGATGTGTAAAACCCATCAATGGCTCTCACTACTACTGCCGGTGTTCCCCTTCGTGTGATACGTCCCTTCCATGGCAGTAGTGATATGATGGAAGTCATATGTGGGTGTGATCCCTCTCCTCCTCTTTCCCCCTTCCCTCACTGTTCCCAAGCAGCCAAGACTGTTTTTTCTACATCCTTTTCTCCCCCCACTTTTGGCTGTGGTTGCACAATTATGGGGAAATTTTTATCGCTTCCCTGTAATAATGGAATCATGGCAAAAAAAAAATTATTTTTTTTTTTAAAGAAAGCATATACACACTGAAGACAGGATTGCAGAGCAGGTGCAGAAGGACAGAAGATTGCCAAAGCAGCACAATTGCAGCACACTCATGCAATTGAAGAGACAGTGTGATAATGAATGTTTTCAAATAGATATGCTCCCATTTGCTTCACTAGCTTGGTTGCTGTGAGAAAAGAGGCTGTTATGATAAAATCCTTGGACAAAGCACTGAGCTAGGTTCTTCTTTACACTGAAAGCTGATTCAGTAGGCATATAAGGAAATGTTATGACTACACTCTTAGAAGCAACTACAGGCATAACACAGGCACCATACAGTCACAGGGGTATCTTCTCTTGGGCTTTTGCCAGATTTTCAAAAGTTAACGTGAAAACAAGTTAAATGTAATGGAAGCCTATTACACACCAATTATATCTTCTAAAATATGGTACTAACTGTTTTTTTCTGGCTTCAGCTTGCAAAATCCACAACTGCCTGTATCTTTCTCCTCTGGAATCCTGAACAAAGACCTCTTAGAAAGCTAGCCTGCCAGATTAATGATCCTTTAATGCTTTTGCTTGGCTAATTCCCTTTGGTCAGTGATCTCATTCCTCAGGACTCTCTGCACTATGGCAGAGCTAGTTTGTATGTTTGTAATGCAGGGGAAGTGAGAATGTAATATGGCATAGTGGTTAAGCACAGGCCTACTAACTGACATTATCACAGGAGCCAAGAACCTTCAGCAACAGTAGTTATGTCAGAAACCACTTTGTCCTGCCTAATGGTAGGGCCAGCTCTGCTTGGTTGACAGATGTCTGAGGAAAAGGAATTCCATGCATCTCTTGGTACCCTCACTGTCTGAACTGTGTGCACTGGCAGTGCAGTCAAGAATCTTCTTTGAATTGGCTGTAATGGTTAGGGTGGAATATAAAGGAATAGACCATCTCCAGGGTATGTTGGATTGAGTCCATGCTAAACTGATCTGAGAACCTCCCGTGAGGAAGCAAATCAACACATTCAGATGGAAGGCAGGGACCCATTTAAAGTTTTCCTGAGGATTTATAGTATAGATCACCCCCAGTAGACTTTGGATGAAGGCAGATATAAGATTTTGAAGGCTGTAAGTAAAGTTTTAAAAATATGTTTTCCCTGCAGTTATTATAAACTTATTTCTGTCTGTCTGGGGTAGGATGTCTTCTACTCTCCTCACTTATATTCCACTTTTTCCCCTTCCATCTCTCTCCTTCATGGAGTCATCTTCCAAAGCATTTGACACTTAAATCTTTTCTCATACTTAGTACATTCTTTGAATGATTTTTAAATGTATATACCAACCATACAAAATAACATCATCTCTGTCTCCACTATTACACACTTACATTGGTGATGGTTGTTAATGGCCTTCAAGTTGGCTTTACATTGGTAGATGTGCTTAAATCTTTCCTCACTCACTGTTTCTCCACACCAAAGGAGCCCCAAATCTCTTCACCCTCCTCTCTCCACCAGTATTACAGATGCATGTTATGCTCACAGACATGGAACCACATGGGTGGAATAACCACCTTGCTGGGGAATTAACAGGGCAAAATATTCTTATAGTTTTTTTACTGAAATTTGCCACCCCCATAACAGTTTTTTCCCCCTAGAAGAAGCAACTATAGGAATCTTAGATCAATTTTCAATGCAAGTGGGAGGAAAAGCGTTCTCTTGCTCATAAGCCTGCAGAAAACATTCACCCACCATCTGCAGTATGGAATGACAGAGATAAACATGAAGGCATCAACAGGGGACCAGCACTGGAAAGAAATGGGTGGCATGTAGATTAGCAATTTGATAAGCACTGGTTGCACTGCATCAACATTTCTGCGTAGATAGTTCCCTTATATACCAAATAAAGCTTCTGCTTCAGTCATGGGGAATTTGTAGGCTGCAGAGTGCCCATGCTCTCCACCAGAGGTTCTGCCAGATATAAAACCTTTTAACATCTGAGTGAGATGCTCTTATGGTATCAGATCTCAGTAGATTGGTCCAAATTATATTGAACCTCTGTGCAATGGTTCAACAAAAGGCAAGGCCGTTGTTGTCACCTTTTCTTCTTCTCCCTCTCCTCCTCCTCCTCCTCCTCCTCCTCCTTGCCTGTGCTAGCAGCTGAGATGAGCAATAAAAGCATCATCAGCGCACTCATGAATTGGAGCAGAGGAAATGCTTTGACTTTGAACATGTAGTGCAGTAAGTAATGACTTTAAAAATGTATCATTCTGAACACTAATTAAGCAACACAGCTGAATCCAAAGCCAGTCAGTGAGTTGTGAGTAACCTCTACTAGGCTGGCATATATAGCAAACTTGCTACATTTTTTTTAACCCTGTGTGTTCACCCATAGGCAAGAATGCCGTTGTAGCCCAGTTCAACAGCAAAGGAGAATTAATTTCTCAAGAGCAGCATTTTTTCCATTAGGCCTACCCTAGTTCTTCAGCTATGAACTTCATCTCTGTCTCAGGCAGGAATTCCATAATGATTAAGGGGCTGAAGAAAGTAAAGAGACAGAACTTGGAAACACTGCTTTTGGACTACCACTCTCAGAACCCCCCAATAAGCACCACTACTGGCCATGCTGGCTAAGGAAATTCTGGGAGCTGTCATCCAAAATGTAGCTTTTCCAAACTGTAAGAAACCCCTGCAGTGTTATAATCTTGCCTTCCACTTTGTGTTTGTTTGTTTGTGGAAATGCCAGGATGCTGCTGCTGTGAATGTGTACAGTGGTAATAACACAGTCCTCTACTTGGAGAAATTTTATCTCTTGAGCTAAATGAGGCTCATTCCCAGGTACCAGAGTATTTGGTTCTTTGTTAAACAGACATATATTGCATTGTTAATAATGTTTGAGTTGATTATCATGTAAAATATGGACATGGGGCAAATGAGAAGGCATGAGAAAGCATGGATATGGGGCAAACGAAGGAAAGGGTATCTTTTTCAAATTTGGAAATTTTGGTATGGCTTTAGTTCACAAGTCATTTAATAGTTGCATTCAAGGTTCTCACTTGATTTCTGTCACCTTTTACATTTGCTCCTCATCTATCCTTAACTGCTTGAAGAATTTCATCTGTCATCCATTGAGGCATCTCTTTCTTTTTGACTACAGGTAGTGTCTTTTGCATTCCTCCTTGACAATGTCCATGGCTTAAATTCTTTCTGCTCCTGGTCAATTAGGTTTAATAATGCGTATCTATTTTTTACATTACCTGTATCTTTAAATTCTACAGGGATGTTAAATTCTACAGGGATATTGGGAATTGGGAATGATAGAAGACCAATTCAAGAGGAAGTATGGAAAAATCCTTCAATACATGATTATGGCTGCCAGACTTCTGTTTGCCTAGAGATGAAAGAGTATGTGTATTCTGACAAAAGAAGACTGGCTGATGACGTTAGAAGAATTTGCTGAAATCAACAATGCTGATCAAGAAAAAACCCTTGGTAAACTTTTAAAAAGATTGGGATACCACATTGATTGGAAGGATGTAGATTTTATTGCTTTTATATAGACAAGTGGTTCTTAACCTGTGGTCTGGGGACCCCCAGGGCTCCATGATGTCCTCAGTGGGGGGGGGGGGTCTGTGAAGACTTGATGTCTGCTTGACCCACCTCCTCCCTGCAGTGGAGTGGCCACGTGACATGAGCCAAGGCAAAAGGAGAGAGGAAAGCTAGTTTTACCTGTGCATTGTCATTCAAACCACTCCAGCCACAGACTTGCAGGAAGAAGCAGGAGAAAAGTCATCCCTCCCCCTCCAGTGCCTCTGAGGGAAGGTTTAATGGATGGTGTAATTGTATTATTATTATTATTAGTAGTAGTAGTAGTAGTAGTTGTTGTTGTTCTTGTTCGGGTTTTAAATCTTGACTTAAGTCTTGGGGGCCCACAACAAAAAAAGATATTTAAAGGGGGTTCCTGGTAAAGAAAAAATTAAGAGCCACTGACATAGACAATTGTGGGCAACATATAAAAAGGACAAATTGGAAGAGATAGAAAACAAAAAAAGGAGAATTGGAGATAGTATTATATATGGGAGAGAAGCAACAAATTGGGGAAATTTATAAATTACTGTTAAAAAGAGATATGGAGGATGACATAATTAAGGAAAATATGAATCAGTGGGCACAAACTATAGGCCACATAACTGAATTAGAACAGTGAGAAAGGACATGGAAAAAAGGTGTTAAATTCACATTAGGCTCTGAATTAAGAGAGAAGTTTTACAAAATGTTTTATTGGTGGCACTTAACCCCTGGAAAAGATTGCTCAAATTTATAAAGGAACTAACAATAGATGTTGGAAATGTGTAGAAAATACACAATCATATTACCACATGTGGTGGTCCTGTAAGAAAGTGAAAGAATATTTGGGGGAAGGAAATACACAAAGAAATACAAAAGGATCTGGGGAATAGGTTTAAGATGGAACCAGAAATGTATTTATTAAATATAAGAGATGAGAATATAGGAAAATAATATGAAAAAGTGATTTTATATATGGTGACAGCTGCTAGAATAGTTTATGCCCATTATTGGAAGGGGAAAAAATACCCATGATACTTCTAAGGGAAGTTGAAAGTAGAAGACCACGCTGAGATGGATAAACTAACAAGAAAGGACAATACAAAACTGGAGAATGTGAAACAGCTACATAAAGCTGAACTGGCAAACTATAGATAAAGGAAAGGAGAACAAATTAATAAGGGACAACTTGCAAAGGACTGTGTACAGTAGAGAAACCAGTATTATTGTTGTACTTATAAGTAATTATCTTTTCAGTTATGGGGGGAAGCAATGTGGTGGGTAGGGAATTTGGATTTTGCAGTTTGTAGTTGTGTGTTTGTTGATGTTTTGTTTTGTTTTGTAATGTTATTTTATACATATAACATTTGTGTGTTTAATAAAAATATTTTTTAAAAATAAATTCCAGAGGGATGTTGTTCAGGTCGTATTTCAGCACAATGGTTGGTTTAGTTTTCACCTTTAGCTTTACTTTAATTTTTGATATTAGTAGTTCCTGGTCTTCTTTTTGCAGTGAGAATGGAGCTTCTCCATTTTCTGCTTCCAATTATGTAGTCTATTTGATTTCTATTTTGGCCATTAGGTGACATCCTTGTTGGTTGTTAGAAGAATGTGTTTGCGATAAATAAGCTGTCACAAAATTCAATCATGCTCTCCTTTCTTGGTCCTATTCCAAATTTTCCTAAAATCTTTGATTCTGCTCTGTTTCCTACTTTTGCATTCCAATCACGTATGAATAACAACAAGTCCTATTATGGTATGTGATCAATTTCCTCCTGGACTCCAGCAGAAAATCTTTCAGTTTCTTCTTCTGCCTCTGTAGTTGGAGCATAAACTTGGGTTATTGTTATATTGATGGGTTTTCCCTGAAGAATTATTAATATGATTCAGTCAGACATTGCGTTATATCCTTTGACTTGCTTTTGCCACATCTCTCTTCGCTATTATTGCCACTCTATTTCTTCTTAGATTTTCATTTCCTCAGTAAAACACTGTGTAATTATCTGACTCAAAATATCCCATTCATGTTAATTTTACCTCACTTACCCCAAGTACTGCAATGTTTAAACATTCCATTTCTTGTTTTATTATGTCTAGCTTCCCCTGATTCATGCTTCTCACATTTTCTGTTTCTGTAATGTGTGTGGTACAGCTTCAGACTTTCCTTTCACCACTGAGCATATCAACAGCTGAATGTCCTTTTGGCTTGAGTCCAGTTACATAATTGGCCACAGCACTACTCGTAGCTGTTCTCTGTTCTACCCTAGCAGTTCATTGAGTGCCATCTGATCTGGGAGTTTCACCTTCTGTCACTATCAATTCTTTCATTTGGATGGTCTCATCATAGGGTTTTCATGGTATAAAACATTTAATAGGGGTTTATTGTGCCTCCTTCTGCCAGTACTAACAAGTTTTAAGGTATAGTGCCACTGCCATTGTCTCTGAGAGATCCTCCACCTCTCTCTCACCCACCCACCCACCCACACACACACCACTACTGTTGCTGCCTAGTAGCTGTTTGGCACATTTAGTCTGGCTCCTTGGAAAAATCCTGTCTGATATAGGAGACCCTACCAGCAGCACTGCTGGCATCAGTATAGCCTCTTGCTTCACAGGAACACACAATCACACCACAGAGTGGAGGGTAGCTGCTCCCATCCACTGGAACTCCCTTCTGTGGGAGGCTAGGCTGCCCCCTGCCCTGCATTTCTTTTGCTGGCAGGCAAAAACCTTTTTATGTAAGCAGGCTTTTAATGTGTAACAGTCCCCATGGAGACTTTTTACTGAGGTGTGTTTTTATTTTTTGTTTTTATTTTTTAACTTTTGTATGTTGAAATAATTTTAAATTGTTTTAATGATGGTGATTTTAATTGTTTTAAAGGTGTTTGTTTTAAAATTGTTTTAAAATTTTATTGATTTTTAATATTTTTTGTGAAACGCCTTGGTCCCACCCTGAGAGAAAGGCAGCATATAAATTTAATTTAATTTAATTTAAATAAATAAATAAAATGTAATTTTCACTCCTGACATATGGGGTTCAGTATGGTGTCGGAATCACATTGTTGCAGGACTGAAGCAGGGCACAAATTAAGCCCAAAAATTTCTGAGAAAATGGGGTTGTTGTATCTCTCTCTCTCCTCTCTCTCTGTGGGGTGGGGGGGGGAGATGTCCATATTTAGTTGCAAGGTCCTTGTTCCTGTAAATAGATAGTGAGGTTTAGGAGAAGACCTACTTTGCAGAAAGGTTAACAATTGCTCTTCTACTAGAAAATAGGAAAATGGGGGGTTGGGATTCTTTCAATGCTGTAGAACAATTCACACACATACTTAAAGTTATGACATTAGTAGATATAGTTCTACTAGTTTTTGCTTTTGTATGTTATACAGTTGTTTTGATAACTTCTTTAAGTTGCTGCAAAACAAAAATAAAACCCCCAGTTGTCCCTTCATATCTACGGATTTGGTATCCATGGATTTAAGTATTCATGCTTTTTAAAGTATTCTTTAAAAAATAATAATCCAAAAAGCAAACCTTGATTTTGCCATCTTATATAAGGGACACCATTTTTCTATGCCATTGCATATAATGGGACTTGAGTATTCATGGATTTTGATATCCATGAGGGCTCCTGGAACCAAACCCTAGTGAATATGAAGGGTCAACTGTAAGCCCCAAATATATATTTTTGCAACCACAAATGTTATTTTTTTATTTTTATTGATTTTTTAAAGGTTTGAGTTTCAGAGGTTTTGTTTTCTTTTCTTCTTTTTAATTCATGTGTTTACTGGTGGGTGGACAGGCTAGTTTAAAAAATGTTCCTAGGGTAGTAACATGTTTCAATATATTGAAGGCTAATTTATTCCCTGCTTTTGCCTCACTCCATTTGTGTTAACTGAATGTAGTGGAGAATCTATTTGACTGAGAATATGAACACCACACACCAGGGGTTGGAAAAAATGCAGCCCACAGGCTGCATCAGTCCACTGTGGCCACTTGTGTGGCTCCCCAGCAGTTGGTTGGTAGGTAGGTAGGTAGGTAGATAGATAGATAGACAGATAGACAGATAGACAGACAGACAGATCCAGAATTCCCCAACATGCTCTCTAGAGGTGTTCGGGACATTTCCATTACCTTTGAATGCCTTCTGCCTCCCCAGGGATCAAAAACAATTTTTGTAAAATTTTTCAAAACTTTTTTTTTTCTGCAAATGCTGCAAAATGTCCACTGGGGGTGTTGGATGCATTTCCACCACATTTTGTGGGGGTCCTGGCCAACTGAAATTCAAAACATGTGAAAATGTCCCCATAGCCTCTAGAGACATTTGGGAGCAACAGGTTGTTTTTTTTTGGGGGGGGGGAGTGGTTATTTGTTTTCAGGAGTAGGTATAGCTCTCAAAGGTCTTGGGGGGGGTACACGGGCCCCTAGCCTTCCACAATTGCTCACCCCTGCCCTACATCAAGATCTTAAGAATACTCTATTGGCCTGGATTGCAATGTTCTGAGGGACTCCTTTGGACTCCACTGTACCATTCTGGTCCCTTAGGGTGCTCAGTAAAATAATTTTTCCCTCCTCTGTTTTCCATAGTATCCTGCCAGATGTGATCATCAAATACTAGGTCCCATAACTACACCATCTCAAAACTTGTCCAGTCTCTGCTCAACACTGTGAAAGAGCTCTTCCCAATTGCCAATGGAATGAGGGTGGATAGGATCCTACTTGCCCCCAGGCAACAAGCTAAGACCACACAGTTTCAGGGTGCAGAGCTGATGCCAACTAATGGTGAGAAGTGGGTCGATTCAAACACCTCCGTTGGCTAAACTGCAGTTTGCCTGTTTGAAGCCACCAGCATTCCTGTCATTGTGACTATCTCCCTTGCAGGTGCAACCCCATCCCAACAGCACAGTTGGATATGGGAGGAGTGACACTCTGCATCCTAATGTGTCATTACCTTTAAGAACATCAGATATCACATTAATCACTGCAGTGCTATACAGTGCATGAGTTCCTGCATTTGGGAAGCAACTAAATGGGTGGAAAGACAAAGCAATAAAGCAGCTAACTTTTTATCATGTCCCCTGCCTAAGCAATAGAGCATCCAGAGGACAGTAAAGGAAAAAAAAACTATTCCTATGTTTTCTGGACCCTTCTGCAGTTGGCTTCCTCTTGTCAGTAGTCAAGCATGGGCTCTTAAAAGAATAAACGTAGTCCTGGAATATTCTTAGGTATCCTGAGGCTGAGACCCTGAGCTAATAGCAAAAATTTATGAAGCAGAAAATAGGTTTGATATAAGTCCGCTTATCCTGAAATCTGTCCCATTCCACTGGATATTTTGAGAAGGAAGCAAAAGCCCTGAAACATCAGGTCAGACCCTTCTTTCTCTGGGTCATGGAAATCTCCTGGAGAGGAGAATGACTTTCACAGGCATGGCGAAAGCCCAGACAGCATGTTATCAACCTATCACAATTGCTGGTGTCCTTGGTAGCTCTGCTTAGGAGACTGAGTGAGTTTGGAAATCGTTCTCCTATTGAACAACAAAGTTTAAAATGTTCCCTGACAGCATTTTGAAAGGAAACTTTCTTTGGTTAATAATTTTGCCTATATTTTCTTATTTGGTTCTTTTTAGTTTCACCTGCTTTTGGAACAGATGTGGGGGGGGGATTCAGGGTAAACCTCAAAATAAGACAAAGGGGCCACATGAAGGAATTTGCGATGCTCTGATGTGTGTGAGAGAGGGCAGGAGGCTTCCTACCTCTTTCTGTGTGTCTTTCTCTTACTGTTTCAACAAAAACATTACTGTGGACAGGATAACAGCAAGAGTAGAATTCTAGTCACTATTGCCATTCATCCGTCCCAAAAGTGCTTTTGGGAATGATGCCACTCTATCCACGTGCCCCTGAGAAGGGAGGGTGGTAGCAGTGAGAACTCTGAGCTTGTTGTTGTATCACTGAAGCCCCCAGCAGAGCTTGAAGCTTTTGCATGGAAAAAAGGGAGAAAATTAGGAAGCCCCTTCCCACACTAAGTCCTTTCTATCCCACCTGAAGCCTGTCCTCTCATTTGTTTCCTGCAAACATGATGAAGTAGTGAAGGTGGCTGTTTCAGTCTGCCTTTCTCTCACTAAAGCATTGCTTAAATTTGCGTACAAAGAATCTAAACTGTGTACTAAGAAAAGCCGAGGACTGTAGTGTAGAAATTAGGCCAAATCTTTAGTGTTTATATCTTTGCACAGTTTACCCTGCCTTTGGTAGTCCATGGTCTGGGGAAGGAGCTTTTCAGAGCACTGTAGTCCCACCGCTTGTTACCCTAAGAGGTGAGGGGGAGAGTTGGAGTCCCATTCGCAATGCCAGCATCTCCTTGTAAGTTGGGGGAATTATAAAAAAATATTTAAAAAGAAGGCCTGTGAGAGGAAGGTAACTTTGGGGATCTTTTCACTTATGTATATCAGTACTAACTGTAGAGAGCACTCCAGTTTAAGCTAAACAAAGTATTTTATTTGAATTAACACAGAGGATACACTAACGTACAAAAACCATACAAGGCTATTGAAGAAGAAAGCAGAAGGGTTGGATAGAGAGAGGTCAGGGGTGGAAAGATGATAGTTACCAGTTACCAGAGGGGGGGGGTCAGATAGCGTCTGAGGGTGGCACAGGGGATATCATCTGTGGCACATGTGGCTAGGGTCTGAGCTAATATACTTAAACACTTTTTTGTACCCTGGAGGGGTGCTTTTGTTATGAACTGGTTGGCTTTCTGTCAGAACGGACAAAAGTATCCAGAATGGGCTGATTACCTTAGCTCTGGAGTAATAAACCATTGATGGAATCTGCAGTAACCTCTTAATGTTTCTTCAGATAGGATGTAGGAAAGATTTCTGTAGGGTATGGGTCGAGGGAAGGTCACTGATTACATGTTTGAAAGGATTAACATAGACCCGTTAATGACTGGGATTTCTGTATAATCCATCTGGGTTTTCCCATCATTATGATTCTGGGCATGTCTCAGGTCATAGAATCATAGAATTGTAGAGCTGGAAGAGACCACAAGGGCCATTCAGTCCAACACCCTGCCACGCAGGAAATCACGATCAAAGCATCCCTGACAGATGGCCATCCAGCCTCTGTTTAAAGACCTCCAAGGAAGGAGACCCCACCATGTTCTGAGGGAGTGCGTTCCACTGCCGAACAGCTCTTCCTGTCAGAAAGTTCCTCCTAATGTGGAGGTGGAATCTCTGTTCCTGGAGCTTGCATCCATTGCTCCGTGTTCTAGTCTCTGGAGCAGCAGAAAACAAGCTTGCTCCATCCTCAACATGACACCCCTTCAAATACTTAAACAGGGCTATCATATCACCCCTTAACTGTCTTTTTTCCAGGCTAAACATACCCAGCTCCCTAAGTCTCTCCTCATAAGACATGGTTTCCAGCCCTTTCACCATTTTAGTTGCCCTTCTCTAGACATGCTCCAATTTGTCAATATCCTTTTTGAATTGTGGTTCCCAGAAATGACACAGTATTCCAGGTGAGGCCTGACCAAGGCAGAACAGAGCGGCACTATTATCATTGTGACCTCAACTGTCCTCTTGTCAGCTTGACCCCAAAGTGTCTGGTCAGTGTGACCCCAAAAGTTTTCAATATGTACAGTTATGAAATAAGGTGGTAGGGTATGCTAACACTCATAGCCATCCTAAGTCCTCTGTGGTTTCTGAGTTCACTGGGTATTGCCCACATACTTTCAAACATATCTTCTTCATTGTCAGATGAGCTACATCCAAAAAAAGAAAAAATTAAAGAAAACTTGAAGAAACTAAATTCTGTCCCCAGCTGATGATGCTGCCAAGTATAGAATGGCTTAGTTCAGAATAAAGATTTAACCATCTCATAGAGGCAGGATGCATTGCAAACCAAAGGTCATTTCCTGTTCTCTAATTTGATATAAAGTATGTTGTTCTCTAACTCAATATATAGCATATATATTCCCCATTCAGATTTAAAACCTTCCCAGGAATTTTTGCTTTAGGGGCAGAGGATGACACCCTGCCATTAAAGCAACAGCTGGAGGGAAGAACTGCGTGGAAGGAGTATGGATGAACCCTTTCTCTAAATATTAAGGTACCAATCCTCCCTCCCACATTGTGTGGGTTTGCTTGTTTGTTTTGTGAAAGGATTCCTCTGAAATGCACCTCTTCCTTTCACAGCTGAGGCAATACTAGCAATAGAGACTAGTAGGTGTCCCTGGAAAGTGACACCAAAGGTATCAGTCTCTGGCATGGCCCTTCAAGGTCAACACCAGGCAACTGGTTTGTTGTTGAGTCTGCTGCAATAATTCATGTCAAATATAGTTATCAAAAACAGATTACTAATGTTCAGAAAATGTTCACTAATTATGCATCATAAAAATCTGCAGGGGAAAACATTAGGGAGCAAATTTGCTAAAGCTCTCCTCTACTGGACAATAGGTGTTCATTCATTCCTGGCAACTGGCCAGCCTTCTTCTGTGGTTCAAAGATTATTTCTCATATTTCAAAAGTCCCTTAATCCTGGTTTTTGCTACACACCATTGCAGATTTCAAACATAGACCTGCACATGCAAATGTGAATATGCCCAAGAACACACTTCTTTCCTCAGTCCTGCCTGGCTGATCTTGGATTGTTCATTTTCTTCCTCATTGCTTGGACAAAACAGGGCAGGAATTCCCAGGCAAGCTAAAGAAGTTCCAATTAAAACTTGCCCAATTTGGGGGCTCTGTTTCACATATTCTCAGGTTGCCACACAATTCTACTTGAAGTAAAATTCAATGCAAATTGGTTTGTTTCCAGTATCTAAGGCTTTCCAAATATTCTAAAGCAGTGGCTCTTAACCTTTTATTAACCCAGGGACCCTCTTTAAAGATCTTTTGTTCCCACAGACTCCCAAGTCTTAACTCAAGATTTAAAACAACAACAGTGCAATTACACCATCCATTAAACTTCCCTCAGAGGCACTGGAGGGGGAGGGAAGATTTTTCTTCTGTTTCTTCCTGAAAGTTTATGGCTGGAATGGATTGAATGGCAATGTGCAGGCAAAGCCAACCAGCTAGCCTTTGCTTTGGCTCCTGTCACGTGGCCATTCCACTGTAGTGAGGAGGTTGGATGAGCAGCCTTCAAGCCTTTGCGGACCCCCTGTGAGGACACCGTGGCCCCCTAGGGCTCCATCAACCACAGGTTATGAACCACAGTTCTAAAGACCAAATACAAAGTTCTTATAAATCTAGTAACATTTGTGTATAGTCTGTGCATGTGTGTACACGAACACACGCAAGCACATGAGCACACACACACAGAGAGAGAGAGAGAGAGAGAGAGAAAGAGAGAGAGAGAGAGAGCTTTACTTCTTCTGTCTTTGCTTCAGATGTCTAACATACCGTATATCCATGGCCATTCCCCAAACTAGCAAGAGATGAATAGATATCCTTTGTTCCATAGATTGGGCTATACTCTAGGTTCCACTCTGCCTGCCTTCCACTTTAACTTGAAGAAACCTTAATATTAATGTGCAGTCTGCCACCATTTTTATATTTTGTGGGTTTACTGTTTTACAAGTAATAAAAATGGTCACAAGAATTTGTGTACATTGACTGAAACATTGGGCATCACTAGGGGGGTGCTGGGGTGCAGACCACATCAGGTGATATCTTTAGAGGGGTGTCACCAGCACCCCTGCCTTCCCCTTCTGTGCTTACTTCACTGCACTGCTTGCCTGGGCTGGGCTGGGGAGAGAAAGAAACCACAGCTGTTGCAGCACCCCCCCATGCTTACTTTACTGTGTGCTTACTTGGTGGGGGGGTGTCACCCCTTCTAGGCAGGCTTTGTGCTTTCCTGGAGGGGGTGATCCCCAAGTAAGTGGCACAATGAAGTAAAACATAGCAGGGGACCCCACAATCAGCTGGGGAGAGAAAGGAGCCACCACTGTCATGGCAAGCCCCCTCCCTCCCCTCTGCCATGCTTATTTCGCTGTGCCACTTACTTGGGGGTCACCCCTTCTCGACAGGCATGAACCTCCACAGTTGCTCAAGTAAAAATAAAAGTATATTCCAAAGGACTCCCTAGAAAAAAGGAGGGTTATCATTATGATATAATAGTTGACGCATCGAAATTTGACAGAAATATTTTGATTTCAATATAAGTCCATGCTTTGGGGGGGGGGAATCTTTTTTTAGTCTTTATGTTTTGATAATGATTTTTCAGACTACATAAACTGTGTATCCCATGACCATTAGTTTACCAATGTAAAGCAGAGAACTGAGCTTTGTCCTAAACCCTAATTGTGTAGGAATTTAGGAAGCATTTTATACCAGAGAACCCAGTTTAAATCTGATTCTTCATTAACT
Organism: Gambelia wislizenii; assembly: GCA_030847615.1. NCBI lineage: Eukaryota > Metazoa > Chordata > Lepidosauria > Squamata > Crotaphytidae > Gambelia > Gambelia wislizenii. The sequence continues at coordinate 177,529,675 of JAUMIR010000004.1, forward strand.
GTTTGCTATGCTCTCTGATGCACAGTGTACAAGCTGGTGTTGTCACAGATTGAGTGAGTGCAGTATTTGGAAGGAAGGGGCCAGAAGCATGTCCATTATATATTAACAAGTGGCCAGCTAGCAAGACAGCAACCATGGCCCATCTCCCTGTGAAAGCCTTTCCCAATGCTGCTTACTTTGGGTGTGGGTAGGCCCTTATGTGCTAGCCTGCCAGATCTCATTTGAAAGATTATCAAACGTGGCAAATATGGTGTGATAACAAGGTCAAAAGAACGCAAAAAGACACCTATTTTGCACAATGTCGTGCTTTGGCATTATGCAATTGTTAATAAGGTGTTCTTTTTTATTGACAGTCCAAAGCCGTCAATTGATCTGCTGTGGCATTTTTGTTGCAGAATTGTGAGTGTCTGAAACCATTCCCCATGAATACAGCATCAATGGACAGTCTCTGCCAGAACAGTTCTGGGTGAGAAAGCAAAAACTAGATATGGGGTACTCTTTATAGGAACCTCTACACTTTGCTGGCAAGTTTTTAAATGTGTTTTAGTACTTGTGTGTTCATTTTGTTTGTTAATTTAGCTGTTCTTAGACTTTAAGTGTGATCGCGTCTTCTCACGAGAACCATCAAGATCATGCACACCAGTGAACACGGAAGTGAACAGCACTTGTAGTCGTGGTCCCATAATTCCGGGGCTGCTCTTTCTCATTATTTTACATCTGATAAAAAGGGTTATTGTGCGAGGACAGTTATGCTTTAAAAAATGATGAGGCAGAAACATTTTTAGAGGCTCATCTGATAATCTCCTTGCAGTCTTACAGGACTGAAAACCCCGTGAGACATTTCATGAGATAAGGTAGGCAGGTAAAATCGATGGCCATTGTTGGCCGAAGACTTCTGCTGCACAGTGGGTGTTCCTTTCTCTCCCCTGAGCCTACCTAGAAGGAGTGATCCTCAAGTAAGCAGCACAGCAAAGTAAGCATGGCAGGGGGTGGTCCAGGGGAGAGAAAGGAACTGCCACCATCATGGGCACTGACGTGTGCTTTTGTTTATGTCACAACCATTGCCATTACATTCAGTGATATAAGGGAATTATGATTTATGAGTAAAGTTAGTACAAAAAACATTACTAAGGAGTCTATATGGTCTGGTGTGGCAGGAAGTCAGTGGGGGCAGTGACACCATGGGAGATTATCATACTACACTGTTATAGTGCTATTATTCCACTTTAACTGCTGTGATTGTCTCCTGTGGAATTCTGGGGTTTGTAATTTAGTGAGGCCTAAGAGTCATCTGTCTGAGAGTTCTAACTGATGCAGCCAGAGCATTTAAAGTGGAATCATAGTGCTATAACAGCGTAGTGTGATAAAGTACATGAGTTACCACACTGGGTGACACTAAACCTAGTGACGCCACTGGCAAAAGGGGGGGAACTACCTTTGTGTGATGGCTTCAAGATTCCCTTTCCCACAAGGTTTTAATCAGCGGGCAGATGTACATTAATAGACACAAGCTGATATTTCCAGGAAACACACAAGAGTCTTCACAAAGTCCAGAAGAATGTTTGCTGGCAAATTGGATTTTCTCTGCAAAATAAATTCAGGTAACCTGAAAACCCAAAATCCAGAAAGAAAAGCAGGTGGGAAGAATTTCCTAAGGACCCTAAGTCCACTCCCATTTTTAAAAAATGTCAGTGTTCTCCAGTGATGCCCAAGTAAGTTAATTAGCATATTCCTGTGGCATGCAGAAAAGAAAAACGGTTGGGTTTTGATATCTGTGGACACTCAGAGATAGTGACTATCCTGGATACCTGCAATTTTGAAAGGGAACAGGGCATGCTCACCATTGGCCCTTCTGTGACCCATAAATATTAAAGCAGAAGTTGTATCACTTGGAGTGAAAGCCTGTTATAAGAAACTTGCAGCATTATTCCATGCTAAACCTCCAGACTTGGTGAGCTTTCCAGCAGGTGAACTCTCCAGCCATATTCCACCAGCTGACAGTTCACTACAGCTTCAGTGATAACCACCCATTTCAGTTGGGGCATACAGGAACAACTTCTCACTGGTGGCTGAGATCAGGAATGGGATAAGACTCCTTTCTACACTTCCTCTGTTTCTTTGCACTGAGCCCTGAGGGAAATGTTAGGCTCAGGGAAGCTTGCAAAAAGCTAGTGCAAACCATGACTGCTTTTACATGTTGCAGCCATCAGCAGAAGCGCTCTGCTTTGCCCATGTGGAATAAAGTGCAGCAGAGGGAGTGCCCATCCATTGCTGTTTGTTTGCCATTTTGATCATTCACTTGGAACGAGCCCAGCTTGTGTATCTTCAAACAAAGAGCTGCAATGAGGAGATTAGGACCTGGAGAAGGGGTCTATAATTACCTTCCATCTCACATTTCATAAATGTGTGCGGGTGTGCACGCGCGTGTGTGTGTATGATATAAATATAAAAAGTGCACTCAGCAGAGCTCACCCGCACTACAGTGTGACCTTTCAGAAACAATATGTGCTGGGAGGCACATCAACACGCCAGGCAGGCGTTGCCATGGCAAACACTGAGCACAGAAACACAGTGCAATTAAAGAGAAAGAGAGAAAGATGGGTGGGGGGGATGGGTGGGAGGGAGAAAGCTCCAAGTTGTGTGGACCTGGGGAACAGCTTATTCTGCTTGAATAAAATTTCCTTTTGCTACAAATCAATGTTCTTAGAATCTGCACTTATACAATCTTACTTCCTGTCATGAACCAACCACTGTAGTGTTGAGAGCCCTACCGAATGAGGAAAATACCTTCTCTCTGTGATTGAGGAACATGTGGCCCTCCAGATGTTGTTGGGCTGCGACTCCCATCACCCCTCACCATTTACCTTCTGTTGGCCAAGGCTGATAGGAGCTGAAATCCAACAGCATCTGGAGAACCACGTGTTACCCAGCCATGCTTCATGCTTTAAAGCCTTTCTTAATGAGCACATGGAGGCCAAGTTTCTGTCAAACACTGGTAGAGCATAACACTGGGGGCTCCTGGGCAACATCAGGCTGCACTTTTGCAGCTGGGAGGAAAGAAGAGCTTTCCCTCCCCTAGCTGGAGACCTGAAATTGTGACAGATCTTACTTTTTCCTGACTGCAAAACTATAGCTAGATGAAACCTAGAGAGCCATCTACTCACTGGCTACTGACTGGTCCTGCAGTCAGGGCCGGTTTAACCTGTCTGCCAAATCAGCATTGGCAGGGGGCCCCGAGCTCAAGAGGGGGCCCCGAGGTCAAGAGAGGGCCCCGTGTTGGCCTCCTTAATCTGACGAAGGAACAGCCAGGAGACAGCCGGGAGGAGCCCCCTCTTACCCTCCTCCTCCAAAAACCTCCTGCTGGCTTTTTTTAAAAAACAAACAAAACAGCCTCTCCAAAACTAAAGAGAAAGAGAAAGAAACAGCAGCCCTCCATGGCAGAAGCTGGAGGGAGAGGCACGTTGGAGAGGGTGAGTGTGTGTGTGAGAGAGAGAGAGACAGGGAATTTGAGCGTTGTCTCCCTCAGAAAGGGCTTCTTTCTTTCTTTCTTTCTTGCCCATGTGCCTTCAAGTCATATGGGGGCCCCAAAATTCCTTAAACCGGCCCTGCCTGCAGTTGTGCTCTGCCATTGGCAAGCTATGCTGCAGATGCGGGAAGGGGGTCATTGTGCAAAGAGGTATTGAATGAATGCCTCCTCCCACAATGAATGGAAAGGAGCAGGATCTGGAGATATTGGCAATATATGTCACCAACAGAATTCTGGCCATACTCAATAAATGTTTCTAGGGGCAAGGATAGAACATGAGACCAGTGTCCCCGGAGTAACAGTTCAAAAACAGCTCAAGTAACAGTTCCCCAGACTGTTTCTCCTTTTCCATTCAAGTGAATTTGAAAAATCACATGGTGGGAGGCACACCTGTCCCTGCAAACTTGCTGCCTCACAGGCAATTGCATGGGGTTTTAAAGAAAGATTTTTGCCAGTTCCAAATACAACCCAAACACTTCCCTCCCAAGCAGCCATCTTCATTGTACAGTGAGTTGTGTTTATTGGATTATGCTGCTTCTGGATAGCCATCAGAAGAACTTCAGTGGACTTGGAGACATTATATCCAAATGGGAAGTCCATAGATCCTTTCCTGTGCTTCTCTGGAACTTCAGATTTCCCGTTGGTTCAAATCCCAAAGTCTTCTCCACTTTAAATCCTGAGAGAGCATAGCAGAGAAACAACAGAGCCCTCTAGTTTTTACAGGCTGGCTCACCGTAGTCTGCTTTTGGCATAGATGAATCTCTTTCAATTTGTATAACTTTCAAACTTTTTAATGCCTCATTTTGTTTTCTTCCTTTCCTGCATCAATTGCAAATTTATCGTAAAAAGTCCAGATGATAATTCATACATATTCTTGTATGCTTTTACCCCTATATATGCACTCTGGTATGCATTCCTTCCACTGTGTGTCTTTTTATATGTTGAATTTAAGCATCAGGAAAAGTGATACACAATGCATATAGTGAAAGAATTGTACATAAAAATGAGCACAAACAATTACAAACATTGAAGGATAATTATGTTCTGGGTATCTACTTGTTCTTGGAACACGAGTTAGGTCATTTTTATTAAACTTATTTAAACCAACAAAACCTATTTTACCCATCCCTACCTTGATACTGAACTATTATTTTCAGCATTTTTGCAATTTCATTTTCAGTTCTGATGCATGACCACACACCTCAGCACAAAAGGATGGATCACTCCTAGCGGGTACCTTATCCTAGTCATCACCACCATGCAAGAGTCTCAGGAGGATGCAATCAGCCCACACCAAGCACAGCAGTCTGCAGAGATGTCAGAAATCCTCCTGTGACAGAGACACCACACTTCTGTCAAACTTTTCTGTACCAATAAAGACATGTCATAGAGGCAGATTCAGGGTCGTAGGATGTATGGATGGCAATAGATACAGGAGAAGCAGAAGACAAAAGAATGTGCTTATATTTCTAAGGAAGCCACCTCATTGCATAAGCTAGATTATCATGACAAGATGTAGTGTGCACTGGGTACATAAACAGGTCCAGGCAGCAAAAATAAACAGCAGAGTGTTGTTCCTTCAGGCATAAGAATAAAGGCACAGACACAGGCTTGTGTCTAAAATAAATTTCTCTTTACTTGGGCATAATGAAGTATATTTATAGGTATATACAGCATTCAGAAGAAAAACATCTTCCCACTATGAGATCCTAAACAGGGCTTCTTCACACAGTGAGATCCAAAACAGGACTGCTTAGCTCTCAGTCCAGCCGAGCTCTGTTCAACTCTGTTCCAGGGCTGTGAGGCAATCAATATTGATAAATTTACCCAGCTAGCTTCTGCAAACTGCTGCTAGCTCACTCTGCAGCTCTCTGAAGACTGTTTGCTGCATGTCAGCTCATTACAGAATAAATCTACTGCATGTCCCAATATCCTGACATATCAATGATGCATCTGGAACACAGGCTCCAGGGCCCTCACTGGCCAGTGGCCCCATGCTTCTCTTGGTGTTGTGCTTGTATTGTTTAATGCTACCCAAAAAGAAATGCTCCTGAAGGGGAATGTAGATGTCTTCTCTCTTAATCTTATCAAGGTTTGGTGCCTTTTACTCACCATCCAAATCTGGAGTCACCAGGTTGGATACGAGATGTGTGCAAGTTTAATCCTAAGCAGATCATGGAACAGACGAAGTACTCTGTCAAGGAGGATGAAGGTACTTGTCCTCTCTTACTTTCCAAACACAAACTTTCAGCACAGCTACCCCTTCCCAACACAATTATTGCCTCACTGGTGCTGGGGGGCGGGCACAGAGAAGCATCCAGCTCCTTTCTTGTTGCCAGATGCACAGTATTGGAGGTGACATTAAACTGTGCCCCTGGTAACCCTAAAAGAGCTGGAAGATACTCTGTGCCCAGGACAGAGCTTTACAGCACCTTGTCAGAAGACCTCTGCTATACGAACAACTCATCTCTCCCCTCCCATTCTATTCATCCATGCCATAACCATTTTTTCCCTTTCCATGCTCTTGCTTCTAAAATCCATGACGCAGCAGACAGCTTAGAACCAACCAGCTAGTACACAGCCATGTGATGCATTCCCACAGTCCTAATTCTTCTTCTCCAGAGTCTTTTTTTTTTATTATTTAGTTATTTATACCCCGCTCTTCAGCCACAAGGCTATCAGAGCGGCTTACAAATTGTTTTAAGCAATAGCTATTTACACATCACACTGCATTAAACAGTTTCCAATGTGTGTTAGCTAATTGCCCCCACAAGCTGGGTACTCAATTTACTCAATTTACCGACCTACGAAAGGATGGAAGGCTGAGTGAACCTTGGAGCCCGCTGGAATCTGCTTAACTGTATGTGGGAGAGAGACCCAATGCACTTAAGTGCATAAGCCTGAATCATGTTGATTAGTCCCAAGTAGGGTAGCCCTGTTGAATTAATTGTTGCATAGTGGGTCAACACTTATGTAAATCCCATTGATTCATTGGTTCTACTCTAGTTGAGACTAACCAATAGGATTCAAGCCATAATTTGTTACAGTGTCAGAATACCCCCCCCCTGGCTTTTCTTTGCGAACAAAGATTCAGGAAGGACTCATCCCACGCTTTCTGCAAGCGTGCTGATGACTAAAGAGGCCAATCCGAGATAAACAAGTCAGGTTGCAGAAAGCACAGCAGAAGGTCTCCTTGGGTGATGTTTCCAGGTTGTGACTTTTTCTGTGTTTTCATTTCTCTTCAAGACTTGTTCGGCGTGAGTTCTCAAATAAGGCTGCAGCATTGTGGATAGTGTGTCTCTATGCTTCCCGATGTGAGGCTAGGGCGGACCATTGTTGGTGATCAATTTGGCCAAGGCTGAGATGTTGTTTCAGGGAGTCCTTGTATCACTTTTTTGGAGCACCCCTCTTACGCTGACCCATGGTGAGTTCACCGTAGAGTACTATTTTGGGGAGGCAATGGTCTTCCATCCTAGAAACGTGCCCTGCCCAGCGCACCTGTGTTCTCAATATCATGGCCTCAATGCTGGTGATCCCTGCTTGCTCAAGGACAGCAACATTCGCCACATAGTCAGTCCAGTGTATATTTAGGATTGTGCGTATACAGAGCTGATGGAAGCATTCGAGGAGCCGTAAGTGGTGGTGATAGGTGACCCATTTTTCAGTCCCATAATAACTTCAGTGTAAAATCATGCAATCTATGATGTTCAGCCATCATAGGAAATTAATACTGTAAATTTTAAAAAAATCATTTAACATTTTTCCTAAGTTCTGGGGTCCTCACCATCCACCTTTTTAACTTTATAAAAAGTTAGTGATAGAGATTGTGCTGTTAAAATTATTTTCTGACTTTTTTATTTTTTCCTTTCTCTACCTCTCTGTTTGCATAATATAAAGCAATGAGACATCAGGGAAACCATGTCTGAATTGCTCAGCTGCCAGATGACACCCACAGTACTTTCCTTAGCTGGAAAGAGAGAGCTACTAGGGCAGAGCTGGGGAGGAAAAACAGAAGCATGCGAGGGATCTGACAGGGCAGAGCTATACAGGAACGTCTTAGCAATGCACACCAACAACGCTGCTATTAAAAAGTTGGTAGCTGAGAGTGTTCACATCCTTTTTTGAACATATGAGATCCTCTTCCCTGGGGCCTCAGTGTGGTGTCTCAGTAGCAATGGATGGACACCCTGCACATCCACTGAGGAGCTCCTCCCTTTTCATAGGTCACTTGTGTGTTAATAGGTTAATTGTGTTTTTGTTCCAGGTATTTTCAAAGTGCATTGTTGGCAAGGTTTTTAAAAATCTTCTCAACTGAATGTCAGTTCACAAGATTGCCAACTGACTGGAAAAAGAAGTCTGCTCTGCTCATAATTCTCATTAAGATTAATTATGGAATTTCAAGGAAATTGCTGTGGTGAAGGATTTAACTATTGCCAAATAGAAAGTAGGGACTTTATCAGACAACCCCTTTTAAAACGTTATTTTGCCAGCATAAAAAAAACCAATTTAATGCCAGCAAAAGAATGTTTTCCCCACCCTGCACTTACCTTCCTCTCCCAGCAAAGGCTCGCCAGCAATAAAGAGGAAGTGAATGGAGCCCCATTCACTTCCTCATTCAAAATCCCGCAAGACTTCATCGCATGGGAAATTTAAAAATAAAAACAAAAATAAAGCCTTAAAAGTAACACCAAGCACCTAGTTACATTTTAAAATTCCCTAGTAATCTGATGAGGGTCATTAAAAGAGCAAAACTTACCTGGATGTCCTGATCTGACCCAGAAGTGTTCGCATCAGACCAGCCACTCTCGCTAAAGTGATGAGAGTTAAATGGCCCAAGGTTTTGCACACCGGCAATGCCGGCACAAAAGCAGCATGGGGGATCTATTGATGGCTTAAGCCATGCATTAAAAGGTACTGGATTTTGACAGGACATAACCATGAAAGGGCAACCTCGTCTGATCTGCACACCCTTTCGCTGTTATGTGGCATGATATGACGCTGTATTTTGTCTGTCTGATAAAGTCTCAAGATAATACAGTCAGCCCTCTGTCTCCACGGATTTGGTATCCATGGATTACACCACCCATCAGTTGAAAATATTCCCAAAAAATTAACTTCCAAGAAGCAAACCTTGATTTTGCCATTTTATATAATGGACACTGTTTTACTGTTCCATTGTATATAATGGTAACTGAGCAACCACCAGGGGTCCTGGAACCAAACCCCAGCATATACCAGGGGCCCACTGTACAGTATTTACATTTGTGGCGTTCAAAATGTGAAAAGTGGGGTTCTATTTAACTAAAATTCCTTCATATATATATATATATATATATATATATATATTCTGTGGAATTTTTAGAGTATACACCTCATGCAGAATCCATGCTTCATTCCTATCACAACCAGCACTAATTTTATTCCAGAATAACTCTTGGAAATTTAAAGGACCATGGGTTGCTGCAATTTGTCTTCTTGGTATGCCTTTATGCCCCACATAAATTTGTTTCCACCAAGGGCATGTCATTCCTGCTATCATTTTGCTGACCTTTCTCCCATACCACATATTTATCCGCTTCCCATAGCTTCTGGTTAACAGATTTGGTCAAGTGACTCTGATCTACCCTCAGCTGCACCTCAGCTCCTTCTTATCCTCTCCTGTCTCATCCTTCACAAGTTGCCTTGCATCAAGACATCAGTCCCTCTGAAAGACACACAAATTCTATTTTATTTAATTTAGATGTTTATACCCACTCTTCAGCCACAAAGGCTCTCGGAGCAGCTTACAAATTGTTGATCAATAGCACCTACACATCTACACTGCTTTTATAGCATGCTAAGCACTCTCCAAGCAGTTTCCAATGTGTGTTAGATAATTGCTCCCGCAAGCCTGGTACTCATTTTACTGACCTAAGAAAGGATGGAAGACTGAGTGAACCTTGGAGCCCATGGGATCAAACTCACAACACTATGGCTGAAATACCAGCATTTAACCACTGTGCCACCAGGGCTCCCCCGCTGTCTTTTGGGTAGAATTGAACAGCTCACTATAGCCCAGTACAGCACTGTACATACAGCAATGCTACAGACGTTACGAAGGAGGGTATTGAAGTGTGAGTTTCGAGTGTATACTTCATTATAAGCAGGCTAACACACAAATCAAAGTAGTATTTTCTAATCAGAGATGCCCAATTTTTCTTGCCTCAATGAATGGAAGGTGGCTGTTATCCCTGCAAATGTGGAAACAGGGCCAGGGTTTGTGACTGACAGAAAAGAAGTATTGGTAAAGGGAGCTGACCATTGGAGGCCAGAGCCAGCAAAGGTCTATCTCCAACAACAGCAACAAAACCATTTAAATCAAATGATTGATAGAGGGTGTGAATTGCTAACAGTGGTACATAGCAAAAGAAAGATGAACATTAGGAGAATTTAGCATTGAGAAGAAAGGATAGATGAAATGTGATGATACACAGCAGTAGGGATATAAAATATACATTGGAACAACAGAGGAACAGATGTTTTAAAGTGACCCATCTGGATTCCCCCTGTAACAATGGAATCAAGCATTGTAAACTACATTGGTGATGTTGCTGCCAGGTCATTTTAGACCCTGGATAGGGGTCTCCTTCTAGGTGGTCATGTGCATTACATCAGTTGTAAAGAAGACTAATAACATTCCTCTTTGTCCCCTCCATTTGTCACCTCCAACTGTTTCTAAACTGTGAAGTCAAAGGCTTTCACAGCCGGCATCCATAGATTTTCCTTGGTTTTTCCCCGGGCTGTGAGGCCATGTTCTGGAAGAGTTTCTTTCTGATGTTTCACCTGCATCTGTGGCTGGCATCTTCAGAGAATGGTTCGGTAGGAGTATGTGTGGAGTTTATACGCTGTGAACCTCTGTTGGGGAGTATATGTTAATTTGTGTAATTAAATGGTTAGTTTCTGGGTATAGAAATGCAAGGCTCGTTAGTGTCTAGCTAATGGCTGGTTGATGGACCATTATCTTCTGGAAATCCCCTTGTCTCTGGGTGGAATTCCTTTGTAAGTGTTGAGTTTTGATTCTATTGTTTTTCAAAACTGGGAGCCAGATTTTGTTAACTTTTAAGGTTTCTTCTTTCCTGTTGAAGTTGTCCAGGTGTTTGTGAATTTCAATAGCTTCTCTGTGCATTCTGACATGATAGTTGTTGGCTTGTTATTGTTATACTTACTTAATTAATTAATTGTTATTGTGATAGTTATTGCTTTGAAAAACCATAATCAAAACTCAACACTTACAAAGGAATTCCACCCAGGGACAAGGGGATTTCCAGAAGATAATGGCCCATCAACCAATCATTAGCCAAACAGACACTAATCATCCTTGCATTTCTATACCAATAAACTAACCATTCAATTACATAAATTTACATATACTCCCCAACAGGGGTTCACAGCATATAAACTCCACACACACTCCTACCAAACCATTCTCTGAATATGCCAGCCACAGATGCAGGCGAAACATCAGAAAGAAACTATTCCAGAACACGGCCTCACAGCCTGGGGGGAAAAAAGCAAGGAAAATATGATTCTACACTCCTGATATGTTAGAACAAAAAACCTAAAAAATGTGGGGGTGGGGGGACCTGTTTGCCAGCCCTGGTTTAAAAAGGAAAAATCTGACTATGTGCACTCTTGCATTTTGAATTTATTTGAGTACATGAACTGTCATGATTTTCCAAAACATTTCATATACTAATTTATGCATATAGTTGATCATTGGGTTGGGAAATCATAACTATAATATAAACAGAAATACAATGCTATCACCACTGTGGTTGTGTTTTTTTCCCCCTTCAAGGAAATATAGCTCTCAGTTCTTGAATGTGGATTTACATTTCCAAAACTGTGAAGAAGACTCTGCCCAGGTTAACTCTGTGTCTGCCTGCTCCTTCTGCTCTTCAAGTGGTGCCTGATGAAGGGCAACCTCAAGGCCACTGCTCTCCCTCCTTATGGGTCTTCATCATTACTTGGACTGAACCTGGACTAGGCAGCCCTTATATTTTGGGGCACCTCCAAACAGAGGACTGTCCTGTATAAGCCAGGGGACGTGGCTATGCTACCAGCCAATCACCTGGTAGGATAAGGAGAAAGAAAAGATGCTGTACCCGTCAGCATCCCCTCCAGTGGACTTTGGAATATCTATGCTGGCCCAAGTTCCTATTTTCTGTTTTGTCCATCACATGCTGCTTTTCAGGTAGCAATTTGGGGCCCAACCAATCTGCACAGACCTGGGGGGCATTTACATGGCAAAAATAATCCTCAAAGAATTTGCCAAGAAGCCTTATAGTTCTCACGTGTTCCGCATCTCCAGCGACCTTTTCAGAAGGAGGGGGTCTGAAAAACCCCTAAGTGGTGCATTTAATGACACCGCTGATTTTCCGACTTTTTTTAAAAAGTGCCGCATATTTGCGCATTAACGCATTTGTGAACTATCCGACACTTCGAAGTTCGGAAGATCCACCATCCACACAAGTTGGCGGTTCAGTAACGTGACACCACAGAAGCCTGCCCACACATCCGTCGTACCTTTCCGGTAAACATCTGCTTTGAAGCATCCTCTTAAAACATCTTTCGTTTTCCTAATGGAGACAGTTCAGAGAACAAAGAAGGGTGGCAGGGGAATAGCTTGGAGCCATGCTGAGACTCTTGATTTACTGGATCTTTGGGGGGAAGAGAAAGTACAAGAGCAGTTACGTTTATGTCACCGGAATATTGATGTGTTTGAAAAAATTGTCACAGGAATCTAGCGTAGCTAACACCTCCATGGCTGCTACAATAAATAAATAAAAATAAATACATGCTTATTTATTTTTATTTTATATTGTAAATAGGGAAAACCGACTGTCCGCAAAGCAGGAACCTTTAAACAAAAAAGCAGCAGGAGATTTTAAACTGCCGCTTGGCTTGCTCGCTCCAGCCAGCTTGGGGAAGAGGGAGTCATACGGAGTTTAGGGGGGTAAAAAATTGTGTGGGCGGTCTGTATGCATACGAATGACAGCCTATTTGTATTTTTTACCCCCCAAACGGACTTTTTTATGATTGTTTGCCCCCCCCCTAAAGTTGAGTTACCAACTATTGAAAGAACAAAGACCATAAATGATGACAAGAAGCCCAATCAGAACTCAGTGAGGGGGGGAAACAACTGACCAATGGGAGAACGAGTGGCGGGAATTCCTGAAGGAAGTACGTTGGAAAGGAATGACGTACTTCGTTGATTGACAGGTAAGATCATTAAAATATGCAGAATATCGATGTCGTGGGAACTAGAATAGTTCGAGGTGAAGAACCTCGCATCTTATTTAAATGCACATTATAATCACATCTGAACTACATCGCGGAACTAAGTAGGATCCGAAATAATATCGTGGGAACTTTGCGGCACTAAATCGAAACTGCGCTAATGCAATAAATACAGCAACAAAAATAGCTATGGAACTGGCCCCCTGGACTTCTGCCCTGATATCCACCTTTAGTTGCCCAACCCTGCATAGGATACAGATTGATCCAAGACATTTTGCTGCCGTTCATGAAAGACCACATGGTGCTACCTCCATTCGAAGCACAGAAGGTGGATAGAAAGGCAGCTCAATCTTCCTTTCACATTGCCAAGGGGGAAGTGTTCTCCAATAGACATAGCCAATTTAGGGCACAAAGATAGCTTGGGGAAATCAAGGATAGGTTGTATAGTAGAGGGAGGAAGCATGGAATCCAGGTGTAACAGCCAGGAGACTGCCACTGCTACTGCCCATCCCCAGTGCTTCACCTCTTTCAAACAGTAGCACAATGTAAGATTGGATCTTGCCCCTTGGGGCCACCTGTATGACTCTCAGGCCTAGCATGCAGGCAAATAAGAACTGCATGTTCAGCTGCTCCCTTCAGCTAGTCTTTCTGATGAGCAATTTGCCTTTCAAACCTTTTATGCCCTGCTCTCCAGAATGTAAGGAATTGCTCTCTGCTTTCCTTGCCGACTCATCTCAGCACTACTAGCAGCATGTCTCATTGCTGACTGTCAGGGAGTACAGCACTTTTCACTCAGCTGAGCTGGTAGCAAGTGCAAGATGGAGCTTTTGAATTTGCCTCTGTTAACTTTGCTCATTTATGATCCTGGATCTTGGGCGAGGCAGCCTATTACTAAATTTTTGCTATTGGAATTCTATAAAGGAAGAAGCAGTGTCAGGTACGAGTCCTTGCTGTGGAAAAGGAAGCCATGTTCACCTTGTCATCTGCACCTTATCTTATGCCCTCTAACTAATTTCAGGGCAGACAGCTGGCAGAGCAAGACAGCAAGGGGAAGGAGGAACAACAAAGCCATGCTTCAGCAGGGAAGAGCTTGCAAAAGCTTTGATAGATGAATGAAACTAAAATGCCCAGGGTACAAACTGCAGCCTATTCCAGTCTCTCCTGCAGTGGATTCCTGGATTTGTATGTGAGCTCTAATATATTTTAAAACCTTCCTTCCTCAGGCTAAAATCTCTCCCTCCTTCCGTCCCTCCCCCTACAAAAGAGCCAGAGGCAGGCAGTTCTTGGAGTTGCTCTTTAGGAAATATCTATAGGGAAGAACAGGCTGATGGTATCACTCATTAATTAGATGCTGCCCCTCTAGGAGGTGGATTGGAAACTTGGTCAAATGTTCTTCTCTGACAATGGACATCCATGCTCTGTTACCCTTTTGACAGCTTCCATATCATATGCAAATCACATGAAATATGCAGAATAGCAAATTACATAAAATGTGTTGGCTAGCTTTAGTTGCCTATAAACCAGATACAAACATATCCTGCCTCCAGGAGAATGAGCTCAAAATGGGCAAAACATGGCTTCTGCAGTGAAGCAGGGTGAATGGCCAATACTGAGGGAAGGCTGGAGTGCACCCCACAAGATCAAACAGGGCCGGTGGGTGGAGATCACTGAACCCTCTGACCTGGGTGCTGTAACATTCTTTACTCCCAGGACCGGTTTAAGGAATTTTGGGGCCCCCTGCAATGCTTTACTTTGGGGCCCCCATATGTTTATCTCAGATCAATGTAACCTAACCTATTCACCGTACAGGATGTTCAGATTATAGTAGGACCCCCGTATCCCTGGATTCATTATCCATGGGACACAAAACAGCACACCTACCATAGAGTCTTCCTAGAAAATGTGTCTTCCCTAGCCCTTTTCTAGGCCTTCCAAGGCAACTCTATGGTATTTTAAACCAGAAATCCCATTATTTTCATATTAAGGAGGCCAACACGGGGCCCTCTCTTGAGCTCGGGGCCCCCTCTTGACCTCGGGGCCCCCTGCCAATGCTGATTTGGCAGACAGGTTAAACCGGCCCTGTTTACTCCCTCTTTCTCTCCCACCCCCTGTATTTCCCTTTCTACATTTATATCCCTCTATTATATCCTCACCCTCGCTGAGGATGGAGCAGGCTTGTTTTCTGCTGCTGCAGAGACTGGAACACGGAGCAATGGGTGCAAGCTCCAGGAACAGAGATTCCACCTCAACATTAGGAGGAACTTTTTGACAGTAAGAGCTGTTCGGCAGTGGAACACGCTCCCTCGGAGTGTGGTGGGGTCTCCTTCCTTGGAGGTCTTTAAACAGAGGCTGGATGGCCATCTGTCGGGGATGCTTTGATCGTGATTTCCTGCATGGCAGGCGGTTGGACTGGATGGCCCTCGTGGTCTCTTCCAACTCTGCAATTCTATGATTCTATTCAACACTTGCTCAGGGCATTCATAGCAACAGTTTCATACAATAAAACAAACTGAAAGTAGGCATTAAAATTCAGAACATTAAAAGTTAAAGCATCAACAACAAAACCAGAAGGCCTTCCAGAACACCCACAGGGAGCTTGTATTTCCCCTCTGTATCAGAAAGAGTGTTGCTCACTCTGCCAGTTGCCTTGGGCAGCACTCTAAGAGAGAGTGGTGCTACAGTAAAAGGTAAGAACACCCTCACCAAGGATGCTATATTCCAGCTCCGGAAATTGGGGTATCTAATTTGCATAATATAGTTGCATATATTATGCAAATTATTATAATTATAGATATTATTAATTTGTTAGAGCCAGTGTGGTTTTGTGATTTTAGTGTTGGACTAGATCAGGATTTGAATCCCTGCTTGGCCACGGAAAGCCACTGGGCGAACCTGGGCAAGTTGCACTCTCTCAGCCTCAGAGGAAGTCAATGGCAATCCACCCCCTGAACAAATTTTTCCAAGAACACCCCATGATAGGTTCATCTGAAAGTCACCATAAGTTAGAAACAATGGAGATTATCAGATGCAGGGGAGCGCACAAAAAAATGTGTTCCCAACTGCATCAGAAGATAGCTAAAAGAACAGAAAGGGAGACCTTAACAGATGGTGCACCCTTCTGCTGTTCTGGGGCCATAGCACTGCCATGGTTGAGGCTTCCCTTTTCCATTGATGGGGAGAAGCCACTAATCAAAAGGGATGCCTTACTGGTGCCTGCACTGGTCCTCTAGAACACTGGAGGATTATGTAAGGTTGCCCCTTTCTGTTATTCTAGTGATCTTCTGATTTGGTTTTTGCTGTGTCTGATAATCTCCACAGTGAAAGCACACAACAGTATTATTAATTTGCATGCTAATTATGCAAATTTAGCACATTGATCACTGCATTTTTTCTTCCTCTATCTTTCAGCCTTGGTGCCATTTTTATTGTACCAGATTTTCTGAAGAACTTGTATAAAGGAAAGTCTAAAGTGCAGGACCTTAAACAGAGTGATCCAAATTCAAATCTCTGCTTGACCATGGAATTTACCATGTGACATTGGGTCATCCCTACCTATAGTCAAATCTAACTTCCAGGGTTGTTGTGGAGATTAATAACAAGAATCATGCAAAGTAGTCATGTACATCTTTTTTCCTGGCTGCAAAACTGCAGCCCCACTGCCCTCACCAGCCACTGATCATGTGCCCTGGTACCATTAACTGGAGTTGCACACAGAGGGGTACTTGCAGAAGGAGGCACTCTGTACCGCCTTCTGCAATGTCCTTGAAAGACATATAGGACTTTATCAGACTACAGTTTTTAAAATGTTCTTTTGCCAGCATAGAGAAAACCATTTCTATGCTGGCAAAAGAATGTTGCCACCCCCTGCCGCACTTACCTCCTTTCCCGGCAAAGACTCCCTGGCAATAAAGAGGAAGTGAACAGAGCCCCATTCACTTCCTCGCTCAAAATCTCATGCAATTTTATCATGTGGGAAATTCAAAAATAAGAGCAAGAAAACTACATTTAAAGTTGCACAAATTACACACACACACACACACACACACACACATTTTAAAGGTCCCAAGTAACCCAGAGAAGGTTTAAAAAAAGCTTGTCACTTACCTGGATGTCCCAATCTGATCCGGAAGTGTTTGTGCCAGAGAGTGCATTGTCAGCATAAGTACAAGATTTAAAGGGACAGAGGCATCACATGCCTGTAGTGGTGGCAAAAAAGTGGGAGTGGGATCTATTGATGGCTTAAATTGTCAATTAAAAAAGGTCGACATCATCTGTTCTGCGTGCCCTTTCACTGTTATGTAGTGTCGTGATGACACTGTATTTTCCATGTCTGATAAATTCCATAATAGCGTAATAGGAGTTACATGAATGTATGCCACCAGCAGGGCACCAGCCTTTGTGTGTCTGTCTCAGAGAATGAATGAAGTGTGTGTGTGTGTGTGTGTGTGTGTTTGTATTTGTATCATGTGTGATGGGGTGTTGATATGAACTCTTTATTCTGCCTCTATTGACTTGCCTCCTTTCCAGCAGCTCCTCTGGCCACCATCTGCCACTGCTCTAAATTCTAGCACCAGCTAAAAGATAATGTAGGATAATTATACCAGGACTCATTAACTGGGAGGAGGCACTACACACCATAGATCCATTAACTGCATGGAGTCCAGACTGCAGCCCCATTCCCACAAGGGAGAAAATGAGATCAAAGTGAATATTGTGCTTGAGGATATTTATGGAAAGTTATTTCCCTAAATCTCTGCAGCTGTTGTTCAGATTTGTGAGATGTGATGTAGCCAATCAGAGACAGTGTTAATGCAGAACAAGTGACATTATGAACAGTGTGTCAGTGGCCCCCATCCTTCCCTAGAACAAAGAGAGTACAAACTGTGCCTGTGTAGGGCACATGGACACATGGGGATAAATATGCCAGACCTGCCCCACCTTCCCAAACCTTCTGGAATTGAGCAGGGAGGTCTGCAGAGGGCTTCTACTTACATTTTGTCTGAATATGAGCAGAAGCTTTCATGCACATAGGAACTATGATTAATCAGGGTTCCAGATCACAGAAGGGATTCTTTTCAAGAAAAGCAGACACAAGTAGAAGTCCTTTGCATACCTTCTCATTCAATGTGCATGATGATATAAGCTGCCAAGAGAAAGGGCCATAATAATTGGGGACACTGATCTCAAGGACAGTGGAAAACAGTGCTACTTGAGGGTTAAAAGACATATTAAAAGAAGTACCACCCTCTCACAGTACATTTTGGCACTCCTTTTAAGCAAAGTATGCTGAAAGCGAGGGCGGGCGGGGGTGAAACTCCTACTGAAACACATGCAGCTGTTTGTTCAGATTGTTTTAGGACCCAAGCAAAGACCAGTGAGCCCTTCAGCTCTACTGTTCTATTACTGATATTTATCTTATGGGAAAAGTAGCAGCTCCAGCTGGTGGAACTGGCATTACGAAGAAGAGGCTACTTCAGAAGGCAGCTTCTGAAAGCTGCCACTTCAGGACACCTTGGAGTTATACTGGATAGTTTCCCATTTCTCTCCCCTCCATTCCCACATAGCCTCTTCCTGCTTTCATGAGCAGAGCCAGGAAAAGCTACTTTGGGTCCTAGAGAATGGTCCTACCACTGGGTGGCTTCATCACATCATTATATTAGTTCTTTTGAGCTTTGTCCATGGGCCCAAGCCCTAGTGACTGGCCATCAGGAGCCCGTGTTCCCTTGTCCTGCCTTTGTAGACAACATCAGCTGGTTACTGAGCTCCTGTTGAAACTACAAGGCAAGAGGAACCCTTAGTCCAGAGTGTGAGGAGGGACAGGGACTGCATTGTGATGCAGGCAAGCAATCAGAAAATCCTAAGGTCAGTTCCCCAGTTCATATATTTGCATTTCCTCATCATTGTCCCTATGTTCTCACTGGTGATTTGTTTCTGGAATGAAGAGACTTCCATGCTAGCACCCTTCATTCCCCAGTGTGTTCTGCTCTCTGTATCCCCCTTCTTCATGAGGAGACTGACTGAAAGCCTACCACAGCTTTCTTTGAAGTGAACTGTGTTGCTAACCATTTAACTGACAAGGAACCACCCCTAAAGTTGCTACGAGCCTATTAGACTTTAGCTAGGCAAGGCGTCTTGTGCTTTATGCCTAATAACAGCTGCAAAGACCTCAGCATTACATAGTGATGGAAGGAATATGCAGAGGCAGCTGCTCCCAGCTCTAGCTTATTGGACGGTGTGCAATAAAGCAGCTGTAAGCACCTTCATCAGCAATTCAAACAGGCATCCAGCACAGTCAGCAGCCTCCACTATCGTCTTTTCAAAATGGGCCCAGAATTTAAGTTGGCTTGGTTTGTGTATCCCGCTGGTAATCATGGAAGCTGCAACATGATGGAAGCCGCAGTTCTAGCTTTATCCCCAAGGCAGCATGGCCCTAAATGCTACAGTATCATCTGTGCCTCTGAGATAGTGTATCCCATTGCATAGCTAGAAATGCTGACTCTTGTGCATTTCTTAGCATTGCCATGGATCTTGTAAACTATAGTACCTGGGGGGAGGGTGCTGCACACCACCCTCCTCTCTGTGGAGAACACCCTGTGCTGGGTGAGACCAAAGGTCCATCTGGCCTAGCATTCTGTCTCCAGCTGGGGCCAAGCAGATGCTGCTGCTCACAGGCAGAGCAAGATGAAAAGAGCTGCCCCCCACATGATTTGCCTCCAGCATCTGGAAATCAGAGGTACACTGCTGTGTCTGAATACAAAGGTTGCATTGAGCTGTCATGGCTAATAGCCTTTAATGCAGATGCTGCCTCTGCCCACTTTACCAGGTGATTTAGTGCAGTGGGTAAGGCCACTGTAGCCATGCCACTATCCCCTAAGATTCAGCCTCCACCTGCAATATGAGGTCAAAATTCTGTTGCCAGGTTAGTAAACCATGTGTGTGACACGCCTTGAAAGTGTTATGGGAATGCAAAATGCTACTAGTATTATTTTATGATACTGAACAGCATGTCTTAGCTACTACTGCCTGCCCCACAAAAATGGTACTGTTCCTGGGTACATCATTTGGACTCCTCCTTGCTGTGGTCCATCATCCATGCTGTGGCGCCTCTTCTGCCATCAACCATATCTGACCATTGGAGCCTGCCGCAGCTTTTTCCTCTGCTTCTCCCTGCTCACTTCCATCCTCTGCTTCCTTGTGCTTTTCTCTGCACAGGCTTGGAGGCAGCCTGAAGCCCCCCCTCCTTCTCCCACTCTTCGCAAAAGGGGCTCACTTGAGCTGTGGCTAATTGAAGCCTTTGGGACTCAGCACACGCTGCATTGAGAAAGATGAAATGCTACAGGGCGGCACAAGATTAGGCGCGCTCCTGTCAGAAGCAGCTTCACTTCTACCCCTTGGCATCTCTGGACCTGTCACTTCACCATCCGCCTGGTGTCCTTTCCAGGCACCATCAAAGCAGGAGCTGTTCGCTGTGATATCAAAGCTCCCGGAGCACTGGATGTATCTCTGTGCGACATGCCTTGGCTCCCAGCCACAGCACAGTGGGGGGTGGGGGAGAGAATTAGACCCGTCTCCTGGCCTGGAAATACAAGTGACTCCTAGAGCATGAGTGGCTGGGCAGCCACCACCACTGCACATGACAACACCTTTCACCAGTAAACACACAGGCACATCCATGGGACTGAGCATATGAAGTCTGAACTAAGCTCATGAATTCAGTATATAGGCCAGAGAGGTTAAGAAATGGTGCTAGTTTAAGCAGCTCTGCTGGCTTAATTTACCCTGGACCCAGGAATGGGGGAGGGGAGGGGGACATACAAATGCTTCTGACTAAGTGTAATGGTGGAGCTCTTGCCTTCCCAGGAACTCATCAGGTGGCAAATCACTGGACTTTATCAGATCAGCCCCTTAAAAGCATTCTTTTGCTGGCATGAAAAAAAATCATATTTAATCCAGTGAAAGAACGCCCCTCACTCACATACCTCTAAGTGCAAAGTCTTCCCTGGCAATGAAAGAGGAAGCGAATGGAGCTCTGTTCACTTCCTCCTTTGAAATCCTGTGGATTATTGCAAGACTTCATTGTATAGGAAATTCAAAAAACAAAAACAAAATAAGACAGAAAACTTAAAAAGCACATACACACACTTTAAAGGTCCCAAGTAACCTGGAGAAGGTAATAAAAAGTGTGTCACTTACCTGGCTGTCGCGATCTCACACGGAAGTGTTCATGCCAGATGCTGACATCAGTACAATGGCACGAGGTTTCACACACCAGCAGTGCCAGCACAAAAGCACCATGGAGGATCTATTGATGGCTTCAGCTGTCAATAAAAAACTATGGGTTTTGGTGGGGAAATAACGGCGAAAGGGTGACGTCATCTGATATGCATGCCCTTTTGCGGTTATGTGGCATTGTTATGACTCTGTATTTTATGCATCTGATAAAGTCCACTGTCTCGGTCCCCATCTGCCCAACCACAGTGTGGGGATAATACTGCTGACTTACTTTACAGTAGAGGTGGGAACTGTGCTGTTCAACCATAGCTCCCAGCAGCCTGCATGGCTGGCTATGCTTGTTAGACCTGATGGGAGTTGCAGCTGAACAATATTTGGAGGACTGTGCAATACCCACCCTGCTCTATAGAGTTTCTGTGCTAGTTACACATGCTCATAAAAGCTAAGCATTATTGTTAAGAACCCACTGGATTTGTAGGGAGAGAGCAGAAAGGACTGTCCAGCCTCTCAGCCCAATAGACAGCAAAATGATCCCTTCATCACTGGACTCACCTTTCTCTTGCTGGAGACCTCCCCAAATACTGCCATGTAAGGGCTACAAGAGAGTAGCCAAGAGGCATTTGATTATGTCTTCATAGCCTGAAGCACAATGACAATGTCATCCTCTGAAGACCTACAGGAGGATGCCTTCATTGTTATGTGTCCAACTGTTGGAATACAGCCAGAGACTTCTAGGCCATCCTGCCTTCCTTCAACCAGTACATGACTTATTAAAAAAAAACCAACAACCTTGGATTAGTTGTGGGATATTTTCTGATCCTGTGAAATTAAGGCAGGTGTTATAGTTAGGGCTAGGAGATAATGTACACTTCTGCAATTCCAGATCCTAAGGAGAGTTGCAGGGTTCTGCTGAATGGGACCAACCTACCTATAGTCACAATGTCTCACTTCTGCTACACTATAGTTCAAAGAAAAAGTTCATAGAGAAATCTCTAGCATAGGAGATTTTTTTTTTAAAAAAAAATCATTTTATTTTACTTTTTTGGTTTCCATGTGTTACATTGCTTAGGATAAAAAGATACCCAAGACCACCACCAGAACCACCCAAAAAAACTGTTGGGACTTTGCGGTGTGGTGGTGTTCCTAACTGATTTTTTGTTTGTGGGGGAAAAGTATACTTGGCAACTGATTGAAAGAGGACATTGTTTACAACTGTTTTAGCATCAATACTGCAAAATGCCTCCGTTGTAGGTTTAATTCTTTTTGGACTCTGCAACAAAACTTGGCTGTGGGACACCAAAATGTCCTATTCTGGTGCATGTCCTCATGTCTATAAAGAGCAGAAAGTCCCTTTTAAAAAAACAAACACCAGCTAAGGATTCTCAGATCAGGAGTTCTGCAATCAATGCCTAATTTCATGTTAGACAAAGAATGATGAATTGTGCACAGTTATCCTAACAGACATCTTCTTGCTTCTGGCAAACCACTTTGATCCACTGAAGTAGCAGTATACATTGCTACAAGTACAGAGGTCCTATGTCAAGTACATGTTTCTCGTATGCTTTTCCACAGGGGAATTTGCATCTGGGAATGTATGAGGATATTCATGTGCTACCCAACTGCCAAATGGAACCTGCAGTCATGATTGGGGTAAACACACACAAAGGCACAGGATTAATCCCATATATCTAAACCCATTTCAGCCTGGCTTCAGTGGGTTTGAAGCCATTGAAAGAAAGAGCCTTTGATCATTCTGATAGATGACCTTTGTTGAGAGACTGGGAGAATTCTCAGTGGCTTCTAATATTATCAACCATGGTGTTTTACTGGATTCTGTGGCTTGGATGTCAGAGGCACAATGATGCAGTGATTTTCCTCCTTTGTTCAGGATCAACTGCATACAAGTGTCACTGGGGGCATTTGGGTTGACTCTGTGGCATTTGAGTTGGGGAGGCACACAAAGATGCACCTTACTTTCTGATATCTATATGAAGTTACTGGGTGAAGTCACCCCTCAATGAAAATAGCAGAGGTGGACAAGTCTCCAAAGGTTAGCTACATAGTCCCCAGGCCTCCCAATGCTCTCCCACCCAAAACCACTGTTTAAAAGAAAAAAAATGTTTTCCCCATTCTCAGAGATGACTAGAAGCTGCAGTTTTTACAGGACCCCCAACCTGAACCCATTAAATCCACAGTTCAATACAAGAGGTGAACATAATGATGTCTGTATAGATGCTATTGTGAATATATTGTTGTGTGTGTTGTATGAGGTGTGTGTATACAGTGGGACCTTCCCATCTGCAGGGGTTTGCTTCCATCCTCTCCCCTAGAATGGAAAAAAACACAGGAGCTCAAGCCATGTTCAGTGGTGGCACGTGCATGCAGGGGCATTAGTGTGCTGCCATGTGCGTGCACCACCATTGATTACTCAATGGAGGTGCATGCACATGGCCACACACTGACATGCCTGCATGCACATGCCACCATTGAAGAATATGAGGCATGGCAATCCATGGAAGCTCTGATCAGCAGATGGCTAGCCCACCAATGTGATGAGCTTCCTGTATGTGTGTGTGTCATCATATTAGGTAGTTTAAGGTAGGTTTTCCGTGGTTTTTTTCCATGCTGTGAGGCTGTGTTCTGGAAGAGGTTGTTTCTGACGTTTCGCCTGCATCTGTGGCTGGCATCTTCAGAGAATGGTTGCGTAGGAGTGTGTGTAGGGTTTATATACTGTGAACTCCTGTTGGAGAGGATATGTAAATATGTGTATTTGAATGGCTAGTTTCTGGATGGAGATATGCAAGGAGGATTAGTGTCTATTTGGCTAATGGTCCATTGTCTGCTGGAAATCCCCCTGTCCCTGGGTAGAGTTCATTTGCATGTGTTGAGTTTTGATTTTAGTGTTTTTCAGGACTGGTAACCAGATTTTGTTTACTTTTAGGGTTTCTTCTTTCTTGTTGAAGTTGTTCCAGTGTTTGTGGATTTCAATAGCCTCTCTGTGCATTCTGACCTGATAGTTGTTGGCCTGGTCCAGAATTCTGGTGTTTTTAAAATAACATTTTGTGTAATAAAAAGGTAATTGGGAGGGGAAAGAGAGGGCTCAGAATGTTGGAGGTTATTGGTGATTGGCCAGGAATTTAAAAGAGAAACTTTCAAAAAGAACGGGTTACTTACCATAACTATAGTTCTTTGAGTGGTCTTCTGTGAATTCATAAAATGGGTTATTCCTGCACCTGTGCAGAGCACTTTGGAAACTTCTAGCACCTCATTTTAAACTTTGGGGTGGTAACACCGCCCCCCCACCCCTGGTGCATATAAGCCCATCCCTCTCACCAACTTCTCAGTTCCGTTTAGCCACGTTAAATAAAGTAAGTGAGAGGTAGGACACCAGAGGGCAGGAGGGTGGGTTTGTGTGAATTCACAGAAGACCACTCGAAAAACTATAGTTACAGTAAGTAACCCATTCTTCTTCTTTGTGGTCTCTGTGAATTCACACAATGGGTAGATTAACAAGCTCAGGAGACAGGATGGTGGGAGTCTCCAGATCAATAAAAACAATACAATTACATGTTAGAACAGAATAGCTATATTATAACTGAGGTAGATTATAGAGTGTTTCAGTCATCCAAAGAAGATTGGGCAAGGACTGCCCTGGCCAGGATGCACCATCTATAGAGGAAGAGTCTAACTTATAGTTTTTCACAAAGGTAAGTGATGTCACCCACATAGCCGCTCTGCAGATGTCCAGTAGTGGCACACAGTTCATGAACGCCATTGAGGTTGCTGTTGCTCTAGTAGAATGGCTTCGTATTGAAGAAGGTAGGGGTGTGCCTGAAGCCTCGTATGAGATCTTGATGGTCGAAACCACCCACTTGGAGAGGCGTTGAGAAGAGACAGGGAGCCCCCTTTTTGGGGCCAGAATAGCAAATGAGGAGTTTATTGGTACGGTGGAACACCTTAGTCCTGTTGAGGTACAGTTCCAATGCAGCTTGTACATCTAGGGGATGATGTGATGCCAGTGTATTTGATGAAGGTGTGGTTTCCAGAGCCGGGAGTACAATGTCTTGATTGAGATGAAAGGAGGAAACCACCTTGGGCAGGAACACCACATCCGGCCGAAGAATGACTTTATTCCTGTGGAATTGAGTGTAGGGGGCATCCGCCCTAAGGGTGCAAAGCTCACTGGCCATTCTGGCCGAAGTGATGGCAACTAGGAAGGCTGTCTTAAAGGACAGAAGGCGCATGTCCACTGAGTCCAGTGGCTCAAAGTGGGAATGTGAGATGGCTTTAAGAACTAGCTGCAGGTCCCACAACATGACTGGTCCAGCCACTGGTGGGTGTAAGTTCTTGTAACCCTGGAGGAAACGCTGAACCAGTGGGTCTGCGAAGCAGGATCCTTTCCCCAGGCTTTGGAGGTTAGAGGAAATTGTGGCCACATAGGTGTGTACCAATGAAAGTGATAGACCTTTCATTGACAAAGAGGCCGAAAAGTCAAGAAGAAGCAGGGTCAAAGCGTCAGCTGGGAGATTCCCTTGGCATCAAGGAACTCAGAGAATTTCTGCCATTTGTAGAGTGTTCATGGTCACTGAGCTGCCTGGAGTATTGATTGTGCTGAGTCTGAAAACTGGTTCAGTGGTCTATAAGCCATGCTGTCAGGTTGATCGTCTCCAGGTCTGGATGGAAGACTTGCCCGTTCTGCATTGACAGGAGATCCTTCCACAGGGGAAGGCAGTGAAAACGGTACTTCGAGAGGAGGAGAAGGGGGGCAAACCAGGGTTGCCTGGGCCACCATGGCATGATTAGTATTCAGTTGGATCTGTCTCATCTGAGTTTGGCCACGACCCTGGATAGGAGCGGGAACGGGGGAAACACATATAATAGAGCTCCTGTCCACTTGAACAGAAATGCATCTCCCAGATTCCTGTGAGACATCTGTTGCCTTGAACAGTAGAGGTTGCATTTGGCATTCTGGCATGAAGCAAAGAGGTCTATTGAAGGCAGGCCCCACTCCAAGAAGAGTGTTGACAGCACCTCTGGTGCCAATGACCACTTGTGACAGCTGCTCTTGGTTCGGCTCAGTGAGTCCCAGCCAGGTGGATGGCTTTCAGAAATATGCCTCTGGGTATGCACCAATCCCAGATCTGAGTTGACAGGTCTATCAGTGTACTGGACCTAGTTCCTCCCTGCTTGTTGAGGTAGAACACTGTGGTGGTGTCTGATTCCATCTGCGCCACCTTCCCATGGAGTGAAGATTCGAATGCCTTCAGTGCCTTGAACACTGCCAAGAGTTCTAGAGCATTAATGTGGAGGTCCTTCTCCGTTACCAACCAAAGGCCATAGATGTGGAGGCCATGAGAATGTGCCCCCCATCCTGTTGTAGATGTGCCCATTGTCAGAGACCTGGAGGGGTGGGGAACTGCAAAGGGTAGGCCACACCTCACATTCTGCTGGGAGGACCACCACCGTAGCTGTCTGAGAAGCGCTCTGGGAACTAACAGAAATTTGAGGGGGTCATCCCATAGAGTTTGAATGACTGCAGGAACCAAACTTGCAAGGGGTACATTCAGAGCCTAGTGAATGGGGTCACTGCTGTGGTTGAAGCCATGTGACCAAGAATGGTCTGGGCAAAGTGTGCCGTTACTCTCCTCCATGCCATGATATGATTCACCATGCCCCATAGCTTGAGGAAGTGGTCCTTTGGGAGAAACACTTTGCCCTGGATAGAGTTCAGTTGGGTCACAATGAACTTTGCGACCCTCGAAGGGGTTAGGTGTGACTTGTCCATGTTGACCCTGAGGCCTAGGTCTTGGAGTAATGATACCGTGACTGTCATATCGGCTGCTACCTTTTCCTTTGAAGGACCCATGATCAACCAGTTGTCCAGGTACGGGAAGATTATGATTCCTTTCATGTGTAGATGTGCAACCACCGGGGCCATGCATTTCGTGAATACTCTTGGAGCTGTGCAGAGGCTGAATGGGAGCACTTTGAAGCAGTACATTTTGGGATCTACTGCGAATGCCAGGAACCTTCTGTGGGGTTGTGCTATCGCGATGTGGAAGTAGGCATCCTTGAAATCAA
Source organism: Gambelia wislizenii (assembly GCA_030847615.1). NCBI lineage: Eukaryota > Metazoa > Chordata > Lepidosauria > Squamata > Crotaphytidae > Gambelia > Gambelia wislizenii. Next base: position 177,556,793 of record JAUMIR010000004.1, read on the forward strand.
TGTAGTGAACCAGGCTCCTGCATGGAGAAATGGGAGGATAGCAGAAAGGGTGACCATCTTCAAGTTTTTGGGAATAATGAAGCAGTTTACCTCTCTGAGGTCCAGGATGGGACATAAGCAGCCATCCTTTTTGCTGACAAGGAAGTAGCGAGAGAAAAAAGATTCTCTTTGCTGGTATCAATGAACCTTTTCTATAGCCCCTTTTCTCAACAAGGAGGGAACCTCTTCCCCGAGGTGTACAGAGGTGGTGGACTTGAGAAGTCCCGTGGGTGGTAGGTTGTCAAATTCTATGAAATATGCATTCTGGATGATACTGAGGACCCATGAATTTGTGGTGATAGCACACCAATGGTGGTATGCAGCCAGTAGGCCATCTGATGGTGGTTGGCCTTGCAACACGGAGGGAGACGGCAGGTAGTCAGACTCTCTGCTTGGTAGGTTCAGGTTTCTTCTTTTGGAACTGAGACTTATGTTTATTGATAACTGGGAACTTCCTCTGGTATTGGGTATAAGGCTGTGAGGAATGCTGATAGCGTGACATAGAGGGGCTGAACCTCTTGGTATAAAATCTGGAACACAGAGGTTGGCTTGGTGGAGGAATCCAAACCACTTTGCTGTCATTTGCATCTTATGTGCATGTTCTAGCTTCGTGTCAGTTTCAAAGTGAAAAAGGCCAGCCTTATCAAAAGGAAGGTCCTCGATAACTGACCTGGCTGTCGAGGAGAGACCAGACGAGTGCAGGCATGCATGCCTGCGAATGGTGATGAAACTGGCCAAGATCTTACCAGCACAACAATCACAAGATCTTCCCAGCACAATCAATCACATGTTTGGCAGACTGACGTTGGTAATCAGCTAGTGCAATGCCATCATTCCTCATATTAAGGGCAAGGTCCGCATCTTGTTGGGGAGCCTTAGTCAGAAGTGGTGATATAGTGTCCCAGAGATATATCTCTGATATGCCCCCATACACACAATGTAATTTGCTGTCTTCATGAGAAGACATGCTGACAAATAAAACTTTTTCCTCACAGCGTCCAGCTTCTTCCCCTCTCGTTCTGTAGGTGAAGAGTGGATTTTATGTGATGTGTGTATCTGTGCCGCGTCTACGATAATGGAATTTAGCTTTGGGTGGGAAGACAACCAAGGGACTGTTTTGTCAGAGACTCTGTAGAGATGCTTGAGCCTTTTAGATGTTGGTGGGACAGAAGAAGGGGTGCTCCAGTCTGCCTTGGCAATCTGTGTCAGAAATGCAGAGAATGGATTGTAAGGCAAGAGGGGAGCTTGCCTTTGCAGATCATGGAAGATGGGGTCATCTATGTGCACATCCGGAACCGTAGTAGGAAGACCCAAAGACGCCACCATCCTGTTAACATCATCTGTTGGAGAACCAGGCTCTTGTGACACACCTTTACGTTGGGGCGACAGCCTGGGCATAGGAGTGTCCTCATCCAACTCATCAGACTCACGGTCTGGAGTCCCCTCAATTGGTGTTGGCAAAGGTTTGGGCTGCCCAGCTGGGACAGGAGTGGGCAATTTCCTAGGATCTGCTGGCCTAGGTGAGGGTGACTTCTTGCCCAGAGACTGATGGGAGGGGTATTTGGGTATCCTCTTCTGAGGGGACTTATGCCTCCTAGGCGACTCTGTTGCTGCAGACCGGCTGGGTTTCTGTCGCTCTTCTGGGGAGTGGCATCTCTGTCTGTCCCGATCTTCTTTCTGGTATCGGCGAGAGCGATCATATCGGTACCATCTGGAATACGGTACTGGGCATGGTTCTTTGAACAGCCGGTACCTGAAGTCATGTCCCCAGTAGTACCGACTGGGGTGAAAGCTTCTCGGTGGAGGAGCGTCATACTGGTATTGATTGTAGTGGTCCTACGAGTCCTCTTCATACCACAACGACTCATCATCTGTGGACTGGGAGCTACCGGATGGAGAGCATGACGATCTAGGCATGTAGGACGTGAAGCAGAGCAGGACCTGTGTCTTGATGCTCTCATAATCGGTGATCTAGAAGGTATTGATGATGCTGGTACCAGAGACTTAGAAGGTGGCCTTGGGAATGGCGTCTTCTGCTTATCTGGGACATCTGGAGCCAGCATTCGATGAGGCAAGTGAGAATGGGACCGCTGTGTCAGAGGTGAACAGTGGACCAGCGTCGAGCGAAAGCAGGACCATGATACATCGTGGCCTGTTGACCGAGACCGAGATTGGAGTCAGTACTGGGATCGGTGCTGGGAACCTGAGCGGGGCCAAGAAGCAGAGGGAGACCTCGAGTGGTACCCAGACTGTGACTGAGGCTGGGATCAGGATCAGGACTGTGCCTGATGTTATGCTACGGTACCAATATCCAACGGTGACCTGGATTGCAATATCCTGATGATGCAGACATCAAGGGAGGACTCATCGGTTGTCTTTTCTACTGTGTAGGTGGATTCTTCTTGCCAGTGCTGGTCCAGTGATGGTATTGAGAGATGCCATTTTGCTGGGGGCGATACCAGGGAGCATTCCTCAGTTTCCCCTTTGGACCTCTTTAGCTTTGGGTCATGAGATTGCAGATCATGCTGCTTGGCCTTCTTGCGTTCCCGGGACCAACCCCTTCCAGGGGATTCTTTCCTTCCAGCAGCCTTAGCTTTCTTCACTGGAGGGTCCTTTGCTTTTGATGCCAACTTGGAAAACTCCGATACTGGTGCCCCCGATACCGACTGTCTCCATCCTGCCGAAGTCCCGGGGTCATCAGACCCAATCTCTTGCTCTGATCAACATCGGGATGGATGTCGAGGCCTTTGCAGGTACTGAGGCAGGAACTTTTTTGGCGGGACCCTTCGACTTTTCAGGGGAGAGTGCCGAAGTCCTTCCCCGATGCCGAGGCTGATAGGGCCTTCTCATAGAGTTGGGCCTTGAGCCTCTTGTCTCAATTCTTTCTGGCCTGTTGGGTGAAAGCCTTGCAATGCCTGCACGAAGCTACATCATGGGCCTCCCCAAGACAAAATAGGCACTTTGAATGGCCATCTGACTCCATCATTTTGGCCGAGCACTGGGAGCAGAATTTGAAAAAACCAGCCTCAGACATGCTTAGAAAGGAAATATGCACAGTACATCCAGTCCAAGTTCAGAAGAGCAGAAAATCAATCTTGCAGCCGAATTCGGTGAAGAGGTAATCATATTATCGACGGAATCCTAGGTCAGAGACGTAAATCAGTCCAATCCAAGAGACAAAGCCAAAGGGATAAGCAGTAGAGGAGTCAAAAGCCCAGTCCAATGTCAGAAAAGAGCCCAAAGGGTCAAAAATAAGAACAATGAGGCTAGTAGAAGTTCCTTCAGAGCTTTCCACATGCTGGAAAAAAAGGAACTGAGCAGTTGGTGAGAGGGATGGGCTTATATGCACCAGGGGTGAGGGGGCGGTGCTACCGCCCAAAAATTTAAAATGAGGTGCTAGAAGTTTCCAAAGTGCTCTGCACAGGCACAGGATTAGCCCATTGTGTGCATTCACAGAGACCACGAAGAAGAACCAGTGGCTGACAGTTCAGAGGGGCAGTTGTACTTGGAGTGGAAACTGCTGTATGGTTGTCTTCAGGCATGGAGTGTAGACTGAGAGAGTGTTATTGCTGCTGCTGCTACCACTGCTCATTCATTCATATCTCATCTTTTCCCCAATACTGGGATGCAAGATGGCTTACAAAAATTAAAATAAATACAGTTGAAAACATTTACAAAGACATAAGTAAAAGCATATAAATATTATTAAAATTAAATTGAGCTATCCATAGTATTAAAAGCCTTTAAAATAAAACTATTAAAAGATAAGAGTCATCAAAACTTGCAATCAATTCTTTTAAAAGCCTATCAGAACAGATATTTTTTAAAACTTGCTGATAGAAGGAGAGCAAGGAGGGAGCCATCCCAGCATCCCTAGGGAGGGTTCCAAAGCCTGAGAGAACCTTCAAAAAGGCCATCTCCCATATTCTTACCATATGTGCCTGGGAATGTAGTAAAGATTTTAGAGCCTTGGAAGGCTTATATAGGAACATACGGTCCTACAGATAGCATGGATCTGGTCCATATAGGGCTTTAGATGTCATATTAGTACTTTGAGTTGTGCCCAGAAGCAGACTGGCAGCCATTGGAGCTGTTCAAACAAGGGAGTGGTATGGTCCTAGTAGCCAGCCCCAGTTAACAATATGGATGCAGCTCTTTGTGTTAACTGAAAGTTCTGAACATTTTTCAGTGGAAGCCCCACCCTGAGCGCATTACAGTAAACTAAATGGGATGTAACTAAGACATGTGTCACAGTGTCCAAATCAGAGAATGATCAGCATTGTTTACTGTTTTGGTTAGATATTGAGGGTAGATTTAGAATAAGTGGACTTAAGTAGTTAAGCAAGGAAGTAGTTGTTTATATGTGCGAAAGTGAGATGCACAAACATGCTTATCTGAAACTTTATGCTTCTATACATTGAGTAATCTTAAGGCTTTTATATCAGCTCTATTAAGTGTTTCACACACACACAACTCTCTACTGGCTATACTGGTAGTAAAGCTTTCCAGAAACAATTATATTTGTGTTGACAATGATACTGTGATGTACCAGACACATGTTCGCATTTACTCAATAAGATTTCTTTATTCAGCAAGGAAACATAGACCAGTAACATAGGCAAAGCCAGAACTAAAACCAATCTAGTACAGACTCCAGATAAACCCTTACAGCGTGAGAATTGCATGCAGGGAGGGCTGTAGGAGTGCAGATCCCTCCAAGTTCTGTGATCCTGATGCTGCCCGAGGAACAGCGTTCCCAGACCCAAAAGGCAGGTTGGCTGCCATTCAGAGATAGAGAGGCCCAGGCAGGGAAAGCAGGCCAGGAACCAAACTCATGTCAGGCCTATTAGCAAACTCATGTCAGGGACTTCCATGGAGTTTACTCTAATACCCAGAATCCAGGGATGAGCATGACATACCGCCCCCTCAAAGAGAAAACTCCCCTCCCAAAGCTAAACCCACAGACAGAGAACAAAAAATGCCATGCCAAATCCCCCCTTCAGCCAGGCTTATCAGGGAAGCAAGCATGGAACTTCCTTAATAAGTGTAGAGGGTTGATGTGTTCAATATTGACCCATTTGGCATGACCCATAGGTAAATGCTTCCATTTAACCAGATACTGCAAAACAAAAAACAAAAAAAACCTGCGAACCCGAGAGTCCAGCACATCAGAGATTTCAAAGTGTTGAACGTTGTCCACAATGATAGGGCGGGGCATTGTCTCAGGAACTCGATGATGTTGATCTGGAGGGCATACAGGCTTGAGCAAACTAGAATGAAACACAGGATGGATGTTACGATAACAACTTGGGCAAGGACAGTTCAAAAGCCACAGGGTTGATTTCCCTAACAATAATGAAAGGTCCAATGTACTTAGGCCCCAACTTCTTTGAGGGCCATGGGCTCTCCAAAAATTTGATGGAAAGATATACCAAGTCCCCCACCGTGTACCGTGGGGTGGGGTCATGCTTCTTGTCAGCGTACTCTTTGTAGTGGGCCTTCGCAAACTCCAGGGCTGACACAACTCTCAGCCATGTGTCCTTGATTTGAGCGCTGCACTGAGACACCTGAACCGGGTCCTTGGAAGTCCCCTCTCCCAAAGGCAGAGGGTCAAAGTCCTGTCCTGAAATAATTTTAAATGGGGATTATCCTGTACTTTGGTGTATGGTGTTGTTGTATGCCACCTCTGCCAAGGGTAATAGGTCAACCCAATCAGACTGCTGGAAGTTAACATAACACCTTAAATACTGTTCTAAACATTGGTTCAAATGTTCAGTATGGCCATCACTTTGTGGATGATGGGAGCTGCTCGTCCCCAGCTCAATTCCTAACAGTCTTGTAAACGCCATCCAGAACTGGGAGGTGAATTGAGCTCCCCTATCTGTGATGATCTTGACAGGAATGCCATGTAGCCTATAGATGTGTTGCACAAATAGCTTAGCCAGCTGGGAGGCGGTCGGGAGTTTCTTTCAGCCCACAAAGTGAGCTTGCTTGGAAAACAAGCCAGTCACCACCCAAATGACTGTCTTTTTCTTACTCTCTGGCAACTCAAAAATGAAGTCCATACTAATGACCTCCCAGGGTTTAGTGGGGGTCGGTAATGGTAACAGCAAGCCTTTTGGTTTTCCACCAGCTCTTTTTGCCACCGCACACATATGACACCCTTTTACATAATTCTCCACTTCCTCATGCATTTTGGGCCACCAGAATTGCCGTTGTGTTAAGTGTAATGTTTTCACATACCCAAAGTGATCTGCACTCTACATCATGGCACTGTTTAAGGATGGCAGTTCTCATAGCCTCGAGGACGTACATGCGTCCCCCCTTCCAAGCCAAACCTCCTCGCAGTATTACCTCCCCTTTGTGAGCAAGGAACCAGGTGTCATGGGACAGAGCGGCCGCCATCTGAGCCCACCACCCACCCCCAATGTCCTCTGCGATGAGAGGGGAAGGCTTCAGGGATGATGGGGCCAATGCCACAGTTGGGGTCATGCCCTTTTCGGGTGGCCCATCAGGCTCTCCCACTAAGCCTTGCTCCGGGCCCAAAGAGGGGCCAGCAGTGGTCCCCTGACATTTGGCTTGGCTGCATGTGAGAACTGCCAACCCCAGATGGGAGGGGGAGAAAACCGTGTTTATCACCTCTGCCTATCACCTCCTTCTGCTGACTGTCATGTTGAGGGTGCCTGGACAAAGCATCCACTAAGAAATTCTTTTTCCCCGGGAGAAATTTCAGGATGAAGTTGAACCGGTAAAAGAAACTGGCCCACCTAATTTGTTTAGGGTTCAAGTACCATAGGGTTTTCAAAGCCTCCAAGTTTTTGTGATCTGTCCAAACCTCAAAAGGTTGAGAAGATCCTTCCAGCAGATGGCACCAAGTTTCTAAGGCCAATTTGATCACCCCCACCTCTTTCTTCCACACTGGCTAATTTCATTCGGTTTCATTGAACTTCTTTCACAGATATCCTCAGTGTCTGAGCTCCCCCCTTCATCCCGATGTAACAACAGCCCCCCATCGCCATGTCAGAGGCATCCCCTTGAACCACAAAAGGTTGTTCGGGGTCGGGGTGCTTAAGGATAAGCTCAGAGGTGAAAAGCTTCTTCAACTTGTCAAATGCCCTTTGGCATTGGTCAGTCCACACAATCTTTGGGGAGGTTTCTCCTCCTTCCCCTTCCCTGTTTGCTTCTCCCCCCCCCACACACACCTTTGGTTTTCAATAGGTCAGTCAAGGGCAAGGCAACCTCAGCCAAGTCAGGGATGAAGGACCGGTAAAAGTTAGCAAACCCTAGGAAGCTTTGAAACTGCTTCCTGGTCCTGGGAGCCTCCCATGTGAGGATTCCCTTAACCTTCTCAGAGTCCATTTCAACCCCCCTGCTAGAGATGCAGTACCCCAAATAGTCCAAGCGGCTTTGGTGGAATTCAAATTTTGACATTTTGGCATACAAACGATTCTCCCCCAGTTTACTAAGCACTTTCTTCACCAGCTTAACATGGGATGTGTAGTCCTCAGAATAAATGAGCACATCATCCAAATACACCAGTACCCCTTTGTACAAAAACTCTCTAAGCACATCATTTATCAAGTTCTGGAACACACCGGGGGGCCCACTTAATCCAAATGGCATTACACAAAATTCAAATGCCCCTAGCTGGCAATTGAAAGCAGTTTTCCACTCATCCCCCTCTTTAATTCTCACCCTGTAGTAGGCCTCCCTCAAGTCCAGCTTGGTGAATATCTTCCCTTTGGCTAAATGAGCCAGGTTATCTTTCATTAAGGGGAGGGGGTACTGATTTGTCGCACTGAAAGCATTTAAGGATCTGTAATCAATACAGAGACTGAGAGAAGAATTGTGTTTGCGTCTGAACAACACCAGGGCCCCCAAGGGGGAGGTCGTAGGTCTGATGAACCCCCGGGCCAAGTTTTTATCTATGAACTCCTGGAGGGCGTCCATCTCCACCAGTGTCATGGAGTAAATCTTAGGTTTGGGCAGTGCTGCATTGGAAACTATTTCAATTGTACAGTCAAACGGCCTGTGTGTGTATGTGGGGGGGGGGTAAAATGTCACATTCCTTCTCTTCAAACACATACTGCCACTGTTTATACTCCACCTGTAATTCTTTCACTTTCCCTTGTACCATAGCGACCTTAAAGTTCTGAGGCTTGGTCTCTTGAGGGATCCCCCTCCTAGTGAGGCCTCACCCACTCTGTGTTCCCACACACACATGGGGTCTGTAAAAGTCACAGTTTCCTTTACCCAGTCTATAGTGGGCTTGTGGAATTTCAACCAGTTTAAGCCCACTACTGCGGCTGGGACCAAGCCTGGCACTATCACAAATTGAAGCTCCTCCTGATGATTTCCCATCTTTATCTGTATCGGCCTAGTCATCCACCTTGCGGGGGGGCCCTTCATCATTCCTCCATCCGAGACAGCCACACACTCTTCCTCTGGCACACCTGCACCATCCTCCAGCAAGCTGGCTCCCTGGTCATCACCTGTGGCCAGGTTTTTCTCTGTCTGGGTCCCAATCTCCGCATTGTCAGACATCGTGGGTAGGAATTAGGAATTAAGTAGGATTGGTGAGTTATGGCTTACTGTGATGTACCAGACACATGTTTGCATTTACTCAATAAGATTTCTTTATTCAGCAAGGAAACATAGACCAGTAACATAGGCAAAGCCAGAACTAAAATCAATCTAGTACAGACTCCAGATAAACCCTTACAGAATGAGAATGGCATGTAGGGAGGGCTGTAGGAGTGCAGCTCCCTCCAGGTGCTGTGACCTTGACACTGCCCGAGGAACAGTGTTCCCAAACCCAAAAGGCGTGTTGGCTGCCATCCAGAGATAGAGAGGCCCAGGCAGGGAAAGCAGGCCAGGAATCAAACTCATGTCAGGCCTATTACTAAACTCATGTCAGGGTCTTCCATGGAGTCTACTCTAATACCCAGAATCCAGGGATGAGCATGACAGATACAACAGGAGTGTGCATTTTACTCAGCAGGAACTGATCTCATAGAAAGTGTTATAGGGAAAGTGAGGTTTGTACCAGAGTACCACAAAGCTAAGGGAAAGGGAAATCCCAAGGAAACAGTGGCTGTAGGGATAGAAAGAATATTTGAAAATATTCAAGGACTTGTCCAAAACAAAAAGCAAACAAAAAATTAAAATTAAAAAAACCATGTTTCTTGAGTGTCAGGCAACCCTGACAAGGAGAATCATGGACTGATGAGAATCTTTAAGGTCTGGAATTTATTCCGCACAAAATTTGTATGTAGTATTTTCGCTCAGAAAACAGCATTTCCCCTGCAGGAAAGTTTGGCACCCAGATTCACCAAAGTTGCTCAACCCCAAGATACTAAGTGAAGTCCCATCAACATGCGGATGACATCCTGTTCGATTTCCCCTTGTCATACAAGTGCACATCTGAACAGAACCAGTGTCATTGGGTGAAAATTCATAAAATAATTACAAAATTATTTGTTGTAGACTTCCCATGTGACCCGGAGATATTTTTATTGAACATGATGGAAAAAATAGATGTACAAGTACAAAAAAATATTGGAAAGTTTTACTGTATATGTTCTCGGCTGCAAGAATAACTTATGCAAAGTATTGGAAGACTCAGGAAACACTGTTATTAGAGGAATAGGTATTGAAACTTTAAGATATGTATGAAATGGAAAGATTAACAATCATGTTAGATGACAAAAAAAATTAAAGGATTTAGAGACTTGGGAGATATTAAACCCACTCTTGAAAGATAGGTGGGGTGAAGAGGCAAAAATAGATGTAGAAAAATTAGTATAAATAAAATAAAAATTGTAAAAGAAACAGAAAACAGAAAGAACAAGGAAAGGAATTTTTTGGAAGGGGGAAGTTAAGTATGGATAAAGCAAAATGGAAAGGAAAGAAAAAAGGAAGTCATATGGAATGAATGGAACGGAATGGAAATAGAGTAAATGTAGGGTGATAATTTGGTGAGAGTAAGACTGTGGGGTTAGGGTGGTAGGGTGGTGGGAAGGATGAGGAATGTATGTAAACCTATGAATATGTGAATGAGATGTTTTGTGTTGTTTTATGGTATGTTTGTTTTAAATAACCTATAATAAAAATTAAATATTGAACAGAACCAGTGTCTGGAGTCAGTGGTGGGCTGGATGAGGGCCAATAAACTGAGGATGAATCTCTTCAGGACAAAGGTCCTTAGGGAAGGTGGTTCTTGCCTCTGAGGAATTAGTGTGCAGATGGGTTTAGATGGATTGTGCTCTCCTTGAAAAACAGGTGTGAAGCTGGGTGGTATTGCTTGATCCAGCACTGTCACTTGAGGTTCAGGCAGCTTCAGGGACTACTCTTCATCAGCTCCAGCTGGTTCACCAACTCTGGACAAGGCTCATTAGGCCACATTAGTGCTTCACGAATGATGACTTCCCAGATAGATTACTGTAGTACATTATACACAAGGCTACCCTTGAAGACAAACCAAAAGCTTCAGCTAGTACACAATATAACAACTAGAACTGTAACCAATAACCAAGTAGAAAGAACCATATCACACAAATTCTGAAAGTGCTTCACTGGGTGGCTGCTGGCTTCTGAGCTAAATTAAAGGTAAAGATCGTAATGGCTTGGGATCTAAATATGTGCAGGAACATCTCTCCCCATATCAGCTGCTAGTCTCAGCTTGTCTCTAAGGATGTTGGGTACACTATGTATCAACCAGAAAAAGAGTCTTCTGGGTTGTGGCACTCCAAAGCTGGAACACTCTTCATCCAGAGATGTGACTGGCACCAACACAGGAATAATTTCAGCACCAAGCTAAGACCTCCTTGTTTGCCAATCCATTTTAAAACCAGCTGCCTCTGTTTATTGTTTTTCCTGCTTATCTTTATCCTGATAAAATATTTGGAACTTTTTATATCTGAATTATTTTATCATTTTATTTATCTCTGCATATGTGAAATATCATGACCGCATACCACATACATATGGATGAATAGCAGTTTAAAGAGTTACAATAAATAAATAAATATGCATGAAAATAAAAAGAATGGCTCAGTCACATTATAACATTATATCTTCCTGATCATAAATGCATTTATGATTCTTTGCACCTGGCAACAGTACACCCATATGACAGCAGGTCACTCACATATGTCTGCATAGATATAGATTAGATATATAAAATACACCCCAAGTAAAAGGGAGCACATATCTACACATACATAAAGAAATAACCACATACAAAACACTTATACAGTTACACACAGAACCAAGAAGCACAAAATCATATATGCATCATTCAGAGGTGAGGCTGAATCCATACCTTCTCAGCACACAAGCATGAGTTATACTAACTCTACATGCTGGGCGTCCCCAGTGTTTACTGTAGATGATTTTTGAGGCCTCTACTAGGGAAAAAAAATCACTAATTACAACTCCTTTGTCATTTGAAAGAAGAAGAACATCCCTGATTGGTGGTAATAAAGCTGCATGCTACAGCTCAGGGAATTCACTCACCTGCAAAATGAGGTTAAATAAATAGCTAATAGGAGCACTGTGTAATTCAGAATCATGTGTGCGTGTGTGCATGCACGCACACACACACACCAGTATGCACAGATATACACTGATGAATTTTATGTCAGAACTAAATATGCACTGAGATTGAAACTTACAGAGACATGCACTACAGAACATATACAGATGAAAGGATTTTCATTGTTACGTCTGAAAATGCATTAATTTATTTCCTCCATGGATATTCCATTAGCACACACTGTATTTAATCCTACAGAAACATACTGTGTATAATGTAGACATTTACAGCACAGCCTTTTATAGTATCAGTAACTTATTAAGAATTGTTATACCAATAACAATATCCTTTAAACATATAAATTCCAGAGGGGGCTTTGGATAAAATGTGGTGTTCTGTGTTCTGAGCATGCTTCCCTAATCCCTCTGTGTTGACTACGGAGCCTGAAGCTCAGCTGCCAACCAGATTCATCTTCTAAGGAATCCCCAAATAAATTATTTCAGGGAGGGGTTGTAACTCATGCTTTGCATACAGAAAGCACCAAGTTCAATCAATTGTCAGTATTTCTAGTGTGGGAAAGACACCTATCTGAAAGCCTAGGGAGCTACAGCCAATCTGTATAGACAATGTTAGCTAAATGGAACAATGGCCTTATTTAGGATAGGATCTCTCCATATTACTTTGGGAAAAAGAACAGAGAGGTCATCATTTTTTGGTTTTTGGTTTTCATGTGTATTCATGGACAAGTAGAGAGCCTGAATACCTATATGTTTGTTGTGTGTGTGATTGCATATTGATTCCCACACACACTTCAGGACATGTGAAGCTTTCATTCAGAAACATTAGGATAAATATAATGTTAGTCCCACCTAGAGAAGACTCAATGAAATAAATAGGATTTGTTAATTTATTAATTACAGGTAGCTGAAGGCTTGTTGATTTCAATGGTAGGACTAACAATGGATTTAGCCCAGTTGCACACAAGCAGAGCTTTATAAATTATTCATGGCAAACAGAAAATCGACAGAAAACATTTTCACCATCCTATATAACACTAGAGGGTTGTCTAAATGGCAAAAATACTCCTCACAGAATGCAAGGAGAAGACAACCTATCCTAATGGCAATCCATGCTGTTTTGCCATATTGTGAAGGAGCAGGGGGCAAAAATGGCAAAAGCTCTGCAGGAAAAGTCTTTGCGGCTTTTCACAGAGTTTTTAAAAAAAGCAAGGGGGATGCGCACTCCCGCTTGTTGGGATAACAAATTTGATATGAATTGCTTTCCCATACAATAGGAAACGCAAACCTGATTGGCCAGATGAGCGCGGGGGCAGGGTTTGCTAACAGGGCAATCGCCCACTGCTGTTGTGTTGGATTTTCAGCTTAACAAGCTATCGCTAAGATGGTAAAATGGGGTTTCATTTTATCTCTTTTTTTCTTTTTTTGTGTAAGGTGAAATATTGCTCATGCGCACCATGGAAATAGGGTTGTTGTTGTTTTTTAAAGTTCAGTGGCAGCAGATTAAAAACCGTGAGTAATTCATTCACAGCTGCCATCTTGGCTAGATGGCATGCAAAGTTTATGGGGGCTGTAAAACCATTAAGAAAATTTGCAGCTGCTGCAACTTGCTATTACTGTGGAGCAATCCATTTCTTTTGGCCTGGTATAGACAACCACCAGGACATTGTGGTCATACAGTGAAACTAGCTGGCAGTAGACTCAGGACAGACAAAAGACATAGCATTTTAATATAAAATAATGTCAATTTTAGGAATTCAAAGGATGAGAGTAGCCAACATAAATGACTCTGGGAAGATCCACCTTTGTCAGGAACAGTTATAGGTAGCAAGCTAGCAAAGCTGGAAAAGGGTGTTCCCCATAACTGATGTTAGCTGCACATCTATCAAGAATGCTAGATCAAGGGGCACCCCAAACATCAACCAGCAATTTGAACACTGGCTGGAATCCTGTTGGTGACATATGCATGCATAACCTGGGATTATGTCCACATGTGTTTTTTCAAGTTCATTGTGCAAAGAAATAGTCAGTGTCTACTTAAACAGTGTCCCTCCCCACAAGCCTGCTTCACAGTGCAGATTAGCCATTAGAAGATGGGGGAAGATGGTATGTGGCCATTTAGTGATCAGGGAAGCATAGGAGCAGCAAAAGAAGGTCTGGGTTGCCTGGACAGCATTGGGCTGCAGTTGGAAAGAAGAGCCACCATCACTCTTCCAGATATCCTGTGTACTTGGTGGAAATACAGAAGGGCAATAGCTGCTGTTTCTGCCCAGCTGCAGGAAAGCAGCTGAACACTGTCAAAACATCCCACCCCTCCCCTGGTCACTAAATGTTCACAGGGGCATGAGCCACTGCTTGGACTCTGCCTTCCACACTGGACAGATGCAGCAATCCAGCAGAACTATGTTGGTGGGATATTATGCTCCACCTATCCAATGTAGGATCTTGGCCATCATATTTGCAAGAAAGGAAGATGAATACTATTATCACGTGATGGCTTTTAAACCAATCTGATTGTTGTTTGTTTATTGCTTGCTGTCGCCATACTTATTTCTATTTCATTCAAAAGTTAGCCAGCAAACATGTATTTGTACCCATTTTAATGAACTAGTCTTCTCAAATATGCAGCTGCTGGGGTAAAAGGCCCCAATTGAAACTTACACGGAATAGGTAAGATGAGAAAGTATATCCACCTAACCATAGAATTGTAGAGTTGGAAGAGGTCCTATGGCCCATTGAGTCTACCTCCCTCCTCAATGCAGGATCTCCAGTTAGAGAATCCCCAGCAGGTAGCTGTCCAGTCTCTTTTTGAAGGCATCCAGAGAAGGAGAACACGCCACTCTCTAGGCAATTGGTCTCATGTCTTCAATCTGCCTCTTTCTCTGTGTGTGTTTTTTCAATTGGATACAAACTTAACATAGCAGAAAGAATATAATACATACACTCATATTTTAAAAATCATCCTATCAAAATTGGTTCCTCCCCTAGGACTGGAGGAGAACTAAAGTGTCTGATTTGCAAAAGGAAAGTGTGTGTGTGTTTTGCAAAAGGGATTTTGACAGATTTCTTTCTTAAGATCAACTGCTTGAAGTGCTGCTAGCACTTCCACTTCCTTCTTTCCTTCACCACCATCTTAATGACTGTGATATTCAAGTCTGTTGATTCCATGTAAGAGCAGCAAACCTTTTCAGGCAGACAGAATCATTTTAAGAGCAGCTGGAGAGTGGCACTAAGTTAGCATTTGCAAAGTCCGCTTCCTAATGATTCAAATTCCTTGCTCTTCTAAAGGAGGTCAACATTTGCACAGAGCTCTCTAAATGCCACTGCAGTATCTACAAAGCACTGGCTCTGCTGCTCTTGTGGTCTTCCATTTCTCTTCTTGAAGTTGGTACTAAGACTTTAAAGGCAGCTAAGGCTTGGTGCTGCTGGGCTCAATTGTACTGAAACTGTTTTTTCTATAGTACGTAGCATTGGTGAACTACCTATGCCCACTTAATGTCCAGTTATTTATAGGAGGCAGTGTATGAGTAGGAGTGTATGTGTGGATGTAGAAAATAGTATATTAAAATGAATGACTTTCAGCTCAAGCATACCATAGAGTCATGCTGGAAGAGCTAGAAGATGCTTAGAGAGAACACCTCTCTAGGCATCTTGTAGGTTCTACCTTGGATACACCTAGAATACTGTGTCCATTTCTAGGCACCACAATTCAAAAAGGATATTGACAAATTGGAGCATGTCCAGAGAAAGGCGACTAAAATGGTGAAAGGTCTGGAAACCATGCCTTATGAGCAGAGACTTAGGGAGCTGGGTATGTTTAGCCTGGAAAAAAGATTGTTAAGAGGCAATATGATAGCCCTGTTTAAATATTTGAAGGGGTGTCACGTTGAGGATGGAGCAGGCTTGTTTTCTGCTGCTCCAGAGACTGGAACACAGAGCAATGGATGCAAGCTCCAGGAACAGAGATTCCACCTCAACATTAGGAGGAACTTTTTGACAGTAAGAGCTGCTCGGCAGTGGCACACTCAGTTGGAGCGTGGTGGGGTCTCCTTCCTTGGAGGTCTTTAAACAGAGGCTGGATGCCATCTGTCGGGGATGCTTTGACCATGATTTCCT